>CM031242.1:74026278-76426278 GCA_018340775.1 Taxus wallichiana var. yunnanensis
TGCATGAATCTAATATGATGTGCACTTGACAATATTTAAGACATTATGGATTATTTTTTCATTTATTGGTGATGTACATGTACTAGCATTTTCAATGTATAATATGCATCAAAATTTGGAAATTAATATTTATATAATGTATGTATATAAAGAGTTACCTAATCTGAGTAATTATTCATTCAATTTATCAATGTGTATATGTGTATTTACCTTACTTGTGCTTCTTCTTGCTCATGGTCTCTTTGTACTGGTTCCTATCTTATCATGCACTTACTACATTCTTCTATGCTTCGTAGTCTTCTCCCTATTAAAACACCTAACATTCATCACAATTTTATGCCTTTCATCTATTGATATTTTGAGAATGTCTCTCCATATACATTACTCCAATGCTTGAGAATGTCTCCAGATGTAATGACATTCTGATTCAGACACTCAATGATTCTTGATTGTCTAATCCTATCCAATTTGTGTTACTACCTTTAAATATGTACGCATTTCAAGTTATTTGGAAATCACATCACACCCTTCACTAGGCTTGATGACTACCCATATCCTTTTTAAGGTGATTTTGAAAGCATCCATGGGTTTATCATAACATAAATTATCAATGAATGGAAGGTCACTAAGCCGTAGGCCAGCTGACTCCCATCATGAAATAAACAAGAAATATTTACTAGGTGATTGATAACTCCCTTGCATTCTTATACATACCCCTATCAAATTCATTCTTAAGCCAATCTAGTCATTCAGGGATCTTAAGCGACTACACCTGGATGGGGTAGCCCTACACTGACTCAGACTACACTATTTCGCGCGTTTACAAACAATAGGACAACGAGAGAACCAGATGGAGATGGAGAAAACCACAAGAGGATTTATTAGAGGGACCATATGAGGATCTCTTGGATCTAATGAGATGTCTCTAAGTTCCATAGATTTGAGAAATCACATGTCGAAGATATGGCGTGTTTAGGCCTCAAGGCTCTTAAGCGACTACGCTCGAGACGAGGTAGCCCGAAAGCACGGGGAGCGTAGGGAACCAAAATGAAGCCTCCACTAGCATTCACTAGGCCACCCGACATGTTGGCATAGCTAGTTTGGTCTCATGAGCTTCCATTTGCAAACTACACCCTCTCGGCAACCCTCTATGACTAGACTCGCACTATTTCATGCGTTTACAAGCAATAGAATAGAGAGAACCGGATAAAGATAAAGAAAACTGTGAGAGGATTTCATAGAGGATCCCAACATGGAGCTCTCAGATATAATGAGACATCTCTAGGTGACATGAAGTCTCGAGAAATCACATGTCGAAGATATGGCATGTTTGGGCCTTAGGGCTCTTAAGCGACTACACCCGAACGGGGTAGCCCGAAAGTATGGGGAGCGTAGGGAACCAAAATGAATCCTCCACTAGTACTAACCAGGCCAACTTGACATGTTAGCATAGTTGGTTCAATCCCATGAACTTCCGTTTGAAAATACATCCTCTCTAGAAGCCTTATACCGACCGAGACTACACTATTTCACGAAGTTTACAAACAATAGGACAACGAGAGAACCAGGATGGAGATGGAGAAAACCACAAGAATATTTTGTAGAGGACCCAGACATGGAGCTCTCGAGATCTCGACGAGACGTCTCTAGGTGCCACGAAGTTTGATAAATCACATGTCGAAGATATGGCGTGTTTGGGCCATAGGGCTGATAAGCGACTACGCCCGAATGGGGTTGCCCGAAAGCACATGGAGCATAGGGAACCAAACTGAACCCTCCACTACCATTCAGCAGGCCACCTTGATGTTTTGGCGTAGTTGGTTTGGTCCCACAAACTTTCGTTTGCAAACTACAGCCTCTGGCATCCCTACACTGACTCAAACTGCACTATTTCTTACGTTTGCAAACAATAGGACAATGAGAGAACCAGATGGAGACAGAGAAAACCAAGAGGATTTCATAGAGGGCCTTGATGTGGAGCTCTTGGATCTGAAAAGATGTCTCTAGGTGCCATGGAGTCGAGAAATCACATGTCGAAGATATGGCGTGTTTGGGCCTTAGGGCTCTTAAGCGACTACGCCCGGACGAGGTAGCCCGAAAGCACGGGGAGTGTAGGGAACCAAAACGAAGCCTCCACTAGCATTCACTAGACACACCAACATTTTGGCATAGTTGGTTTGGTCCCATGAGCTTCCGTTTGCAAACTACAACCTCTGCAGCCCTACACTGACTCAAACTGCAATATTTCACGCATTTACAAACAATAGGACAGTGAGAGAACCTGGATGGAGATGGAGAAAACTGTGAGAGCCTTTCATATAGAACCTTGACATGGATCTCTCATATCTAACAAGATGTTTCTAGGTGACACGGAGTCCGAGAAATCACATGTCGAAGATATGGTGTGTTTGGGCCCTGTGGCCTTTATATGACTACGCCTGAGACGGTAGATCGAAAGCACGGGGAGCATAGGGAATCAAAAAGAAGCCTCCACTAGCATTCACCAGGCCACCCCGACATGTTGGCATAGTTGGTTTGGTCCCACAAACTTTCGTTTGCAAAATACAGCATTTAACAACCCTACATTGACTTAGACTACGTTATTTCACGCGTTTACAAACAATAGGACATGAGAGAACCAGATGGAGATGAAGAAAACAAAAAGAGGATTTCGTAGAGGACCCCGACATGGAGGTCTCAGATATAACAAGACATCTTTAGGTTGCCACGGAGTTAGATAAATCACTCGCCAAAGATATGGTGTGTTTGAGTCTCGAGAAATCCTACGAACTTCCATTTGCAAAATACATCATCTAAAGAACCCTACATTGTCAGGCCCAAACACGCCATATCTTCAACATGTGATTTCTTGGACTCCATGGCATGTTGATATGTCTTGTAAAATATGAGAGCTCCATGTTGGGGCCCTCTATGAAAGCCTCTCACGGTTTTCTCCTTCTCCATCCGGTTCTCTCGATGTCCTATTGTTTGTAAACGCGAGAAATAGTGCAATCGAGTCGGTGTAGGTCTCTGCAGAGGGTAGTTTGCAAACAAAATCTCGTGGGACCGAACCAACTACACCAACATGTCGGGGTGGCCTGGTGAACACTACTGGAGGCTTCGTTTTGGTTCTCTACGCTCCCCGTGCTTTCGGGCTACCTCGTCTGGGCTATGAAAGCCTCTCGCGGTTTTCTATCTCCATTCAGATTGAGTCAGTGTAAGGTTGTCCATTGCCAATCACCTGAATAATATAGGTGGTTCATACAATATAGGTGGTGAAATGAGAATTTTAATAAGATATTTTTACAATATAGGTGGTGAAATGAGAATTTTTGTTTGTTGTTCCTTTCTAATATTTAATTTTTCTTAGCTTCACTTGGCTTCGAGAATAATAAATTCTCTACTGACAGTGCCAACCACATGAAGGTGGAAGCTTTTTTGGCACCACTAACCTACATAAACATGTTAGTAAGAAATTAAATAGAATTTTAAATCATACAAAATTTAAACAAAATCATTTAAGTAAATATTCAAATTAAATTCATGAAGAACATACCTTTGTAAATTCAATCCAATGAACCGCAAGGATCAACTCTATTCTTGATAGTAGCAAGAATTGCTTCATGATCTGATTCACGAACCTTCCACATATTTTTGTTTGATGGCCAACCTCGATATTTGATCAATTTAATATTTGTTGCAAGGACCAAATGTGAATAGTGAAGTATCTTCCGATGTACTTCATAGTCTTCAAACAACCAAATGTTTGATTTTTTGATAGGATATCATCGAAGCCAAGTTCCAATGACTACCACTTGATCCTAGTGGGATACTCAAGGTCTTCACCATCAATGATTATGGAATTCAAAATTTTTCCCTCTACACAACGAGATAAGAAGTAGTATATTCCCTCTTCGTTAAATTCCATCGCAATAACTATAAAAACATGTCATATGTATCACAAAGTAAAACTGTTTAGTCAATTTATAAATACATTAAGAGTTGACCATTTAATAATTTATAAATCTAAAACATGGCATGTACATATATGTATGTACCTTGTTGCACTAAATCAGAGACTTGGTCAAATTTAGGTGATGTTGTCATTTGATCTGAAGACCCTGCAAGTTGTAATGCTTGTGGAACTTGATGTGTGTCAAGTGGAATTAGAGGTCTACAAGTCCACTCATCCACCCACTATTGTGACTCACATTCATTCCACGTAAAATCAATGCATGATATACAAAAACATGTCATGCACCTAGTATAAATAGTTCAAGCATTTGCATCTAAACTATGAAATGAGTGCATATCACTTGATCTGCAACTGTCATACAATATTCAAAGTTTGTCAGATGTTGTTTCTCTATCAACCAAAAATATCTACGAACCATTGATCTCTCTTGAGATTCATGGCCCATATTCTTGACACACCAATCAACAATGTTTTTGCATCTATAAATTTAGCACCATCCTTGAACTTTAACTCTTCTCTTGCAAGTGCTCTTTTCACACATGCTCCTGCACCATCATGCTCTCCTTTTCCATGCCCTGCCTCAATAAAACTCTAGATATGTTGTACATTTGTTTCTTTGTGCATCCTACTTAGCCAATAAAACATCCGTGCATTCTTGAATTGTGATGTGCAGTTGTCGACCAAATGTAATGTTGATCGAAACTAATGTTCCTCTCATTCAAGTTCACATAAAACACATGGAAACACCCTTGTACATATTGTAGAATGTGTCCTAATCATCACTGATGTAGAAATGACACTCTCTTAATATTTTTCGATCTTTCTCAGTGCTTTTAGGAGAGTGCATGAATGTTATATGCATGAAAATAGAAACTTGCACTGAGTTATAATATTAAGACTGAACCTCCATTTGTGGTTGTAATGTGTAATTCTCTGTGAATTCAACTACTGAAACAATAGTACCAAGTGGGAATGTGTCCTTGCTTAACTTAAATTTTTCATCCAACCATCGAGCTCTATGTGTGTGCCTTGCATACTCATAAAAACTTTCCTCTCTGAATTTGACCATATATTCTGATACATGTAATTGTTTTGTAACAAGCTCACACCTCTTATATTCTTTTCCATATTTTAATTGATATGCCACCGATTTATATTTGGTGAAATCAACCAATTCTTTTCCTATTGAAGATGTACTCTCCTTGTGGATACAACTTTTCAGATTTGGCAAGCCACCGCACGCATCATTGCTCATTCCATCCAAACATGATTTGTTATAAAAAAATTGTCTTGTTGATTTTTCACAAAATATTGTCAGAATAAATTCCCTTGAAGATTTTTGTGGGACATTTATTCCACACTCCTGCAACATGATGTCAATATGCAAAACACTACGTATTTGACAAAAAACATCATAATGCATTGAAAATTCAACATGATGCCTGCAATAACAAGTGGTACGTGAGTGATTGATTTTTACATAAAAGGGTTTGTTCATTTCAAAGAATCTTTCACTAATGTTAATTTGTGTATTTTCATTTATAAACTTAGAGAACATTTCTGTTTGAGTTGTATCTAAGAAATATTTTTCACATGATTCACGATTACGAGAACCTATTCTTCTTTTTTTGTATCTCTTCTATTTCGGTGACACCCTTGTGTTCTCATTCCAAAATTTACAAGTAATTCTTATAGAATATCGATGTATTCTTTTATTTTTCGTGGAAGTCTGCTAGAGAAAGCCCAATAGTCAATGTTATTGACTAACTTAAGACATTTATGTCTCTCTATTGCTTTCATTAGTGTTTTTCTATTTAGCTTCAAAGTACTGCTTGTTTTTCTAATCAAGCGTTTATTAACTGTTTTATCACTTACTATAAAATTATTTAGTGCATGTCATGTAGCATTACTATCTTTGGTGCATTTTTGCCACCTGACTTGGTATGCTTTATGTATGTTTTCAACAATTGATGCATTTTGATCAACAACATTAGATGTTCTTAACCCCATGGTCTTCATTATAGGTCTCATCTTAGTTAACTTCATCAATGAAACAAATAATTGACATCTTTGTGCGTCATTTAAATTCTCAAAGTAATTATCCCAAATTCCACTAGCTTTTCTTCTCGCATTTCTTTCAGACATTTTTTTAGGCATTGGTTTTATAATGTTTTCATCAATTTCAATTAAGTGAATTAGTTTTCTTCACGAAATGGAAGGAGGTGTTCTTAGAGGTGAAGATTCATTTACAAGGTTACTTTCTTCATTTAGTGTTTTCATACAAATTTTGGGGTTAACATTTGGATTCTCAAGTAAGGGTTCAACAATTGGATTCATATCAATTTCTTCATCCATACCAACATTATCATTCAATTCAATATCATTATTCATTGCAAAATCATTATTCTCTACATTTTCATTATGTATTTCATCCCAATTTTCTAATACATTAGCTACATTTGATATAGCGGATGTACCTTGCCCTGCTCAAAGTTTTTGCATTCTCTTCAATTTCTTTATTCTCTTCTCTTCCAATTGCTCTGGTGTCTTATTCTTGACTTTCCTCTTGTCCTTAGCTCAACTTTTATCACCCATGATTAGAAAAAATCAACTAGTGGGGTAGGGGAAAAAATGAAATACTAAAAAATCGTGCAAGAATGTAGAGAATATTACAGACAAAACAAAATGTTTGCAGAATTCCCATGAAAGAGATGAAAGGGACATTGGGGGGCCACAAGATATAAAACAAAGAAAAACGCGTACGTGTTATGTAACGTGTACGTGTTACATAACGCGTACACATTTTTTGTTTTCTCTTTTCCCAAGCCATGCCTCAAGGCTTGGGATCCGGTTTGGATCCCCAAGCCTAAGGCATGGACCTACACAAACACAAAGAAATGAGCTTTTACAAGAAAATATAAAAATGACACTTCCTCTATGATAAATCAAAATAAAACAATCGATCCATTTTAAAAAATTATACCATGATGTAGAGCAGAGTCTCTTCTTTCTTAAAATATAATTTTTCAAATTTTCTAACTAATATAAGGTATCCATATTATTTATTTTCTAACTATGCCTTTTTATAGCTATTTTTTGAAGTGTAAATATGTCTATCTTTCATGGTGTATTTTTTTGGGTGATCAAAAATTTTAAAAATTATACTAGCAAACTAGGCATAATTCTATATATTCAAAAAAAAAAATCTAATTTTCAATATTTTTTAGGTAGTTGGGGGGCAGGTGGAGCTCCATTATTTTTCAAAACATAAAATTTTTGTACTAGAAAAATCATAAATAAAAAAAAATATTCGCTAAAAAAATCTAAAAAAATGGAGCCCAAACTAGATGCTCCTAACTATCTTTCTACCAAAGGGTTTTCAAAAATACTAAATGGTTCTCAAAAAATGGTGGGGGCACGAAAGTCACTCTATTATGTTTTTTAACAAAAACAAGAGCATTTGTTGGTATTTTAGTTGTTTGACCCACTTAAACTTATCTGTTTTCAATAAAATTTTATAGCTTAGAAACTAGACTCAAAATTCTACGATTCATATTTCTACAACATCTTCCAATTTTGAGTGTAACTATTTCAAAAACTCGTACAAGTTGAAGTTTTTTTCAAAAAAATGTGTCCACTTAAGACCCCCTTTTGCCCCCAGATTGGTGCACTTACCCATATGTCATTATCTTTATTATATACACATGCACGTTCACTTGGTCTCTAGTTGTGAATACGGTCTCTTATAGGTTCTTACACGTTGCAATGATTCTTGGTACTATAACTTTTACCAATCCCATTGAGGCTCCTGAGGGAATCTACCATTACTACTCTCACACATTATAGGTGTTATTGTTTTATTATTTACTACTTATAATTTCTAGCACATTTACTTTCCATTGATACACACATGCCTTGACATACTTTTAATCTTTTTAACATTCTAATGGGTGCTTCATGTGTAGAATTTTTTTGCTAGACTATATGCCACCTTGGTTGTCTAATACATTTTTCTTGTCATTGTTTTCTAATGTATGCCATTGTTTGTGGGTTATGCCCTATGTCTTGTTTACACATTTTATGTCTTTGGATGCTTCGCCCTGATTGTTTGTGAAATTTTGAGTGATGTCTAATGCTTGAAACCCAATTTTTTGCGGTATATCTTGTATGCACACTTGTTTGTTACATTTTTTTCTATGACATGCTTGCTACTTTTCTTCTACTAAGACATCTATCTATCCACTTTGTTTGCTTATGCCTTGGTTTCTACCAATGGAATCCCCTACCCCTATAGGGATACAATACGACATCAACTTCAAGGAATATATTTTGGGACACATTCTCCTCCCGATGTTGCATGCACCCTAAACAAGGGAGGCATACATTGGGTAAAAAAATCACCCCTATAGTAACTCATAGATAAATTTTAGAATCAGCACAATATAGAAAAAATACGAGAGGCATAGAACGACACAAAATCTAACTTGGGTCCTTTTCATAACACAATCACTAGTGCCCATACTTAGAGAGAAGAACCTATGTTAGTGTGTCCTCCTTGGGTACCTATGTGTTGGGGGAACATACAATCAGCTTTTCATTACATCATAGTTCAAATAATTCTTTATAGAAGTTTTACGATTACAAGCACAATCCTCCAACAATAGAATGCATGCAATATCCTTCAATCGGTACAACTCAAAACTAATTCAAAACTATATGGGGACAACAAGAAAAAATCATGGACATACCATCTGCATTGGTGCTTATCGGGAAGATTCATAAATGAAGAGTAACAATAGACCTTTCTCCCCAACACTTTCTTTTTGGCTTGAGATTGCCCAAAACTCGCCATTGGCATGAGATCTCCCAAAAACTTGCACTTGAGGTGA
Source organism: Taxus wallichiana var. yunnanensis (assembly GCA_018340775.1). NCBI lineage: Eukaryota > Viridiplantae > Streptophyta > Pinopsida > Cupressales > Taxaceae > Taxus > Taxus wallichiana. Next base: position 74,035,144 of record CM031242.1, read on the forward strand.
GATCACCCAAAAACTTTCTATTTGCGTGAGATCGTTAAATAGATTTTTTCTACACAAAATTTATAGCAAACATTTTCTATCCTTTACACTCTTCTTAATCATGCACAAACTTTACGTTTTACACACCTTTACATACTTATGTAAATTTTTCATTACACGAATCGACTACTCTTTCTCTCTTCTTTTTATTTTCATCCTTAATACGTAGTAAGAAGTATCTTACAACAAGCACATCAACACGTATAAGAAACTTATATACTTTACCCCCAAGGTCACTTTCCACGCTTCATTTTCACCCTCATTTCATGCTTCACTTATCCACTTGGCACACATTTCACCACACACTCTACAAGATCATAAGGTACACATATCTTATCTACTTTATGTTATTGATTATTTACTCAACAACATAAAGTGAGGGAAAATGTAGACAAAAATTCATGCACTTGGGTATATTTCTAGGTATTCCAAGAATACTAGCATTTATATGATTCCTAAGCAAGAAAACTAGTGGTCGATAACTATCTTTGGCATCTTCCCTTTGTCTCTTACTTTCTATTTGGTATTACACACCCTACAATCTAGTCAAGATTTTATTGATTTATTTTGTATGGCTTCGATCCCACTTCTCGCCTAGGGCGAAGCACCCAAGAGCTCTCTTGTCCCCTTTGGGCACCCTTGGCCATTTTTCACCTTACTCACTTATTTTTGGTTTCTTTTATATTATAGGCATCTTTTTCACTTATGGGTTGGCCTTGTAGTTGCTAATTACAAACTTCAAACAAGGGAATAATATAAATAAATATTTATGTGTTTGAAATTAAGGACTAAGCACTAAGCATTACTATCATCACCTAATCTTGCATTCAAAAGGAACCTAAAGCACTCAAAGACATTCATCTAGCATCCATTCAAGGGAAAAGGGATTGCATACTTCTACATACACAACATAGGTAGGGGAATTTCTTTATATTCAATCCACACATTCTACTACATTACTACATTCTAGCTATAACCCTCTATCAAGTGCAAATTACACAATGACATTATAGGGAATAATTTCTACACACACTCATAAGAACTACATGGAGTCTGAGATGTAGTGCAACACTCGGTCGTAAGTTCACTCTCGGGGTGACCGCCAAGGTAAGTTTTAATCTCCATGTATTACATCTTTATTTTTAGGTTTAATGTGGTTTGAGGACTTGTGCAGGGGAAAATTTCTTTTACAGTTACAAGAACCTTTGACATTCAATGAGTGAATCTTAGGTGATCAACAAGTAATATTGATAATCTTATGACATATTAAAAATAAATTTTGATCATTTGTGCAGTCACAGAACCCATAAGAGGTCTTCAATGCCCAAGCACTGTTATCCCGTCATGGGCACCCATGTCTGACATTATTTGGGAATTTCATAATTTATAGGAGCAATAACGACACTCTTCCCAGTCTGTTCATCACTTTTCCTAGTCTTAATCAATTCCAGATCGAGTTTAAATCAGATAAGTCTTTTATCTATCTCTTTTTCTTAGGGTTTTGTATTTACATCTTTGTGCGCTTGTGTTGTATCTCGTATTTCATCATTTATACATCATTTGGTTTAGTAAGTGACTCTGTGCTATTAGATTTAATTCAAATTAAATTAAATTATTACTTTACTTTCTCAAGATTTCCTTCTTCTATAATGACCGAAAATGCGTCATCTATAGTATAATCATTACTTTGCAAGTTTTTTTGTTAAAATCGAAGGATAAATATTGAAATTTTAAAATTAATTATGTATTATTATTAATTCTAAAATAATTTAATGATCAAAGATAATCCTATTACAAAAATAATTTTTTACCAAGTCCACTTATGTGGTCATAATCAGGTGAAATCAAGGGCACATCTTAAAAATATCCTCCTCATCCGATCCATATTAATCAGCCACAACTAAAGGAACATGATTGCACTCACCTACATAACCATTTTGTTGACTATTCACTCTATATAAGTTTTTTCATGCATGCATAGCAAAAACAATAATAGTCCCTTGTACAAATTATCCAATTAATACTATCCATAGTCATCATAGAGTGGAAAGACTTAAAATTAAGAACCCTTTCAAATCCATGTTTTGTCCTTCGATCAATGCCTAATTAATCATATAAAATCAATAAATTTTAACAAACACAAAAATTAAGAAAGTAATTTATACACAATTTTATCTGTAACTTTTATAGTCAATTTCACATCAAGATGTATGTTATGCATGTACCTATTATCTCCCATGACACTGTGTGGGGGCATGTTACTCTCATACGAGGTTTCATGAATTTTAAAATGTTTCCTACACCATTCAACAATAGTGGGGTCATCAATCATATAGTTTCCTTCATAATCAAATATTTGTTTCTTTAGAGCATGTTTTATGTAGATACCCATACCATCGTGTTCCCCATCCCCACAACCACTCTAAAAAAACTCCACAAGTGAGGTATTTTAAGATAATGTTGATAGAAAATAAGTGTAAATAAGCAGCGAGAGTATTTGAACTATGATGCACAACTATTAGAAAAAACAAAAATTTGATCCAAATTTAATCCTTTCTAAATAAGATATTGGAAAAATAAATGAAAAAATATTAAACGAAGTGGGTGTCTTATTCCTTATCATTACTTCTATAGAAGTGGTACTCCTTCGCAATAAATTGATTCTCAAATGTAATTTCAACACCATCCAAAGCCAAGTTTGCATGCCTATAACATACATAAGCCATGATAGTAACCTTATCAATATGATAATATTATGTCTCAATCTTCTTTTGATGATAGAATGAGTAATTCTTAGAAAAATCAACCATAGAATTGATATGGAACCAATAGGAAATGTGTTTCTATCGGTTTTAAATTTTGTATCTTGCCACTTTGTATAGTGAGAATGTTTTATGCAAGGATTAATCAAATTTCATAAACTATTCATGAACATTACAACAAGGATCTCTTCTTCTATCAAGTCCAACTTAGTTGTGTTCTTTCCAAATATTGTTGAGTACTTGAACCTAAGAAATTGATACATAATCCAACTTTTCATATTCATGTGCATTAAACATACAAATAAAAATAAAATATATTCAACTTTAAATTTAATTTTATATTTACTTTGAAATGATCACCTCTTACAAGTCACCATTTGAACCTGTGTCTCAACCTTTATTTATTTCTATAAATATTTTCACGCCCGCACTTGTCATAAACACCTTTGATGGAAGCCACATGGCCATCAACATTATCATTAGATATAATGTAAATAATTGAAGCTATGAATTCACTCACATGTCTAGGGAATTTGTTTGGACCATTTGATGCTTCTCGTAACTTTCTATAGACCTAAAAACATAGATCAAGATTGCATTAATTAAATCTTAAGTTAAATAACAAAGCAATCATTTATCATAACCTTAGAAATGAAATAAAACTTTAATATGTTTAAAGATATATATTTTTCTATGAGATGTAATGATAATAAAACTTGACATAATAGCGAAAACAACATGTTTCAAGGACTTTATCTGCCTACACATACCAAGGCTTCAAAATCTCAAACATTCATTTCCCAATATTAATATGTGGATGTTATTTTGTAAACTGATGTACATCTCATGTTGAATTATCTATAAACAAAGTTTTGGATGTTCTTCATACTCATTGTGAACTATCCTAAATTTAAAAACATCCCTCACATTTGGAGAAGCATGAGTCCTCTCACTCCAAAAATAAAAAATTACCTTCATAATATTGTTCTCAATTTTATCGAATGTGGATTTCTACACATTAGTGCCTATTTTCTTCCACATTAGAATCATCCAATTTCTTCCTCCTCTTCGTATACCTATTTATAGTCTTTCTAGAAACACCCAAGGCTTCAGTAGTAGCGCTAATATGGTGATTATTTTTGTATCTTCACTTACAACTGAAGTTAATATTGCTCTGCGAGAAATAATATTATTAGCATATATAGTTTTTATAACCATTGAACTTATTCCTTTGGACACATACACAAAAAAATCTTGTTCCAATTGTTGTGACTTTCCCCATCCAAAATTGACACCCAAAAATTGTAATGTTTCCTTCATATCAACATGATTTAAGAATGAAACTAACAAATTTTCTCTAGCAATTGTACTCAAATTAAAAAAAAAAAAAAAACGCTATATAATTATCTTAACAGATTTACTTGTTTTTTTTCTTAACTATGGTTCTTATTGGGAACATTATTTTAATTTTTGAAATAAATCTTCACTGGGTGTTTCACAATTTTCTTCAATAGTAATTTCATAACTTTTTTTGTTATCAAATCAACATATGATTTAGGAGAGTGAGGCCTTCCTTTTCAGTATAACATGTGTCCATGACACCAAAACTTGTAAAAAAATTAAAACACATGATTACACCATTCATGAATACTTCTCTAGATTCTAGTACTCAAAACAAGTATCAATAACAATATTTTATATTCGTACAAAAGTTAAGTATACCATCCATATAAGAATATACTATGTGCAACTATGTACATGGTACATATAAAATTTTCATGTGTACATACATCACATTACAATATTTAATTTACAACAATACATGTTCAAAACATAAGAAACCAAATGAGGAAAATTAAAAATTACATGAACCCTTATTACGATAGTAAAATTTTCATAAATTTCCCAACTATAGAAAATTCCACTCGTAACTATTTCATTCAATTTCATCATGAGAATAAGTAGAAAATCATTCAATTTCATCATTTTCTATTTAAAGAGGAAAGGAAGAGGAAACATGTTCAATAAAAGTATTGTTTAAATACAAGTATAAGTAAAAGTAACCCTAGAAATTTTATTATGTTATATTTTATAGCTCAAATCATAATCATCATCATTAGATTCATTTCCATTAACATTGAGAACATGTACTTATGTGTATCTTCAAGACTAGGTACTTGTAGCTTGTTCTTAAGTAAAGGAAGACTCAATAGGAGGAGAGGAACTAGGATTCCTTAGCTTGGATTTGATATTTTTTTATATTTTTGATGTTGAAATATTACCCATTTTTCAAGGAATAGATAATCAATAATGTAATTAAGCATAAGATCATATTCTAGTAAATGAGGAGGAGGGAAAAAAGGTTGCATATAATCCATTTTCTAGTGGGTAGTAATAGGAATGTATTTAGATTAAATATTAAAATTGAAAAATCCACTTCGATATGTTGAAAAATGATCCATATTCATGAACTGATGAAGGACATAGATTTGGTCAAAGGGATGGTATCCCTCATCATTTTGGGAGGAAGGAAACTTAGACCTTAAGCTCCCCATGAAAATACAAATGAAAAGAACCCTATGAAAGCTACAAGAAGTTATGAACATTCAATACTTGAGGTTTTAAATATTTACTCTTTTGGGATTTGATTTTATACATATCTTAATTAGATAAACCTACTTTTGATATTATAACCACAAACAATATGACATAAAGGTGAAAGGGGAAATTACAAGGAGGTAGGAAACACACTTGGAATAAGTGTAATGGTGATCTAAATGGGATCCTAAGGTATTCTAAGTAATTATGAGGGTGATAACACTTACGATTTAAAGTGGTAGTAAAAGGTACTAAGAGAATAATAAGGAAGGTAAAAAGGGATGTAGTAAAAATCTAGTAAACGGGTACATAAAAAGGGGAGAGATACATACTAAGGAAACCTAGGGAAATGCCGGACACAAAATATAACTCACAAAATAGTACTAAACATCCCATCCCACTACTTTTATACACATGTTTATCAATCATAGTTCTATTCTATCCGATGTATTCAAAGAAATAATTTCCTTAAGTATACGTAGATCATTAACAATTATTGAATAAAATAGTAATCTCTCACAAATGATCTATTTTTTTGGACCACACATGTAAATTATTTTTCACTAATTACAAAAAAAGTTTCATTTTAGACCTTATTGGAAAATCATCCTATGTTATTTCCTATTGCATAACCATTTCATTCAACATAATCATTATTAAAAGTAAGAAGACATTTCATAAATCTTATACATTAACACACTTTTTTATTTAAGTTCTTGACAAATTTAAACAATTACATCAATCCTATATAGTCCTCCCACTAATTGTTTTCATATCACTTTGTGTAGTGATCTTTCATATCCTTATTTAAGTGTGAATTCAATTATAGATCACATCCCCCATGTTTTTCCTTGTTCCTAAAAACAAATAGCAAGATAACTAGTTTTACATCATATGTACTCTTTGTCTCATGCTAAATATAGATTTCTAAAGTATATTTCTTATAGTTCTAGATAATTGCTAGAGAAATTATCCCATGAAGCTCCCTTTTTATAGATAAAAATTACACAAGGCATGATATTAATTGTAGGTAATTTGACTTGGATTAGTCTACTCCAAAATTAGTTAAAGTTATTCAAACTTAAATGAAGAATGGTCTTAATGGATGTTATTAATTTAGGGAAGATTTGAATAGCTTTGATATATATTTACTAAAGCAGTTGTTCAGAATTCCAAGTGGTAAATGATTGTGATTTATTTGTGTTTATATAACTCCATGTGATATAATTTTTCTTTCAATCTCACTATGAAGTTGATATAAGATAAACATAATAAAATATAATCATTGCAATGTACTCTATAGAGTCATTGTTATCTAATTTTCCCTCTCGGGCAAATTAGACGATAGGGACTTTGCAAGACCTAGACACTTGACAGAGCCCACAAGGATAAAATTTGGTCATAGGTAGTTTCGGGGCTTATGGAGATCATTAGTGGACTCCAAAATGAAAATCATATTGAGGAATTTTTTTCCTCTTATGGGTTTTGACCCTTAAGATCAACTTTAAAAATGATGAGATCACGAGCCCGTGGACCCACATCGGCCAAAATGAGAAACAATGGAGGAAAAATATGACGAGCCTCCAAAAATTATTTGCATGTACTCCTAACAAGGCCTCTAACTTTAATAAATAAATAAAATTACCATGGATAGGTTTCAAGGGTCAAAAATCTTCATTTGGGCCTTAATAGGTCACTAAGCTAAAAAAGAGCTCATCGAGCTAGAGGTTGCATTGAGGAGTGAGTGATGAAGGAATCACCAAGTAGCTCGAAAAGCTGAGATGGGTGCATGGCTCGACTATAGAGACAAGATATAAAGGGCCATGTCGAGATGGGTGGCATTGGTGGGAGAGATGAAAAGAACCGAGCTCAGAGCTCTGAGGCAACGCATAAATAGGATAAGGCCATGCGGGGTCGGATCAATGTAAAAATGATATCTTGGGATCCCATTAATGAATAGTTTGAGGTTGAGCATTCAAGAAGAGGTACCATGATGATTAGGAAGTGAGCGAGGTGAAAAGAACTAACTCACGAGGCTAGGGAGCTTTGGTTTGAAGAAGGCTTGTGTAGTTTAGATGGAATGATCAAAATGGACCTATCTTGATTCGAATGAGAAAAGGAATTGAGGTAAATCCATGGACGCAAGTCGGGGTTTTCGGTGAGAAGGAAGCTTGAATATAAGGGCCACATTGAGAAAACCATTAGAATTACAGATGGATCCGACTCATCCAAGAGGATCTCGGGACTCAAGTAGAATAAAGGATCCCAAAGTCTTGGGATTTGATTAAAAGAATGGAGTTTGAGGATCAATGTGACCTCCTAAGAAAAAGGACATTAAAGTGAATGGAGGCGAGTTGTGGACTTGTTGTCCACTCAAAATTCCCTTAATGAAAGTTAAATTTCAAAATTTTGAGTTATGAGTGTTTTCCTCAAAGTGCCTAAGTCGTGAAAACTGAGAAAAGGAGATCATTTTATGTATTTCGGGCCTGTCGGACTTGGTTTGTCCCAAGAAACGAAAGTGCAATACCCGATCGCCGAAATCCCCGAAGTTGTTCCATTTTGCGGAACTTTTTGTAGTGTCCCAAAATGGAATCGGCCTAAAATGGACCTATCTTGATGTTGAATCAAAAGAAGTTGTTCCAAGGACCTGCCGATCTGAACTTTTTGTCTCAAATGTCCCAAGTTGAGTCAAAATGAAGAGCTCATGTCCCAAATGTCCCAAGGAAAGCTCCGAGTCACGATGGAAATTCCATCGGACGCAAGTCGGGGTTTTTGGTGAGTTCGTTTTCGTCCCAAATGTCCCAAAATCAAGGATTCACATCTCATGAATGAATAATGCAATTCATACTTAGAGCTCGACCCGAATATGCTAAAATATGAATTTAAGTCATGCTCGATGAAAACCGAAGATTAGAATTACATGGAATGACGAGCTCTCAAGACGCCGGTTCATCAGTTTTCAAGAGGATATTCATTATCATCCTCAAGATGAAAATTCTGTGTGTCCTTGGCAAGGACATAGAATACGTGGAAGAAAATTCAAAGTCCAAAACTTTGGTCCCTCTCGGTGACTGGCCCACCTGTCTCCTTCTTCATTCTTTTCTCTTCTTCTATTCCTTTTGTATTCCTTTTAATTAGTGAAGTATTGCGATTGGTGGTCCTTGACTATCCGTTAGTTAAAAGAAATGGTTACGAAGAGTAACCGAATTGTAAATATATAATGGCCTTCTTTGCGCCATTTTGAAAGGAGGAAGAAAGATAAAAGTGTAAATAGATCTTAAAGAAATCAATACAAAAGGGATTTCTATTCATTGGATCTCTCGCTAGTGTTTTCCATTTAATATTGTGAAGATCTCTAATTTGTTAGTCTCTAAAAGTCGTGATGTATCAAGAAGGAACCCCTTGATTAATGAATCAAGAAGGTTATTTCAACGAGCCAATGCAAATGATCTTGTCTTAAATTTTGAATGTTAAAGGGAGATCTATAAATCTATGATGCTCATCCTCTTATTCCCTTTCCTCGAGTCCTTTTGTAGAATCGATGATCGTGTGTGGAAAACCTCTAAATATCCAAGTTCCCAAAATAATATTTTGTTTGGTAAATAAGTTCGTTTCAAAGCGGTGGGTTCTTCAAAATTCACATTCTAAAATTCCTATTTGAAAACCAACAGATCAAGGCGAGTGAGATCAAACCCTTTTTAGGGTCAACGAGGTAAGGGATGTTAGGGGTGATGTGAACTCTTAAAGGCCCAAAATCTGAAAAGGTTCTTCAAAATTCACGTTCGGAAAAATTCAGATCTCGAGCGAGATGCCTTTTTTGGGATGTAGGTGAGTGAACTCCAAAACAAAAACTCCGAAGCTTTGCCCAATGAAATTCGAACAAAACCCATCGGTTTGCACAAAAGGCCGAGTCAATAGGTTGAAGTGGTGGGCTAGGTGGGTGATATCCATTGGGGATCAAGTCACACTAAGATGGATAGTGAGTTTTGGCGAGCCAGATGGAAGATGGGTGCAAAGGGGTGAGTTGCATTCAAGAAGGAGCTCGATAGGTGGAGATGCAAAGCTAAATGATGGATTGCACCAAACATTGAATAAATTTAGCATTTTTTGGCCAAATTTGATAAAATTATAATCATTGGAAAAATATTTGGGGATCTACATAATGGAATGGCCTAAGATAAGAAATTAATGTGGTAGGTGGGGAAAAATCAAAATGAAGCTACAGGAGCTAGAGACTAGACTCTGGGACAATCGAGATCCAATTTCTTCTTACACAAGGTAATGTCATTAATCAAGTATGGATTTTGCAGATCTTCCACACTCATTGCAGGATAAAAATTGTTTTTGTGGGTATTGGGGGTAATTTTGGATTTCTTATCTTCCTCCTCTCTACTAAATCTTCTTCTATAAATGTAAGAAGTGGGTCGGTAAAAAGGTTGGATTTTTTGCCTTTGCCCTTCCTTATTTCTTTTATATGAAAAATATGTGGAGTCAAGCCTCCCATTGAAATTGTAATGCAATATTTATGATTTTTGGCCCCATGTAATGTACAAGTATCAACTTTTGGAGCAATAAAACAGATTTGTGGATGATTCTCAACCCTCTTTTGTGTTTATTGTGTTTTATCGATCTCTCATTACAATTAAGGTTATTGTGCATTGTTTAACTGTTATTGCAAGATCTCAATGGAATGTGTTTATTGGTAAATGGGTTTGCAATAAGTATTTTTGACTTGTGGTGTTAAATTACCCTCTTCATATTTACTTGTTTCATTCCTATGCAAGTGTAAGATATTTAGCATTCCTTATTGGTGCATCACCTCCATTTAGAATAGATTTACTTTTCATGCAATCCTTTTATCCCTATCTCCTTGGAAAGCATTAGGGTAGGATTAGATTAGTTTTCTCTATAATTTTGGCATGTGGTGTCAAGATTTAGGAATATGAAGTGACATTTATCTAGAGAGTTTTCCCGATTACAAAGTCTCGCACTCACTGGGAATAGCTCCATATTGTCCAATCACACTAAATTACCCATCAACAATCGAACCATTTGAGGGTGTTGTTATTTTCATAAATATTTTTGGCAAGCTCGGTGAGACAACAAAGGAGTTAGAGTTACATATTTCAAAAAAAAATCACTATCAAACAACATCTTGGCCACTTGTGTATACCTCTACTACATAAAACAATTATGTATGCTCGGTGGGACAAGGAGTCATTTCCACAAGATTTAAAGTAATTTTCAAGAAATTTAGACTTAAAAAAATATTTTTTCAATTTTAGAATTCCCACCACAGGGGCAGGGTTCGAAAATAAATTTTTAAAGGTTTTTCATGAGCAAAACAAGTCCAAATTTCACCAGTAGATAGATCGGGGGCCAATATTCAAAACCGTATTATCATATTTCCAAAAATTTTATTATCAAAATTTTGGGGTTTTTTACACTTTGGGATTTCAGAATTTTGGGTTTCAAGGTTTCTTCAATTTCATAATTTCAAAACTTTTAAAATTTTGGAATTTTAGGTTTTTTGGTTTCAAAGATTTAGAGGTTCAACTGTGTATTGTTTTCAAGATTTCAGGTTTTCAGGACTTTCGGGCTTTGGAGATTTTCAAATTTCATATTTTTGTGTATTTCGGGATTTTAGGACTGATGTGATTACAAAGCAATGTTTGACTTCCAAAGATTAGCATTCAACCCCTTCAAAGTTGTTTTCTCCATTTTATTAAGATCATTGTGTGTCTTGGTAAAAATATATCCTTTTTGGCTCATTTCCCAACACATATGGAGACTCGAGGTTATAACTTAGTGGTCTAGAAAGACAAGTTCCCAAGTACATGAGAAGAATTCAAACTAGGTTTGAAATAAGAGAAGAAGGAATATTTTTGTACCTACAATTATCTCTAGGAAGAGGAAGGAGAGGAAGAAGACCACAAAGATCATCATCTCCACCTAACATGACATTATCTACACCTCCACCTAGTATACCCTTTGTTCAATCGATTAGGGTTATAAGGAAAATCATAATGGCACATCGAAACCACCACGGGGACCACCAAACCCCATTTTCAACTTCACGGGTAGTAATCCACTTTCCATCTATGCACAAAATCCTATGCCGATTCGGCATTAAAAACATTCCCTACTTCACAGGATAAAACTATACAACTCTTATTGACCACATCCAAAATATTGTAAATGTATGTGTAATTCACGAGATTAATGAAATGGATGTTATGGTCAAATTGTTGTCATCCAATTTCAAAGGAAAGGGTTTGCAATGGTTTATGAGCTTGGTAGTAGGATAAATCATGAATTAGAATCATTGTGTTCATCTCTTTGCAATAAATTCAAAGAAAGAGCAGACAACTTGTCTTTATTGGAATAATTGACAAAAATTAAGAGAGCTTCAAATGAGTAAAGGGAATATTTTAACATACATTTCCAAAGGACATGGGACAAGATTCCAATAGCCATCAGGCCAGCTGCCCAAGGAGCATTCCTCTACTTCTTTAAGGATCTGAAAATTCGACATAGGTATGATGATCCAATCAATGGGAAGAACAACATTGTCGGGGGCCTATGACATAGCTATTAGAGTAGAAAACTGTTTGATTCAAGAAGGCAAGCTTGTACCTAGGCCACCTATGCCTCTATATATGAAAATGGGAGCTCTCACAACTAGCCAAACACTAAAATTGAATCCCATTCTAGTCCCTAGAAATATGAGCAATAATGAGGCTTCCACTTCTTTAAGTACTTCCAAAGAACTTTAAGTGGTCATGAAACAAATGCAGAACCTAGGGAATGAGTTAGTAACTATTAAGAGGCATCAAGATCAAAGTTCTAGGCCTTATCATCCTCAACATAAATCAAATAGACCTTTATTTCAATCAAACAGAATACCATTTTAAGATTCAAATCAACATATGAACCAATGACAAACTCAAGATGCCAGGCCATTCCAACCATATAATCCAAATGCAGTTTCAACATTAAGATCCTTTGTTCCAACCTAAAAGAATGTTACACAAGAATATCAGTGGTGTTACCCTTATAATCTACCTCATAATCAACCAACATGCTTCAATGGTGCACTAAATAAGGCTCTAATGGTTCAAATTTATCGAGTGTGTCCCAGGAGCTATTTGAAGAATAAAAAATACAAGAAATGCACCAAGAGGCACCTCTAGCTAAAACTACATTTGTCAATTGGAAAAAGAAGGACTTTTGTGGGGTCAATCAACCTCCTTTCCTAGGTGTAGTTGCCAATACAAGATTAAAGAATAGGAATATAGAATAAGGGTAGCCATCTAGTCTGATTGTTTCTCAACCTACTCTCACCTCCCAAGGGTTAGCAATACAAGGATAGCCCCAAACCCACAAAGTCAATCTAAGGCACACAGTACAGCACCACATGTTCCCATTCAAGTCTCGAAAATGTTGTAAGTAAGGGGCAGGCAAAAAGGATAATCCATCCCCTTTCAACATCATTGACCAAATGAAGAAAACAAATGTCTACATTTCCATGTGGGATTCATTAGCAATACCTAGGCTAAGCGGGATTTATTGCAAGCAACAATGGTCAATTGGTCTGCCTCGAATGGATCATCCAAAAATCAGGAGAAGGTTCTCACTAATGCAGTGCAGTAAGAAGGAGGTCAACCAAGAAAAATTTGAATCCTCTGTCATTCTATGTGTCATTGATTATCGATAACCACTTTGGCACACAACTGCATGATCAATTTTAGGGAAAGTGGCTCGGTCATGCCAAATTAAATAACAGATCAATTGGGCCTAAAGTATGAACTAGTATCTAAAGGAGTTATACAATTAGATAGGAAAATAGTGGGAATAGTTGGGATTATCAAAGGATTAAGTCTTAGACTACATGCTTATCCCAATGTCACAATTCTACAGGATGTGTTTTTAATTGACTTACCTCCACTTTTTTCCTTATGCCTATCAAGGGATTTCACCGCTAAGATTGGTGGGTATCTATCTACGGACTAGTCACATATGCTCTTTAGAACAAGATATGGAGCTAAGGCTATAATCAAGTCATAACCAATTGCCAATTTTCACATTAAGCCTCATATACCCAGTCCTATCAATGTAAATTTCTCATCTTTCGATCAAGAAGAGTGTTCAAATGATTGAGAAGCAGGTATAAAATTTGAAGGCATTATAGATTTGACTTTGGATGAATGGGAAACAAAAGGCATGCTTTCAATTCTTAAAAGGAAAAGAAAGAAGCTGAATTGGGCATATATTGCTTGCATGAAGAGAATCCATATCTACCTAGCATCACCAAGTTGGAAAAACAAGGATGAAAACGAAGTATGGAAACTGTTTTTTGATGGCTCAAGAGGAAGAAAAGGTGTTGGAGGGGGTACAATTTTGGTTTCCTGCAGAACATCAAGTACTATCAACCTTGTGGTTTTAGTTTGCTTTCTCAAATAACACAGTTGTGTACGAAACTCAATCCATGGACTTAATTGGGCTAGGACAAGAGGTATAAATAACTAGAAAGTATTCGTAGATAGTGAACTTATTGTGAATCAATTTAGAGGATTGAATTTCTCTAAGAGTGATCTCCTTAAGAGTTACAAAAACAAGATACGGGACCTCATGGAAGACTTTAAAGCATTCAACATCGAGTCCATACCTAGAAAGAAGAATGACACTGTAAAAAAAATTACATCAATATGGGAAACATTTGATGTGGTGGACAATATCAAAAGGGATAAAACACAACCCCATATTAAGGTAGTTGTAAGACCAATGGTTCTAGATAAAAACACAAGATGGCAAGTGTTCGATAGTGACCGAGAAGATAGTCGATTTCCTAGAGGAAGAAGGCGAGTTCTCAACTAAGAATCAGGATAAATTAGAGCAGCACTATGGGGATCGGGTAATGTAGATAGACATAAAAGATCCCAAAAGGCTTAGTAAAATTGGAATCAATCTTCAATCAAAATGATAAATTGTGAAAAGAATAGCAAATATTCAGGTCAAAGGGGAATATTCATAACCTATTTTAGTTGGAGAAGGTAAAACACTCCAAATTGGTAAAGTAGCACTCAACATGAAAGATATGATTTCATAAAACTATGCTAAGAATTCCTAGAAGTCTTCGCTTAGAGCTATGATGACCTGAAAGGATTCAATCCAAAGTTGGCACAACACACCATTGAATTGGACCCAAAAACTAAGCTATAGTAGAACCAAAGACCAATCAACCCTCACATTGAACCTCTCATGAAGAAGGAGATGAATAAGAGCTCATTGAGGCAAGCATCATATTTTTAATCAAACACTCAAGTTGGGTTCCAAATTTTGTACCATTCAGTAAGAGAAATGGAGAAAATAGGTTGTCTGTGGACTGTCGAGACCTGAATCGGAAATGTCTCAAAGACCATTACCCACTCCTTCAATGGAGTAAATATTACAAGTGGTAGCTAGTTCAAAAATAATTTCTCTCCTAGATGGATACTTGGGTTATAATCATATTATGGTAAAACAAGATGATCAATTTGAGATGCCCTTCACCACCAAATGGGGCACTTATGCCTATAAGAAAATTCCATTCGGGTTGTCAAATGTTGGAGCAACATTCTAGAGGGCTATGGACATGGAATTCAAGGGATTGATAAACAAGATAGTTCTTGTGTACTTAGATGACATTATTGTATTTTCTAATAATGTGGAAAGTCACCCACTTCCATCTCAAATAAGTGTTCCAAAGATGCAGGAGATTCAGAGTGTCCTTAAATCGAAAAAATGCATATTCCTAGCTCACAAAGGAAAGCTCTTAGGCCATATTGTGTCTAAGGAGGGATTGATAATTGATCCTAGAAAGAGTTGAAGAAATTCAAGCATTTCCATTTCCAATTCATAAGAAGGCTCTCTAGAGCTTCTTAGGAAGAATTAAATTTGTCGTAGGTTTGTACTAGATTTTGCAGCTCTTGTCAAGCCCATAATGTTTATGTTGAAAAGGATCATGGAATTTAAGTGGATAGCGGAGGACAAGGAAAGTTTTGAATCTATCAAGAATGCTATATCTCAAGCTCCAACTCTCATAAATCCAAAATTTTCCAAAGACTTCATGCTCTATGCTTTTAGCGGTTTAGACATTATTTCCGCAATCCTAGTACAACAAAAAAGATTGATCTAAGCAAGCTGGTTACCTTTTTCATTTAAAGTTTATAGGACTATGAAGTGAAGTACTCCTTCATTGAGAAGCATGTCCTAGAGATATTAGGAGTTTGAAAAATTTCAAGCATTTGGTCTCAAACAACAAGATTCGATTCTTTAGTGTCCCATGTGAGAGTCAAATAATCCTCTTGAATAAGGACTTAAACAATGGATCACTCATGTCATGGAGTATTACATTGAAATTTAAGTCGCTAAATTGTTCCATGGAAAAGGATTGTGTGAATAGTTAGCTTTTGGAGTCAGCATGTTGAGACAAGTGATGAAAATGAAACTTATTTGGTGCTACAGATAATAAGGAAAAAGAAAATGATAATGTTCCTACATCTTGTTGGACTGAGACATGATACATTTCCTATAAATAGGTTTATGCCCTCCATATTTGAGCAAATCAAAGAGGAGATATTTGAGCTCAAACCATCACGTATGTGATTATTGACAATTTTTGTTTAAGAAAAACATCATTGGAGTCCTATTGAGGTGCATTGGAGCAAGCCAAATTGAAAAGGTACTACATGAGTTTCATAATGGAGAGATAGGAATTCATTTTTCCCCTCGGGTAACAACTCTCAAAATAATGAAGGAAGGTTATTATTGGCCTACAATGTTCGATGACTTTATACATTTGGATCAAAAAGTGTAAAAAATGTGAATTCTTTAGAGGTAAGGAGAGGCTAGCAATACTTCCATTGCATCCTATATCATTGGAACAACCATTTATGTATTGGGGATTAGAATTCATTGGGGTCATCAATCCAAATTTGAGCCAAGGTCACAAGTGGATTCTAACGGAAAAAAAAATTATTTCACCAAGTGGACCGAGGCGATAACACTCAAAGAAGAAAATGAGTCTAATATATTGGACTTCTATGAAGAAATAGTAATAAGGTTTGAAGTGCCATCCACTATCATATCTAATAATGCTCTAGCTTTCCTCGCACAAAGATAACATAATGGGTGTTAGGAATATAATTTATCTGAGCACCTCATCAAATTATTACCCCCAGGGTAATGGACAAGCAGATTCCACAAACAAGAATTTTCTAAATATGAATAGGACTCTGGATGAAAATCAAAATACATGGCATACCAAGCTCAAATCATCCTTATGGACTGATAGGATATCACCTAAAAGGTCAACGAGCAACTCTCCATACAATATATTCTATGGGAAGGAAATAGTGTTGCTTATATCACTTTGGAGCTACCCAAGCATTGGAGCTCATGAAACAACTAGAATTATTATAATTTGAGCCTATGGAAGCTAGGTATGTGGAGCTAATGGAATTGGAGGAAACAAGAGAACATGCAATGTAAACTATCGAGAAGGATCAAGCCTTGTTCAAGAGGTCATTTGATAAGAAAGCCAAAGAGAGGACCTACCAAGAAGGGGACTTGGTTCTGAAATGGTATACGAGATCATGCAAGACCGGGTAGACATTCTATGTTTGATACCATTTGGAGTGGCCCCTACATGGTCATAAGATGTAAGAGTAGCAATTCCTTCCAACTATCTACTTTGGATGGAGAGGAACTTCTGATTCAGTCAATGGAATCTATCTTAAACATTGCTACTAAAAGGAAAATTCTCACCCTTGTACATATTAGTTTAGGACTTTGAATTCCTCTAAGTGCATATGCACATTGTCTTGTTGTAGATTAGGTTTAATTTCCCTAAGTGCCTTTGGAACATGTTTTATTGTTCCTAGTTTTATCATTGCACAATTTAGTGTGCCTCCCAAGAGAAATGTTGTAACCAAGAATTTCATACTTGTGAGGAATAGTTGCATATTTCAAGAGAAAAAAATGCAAAAAAACTGAAATCAAGATTAAGGATAGGTTTTTCTAAGCTTCATTCTTGAGTCCTTTAAGATAAATCACAAGTTAACTTCTAAGTTTCCCGTAAGGTCAGAAAGTCGAGAAGGAAGAGTAGGTTTTTCCCAAGTCCATTCAATGGTTTCCCATGGTAAAGAGAAGAAGATAAACCTCATATTTATCTTTCTCACTTTTCTGATTTGTGTCGAGTTAAAAATCCAATGAGAATAAGTGGCTATGGCCTTTGGCGGCATTCTATGTAGTCATTCAGAAGAAAGAGAAAGAACATAACTTAATAAAGTTCCATAATGTCTTAACTTAGAGAATTTTTATTTAAAATCTAGCGTGCTATACATACCAAGAAATCATCAGTTTTTGTGTGATTCATACTTGCGAATCAAGTTTCGGAAAAGTCTTAAAATTCTTTTTTTAGTCCTATAGATTAGGGTTGTAGAGAGGAAAGGTGAAAACCCTAGGTTTAGATAATTTTCCACTCTCATAATCTAAACTCCAACATTTTCTTATAAATATTGGGAGTGGGAGTAGAGTTATAGGTCTAGGGTCAATAGTTTCAAGTAGTTTCAAGATGATTTTCAGGTCCAGATCGGTTTAGGACTATCGGTTGTTACTCTCATGCCAAATGGAAACATTAAGGCTACTTGGTATAGAACATCTAGCAAGAAGATTTCCCTGTAAGTCACCAAATTGTTATCTAATTTTTCCTCTCGAGGAAAATTAGATGATGGAGACCACCGCAAGATCTTGACACTTTGACTGACAGATCCCCTAAGGATAAAATTTGGTCACAAGAAGTTTTTGGGCTTTGGGAGCTCCTTCGGTGGATTCTAGAAATAAATTCATATTGAGGATTTTTTTCCTCTTTTGGGTTTTGACCCTTAAGATCAACTTTAAAAATGATGAGATGCGGGCTCCGTTGGCCCACATCGGCCAAAATGAGGAAAAAAGGAGGAAAAATATGATGAGCCTTGAAAAATCCCTTGCATGAACTCCTAACAAGGCCTTCAAAATGAAGAAATCCAAAAATCCTCATGGATAGGTTTTAGGGGTCAAAATTTTCATTTGGGCCTTGATAGGCCACCGAGCTAAAAAAGAGCTCATCGAGTTAGAGGTTACATTGAGGAGCAAGTGATGACGGGATTTTCGAGTAGTTTGGCGAGCTACTTGATGAGATGAGTTGAGTTGAGTTCATGGTGGGAGGATGAGCCAAGTTGGCTCGGAGATAATGTAAAAAGGCTATGTCGGCCAAGGAAGCTCGGGGTTGTCATTCAATCGAACACGGCAATAAATGGCAAGGCGGAAAGAACTAATATGAGCAAGAGCTCGAGGAAATGCTCAAATGGGGTACCTCATCCATGGGGGGGTTTGGCTCAATGTACAAAAGGATAGCATGGGAGCCCATAAATGAATGGTTTGAGGTCGAGCCCGATCTCTTGAATAGAGGTACCGACATCGATTGGGAAGCAAGTTGAATGAAGTTGGCCAGAGGTCGATTCAACTCGCAAGAAGATCATTTCTTGGGGATCGCTTGGTTTGAAGGAACTCGATACTAGAGGTACATGCAGTGTAATATGGCGATATCACAATGGTACTAGCTCAAGTCAAATGAGACAATGCATTAAGGCAAACCAAGCGAGGTGAAATGGAGAGCTCAATGAGTGAGATATGGAATGCCATGGATGCAAGTCAGGGTTTTCGGTGATTTCAAGGAAAGGATAACTCGAACATGGGGGTGATGTAGAGCTAGGCACATCAAGTGAGCCATTGGAATTGTAAATGGGGCTGACTCAACCAAGAGGAGCTCAAGAGTCAAGTACATTAAAGGTAGAAGGAAATCTCGAAGTCCGAAAACTTCAAACTTTGGGGGTTTGAGCATTGAGAGAATGTGGTACAATGACTTTAGGATCGGCGGGCATAAGCCTCCAAAGAAAAAGGCCCCAAAATTAGGAAAGGGAGCTAATTTTCTCGGACTCTAAGGCATTAATGCCGAGATGGTCAAACCCCCTTTTTGGGGTCAACAAGGCAATATTTTTTAAGGTTCGGGAGCTAAATATCTGAAGTGACATGTCGAGGACCTCTAAAGACTTGAAGGTCTAAAATTCAAAATGGTGGGCGGGTTCTTCAAACTTCATGTTTGGAAAAATTTGGAGCTCGAGCGAGATGCCTTTTCATAGATGTAGGCAAGTGAACTCCAAAATAAAAAGGCCTGAAATCCTGAAGCTTTGAACTCCCACCCAATGAAATTCGAATAAAACCCACCGGTTTGCATCAAAGGCCAAGTCAATAGGTTTAAGTGGCGGGGTATGTGGGTGATATGCATTGGGGTCAAGTAGTGCCAAGAAATTTGGACATTGAGTTGGCGGTGAGCCGAGATGGAGATGGTGTGTAAAGGGGTGAGTTGCATTCAAAAAGGAACTCGGCATGTGGAGATGCGAGAAATAAATGATGGCCTTAACGAAAAATTGAATAACTTTATCATTTTATGGCCAAAGTTTAGAAAATTATAATCATTGGAAATATATTTTAGTAATCTACACCATGTGATGGCCTAAGATAGGAAATTAATGGTGAAGGTGGGTAAAAATCATGATGAATTTGTAGGAGATAGATACTAAACCAGGTGTAATCAAAGCCAAGTTCTTCTTGCCCAAGGAAGTGTCATTAATCAAGTATGGATTTTTCATATCTTCCACACTCATTGTAGTATAAAAAATTATTTTTGTGGGTTTTAGAGGAAATTTCAGATTTCTTCTCTCTCTCCTCTCTACTAAATCTTCTTCTATAAATTGTAAGGAGGGGCTCATTTAAAAAGGTTGGATTTTTTTGCCTTTTCCCCTCCCTTCTTTCTTGTCTATGAGAAATATGTGGATTTCAAGCCTCCCATTGAAATTGTAATGCAATATTTATGCCTTTTGGCCCTCATGTAATGTATTATATCAACTTTTGGAGCAATAAAACAAATATGTGGATGATTCTCAACCCTCTTTTGTGTTTATTATGTCTTATCTGATCTCTCATTATAGTTAAGGTTATTGTGCATTGTTTAATTGTTATTGCAAGATCTTAATGGATTGTGTTTATTGGTAAATGGATTTGTAATAAGTATATTTTGACCTATGGTGTTAAATTACCCTCTTCAAATTTCTTTTTTCATTCCTATGCAAGTGCAATATATTCAGCATTCCTTATTGGTGCATCACCTCCATTTAGAATAGATTTACTTTTCATGCAATCCTTCTATCTTTGTCTCCTTGGAAAGCATTAGGGTAGGATTAGATTAGTTTCTCTACAATTTGGGTGTGTGGTGTCAATATTTAGGAATAGGAATCCGAATGAGAGATTTCTCGATTGCAAAGTCCCACACTTTGGGAATAGCTCCATGTTGTGTAATCACACCGAATGCCCCATCAACAATCGGACCATTCGGGGGTGTTGTGATTTTACATAAATAGTCACAGGTGGGAAAAATCCATAATACACATTTGGTTATACTAGAAGGTGGTGTTTGTGGGAGCCAAATGCTAAAATTCAAGATATAGATAAGTTTGACATGATATAATGGATGTTCCTAAGTAACTAATTAATTATTCTTCACATTGATATTTTTCCTTGATGATGCCCCTTCTTGACACTTCTTGATGTATGGTTTTTATCCTTTGTTTTACACCGAGTTCTAAACCACAAATTCGGGTCCTAACATGCTTATTAAATTATATGAGTTGTGTGGGTGAGTGGTTGAGAAATAACTCATAATTTAGTGTTGAACTAGGAGATCTAGGTTTTCCATCCTATTTTTCTATAAACCCTACAATTGCATCCTATTTTTCTATAAACCCTAGAATATTCTTAAAACTAGATTTAATATTTGAGTTATACCATGTAAATCGATCTTATTTCTAGATCTAGGTTTTCTATAATTTTATATTATAGGTCCTTAACTCTTGCCTTAGAAATTTTTGATTTTTACTTTATCCTTTTTACGGTTAAACCAGAATAAAACACTTTTAAATATTTAACATACCTATCAAAAAAAATTATGATTTCAAGGGTTTCAAGTATACAAAAGTACATAATGTTTTCTTGTTCAACAATCTCTTTCACAACCTTCTCTACCTCTTTTTTATTTCTCCTATTAATTGATCTTCTAACACACTACTCTTGTAATTTTATTTTTCTATTTTTATCTTTTCATTTTGCTTATTTTTCATGATTCCTCCACTTCATGACTTTTTCACCTACACACAAATTGTTATTCAAAACTAAGAATAAATTTAAACAACACTTATACAAGTCTTATTATATACAAGTCTTAAAATATTATGATGTAATTAATTGGTTGTTTTTCTAATTTTAAAACTCATTTTCTAATTTTAGAACAATATTTAAAAATATAATTATTAAATATTTATGGTGTCTTTTTATAAATTTAACTTGATTTATAACTATGTTTTAAATTTAATTTAATAATATACATATTTTAATAATAAAAACATCTTATCTATTGTTATTTTTAGAAAAAATCAATAAATTTAAAAATAACATATATTATTCATTAAATACAATAAAATATAAAAACAAAGGTAAATTAAAAATATATATTAAAAATAAATCTTAAAAAAACATTAAAAACTATGGTTTAAAAGTCAATTTTAGTTAGTGGTGTTTGGGTAGTGGAGAGGGCCACAAGAAGGGTATTTAGGTGTCTTGACCCAAAGGGGTTTTCCCAAACCCCCTTCGAGTGAACACCCTTACATGGAGCCCATGTGGCATCTATGTGGCATGTTTTGACCCATAATCCATTTAGAGGATAATTATAGGCTTAAAAGTGCCACATAAATGTCACGTATTTAGGTTACATCGCTTAAATAAATTATGAAATATTTATACTTACATATAGTTTTTTATTAGATATCTAAAAATTTATTTTTTTGAAAATATGTTTTATTATTTTTAATTAAATTATTTTCAATGTATGATATTTCGAGAATATCAACTTTGCACATTCAAAACAATATGAAAAATAGTTAAATATATCCAAAATTTTGAAAAATAATTTTACTATTATCTAAAGTCTTCTTTGTACTTATGGGGGTCTTTGTCTATCCTTTTCCACTTTAGGGGGTTTTCTATGACTAGTAGGCAAGTAACAATTGGTTCATTTTTTCGACGGTGATGGAACCTATTTGGAGGAGGTGTCTTGGTGAAGAGAAAAGTTGATCTCTCTTCCAACACTCTTCCTTTAGCGTTGGGATCCTCAAATACATAGAATATTGACATTGATTTTAGAAGTGACACTTCGATCCCTCATACCATCTCCAAGTTTCAAAATCTTCTATATTTCTAATAGCATGTTTCTATCCAAAAACTATCTTTGTGACAACACGCTCACCCCACATGGATCAAAATGATGATCCATGATTTTCCATAATGTGATTCTTACTATTGCAAGCTTCATCTATAGCTTCTTTAACCCTCTAGAAGTATTTTCTTCTTATATCCTTTATACTATTGAATTTCATCCAAATAGCATAAAGGAGGAAATATAGACACAAAATTATACACTTATTACTATTACATTATGCCTCTACTATTTTTTGGTATATATATGATTTATAAATATGAAGATTAGACAATGGTGACACATTTTCCTAGTCCTTCTATTGCTTTAGATTTTGGTTGTGACGTTGTCTTATACTTCTTGGATTTATGTCTTCTATTTGCATCCCAGGGATCCTTGTCCCAATTCTTGGACCTATTTTTGTTGAGTTTCTATGGGATAGTACCTCACAGTAAGGAAACTACCACCCATATGCTAGTGTCCTTCTAGGTGCTTTTGTTCATTCTCTTTTATTTTCTAATTTTCTAGTAGTACTTAACTTTGGGTTTTTTCTAATTCTTTAGGTTGGCTTTTTATGTTACTAAATGTCTAAATTCAGACAAGGGAATCATATATACATGACCTACTAACTATTATTAGGTTTTGGTAAATTTGTGGCTATTACTTTCTATCTATCATTTTGCAAAGAGAAACACTCAAGCACTACATTTGGGTTGCATCATCATTCACGCATAGGAGGGGATATTTTGATTTACATCTCACACATTCATATTGGGGTAAAATTAGTTATATCCCATTATATTTTTGTGACTGGCACAAGAGGGGACCTAGATTTAAGGGATATCATTTGTCATATACACACTAGAACTATATTGAGTTGGAAATATAGTGCAACACCGGTGATAATCACATTGAGGTGACTTATAAGGTCAATATGAATTAAGCATATGTATTATTTATTCCATCTAATGTGTGATTGAGCCTTGTATAGGTAGCTAGGGTTTGTTTTATAAGATCGGGCGTGACATTGAAATGCTAACATGAATCTAAAGTGACAAAGAGTAAAGTGAAGAAGACAAGATCAGATCTTGAAAAGACCGGATCCGAGCTATTATAAGGACACTAGAACCTAGGGTGGCCATGTGTTCCTTTGAACAATTCTATATTGAATACTTTTATATCTTTATTCTCTAGATGAAACTTATATGGTTCAAATCCATCTTATTCTACCCAGCCTCCATCCCAAAAAGATCGTAGACAAAAATATACAAGATGATAATGCTAAAATGTAATATGATAGCCTAATATAATGGAATTTTGCAATAAATAAATGAATAGTGGAATATTGAATTAATACCCAAGAAAATTAAGCTATAAACTATGAAACCCTAATGTGAAAGAGGGTTAGAAGAGCCTTAGTTGATTTGAAGAGGTTTTTAGATTGTGTCATAGTTGATATTGACTAAATAAAGATGGAGCACTTTCGCATAGAATCCTAAAAAAATGTAAATCCAACATATTGGACTGAAGTAGGGCACCTGGAGAAGGATGGGGGTGCCTATGGGCAACCTAGTTTAAATTTTGGGTGCCCTGGTCTGCGTAGATTATCGAAAATCTAAATTTTCAGGGTCGCAAGATGTTCATACTTGTTCTCCCTTTGTCGTGTGTATGTCAATAAATTCTACCAAATGTCTCTGTAAATCCATAATGAATTAATTGTTCATGTAAAACCCCAAACAAAGCATCAAACCATAAAAAATAAATATGCAAATGAAGGGGTCATTCTATCCTCATCTACCAAAAGGGTGAACTTATCATTAAGTGTTGTACTACGTCCTCGGACCCAATGTAGTTCTATGTGTGTGTGCGGAATTGTATCATAGGTTTCTCTTGTGTCAATCATATGTGAAGTAGTGAGAAAGTAACTAGATGTAGAATGTAAATAATGTGTGCATGGAAATAATAGACTCCCCTCCTATGAAGTGTGATGTAGATGAACTAGCCTTTAGCCCCTTGTTATGGAGCTATAGATTCCTTTGATGGATGCAACCTTAGGTGTTGATAGTAGATTTTTAGTGTTTGGTCCCATATTATGATCACATAAATGTATTTTATATGATTCCCTTGCTTGAATTTCATAATTAACCCGAAAAGGCATACTCGCCAAAAGCATAAGATGCTTAAATGGTTAAAAAGGACCTAGAAAGTGTGACCAAAGTACAAAGAAGAAATGGGCACCCAAAGGGGATGAGGGTGCCTAACGCGCGATATCCTAGGTGGGGTGGTGGTGTCTAGAATGACAAATTCCAAAAGGTGAAAAGAAAGACCGAGCAAGTACAAGTACAATGTTGAAAGTAGAAGCATAAAGAAAGAAAGATGTCAAAAGACATAGGTTAATTAGTACTTTTCTTACATAGGAATCATGCGAGATAGTAGTGTGTGATCGATACTAAATAATGACTCAAAGTGCATGATTTTTTGTCTACATAAGCTAAGTCACTCTTATCTTCTCATTTTTTGTTTATGTGTTATATTTTTTTGATATCGTATTATAATAAAATTTAAATTTTATTAAATTGTGTACCTATTTTAGATTTTAAAAATAACTTCAATAAACTAAGATCCCATAATTTTAGATAACATACCAAAAATATGTGTCTACTCATTTTTCCAAGTATAAAATTCATATTTATCTTATAAACTAGAGATAGCTTAATCATATAGATATAGACCTTGAATAAATTAATATAACAACCTAGCTCATAAAGATAATGTGCCTAACAAAAAAAAACCCAAAGACACCTATATCTTAATGATATACTTAAACATTAACAATTTATTTGTAGAATTTATGTATTTGAGCGTATGCACAACATTGTAAAGTTTTACCTTTTCAATAGAAGTATAGTTTTCAATCATTTCACCTAATTACATGTGTTCAAATGTAGCTTTTTTTTTTTGGAAATAGGTTCTCACTTGTGAAATAAATATGTATAACCTATGGCTGCATATTGTTATGCTTATGATTGAATTGATAAGGTCCAAAATTGAATGATCCCTTGCTTTTCTAAAAACTAATGGTTAAGGTGATTTATTTTCTTTCAGACTCATTTTTCAAAAACTTCCATGTTTAAAATTGAGTGAAGTTGGAAAATAGGTTGTGCAATCTCAAGGTATGGTGATCCATTTTGAATTTAATGTCTATTCTATCAAAAGTATACTTTGTTTTGGCACTTGGTATTAAATCTATTTTGAATTTAATGTCTATTCTATTAAAAGTATACTTGATTTTATTTTGCCACTTGGTATTGAATCTAGATGGGTTCATTTTTTCTATTTTTCTCCTACACAAAACCATGTATAATTTTATGGCATTCAATCCAACTACATTGATAAATATTTTTAATTCCTATTACTTTCACCAACCTCCTTACCATTTTTACCTCACCCCATCTATTCACTTTTGCATAAATAATGATAACATAACATAAAGTATAACATTTTGAGGATCTAACTGAAAAAAATGTAAATAATCAAATCCCCATATACTTAATCTTTTTATAGGAACCAAGAAAAGACTTCCGGTGAACCATCATATATGTCTAGTTTGCATTTTAATAAAATAAATTAGTTTTTGTCTAGATAGCTAAGATGAATGATAATTTCAACCATGGAAACATAATAATCGATCTTTGACATAATATTATAAGAAACAATCATTCCTTTGAATTATTTACATCCCTTATCTATTGACATTACATCACCACATCCTAATAAAAGTAGTATATAAATATTAAATTATAATATAAATTAACCAATCAAGTGTGTAAATATGTAAATAAACAAATATTAATATCATGATAACATAAAGGACTCTCTTCAATCAATATCTTTTATTTCTTATGAGTAAACCAAAATCCCAAAGAGTGAAAAACCCTTTTCTAGTAACATAACATAACAATTCCATAATACACATGACATAATATGAATAGAAAAAGGAAAATACATTACTTTTATTAATTTACTAGAGAAAAGTATTGGACATTGCCTAAAGAAAATATTTATAACTATAACAATTTTAACTTAAATGAACACATATAGAATTCATATTGAGCATAATTAGTTAGTGATAAAATAGTCACAAGGGGTGATATTGAAGAGCATTTAGAAGTAGTTATCATGAAAATCCACAAAGTCGGTGGAAATAGTTTTTACTTGTCTTACCATCAATAAATTGCTAGTTCCCCCATTGATAAAAAAACATGCATCTATGACATGTTGGCAGTTTAAACTATTAGAGATGTTTGGTTTAGAGGAGGGTCATAAGCAAAATGTGATGTCCATGTAGTTTTCTTAAGCTCCCATTTTGACACATGTTCGAATATGCTAACAAAACTTACCCATTGGACGTGGTGCTTATGATCTAGCCACATAATGTGGGAGTAGGATTCATCTTATTTTAGTTGTCCATTTGTGTTGTTTTTGACCTTTCTTTTATAGCCCATGTTCTTCCAATTCACATAATTGTTGGTATATTTTTACTTCTCTTCAATATGGCCTTCTCAATGGCCTAGAGGTGAGAAATGAGAGATTGGGAGATGTCATGAATGATTTCAAGGTTTTTTATAAACTGGTGTATGTGAGAGAAAGTGAGAACAAGGATTAAGTGAGATAACACACACACCAACCGCATTGCACTCGAACGGAAGTGTGACGAAGTTCCGTGAGGAATAAAGTATCCAACCATGAAATGTGTATGCAAATAAAAAGGTTTATGAAAAGGGTAAAAATAGGAGTGTTGTGTAACTCCCAATGCAAGACAATCATACCTCCACAATGGAGAAGAGGAGTTACATTCATGAAATGGGGGTACATGGAATGTAACTCCTATATGATGCACTCTCATGCACACCGACACGTATGACGGAAACCTGTCATACCCCTTAAGATTCTAAGACCTATGACCTCACCTAAGTGAGATGACTCACCATGTGATGTGGACAATGCCGCAAGATGACAAGGAAAGTACACACACTAAGAGTTTAAAGTTGCATGCATCATCATAAACTTCTTACAACATTGTCACCACCATTTCAATGATTTCCAATTCCATGGTGGCATTCTCTATATGTTGTTCCTATAAATTCCTATTTTTCACACACTTGAAGCTTGAATAATATTGTGTTCTTGGAAAACATTATATAGACTTCATTTTTTCCCAAATAGAGTATCCCTACATTAATGAAATACACATTTTATAGCATTAATATGACTAAATAAAAGTGTAAATTATAACAATATTTATATAACGTTTTGAGGTAGTTAGATAATCCATCTTAAAACATATATTTCAATGAACATTGTCTAGTAGCTTAATTACAACTCAAGAGTTGGAGACCTGTACCTAGCCAAGTATCATTGAACAGGGTTGTCTATCAAGTTATTTTGCAAACCACAATTAAATTATTTAAAATGTTTGCATTTAATTAGGTTTTTACAGAAAATTTGGTGTGAAACTTTTGAGTATTTCACAAATTTTATTTTACGACTCTAAAATACACATTCCTCTCATGTTTTATTTCTTTGTCACAAATGCTCATAAAATAAGTTTAATTTCTTATTGTTTTGAATATGGAAATGGATATTGTAGTTATATTTTATAGATGTCTAAGTTAAGCATTAATATAATAATGTTATTAGGAACTAGCAGCAACCAAAACCATTTAAGGTTATTAAAAATCATACTAATTTTTCCGACAATCATTAGTAAGTTATAGTCTAAATTTTTATGAGTAACTATTGAAGATTACGGTGCTGTATAATATAAGATCCCCTTTCATAATAAAAAAGAAAGAAAGAAAGAAAGATTACGGTGCTGTACAGGAATTACACCATTGACCGTATTATTGCGCTTATATTTTTGACCTATTTTTTCCTTTTTGTTTATAGAATTGTCATTACATGCATGTACTCAAACAGTAAGAAAGCCAATGTAGAGTTTAATGTCGATATAAATATTGCATTCCTCTACGACAAGAAGCGTGCTGCCATAGAATTTCTCAATGAAAGAAATGAATGCAGAATCCATCACGCAAAAAACAAATTTATAGTAGCACGAATTTTTAAAAAATTGAACTTTTTTTTGCCATTTCTAATAATGATTTGCATACATTTCGTGTTTGAAGCTTAGATTAAATAGAAAATTACTAATGTTATGATGATTTGTAGTAGTTAGTGAAAAAGAAATCATTACATTTTTATATTTAAATTCCTTCAAATTTAGTCAATCTTGGTTAGTGTATGCACTATCATTTCTTATTATAATATTATCTTGTACATTTTATTATATCTTATATGATGTTAGGAATATTGTGTTAGTATTCACATAAAAACGAGTGAATAAAATAATTGTATTTGTGATACATAATCTAATGAATAGTTACTAACAATTTAAAGTTAGAAATTATATGTATGTTTGTTAATATACATTAATAATTTTATAATAACTATCATATTGATCTAAGGATGAGAATAATTATATGAGATTATATTATTGATATTTGATTTTATAAATGTAATCTCTCACATAAAAATATAATAACAGAAAAATATTATTATGTATTTATGTAAATGTGCAATCTCTGTTTGTATTCCATAAATAAACTCTTACCAAATTTTTTTATTTGGTATGAGAGCAATAGTTTCAACCTTCACAAGCCATTGCAAATCAATTGTTTGAAGTGCAGTAGAAGCATGGGGATTTCGTGTAAATATTCCTTAGATATTATCATCTCTCATCCTGATTGTGTGGTTTCTAGTTTATAATTACCAATGGATTACTCACTTTGCACTAATTTGGATCGAGTCACACATTTTGTGCATTAATTTTAGATCGAAACTATATCGAGGTTGTCCTCCACTCGACGATTATTCTAAAGCAACCCACGCTTTTCATAGCCCATATTTTTACATAGTGGAAGTTGTGTTTTTAAAAGCAACTTAATTTTAATATTACAAACTAGTTGAAATATTACGAGAGGGTGGGAATTAGTATTGTTATAATAAAGGTTATTTTTTGAGTGGTCTTAAGTCTTGTTAATATCACGTTCCCTAGTCCAAATTGTGTCAATTTGCTAGTAGCGAAGTATTTTAACATTTTGTGAATGCATTGTGTTGATCCTCAATAGTATGTTTGGTATGGTTTGTAATTATTTCTATTATTTGGGGTAATTTTTGTCTTACACTCACAAATCACATGGGGTCTACACTCTACACCAATGACATGAATTTATAAACCGAATGCGGTGTAGAGTATGGGCCCCATGTGGTTTGTGCGTCTTGCAAGATAAGCCAATCTATTATTTAGGGGTTATTTTAATTAATTTTCTTGCAACAATAAAACACGTGTCATATTAAAAGAAATTGAAGTTAATTTGTCTAGTGTTGTTTATAATAGTTTGAATTAGTGTTTTTCATTTTATATCAAAAGTGTCAAAAATATTTTTCTCACTATAAATAGATGTACTTTCGAGTAAACTTGACTAATAATATATATATATATATATATATATATATATATATATATATATATAATTTTATGGGGAATATGTTCTTCATAATCATATGTACGAGTTGATTATCATACACCACCCTACCGAGTAAGGAACAATTCAACCAAAGGAAGGAGGTCTATTAGTGACATCTCGTTAGTCACTAGCGACGAGGCCATGAAATTATATTAGTGACGACCAACTCTACAAAAATGACTAAAGTTGAGATTAGTAACCAATGGCGGTGATCCAAAATGTTGACTACATACAAAGTTAATGATGACTTATCATTTCCTTTTTGTATTTTTAATTTAATTTTTATGTGGTTAGAAATGATAACAAAAGTGCATACTTGTTCACGTCTAGTTCCTTATTTTCTCCCAATGTGATGATGATGTAGGTGATCTACACTACAAGTACTAAAATAGGAGATGTTCTTAACAAATAATGTGGTAAATGTGGTGTTCCCGCTACTTTTTATTGGTTGTAACATCCTCCCCACAAAGAGTTACCACAAAAACATGTTTTAAAGTTTTTGACATACAATGATAAAATGATATCTACAATCTCTCTTTTGAGTTAGGAAGGAAACATTACTCATTTTTTCCTATTTCTACTTAACATTCATGCACATTGAGAAACATACAATGTCAATAATTAGCCTACATTTATTCAAAGTTCATCTCATCTTAAATAACAAGATAATGTCTCACTAACTGGTATAGTTTGCCTCTACATGAAACAAGTGAACTAAATATATATCCACTAAATGTTAAATTACGTGAGTTATCGTTCCATTATTCATCGATTGATACATAAAGAATTTTAATTAATTTAAAACAAGTAAATCGGTAATTTCAATTGAATACCACCATGCATATAAATCAACATAGTTTGATTGACTATTTGTAAATCAAGATCACTTATTTATTCATTTACCTTTCTATTTTAAATATAATAATTTACACAAATTTATCCACATGAAAGCATTTCATAAATAGTGTTATAATAAAATGGATTTACTGTACATAAAATATACACATTTTGTTAGATACAAGTTAGCCATTTATGACTAAGACCTAAGGTGTTAGCTATTTTAACTCAAATGGGTTATTAAAATTAGGATTTATATATACAATACCTATAGGAGTTTATACAATGTAGTCATCAACCTTCAAATTATCAAGGTTTACAATTCACTTTCATTTGTATTACATATATCACAATAGAAACACATTGATACAAATTTTACCATAGAATACCATTGAAGTTATAGAGAACCATTCTATTGTCCAACTGCAGCAAGAGCAACAACGCCATTGAATAACTCTACCTCCAATCATGAGCCATATGAATCGTCGCACGGGTCTCTCAAATCTTGAGAGTGGCCCTAGCCTTCACGAGAAATGTTGGTGTGAAGGATTTTATTTTCCTCTTACTAGATTATCTTCCCTCACACATGGTGAGTCATCTCACCTTAGGTGATTCATAGGTATCTAGGTGGTCATTAGGAGTTATATGACACATGAAAGATTCTACCATAGAAACTATCGGTGTGCGTCGACGTCATACGTGAGTTACATTCTATTTCTGAATTGTAACTCTTTTCTCCCTTGTAGAGGTATGATTATTTCATGCCTTGGGAGTTACACATCACTCCTATTTGTACTTATTTTTATCTCGTGAGAACGAGAAGACATTTTTCTTGCATGCACAATTTCTTGGTGGTTAATAGTTTTCTTACTACTTGGAGCTACTTCTTGTTTTTCTCAAGTGCAACTTTGTTGATGTGAACACATTCCATCTTGATCCTCATGCTCACTCTCTCTCACATGGTATCAAATCAACGTTGTTGGGAATCATGTCACTCACAAATGTTTGTTTCCTACTACTCTCGGTTTTGTGATTTTATTAGTTTCTTCCACAAGTTTTTAATCTATATTTGATGTGTACTCTACTTGTATTAATCTGGTTTAAAATTTATTTTCATGTAGTTTTTGTTTGTGTAGTTAGGTATTTTACGGCTAGATTTGGTCACTTACAACTCTCTTTAGTAGAAATTTCAATTTGGAGGTATTTATGGTTTGGTTTTGTGTCTATTTTTCTATATCTAGTTCAGTTTTGGATTTCATGAATCTTCCCAAAACCCTGCTCTCCTAACTCTATTATTTCCTGCACTCTCCTCTCACCACGGATCTCCTATTTAAACTTCTTTCGAGATCTAACCCATCTTGATGAGCTCCACCCCGAGCTCCCTTTCTCATCATTCGAGCTTCGTTCTTGACTCGATGAGCTCCTTACCTATCTTTCTTCATAAATTTTATCTCACCTAATCTCTATTTGCATAGCTTTCATTCACATTGAGCTCCTCGTGCTCTTGTTCACCCTCCTACTTGAGATCCCTATGGTTTCTTCTCCCATCGATATCCTTTCTTTCCTTGGTATCTCGCTTTGTGTGGTTTGATCCATCCTCGCTTCACATGACCTCATACTTTCCACTGCGGCTCGATTTCCATTCCATTAGTGTCTTGGCCATCTCCAACCTTTTATGTCGACTCGGCCCTCCCATTCTAAATCTCTCAAACCATCATTAGACTTGGGCCATGATTTGCTTAGAACCTTGAGCCATTTCAACCCACCTCTATGTGGCTTGAATATAGCTCGGACTTCTTGCAAACCATATGTCCATTCTAACCTCCTCTCGCCATGTGTGCATTACTTGGCTCGCCTCGTCCTTCCCTCCACCCAACTCGTTGATTTGATCCTAGTTCATCCTACCTTAAGCCCCATCACGGCCACATGGACTTTCCTTTATTGTTTCTTTAAAAAATCCCTAGTTATTTTGCACCCGCTTTTAATTTAAATTGGATTTGTTAAAAGTGGTTTTTTTTTAACTTAGGTTATTTTTCTTATAACATGTCGGATATTTAATTAACCTTATGTTTTTTTAATCTTAGCTTATTTTTAATTAATCTAAGGTTAGGGATTTGTTATTTTTAAAGGAAGGAATTTTTTTATCAAGTCATTTTATTTAATTAGATATAGCTAATTTTTTTAAATTAAACCCTTTTAATTTTATTATCATTTTTGGTAATTAATTTAATTAGGAAAATATTAAATTAGCATTATTGGATGTTTCCTAACATGTGCGTGTGAAGGGGTGTTTAGTTGTTTTTGGAGGCCCTCATTTTTGGTGTTTTTGTTAACATGTCTTTGGAATACATGGGCCCTTTTGGGAGGTTTGTTCACATTTCGGAGGTCTTTTGACTCTTTTGAGATTCATTCTCTTGTGTAGTTCTCTTATTACTTCTTGTGACTTAGTGAGCGCGCCCATCACAACTTTAAAGAAAGGAGCCCAAGTGTCATTGTGAGATGTATTTTCTCACATGAACTATAATTTTTCATCCACAACATCTGGGGCAATAGGGGTCATATTTACCCCCTCCCTCCCTTATTTCTTCCCTATAATTTTTTCTACCATAACTTCGGGGCAATAGGGATCATATTTATCCCCCCTCCCTCCCTTATTTCTTATATATATATATATATATATATATATATATATATATATATATATATATATATATATATATATATATATATGTAGACACCAAAAACACGTCACCTTTCATCACTTTCCTCCAAAATAACCCAATAACCACATTCTACACGGGTGATCGATTCAACCCTAATTTGGTCACTCACAACCCCTTTCACACATCACAATGACCCCCATTCACACACCTAGGGATTTAATTAACATCAATTAATTAAATTCCCCCTTTTACCCACTCATCAGGCCACCTCACCTTGCCACTGGACTGGCCACCCCACCTAACCACCTCACCATTCCACTACCTCACTTGCCCCTCCACCTCACCCTTCCACTACCCCACTTGCCCTCCTTGCCCATACCTAACCCATACCCTTCTAGAAGCCCTAATAGTGGCCACCCCACTCATAGGACCCCTCTTTGTCCTATTACCTATTCTAAGGGTGGAGGACGCATGTGCTCGCCACTCAAAATCAAGTGGGAAGGCATATTCCCCACTTTTGAAAAAACAAACCTCCCCGACATAAGCGGTTTTAGTCATAGTCTGACCGATGTCGGTCAGGTGGGACCGGCATCGGTCACCTATAAATGCCTAGTTTAGGCTCTTTCCAAAGGGTTGGTTCACATTTCATTGTCCGATTGATTGGTTCATTGGTCATTGATTGCTTGGCATCTTGATTCAGCATTAGCATTCACATTCTCCATTGGCAACTCGTTGGAACACAACAGAGCCATCAGAACTCCAAGCTGAGACCATTAGTGGAGGTATTCACAAGAACCTTTGTGAGCACAACCATTGAAGGAAC
Source organism: Taxus wallichiana var. yunnanensis (assembly GCA_018340775.1). Classification (NCBI taxonomy): domain Eukaryota; kingdom Viridiplantae; phylum Streptophyta; class Pinopsida; order Cupressales; family Taxaceae; genus Taxus; species Taxus wallichiana. The sequence goes on from CM031242.1 coordinate 74,069,838, forward strand.
TGGACTTGACAGAGCTCAAGCAGGAGCTCCCCAACCACCTCCCAGCCTCCACCAACATTCTTCATCTTCTTTATCAGCCTAGTCTCTACATGCATTGGACTATGGGTAAGAGGATCCCTTCATCCTTTCACTAGTGTTTTGTGCCTTACTTCTCTATTTTCCTCCCCAAGAGCAAAACCTCTTTCCTGCTCCTTAAACCCCACCTACTCAATCCATACCCACACATAAGACCCTTTTTCACCCCATTCCGCTCCCTAGTAACTCTCTGACCAGTCATAAAGAGCACCCTAACCCCCACTATCAAACTCTGACCAAATCCCAGTGACCATCGCCGATTAACCCTAACCGCGGTCGGTCGGGCCTAACCATCATTGGTCACCCCTACTATCTGTCATCTCCCACCTTCTACCTAAACACACCCAAAACCACCCTCAAAACCCCAAAACTCTAACCCTAAATCTACCATTCACCTAAACCTCAACTCTACCCTTCCAACCCTTTGTTCTGAAACAAAGTGGAACCCAAACACCACTTACCTAGACCTTTTCTTTCACTTCTACAGTGATCGATACCAATCAACCTTTACTAAAGCATCATTCTAGCCTCAACCGGCATCGATCGGACCAACCGCGTCGGTCTCTCGTGTTCTGTAAACACAGTGCAGACCAATGACATACCTCCTCACCCAAACAACCTAAAATACCCTACCCAACCCCAACTAGACCCTTTAGTCTGTGACCTGTAGACTACCTAAATTACCCATGACCTAACCCGAGACCCTTTTTATCTACATAGCACTAGATTCTTTCATTTACATGTTTAGTCATTTAATATTAATTTATAAATAGTGGATTGACACCCTCTAGGGAGTATTGCACTTCCGGATCTAGCATACGCTAGGCAGTCCACTACCATATATTGTTTAACTCTCTCTTATGGTATTGTTTTCTTATTACAGGGTAGTCCTTCCCAGCCAAAAAGGAGTTCACACGATCGACCGAGATTGGAAGTCTACACACACGCATTCCACCTTCTACCCATCACCAAACAACAAGTAAACCTCCTACACCCTTATCTATTTTAGTCTTTGATTATACGCAAAAAGGATCAAAACATTTTGGCACACCCGATGGGACCCATCCGGGGTTCCTTGCATTTTTTCATTCTTAGGAAAAAGTTTGTATGTTTGTTTCCCTTTCTAAAAGGCTTTCACATTAATCTCCTTCTCTGGAATCTTCTTCTTCTTCTATTGTCTAAAAGCAATCATGTTTTGGTGCTTTAAAATGAACATTTCTTTCCTTTCATTAGTATTGCATTAGTGAAAGAGCATCCCTTCTCCTGTTCATCAGTTGTGACATCGAATATCACATTTGATTTGGGTTTAAAACACTTACATCTCATTTCTTGTATGTTGCATTGTAGAGCACATTAAAATTGAGGGCAACCTATATGCTGGAAGTCATGCCCAACTGATGGTTGATGTAAACGAATCATAGAAAGCACTTTTCTCTCTCTTTCTCTCTCTACAAATCGCACAAAAATTCAAAAAACACATCTTAAACGACATCTTAACCGGGAACATCTATCCATGATCACACGATCAGGTTGGTAGGTACTCCCCAGCTCATTGCCTCTATCGAGTCATTATCTCAGAGGACGGCCCACCCCCACCATAACATAACCTGAAACCTCACCTTTTAGATCTCCTTCTTTGTAGGAAGCCTTCCTCACCAAAAACTTTGTTCTAAAGTTCATGAGTCAGTCCTTCTAAATAGCGTAAGCTTAACACATTTAAAATCACTTGTTGGATAACATCTTTTTTTAGCATTTTGATTGAAGTGTGTTTTGAGGTGTGAGAATACATTTTCTCATTTTTTTGCTTTCTTTCACCTTTCTCACTCCCCAATCATAGTTGGTGTATTCCGACTTTTTATGAGAGTGACAGAGGCTTCATTATATCATCCACCGATCTCTGGGTTGATCATTCTTTGATTCAAATTTACCATAATACACTTTTCTATAGTTTTTCAATCTCCACAAGTAACTAGCATTGGTTTACTCCTCACCGGCATTGGTTATACCCCAACTAGCAGCATTCGGTTTCTGTTCTTTTGGGTTAACTTGTCCAAAAGACCCCTCTTTCAATTTCTTTGTTGTCAAAAGTTCTATAACTTTCTGTACACTCTGTTTCCTACTAAAAATCTATCACAGAGCTTTCCCACCGATCATCATCACTCTTTTGCCTCAGTTTGGTAAATCATTCTTATCTTTTAGTAACCGTAGTGGTTAACCTTAACCAGCATTGGTCACCCCTAACCACGCATCGGTTAGCCTATGTTGGTTCTTAATTAGCACATTCACCCAATCTACCTACAAATACCCATTCTTTTCATTCATGTTATTTCTGTGTCATCTGCAGAGTACAACATTACCTGATATACACTCCTTCACATGGTGTTGACGTGCAACCAAGCCAATGCACTTGTGTTCCATGCTAGCCTCAACCTCTTCCACCTAGTCTATCACCTCCTTCCGTGTCGTCACCTATGGACCCCAATCTACCTGTTGTTGTTAGTATGGGCGACGTAGACTTTGTGAGGTTTTTAGATCAGAACCATGCCACTTTATAACACTATCTAGCCCACTCATCCACTCATGACTCCTTGGGCCAGCTTATATATGGTATTCCCATGTCCATCCCTCCCACTCTTACACCTACCTCCGTGTCAGCTACTTCTAGCTCAGCTCTATACCTACTTCTACCTTACCACCGGTGGTGTCACAGCTCGACCCTACCGTGATAGTATCCACCCCTATATGACATTTACTACACCTTTAACATCTTCACCCCTTATGGCATCTACCATGCCCACCTCCATGGCCATTAGTCCAAGTGGGCCCATGTCATCCACTACCTACATACCGTTCCATCTCAACCACCGCCAATATTGGTAAACCATACCCCCTTAGAATTTAGTCTATCTATTCCCTAATCACTTCCTCCCATTGCTACTAGGGTGGTCACCCGACCCCTCTGTATACACCCACTTTCAACCTCCACCAGTAGCCTCTACTTCTTATTCAACATATTACCCTTCCTCATCCTTCTCCTCACATATACCTCCATAATTTTCATATGCAGCTCCTTCACATAACATGATGCCTTCTACATCATATTCTTCCTACCTTCCTCCCCCTCCTTTGGGAAGTCAACCTCCATCACAACCTACCCCGATCTTATAAAATGATGATGGATAAGATGCAAACACTAGAAGCATCTCTTTCTAGCTCACGCACATCTCTGACCTACGAGGAGATTTGTAATGAGCCTATTCACTTCTCCATTCCTATCCACCCATACCCCCACATTGGGAAATGCTGAAATTCAACTGGTTCAACAAAAAAGAAGACCCACAACAACATTTGAGGTCTTTTAGACACATGTGTTATCTCATCGCTCATGATGATGCTTTTCTCTTGCGAACATTTCCTATGTCCCTCAATGGACCCGCCCTAGATTGGTATAGTGCCCTACCTAAGCACTCTATCTTCTCCTTCAACTAGGTGGCCCAAGCCTTTTTGGATCATTTCTCCATCAATGTAGTCAAGAAAGTCACCATGATTGACTTGTATACACATGCGTCAATATGATGACAAGTCAATCATAGACTTTGTTGCTCATTGGCATGGCCTGATCAATCAACTCACATTCCCCTTACCACAAACCAAACTAATAGAGCTATTTACATGGGCTTGTGCTTGACACATCTCATCCACCTTACAAATCAAACATTTCGTACATTTGATGAGGCATTCACCATGGCCCGAAAGCTCAAAATCTGAGCCATCGAGGAGAAAAGGATTCAATTGCACAACAAGGTGCTCCTTTTAAACCACATGAACCCATTTTCCACTTCCAAGACACCACCAACCATTCCTCTCAACCCTCTAGAGCCAAAGGATCCACCCATGTGGTGGTCCTAAAGGCTGGCCATCTCACCCATCCAACCTGCCAAAACCTCCGCCTAACCTCTCGCTAGTGCAAACATTCCTCTTCAAACATGAAAAAAAAAATACACCCCCATTGTTGAACCATACCCCGCTGTTCTAGAAAAATCCTAAACACAGGGGCTATCACTCTTCGGCTATCAAACCACACATTGGTTTTGATCCTTCCCATCAATACCCTCATGGTATAAGGAGAATGAAATCTGTGATTACCATCGTACCCGAGGGCACAATACCAACAACTGCATCACCTTCAAAACCATTGTCCAAGAAATGTTAGATAGAGGAGATCTCATTCTGGACAATCCCAATGCACCCGCAAACCAAAACCTTCACATCTTCCAAAATCCATTTCCTAATCATACACCCCCCCCAACACAACAATTCTTCCGTCGATAAAGTGATAATACCTGGGAGGTTCATGCCATCTTTGATATCTTACCCATTCCACTTGCACCATACCCCAGACAAAGCACCTATAGAAGAACTTCTCAAACAAATGCCTTTACCCTCACTAGCATCTTCACCCTCTTCCCACTACCAATAGAAGATAACCTAGTGCAAATAGATTCATCTTCCTCGGACATTATAACTACCATACTGACCATGTCATTGACCCCCTACCCTCATACTTGATGAATCACCATCGACACCTACTTTCATACCCACCGAGGAGTCAGAAATACCTTCCCCTTCCTCCACCTCACCACACCTCAAGGAAGACCCTACTTCATTTACCTTACCCACACCTCACCACAAAGAAGATCCCATTTTGAGTGCAACCAACCCACTACCATCTCCTACAACATTAAATGATGTCTTCTTATCTCTTCTTCCTATAGAATCAGATGTAGAGGGCTTCCCTATTTCATAGATATCAATTCCATTTATAGGGATCACCACCAAATCAACCCTCATCCCTTTCATCTCTTCATCACCCCATTCGATGGACCATCCAGAGTATGTTGATCATTTGTTACTTCGGGAACATCTTCAAATCCCCATCTCACACATAGATGCAGATGTTGCCTACCGACTCACCCACTATTTACCCTAGAATAGTGGAAACATCCATACCTACCCTACCCATAGAGGTGCCCACAACACCTCCCATATCACCTTTGACCATACATATACCTTCATCATCTACATCCTCTACATCCTCACTTCCTAACCCTTCACCAATCTCACAATCTCTCGTATCCTGGGGGTATGACCCACATCAAGCCTTACCCATCCAACAATCAAGATTGATTTGACTACCCCCTCTCACCCCCTCACCAAAATTACACCCCTACCTAAACCAAAACACCAACCACCTCGGATGCCATCAATACTAGCATCACCCACTACCTCTTTGTCCCCTTCACCACTACCATCCCTCTTGGGCCCTCATCCATCGACCCTAACAACAAAAATCAAGTGCACATAGTGTAACCAAAAGTCGACAACCTCCCAATTATCTCAACCTCCCCTTCTACCCAACCCTACAAAATTACCCTTACCTACTCGACAACACCACTACCACTACCATCTCCCACCCCTACCTCCACAAGTGTCACCACTCTCACCTTGGATAACCCATCCTCTCCCACCTTGGCATGACCCTCTTCATCACACCACCATTTTGCATTGCTCACCACCCCACCTCCTAAAGTGACACCTAAAACCAAAACTAGATCACCCCACACTCTTACCTAACAAGGTGTGACCCACACCCCAACCCAAACCTAAACATACCCAAACTACCCAGACAACCCCCATATCATGACCAGTGACACCCACTCCTAAGTCACAATACCGAGCTCTTCACCCAAACCCATACCCACTTCACCATGTGACCCAATGGCAGGATCTATGCTAATATCCTGGCCAACCTACTAACCTCCTCCCACATCACCTTACCACCATTCGACCCTACGACCCACTCAAACCAAAACCAAAATGGTTTGATGACTCCCAAATCTATGCCTACCATCATGCACTAGGCACAACATGGAGGATTTCAAGCTCTCAAAACACTCCTTCTATGGCTCTTCATTGAGGATGATCTTTTAGACAAATATCTCACTCCTCCTACAACCATAATCACCCCTTTCTCTACCATTACCTACCACTCAACCATCATCACCCCAACATCATACCCTTCCTACCCACCACCGATATTTGAAATCAATATGGTTTGAATTGCCACTCGAGCTCAACGTGATAAAGGAAAAGCCAAGGTAGATGAACCTACTACCTCAACCATACCTCACATCACACCCATGCCCGCACCAAAAATCACCATCCGAGGACCTTGCCTTCCCCGTCTCCAATGGGAGAGCCCATCGCATGCCATGATCAAACAACTCCACCAATCACCCTCAAAATGTCCTTGTATGACCTCATCCAAACTTCTAAATCTCATCGCCAAGCCCTCATTGAGGTCCTACAATCCATTGAGGTCCCACCTAATGACCCCACACAGTTACATCCATCATCACACCTCACCATGTGGCCTCCCTTATTTCTTCACCTCCCACCTCAACACTGTTGCCTCATCTCAGGTGGCTACCCTCACTTTCTCCGATGATGAGATCACACCTCACCAAACGGAGGACCCTGATCCACCTTATTCATTTCTACCTATGTCGAAAATATACGTGTTTGACATATTATGATCGATGGTGGAGCTAGCATAACATCATCTCCTCTCATGTGTTTAACCAAATGCACATTCCAACCAATTGCATGCATAATGATCCAATTATGTTGCATTCTTTCAATGATGCCATAACCACTACCTTGGGGAAAATGATCCTACACATTTGTGTTGGTCCCCGTAGCATCCCTGAACTCTTCTATGTCCTGGAAGGGGAGTTCCAATACAACATGTTACTTGGCCGACCTGGATTGATCCATGCCATGGGATGTGTCCCTCCACCCTTCATCATTGTCTCAAATTTGAACATGAGGGACATAACTACACCATTCAAGCTAACCCTTCACCATTCAAAACATGTAACATGTTATACGGCCCAATGATGTCCTCATACCTATCCACCACCTCCACTCCACTACCCCGCTCGCTACTACCTCCTTCTACCTCTCTTCTTGACCCCTACATCACCTATTATCACCACCACCACAAAAAATCCCGGAGAACCTCCACTGCTGCCCTAAAACCCATAACCTCCTCATCTCAAACCCCTTTGGAGACATCCATTCCCACCACCCACATCCCGAGATACTAATCCACTAGAAGGTGTTTTTCAATGCCTCACATTGGGGGAGTATCACCTCTACAACGTTGATACCTTCCTTACCCCACAAGAGTATGGAAACCTTCAACAACATCCCCATTATGACCACCACATTGGTGAAGTTATCACCTATGGACCCTCACACCTCCGCACCAATCGACCTATGGAGGCATCGACACTCCTACTTACACACCTGAACCACCAACCCAAACCCTACCATTTACCACCACCCTCCCTCATTGACCAACCAGCACTTTTCCCATACCTTTCCTTCCTCCATTTTGTGCTTGGAAGGGTTTTGGCTTTGGTCTTTATGAACAAGGCCATCACACTATCATCCCTTGCACCACTCACAAGCACAAAGACCATAGTGGGGTGGGATTTGTTGAGCCCACGCTTAAACAATCCCATGTCGACCTCATCATGGAGGTGCCCCAACCTCACACCCCTCACCTAGTTCACCAACATCACCCGTGGAGCCTATAGATCCAAAATCTATTCCTCCTACCTTTTTTTTCCATAAACACCATTTCCTTGGGACCTCTCACCATTCAACGAGATGGTGAGGTTCCTACTTCTTTTCCCATCCTCTATCCTGATATGATGATGATGATGCCCCTTTTATCAATGTTATCTAGTGTCATAATGATGACTCCATTCTCACCTATTTGGGTGTGGAAGACTCCTATCTCCACCACACACTACCTTCTGAGACACAAAACATGTTGAATGAATCAACCATCGACATCAACATCCACACATCGGATGACCCCCACATTCTAAAGATAGGCCAATCTTTGGACTCCATTGAACAGAAGCTACACTTCTTTCCTTCGTGACCATAACAACACTTTTGCTTGGTCATATGCCGATATGCCCAGTATTGACCCCAACATCGTGGTCCACAATATTGTCACCTTACCTGATGCCAAACCCATCAAAAAAACTATGTAAAATGCACCCATGCATTTCCCTTCTCATCAAAGAAGAGCTCCAAGTGCCTCCTCTCTGTCTCCTTCATCTTACCAATCGACTACCCCAATGGATCTCCAACATTTCCCATCACCAAAGCAATGGGGGACTCGCATATGCACCGACTTCCAGGACCTTAACCTAGCTTTCCTAAAGATGACTTTCCTCTACCCAACATCGACCAATTGGTTGACCTCACCACCGGACATGAGATGTTATCTCTCATGGATGGGTTCTCGGGTTATAATCAAATATTACTCACACCTGAGGATCAACACAAAACCACCTTCATTACCCCTTGGGGGACCTTCTGCTATCACGTCATGCCCTTTGATGAAGAATGCGTAGGTGCCACCTACCAATGAGCCATGACCTATATCTTCCATGACATCATGCATCATATCTTGGAAGATTATGTTGATGACCTTTTGGGAAAATCCAAAAGTCATGCTGAACACTTACCCATCCTTAAAATCATCTTTGACCGCCTCATCCAATATTGCATATGCCTTCAACCTAAGAAGTGTTTTTTCCATCCTATCGGTAAACTCTTGGGCTTCATTGTTTCCTTGATGAGGCATTGAAGTTGACCCTACCAAAATCAAGGCCATCCTTGAGATGCCTCCACCCACTAACCTACGCCAACTTTGTAGTTTACAGGAAAACTACAATCTATCCATCGCTTCATTTCTCAATTATCAGACCATTGTGAACCCTTTCACCACCTCCTTAAAAAGGATATCACCTTCCATTGGAACACAAATGTCACAAAGCTTTTGAAGCCTTGAAAGCATACCTATTACAACCACCCGTGCTTACCCCACCTAAGGATGACCAACCATTCTACCTCTACATTTCTACCACTGACCATTCCTTGGGCACCATGCTTTACTCACCGTGATGACCAACATAGGGAGCAAGTGGTCTATTACATAAGTCATACACTTGTGGATTACGAGACTAGATATACACATGTAAAAAATTTGTGCCTTGCTTTAGTCTTTGTGGCCACCAAACTTCGTCACTACCTACTTAACCACACTACCTTCATCATAACCAACACCAACCCCTTGCATTACATGTATGCTAAACCATTCCAAAACCAATGCATTTCACGATGGCTCATGCTACTCGCTGATCTGGATATCACCTTTCTTCATCAAAAATCAATCAAAGGTCAGGCTATCACCGATCAACTAGTTGATGCCCCACTCTCTAACCACCAACCCAATAACTTTGAATTCCCGATGAATCCATCACTACCCTTTCCCTCGATGAACCTACCGAGGAACCTCCACACTATCAAATGACCTTATTCTTTGATGGATCTAAGTGTCAATGTGGGGGTGGAGCTGGAATCATCCTCATTCCACATGATAGTGAACCCATACCCCTTTCTTTCAAACTTGACTTTGAGTGTACCAACAACATCACCAAATATGAAGCACTCGTATTAGGTCTCAAACCACCCAGAACCTTAGATGTTAAATCCATTAATATCTTTGGTGATTCTCAATTGGTAGTAAATTAGGTCAATGGACTATACCAATGTCGCAATGAGGAATTACAATGGTACAAACACCATGTAGACCTCTTGTTAACCACCTTCACCCACTATAACCTACAAACCATCCCCCGCTCTCTATGAACAAGTTTTCGAGATACCATGGCTTGTCTCACCTCACAAATACCCTCATCACCTACCGATTCACAAATATTTTTTTTGTGTGAAGGTTGCAATCACCTTCTTACCTCTCTCACATTGTCAACCTCATTGAGAAACCTACCATTGACCCATCAGACCTCTGGTACCAATAATACTCGACTACCTCTCCCTTTCTATCCTTCCTCTGGATCTTACCCGTAATGGTCGACATGCTTTCCTCAAAAAGTCTCCAGTACGTCATCATGGGAGGTCTCTCTATAAAGTGTGGCTTGATGGTATCCTTCTCGATGCCTCACTAGCTCAAAATACCCTATACCATCAAATAAATACACGATGACATTTGTGGGGTCACATCAAGTGGCCTAGTTTGCTAAACGTATCCTTTGCCTTGGCTATTACTAGCCTACCCTCAACCATGATTGTTGTGACTATGTCAAATGATGTGTGAAATGTCAACAACACTCAAACCTTCATCACACCCTGGTCATGCCTTATAGGTCACATGAGACCTCTGGCCCTTTTCTCAATGGGGCCTCGACCTCATCGGTGAGATTAACCCTCATTCTTCCCAATGCCACCAATGGATCATAACCACTACTGAATACTACACCAAATGGGTAGAAGCCATTCCACTCATCTCTACAAAAGCCGAGAAAATTTGTGAGTTCATCAACCATCACATTATTTTTCGCTTTGGTGTTCCTCATCACCTTATCACTGATAATGGAAAATAGTTCAAAAACAAAACCCTCTAGAAACTCTGTGATACCTTTGGTATCAGCTCATTTTTCTTCACCTTATTACCCTCAAACCAATGGCCAAGCCGAATCAACCAACAAAACCCTAAACAAAATCCTCATGAAAGTGGTCAATGATACTGGGAAGGATTGGCATACGCACATTCCTTTTTCACCCTATGGGCATACCACACTAGTATTCACACATCGATTGCTACTACACCTTTCTCTCTAGTCTATGGTACCGAGGTTGTCTTGCCTCTCGAAGTCCAGATCCCATCTCTCCACATATCACTCAAAGACATGCTCACCAATGATGAATTTTCACCAAGATCATTTGGCACAACTAGATAGTTGTTAGATGAATGACATCTACATGCTTTAGATCACCTCCAAATATACCAAAAAAAATGCATCAAACGTGCTTATGACAAGTGTGTCCACCCCGAACCTTTCAAGTCGGAGATCTCATCTTGAAGGAAAATCAACACGTCACAAAGCTCGAGAAACATCTACGGGTAAATTTTCTCCTAATTGGCTTGGACCCTATATTGTTACCCATACCTATGGATCAGGTGCTTATTATTTATCTTCACTCGATGGTAAACCTGAACCTGAGCCCCTTAACATCTTGCATCTTCGACCATTCTATTGTTGAACCAAGTGCTCTATCACCCATTGACTATTATCGGCTCATCCCATGAGCACCCACTCCTCTTATCACCACCTCACATACCTACGATTAAACAAAGAATCATGTGACTATCCGTCACTTTTTCAACCTTGTCTTCAATATGAGTACCACGGCTCTACTCATGACATGATTCTCATGGATACTTTTCATCCCCTCATAGATGGAATCCCATGGTCATATACCATTCCATATACCCCTCACAAAATCCACCTTTACCTCCACCTCCACTCCACCTTTTGACCTACGTTGTTTGTATTCCTCTATAGCCTTGTCCATGGCTTAATTGGTAAAAAAAATTCACCTATCAAAAATGGGATCACCCTCCTTGAGTCAAACTTCCAAACACAAAGATGAATCCCTCAAAAGGACATCTATCATTTGTATCTAGTCACCATAAATAGACTACTCCCTCGAAGGACAACTATACTGCACTAGCCATACTCTACTCTACCTAAAAAAAAAAAAAAGACTAGGCCCATTCCGAAGCTTCCCGCATCGATCAACTTCATGAAGACCTCAAGGAGATTATCTAATCATCCCACATAGACTTCCCACATCGATCAGTCTATTAAACAAAAGTAACACACCCTTTTTTCCATGGACTCATCTATCTGGGTTATCGACCATCTTATACAAAATGTGCATTATTCCCCTTCATGTTTCCAACCTTTCACCATATCACCCTTTTACCACATTACCCTACTTTTCCTACCCCACCATGGGATGATGTCACTAATATGATCTGTCGTGATCCTACACATTGCTTCACCTTTGGAATAGTCCAACTCTAAGGGATTTTAGGGGCTTGAGGTTCATCACACCTACCCTTGGTTTGTGCATCGATGGTTCTTCCCAATCGGCCGCATCATCAACCTTGTTATAGTTACCTATTTTTCAAACTATTGACATTCTTCAACCAAAAAAAAGATTTCAACTTACCTCCACCTACCTCTCACCCACACCTACCTCGACCTATCAATCTCTATTTCACCACACACATCCGATCCCATCATCACCTTACCTACACCCACACCGACCATACATCCACCTAACATCTACCCATACCTATCCCATACCCTACATCTTACCTCTACCTACCTATACCTTACCCATAAACATTACCTATTTACCCATTTACCCATACCTTGACCCCTTGACCCACCTCCACCACACCTCTACCCTTGACCCAATCATTGACCCTACCTATCTACCCATACCCCCATACCCTTACCTTACCTTACCCCATACCATTACCACCCTTACCCTACCCTATTTACCCATACCCTACCTTACCCTACCACTATACCATTTTACCTTACTCTACCTTACCTATTTACCCAACCTACTACCTACCATGAACCAACCTACCCAAACCCCTTCTCTATACCTATTCTTTTCCTCCCTAGCTTATGGGAGAACTACATCGGTCTGAGGCCCCTTTTTACTGGGGCTATGTAGGTAGCACTCTGAGGGCATGGGGCCCTTTGAGGTTAGCTCGACCATCATCATCACCTTCTTCACCTTTTCTCATCCACAACCATTCACCTCTCACCTTTTGGCTACTATTCAGTCACATTCTATTCTAGTTAGTTTCCATTTTATTATCAAATAATTGGAAATTAATACATTTTTACAACATTCATTTCATCACATTTACCACAATCATACATTACCTATGATCATACCAACATGATCCATGTTACCATACATACCACAAATTAAAACAAAACATATGCATACATCATCATTTCTTTTTCATCATATCAAATACCTGAGAAATCAATTCAACCATACCTATAACCTGACTCCACCATGCCTATAACCTGACTCCACCATGCCTAACACAACTCCGACTCATGCCTGCCTTGACTAACTCATCCACCATACCCATAACAACCTGACTCCACCATGCCTATGACCTGACTCCATCATGACTCCACCATGCCTATGACCTGACTCCACCATGCCTAACACACCTAGTTTCCATCCATCTATGCATAACAATCAAATTCTATCAACACAAATACATCATCAGAAAATCATCCATCTCATCATAAAATATGTGTATCCATACAATATACATTGATGCCAAAAATAATATGCATCTCTCAAAAACTCTCATATATGACATCTCACCATCTTTGACCTCACCATCTTTGGCAAGGCGGTATATGATCAAAAATAACAAAAACTCTCGTATACATCCTCACTCTCTTCTACACGTAGGTCGGTATATATCAAAAAATGAATAACTACATCAAAATGGAGGTACATACATCAGGCATCATCATCCTCCATATTTGTCTCACCTATCTCCTCCTCCTCCTCGGCTCCTGTACGGTGGCCTGCTAACATCTCACCACCCATCATGGGTCATGGCTGGGTCCTGCTAGTACATCACCTGGGGCTGGCCTCTCGTGAATTGGTGGCCTCACCTTGACCCTGTCTCGGGGCTCACTAGGCCCCTGTGCTCCACGTTGTGGGTGTGTGATCTGGTCCTCTCACTCGAGGCCTGTTGTGCCTGTACTCTCCATAGGATAGGAAATCTATCCCTATGCCACCATCAACTGATCTGATAATACCTGGCCTCACCTAGGGCATCCCACAATCTAGCTATGGGTACTGTCTGTGGTGGCCCCATCGGCCATCTACCCTATACCTATCCTGTGGGACCCTGTCCCCCCCCCTACATAAACTAGGACCCTGTCCGGTGCTGTGTGGTGGTGCCATTGGCCTCCTCACCTTTGTGCCTATATCTGGGCCTATAATGCCTCAATCTGCACCTGTGGTGGCCAACTAGCCCTACAAACCTATAACCTATGCCTGTAGGGTGGCCACCTGTACCTCATCACCATCTCCACCTGTGTGGGTGCCTGTCCTGTGCTATATCTGGGCTAAAACTAGCCACCTATGCTCTGCAAAGTGGCACCTAAGCCTCTAAACCTACCAACTACCCCTACACCATCCCCAACTATGTAATCAGGGTAGCCACCTGCCCCTGTAGGGCATCTCTCTAAATAGTGATGGTGGCTAAATCTAGCTGCCCTGGCCTAGGTGGTACTACTCATAAATGAGCATCCCACCACTATCTATATATCTATAGTCACCCGGCATCATCAATCCTTTCGGTCTCTCACCTGCTCCTCCTACCTGTATAAGCACTATCGGCTATGTATGGTAGAGGTAATGGCCTCTCCACATCATCCCTCATATACTGTGGGAAGGGTGGGGGTATATCTGTGGTAGCCCAAAACCAAATCTACCATCTCGACCCTATCTATGGGTATCATCTGTGTGCTCTCTGCACGTGCCCCTCTATCCATCTAGAGTAGTTAGTACAGTCCATCTAACTCATCGCCATCTATGCCCTATATGAGGGATAACCCACATATGGTCTCCAAATGATGTCCACACGGAAACCCCTCCAATAACACCTGTAATAGGCTACATCATGAGTATCCCTTCTGCACTCGACACTCTCAATAAAGAGCACCCATCACCTATAACCCACCAAAAAAAACCGGCTCGAATGCATCATCCCGAGGCATACCAACTGGATGCACACACACACATGATGTGCTCATATGCCCAACAATGAAGTAGGAAAGTGCAGCATAAGTTGAACCTCCGTAGCCACCCATATGCCCATAACTCTCTGTATAACTACACCAAGAATGTTGGCACCCATGCAAAATAGGTCTTGTCCACCACCATATCATGTAGGACCCCCATCAATGATCATGGGAATCTCCCACCCTCTGCATCTGGCAAGTACAACAAAAATAGTAACTACTACTCTCCATCAAGTAACACTACTAGCCTAGTTTCCTATGGATGGGCTGGTACATCTCTCCATAGCTCATGCTGGCACTGTGGAACTCTCATCTCCACCAACCCCTCACCAAATACTATCAACATCAACTCCTTAGATGCCTCGAGGAGATCAAATATACTGCGTCCCCAATATCGGTAACCACAGGATCCTGTACACATCCTCTAGGGTGATTGTGATCTCACCCGTCGGTAGATGGAATGTGTTGGTCACCAAATCCCATCTATCGATGAGGGTGACCATCAAACTAGCTACGGACTACATGTCGGTAGCATCTAACCCCAATCAGGCCAACCTCTACAACATGTCACCAATCCTCTCATCATCACACCCCTCAAACCATCAAGAGTAGGGGTGGCACCCTATCTCGCATCTGCAGCTGATCTCTCACCTGCATCCAACAAAACATCACATTAATACACCTTGATCATACCCACAATCACCCTTGACACCTCACTATACCTATTACCCTACCTCTTTTTTCCTCCCAACTTACCTTCTTATCACATATTCTATCTACCCACCCCAACCCTAACCCACTATCATTCACCATACCTATTTCAACCTCTTACCCATGCTATGTTTTTCACAAAACATCTTCTTTTACCCTATCTATCTCACCCACCCACCCTATGACTCTTTTGGCCCATTTTTCTCCAACTCCTGACCATGTATTGGTTTCACTAACTGACCCCGGTCTCCCCTAACCATTGGAATTGGTCACCTATTCTTACCCATGACCAATGCCCCTCACCACCACCACATCACCGACGTCACCACCCCTGACCAACCGACGCCTGGTCACCATCACGCCAAAAAACCACAAACCCAAACCCCCTTTTTCTTAAAAAACTCCCTTTCTTTACCCTTCTACCCACCCATTCCTACCTAAATCCCCCTCAACCCCTCCCCACCCCTCATTCACCTAACCCACCCCTCCCCATTCCTATTTTACCCAATTTTCCTCCCAAATTCAAATTCCCTTTTTCCCCCAAAACCCATTTTTCTCACCCGACCTCTATACCCAATCTACCTCACAAAACAAGGAATGGGATTGACTCTTACCTCATCATGCTGCTATCTCCATGGTGGCACGTGGGCCACTACACCGGTGGTCCACCCGATCCCTCTCCTACCTCTGCCATCACCAACCAACCTCCTCACCTCCAACCAACAAAATCGATCAATCCGATCTGTGGACCCACCTATCGACTACTCGATCACCCGCTATGAGGCTCACCAACTCATCTCTCCATTCCACTCGATCACTTTCAACCTTTTTCTCTCTCTCACCTATCATTTTCTCCTATTTGGAAAATGACAAATGATTCCACAAAAAGTGGAATTTTCCTTTTTTAAACAAACCCCGACCTAACCGACGTCGGTTTTACCTCAACCGACATCGGTCATGTGCCCTAGCCTTACCGTGGTTGGTTTCCCACGACCATCATCGAGTTGACCATGATCGTGTTCGGTTACCCTTGTTCACCACATTGCCACCCATTTCACCCTATCAACCTACCTGCCACCTTTTTCACCTCACCCAAAGCTCACCCTGACCCTTCACCTCATCCTCTGACCTCATCATTCATCACCCACCCTCACCATCAGTTGGGGCATATTTCTGTCCCTCCCGTGGCCTTACCTACGCCACACCTTTTTACCCACACCTACCCCCTGGGGTGACCATCGACCTTACACACTCACTCTACCTTGTGATGTTGTTACCATGTTGTTAGCCTACCAACCTTACCTTTCCTTGCCTATGGTCGTGACCTTTACCCAAACAAACCTTGACCTTTTGGATGTACTCAGAACCACCCTATGTTCTACATCTTACCTCATTGAGTTCCCAGACCATATCCTTCACCATGGATACCGGACCTCAACAACCCTTGTTTGGATAACCCGATCGACCTTGGATGATGTAGAGTTTGAAAGCTCTTCACCATGGTACCATGTCACAATCTCTACATGTGCGTACGCTTGATTGACACTACCCTACCCACACCTACCCTACCCACACTACCTACCCACACCTACCTACACCTACCTACTACCTACCTACCCAACCATTGATTATGTGGATATTCTCATGTCCTCACTTATTGCATCTTGTGATGATGGTACCTATTTTTTTAGCCTAATGACCTTACCTTACCTATGGCCATGACCCTTGTCCAAAAAAACCTTGACCTTTTGACCTTTTGGATGTACTAGAACCACACCTATGCATTCCTACATCTTACCTCGTTGAGTTCCCTGGACCGTATCCTTCACCATGGATACGGACCTCAATAACCCTTGTTTGGATGACCCTTGCGACCTTAGTTGATGTAAATTTATTATGTTGAGAAACCCTTGTACCTCATTGCATTTTACAACATGTGCATATGTTTGAATTCTCTACCTACTCACCCACCCTACCTTTCACCATCACCATACCCACGAACCTCATCTCCTTCACACCTACCCCTACCTTATCAAACCACCCACCGACTCTCTCTATTCTTCATCATCGATGCCTCGATTTGAGGGGGAATCTCATGCCCCTATTTGGGGCACCCAACATCACCTTCTCACCCTAATTCACATGGGGAAAAAACCAACCTTTGTTTTTGTCATGCCGCCTACCACTACAGGCTGCCCAACAAAAAGGGGCAAAATGTAGACACCAAAAACACGTCACCTTTCATCACTTTCCTCCAAAATAACCTAATAACCACATTCTACATGGGTGATTGATTTAACCCTAATTCAATCACTCACACCCCTTTCGCACACCACAATGACCCTCATTCACACACCCAGGATTTAATTAACATCAATTAATTAAATTCCCCCTTTTATCCACTCATCAAGCCACCTCACCTTGCCACTAGACCTAGCCACCTCACCCAACCACCTCACCATTCCATTACCCCACTTGCCCCTCCACCTCCTTCACTACCCCACTTCCACACCCCCACCATTCCCTTCTTGCCCATACCAGCCCTAGCCCATACCCTACCCTTCTAAAGCCCTAATAGTGGCCACCCCACTCATAGGACCCCTCTTTGTCCTATTACCTATTCTAAGGGTGGAGGACGCATGTGCTCCATGCCACTCAAAATCAAGTGGGGAAGGCATATTCCCCACTTTTGAAAAAACAAACCCCCGACATAACCGGTGTCGGTCACAATCTGACCGATGTCGGTCAGGTGGGACCAGCGTCGGTCACCTGTAAATGCCTAGTTCGAGATCTTTCCAAAGGGGGTTGGTTCACATTTCATTGGTTGATTGATTGGTTCATTGGTTTTCATTGTTGGTGGTCATTTTCATTGCATTGGACATTTACATTCTCCATTGGAAACTCATTGGAACACAATAGAGCCATCAAAACTCCAAGCTGAGACCATTAGTGGAAGCATTCACAAGAACCTTTGTGAGATCAACCATTGAAGGAACCTAAACCAAACAGAGCTCAAAGCAGGAGCTCTCCAACCACCTCCCAACCTTCACCAACATTCATCACTCTTCTTCATTAGTTTCTCATCTTCTACATGCATTGGACTCTGGGTAAGTGGATCCCTTCATCCTTCACTTGTGTTTTGTGCCTTGTTTCTCTATTTTCCTCCCCAAGAGCAAAACCTCTCCTCCTGCTCCTTAAACCTCACCTATTCAACCCATATCCACACATAAGACCTTTTTCATCCCATAATGCTCCCCTAACTAACTCTCGACCAGTCACAGAGAGCACCCTAACCCCCACTATCAAACTCTAACCAAATCCTAGTGACCATCACTGGTTAACCCTAACCATGGTGGTTGGTTGACCCTCACCACCATCACCACACCCTATATCTATCAGCTCCCCACCTTCTACCTAAAACACACCAAAAACCACCCCCAAAAACCCCAAAACTCTGACCCTAAACCTACCATTCACCTAAACCTCACCCATACCCTTCCAACCCTCTGTTCTGAGACAGAGTGGAACCCAAACACCACCTACCTAGACCTCTGTCACTTCTACAGTGACCGATACCGGTCAACCTTAACATCGGCATTTTTCTATCCTCAAAGCATCGCATCGGTCAAGACAGACCGGGCGTCGGTCTCTGTCTCTATTACACAGAGTGTAAACCAACGACCTACCTACTCACCCAAACAACCTAAAATACCCTACCCAACCCTAACAAGACCTTGTCTGTGACCTGCAGACCACCTAAACTACCCATGACCTGACCCAAAGACCTTTTACCTACATAGTTTTTAGTATTTAATTGGCTTTGATAGTAACTCGAGGCACCCAAATTAGAACGCTAGCACTAGATTCCTTTTATTTACATGTTTCATCATTTAATATTAATTTATAAAAAGTGGATTGATGACCCTCAGGAGTATTGCACTTCTGGATCTAGCATACGTTAGGTAATCCACTACCATATATTATTTAACTCTCTCTTGTGGTATTGTTTTCTTATTACAGGTAGTCCTTCCTAGCCAAAAAGGAGTTCACATGATCGACCGAGATCGGAAGTCTACATGCATGCATTCCACCTTCTACCCATCAGTAAACCTCCTACACCTTTATCATCTGTTTCTTAGTCTCGATTGTACGTAAAAAGGATTGAAACAATACGATACACTACTTATACCACGGAATGTGCAATAAAACATAAAAATTGAATTTTCATTTGTATCATCACATACACACAAAATATAGCATGTATAATATAGTAAAAAAAAAAAATAGTTTGTATACCACAACTAACACACAAAAAGAAACATGTGTGTGTGTGTGTGTCTATATATATATATATATATATATATATATATATCAAAATATATAGATATGCATATGTCTTGTAATGCATATAGTTGTATTGAAAATTTCAAATTTACAGTGTTGAATATGCTGAAAAAAACATGTTGTTTGTTCTTGCTACAATATATGTTTTTCAATTGTAAAGGTAAACATGGTCGCCATTTAGAGATTGGAAATGCATGAAGTTTTTAATGCCTCGAGAAAATATTACATGTTCATCGTTCATATTATATGACCCTGATGGAAACAATAAAGTAGAGAGAGGCACCATTATGGGAGATTCCAGTATGACTATCCACTAGGCTGAGTATAGGGCCTTAATATTGGGTCTTGAGCAAGCATTACTTCATAAAGTTTGGAACATTTTTGTTTTTCTCATGATATGATTGTTGTGAATCAAATGAATGGTGTATACCAATGTAACAATGTAAATATTTCTGTTCTTCATGTTCAAGCACTAGATATTGTATCTCACTTTGTGAAATGTTCATATGTACATGTAAAAGTTAATAGAGGTAGGTTGGATGTATGTCAAGTGTCTAGGGCCACAATAAATGAAGAAGTGGTAGTGTTGTTAGCACTTTCCATGGATGACATTGTAATATGATATATGTACACACTATATTTCCTTTTTGTGTTATGTACAATTATGTTTCTAATTATTTAATGGCTTAATATGTATTATCTGTGATGCATTTGTGGAATGGTAGACATAGTTTTTTATTGTAGGAATAATGTGGCTGTTGGAGATATAATACAAATTTTATTGCAAGATACTCAGACCTTGGAGTCATCATACTCTGCTATGGTGTGTACTCTTAGAAAAATACATGTAGGCACTATATCTGTCCAAATTGTTATTGTTAAGATGAATTATGATTGTTTGTGATTTTTGTTATTTAGCTAGTGTCACGGTCGGATTTTCTAAAGTTGCATTTTGTAGACATTGCATCTTCATCACAGGTAAGAATACAAGCTTTTCAATTACCTTTTCCATTTCGTAATTGAAAAATAAATAATTGTATTATCTTTTATGTTGAAACTAATTTTTAAGTAACTAACACAATCTTATTTTAGGAACTTGTGTCTGGGACACCAATCAAAAGACCAAAATGATGAAGGAAAACATTATAATTTTAGATATCTTCTTCAGTATGTGTGTGTAATTTATATAATAATCATTATAACATTTCTTTTTTAAAAAAATTGGACTTTGGTATTATTTATTATGTTAGTAACGAGTTTTTATATGGTATGGATTGTTGAGTGAAGGACGACGAGGTGATTATAGTGAATGTTACTTCACCGTCACATGTACAGGTTGATATAGTTGTAGAGGAGGTAAAATTACCTTAATTTAACATTGTATTTGTTATTTTAATTTAATTTAATTTGATTATATATTATTGTGCATGTGCATAACCAGTTTTTATGACTCACAACGTGATATTTGCAATGATGATTTTACGAGGATGCACCCGGTGTTTCTTGTCCAAGTCATGCGAAGGATGATACCCTCATTGATGAGGTAAAATCAGTAAATTGAATCTTGTAATTTATTGTTTTCATTTATGTCTATTAGTGTCTAACTATTTATATGATGTTGTTGAATAGGCTCCTCTTCACTATAGGAGGGAGAATTATGGGGATCACATACTTTATTATTGTGAGTAACCCGATTCAATGAGAAAAATTTATGAGTTACGGATGCTAAACATCCACAAAACAAATGGCCATTCCCTCTCTCATGTTCCATGAGAGTAAAGGGATAAATTTTATTGGAAAGTATCCTCGGTGGGCCTCTAAAAAGTGGAGGTAATACAGGGAGAAAAGAGAGGGAAACATTGAGGGTGTGCTACGTAAGCACTCTATATTATAAAGGCGACACATGATAAAGAAAATTTGTAAGAAGGATGGTGATAAATAGTTCAAAAATATTATCAGAAAATCCAAGAAAGAGGTTGACAATGCCATGAGGTTTTATGATTCGAGAGACTATGAGGGATAAGAGGATGGTAGACATATTAGCTTTGAGAGAAAATAAGATACGGTAAGTTTATTGAGTAACAATTTCCTTTCACTTTTTTCGTTGTCAATATATAATTATTATCTATTTCTTGTAATTTACATGTCATTATCTTCATAGGGTGAGGAGGGTGAGATGGATGTAGCAGCGGATGGGTTCATTCCCAAAATAGCTAGGGGAGGTGACTATGACGTAAGTTAGTCATTTTATATTTAGTTTTGTTAGTTAAACACTTGTTCATGAATTCTTCATTAAAAATTGCATTGATATAATATGCATGTAGGAGGATGACATGCCACTATTGCATCAATATGAAAAATGTAAAAAAAATAGCAATGAATCCAACCAACATAAAGGAAGTTGAGGTAAATAAAGCGAACACAAAATCATGTGAATTGTAGTTTGTAGTTTTTGTATAAAACCATTATAATAAAAAAGTTGTGATTTTGTAGTTTGGTTCATCGCAAGTGGGTGATACAGTAGCATCTTTTCAGGTGATCATGGATGTGGTAGTGCAAGCAATGAAGGGCATGGTAAGTCATGGACCTTATTTGAAATGTAAATTTCAAGTTATCATTTCCCCTCTAAATGTAAAAAATATAAATTTTTATTGTAATAAGGAATTTTAGAACTTGTTATATTTCTAATTTAAGTACTTGCTTTAAGTGAATAAGTACTTGTTTGATTTCTAAATATTTACTTAAATGATATGTAGATATTTCCATCTCTATGCATATATTTGATAGATAATTATGACGTAAAGGTGTGTCAATGGTAATCATTCTCGATATAAAACTAAAAAGTATGGATAAATATGTGTAATAGTCATTTAAATATGCACAACATTGCATATGTTTGAACTCTTGGATCCTTTATTTGACCTTGTAATCACTTGAGACTCTTCTCTTTATCTTATTTCTTTACTATCCCTATTGGATTGTATCTTCACCTATAGTTTGACATGATTTCAGTATTTACATATGTATATGTATGCACTTCTTAGTCTTAGAGAAGATTGTTGATTCTCTTAGTGAATACAAGGTGATCTTAAGCACTATGGTGAGCATTTGGCTCTTGTAGATTGATTCTTGTGCACTATTATTCCTTATTACTCAAGTATGATTGTATGTTTGCATTTTATAAGGGTGTAATCCTTGGATTTTGTACTTTTTAATTGTATAATGGATTAAGATTAACAAGAGCTTCAATTTGTATAGTTATGAGGATTGGATGAAGTTCTTGATGAGAGAGGAAGCTTGAGACTTGTTCAAGACTGCATCATTCCCTAGTACCTTCTTTAAAGTCCATGTAAGTGAGTTTGTGTGAGAATGTTTTTATGGATGGTAGGGATCAGATAAATTTGTACATGTAAAGATAAAATGGAGTTATTCTTGGGGAGAAAAACATTGAAGAGTCATCTCAGGGGGTGGTATGTCTCTATTATTCACGAGTTAATACATATTGGAAGATTTTCATAAATAGGATGCATGTATGTTGAATTTTTAAGCCTTCTACCATCTTCAGAAGTTGTGAGTAGGAGAATTTGGTTAGGGTTTACTTCAAGACATCAATACCTTGTTTTTTGAGCACTCAAGTGACAAGGAACTGAAACATGAAGCTACAAAGAGAGGTAAGTATTAAGATAATGTGAATAATTTTTCTTCCTTGGTAAGTTGATTTCGTGGAATATATGCAAATAAAGCCTCAGCTAAAATTAGGAGTCATGACATCAAGTTTACAGAAATTAATGACAAAAATTTTGTACTTAGGTCCCTAGAAACCTTCACTAAAGATTTGGCTAGGGTATGTGAATTTGAGGCCTTAAACATTGAATTTGATACATAAATCTTGAAGAAACCATCTTTAAAGACTCCTTTTAAAATATTCAACAAGAATTCAGGGTTTTTGTTTTTTTAGTTATTTTTGACATTTGGTTGTCCGGAGGTTATCTCATTTCTGAGACCTAGGTTTGGCTATGATTGAGGAGTTAAAGGATCAAACAATGGAATTATGGATTGAAATTTGAAACATATCATTATTGCACAATCCTTTCAAGATATCTTGAGCATTTAAGGAATGAGATAATAAATAATCTTCCCATTTTGTGAAAATTAGCTATCATGATTTGCACTAAGGAAGAAGACATGATATTCAATGCCCCAAACAATGAGTTAAGTAAGATTTTAGGATGGAAGATCATATAGGTTTTTTCATGCATGGAGATGGATGATAGAAAAGGTAAAGATTTAATTGGTTGAAGGAGGAAATTACAAGTTAGAGTAATCAAGAAGTGACTTTTGTGGAAAGGGAATTTGCACAAAGAATGAATTCACCAATTTTGCTAACACCTTCTCCTTGTAAAATGGTATTGGAACATGCCCTCAGATTTTTGTAATACACCTAGAGTGCCCTAGTCTTGAGTGACCAAAAGGCATGGTTTTTAGGCTCTAAGGAAGACTATGTGTGAAAGAGAGTGTAAGGTTGAACTTTTAGTGAATCTAGGGCAACTTGATGGATGAGACAAGATGAATGAGACCTCAGGAGCATGTAGGAATGGCTAATGAAGGTCATTGAGGTCTGCAACATGAACTGTGACTTGTTGTGAAGTTCCTCTCCTTAAGAATAAATGAACTACTTGGACCATGGTTAGAAGAAGTTGGGGTCAAAACAAGGTAATAGGGATTCTTGGACAGTTAATAAGTATAGAAAGTGGAAAAATATTAGAGAAGGATAAGAGGCTAGGGACAATAGCAGTGTTGAGAGGTCATGTAAGAGAGGTACAAGTTATGCTTGTTAGAATCCTATTTTCCAATGCCTATATAAGGCAGGTTCAATTAAGGTAAGAATACTGGTTCTAACCATTGTTTATGAGTTTTTAGTAATATTATAGCATTCCTCAAGGTGGCTAAACATGACCACTTGTGAAAAGATAGGCTAAGATGTAAGAGTTACTTGTGTGAGTATGATGGTTGAAAATTGAATTATTTTAAGTGATTTGAGGACATAGTTGAAGATGTTCTAAGGTAAAGACAGTTGGATTACAAGAAGTTGATTTAGTTACTACATCACTTTGTCTTCTTAATGTGCACAGTAGGAGGTTTTTCTTGGTTAGTGAGAAAATGCATGTCACTATGAAATAGTGAAAAATATAAACAAGTCAATACCCATAGGTGAATCAAATATGCATTGCATCAAGAGGAGGACATATTAAGAGCAATGTTGACTAAGTAAGGTAAAGTTGGATGAATTGAGGCTTCTAGAAACCATATTGGGGATAGTCTAACATTTCTTGAAGTTTTTGATAGGGTACATAAGTGGAAGAATGATCTTGATACTTGGGAAGAAAAGTTACCTAATTATGACTAGACTTTAGACAAGAAGAAGAAAGGGGAAGTTTGGCCTAAATAAGAAAGAGTGAGTTATAAGAGAGTTGAAGTGACATCAGGGGCAGGGTATGAAGAAATTTATGATGAACATTGAATATAGTCATGGAAAAGTGATAAGATAGACTAGAATAAGTTGTTCGTAGACTAGAAATGGTCCTCAAATTGCAAAGTAGGTAGAAGTGAAGTTTGTAAATATCTTTATATCTAAGTATATGAATGAGATTATATGCTTTTGTCTACATCACTCCTAAGAGCTTGTCTTTCCTTGTGACACCTCCTTTCTTCTAGACCATGTTCCACTACTTCCCTTTTACCTTTTCTGAGTTCCTTTTAACCTCTATCAACTAATTTCATTCCTTAACCTCTCATCGGCTATGATATGTTTTTTCTAACAAAGGTTTACCCTTTTAAAATTTTAAAATTGGTTATGATGAATATTGTGCTTTTACATCTTTATATGCTTTTTGTAACTCATATTTACGTTCATTTCATTGACTACAGGCATCTCCCGGGACCCATGGGAGAGACGAGAATGAGGAGTTTGACATGCACCCTAGTTTACAAGTACACAATTAAATATCAATTGATTACATTTTTCACATATACATGAACATTTAATTATGATTTATTTTTCTACTTACTGCAACTAATTTAATGTGTAATGATTGCAGGCATCTACCAATGGCCTCAAGAGAGAAGGGGAGGAGCATATTTTGTTACACGAGGATTTATAGGTAACCTTTACGTGAAGTGGAATCGAGATTCTATATTGTGAATCGTTTTATTATATAAATAGTATTAAAAATAGGAATAAAGTTATAGTATATAAATTTATTTTTGTTTGGACTAACTACCAGAATTCTTTCAAAAGACTAAAATGTTCCTATAATGTAGGCCTCATCCACTCATGCTACATCCATAGCAATTCTCGTTATGGTGTCATCTATTGGTGATGTAGTGGATGTCGGAGAATTAGTGGGCCATATAAAATTACAAAATGTCGGTCTTTGATGTAATGCGCCACGGGAAAAAAGTTTCATCAAATTGTGTCATTGTTAATATCCTCAGTGTCATCGATCTTGATTTCCCTCTACTATTTCCTACCTCTTTCTCGACATGTTGGTCGATTTTTTCAATGGATTTACCATTTGGCCACTTTTGAAATGCATCGTAGCCAACCACCTCAGGTAATAGCTTGTTTGGAAATGTTTTACATGTAGTTTTGGCTTTGCGGTATTCTTAGTATATATGAATTATAGTAACACAAACTATTTAAATTTTGTAGGATGATGTGGTACCCATAAAAATATTAAGGTGGGCACAAGTACGGGAGTGACACCTGACTTGATACAAAAACCCCCAAAAGAAAAAAAACATATTTCAAAAGAATTACCTTCGTTGCATGCACTAGACAATGGAGGAAAAACTGATTTCATATTACTAACCAAATTATTTCAAAACATTAACATTAATTTAATGAAAAAGTTTTAATTGATAAAATTGTGGCTTGTTTTAATATAATAATATTAACATTAACATGTGTTTTAATTGTGTATTTGTTGGATTTAATTGTTAGAGTAGGTATTTACCTTAGCTCATGTTCATCTAAGTACTTTATTTAGCTTTATTATATTTATGCTCACCCACTTATGTGTGTGGATATTTCTTTTATTTTTTTAGATATTAGGGAGATATTATCTATTTGTTAGGTATAGCTCTTTCTTTGATCTATGGTATTGACTAGATCTTTCATGACTAGTTGTTTCCTAAATCTATGGTCTTGATTAATTCTTGATGACTAGTTCTTTTCTTGATTTATAGCTTAATATATGGCCTTAACTGGTTCTTAGATTGATCTTCCTTTCCTATATAAGCAAGGCCCATTCTCATTGTACTCAAAATGAGAGTTCCATAATAATATATGATATTACTACTCTTTGTTTGCAAATTCTTTTATAAAGTTATTCTAGTGAATTTCTTTCAACTTATCAAATGTGGTGTGTTATGATCATCTGAGATCTTCATGGCTTGGAATGATCTTCTTATCATTCTTTTCATGGTATCAAAGCGATAGATGATGTAGACATCCATCTGTAAGTTTTTCTTTGCAAGCAAGGGTTTATTATTTTCATGTATTCATAATTTTTTAGCACTTTTCTGTAGCATGCATTTTTATTCAAAACAAGGTGTACCATTGGATTTGGAAGGTGCCAAAACCCTAGAATCAACTATAAACTTGACCCTATTTTGAGACAGTCAAATCTATACATTTTAAAGGATTTTTGGCACGTTTTTAAAAAACTAAGTACAATTATGTACAAATAATTTTTTGTTGACAAAAAATTATATCATATTTCTGGGATTTTCAAGAAATTTTCTAAGTTTCTCTCTATTTTTTGATACATGTACCAGAAAAGAGATATTTGCATTCTAAGTTTGTATTAACAATTGTACATTTTAGGTGCATTCTTTTATCTCTTTGGATGCATATCTCTGTACCCTCTAGATGCATATTTTTTCCTCTAGATATTTCTATTTTGGATGCAGTATTTTATCCACTTGACGTAAATTTATACCCTCTGGGTGCATTATTTTATCTATTGGATATATATGTGTACCCTTCGGATGTATTCTTTTACACTCTGGATATTTATGTTTTGGATGCAGTCTTTTATCCATTAGACACAGATCTATACCCTCTGGGCACATTCTTTTATCCATTAGATATAGACATGTGCATTCTTTTACACTTTAGATATTTCATTTTTGGATACGAGTCTTTTATCCATTAGGCGCAGATTTATACCTTCTGGGTGCATTCTTTTATCCATTGGATATAGAAATGTACCCTCTATATGCAATGATTTACCCTCTGGACATGTAGGTTTGGGCGTAGTCTTTTATCTTTTGGTCACATTATGTATCTTGTGGGTGTGATTATTTACCCTCTAGATATTTGGGTGTCACGTGTACCTTTAAAACAATCAGTATTAAAATATTATTGTTTAATAGAAAAACCTTCTAGCGCTCATAACTTTTGATATATAGCTCAGATTAAGGTGATTTTTTTAATTGTGTATTTTTCGAGATCTACGCATTAGTGACATTTTTATACACATTTAAAATTTAAAATTTAATTTTACTCATTATAATATTTACATGCATTCATTTATAAAGTGTTAAATTTGGGGGGTGTTGTAATCACTTGTGGACACAATTTAGTTAATCCCGACATCCTAAACTTTTGGGTGTTGCATTCTTGTATCTATCATGGATTCTGAGAATGATATGTTTTTCTTTGAAGTGTGTGGAATTTAGGAGGATATGGTCAAATTTGTGGAACAAAATAGATCACTTAAAAATCAAAACTCTCTTCTTCATAACCTCATTTATGAGAAGGATACACTAATACACTCCCTACAATAGACACTTTCTCACATATATCATTGCCATCATATTAAAGAAATTCATATCAATGCTCCTAGTCCACTTGCAGCTATTTCTCTTACACCCTTTGACCTTGAACTATTAGTTTTTATCCTTCTCCTACTCACGATGTTCTTCATCCTATTAGGCTTATTATTGCATGTTCTTCCACATTTGTGCCTATTGCAGTAACACATGTTGTGTATCCTACTTCTACTCATATGTATGGCTCTTTTGAGAAGCATACCACAACATTTAGTTCTCACATGCTCTGTTTTATGGGTTTCTTGGCAGAGGTATTGACAGACATTCACATGGGGTATTAATTCACATATTACACATGTGAAGTGGATTTATCATCATGGCATTGGTTTTGAGGAGGTACTTCATTGGGATCACACATTGACAGAGCTCTTATTTTTTCACCTAACTCTTTGTGAAGATTATGATCTACACATGAGTTTTGAACCTTCACTCAGGCTTGAGAAACTTGAGATTTCAGTTGTCATACATGATCGACCTGACACATATTCTGATGTTCCTTTACATGAACCCATTGTGAATTTTACACCAAGTCATATGTAGGAATCTTCTTCATCCATCTATGTTGATTTGGGGTGGATATCTGATCACTCATGGTGGTGACATAAGCATTCATTGAGAGGACTCTACAAGTATGGCTCCTCCACCATTTGGCCTCTTGCTCCACTTTCTACATTTTTTGTATTATAATGCTCCTTGTTTTGAGAATTTTTCTTTAGCAGGTGTAGTATATCTCTCTTGTTTGTTGAGAGATTTTATATCTGTATTTTCAACACTTTTGGCATGTTGATAGTATCTCTTATGGGGGATATATTACATTTGAATCCCAATGTTAGTTTGGAAGTGATAACGTAGTTATTTTTACAACTCATATAGATTTTTAGCATCACTCCACCCATTCAATAGTATGGGAGGGTGTGGTGTTGATCCTGCTTCTTTGGGTTTTGGTCCTTGCCTTGTTACCTTGGTTTTTCTTGGATCGTGGCACTCCTATTTCTTTGGATCTTGTGTCCTTTCCTTGTTGCCTTGGTTATTATTCTTGGATCATGGAACACCTATTTGTAGCAATTGATTGATTTATGTTTGGTTTTTTTAGTCTTTCGACATCACTTTGTTGATAGTCTCCTTGTATGGAGCTATTACGGTAAAGCCAGTGTCAGTTATTTTTTATTTTTGTGATCAAATAGTGGCCTCGGACCACAAAGTGCACACCAAAATTCTTTAGCATTGTAAGAGTGTTTTGATCCAATCTTCTTGGGATTCCTTGAGTGGGATTTTTTTCTCTCTAATTTGTTTTGTTATTGGGTACCTTACGGTGTTGGGTACCTTACACGTATCCTTGTTTCCCTGTGGATTGAAACTTTTATTTTGTACCTAGTTTCACTTGAGGAGGTATTTACCTTAACTCATGTTCATAGGTACTATTTTACTATAAATATCCTCAAGACTCATGTAGATATTTATTTTATTTTATTAGATATATAGGAGATATTACTTTTATTTTATGGAACCTATGACTAATTCTTTCACATCTATGGCCTTGGAGTTTTTGATGACTAGTTCTTTTAGATTTATGGTTGATTTACGATTCTTAACTTTTATTTTAGGAACCTAGATTTCTACTCTTTTTGCAAATTAGCTTGGAAGTGATCTTCTTATTGTTATTTCCTTTCATTAATCATGATTATAGTTGTCATAAGTGTTTTTAGTTTGAATTTTCCATGTTACATCACAATCGATTGCATTATTCATGATTATAGTTGGAACAAATGTTTTTTGTTTTAATGAGACATGTGACATTGTAATATGTTGATTATTCATGATTATAGTTGTCACATTTTTTTTTTGTTTGAATTTTCCATGTGGCATCACAAAGGGTTTATTATTCATGATTATACCTGCCACAAATGTTTTTTGTTTGAATATGTCGTGTGGCACCACAATGGGTCGATTATTCATGATTATAGTTGACACAATTGTTTTTTTGTGCCATGTGGCATCACAATGACAACCACATGTAATCATTACATATTCTCCCCACTTTATTCAACCATCATGTGATTTTGCAAAATAATTAACATGTGAACCAATTTTTTCCTCTATTTATAGTAGCAGACTAACATTGTTTTTTATTTGTATTAGATAAGAGATATTTGAATCCATTTTCTTCCATCCATCAATATTAGTTAAGGTAATTTCATATTTTTACTAGTTCATTTATCACATCTTGAGTGAATGTGACGTTTTCTTTCTACAAGTTCATTTATTTTACTAGTTCATTTATCAAATTTGCAAGTTCATTTATCAAATCAAATCTTTTCATATTTTTAACCAGAAAAAGGAAATCCCTAGACTCTGCTATTAACAGGTCCACAAATTATCCTATGTTAATATGCAATAGTTTTTGTTTTTCCTAGTGATAAATACCAACGACAGTCATCTTTAATTATAATCATCGTAACAAACTACTTTTTGTTAGATAATATAACCTATGAATTCAATTTTAAAAAATATCTCAACACCATTTTTTAAAACTTATTTTCTTTGTATTCCATGCATTATGTATCCTGTTACCGATCTGATCATGACATTTTCTCAACACAAATAATTATCTTATAAGTAATGCACTAAGGACTAGTTTTCTTTTTGTTTTTCTTTTTTTGACTTCTTTTTATATTCAATGATTATGAGGAACAAGTATGAAATGAAAAAGGGCCTCAATTTACATGGTCATAGAGTGATAAAAATATAATTATCTAAGATAGCCAATTGTGGAAGGTATGTTGTAGCACAACAGTGAAAGTGTGCATTGTAAGCTATCGATGATGATAAACTTTGAATAAATGGATAAACTATTATCACATTACGATGAGGAAACGCCATAGACATTGACATTCGATATTTCCACATAGTGCACAATATTTGAATCATATTTCTTGAAAAATCCTATAAATCAGGTCCTCTTTTTGCTAATGGTTGTTTAGTTGGTTACATCTGTTGAAACAGTTAAAATGGGCCATTTTTTAAAATTGAGAAAACTGCAAACTGCCAAGAAAATAAAGTGTTACTTGTATTTTTCAACCTCGTAAACAAAAATGTAAGGCCATGGTTTTGGTGTTTGTGATGCATTGATATGTTTCACCAATGATTTATGCTTTCCTAATCCATGTTATTGGTAATTTTTTTATTATTATTATTGGCAAATAGTTTTTTGAAAGGGACTATACCCTTGTTTACAAAAGAAGGCCTAGAAGCTAGAATAAGCAAGAGAACCAGAGAGAAAAGGATCAGAATCCAAATGTGTCAATGAAGTTCAAAGTAGCCAAAAAATAGCTACCAAGACGAGACAAAATAGCAAAATTACTGCAAAAAAGCAGTAAAGGGTCCGCAAAAAAATAGCAAGAAAAACATCTGAGGACAATGAAGCATTTACAACTACTTTTTAGTAGCTTTGTCAATGATGGTTTTGATATTCTTCCAGGATTTGAACATGCCCAAAGTAGTCATGTGGGCAGCGTCATTATAATCCAGCTGCTCCAAGGTCTTCTTGCTTTCCTTATCATTACCCCAAAGTGTTGTCGGGACTCCGCTTAGGTTGGAGACACTTTTGATGTGTTGCTCAATGAACTCCTCAATCGCCCTAAAGATGGCTATGTTGTAATCATGACGAGTTTTGGCTTTCCCTAAGCGGGAGTCTAAGGAGTGTAGTTTCTTGTAAATATCTTCAATTTGGCTGCTATCAACATCTTCCTCCTCCTCCTTCTTCCTCTTTCCTTTCTGTTTTGCCAAGTTTTTAACTTCATCCTTCATTAGTTTCATATCAGCCTCCAAGGCTTCCAGCCTTCTAGAAGAGCTTTCCAAGTGCACTTCCCGGGGGCTGGCACTGCTGATATTCAGGAGGTCATGAGCAATTTCAAATTCTTGAGAACCCTTCTCCACAGCAAGAGTCTCAAGGTTAAGCTTCCTAGAAGCCCTGGTAACCGGTCTCCGCGAGGTAGAGGCTAAGTGGGGGGCGGGAGCAACAGAAGGGGGAATGGGAGAAGAAGCACGAACGGCCGGAAGGGGGTGCAGTGTAGCAGTGGTGGGGTAGAGAAAGGAGAAAGCAGGGGCATGGCGGCAGAGCCGAGGGGGAAATGAGCTAGGGGAGGATGGGAGACCAGGAAACTTGAGGAGACAACATTTGTGCAACAACAAAATGAGCCCTTGGTGTAAAGGAACCTGGGAATTCTTTTAAAACTCTAGAATGGAGCGTTCAAGAGAGTTCAGCAAGTAATGGGGGAAACAAACCAAACGATCCCTACGAAAGTGATTAAGAAAAATAAGGTGTTTCGCAGGAACAGTGACAAACCTTCCTTCCAAGGAGATGAACCATATCATCATGTGGGTTACTTCATCATATGGCGGAGGGATCGAGCTAACAAGCAGGCCCCCTTTGTTATGTAGGTCAGCTTCTCCTCTCCCTCAACAAATCTCCTCTCTTCAACCTCTCTATCGACCCTTTTGTTGAAGAATTAGAAGCCCTCAAGCCAAGGCTAAGTAATCGCTTCAACAACAAGTTCTTCATTGACTAAGACCTTACGCCCCCATATTCCACTTGTCCTCTCCTTCCAATCCTTTGCAAAATGCACTGAGAGATGCTCGATCATGCCCCGAACCTTTTCCATGAAGTTTGTTATGCCACCCTTGCTAAGAATGCTCCACAACTCAATATTATCTTTCCAGTCTGGGTCCACACTAGGCTCAATTTGACAAGGAGGACCCCCCATCTTCTCTACTCTGAACTGATTGCAACAAATTCCTAACTGATCGCTAAAGCAGTCCACTTTTTGCTATAGTAATCTACACAATATTGGAAATAAGAGTCGTTGCTTTTCCCACGATCATTTGCGTGTTTGCTTATCGAGCCCTCTTGAAAAACACATGTGAGAATAGCCTGCTCCCTGTCATCAATCACTTTATCACCGCCTTCGGTTTCCATGGAGGTTTGAATCCGCCTTTTAATGATCATGCAATAATGCAGCCCGCATGCACGATTTTCAAAACCGTGTACCTCCACTTGAAATTCCCCATATGATTCACACTATCTTGAATATTAGACGTGATTTGCTTAAACCAATATTTTAAATCAACACAAGTGGGAGTATTTTTGAAGTTGATCCACACCCAAAAATCATAACTCATTTCTAGATATTGCTTGCGTATGGAGATCCGCCTGAATGTTGTTTTGAAGTTGTTTAGGGATGCTATTATTGTCCCAAACTGTAAGGTTAACATTAATGCCATAATTTTCCAGCACATCCGCCAATTTATTACCCTCCCTATAGGTATGCATGATCCTGATGTTATTGAAAGTATGACTAATACTTATGGACTCTGCAATAAAATCCTTGATGCTCCAACTTGGAGATGAGCACTGTTTAAGAAGATTAATGATATTTAGGGAGTCTCCTTCAATAATGAGGTTCTGAATATTTTGTGTCTGGGAAATTCTCAGACCCCAAAGAGTAGATAAAGCTTCGGCAAAATGATTAGTTTGAATTCCCATTTTACCAGCATACGCAGCAATCAGATTGCCTTTATGATCCCGTATCGCTCCTCCCCCTGCCGCAATCCCAGGGTTTCCCTTAGAAGCCCCATCAAAGTTCAACTTATACCAATTTAGATCAGGAGGATGCCATTTAATCAAAGATCTATCAATGCTATTCCCGGGATTGTTCCAACTATTAATTGATCCAATCTGCCAGTTGGAAAGAATGTATTCTTCATTTTCTGGATATCTCTTGTTCTTGGGGGGTTTAAATCCAGCAATATTCTCTTTGATACCATTAGAAATTTTCCCAATACTAAGTTTGTAGTTTTGCTTTTTATTTCTGAAGATAATATCATTTCTATCCTTCCATATTCTCCAGATTAAATGAGGGATAACCAGCTTCCAGATCCTTTTAACAACACAATGCCTAAAGGGTGGGTTCCATTGAGTCCATAGCTGATTGAGATCCTTCGGCAGCACCCAGAGAGCTTCAAATTTAGAAAGGGAAAAACTCCATATTCTAGTGGCATACTCACAATGTATGAACAGGTGGCTGATATCCTCAGAATCTTTCTTACAAAGATGGCACCTATTAGGGATTATTAATCCTCTTCTCATCAGATTGTCATTGGTAAGAATCCTACCTCTGATAGCCAGCCAAAGGAAAAAATTTATTTTGGGAGTTAAATCAGACATCCAAATCCTGTTCCAATTGAACTCTGTTTGATTACTATGAAAGAAGTTATTGTAACCGAGTTTTTGTGAGTAATTCCCATCATTGGAGTTAATCCAAACCAACTCATCCTTGGAATCCATCTGACTTAATGGAATAAGATCTAAATGATCTTGAAGGGAGGAAGTAATTTGTTTCAGATCATTTCTATCAACAGTAAGTTTTTTCCACTTCTTTCTGGTACCATTTTCCTCAATATAGTCCTTGATTTTGATGTCATACTTGTTTATAAGACTGTCCTTGGCCATCCCAAAACTCTCCATGAGATTGCCATTAAACCAATTGTCCTCCCAGAAGTTTATGTCCCTACCATCCCCCACTTTCCATTTACTGCCTGCCTAATGAAATTTCGCTTTTAACCAAATTGTTCCAAAAAATGGAACCATAGGGGAGTTGTTCATCAAGTAGAAAGGAGTACAAAGATTGATGCTTTAGGTATTTTGCTTTAATTAAATCTATCCAGGGTTGTTTCTCAGTCAGCATTCTCCAGCCCATTTTAGCAATGAGGGCCTCATTCATTTTCTCAATGTCTTTTATACCCAGACCTCCCATAAACTTCGGGGTGCAAACCTTATCCCACGCCACTAAGTGAAATTTGAATTTCTCATCCATGCCTTGCCATAAAAAAATTTTGGATCCTTTCAATCTTATCCCTGAAAGAGGAGGGGATCTTGAAGAGCGACATGATATAAATTGGCAGATTTTGGAGAGTACTTTTGATGAGCAGGCACTTACCAGCACTATATAAAATGGCTCCCTTCCAACCAGCCATTTTTTTTTGGAATCTCTCCAATAAATCATCCCACACCTTGCAAGAGACTTTCCTAGTGCCGAGAGGAAGCCCCAGGTAAGTGGCTGGAAGCTCACTTATTTTACAGCCCATAATTTTAGCTATTTTAAGTTGTCTTTCCTCAGGAGTCAAGAAGAAGAAGATGGTGCTTTTGTCATAATTGATCTCCTTCCCAGAAGCAGATTCGTAGAGCCGCAGCAAGGCCTTGGTAGCCTTGGCTTCAATGACAGATGCCAGAAGAAGAAGGATAGTGTCGTCCGCAAATTGCTGATGGGAGACAAATTGACTGATGGAGGTGGGCTTAGAGCCACTTAAAAGCCCGTCATTCACCGCTTTACCAATTGTTCTCCTGAGGCTGTTAGCCAAGAGAATGAATAGTAAGGGGGAGATAGGGTCTCCTTGTCTCAGACCCCTGCTGCTAGTAAAAAAACCCAGCTTTGGCTCACCATTAACAACCACGAGAAAAAATCGGCCGTAGATATACAAGCCTTAATAATTCTTCTAAATTTTCCGAAACCCAAATTTTGTTAAGAATTTGTCAAGGAAAACCCAAGAGACCTTGTCAAAATCTTTATTCATATCAAGCTTGAGGACCATACTTGCCTTTTTATTATTTTCCACTGAATGTATGGTCTCGTGAACCATAATCACTATGTCTTGTATAACCCTGCCTTTGATGAAGCCACTCTGCTTTGCCTTGATATAAGTTCATTCAAAATGAGCTAGAGCCTAAGTAGCAATAATTTTGGTAAAAATTCTATAGATGGCATTCACAAGGTGATAGGTCGAAGTCCTTGAAATCTTTAGCATCCATTTTTTTGGGGCTTCACAATGTGAGTGTTATTAAGCTCTTTTAAAAGATTTCCGTTCTATAGAACTCATTCACCACTCTGAGATGATCCGTCGAACAGATTTCCCAAAATTTCTGGAAAAAATTTATGGAAAATCCATCCGGCCCAAGAGCCTTGTCACCCTCTAAAGCAAAAACAGCTTTATGCAGCTCTTCAAGCGTAACCGCTTTGTGGATATTTCTAAATTTTTGTTCCTCAATTTTATTTTGGGGAATGGCCTCCAACATAAAAGAAATAGCTTCAGAGTTGTTGATATTCCTCTCCTCAAGAAGTTTTTTATAAAAATCAAGCGCTTCTTTCTTTATGTTGTTGGGATCTTTTATGATATTTCCGTTGTTTTTAGAAACTTCTAAGATCCTATTACAAGCTCTGTGCTTCAAAGTGGTCATATGAAAGAATTTTGTATTCCTGTCTCCCTCTTTAAGCCAAATAGCTCTAGATTTAAGTCTCCATAAAGATTCCTCTCTACTGCAGATCGTATGCAACTCTGAAAGAATATTCTTTTCATTGACTTTGTCTTCAACCGATCTCCCCATAGTATCCATTTTTAATTCCAGCTCTCACGAAGTTTTTCTTTAACTTTTTTTTTGTCTCAAAACATTACCAAAAAACACTTTTGTTCAGATTTTGACTTGCTTTTTCACATTTTTGAGCTTTTGGACCAATCTATATTGAGCAGTGCCTTCTCCATTCCATCCCCACCATTCTTTTATCTTGTCATATATATTGTCATGTTCCATCCACATCTTTTCAAATTTGAATGAGCTTCTGGTGGGTTTAGTCCAATTGAGAAGATTTAAAGCAATCGGATTGTGATCCGATCCAACTCTGGGCAAGGAGGAGAGGTGAAAGTCTTGACTGAGAATCCAGCTTGCTGAAATTAGTGCCCTATCCAATCTTACCTGAATAAACTCTTTCCCCAACCTTCTATTATTCCAGGTGTACTTATTCCCATGAAGATCCACATCTAAGAGGTTATGTTCAGCTATAAAATCAGCAAAATCCTCCATACCATTAGAAAAGCTGGAGGTACCTCCATACTTTTCACCTGGGTTTAGTGGAGAGTTGAAGTCCCCCATAATAAGCCAATTAGCAGAACAATGCTGGTTTCTAAAAGTTTTAAGGTCAGCCCAAAGCTTCCTTCTACCACTAACCGTATTAGGGGCATAAATGTTAGAAAGGATCCATTCACCATTATTCTCAAAAGCAACAAATTTGATTGCAAGATGATTAATACTAGCATTAAGAACCATACCGATCAGTACAGTGTCTTTTATCCCAAAGAGTAGCTTGACCCTCGAAGCTCCTGGGAGTCGGACCACCATTTCGAGAGATATCCTAGAAACACTTTTTAATAGTTTCAAGGGTCATAGCTTTCATCTTAGTTTCTTGCAGAATCAAAATATTAGGATTGCTAGAGTCCCTTAACTCCTTGATGGTTCTCTGTTTGGAGTTTCCATTTAGGCCTCGGATGTTCCATGAAATAATCTTCATTTGGAATATTTGGTGGTTGGAACTACCTGATGGTTCAACTGGCGTTGAACTCCATCTGCAATGTCCCTCTCCGTTCTCTTAGATCTAAGAGCCTTTTTAGAGGGTCTTCCTCTTTTTGTACTTCCTCCAAAGTCCACTATTCGTTTAGCAGTAGATCTAGTTGTTCTAGATGTGGAGGTGTCCCAGTTATCTTTATTTTTTTTCTTATCACTGTAAAGTGATTCAGGGATCAATTCAAAACCTTTCATTTTTTTTTTTTTGAAATAACCTTTGTGAATCCGAATCTAGATCCTCCTCATCCAAGATGGGCGTAACTTCTCCCTCTTCACATTCTTTCTGAGTCCTGTCCAATGTGTGTATATTAGTTGTTAACGGTGCTAAAGCAAGCGGTGAATCCATTGATATATTGTTGTAACAAAGGAATTAAATCTTCTAAAGAATTACCATCTCCCCTAGGAGAGTTTTTACGAGGTTCTTTAGGAGTAGTACATTCCTTATTCGAAATTTCTCGAGTGATACACATCGATTATCTATCTCGAATTCCATATTGCTATGGGATTGCTTAGTAGGGACTATATTAACCTTCACAAAGCCTTCTTGCTCGTTCATCACCATGAATACCTTCACTTGAGAATTTTCTAGGTTTTCTTTTCTCGGGACTTGGTAGAATTTTATTCTTTGAGACTTTGGGACGCCAAACCAGATGCTTCCTTATTTCAGTTCTAAAGCCCCTTTTTTTTCCCTTTCTATTTAATTCCAACTCCTTCTGACTAGGAGCTTTCTTTTCATTCCAATTATCCGTGTTAGGAATCCTACTATCCTTATTTCGAACTGAGTCCTCCACAGGCTGTTCAGCTTCCATTGCAGGATTCTTCTTCTTGGAATAGCCTTTATCAGAGTGCCCAATGCTAT
This sequence comes from Taxus wallichiana var. yunnanensis, assembly GCA_018340775.1. Taxonomy (NCBI): domain Eukaryota; kingdom Viridiplantae; phylum Streptophyta; class Pinopsida; order Cupressales; family Taxaceae; genus Taxus; species Taxus wallichiana. Next base: position 74,108,992 of record CM031242.1, read on the forward strand.
GATAGTTGTTACACCTCAAAGTTTCAACCTCAATTTTTTGGGTCCAAATCCCATATCTAGATTTCAAGATTATGTGTTCCGGAAACTCCTGATCCATTGTAGAAAAAATACAGAAACGAGCAAAAGCAAGTCTGGATCTATTTCTCATGGGTCCATCCAGCCCGATAGGGGCACCTAAGGATTTTGCAATATTTAGCAGAATTTCATCATCCCAAAAATGCAATGGTAGTTCAGGTAACCTACACCAGATTGGGATGGTGTTTATATTCTCAGTATTAGGGTCAAATCCAGGATACCATTTTTTCAAAAAAATCCCCATATTACCCAGCCACCAAGGTCCTCCTAGAAGCACCGATTCCAAATCCTCTTGCTAATTAAATTTTTCCAGAAAAAAGCCTTTTGGCATGATGGTAATGCTCAGGGCTCCCTTAGGTTTCCACTTTCTCAAAGCCCATTTTCTAATGAAATCAATATTAGGTCTAGAGCCAAGAAACTTACCAATGAGGGAGAGATTCGCTTTGCTTAAAGCTCTATCAACACAACCATCTGGGACCCTCAGGCAGGTGGCACCCTCATTGTCCTTTTCCCACGTGAACTGTCCAGCAATTTTCAGACCCACCTTGGTGCTAGGGCTTTGTAGCAACTTATTCCAGGCCAAAGATGTGGATTTAGGTATTTCCACACTTTCATTTGTAGTCGTCTGATTTTCACCGGAGATCTGTCTTTCCTCAACACTCTTAGCTTTAGTGCATAGACTTTCGTGGCGAACTCTACGAAACGCAGCCGACAATACCTATAATTCTTTCCCTTTCGTTCGTACTCATGTTTTCAATCGACCGATTATGGTCACAGATCAGCCTCTCCTCAGCAATATTAAGCTTAGTTTGCAGACATTCTGCAGCCAGAACTGTAGAAACCACATCACCATAGTTTTCTCCATCGCTAGTTTTCTCCATCGCAAGTTTGCGGACAACTTATGAATGATTCTATTCAAGTTGATTCATGTACTCTCTATAGAATTTCCATATTATGTAATATTATGTAGATGAGGAAAATAAGAATGGTGGACATCAAGTTCAGCTTTTCTATCATTATACCACACTCTTGTTTTCAAACGAATAATATACTGCAAACTATTGTTTGTAGCAGAAGATTCCATTCATGATTTTTATAGCATTTGCTAATCTTGTAAGTTTTCTGATTCATTTCCACTTTCACAAGGAAACAAGATTCAACAGTGAAATTTGAATGCCCAATCATGGAAGCTATAAAATTATTAATTTTTGAATATTATAGGAGTTTTGGTGGATTTTTTTATATTATAGTAGTTTTGTGACTCAACGATCTAATGTGGACGTGAAAAATACAAGGATAACTTTTTCAACCTTTTCCATACTCCTAGGTCTTGTGTAAGACTACAAGTGTATTATTGAATACATTGTATTGTTTCTTCTCTATTTTGTATTGATTCTTCTCTATTTTGTTTTCCTTGTGCATCTCTTTTAGGAACAAGAGTGGTGACAAATATATTTTATGTAGGGGAAAAAATGGGGATGCAAGTACTCTTATTTTTAGCACTGGATTAAAAGGTAAGCCTACAAGATGTATAAATGGTGTTTCATTTTACTCTTACCACCCATAAACCTGAACAACTGCCAAAAGAAACTCATAAAATCTACTATATTTTTCATCTATGTCGAGACTTCCTTCAATTCAATCTAGCTCATGATTTATTAGTAGCCAATAATGAATTCAACCCCATTTAGCAGTAAGTCATGACATTTAAAATGAAGAAATGGTGCAATATTTATTCTGGCATTGTCTGGTTGGACAATTGTTTAGGGACATGATTCTGTTGGAATATATTGTCCTATTTGTGTGTTCCATAGTTGGAAAATGAAATAAGTGATTGTTTCCAACACATGGCTTGGTCGACATGGCAAGGATCTTTGAATAGCTCTTTGGCTACCCGGTATCCATTACCTTTAGAGAAATTTTTCTATTTTTAACGTATAACTTCTATTTTTCATCAAATTATCTTTCCTTGTAGATTTTTCCAATGCTACTTTCTTTTTTAAAATTTAGATTATTGTTGCACTTTTTGCCTTGTTTTACAAAAAAATCTTAATTTAGAAAATAGAAGCGAATAGATGAACATATGTTTCTTCATGGTAGTGATTTTGAGGTTATACCATTTTTTTATTTTTGGCAAATAGTTTTTTGAAAGGGACTATACCCTTGAGAACAAAAGAGGGCCTAGAAGCCAGAATAGGAAAGAGAACCAGAACAAAAAGGATCAAAATCTAGATGGGACAATGAAGCCCAAAGTAGCCAAAGAGCAGCTACCAAAACAAAATCAAAACAGAGTGAAAACTACAGAAAAGCAGCAAAACGACAGCAAAAAAATAGCAATAATTACATAGAAGTGCAGCAAAATCACCCCCAACTACTTCTTGGCAGCTTTGTCGATGCTGGATTTGATAGTTTGCCAAGATTTGAACATCCCCAAGGTCATCATGTGGGCGAGTCAGTAACATCCAGCTGAGCAATGGTCCTTTTGCTTTCCTTATCAGTCCCCCAAAGGGTAGCCGGAACCCCACTGAGATTGGAGACACTTCGGACATGTTGCTCAATGAACTCCTCAATAGCAGTAAAAATGGCCATGTTATAATCATGGCGAGTCTTGGCCTTCCCTAAACGGGAGTCTAAGGAGTTCAGCTTCTTGTAAATATCTTCAATCTGGCTATTATCCATAGCCACCTCCTCCTCCTTCTTCCTCTTACCTTTTTGTTTTGCCATGTTTTTAACCTCTTCCCTCAACAGCTTCATGTCAGCTTCTAAGGCCTCCAGCCTTTTTGTGGAGCTCTCCATATGTGCTTCCTGAGAACTAGCACTGCTAATATGAAGGAGGTTATGGGCAGTTTCAATCTCCTGAGGACCCTTCCCCACGAGGATATCAAGATTCAATCTTCTAGAGGACCAGTAACGGTCCGAAGGCGAAGTGGAAGCAAAGGGGTGGGGGCAAGAGGTGGGGGAATGGGAGATGGAGCCGGGAAGGCCGGGAGAGGGGTGACAGCAGCAGTGGCGGGGATAGAGTGTGGAGAGATGGGGCTGGCGGCCACAGAAATGGGTAGAGGGGGAACAGAGCCAGGGGAGGAAGGGAGGCCAGGAGACCAAAGGAGACATAATTTATGCAGCAGGAAAATTAGCCCCTAGTGCAAAGGAACAGCACGAGCATGCTTTTGAAACTCCAAAATGGAGTGCTCAAGAGAGCTAAGCTAGATAATGGGGGAAACATACCATGTGATTCCTACGGAAATGATTGAGGAAGACAAGATGTTTAGCAGGTACAGTGATGAACCTCCCTTCCAAAGAAATGAAATGCACCATCATGCGGGTAACCTCATCATAGGGCGAGGGGATCGAATTGACAAGTAGGCCCACCATGACAAAGATCAGCTTCTCAGTTCCTTCAACAAATCTCCTCTCCTCAGCTTCTCTGTCAACCCTTTTATTAAAAAAATGGTATCCGTCCATGCCAAGGCCAGTCGCTTCAGCTATCAGCTCCTCATTGATCGCAATCTTCTGCCCCCCATACTCAACAGTGTGATCCTTCCAATCTTTTGCAAAACACACTGAAATACTTTGATCATGGCCCTGAACCTTCTCCATAAAGTTGGTGATACCTCCCTGGCTTAGAATATTCCAAAGCTCCACATTATCCCTCCAATCGGATCCGCGCTGGGCTCGATCTGGCAAGGAGGGCCCCCCATTGTCACCATGCTTAACTACTTGCAAAAAATATTAGAAACCTTAAGAGCGCTAATGCCAGTCCACCTTTTGCTATTATTATTCACGCAAAGTGAAAATGCTGATGAGAATAGCCATTTCTTTTCCCACAAATACCCGCGTGACTGCTGATTTGAACCTGTGGAAGTTCGCATGTGGGAACTACGGCCCTTTTTCCAGCCCACTCCCTATCATCATTAACATTATTTCTGCCTTGGGGATCCGTAGAGATTTGCAGCCAGATTGTATAGAGCACAATGCTGCCCGCATGCGTGACTTTCCTTTCAATATAAATCCACTTGAACTTTCCATTATTCTTCATACAAACTTGATTTTGTATAAGATTAGTTTTAAAGTCAGCACGTGTGGGAGCTTTATTAATCCACTCCCAATGATCATATCCCAAATCTTGAATTTGCATGTTTATAGATATCCGCTTGAATGTTGCTTTGAAGCTATTTAGGAATGCTATTATTATCCCAAACAATGTGGTTAACATTAATGCCATAATTTGCCAATGCATCTGCCAGCTTGTTACCCTCCCGGTAAGTATGTATGATCCGGATATTAGTGAATGTTTGGCAGATACTTATGGACTCTAAGATAAAATCCTTGATGTTCCAACTTGGAGGTGAGCACTGATTAAGATGATTAATGATATTCAGGGAGTCCCCTTCAAGAATGAGGTTTTGGATATTATGATTCTGGGCAATTCTCAGGCCCCATAAAGCAGATAATGCTTCGGCAAAATGATTGGTTTGAATTCCCATTTTTCCAGCATACGCAGCAATCAGATTACCTTTATGATCCCGATCACTCCTCCCCCTGCCGCAGTCCCAGGGTTACCCTTAGAGGCCCCATCAAAGTTCAACTTATACCAGTTAAAATTAGGAGGATGCCATTTAATCAAAGATCTATCAATACTATTACTTTGGGATTACTACATACTGACTCCTATCTGCCTAGTTGGATAAGACATACTCTTCATTTTCTGGATAACTCTTATTCTTGGGGGGTTTAAATCTAGCTATATTCTCTTTGATATCATTAGAAATTTTACCAATACTGAGCTTATAGTTCTGATTCTTATTTCTAAAAATAATATCATTTCTATCCTTCCATATCCTCCAAATGATATGAGGGATAACCAACTTCCAAATCCTTCTGACAACACAATGTCTATAGGGTGGGTTCCATTGAGTCCATAGCTGATTGAAATCCTTCGGCACCACCCATAGAGCTTCAAATTTAGAGAGGGCAAAACTCCATATTCTGGTAGCATAATCACAATGGATAAACAAATGACTGATATCCTCAGAGTCTTTTTTACAAAGATGACATCTATTAGGCATTATAAAACCTCTTCTCATCAGTTTGTCAGTGGTAAGAATCTTGCCTCTGATAGCCAGCCAAAGGAAGAAATTTATTTTAGGAGTTAATTCAGCCATCCAAATCCTATTCCAATTGAACTCAGATTGACTACTGTCGAAGAAAGTGTTATATCCAATTTTGACAGAATAATCCCCATCAATGGAATTATGCCAGACCAGCTCATCCTTAGTATCTAGTTGACTTAAGGGAATAAGATCTAACTGAACTTGAAGGGAGGAAATAATTTGTACCAGATCATCTCGCTCCACTGATAGTTTTTTCCATTTCTTTCTATTGCCATTTCCCTCAATATAATCCTTGATTTTAATGCCATATTTGTTTACAAGACTGTTCTTAACAATCCCAAAACTGTCCATAAGATTGCCATTAAACCAGTTATCCTCCCAGAAATTTATATCCCAACCATCACCCACTTTCCATTTACTACCCTGCTTAATGAAATTTCTGCTCTTAACCAGATTGTTCCAAAAAATGGAACCATAGGGGAGGTGCTCATCTTGCAGGAAAGAATAGACAGTTTGTTGATTTAGGTATTTAGCTTTGATTAAATCAATCCAGGGTTGTTTCTCTGAAAGCATTCTCTAGCCCATTTTCACAATGAGAGCCTCATTCATTTTCTCGATGTCTTTTATACCCAATCCTCCCATAGATTTCAGGGTACAAACCTTATCCCAAGCAACTAAGTGAAATTTAAACTTCTCTTCCATGCCCTGCCATAAGAATTTTTTCTGAATCCTCTCAATCTTTTCTCTGAAGGAAGAGGGGATCTTGAAGAGTGACATGATATAAATGGGCAGATTTTGGAGAGTACTTTTAATGAGCAGGCACTTACCAGCACTAGACAAAATGGCTCCTTTCCAACCAGCCATTTTTTTCTGAAATCTCTCCAATAGCTCATCCCACACCTTGCTAGAGACTTTTTTAGTGCCGAGAGGAAGGCCCAAGTAAGTGGCTGGAAGCGCGCTTATATTACAGCCCAGAATTTTAGCAATTTTAAGTTGTCTTTCTTCAGGAGTGTTGAAGAAGAAAATGGAGCTTTTATCATAATTGATCTCTTGCCCAGAAGTAGATTCGTAGAGCTGCGTAGAATAGCCTTGGTAGCCTTAGCTTCAATGACTGAAGCCAAAAGAAGGAGGATAGTATCATCTGCAAATTGCTGATGGGAGACAGCTTGGCTGATGGAAGTGGGCTTTGAGCCTTTCAAAAGACCATCATTGACTGCTTTACCAATTGTTCTACTAAGGCTATCAGCCATAAGAATGAAGAGAAGGGGGGAGATGGGGTCCCCTTGCCTTAGCCCTCTGCTGCTAGTGAAAAAACCCACAGGCTCACCATTAACCACCACTGAAAATCTGACCGTAGAGATACAAGCCTTAATAATTTTTCTAAATTTGTCTAGAAAACCAAATTTAGTTAAGACTTTGTCAAGAAAAACCCAAGAAACCTTGTCAAAGGCTTTATTCATATCAAGCTTAAGAGCCATATTTGCTTTTTTATTATTCTCCATAGAATGAATGGTCTCATGAACCATAATCACTCCATCTTGAATAATCCTACCTTTGATGAACCCACTCTGCTGCCTAGAGATTAAATCATTCATAATGAATTGGAGCCTTGTAGCAATTATTTTGGTGAAAATCTTGTAGATAGCGTTCACAAGGCTGATGGGCCTGAAGTCTTTGAAGTCTTTAGCATCCATTTTTTTTGGGGCCAGCACAATGTGAGTGTTGTTCAGCTCTTTCAAAAGATTTCCAGTTCTGTAGAATTCATTCACCGCTCTGAGAAGATCATCCGAACAAATTTCCCAAAATTTCTGAAAAAAATTTATGGAGAAACCATCCGGTCCTGGAGCCTTGTCGCCTTCTAAAGTAAATACAGCCTTTTGCAATTCTTTAAGCGTGACAGCTTTGGTGACATTTCTAAATCTCTGTTCCTCAATTTTACCTTGGGGAATAGCCTCCAACATAAAAGAAATAGCCTCAACATTGATGATATTCCTCTCAAGAAGCTTTTATAGAAATCAAGCGCTTCTTCCTTGATGCTAATGGGATCTTTTATAGTATTTCCATTACTTTTAGCCACTTCCATGATCCTATTGCAAGCTCTGTGCTTCAGCGTGGTCATATGAAAGAACTTCGTGTTCCTATCTCCCTCTTTAAGCCAGATAGCTCTAGATTTAAGTCTCCATAAAGATTCTTCTCTGCTGCAAATCGTATGCAACTCAGAAAGAATATTCTTTTCATTAGTTTGATCTTCAACAGATCTCCCCATTGTATCCATTTTAATTTCCAAATCCTGGAGATTTTGTTTTAACTTCTTTTTAATATCAAACACATTGCCAAAAACTCTTTTATTCCAGATTTTAACTTGCTTTTTAACATTCTTGAGCTTTTGAATCAATCTATATTGTGCAGTGCCTACACCATTCCATCCCCACCATTCTTTTATCTTGTCATAGATGTTGTCATGTTCCATCCACATCTTTTCAAATTTGAATGAGCTTCTGATGGGTTTAGTCCAATTGAGAAGATTTAAAGCAATCAGATTGTGATCCGATCCAACTCTGGGCAAGGAGGAGAGGTGAAAGTCTTGACTGAGAATCCAACTCGCTGAAATCAGTGCCCTATCCAATCTCACCTGGATAAGATCTTTTCCCAACCTTCTATTATTCCAAGTGTATTTATTCCCATGGAGATCCACATCTAAAAGATTATGTTCAGCAATAAAATCAGCAAAATCCTCCATACCTGTAGAAAAGCTGGAGATTCCTCCATACTTTTCACCTGGGTTAAGAGGGGAGTTAAAATCACCCATTATAAGCCAGTTAGCTGTACTATACTGATTTCTAAAGGTTTTAAGATCAGCCCAAAGTTTTCTTCTCCCACTCACTATATTAGGGGCATATATGTTAGACAAGTATCCATTCACCATTATTCTCAATAGCCAGAAATTTGATTGCAAGATGATTAGTGCTAGCATTAAGAACCGTACCAGTACAATGCCTTTTATCCCAAAGAGTAGCTAGTCCTCCAGAGGCCCCCTGAGAGTCTACAACTGCCATTTCAGAATTTTCCCAGAAACTCTTTTTATTAGTTTCAAGGATCTTAGCTTTCATCTTAGTTTCCTGCAAAATCAAAATACTAGGACTACTAGAATCCCGTAACTCCTTGATGATTCTCTGCTTGGAGTTTCCATTTAGACCTCGGATGTTCCAAGAAATAATCTTCATTTGGAATGATTGGGAGTTGGGATTTCCTGATGGTTCAATTGACTTTGAATGCCATCTGTAATGTCTCTCTCAGTTCTCTTAGATCTAAGAGCCTTTTTTGAGGGCCTTCCTCTTTTAGAACTACCTCCAAAGTCTACTAGTCTTCTTGTAGAAGATATAGTAGTTCTGGATGTTGAGGCATCCTATTTGTCTTTTTCTTTTTCTTATCACCTTTGTAAAGTGATTCTGGGATCATTTCAAATCCTTTCATTCTATTTTTATTTTTTGAAATGACCTTTGTGAATCCAGAATTTAGATCCTCATCCACTTTGACAGGAGTAACTTCTCCCTCTTCACGCTCCTTCTGATTCTTGTCAATTGAGTGTGGATCAACTACTCTGATGTTGTAGCCAGCAGGTGAAACTGCTGACCTGTTGCTGGAACAAGGAGGTAAATCTATAGATAATATACCATCTCCCCTAGGAGTGTTATTCTGCAGATTTTCTTTGAAATCCATACTACCCTTGTCTGATATTTCCTCAATGTTGCCCAGAGGTTTAACTATCTCAGTTTCCTTTTTGTTCTGATATTGATCATTTGGGACTATATTAATCTTCATAGATCCTTCTTGCTCATTCACCACCATGGACACCTTTACAAGATTTTCCAAGTCCTCTTTGCTAGGTGCAGCAAGCAAAGCTGTTGCTGGGGTTTTAGGATGCTAGACCAAATGCTTCCTTATTTGAGTTCTAAAACCCCTTTTTTTCCTTTTCTATTGTAGTCCAACTCCGTCTGATTAGGGGCTTTGTCATCAGTGTGAAGAGCCCTGCATTCCTTATTCAAGACAGAGCCATCCACAGGTTGTTCAGCTTCCACTGTCACCTTCTGGGACAACTTTTGGTGGAGTGTCCTATGCGATGACAGTGTTTACATCTCAAATGAAAAGTTTCAAACTCAATCTTTTGAGTCCACACCCCATACCTAGATTTCAAAATGATGTATTCCGGTAATTCCTGCTCCATTTCAGAAGAAATGCAGAATCGAGCAAAAGCAAGTCTGGATCTATTTCTCGTGGGCCCATCCAGCCCGATAGGAGCACCTAAGGACTTAGCAATGTTAAGCAGAATTTCATCATCCCAAAAATGCAATGGTAGCCCAGGGAGCCTACACCAGATTGGAATGGTGTTTATATTTTCAGTGTTAGGGTCAAATCCAGGATACCATTTTTTCAAAAAGAGGCCCATATTACCCAGCCACCATGGTCCTCCCAGAAGCACCGATTCCAAATCAACTTGCTGATTAAATTTTGCCAGAAAAAAACCTCGTGGCATGATGGTAATACTCAGATCCCCCTTAGGTTTCCACTTTCTCAGAGCCCATTTTCTAATAAAATCAATATTAGGTCTAGAGCCAAGAAACTTACCAACAAGGGAGAGATTCACTTTGCTCAAAGCCCTATCAACACAGCCATCTGGGACCAACAGGTAGGTGGCACCTTCACTGTCCTTTTCCCACTTGAACTGACCTTTTTGAGGAGAATGCAGACCCACTTTGATGTTAGGGCTTTGGAGAATCTTATTCCAAGCCAGAGGTGTGGATCCTAGCATTTCCACCTTTTCATTTTAGATTTACAACCATCCAATTTTGGTCAGAGATTAGCCTTTCCTCAGCAAATTTAGGCTTAGTGCGCAGACATTTTGGCAGAAGCTGCAAAAACTACGCTGACAGTTCCTCCATCGATTTCCCCATCACTCGTGAACTCCATACCCAATTCGTATCAAGGAGAGTTAAATTTTGTCTTCATTTGTGAATAAAATATGTTGGTTGGATTTGTGGGAAATAATTCATATTGTTTAGAAATGTGATAGACAATATGAATTATTTCCCATAAATCAATAATTTCTAATATGAATAATCATCTTGTCTATCACATTTCCAAATTCACATAGTCAATTGTGATGGTTCAGACTAAAATTCTTAATGTAAGAAGAAATCTGCAAATGTCAAAGATCCATTGGAAAATGCCAAAAAAATGACAATGACACTATTGCATCCAAGATGAGAAGGGATGAATTGTATTCTAATATCTTTGGAGGTAAACAATGTAACAAATTATTTACTTTGACATTTTGTTTACATTGATTTTACAAATGTAAAGACTGTAACATAATGTTTTCACATAGATTTGCACACCCTAGAGTCCTTGCATAAAATTTACGAGGAGATGGAAGAAATTGAAAATAAATAAATAAAGGTTTTGGAAGAGAAAATTACATTTTATGAAAAAGAGAACAAACAACTACGAGAAGAAAAAAGTTGTAAGGTTGAAGCTCATAGATCTACATGAGTTGAAGGCCAATATAGAGATGGACTTGATTCAACTACAAATGGCACATAAAATCCTAGAAACAATGAGTGTGACAAGGTTGCAAATGAATGAAGTTGCCTCGGATAAGGTTCAAGAGTGTGTATGTTCATGAATCCTTGTTTTTAGTTACTCCAAGTGTATATGATAGCACCAATCCCCTATTCTGATGTTGGCATTAGAAGGAACTTGCTAAGGTTGTGACAAGACTATGAAACCATCACCAATGTGTTTTTGTGGAACTTAATAAGGTGGGTTGGAGACATCAAGTTTGTGTTAGAGGTAAGGTTAGATCCATTGCATGCAATAGGAGTGTTATGATTTGTGTTGTTCTATGACAAGTTGTCAAATTATCAATTATGTACTGTAACTACATTTTTCTGAGTTGATGCATTGTCTAGTGGATGATTCCTTGTTGGGTGATTGGGTGCATGATTCATCTCATCAAAATTAAAGGAAATTCTTATTGGAAGGAGGAGAAGGCACGAACTAATCCCTGAAGGAAAACTCTTGATTGTGTTGAAGAACTAAACTCTTATTTGAATGTGTGAGAAGGTAAAACCCTTGTGACTCATGCATATTTCTCATTTTCATCACTTTCTAGTAAGATAGGAATAAAGAAGGGGATGAAACAATCATGTGGAAAGAAATTTAAGTCTTGACTCGAGCCAGAGTGCAAGTTATATCTAAAACTACCCCTAAGGGCTATAAATAGATGCAATCAAAGTTTCGAAGAGGGGGGTGTGATAAAAATCCATAAACCATGAAGTTAGCTCTAAATATGGTAAGTAAAAATATAGGGGGATTTCTTGAGGCATTGTAAGAGAAATTTTTAATTTCATTGGTTGTATTGGGAGAACTCCTTACCAGTCTGTAGGAGGTCTTTTCACACAGTGCAAACATAATTTGTGGAAGAAGATTTATAAAGGAAGTGGGTGTTGGGGTTATAATCTGGAGGAGAAATTTAATAGGCATCTAGAACTCCCTAATGGGTGTCTAGAAAAGTGGAGAATGTGTCATAATCAATAAATTTGTAACTAGAAGAAGGTTTTACAAGACACGGTTGAGGGTTGAAGAGCTCAATAACAAAAAGAGAGCTACAAGGAGTTGTGTAAGTATTCAATATATGATATTTTGCAAGCATATCAGGGATGGGAAGAGTGAACTAATGGAGTTGGTTAGAATTTTTGGGTAGCTTCATAATTGTATAACCTAAGTGTGAGTAAGAGGTGTATTCATGTGGGCAAGGAAGGGCGGGTTCAAATAATATGGTAAGAGATAGAGTTTGAAGTCACTTTTGATGCATTTTGTGGATGTTTCTCACACTTTTTAGAGTGTAAGACAATGTACTAAACAGTGGGAAGGCCTCAAGAAGCAAAATACCAAAATATGTTAGTGAAACCAAGAACTAGTGAAGAGGTGATGAAGAGCCAAACAAGGTAAATAAGTGTAAATTCATTTTTGTTTATGAGTGAGCTATTGCAAGGGTGAAGTGATGGTGTAGAGAGCATATGAGATAGATTAAACCATAACCTTGAGGTGGCAAGGGTCCTTTGGTTGATAGTAACTCATATTTGCAAGTTTCTTAACCATTTTAGACTAGTTGGTGATCCTCTTTTACAGAGTAAGGTTGAAAATTATGAATGAACCATCCTGATAATTGACTATATGATTATTTGTAAATTGTGTTCATAATCATGGTATACATGGGGTGTCACATTTGTGTGTATGTGACAAATGATGTAAATAGCGTAATAGGGAGGCTGGTAGTCAAAATATGTGGTATATACAGGTTATCATTTTTGTGCATGTGTGATAAACGATGCAAAAAGTGTATAGGATATTGGTAGTAAAAATTGTGGTATACGAGGATCTCATGTTCATGTGTTTAGCAATAAATGACACCAACACCATAATAGGATTATAGTAGTCAAAATATGCGGTATACAGTGTCATGTTTACATTAGGTCAGTTGAATAAGGATGATGATTAGGTTTGGTTTAGGATTTTTATTAAGGATGATCAATTATGATGATGTTTTATTGATTAAAAATTTAAGGTGATTTGATGGTTAAGGGTGTTCACAAACAAGAAACTAACATTCAATACACAACCTAACTAGTCAAGTGGGATTGTAATCAAGCTATTGTCTACTTTCAATACCACACACTGAGGTGGTGCCTCTCTTATATCACCACCTATGTGCCAATGTGGGGTCAGCTAGTGAGTGATCTTGGGAAGTGAAAACTCCTTGCACAATAACTTGATATGTAGCCAAAAGGTTTCCTAAACTAGGATATACGAGCTCACTAGGGGAGTCCCTGATATACCTTGCGGTATGTGGGGTCAAAATTTTTGTTACAAGGATATTGTCTAAGACCTTGGATTTAGTTCATGGATTCCCCTCACTTCACATCACTCTTAAAACAAGCAAGCACTTAGCCAATAATAACAACTCTCCAGGAATTTATATACCACGTCGGAACATGGGGTGTGTCTATGTGCGTGGAGGTAAATTCCATGGTCACAAGACTCCTAGGACTATGGAAAGTGTGTGGTTGTCACTTCCACATCATGATACCCGTATAAAACAAAAAGGGTAAGTCTAGTTGCTTTTGATCCTCAAGATCGTCCTAAGATGCAAGAGGAGAACATACGGTTTCAACTTTGGGATAAACAAACAACGTTGCAAAATAGATAAGCAAGATGATACAAGACAATAAAATTAAACGATAAATATTTTGTGATTGGGTCTTCAAGAGGAGGCCCTATAAAACAAATCTTAGTAATTTGATTTATAAACCCAAATGTCTTGGACCGATCATCCTACAAAACAAAGGGTTAGTAGTTTTAGACTTTTTGTCTTTGGTAAGCGTAGGAAGTTGCACATAAATTGTTAGTAGTTTGGATTGAAAATATTATAAGTCGATGTCAAGTTAAGCCTGACAATATTTATAAAATTTAAAATCATGAATAAAGTATCCTATAAATTGCTAAATTAATGCTTTCATTGCTTAGGATACTAGGAGTGAAAATTTGTGGAATACATAAGATGTCATTTTTGTGTGTATTTGAGAAGCAATGCAATTGTTTGGTATACTTGGTTGTCACATTTTGCGCGTATGTGAAAAAAAATTCAAAGAACTTAATAGGAAACTAATAGTCAAAATTTGTGGTATACACAGGCTATCACATTTGCACGTATGCGTCAAGTTACGCAACCAACATAATAGGATATTGTAGTCATTATATGTGGTATATGTGGGGTGTAATGTTTACGCATATGTGAAAAATGACGTAAACAACATAATATGAAATGGGCTACCAGTTTTACGCGTATGCAATAAATGATACAAACACCATTATATGACAATATTAGTCATAATATTTGGTATACATGGAGTGTCACGTTTGTGCATATGTGATAAATGACGCAAACAACATAATAGGATATGGGTAGTCATAATTTGTGGTATACACGGGCTGTCACATTTGTGATTATTTGACAAATGAGCGTAAACATTGTAATAGGAAATGGGTAGTCATAATCTGTGGTATACGGGGTGTCACGCGTTTTGCGCGTATACAAAAAAATGAGGCAAAGCAAAGCAGTGTAATATGATACTGATTGTCATAATTTACGATATAAATGTGGTCTAACTTTAAGGCGTATGCGACAAACGATGCAAAAAAAAAAATTATAGGATACTAGTAGTCAAAATCTGTGGTATACACAAGCTGTCACATTTGCGTGTATGTGAAAAATGATGTAAACAACATTATAGGAAATTGGTATCCCTAATCTATGGTATACATAGGCTATAATGTTTACACATATGTGACAAATGATGCAAACAATGTAATAGGATACTAGTAGTCATAATGCATGGTATATACGAGGTGTCATGTTTGGGTGTATGCGACAAACGACATAAACAACGTAATAGGAAATGGATTTTCATAATCTATATTATACTCGGGGTATTAAGTTTGCACATATGTGACAAATGAAGCAAACAATGTAATAGGATATTGGTAGTCATAATCCATGGTATACACGGGGTGTGACATTTGCACGTATGTGAAAAATGATGCACAACGTTATAAGATATTGGTATTCATAATATGTGGTATACACGAGGTGTCACATTTACACATATGTGACAAACAACATAAAAAGTGTAATAGGAAATGGGTAGTCATAATCTGTGGTATACATAGGCTATCATGTTTACGAGTATGTGAAAAATGACGTAAACAACGTAATAGCAAGCGAGTAGTGATAATTTGTGGTATACACAGGGTGTCACATTTGCGTGTATGCAAAAAAATGATGCAAACAATGTTATAAGATATTGGTAGTCATAATCTATGGTATACATGGGGTGTCACATTTGTGCGTATGCGACAAATGACAAAAAATAACATTATAAGATACATGTAGTCATAATCTATGGTATACACAGGGTGTCACATTTATGTGTATGTGACAAATGACGTAAATAATGTAATAATAAATGGGTAGTCATAATCTATGGTATACATGGGTTTTCACATTTGTGCGTATGTAACAAACGACATAAATAATGTTATAACACACTAGTAGTCATAATATGTGGTATACACAGAGTGTCACATTTGCGCGTCTGCTGACGAATGACTAAAAAAATGTAATAGAATCCTGGTAGTCATAATATGTGGTATACATAGGGTGTCATGTTTACACGTAGGTGAAAAACAACGTAAAAATGTAATAGGATACTTGTAGTCATAATCTATGGTATATACGAGTGTGTCATGTTTGTGTGTATGCAAAAAAGGACACAAACAACATTATAAGACACTGGTAGACATAATATGTTGTATACATGGGGTGTCACGTTTGCATGTATGCAAAAATTGACTTAAATAGAGTAATATGATACTTGGTAGTCATAAGTTTTGGTATACACGAGGCGTCACGTTTGCACATATGCAACAACTGACGCAAAAAACTTAATAGGAAATCGATAGTCATCATCCATTGTATACACAGGGTGTCACATTTGCGTGTATGTGACAAATGATAAAAACAACGTAATAGGATACTGGTAGTCATAATCTATGGTTTACATGAGTTATCACGTTTATGCGTATGCAACAAATAATGCAAACAACATATTAGGAATCAGGTTGTCATCATTTTTGGTATATCAGAGTGTTTTCATGTTTTTGGCGTATGCAACAAGCGACACAAACAACATAATAGGATATTGGTAGTCATAATATGTGGTATACATTAGGTGTCACATTTGTGTGTATTTGAAAAATGATGCAAACATTATTATAGGATACCAGTATTCAAAATTTGTGGTATACACGGGGTGTCATGGTTACATGTATGTGACAAATGATGCAAACAAAGCATAATAGGATACTAGTAGTCATTATCTGTGGTATACATGGGGTCTCATATTTGTGTGTATGTGACAAACAACACAAACAATGTAACAGGAAATGGGTATTCATAATTTTTGGTTTACACGGGGTGTCACATTTGTGTGTATGTGACAAATGATGCAAACTCTTGTAATAGGAAACAAGTAGTCATAATATGTGGTATACACAATTTATCACGTTTGCGTATATATGATAAACAACGTAAACAATGTAATAGGAAGCGAGTAGTCATAATCAATGGTATACATGGGGTGTTATGTTTGCGTGTATGTAAAAAATGACACAAATGGTGTTGGAGGAAGCAGTAGTCATAATATGTGGTATACATAGGGTGTAACATTTGCGCGTATGCAAAAAAATAACATAAACAGTGTAATAGGATAAGGGTAATCATAATCTATTGTATACACGTGGTGTCACATTTGCGTGTATACTGATAAATAACGCAAACATCATAATAGGATACTTGTAGTCATAATCTATGGTATACACGGGTTGTCATGTTTATGTATATGGGAAAAATGTCACAAACAACGTTATAGGATACTAGTAGTCATAATCTGTGGTATACATGGGAATTTGTCACATTTGCATTTATGTGAAAAATGATGAAAAAACATACATAATATGATATGGGTAGTCATAATAAGTGGTATACACGTGGTGTCATGTTTGTGTGTATGCGACAAATGACATAAATAGTGTAATAGGATACTAGTAGTCATAATTTGTGGTATACATGGGGTGTCACATTTACACGTATGTGACAAACAATGTAAATAGTGTAATAGGATACTTGTATTCATAATTTATGGTATGCATGAGATGTCACTTTGCGTGTATGCAAAAAATGATAAAAACAGTGTTATAGGACACTAGTAGTCATAATAGGATACTGGTAGTCATAATCTATGGTACACACGAGATGTCACATTTACGCATATGTGACAAATGACACAAACAATGTAATAGGAAATGGGTAGTCATAATTTGTGGTATACATGGGTTGTGACGTTTGCGTATACGACAAACAACACAAAAAGTGTAATAGGATATTAGCAGTCATAATCTATGGTATACACAAGGTGTTGCGTATGTGTGTATGTGACAAATGATGTAAAACGTAATAGGATATTGGTACTCATAATATGTGGTATACGGGGTGTCATGTTTGCACGTATGCGATAAACAACGCAAACAACATTATAGGATACTAGTATTCATAAATCATGGTATACATGGGGTGTCACGTTTGTGCGTATGCGACATAAGATGTAAACAATGTAATAGAAACATGTATTCATAATTTGTTATATACACAAGTTATCACATTAGTGCGTATACGGAAAACAACGTAAAAACAACCTAATAGGAAATGGGTAGTCATAATTTGTGTTATACATGGGGTGTCATGTTTGCGCATATGCAACAAATGATGCAAACATTGTAATAGGATACTAGTAGTCAAAAAATTAGTAGTATACGCGGGTTGTCATGTTTGCGCGCATGCGAAAAATGATGCAATCAACGTTATATGATACTCGTAGTCATAATTTGTGGTATACATGGGTTTTCATGTTTGCATGTATGTGATAAATACGAAAACAACATAATAAGAAACATGTAATCGTATTTTTGTATACACATGTTGCCACATTTACGCGTATGAAAAAATGATGCAAAGCAGATTAATAGGAAATAGGTAGTCATAATCCGTGGTATACACCGGGTGTTACATTTGTGCGTATGCGACAAACGACGCAAACAACATAATAGGATATTGGTAGTCATAATCTATGGTATACATACGGTGTCACATTAGCACGTATGCGAAAAATGATGCAAACAACATAAAAGGATACTAGTAGTCATAATCGGTAGTATACATGGGGTGTCACGTTTATGCATATGCAAAAACAATACAAACAACATAATAGAAAACAGGTAGTATTAATTTGTGGTATACAAAGGTTATCACATTTGAGTGTATGTGACAAACAATACAAATAACTTAATAAGATACTGGAAGTCATAACTGTGGTATACGGCATATCATGTTTGTGCGTTTGTGACAAATGATGCAAACAACATTATAGGATGCTGGTAGTCATAATCCGTGGTATACATGGGGTGTCACGTTTATGCGTATTCAAAAAATGACACAAAGCGATATAATAGGAAACTAGTAGTCATAATCTATGGTATACACGGGGTACATCAGGTTTTGCGCGTATGTGACAAACGATGCAAATTACATAATAAGAAAGGGGTAGTCATAATTTGTGGTATACACGAGGTGTCACATTTGTGCGTATGCGATAATCAATGCAAACAACATAATAGGATATTGGTAGTCAAAATATGTGGTATACATGGGTTGTCACATTTGTGCGTGTGCGAAAAATGATGTAAATAGGGATATAGGATCTTGGTAGTCATAATCTATGGTATACATGGGGTTTTACATTTGCGTGTATTTGATAAATGATGCAAACAACGTTATATGATACTAGTAGTCATAATCAATGGTATATACGGGGTGTAACATTTAGGTGTATGTGAAAAAGGATGCAAATAGTGTTATAAGACACTAGTACACGAGAATATTTGGTATACATTGTGTTACGCGTATGTATGTGAAAAATGACTTAAACAATGTAATAGGATCTTTGGTAGTCATAATCATGGAATACATGGGGTGTCGGGTTTGTGTGTATGTGAAAAACGACACAAACAGTGTAATGGAAAATGGGTAGTCATAATTTGTGGTATACACAGGGTATAATGTTTGCGCATATATGACAAATAACGCAAATAGCATAACAGGATTCTAGTAGTCATAATTTATGGTACATATGGGGTGTCACTTTTGTGAGTATGTGACAAAAACGATGAAAATAACATTATAGGATACTAGTAGTCATAATCCATGCTATACACGGGGTGTCACATTTACACATATGCAAAAATGACGCAAACAACGTAATAGGAAATGAGTAGTCATAATTTGTGGTATACATTGGTTGTGACATTTATGCGTATGTGACAAATAACGTAAATAGTGTAATAGGAAATGGGTAGTCATAATCATTGGTATACATGGGGTGTTACATTTTCACGTATGTAAGAAACAACACCAACCGCGTAATAGTATCTTGGTAATCATAATTGGTGTTATAATGTGGGGTGTCACATTTGCACATTTGGGACAAACGATGCAAACATTGTATAATAGGAAGCAGGTAGTCATAATCTATGGTATACATAGGCTGTCATGTTTGTGCATATGTGACAAACGAAGTAAACATCATAATAGCATATTGGTAATCAAAATATTGTGGTATAAACATGCTATCACATTTGACTGAATGTGACAAACAACACAATAGTGTAATAGGATACTGGTAGTCAAAATCTCTAGTATACATAGGTTGTCACATTTGTGCGTATGTGAAAAATGACGTAAATAGTGTAAGGATCTTTGGAAGTCAAAATATGTGGTATAAATCGGTTGTCATGTTTGTGCATATGCGACAAATGACGCAAACACCATAATAGGATATTGGTAGTTAAAATTTGTGGTATACATAGGTTGTCACATTTGTGCATATGCGACAAATGACATAAATAGTGTAATAGGTAATGGTAGTCATAATATTTTTATACACATGGTGTCATGTTTATGTGTATGTGAAAAACGAGGTTGCATTTGGTACTGGATAATTTGGTCTCTTCACAAAATCCATATATGTTTCACTTTTTTATATACAATGAAAATGATGGGAGGATTATTGCAGGGTCGTTTCTAGCCACATTCTTGGGCCACTTTTGGCATTGAATATTGAAGAAGGTAGCCTTTTAATGCTCGGTGTTTCTGGGAGTTTAGCATCACTAATAGAGGATTATTGCAGGGTCATTTCCAGCCACATTCTTGGGCCACATTTGACAATGAATAGTGAAGAAGGTAGCCTTTTAAAGCTACGAGTTTAGCATCGATGTGAGGTTGCTTCATCTTCTTATTAGCTACCCCTTTTTTAAATGTATCTTTTTCTTTTTTTCAATTATGGTAGCCATGTTTTTAAATAAACATTTGTAACATAAATATATATACTTCACACACAATTGCTCTATAAAACAGAAAAAAATTCTTTCTGTGAACAATTTTAAAATCTGAAAATTACATAGCCTCAGGAAGTTTCATTCACTGAATGATCTAATGTTTTCGCCAATTTTGTGCAATAGACCTTCTTGCCAATTAGCTACCCCTTTTTAAATGTATCTTTTTCCTTTTTTCAATGATGGTAGCCATGTTTTTAAATAAAAATTTGTAACATAAATATATATACTTCACACACGATTGCTCTATAAAATAGAAAAAAATGTCTTTCGTGAACAATTTTAAAATCTGAAAATCACATAGCCTTAGGCAGTTTCATTCACCTAAATATTTTTTTAAGATCTAATGCTTCTTGCCAATTTTGTGTAATGGACCTTCTTGCCAATTCTCATTCTCTCATCGACCTTCTGTGAATACAATTGCAGAGTCCTGAGTTTCGTCAATTATCCCACAATCGACCTTTTGCGAATACGATTCTGAGTTGTGAGTTTCATTAATTCTCTCACAATTGACCTTCTATGAATATAGTTCCGAGTTCTAAGTTTCATCAATTCTCCCACAATTGACCTTCTGTGTATACAGTTACAGAGTTCCCATTTTTGGCACGTAAAGTTTTGTTGCTTGTTTAATCAATGGAATGGGGCAGGTTTTCCAAAGAGATGCATTAAATGTCACCACCTTCTCACATCCTTTCCTCGTCCCATTTCTCTGCTCGTATCTTCCTTGGGATCGGCCTTAAGAATAGAGTGGCATGACTCATGGAGAGAATGGTGACTAGGTTGAATTTACTAGACGCCACAGAGGATGATGTGGGTCCCACAGAGGGTGATGCATGTA
The DNA here is from genome assembly GCA_018340775.1 of Taxus wallichiana var. yunnanensis. Classification (NCBI taxonomy): domain Eukaryota; kingdom Viridiplantae; phylum Streptophyta; class Pinopsida; order Cupressales; family Taxaceae; genus Taxus; species Taxus wallichiana. The sequence continues at coordinate 74,130,139 of CM031242.1, forward strand.
TGTCATTTTGTATGGCATTTTATGGTCATTTTTATGGGGGTCATGCAATCTCGTCTCAGGATAGACGACTCCCTTGAGAGGATACTCATGAAGATTTGGAAAGTCAAAGGGATGACTATGATGATATAATTTCATTCGTTGTACATGACTATATTTAAAATTATAATCACACCACATGAAAAAAATCATTCCAAACTAGCACATGGAATGAAGGTAGTCATATTAAGGGAGTATATACTCTTAAGCTTGTGAATTACATTAGTGATAAGATTAGGAGACAAAGAATCCATAAAGAACAGTCGATGGAATTTTACGGGATGGGTTAGACATGAATTATGTATGGAAGGAGAATCAAGAAGCGCAAAAGTGTAGTAAGAAAGCATGGTATGATAAGAAATTTCAAATGAAGGACTTCCAATTCATTGTGTATTTAAATAGACTACTAGTACTTGGTTTAAAAATTCTAAATCCTTATGGATAAAATCAAAAAACGTGATCGTTAAAAACATAAAAAATGTAAATTTACCTATATTCGTCCTTCATTGTTAACTTTATAACTAATCATGTTGTAGGATTTTTCTATTATGATATTGATAAGGATGATGGCATAATAAATAAATATTTTATAATATTTAAAAAGACAACGAATCAATCAAAAACTCAAGATCATTTTTTAATGGGGAGCACCATCCTCATAATAGTTTAGTTGACTATAATATCACAATTTACGTAGTGGTGGAATTCGATAATTATTTATAACATAGATTACATTTACAAAATCAACTCTAACAAATATATCATATTAATAAAGTAGAATAATAACAATAGAAAACAATATTATGGAAATAAGAGAAGTATATACAACCAATCCACATTAAGAGACACCCTCCACAACCTTACACTAAGAACACAATACTCAATATAATCACCTACTACTAACCCTACCTCATATATATACCCTACTTATTCAAGGAGACCATCTAGATTAGCCCTATTGCTAATAGGAAACATTAGAAATTATTTTATGACTCAATTATATATTATTCTAACCACAAATCAATTACACATATCCCAATACATGGTATAAAAAGAGGAATAACATTTCTCTCCCCTTTAAACAAGAGATGTCCTTAACATTGATCATTTTGGCCTCTGTATGAAATCCTTTTCCTCTCACATTGCATCCTCTCTTAGCGGGTTCTTGACTTGATAAGATACTTGATGATCACCATCGTCTACATCCTATTGAATCAAGGTTGGTTCTAATATGCTTCTTCTTTCTTAGTTAAACTAAGGTAATTCTATGGATGGGACTATTCTACCCGAAGTGACTAATCCTTTATCTTGTCCCCTAGTTTGTGGATTTGCTATGCAAATTTATTTTCACCTTTGACCAAATATTCACTAGATACTTTTGGAATGCGGTCGGCCTCAAATTTAAATATAAAGGAACGAACTCCCAACTATTTTTAACTATCTAAAAAGTAAATAAATCAAGAAAATTCCAAAATTTTGTGCCATGTGGAGTGAAGTTATGAAAAACCCTAAACTTGTAAAAAAACACTCACAACATATCCAAAAAGGCTGAAATTTTTACTGTGGGTTTCTTTGCTAACTTCACAAAAAATTGTAAAGAAAATTGCAATGGTTTGTGAGATATAGGCATTTTTCAAAATTAATATTTCAACCCAATTTTAACCCAAATCGAGGCTCTTATATCACTTGTAATGAATTTGTGATATCACTAAAGTAGAACCACAAAAATAGAAAAATGTCATGGAAATAAGATTTAAGCATATGACCAAGCCACTTCGATAAGTAAACCACCACAACTTTAGAATAAGAACAAAATTATCAACATAATCATCCACTAATAACTCTACCTCGTATACATTCCCCACTTAAGTTGAGGAGATCATCTAGGCCAACCCTACTGACCAATATGAAACATTATAAATGATTATATGACTTAATTAAAAGTTTTTCTTGCCTACACACTATAGGATAAGAACATGGCATCAACTATAGCATTTTGTATTTTCTTCTAAATTAATACTTGGTATTTATTTCAAATTAAATTTTCCATTGGAAACACATATCACTATATTTATATTAATAAAAAAATAAACAAATGAAGTATATGATTGGTATACACTAGAATGGGTAGTTGTCAAACAATTGATATTCGTGGCCCAACATCAATACCTCAAATAAATCACGACAATAACAACATAACACAATCAAACCAAGCTATAGCAACAAAAGAAGCAAAAAACACTATTAGTGTTCTATGGAAAAGAGTAGAGTGGGTGGGAAGACCCTCTAAGTTTAGACCTTACATAGTTAACATTTTTGTGTAAAATTATGTTAAACCATGGAGAGCCAACAAAAATATGTTGTTTTATTCCTCAACACATATATTATTTATGTCGGTGTTTATGTTGTTTTATTCATCAATGCTTGTTTGTTAACACCAACCTCTTCTTTTTCCTCATCTTTGAGCTTTTCCATCTTTTATAATAAAGCTCGTAAACATGTTTAAGTAATTGTCCATAACCATCTTCCTCTAGAGTATATACTATTGAGTAACTAGCAAAAAGCCTCACTTAATATATTTACCAAATCAATTTGAATGACCGAATCTTTTATATAGATATATAACAGTTTTATATGTATATGTATGTATATATGTACATTCACATATACACATATATATCATACGTCTATATATAGATACTTATGCCTTCCTTATTGTTCTACACTATTTATTTACATAGTTTTAAAGAAACCTGCGTTAAGTGAGAAAAGGCATACCAAATTTAGGTAGTGGGCATAAAATTAGTAATGGTTTGTGGAATGTCCGGATGTTCCAAATTCCAATCATCTTCTTCTTCATATTAAAAGAAAAATACAATTAAAGTCTCGTCATGTACCATTTCAAAGTGATGGCTTCCAAACTGGTACAATTTCCTCATTATCTGCCATTATCTGTTCGTCCATTTCCTTTTCAAGAAAATAAATGAATGAGTACCAGATGAATTGTCAACTCAGATCATATCACTCAAGTTACTATAAAATTGTACATATGCATCTTGTCCAAATCTTTAAGTACATACTTAATATATCCTTGGATTTTATTTTGCCTTATCCATTTATTCTGAAAAGAAATGTACTATTATTGAACTACTTGTGGTTTAATGGTGGGATGATGATATATTTATAGAATGGATCTTATATTATCCTTTAAGAAAATTAATTGTTCATGCATCCAATAATAATTACTAAATTATCTATCAAAATTTGAATGTTTATCCTAATTCAATCATAAAAACAAAGACCCTACTCCCTCATTTATATTTAACACAAATAATATTTTTTCTTATATGTAAAGTTCTATAAAAAATAGAATCTACCATACAAGAACCTTGTTATAATTTAAATAATATGGGCGTGGAAATGAAAGGTAATTTTGGAAATGGAAGTATTATCCATATTTTTCCCCCGGGTAAAATATTGGATCAGCCACGACCCCACATAGAAAGAACCTGAGAAAACTCGTTCAGATCTTGTAAATAGGTCGCAAAAGGACTCAACAATGGAGTGGCGGGGGTGAGAAAGATTAAATGACCCTATGTGAAAAGAAACGACTCTGTCGAGCCATTTCCATGTCTTAAATCCATTTTTCAGCATTCAAGTAGACTCAACAATGGAATAACAAGGTCAGAAAAGAAGGGGCAGTGCCACAGAGGAACCAGGAGCAAGAAGGGGAAAAAATGGTGAAGTTTCAGAAGTTTTTCGGGCTCAAGACCATTCAGGAAAGAGTCCAAAATCGACTAAGTATGGAGGAGGCAGCGGAAAGAACCACGTGTCTACGCGGCGCTTCTCCAAAGTTGAATCCAGAAAGGGAAGCCCAAACGAGCACCAGGATTCCACGCGTCCAGATCCCCAAAAATTTGCGGGGCCGTTGAAAAGTCTTCAACTAAGAAAGAAGGTGTTAGGTGTCGGCAGCGCAAATCTGAAATGGGAGCCCAGGGCGGAGACTCAAACTTGCGCCAACCCTCCACGTAGCAAATGGTCAAACAGGTCAAAAGGCGGACAGAGCGGGCCTCAAAATTGGCTAATAAAAGTGTAAGCGGAGAATGCCAAGTGTAAGTGTGGTGCATCTCCAAAAGTTATTCCAAAGACGGAGACCCAAATGAGCGCGAGCTCTCTACGTGACCTAGAGTCCAAAAGGATAAAAGGGGTTGTTGAAAAGTCCATGACCGATGGAGGCGCCAAGTGTCTAAATGGCGCTAATTCAAGGATGAATAGGAGAAGGTTTCCAAACGAGTGTCGAGGTCGCATGTCCCAGGTCAAGAGATATGACCCGCCAAGTAAAAGACTTAGCCAAAAACATAGAAATTGGGTAGGCGGTGGAGGAACGCCACGTGGCAAGCCTAAACTAGCGATCTTAAAGCGAGGCTTCGGGAGGAAAGTTGGTTTTTTGCTCCTTATTATTCCAAAGGTGTAAAAGTTGCAAAATGGTCCGCAACCCCGCCCAAAGGAAAAGTCAGCGTTTGAGCCCGAGTCAAGGTCAAAGCGGGGAGTCGGAGGAAAAGGTGAAAATTTTCCTTTTGTCAAAAAGGCACAGAGATAAAAATTGAAGTGCATCTCCCAACCAACCAAAGGGTGCCACATGTCCAAGCGAAGCGTCGGGCGCAGGGGCTTTTCTGAGTTTTGTGTTTTTTACAGAAAAGGGGTAAAAAGATAAATCACGAGATCCGCAAACCCGATTTTGCCCTAATCTGGCTGCCACGTGCCCCATATTAAAAGGAGACCCATTTTTCAAATCTGTTTTCCCGCCCATTTGTACGGACCGATACAAACTTGAAGGGGCATATCTTTTGACTCAAGGCTCAAAATATTACAAATCTTACATCGTTGGAAGCATCTCGACATCCTCTACGCCATGGAAAGATAAAAAAATAATTTTTTCAGGCCTTGGTAGGTGAAAATGGAGAAAACGTCTTTGGGCCTTTAATGCAAGATCTTCTTGCCTCAACAACCAGATCGGATTCGATCTGCTCTGCCGTTCTTCCTCCTTCGAGGCACCAAATAAGGATTTGATGCAGTCAAGATGATTTGGAACAGATTTTATGGGAGACATTAAATAGTGGTGGTTGAGCTTGGAGCTATTTCTTCCCGCTTCTCTCTTTTTCTCCCATCTGTATCGAATCTATAAATACAAGCTCGGGACTCGTTGTAAAGGGTTGGACATTCTTTTTTTTTTACAAGCTCCCGTTTCCTTCTAGCGAAGGAATTCATGGAGTTCAAGCCTTTCATTAAAATTACAATATGTTTCTTGCCTCCTGGTTGTTTTGTAATGCATTATATCAATCTGCAAAGCAATAAAACACTGTTTTTGATCGATTCTAGATCCTTTCTGTCCCTTTTGCTCACATCTGGTATTTCATTATAAATCTGGTTATCTGTGCTTGATTATTGTATGTATTTTTTTGGTTTGTGTCTATCAACAAAACTAGTGTTCATCATTCCTTCGGTGCATCACCTTGTAGTTTAGTTATTTCTCATTTATTATATCCCTTTTATCCCTGTCTCCTTGGCATATTTTAGATTAGGTATAGAGACAGATCCTCTGCAAGTTCTCACATATGCACCTAAACAGAGGAATAGGAACCAACCTTTAATTTGGAGATATTTTCCATTTGCAATGTCCCACACCTTTGGAAAGTTCAATGTTATGCGGATCATACCAAATGACTGCCTTAGAAAAGCATATATATAGAACTCATTTAGGTGTCTTTGTGATTATGCACTAACGGGAAGTTTCCTTATTTTGCTTTAAAATACAATGCAAGTACAAGAGTAACCTATTCAAGAGGATTTTAAATAACACTTCATTCACAACTAAATTATACTATAAATCATGACAAAAAGATCAAGTTTTTCAGATTTAATTTTTAAGCGATAAATACTTCCCATGAATCAATTAAGATCGATTGTCCACATGTTTTAATTTAAAAGATGATTTAATTACACATTTTCATTTCAAAGAGGTTAAACTAAAAAAGGTTTCTTTGTGTGTGTGTGTGTGTGTGTGTGTGTGTGTGTGTGTGTGTGTGTGTGTGTGTGTGTGTGTGTGTGAGAGAGAGAGAGAGAGAGAGAGAGAGAGAGATTAGTTTAAATTAGGCATTATTTAATTGTTATGTTGGTTTCTAATTTGAAATTTTATTTCTTTTGTTCTCATGCTACCCTTCATACACGAAATATCTTCTCATGTTCATGTGTCAACACCATCATATAGTATTGACGCATATTTCCTCCCTTTTTATTCCATGGGCCCATCCAATATTTTCCACCCTTCCCATTTCTACCCCTTAGTGGCATGCACTAATGTTGCCAAAAATTTAATTCAAGTTAAAAAGAAATAGATAAGTAATTAAGCTCATTTGATCATCAAGAACACTAAAAAACCTATCATTTTCCTATCTAGCACTTTGTTGTAGAGTACTTACTACGATCATGATTTATTTTATTCAATTTTTATTCAACAACATATTTGTTCCAAGTGTAGACATAAAATTATGCACTTATTACTATTACATTATACTTAGTACGATGTTGTTATATGCATGATTCCTAAGCAAGAAAACTAGATATTGATAAGACTTATTTTTCTTTTTGCTTTAACCTTTTCAATTCTTTCGTCCTTTACTTTTATGGAATTATCTCATTACTTTTGGACATCACACAATGTGTTACTCAGCTAAGCATTTCTTGGTTTATCTTTAGAGCTTTATGGACATAAATGCCTAATAAGAGATTGGAGCAGTGACACTATTGTCCTCCTGTGGGCACTTATGTCCCTTTGCTTAGGTCTTATATTCTACAATTACATGTCACTTGATTACGTTTTTTAACTTGTATTGATCACTTTGGGTTAACTTTTAGTGTTGTTAATGTCGAAATTCAAGCAAAGGAATCATATACATATACACAACCTACTAGCTATTCTAAAAGGCACTAGGTTATTATTTTCTATCTACTACTTGGGAAACAAAGAGTAACTTAAGGATTGCATTTGGGTTGCATTATTCATTGCATGGGAAGGTAAAATTATGAATTCCATAACACACATTATCTTGAGGAAAATTAGTTGTAGCCGTTATCTTGGTGCAACTTGCACAAGGGAAACCTAGTTTCAAGGGACACGATTTCTATCACACACATATCATAACTACATTGAGTTTGAAATGTAGTGCAGTGCTCAGGAACAATCACATTGTGGCGACCATCGAGGTCGAGTTCGACTCAAGAATTTACATATTTATTTATTCTAATGTGTGCTTGAATCTTGTGTAGGTAGTGAGATTTTATTTTGCAGGCACATGTGCGGCAGAAGAACCCTAGAGTAAATTGGATATGACACGAGAGAAAAGTGAAGGTGGAATTATCAAACATTGAAAGAACCATATCTCGCACCTATTACTAGGTAACTATTTCCCAGAAATTATGTCCCCTTTTGTGCATGGTACTATCCCGAATAAATTCTAGATAATTTTTCCGACAAAGCATACACAATCCAGACTAAGCCAATACTACCATCAATCCAACCTAGATCCATTCCATACAACCAGATATCAACTAAGTCACTCTTATCCTCTTGTTGGTTGCACTTGTTTATCATTGTACTTTAGTATATTACATGTTTCTGATATATTTTATTTACTCTAGTCCTCTGATTAAGATTTAATTTTTGTTAAATCATTTGGTGAACCCAACCCTCTCATCAAACATCATATCCCTAACCCTAGTGACCTTAGGGTTTCTTTCTTTGGTTTTGGATTTCAATATATTTCATTCATCATGCCGACTCTCAAGGATCATTATCAATATCTATCTAGCTTTCCCATATCTCCTAACTATCATATCTCCCATGCATCTTCATCTAACACGCATACTCTTGAGTCTATTGTTCATTCCCAAACAATTGTTGACAATGCTCCCCCATTGTATATTTAGGTTCACATTCATAATGTGTTTGTTAAGTGTGCTTTAGTTGATAATGGATTTGGTCTTAATATATGTAACATCTCTTTTCTCCATCAAATAGGGATTTCTACTACTAATTTAATTCCCTCTATTCTATATATTCGTGGTTTTGATAATACACCTAAGCAAGTGTTGGGAGAAATCACTCTACCCATTCTCTTGTAAGGCCTTTCACTCTTAATGTTATATCCTCTTTCCGATAATGTAAAGAAGTTGGAAATATTCCATAATTTGCAGCCTATAGAGTGATTTATGAAAACCCCTAAAATCGAGATAAATTTTGCAAAATAGAGCAAAAATTTTAAATTTTTCATCGAACCTTACTTAAAATGTTTCACAACCTTGGTAAAATTTTTGATAAATTCACACCCATGTGTAAGATATATCTGAAACAAAAAAATAGGTTTTCTCCCTAATTTTGGCCAAGATTGCAGCTATGATACCACTTATAATGAAATTACTTAGATATATATTAATATCAACAGTAGTATAACACCAAATAATACTAAAATATAGAGAAGTTTCCTCAATATGCAAGTATAATGACTTATCCACGTCGAGGGGGAAACCTCTAAACCATACAATAAGCCTCAAGTGCTCAATCTAATGATCAAATACTGCCTACTAAATCCTATATAAATTATTCCTATGTTATGGCCAACATCAAGGCAAACCCACTACAGATACTATAACATATATAAAAGATATACAACATGATAAAAGTTAGGATAACCACAAGTCGGTCATACACATCCAATGTAGGATATAGGATAAAGGGTGTACCAAACAAAGAACATACATGATCCATTTTCAAATGCAATAAGCATGAAATTAAGAGTGTGAGGCATACCTCACAAAAGTAATACAATTCCAAGCTTGCGAATCCAAGAACAAGTTCTCTAATCCAAATCCAAGCTCTCCAACAAGACTCCCTCCTAAAATTAGCCAAAACCAAAACCAACCAAAAGAACCCCAAAAACCTCCAAGTTTGAGGATAATAAAGGGAAGTCATCTCCAAATTTCAACCCAATAGGAATGTAACATATGTCACTCCTCCACCTAAGATTCCAAGTCACCCAAGTACTTCCAACAAGATCTTACAAATTCAATAAATGAATTAAATTCAAAAACAAGTAATCCAAGTCTCATGGAGCAACTTGCACACAAAACTCAAAGCATACACAAGGTCCAAAAAAAAAAAATTGGGTGATTAAAAAGGGGTCAAAATGAGGGAAGTTAGGCATTATGATCCTTGTAAACATCTCACCCACTCATAGGTACAATACTTGGGGCTATTTTTAAGGAAAATGTAGCCTATAACTTTCTTGACACTCCTCTAAAAAGTCACTTCTTTCCCAAATCGAGTTCTGGGGGAAAGGTGGCCTTTAAGAGGGGTGTTGGAATTACCTAATAATGGATTAGGTGATTCTTAATCCAATCAACAATAAATTAACCAAGCTTCGTCAACCCATGTAAGTGAAAAGTGATTAGCTAAATAAGATAACTAATTAACTAACAAATTAAAAAGAGGTTTAAACCAATTAAATACAAGTAAAATAAATCAACATAAAAATGACTATTTAAATCAATAATCATATGCTAAGACGGTTATTTCCCTTCCCAAAATTAATCAAGAAACTAAACATCACAAAAGGGACCCAAACCAAGCAGGGTAAATTCGGCCTATAAGGCCTCTATTGTGCCACATGAAGGTGCAACTCCCGAAATTCACGTTCTCTCGAAGTGTTAACTGTTACATGTACATTTAATTTCAAACATCATACCTACTTGATACAAAATGCTAAATAAATTTGTATGCATGTATTAGATTAAAACTAAGCCATGGAATGAACCTAACACCAAGTAGATTCTAGCTTAATCTAATCTAAACAAAAACATCATGATAAAGCATAAAGGAAAGCTTAACTAATTGCATAAAACATTGAATCTAACATAAAATGCAAACCTCCTTTGATTGTTGGATGTGCTTTTAGATTGTAGGTATTTCCTTTGTGAACCGAACGTAACTATGCACGATCAAGGAATTTCTCCAAGGAAGAGGAAGAGATCTCACCAATATGGCTTGATTGCCATTTTTGGTTCTTCTCTTACTACTCTTTGCTAAGTAGAAATGGGTATTTGAACAAAGCTTTCCAATAACATGAAAATTCTCTTATCAAGTGCAAATGTCTTACAAGGACATGGTGTAAATTGAAACATGGTGTACTAGGTTCTTTATATAGATTTTTAGTTTTGGAGAAGCTTGTATCCTAGTGAATGTGGGATAAAGATAAAGTAGAATTAGAAAGGGATAAGTATGATTAGAAGAGATTAATTAGAGATTAGCAACTCATGGGAGTTGGAGGTGATTTAATTAGTAACTAGGATTTGATATAATTTAATTTGAATTAAATATAATATTTCAAAGTAAATCTGTAACAAATGATGTACAAGTGCTAATATACAAAAGAAAGACACAAGAAAACTAACATTTATAATTTCAAACCCTAAGCAAGAGAGGAAGATAGTAAGACTTCATTGATTTTATAGTGAACAAGTAGTGATTTGGGCAAGGTAAAGTGCTAAACAAACTACAAACAACATTGTAACTCCTCACTCTAAATTTTGGAACTTGGGAATAGAGTCAAAAGGAGTTCCCACAGAAGGTTTAGGTGCATGGGCACTAGTGACAGATCTGGGTGTTGGTGACTATAAAAATTCTCAAAACTGATTTCTTCTATGTCACAAGGTCTTCATTGTTGGTTCTTATTGATCATCTGATATTTGTTCCTTTATCAACGAAGGTACTCAGTAACTCGTAAGAAATAAGTTCACCTACACATACCCAAAAACCACATAAAATCTGAAAAGGATAATGTAGAATGGGAGTCAAACCGACCCTAACGGTCACCCACAGAGTGAACTTACGACCAAGTGCTGCACTACATCTCAAACTCCATGTATTTCTTTTTTTGTGTGTAGAAATGATTCCCTAGGGGTGTCATTGTGCAAGTTGCAATCTATAGTGGGCTAGCTCTAGAATGTAGCAATGTAATAGTATGTATGGATGGAATAGAATATAATTCCCCCTATGCAGTGTATGTATAAGTATGCAACCCTTGTCCCTTGAATGGATGCTAGATGGATTCCTTTGAAGTGATTTAGTGCCTTTGGAATACAATCTTACATGATGATAGTAATGCTTAATTTTTGGTTTTTAATTTTAAAAACATAACTATGTATTTATATGATTCCCTTGTTTGAATTTCATAATTGAAAACTAGAAGGCCGACTCATAAGTGAAAAATATGTCCAAAAGATAAAAGAGACCCAAAAAGAGTGAGTAAGGTGAGAAAGGGTCGGGGACACCGGGAGGGACATGAGTGCCTCGATATTATTGTCTGGCTAGGAGCTGATGTCTAAATCCATAAAAGATAAATAAGTTAATTTTTGACTGGGTTGTAGGGTGTGTAAGACCAAATATAAAGAAAGAGACAAAGAAAAGAGGCCAAATATAGTTGTCAACCATTGATATTTTTGCTTAGGAATCATGTAAATACTAGCATGCTTTTAAGACCTATAAATGTACCCAAGTGTATGATTTTATGTTTGCATTTTCTCCCACTTTATATAGTTGAGTGAATACTTTATAACATAAAGTAGATAAGAAATGCATACCTTATTATCCCTGTAGAGAAGAGTGTAGGTGATAGCACGCCGAGTGAACAAGTGAAGCATGGAGTGATTGCAAAGTGAAGTGTGGAGACTAGGAAAGGGAAGTGGACCCTAGGGGTGAAGAGTGTACGTTGTAGCTTATTGCTATAACTTATGCTTGTTTCTTCTTGTAAGGACATACTTGCAAAAGAAGAGTAAAATAGTAGTCAAAGTTATGTATATGAAAAATCTGAACAAAGTATGTAAAAGCATGTAAAAAGAAAAGTCTCCACCCGATATGTGAGTGAGTAAAATGTAGAAAAAGAGTCATGCTACTTGAAGTTGCTGATTTGAATGTTGAAGGTGAGGTTTTTGGGTGATCTCATGCCAAGAGAATGTTTTTGGGTGATCTCACGTCAAGTGCAATTTTTTGGGCGATCTCATGTTGAGTGATAGTTTTTAGTGATCTCACGCCAAGGAGAAAGTTTTGGGGAGAGAGTTCTAGTATTACTCTCCTTCCATGAATTTTCCTAATAAACACCACTTCAAATGGTACATCCCAAAAAAAAATTGTTCTTATTTGTTCGATTAGTTATGAATCATTCGATTATACCAATTGTATGATATATAATGCATTATGTGACTGGAGACCAATTTCTATTACTTGTAGAACTACTCGAAGACTTATGTAAATTGTGTTGATCTGAGAAGATGATTTTTGTGCCCCCAGGACATTAACACCTAGGGGAGGACACAAGCTCTCAGGCGCTACTTTCTGATACTTGGCACTAGTGTCTTTTGTGCCTAAGGTCCATGTCTAATTTTGGACCGTTTTGTGATTGTATACTTGTGTTGATTTTTATTATATTGATATGTGTCATAGCTGTGAGTTGTTGTAGGGGTGATTTATTCACCCAATGTATACCCCCTGTTTTGGGTGCATGTGATAATAGTAGGAAAATGCGACCAAAAGTAGAGGACTTGATGTTGATATGAAGTGGATACTTGCATGGGATAGGGATGTGCATGGTAGAAACAAGCCACATTCCAAAAAAATAGACTAGTACAAGTGTTAGTAGTAAATCTAGCATGCAAGAGAAGACAATGTAACAAGCAAGTGTGCGAGACAAGATAAACTACAAAAAGTGAGTTTCATACATGGGACTGATTAAGTGAATATCAAATTAATAGATGCCTAAATTTGATTGCAATGTATCGATAAACAAATAAGAAATCAAATAAATAATTGACCCAAGAAACTTAATCTAGAAAGTGTAAAACCCTAGTTTCAAATAAAGGATATAATGACTTAGTTGTTTCAGTAATAAATCTTGTGTTGTGATGAAGTGATGATTGGGTGGACATAGAGGGAGAAGTGTTGTATAGAGCCTCAAAACAATGTGCAAGTTGATGATCTCGCTTGGACTTGGGCACTGGAAAGGGGTTAGGCACTGCGAGCACCCCGAATATCATATGGGAGCCTTTGATCGCTAATATCCTCATAAAACTTCCTTCGTAAGGTCACGAGATATTTTTATCATTTTCTTCTTGTTGTTATTGTGTCACACAATAATCATCAATGTCACTAAAACCTGTAACAAATAATGCATTTACAAAACCCTCAAAGACACATCAAATCCCAAAGAAAATAATGAAAATGAGGGGCCGAACTATTCTCACCTATCAAGAAAGTGAACTTACGACTGAGCATTGCACTACATTTCAAACCTAATGTAGTTCTAGTGTGTGTGTGTGTGTGTGTGTGTAATTATGCCCTAGGTGGCTCTTTTGTGTGTCGCACTTGATAGCGAGAAAATAACTAGATGTAAGAGATTTAAGTAGATTTTTGCATGGAATAGAATGAACTTCCCCTCCTATGAAGTGTATTCAAAAGAATACAGTCCCTTGCCCTTGAATGGATGCTAGAATGGATTCTTGAATGCTCTTGAATAGCCTTTAGATTCAACCTTAGGTGGTGATAGCTAATGCTTAGTACTTGGCCCTTTATCATGATCACATAACTTTATATTTATATGATTCTCTTCCTTGAATTTCATAATTAACCTCGAAAAGTCCGACTACCAAAAAGATAAGATGCTCAAATGACTAGAAAGGACCAAAAATATGTGAATAAAGTACAAAGAGGTTAGGCCACCTAGAGGGGACGGGGCGCCTAGATGGCATCCTGGATGGGCATTGGTGTCCAAACTTAAATAAAATGAAAGGTCAAAGGTCATCTTGGGCAAGAAGGTGTGTAAGACCAAAAGTGGCAACAAAAAGCAAGTAAAGATGGTCAAAGACAGAGATCAATTAATATTTTTCTCGCTTAGGAATCATATGAATAGTAATATGTGATCATGACTAGATAGATACCCAAAGTTCATGATTTAGTGTCTACATTTACCCCCACTTTATGTTGTTGAGAGAATGTTTGATAACATAAAGTAGATAAGAGATGCATACCTGATAACCATATAGATCAACGATGAAAAGTGCGTCAAGAGATAAGAAAAAGTATGGAGTGATAGCAAATAAAACATGGAAGCTAGAGAAGAGGAAGTAAAAAAAGTGATGATGTTGACCTTAGGGCGAGAGCGTATGTGTAGATGTGGAGATTGTACCTATTGTTGATGTTGTTGAAAAATTTTCATTTTCATATATGTTTTCATTTATGTCAAGCTACATTGGTGACAAAATTATTTAATGTCAAATGGAATTGATGGCAAAAAGAGTGAATAAGTAAAGAAGATGAAGGATTGGCAGTATCAACTCACAAGAGAAAGCATCAGAATTAGAAAGTAGCTCAAGAAAGCATGTGAAGAATTTTGATTAGTAGTGTCAGATCTTAGAGGCTTCAGGATGATCAAGGATAATTTCTAAGGGACTCAGTCATTTTTGGGCAAGCCACGGAGACGAGGAGATATCCGCCAAATTCAATAGATGGTTGTAGAAGTCTTGAAGTATTCATCGATGAGTTGTAAAAGAACGTGGAACTCTATAATAATCCATGGAAGGTATGTGAAGGCCGTGAGTAAAGGAATGAAGCCACCAAAGCAAAAGGAGCCAAAGGAAAAGCACAAATAGAAGAAGGAGAAAGATGTTGAAGTTCAAAGATAATCGTCGAAGTCTAAGGATATTCACGAGATGTCTAGAAGATATCACAGAGAAGGGTTGAAAGCCGCATAAGATCCGAGAAACCACAAGTGTAAATAGTGAAGTCACGGGGTAAAGGAAGTTAGGAGTAATGCCACTCGAACAAGAAAAGTCCATGCAAGGACAGATGATGCCATAAATAAAAGAAAATGATGAGGAGTACTAGAAAAAGATTTCAAAAGCCACGGGTGCTTGAAAAGCCATTTATATAAGAATAGAGTCACAGACATGGAACAAATCCATGTAAAGGAAAAAAATAAGGAAAAATTCATGAAACATTGTAAAAGCCACAAGAAGCATAGAAAATTCATGGATAACTAAATAGCCACCGAGAAAGGAGAAAAGATGCAGATTAAAGGAAATTTCCATGATACAAAGGAAAAGGTCACAAAAGCCAAGGGAAGTCATGGATCGAGAAAATATGAACTAGATATGGATCAAGGACAATTAAATAGAGTTTAAAATGGAAGAAGTGAGAGTTAATATCCAAAATCGATGATGATTCAATTGATGAAGATTATGGCTGCATGTACAACTAGAAATCCACAAAGAATGATGAAATCCACTATTCTAGCTACCAAAATTTAATGCTTTTTGACTTCAAAGTAATTTAGTTACACTCTCCCGAAGATACCGATTCTAAGGTACAAATTAAATCTTTGGAGAAAAAAGAGGTTTGTTTATTCTGATCATGAGGAAATCCTAAAAATTCAAAAATCTATTTTTAGGAGTCACTCATAAATAATTTCTGGAAGATGCATAGAAGAAGGTGAAATTAATTTGAATATAGCAAGAACAAAATCTGGAGCTAGCATCATGTATTTAATAGCTCATATTCTCAGATGACAAAGTAGGAAGTGTGCAAGAGACGTAAATCAAGAAAGGGAATGGGTCGATTGGAATATAGGAATGACTTGGAGCCAAATAGAGTAGTTTCTCGAGTGGAAAATGAGGCACCAAAACTGAAGGAGTGATAAAAGAAAGGGCATCTTAAGAAATAAAATGAAGCATTCAAGCTAAAGGAGCGAAAAGTGAACGAGATCCACTCAAGAGAAAAATAATATGTTAGAGCCGAAGGAGAGAAAGATGAAGAAAGAGGCTGAAGGAGTAATGCATATATCATGGAAAAGTCTAAGACTTTATCATATGTATTACAGATTGATGGAATCAGCAAGAGAACTCTCATTAGCTAAAGAGATGAAGAGTTGAAGATCTGAATAATAGAGAAAAGAGAGAGAAATTGTAGTTGAGCCAAGGATATTTTTAGAGAAGGAAATGACATAAAGATGTAATTGAATATCTGATGTTGATAAAGGAGAGATGAGAAAAGAGAAGAGATGTGCAAGGAAAAAAAAGAGGTAGACGCATGATGCGGCTTTCTGAAGAGAAGAGTAAGGAGAAACTGGGGATAGAGTCATTACAGAAAGGAAGAAAGAAGACACGACAAAATAATGAAGATCTAGTGTAGAGAGAAAGAGAAGAGCTGTGTGTAAAAGGAGACAACATTATCATATGAAGAATTGATGTGCGAGAAAAGCAGAAATTCGATAAGTCAAATGTGAAGAAAGGAGAGACTAGAAAGAGGTAAAGAAAACATTGCATATCTAACTTTGAAGAGTGATTTTGAATGAATGAAATAACAAGGTGATCATAATCAGTTGTGTATGCAACACAGAGACTAAATGATCAAAATTTGTATGAACAATAAGTCTAAGTTGTAGCTTAGCATATTCGGGGGTTGGTGCTCCTTGTGGGGTTGGTGCCTCACTAAAGAAATCTCTTGTGATGTGTAATATTCACTTGAGTTATTTGTTGTGTGTAATATCAACAAAGGTGTAAGGGGTTGGTGCTCCTTGTGGGGTTGGTGCCTCACTAAACAAATCTTGTAGGATGTGTAATATTCTTGCAAGTCCTTGCTTTGAGTAATATAAGCAACGGTTTCAATGGGTTTTTGTCTCGAAAGGGTTTCCCACATTATATTTGGTCTCCTCATGTGAATGTGTGTGTATGATTCTTATTTCTATAGTCTCATGGTTAATATTGCATGCTTGTGACAATCAATAATAGTTAATAACAATAGATACATAAAAGAGGAAATTGATTGTAATTTTTATTAAGACTTGATTCACCCCCTTCTTAGTGCCGAAATCTTTAATGAGATGTTGATTATTTTTGACGTGGTGTGATTTATGTGACTACTACTTCTCATAAGGACAAACATGCAAAAGAGAAGAATGAACAAGTAGTCAAATATGTGTATATAGAAAAAAAAATTATCCAAATGTATGAAATGCGTGTAAAAATTGTGAAAAATGTTGAAAAATAGAAAAAGGAACATGTGCACTTGATCTATGATGAGTGAAAGAGAGAAAGGATCATGAAGATGTTGTAGAAGAATGTTTTTTTCGGGTGATATCATGCCAACTATGATTTTTTGGGGTGATCTCACACTACGACAAAAGAAGTGTAGGGAGAAAGGTTAAGTGTCGTTCTCCACCTTTGATTGCTTCCTGAAATTCATACACCACAACAGATGGTGTGATCTTGTCTTTCTCAAGTTCAATCCATTTTGATCTAGTTCAATCCAAAGAAAAAGGAAGGTAACAGTAAATTGATTATTAGAGGAATATGTTTGTACTGTTGCAACTACTTTATGAACTACCGACAACCCGTTGATCTGCCAAAAATGTGTATATTCCCCTGGTCATAGGCACCTAGGAAGGGACAAAATCACTTAGGCAACCAATTTTATATCTGGGTGCTAGTGTCTATGCTAGAATAAGGACCCAAGTCTGATTCTAAGCCATGTCTGAGACTATAGACCGTGTTGACTATGTGTTAAAGCGTGACAATGAGAGACTATTAAATGGGGTGACTAATTCACCAAATAGATGCCCCCCTCATTTGGGGTGGATGTGACGTTGCTAGGAGGATGCATCCCAAAATTTGTGAGCAAAGTAAAAAGAGGTCAAGGGCACGACACTTTGGCATCCTAGTTGGGTGCTGGTGTCCAAACTTAGAGAAATTGAAGGGTTGAAGGTTAGACTGCAAGAAGGTAAGAAGGTGTGTAAGACAAAAAGTGACAACAGAAATCAATAAAATATGGCCAAAGATAGGGATCAATTAGTACTTTTCTCTCTTAGGAGTCATATGAATAGTAGTATGTGATTAGGACTAGATAGATACCCAAAGTGCATGATTTTGTGTCTATGGGGAAATTACTCACAATGTCACAAAACAATCGGGGCGAAGCATCCAAAAGCATACAATGGTCACACAAGACACAAGAGCATAGCCCACAAATAATAACATATAATAGCAAACAAGATTAAGAAAAATGTATTAGATAACCATGGTGGCAAATAGTCCTGCAAGGAAAATGCTACACATGAAGCACTGTTAGCATGTTAGAAATATAAATAGTATGTCAAAGCATGTATATATTAATGAAAATGTAGAGTAATGTGTAATGATAACTAGTGAATAATGTAGCAATAGAACTTGAAGTGTGTAGGCTATGGTAATAGTAAAAGTAGATGCCCAAGAGCCTCGGTGGGATTGGTAAAAGGTATAGTGCCAAACATCATTGTAGTGTGTAAAATCTGTAAGAGATCTACATTCACCTCAAAATACCAAGTGAATGCACATGTGTATATATAGAAATATGATGACATACTAAGAATCCATCTAGCATGGAAAACAAAGTGTAACATGTAATTAGACAAAGCTAAAAAGAATAGATGTAACCAAGATATGCAAATTCAATGTACGAGTGTGATGGCGTGGTATACAAAATATGGTGATAGTTGAAGTAGCATGACCCCAATGATAGCAATAATGAACAATGGATGTGTATGAGATGAGGTTCATTTATAGGAACCCTCAATAGTCAATAATGAACCATAGAACAAGAGTGTGTCATCGGGTAATGTGTTGTGTGAGAATAGATGCTAGAAATATGTAATCATGGAGCATTGAGTGTGAAATGTAAACGATGTAAGGTTCTATTAAAAATTAGACCCCTACGAATTGGGAATATAAAATGTGGAACTATATTGCGTCATAGGGTAATGATGATACAATGTGTGTATCGAAGTGTGTAGGAGTGCTTAGAAAGATTAAACATGATGCACGGAATGTGAAGTGTAATAGTTGAGGCGAGAGATACCATGCAATGTAGGTAGAATGAAAATAGGTTGAAGATTGAAAAAGCTACTAAAGAATAATTTCAACATGGTGTGATTAAGAAAATATTGAAATAATTTCCTAATCTCGATTGTTATTCAGAGCAAGTGATAAATAAATAAACAATTAAGTACAAAAATTCACCCAAGAAAACTAAGCCAAAATATTTAAAACCCTAAGTATAAAGAAGAGGTAAGAGGAATTAGCTATTTTGTAATTAATCTTGGACTATGCCGAAGTGCTAACTGGATGAACAGAGAGGGAGAATCATCACATAGAGCCTTAGAAAATTGTGTGAGATGACGATCTTCTTATCCTGGGGCACCTAGAGAGGGACGAGGGATAGGGGCAGTAAACTGTGGGAGCCTTAGGCTGTTTCTAGGTGCCTATTTCTCAGCATTTTCTCAGATTACCTCCTAACGAGTGGTCGTTAGTTATTTTTGTTATCCACTCTTGGTCGTATAATGATCGCCAAGGTCATTGGAAACTGTAATGAAACAATGACCTATAAAACTCTCAAATAGACATAAAATCCTAAAAAATAAAGATACAAAATGAGGGGTCATCTTGTTCTCGGATGTCACAATGGTGATCTTACGACTGACTATTGCACTACATCTTAGACCCAATGTATTTTGTGTGTGTGTGTGTGTGTGGAATTGTGCCCTAGGTGGCTCTTGTGTGTGTGTCACACTTGATAGCGAGGAAAGTAAGCTAGATGTAAAGAAATGTAATAGATGTGTATATGGAATAAAATGAACTTCCCTCCTATGAAGTGTATGCAGAATAACCATCCCTTGTGTCCATTGGATGGTGCTAGATGTATGCAATGGAGCTCTTAGATTCTTGATGGATGCAACCTTAGGTGTTGATAGCTAATGTTTAGTGCTTGGTCATTTATTATGATCACATAACTTTATATTTATATGATTCCCTTTCTTGAATTTTGTAATTAACCCCAAAATTTCCAATTACCAAAATGATAAGATGCTCAAACAGATAGAAAGGACTTGAAAAGTGTGAACAAAATATACCGAGGTCGGGAACACCGGAGGGGACGAGGGCGCGCTGGCATTGGCGCCTGGCTGATCGATAAATGGCACCTTGGTGTCCATGATGATAAATGTCAGGATATAAAAAGGAATACCTGAGAAAGTAAAGGTGAAAAACAAAAAATGGCAACAGAAAGCAAAGAAAGATGGCCAAAGACATGGGTTAGTTAGTACTTTTCTTACTTATGAATCATATGAATAGTAGTATGTAATCAAGACTAGATAATTACCCAAAGTGTGTTATTTTGTGTCTACATTTTCCCCACTTTATGTTGTTGAGTGAAATATTGATAACATAAAGTAGATAAAGATGTGTACTTGATAACCATGTAGATCGATGTCGAAAGCGTGACGAAGAACAAGGAAAAGTGTGGTGATAACAAATATGGAGCATGGATGCTAAGGAGGAAAAAGTGCAAAAAATGATGATGAAAATGATCCTATGGTGGAAATGCGTGTGTAGATGTCACGATTGTGCTTGTTTTTATGTTGATTTTTGTTTTGATTGGTGTTGAATGATGTTAACTACCGCTTCCCATACGGATGGACTGTATAAGAGAAGAATGAACAAGTAGTCAAATACAAATGTATATGTGTATCCAAAAAAAGCATGTAAAAAGTATGTAAAGTACAAAATATGAAAACTCAATGAAAAACTAACAACCACTCAAGAGGATATTTTATGAACATTTCGATAGACATAGGCACCCATAAATAGGCCTATGTCCTTTCCGGGGCCAAGTGCCTTTATCCCTCTCCAGTGCCCCAATCCAGGTAAAAAGTCAACTCACACACTTTTTTCAGGCCGAGGATTTGCACGAAGCTCCTCCCTTTCTCTTCATCCGGTCAGCACTTCAAAGACACGGTTTAGGAGCAACTATGAAATAGCTAACTTATCTTACCTCTTCTTTGCACTTAGGGTTTCATACCTTCTTGCTTAGCTTGTTTAGGTAAATTTCTGTACTTAATTTTTTATTCATTTATTGCTATAATAACAATCATATTAGGCATATAAAATCACATTTTAGCTTAATAATTTTTCCATTTTTCATTTTAAATATTTCACGTCAAAGTTTACCAAAATGATTAAGTAAATATTGAAATAAATGCCTAATCTAATTGTTATTGTATCGGTAAATAAATAAACAATTAAGTAAAGAAATTTACCCAAATAAACTAAGCTAAAATATGTAAAATGTTAACTACAAAGAAGAGGTAAGATGACTTATTTGTTTCACAATTAATCCTATATTGTGTCAAAGTACCGACAAGATGTACAGAGAGGGAGAAGCATCACACAAAACCTCAGAAAAGTGTGTGAGCTGACAATCTTCCTAGACTAGGATGCCTAGAGAGGGATAAGGGCGTTTCAGAACTACCATAGGCTTGTTTCTGGGCACCTATGTCTACATAAATGCTCATAAAACCTCCTTTGAGTGGTCATTATTTTTTCATTATTTTTCGATCTTGGTCATTATGAGGTCACACAATGATCTCTAAGGTCATTTGGAAACCTGCAATGAAACAATGACCTACAAAAACCTCAAATAGACATCAAATTCTAAAAAATAAAGATGTAGAATGAGGGTTCAGACTGCCCTCAGCTGTCAAAATTTTGATCTTATGACTAATCGTTACACTACATCTCAGACCAAATGTACTTCTATGTGCGTATATGTGGAATTTTTCCCTAGGTGGCTCTTGTGTGTGTCGCACTTGATAGCGAGCAAGTAAGATATATGTAAATAAATGTAATAGATGTGTGCATGGAATAGAATGAACTTCCCTCCTATGAAGTGTATGTAGAATAACCAACCCTTATGTCCCTTGGATGGTGCTAGATGTATGCAATGGAGCTCTTAGATGTTTGATGGATGCAACCTTAGGTGGTGATAGTTAATGCTTAGTGCTTGGTATTTTATTATGATCACATAACTTTATATTTATATGATTCCCTTGCTTGAATTTTGTAATTAACCCCAAAAAGGCTGAATACCAAAAAGATAAGATGCTCAAATGGATAGAAAGGACTCAAAAAGTGTGAACAAAGTATATTGAGGTCAAGGGAACATATAGGGTATGAGGGCACTGACACTAGCATCCCGACCGGGTGCTAGTGTCCAGGATGATAAATATCGAGATATAAAAAGGTAGACTAAGCAAGTAAGGGTGCAAGACCAAAAGTGGAAACATAAATAATATAAAGGTGGCCAAAGACATGGGTTAATTAGTACTTTTCTTACTTGGTAACCATATGAATAGTAATATGCAATCATGACTAGATAATTACCCAAAGTGCATGATTTTGTGTCTACATTATGAGGGGAAAACCAAATAGAGTCTAAGATCCAAACTGGATGGATAAGAAGTGTATAATAAATAAGAATGTAGCCATTAGGAGATAATATAATAGTTGTATCATTGTGTGTGTTGGAAATAGTGGAAAAATTAAGTGCAAACATAAGGATCAATATGTGGGTCAAAATATGTGTAACATATGTAATGTTGGGATTCTCATCAGTAGTAATGAAAATCAATAAGTGCAATTTGGGAATATTAGAAGCAATAAAGTAGTATGAACTAGCCCTAGTAAATAAATCATGCATAGGATTATGGAAAGTGTGAGGATTAGGAATCAGTGTAAAACCAACATACAATGTTCTAACTTGTAATGAGGAAGATGTGGAGAGAGATGTAACATTGGAAGCACTAAGCATATGATCAATAGAAGTGTATCAAGAGTGAGACACAATGGGAGGAGTATCATGGGTACCAATATAGAATTGATCGTGTAAATTAATAGCACTAGGGTTCATCCCAAGAGGATAAGGATGTGCAATGTAGGTAATTTCATGAGCATCATGTGTAAGAGGAATATCATAAGGAGTAGCAACATGAGGTATGAAATCTACTATAATAGTATCCATAGAAGAAGGTGTAGCAAGGGAATTATGTGTTATGGCATGGGTAAAAATAAGTGTATGCATAGTATGTAACCAAGGATGGCCTAGAAGGATAGTATAAGGAACATCATGAGGCATAACATGACATAGAATAGTAAGAGTGCAAGATCCCATAGTAAGGGGAAGAGAGATTATTCCCAACACTTTCTTAGGTATATTATCAAAACCATGGATAAAAAGAGTAGATGGATTGAGATGAGCAGCAAAAAGTCCTATTTGATGGAGAAAGGAAAAAATACATATGTTAAGACTAGATACCAGGATCAACTAGGACACACTTAATGAGGAGATTATGAAGTTGAACTTGGATATACAATGGGGAAGCCATGAAAGATCTAATAATGGGCATGTAAGGAACATGTTCACCAATTGATTTAATTTAATTTGATTTAAATATAATAGTGTAGAGTAACTACTATAATAAATGATGTACAAGTGCAATATACAATAATGACACAAGAAAACTAGCATGTATAATATGAAACCCTAAGAAAGAAAGGGAGATAGTAAGACTTAGTTGATTTCTGAGTGAACAGGAAGTGATATGGGAAAGGTAAAGTGCTAAACATACTACAAATAGTGTCATAATTGTTCATCTGTAAATTCTATTGATGTGATTCATTTTCCACATCATCAGGCAAGTCATCTCACTTAGGTGAGGTCATAGGTCTACATGTCATTTAGGGTTCATCAATAAGATTCCCTCATGCGTCGGTCGTCATTACATCATTGGGAGTTACTTCCCATTCCGGGAATGTAACTCCTCTCCACTTGAGAGGTCATCATTATGGCATTAGGGGTTACACAATACCCTCTATATGTACACCCCTTCAGATCTATGAGATTATAAGGGATATTTTTGGCTTAACAAGGTTATGCCCCTTTGTCAAAAAAATTTCATGCACGTTGGTTGATGTTCTCTTTTCCAATGAACCTCTTCATGCTGGAGGTTTACACTCCCATGGATGTTCACACTATCCCTCTTTATCTTCATGCTTCACATTTTCATGAAATATTTAATGGTATCAGAGCACATGACATGTGGATCCATGAAACTCTTCGGTTTTTCATTTTTTTGCTGGCTCTTTTTGTGATATGCAAGTCTCACATGTGTTCTAATGGATATTCCTATCATGCTCTACTTGCATTGATTCGGGGTTTAATATCCTTGGTTGAGTTGTTCATGTGTTCATGGTTCATTTTCGGGTATTTGTGATTTTTCTAGTCTTGCATGTGATTTCACAGTTTCAGGTTGTAGGCTTGGGTTGCAGATCAGTTTTCTATGTTGGTTTTGATAGTTTTAGGAGTGTCTAGCTTCCTTTAAGGTCCAAATTGGCCCCAGATCATTGAGTTAGGAACCGAGCTTCCCAACTCACTACATGTCCCAACTCACCTTGCATGCATTAGGTCGGCTTGGTTACTTCATCTTTGGCCTACACGATTTTCTCCTTGGCTACATGTTTGTTTGGATTTTCTTTGGCTCGTGTGGTGGAATATCGACCTTCCCTAGTTGTTTTCACTCAAATTCACAAGCCTTGTTTCCTACATTTTCTCTATGTCATTCCCCAACTCTTTAATTCCTTAAGTGGTTTCCCTTGCATGCCCTAGTACACGATCGTTCCGCCCTTTTTAAAAATATTTTGCATGCACATTGGTTGATGCTCACTCCTTCACAGGACCTTGTCACACTATCGGTTTGCACTTTCGTGTATGTTCATGCTATCCCTTGTGATCCTTGTGCTTCATGTTTTCATGAACTCTTTCAAATTTTGGAACTCAAGAACATAGACAGATAGGGCACCAATAGTAGGGTAGAGGCATATAGGTACTAGTGACTGGACTCTGGTCGTTGGTGACTATACAAATTCTTAGAAACTATTTTATTCGTGTCACAAGGCCTTCGATTTTGGCTCCTATTGATGGCTTGATATTTTCTCCTTGATCACCGAAGGTACCTATAACCTACAAGAAAGAAAATTACCTGCACATTCCCACAAACCACATCAAACCTAAAAAGGAAAATGTAGAATGGGGAGTTGGACTAACCCCGGTGGTCACCCGAAGAGTGAACTTACAACCAAGCATTGCACTACATCTCATACTCCATGTAGTTCTTGTTTGTGTGTAGAAATGATGCCCTTGTGCAAGTTGTACTTGATAGCAAGCTAGATCTAGAATGTAGCAATGTAATAGTATGTGTGGATGAAATAGAATAAAATTCCCCTCTTATGCATTGTATGTAGCCATTTTCTTGAATGGATGCTAGATGGATGCCTTTGAAGTGATTTTGTGCCTTTGGAATGCAAACTTAGGTGATGATAGTAATGTTTAGTGCTTGGTCCTTTATTTTGAAAACATAACTATGCATTTATATGATTCCCTTGTTTGAATTTCATAATTAACAACTGGAAGGTCAACCCATAAGTGAAAAAGATTCCAAAAAGATAAAAGATACCCAAAAATATCGATTAAGGTTAAAAATGGTTAGGGGAATCCAGGAGGAACAAAATCTCCTAGGTGATGCTATCATGACTGAGCACCGACATATGAAGCCATAAAATATAAATAATTTAAGTTTTGATTGGACCGTAGGGTGTGTAAGTCCAAATAGAAAGCAGAAATAAAGAAAAGAGACCAAAGATAGTTGTCAACCATTGGTTTTCTTGATTAGGAAAAATGTAAATGCTAGCAAGCTTTTATGACCTAGAAATGTACACAAAAGCATGATTTTGTGTCTACAAGATTAATTAATAGGTGAAATTAAGCTTATAGAAGCCATTTGGAGATGATTTAGAGGAAAATTAGTAGAATTTGAATGGTTTTAAAGGGGTATTTAACTACTAAGAGGGTGTATTGGTTAAATATGAGATTGAAATGCTTAATTAATTAATAATGGTTAATTAATAAATTAATTAAAAGAGGATTATAACTAACAAAGTGTCGTTAATTGACATCCAATATGGGGGAAAACTATTTGATTAATTAAGTGTTGTTAATTGGCCAAGATAAAGGGAATATTACCTAATTAGTTGTAAAACCACTAATTATAACGAAATGATGAGAAAGAGGATAATTAGTGAAATTTTAGTATTAAAATTGCATAGTCAGATTTAGGTTTCTACATTTTTCCCTCTTTAATGTGGTGTAGCATAAACAACACAACTTCAAAGATAATAGACAAGTTTAAACAATTTTAAGGAGTAGAAGAAAAATTACTAGGATGGATGTTGCTTCCCCCTCGAGTGTCGATGGGGTGATAGAAGAGGTTGATTAACACTCGAAAAGAATAGAAGAACAATCCTATAAGAAGACAATCTAATCATGACAATAAGATATTTTTTCTTAATAGATTATGTGAAAAAAAAACTAATAGTGATGTAAGGGATTCAAACTTGGTTTGGTTACCATTTTTCAAATTGGTTGATTGAGTGGGAGCTCGTGCCTCAAGTGGAAGAAGCAATGGAGGGGGAAGGATTGGAAATTGATAGGTATGAAGTTATTGAGTGGAATATATGATAGATGATGGTTGGGAATATTGTGACATTGTATACATACCATCTTGGTTCAGAAATACCTTTTTATTTGATATAAATATACAACAAAAGGGTAAAATAACATGAAGATCCAAAATACTATTTTTTGTTCATTGGTAAAGGACTAAATCAAATTAAAATACATAAATCAATTCAATAAATAAAGTAAATAAGAATGAATGCAAACAAACAAGCACAAACATACCGAAACAAACAAGAGTGTTCAAGAAAGTTGTACTCAATGTTTTTTTATCCATCATCAATTCCCAAATATTCAAGTTATAATAAAAGGGTTAAAATTATGCCCCATGAAAGGATACATGCAAGGGAGTATACAGAGGAAAAATAAGTCAAATTAAAAATCAACATTCACTTTGAAACTTCCCGGAGAAATGATATATGCTAGAAGATAGACACAACAATCAAACTAGGTTTGTTGATGAAGGAAGATCACAAGATGATATACATGTTGTACACAAGAATAAACAAGAACCGAAGTAGGATCTTCGTCAGGATACTTTTCATTTTTTTAGGAATTTTTCATTTTGTGAATGTTTAGGATTTTGATGTTTTACCAATGTTTTGGATTTTGATGTTTTACCAATGTTTTTAGATTTTGAAGGTTTTACCAATATTTTGGATTTTATGTTTTCTAAATTTTTAGGGTTTTTTGAAATTTTTCTAAAGCTATGTATAGGAAAACAAAGATGAAAATATTCCCCCAACGAGAGGTGGGAATATACAAGGGGAAATACATGCATATATACAAGAATAAGATCACGGATCAAGGCCATGAAGGATAGGCTAAAAGGATTTCAAACACATGTGAAGGACTACCTTTGAAGAAGCAATCAAGCCCATAGGTGTGAGATTCTTTATGAACAATGAATCCTTTTCACTAAAGGACTTGTCCAAAGTGCCACAATTGCATGGTTTTCACATTTGAACAAATTTATAACTCTTTACTATTTTTTTTTTTTTTTTTTTTCGATTTTTGATTTTTTAGAAATCTTGGGAATGGAAACTCTTGATATACATGATGTGAATAGGTTCTCGGAGCTCCTCACCATCAGGATATGTAATTTTATAGACCATGGAACTAAATTTAGCCACCACAATGTATGGCCCTGGCCAATTAGGCTCAAATTTGTCTTTCTTTTCACACTCTTTTGTAGTGTTGATATGGTTTTCTTCAAGAACAATATCATCTACCTCAAATTCACGAGGGATCATCCATTTTTTTATCCTATACAGATTTGATTCTCATATACTTTAAGATGGTCCAAGGCGTGAAGGAATTTTTCATCTAGAAGTTCAAGCTCTACTAGCCTGGCTACTCTTGTAATCCTTGTCTTTATCCAGATAGTCTCACAAGGAGATTCTCAAAGAGGGGAGCTCGATCTCTAGGGATATAATGGATTTAGTGCCAAATACTAAGGAATATGGGGTTACACATGTAGACACCTAAAATATGCTTACACTTCCCATTTCCTCCAATTCAATTTATTAACGACAATTCGTTAATTAGGTATTCTTCGCTCCATTCTCGATGCCCATTCATGACCCTATTTTGGTCGTATTCCTCCTATATTCAACCCATTTGGTTAATATCTCTCTTATTATATAAAAAATCCTCCTTTCGACCATTCGTAACCTCCCTATTTCTATCTACTTCCTAAACCACTTCGCAAGCTTCCTAATCTATCTATCTATCACAAATGACTAACTAGACCCCTCCTAACTCTTAAAAGTGAGTCTCTAATCACTCACTAATCATGCTTAACTAGCCTAAACCTAGCTTAAATAATTCTAAATCATGTTTATCTTAGCTCCTAATCCTAAAGTGCTTTTTGGATTACCTTTAGTCCCACATGCACCCATATTCCAACATCTTCCATTTGGAAAACTACAAATAGAAGGCTAAGCCTACCCATTCAACTTACAACTTCACTCACAACTCAATACTAAGAAATATTTGAGATCTCATTTGTATTAGCTTTAAGCTAATTAGACATTTGATCTTAAACTTACTCTCTCCATTGATCATTTGCATCCATTAAACCAAGATTTGAGTAATATGGTGAGAACCATTAGCCTGAAGCCATTAATGGTGAGACTCCATTCTTGTAAGCTTGAGAACCATAAAAACCAATCACCTATTTGATTGCTAAATTGATCTTTTAGGTTCAATTTATTAATTACTAAGCTAAAGAGTAGAGAGTAGCTTTATGATGTTAGTTTAGAATTAATCTAGTTCATACAATGATAAATGTTAGTCTTGTTTAGATCTTATCATGATGGTTTAATGTATATTAGGTTCATGATTTGAGGTTATATGTTTTAGCTTCATTCCATAAAGCATATCTAATTTATTCATGAACACAACACTGTAGGTATGCAGATGGAAGTGCAATATGCCCAAAGGTTAGTATGGATTTGGAGATGCCAATTATGGCCTATTTTACCAACCATTTTCTCCATAATCCAAACAAGTGTTTTATTGGTTTCCTTAGCTTACATGTTACCTTGAGGGTAATAAGGTGTAGACCACTTTTGGAAACTTTTAAAATATTTTCATAATGTTGTCACTTGTTTGTTCTTGAATGATTTTCCATTTTCATATACAATGGTAGAAGGGATATCGTAACGATAAATATGGTTCATGATGAACTTGGAAATTTGAGCACCTATAACATAAGTGAGAGGAACAACCTCCACCCATTTGGTAAAGTACTCAATAGTAGTGATAATGTGTTTGTGGCCATCAAATGAGGTGGGGGTGATTTTTCCTATAAGATCAAGCCCCCATTTGGAAAACGGCCATGGTGTTATGATAGCTTGTAATGACTAAGACAATTCATTAATCAAATGTTGTCCAAAATTTATCATTCGTTAATAAAATCAATGCACTACCTATTAAAGAAACTATTCAACTCGAAGGATGTAGGGTTTATGCTACCTCGATACTTGATGTTGGGTGCGGCAGCCGAATGATGGATTATTATTGTTGCTTTGCAAGATCTACAAACCGAAACAAATTATATTAGATAAATAAATGTGGGGGTTTCCACCAAGCGGTTCTAAGAAGCTTTTACTTCCTCGAGTATGTCAACCCCCATTTTTAGATAAGGATGATGAAATAAAGAAAAATAATCCACAAATAGAGCTCTTACTTAATCTAGAAATGGTCAAATCTGATCTAAGTCTAGTTATATGAAAATAACTACAAAATAAATATTACTCGGGTCTGGGTCAGTAACAACGCAGATTCTACATAGGAACGTTGATGATGACCTAGGAGGATGGATTTAGAACGAGATCAAATATGCAGGCCCTACAAGTTTTGGAGATGATCTGATTGTTGCAGAGGCTCAAGTATGTTGTAATCCACCTACGTAAAGAGTTTAGAGGGATAGAAACCAGAGAAATTGATAAAGATATGGAAAAAGGGAGTCTATGCATGAAGAGTGCTTAGGAGGACAGAAACATAGAGTAGATGGACCGAGATTGATTTTAAGATAGCAAGAGAGACTACAAAATGATTTGGAATAGAAAATATAGTCTTGGTAGGGCTGGTCAATGGTGACCAAGAAAGATTAATGGTGATTTAGCAAAAATTGGATGAGGTCGAGAAGAATTGAATAAACATAGCAACTTACGAAGACTAGAGGGCTAAAGAAGAAGGTTTCCAAGTGATGGATAGGTGTTGTAGATGCTTCTATGTTCCCGCAAAAGGTTAATTTACAAGAACACAAATATAATTTCATATAGATAAGTTGATAAAATCACTATAAAAGTGAGAAAGCTTACGAAGAGGGCTTGTGAGTGATGTTAAACATGTTTAATGATGGATGAGATTACTGTGACTATTGCAGGAGGCTCTAGAAATCATGAATAATCTCTAGTTGATGTCTAATTGATTGATTTTCGAGTGATCACCCGTGATTGCATGATGTCCATAATGGAAGGAAAACACTTATTCTAAAGCAAGTCAATGCCGACTAGTTTAGATCGACACGATCATGGGGAAATTTCCCTAATGGGCATGATTTTCTGATTTTAAAGAGTTGGCCAAATTCTTTAAATAATATTGGTAGGATTATATGACTTGGGATGAATCCAGGTAGATAGAATCCAAGGTAGTTAGGGCATAAAAATAGATGGGATGAAAGCTAGAAAAGCAAGGGGATGGGTTTAGGATAAAAGCATCCTAAATAGCAAGTTGGTTGGGGGAATGGATGAGGGTATTAATTAATTAATAGGAATTAATTAACTAATAATAATTAATGTGGATGGGATAGTTGGGCATGTAAAATATTAAATTATTAATTAATTAATGTATCTTAATTAATTAATAAGGATTGGATGGGAATTTGATTGGATGAGGAGGATGATTGAATTAAAATATGCGCACATGGGTGAATGAGGGCATAGATACCGATTTTAGGTGTCTACATTTTTCCCCTTTTTGTTGAGTGGTTTGCGGTAGCAAGCCACGAGACAAAAACAAAAAGGTTGGATGAGGATAAAGGATTTGATGATAAGCTCCCCCTCAAATGGGGAATCGATGATGTCAAGGAAAATCGATGGCACATTTGAAAAAGGTAGATGAAAAAGGGAAAGTGGGTAATGAAAGATGGGTGAAAGCATAACTAAGGCCAGATGCCCCAGGGAAAAAAGGATCGCAATAAGGATGGAAAACTATGGCGGTGACTCCAATATCACATTGGTAGGGGACGATTGTGGTCTCAACAGAGACAGACAACAATGTTCTACGAACCATTGAGTGGGTGAAGATCACTATAGTATGGATGTAGGCCGGGATGACCAATGGGTCATAGATAAGTCATCAAAATATGCAACTCGTATGTTAAAAGTATGTGAAATCCAAATCGAGACATAAGGAAATAAGTGAATATGTATGTATCCACAAGGGATGAGGATGAAGGATGAAGAGATAATATGCCCCAAGCAGGGAAATTTTGGCCATGAAGGCAAAGTGAAAAAGTAAAATATGCCCCAAGATGGGGAAAAATATGGCCACAAAGGTGGAATTTGATGAAAAACAATGGTGCTTGTATGAAAGGCATAAATATGACCATAAGAGTGGACTTGATGTGAATATTTTAATGCCCAAAGGAGGACTTTTGTGCACATATGAGATAGGATTATAAAATGAAATGCCCAATAGATAAGGGATTAAAATTCCCAAAGGAACAAAGGATGCGACCACAAAGGTGGATTTTGAAAAGATAGTGTGCCCGAGAGAGGGACACAAAAACAAGCCAAGAAGGAAATGGATGAAAAATATGGATGAAGAGATAATATGCCCCAAGTGGGGAAGATATGGCCATGAAGGAAAAAGGGAAAAATTAAAATATGCCCCAAGTGGGGAAGAGGTATGGCCACAAAGGAAAAATGAAAATAAAGGGGAAAATCATGTCCCGAGATGGGGAAAATATGGCCACAAAGGTGGAATTTGATGAAAAAATGGGTCTCAGTATGAAAGGCATGAATATGGCCATAAGAGTAGACTTGATGTAATGCCTGAAGGGAAATATGGCCTCAAAGGAGGACTTCATGTGTAGATTAGATAGGATTAGAAAATGAAATGCCCAAAAGAGGAGTGATTATAGCCATAAAAGGTGGAATTAGGAAATAGATATGATTAACATGCCCGAAGGAATAAAGGAGATGACCAAAAAGGTGGATTTTAAAAAAAAGTATGCCCGAGAGAGGGATAGGTAAATGGCCACAAAGGTGGAATTTGAAAGAATGTAAATGCCCAGAGGAAATGTAGAGAAATATGGCCACAATGGCAGACTTTACGATTGGATTAGAATGCCAAAAGGGAAGTAATTATGGCCACAATAGTGGACTTTGTGAATAATGCCTAAAGGGAAGAGTGAAAGGATGATGGGAAAATCCCAAATTTATAATTGCAATGGCTAGTAACGGTGAAAAAGGCCAATTGATGGTGACCTAAGGGGGTCAACAGAAATCCGTTGTCGATTGGCTATATATCTCGAGAGATCGAGTGCTCGCTTTTTATGAGAAAATCAAAGGAGATGTTACAGATGCTAAATGGTACCACTTGTCTATAGTAAGGTAGGTGGATTTATATTTCATCAGAGGATCCCATGAGATGTGGGGCTTATGATTTCTCTTGTGGAGAGATTGGATAGGAAAACTTTACATTCTAGTTTATGACAGCGGAGATGGCTATCAACCTAGAGGATGTGTATTATATTCTTAGGCTACCCAGTACATGGGGAGTAGATAGTCCTCATCACTAGTGATGATAGATTGGTAGTTTTGACGTGGCTATTTGGAGCCGATGCACCCATGATCATATTTTCTTTAGGGAATTTTTCATATGAGTGGAGGTATGAGGCTAGGGTGGAATGTAGCTGATTAATTTGCATGGTCATGATGGTAGTTTCTGTTATGCATTTCCAGACTCAGGAAGAGCTCAGTTTCTATGGGTGTAAACTAGTGTAGTGGCCAATATTGTTGACCACTAGAAATTCTTATCATTTGGGACCGCATTATTGGATCAGGTTCATCATGAGCTAGTTGGATATAGGATCGATAGGATATCGGGACTGGATGTCATATTTTTGTTACACTTGGTATTATGAGAATATAGTAATGATTAGGCCACTAGGGCTTCCATGGGTCATGGGGACCATATTTATCTAGAGGTTAGATTTTTTAGGTG
The DNA here is from genome assembly GCA_018340775.1 of Taxus wallichiana var. yunnanensis. NCBI lineage: Eukaryota > Viridiplantae > Streptophyta > Pinopsida > Cupressales > Taxaceae > Taxus > Taxus wallichiana. The sequence goes on from CM031242.1 coordinate 74,163,452, forward strand.
GAGAGTCAACCAAGTCTTTAAAGACAGGGAGAGAGAGGAGTAGATTGGTACGTTGAAAAATTGGCGAGCTTGACATTGATTAGGTTAGATGGAGGCCGTACGATATTTTATCGTTTGTCCCAATGCGAGATATGGAGCTACGGGTATGAGGTAGACATGGTTGGTTCGTGGATGGAGGTCCGAGATTATTGAGGTATTCTAGTTCAACATAGTGAGATAACATTTGGGGTTGTCCATCGGGCCGTGTGATCCCATTTTGTACAGAAGGAGGATTTCAACATGAGAGTTACCGATCCCTATCATGAGTAGTCCAATAGAGGAGGGGGCGTGACCATGGGATTATGATGATGACGTAGGAGTCAAAGTTGGGTACTGACCGGCATACAATAGCATGGGTAGCTCGGGGAGTTGAGGATGGAGGAGAGGAGTAGATTGAGGAGATGGAGGTAAATGTTGAGGTGGATCTTGGGGAAGGTGGAGATGAGGGAATAGGAGAGGTTGTGGAGGTGGCACGCTTGTGTACTAAGCTACATCAGTTGAGGGTAGAGTGGGATAAATCTTTATAGTAGTGAGATGTGGTCATGTACGAGTGATACCGATTGATTGAGGAGAGAGATCATTGTCGTAGGCGAGGGAGGCCTAAAGGGATCTTTTTGAGATCTAGATACCATTATGGTGACCGATTCGGCTAGTAGCATTTAGGAATCGCCACAAGGTCACGATAGATGGCTCCCAGAATTATTGGGATGGATAGGTATCTAGTGTCACGATGAGGCCAAATATTATGAGGATATTTTGATCCAAATGCTTCCAAAGATGCTTCATTATTAGGAGCATCTTCGAGAGGCAAAGCGGTAGGTGGAGATGAACCGTCAAGGATCACAACGAGTCTTTCTCATCCGAGGTGGGAGGAGGGAGGCCACGATTGTGGCAAAGATGTGCAGGGGTTAGGTTGTGTACCCGCCCTTAGAGTAGAGGATCTTAGAGTGTCGATATTCAATTTACTTATTTTGATAGTATTTCATATTGGAGGATCCTCTTAAGGGTCATGATGTTTGGACACTTATTTTGATACATGATATACAATATATGATATATTATTTTGATTTGTTGATCAAAATATGTTATGTTTGTCTATGTGTTTATCGTATGATGTGATATTTTAAATTCTATGTGATGTGATGATTATTTTAGATTAGATGAGATGATGATTATGGATTAGATGAGATAATGATTTTAGATTAGGTGAGATGATGATTTTAGGTTAGATGAGACGTTTTATTTTTAATGTGATGTGATAATTGATTAGATGTGATGTGATATTTAGAGTTTCTTTGAAACGCATATTTGATTTATATTTGACGAAAATGGTGAAATGGATGTATGATTAGATGATCACTTTTGATTCAAGTGTGAATATGGATAAGACTTGTGTTATGTGGTGATTAGGATTAAATTTTTTTATTTACATTTGATTTCAATGATTAAAGTTCATATTAATAAGATGTGATGGAAACAAACCAAAAGATATATGTGGTGAACAATGAGCATGTTGTGGGATACGTAGGTAGCATATAGGTGATTAATAAGAAGAAAGATGTGCTAGAAAATAGATTCGATAGGATTAGAAAAAAATATCTCTCACAACGGTGGTGACCTATAGGTGCAAACAAGACTTCATTATAACAAAAATGTACGAGGAATAAATTCCTCACACTACATCGAGGTTAAAAAAGGGAGCTAGGTAACACAAGGAACATCCGACCAAAACTAATGCTATAAAATAACCAACAATAGTTAGTTATTTCTCGGATCATAAAGATACATGGATGGAATGATCTCATAGACCTAATGTTGACATGAAAAAAGGGGCTTGAGATGCACTTGTTATCCATTTTTTGCAACCCCTGTGAAATTGACAACTTAGCAGGTCGGAATATTGACAGTTGATGGAAAAAGAGAAATGTTTTTGTAGTCTATGGGGTAGGTTGTGTTTTTCTCGGTCTAATTTGGTCTTAACTCAAAGCGAGCTAGTAAGCCTTGGTGAATCTTAAAGTTGGAAACCGAGCTTATTGGAAAATTGACCTAGTTTGAGGAAGAGTTAGATAGGTTGGTTGGTAATATTGGTAAGCTAGGTTGGACAACATATGGTTAGACACCTAGGTTGAACGGGTGAAGGTTAGTGGGATAGGTGCATTGGGCCGGGTTGGACGTGTAGGTTAGATGCCCGACAAGTTCATTAGATGGATGGATGGCCCGGTGGTTAGTCGGTGGCATAGCGTATGGAAATGGATGTACAACATGGAGCTAGTTAGCTTGGTTGGATGGGTGATGGGTTGGATAGCGTCTAAGCTCGCATGTAGAATATGGGTTGGTCGATGGGTTAGTTGGTCGGTGTGTCGCTTAAATTTTGTGACGGATCGGGATGGCTAGTTTACTGATTGATCAAATGGATGACATAAGGAGAGGTTGGTATACATAGATAGATGTCGCCCAAACCCTTAGGCGTTAATGGCCAAAAGATATGGATGACTCGCGATTGTATGAAATGGTTGGTCGAGTCATCAAGTTGGTCGGCTCATCGGTTCGTTGGCTACAAGGATGGTCGGGTAGTGCATAAGTACAGGAAGAGATAGATGGTAGTCCAACCTCCTGGGTAGGACAGCCCATGGTGTGAAGATGGAGACTCACGGGTTGGTTGGCAACAAGAATCTTGTATGGTCACAAAGTTAAATGTTATACAACCCCACTGAATTTGGATGACAATCAGGTTAGATGGCCTACTCACAATTATATGGATCATGGTTAGACAGTTGTCTAACCAAAATATGGAGAGGAACTCATGGGTTAGGTAGTTTTCATAAAGAGGATGGACGACATCCAACCCAATGCGGTTGGACGACCCGCAGGATGGACGAGTTACAAGCCAGACAAGGGTAGGTGAATGAATGACATCCCAACAACCATAATTAATGAGGCATGGTACCCATGACCACCCATGCAGAAAAGTACCAAAATGAATGGTTTCCCATACCTCTTTAATGCATCTTGTCGGTTGGTGACCCAAATTGCCTATATATTGTAAAATCTACCTCATTTTGAGGGGAGATTTTCTAAAAAAGAAAAGGAACTCTATCAAAATTGTTTAGAGCTATTGTGAGCTAAAGGCCTCGAATTTGGGCTTATTGTAAAGGATTTTGCCTTGTGCTTATGTTATAATGGATTGTGCATGTTTCTAAGAAATAAAATTCATGTTTTGTGGCCATTTTCACCCTAACTTGTATGAAATTGCATCTTTTGCCTTCCATTATATTTGCAAGTATATTGTGCATGTATCTATCTCTTTGTAGGGTCTATAGTTTGTTATGCTTTATGAATATAGGGAATTGAATATTGTCTTGGACTATGGTGCTTCTACCAGCCCTCTCCTACTTTGTTTTCTCTCTATTTTTCACTCACTTGGATTGTCTCACCCTTTCTTGGTGCATCACCTTCACTTAGAGTAGTTTTATTTTATGCATCTTTCTATCCATGTCTCCTTGGAAAGCATTAGGATAGGATTGGTTTCGATTGACATTCTCTACACTTAGTTGGCACTATGTTGGAAGAAGAAGTCGACTTTATCTAGAGGATTATCCCACTTGTAAGGTCCCACTCTACAAAATAATCTTATGTTATGCAGGTTGTATTGATTTCCTCATATACATTCACAAGTAATCGGGGGTGCTGTAATTTTGACATAACAATTTTGGCATGCCCGGTGGGACCAGGTTAATCTTTTCAGGTTTATCAAGATTGGATGTGCATCTTGGTGAATTTTTAGCCTTTGGAGGCTTTGTATTAACACATCTTACAACTCCCAGGGTCATATTTCAACTGGTTTCAACAATATTAGTGGCCCAAGTATATGAGAAGGATTTAGACTCGGTCTAGAGCGAGAGAAGAAGGTGTCTTTGAATACTTGCAGTTATCACTAGGAAGAGGAAGGAGAGGAAGAAGAGTACAAAGGTCTCCATCTCCACCAAATAGAACATTATCCACACCTCCACCTAGTCAACCCTTCCTTCAATCAACTAGGGTTCTCAGGCCAATCAAGATGGTGCATCAACCACCACCACCACAAGGACCACCAAATCCCTATGTCAATTTCACAGGCAGCAATCCACTCGCCCTTAATGCACATAATCCTATTCTAGTGGTAGTGTTGAAGATCATTCCTTACTTCACTAGGAGAATCATACGACCCCCATTGATCATATTCAAGACATTACAAATGTCTGTGCCATTCATGAGATCAATGAGATGGATGTTGCAGTTAGGCTCCTTGCTTCTTCTCTCAAAGGTAAGGCACTGCAATGGTTTAGGATCCTAACAATAGGGTCGATTACAAACTGGGATGCATTGTGTTCATCCCTGTGTAACCAATTCAGAGAGAAGGTAGATAATCTATCTTTGTTGGAACAATTAACCACAATCAAGAGGGCCCCGAATGAGCAGATGGTTGACTTCAACTTTAGGTTCCAATGGATGTGGGACCAAATTCCAATTGCCATGAGGCCAGTAGTGGAAGGTGCATTCCTCTAATTTTTAGGGCTCTAAATTCCAACATAGCTATGATGATATAATGATGGGGGAACAACACTTCCAAGGGCATATGATATAGCTATTAGAGTAGAGAACTGCTTAATTCAAGCAGGCAAGCTAGTGCCTAGGCCACCTATGCCTCTATATCTGGAATGGGGACCCCTCTACTAGTCAAGCACCTGAAATAGCCCCCATTCCAGCCCCTAGAAATCAGAGCAATAGTGAGGCCTCCACTTCTTCTAGTACTTCCAAGGAACTCCAGAATTCATGAAGCAATTGCAAAATTTGGGGAATGAGTTGGTGACAATCAAAAGGTAGCAAGCTCAGAGCTCCAGACCATACCAACCCCAGGATCAAATGAATAGGCCTCCATATCAGCCTAATAGGCCTCCTACTCAGAAACAAAGCAAAATCTGAGTCAAGGGTAGTCTCAAACTACTATGCCATTTCAGCCTTATAACCCAAATTCAGTTTCAACATCAATGGCTTTGGTTCCTACTCAAAACAAAATTTCTTAAGAGTATGAATGGTGTTACCCCTACAACCTTCCTCATAATCAATCAACATGATTTAATGGTGCAATGAATCAAGCCTTGACTTTTCATGCTATTGGGTTGATCCAAGAGCCAAGTGAGGAAGAAAACCAACAAGAAGCAAGTTAACAAGAGGCTCCTCCAATGGAAACCAAATTGATGAATTGGCAAGTAGAAGGTTTATGTGGTATCAATCAATCTTCTTTTCAAGGTGTAGTTGATAACACATGATCAAATAAGAGGAACATATAGAAGGGGAAATCATCTAATCCAATTGTTTCTCAGCCCACTCTCACACAACAAGGTGTTAGCATACCAAATGTAGCTCCTAGTGCACAAAACCATCCTAAGACAACTATTATAGCAACCCCCAATGTGCAAAATCATCCCAAGATACCAGTTGCGCCATCTCATGGACCAACACAGTACGGAAAATATCATGTCAAGAAAGGGGTAGCAAAATGAAAACCCACCTCCATTCAATATCATCGATCAGATGAAGAAGACTAATGTTAACATTTCCATGTGGGATTCTTTGGCAATTCCAAGGCGCGAGATTTGTTGCAAGCTGCTATGGAAAATTGGTCCCCTTCTAATGAGCCATCCAAAAATCAAGAGAGGGTTCTTACTAACATTGCACAACAAGGAGAAGGTCATTCAAGTAAGAATGTGAAGCCTCCACCATTCTATGTTTCATTGATCATTAGAGATAAGTTAGTACACAATTACATGATCGACTCAGGGGTGAGCAACTCAGTAATGCCGAAACAAATCGTAGATAAATTGGGCTTAAAATATGAGCCAATATTGAGGGGAGTAGTATAATTGGATGGGACAACAATAGGCACAGTTGGAGTGATCAAAGAACTAAGCCTTACGCTCCATGCTTTCCTGAATGTCATAGTTCTACAAGATGTATCGGTGATTGATTTGCCACCGTTATTTTCCTTGTGCCTTTCAAGGGATTTTATAGCCAAGATTGGTGGGTACCTATCATCTTATTGGTCCCACATGTTATTCAAAACAAGATATGGAGCTAAGGCTATGATCAAGTCGGAGCCAATTGCCAATTTTCACATTGATCCTTATGTGCCCAACCCAATCAATGCAAATTGTACCATATTCAATCAAGAAGAGTGTTTGGAGGCTCAAGAGGCAAACACAAAGGTTGGAAGCATTCCGGACCTAACGCTTGATGATTGGGCTCATAAGAGACATGATTTTGATCCATACAAGGAGATGGAAGAAGTTGAGTTGGGAGTTTATTGCTTACATGAGGAGAATTCACCTCTCCCTAACATCACCAAATCAGACGAGAAAAATGATAATGAAGTATGGAAGTTATTCTTTGATGGTTCAAGGAGTAGGCAAGGTCGTTGGAAGAGGTGCAATGCTTTTTTCACCACAAGGTATGAATTATTACTCAACCTTCCATTTTTAGTTTTCTTGTTCAAATAATACAGCTAAGTATGAAGCTTTGATCCATGGATTACATTGGGCAAGAAAGAGGGGTATCAAAAAATTGCAAGTGTTTGGAGATAGTGAGTTAATTGTCAGCCAAGTTAGAGGAAAACATGCTGCTAAAAATTACCTGCTTAAAGCCTATAAGCATCGGGTATGGGATCAAATTGAATACCTTGAAGCATTCAATATTCAGTCATACCACGGAAGAAGAATAAGGCTGCAGATAGGCTTGCGGAAATTGGAGAAATATTTTATGTGGTGGATAGTATCAAGAGAGATAGAATGCAGCCACATATTCATGTAATTTTGAGGACATTTGTACCAGACAAAAACACAAGATGGCAAGTATTTTAGAATAATCAATAGATCATTAATTTGTTAAAAGAGGAGGTTGAGTTCTCAATCAAAAATTAAGAGAAATTGGAGCAGCAATATACGGGGATCAAGTGGTGTAGCTACAGATAGACAAATATCCAAAGGTTTTAGTGACTTTAGATTCAATATTCAACCCAAATGATCAATTAAAAGATAAGGCCAACATTCAAGTCAAAAAGGAGGATTTTGAGCCCATTTTGGTTGAAGAAGGTAAGATGCTCCAAATAGGAAAGATCACCAAGTGAACAGAAACGTATGATTTTTGTAGCTTTTCTAAGAATTCTCAGACATTTTTACATGGAGTTATGAGGATTTGAAGGGTTTTAACCCAAAATTGGCACAACACACCATTGAGTTGAATCAGAGGCTAAGCCCATCAAGAAAAAGCAAAGGTCAACCCTCATATAGAACCTCTCATGAAGGAGTTTAATAATCTCATTAAGGCAAGTATAATTTTCCCAATCAAGCACTCAATTTGGGTAGAAAATTTGGTTCCAGTTAGGAAAAGGAATGGGGAAATCAGGTTGTGCATGGATTTTCAAGATTTAAATAGGGCCTCCCTCAAGGATCACTATCCGCTACCCTCCATGGAGCGGATTTTGTAGGTAGTGGCTGGTTTAGAAAGATTCTCTCTCTTGGCTGAATATTGGGCTATAATCAGATTATAGTGAAAGAGGAGGATCAATTCAAAACAGCCTTCACTATAAAATGGGGCACCTATGCCTACAGGAAAATTCCATTCGGGTTGTCAAACACTAGAGAAAATTTTCAACGAGGAATGGATGTGGCATTTAAGGGACTACAAAACAAAATAATGTTTATCTATCTTGATGACATCACTCTATTTTCTAAGAGTGTAGAAAGCCACCTCTTCCATCTTTGTGAAGGTATTTTAAAGGTGCAGGAGGTTTGGAGTGTCCTTAAATCCCAAAAAGTGCATATTCATGGCACATGAGAGTAAACTTCTAGGCCACATCGTGTCAAAGTAAGGACTAAAAATTGATTTAGAGAGGGTAGAAGCCATTTGTGCTCTACCATTCCAAGTCATAAGAAGGCTCTCCAAATCTTTTTGGGGAGGAAAAATTTTATTTTCAAGTTTGTACCATATTTTACCTCTCTTGCAAATCCATTAATGATGATGTTGAAGAAAAATTTGGATTTCAAGTGGATAGCGAAGGGAAAAGAGATTTTGAAGCTATCAAGCATGCCATATCTCAAGCTCCAACTCTCATTAATATGGACTTCTCCAAATACTTATTTCTCTATGCCTTTGGTGGTTCAGACACCATCTCCACAATCTTGGTGCAACAGAATAAGGAAGGACTAGAATAGCCTATTACATTCTTCAGCCAAGGCCTTGTGGACTATGAGGTAAGATATTCATTCATTGAGAAACATGTCCTTGTTGTGATTAGAATTTTGAATAAGTTCATGCATTTAGTGTCAAATAATAGGATTCATCTACTAGTCACACATGTTGGTATAAAAGAATTTCTTTTAAACAAGGACCTCAATGAAAAAATGGTTGGTTGGGTAACCAAGGTCATGGAATATGACATTGATATTAAGGTGACCAAGCTGGTCAGGGGCAAGGGATTATGTGAGCATATAGCTTTGGGAAAACATGTCGAGTCAAGTGGTAAAGGAGATGTTGTTTTGGTGCTACAAAATAATCAAGAGAAATCAACCGATGCCTCACCCGATCCTTGTTGGACTCAAGATATAGTCCATTTCCTTCAAACAGGTCAAAGTCCTCAAGGATTAAGCAAATAAAAGAGGAGATACTTCAAATTACAATCCATTCCATATGTTCTTATTGATGACATCTTGTTCAAAAGAGATGTGAATGGTGTCCTCCTAAGATGCATCAAAACAGATCAGGTGGAGAGGGTATTACATGAGTTTCATGATGAAGAAACAGGTGGCCACTTTTCCTCGAAAGCAATAGCTCTTAGGATCATGAAGGCTGGTTATTACTGGCCTAACATTTTTATGATTGCTATGCATGGATTAGGAAATGCAAAAATGTGCCTTCTTCATAGGTAAAGAGAAGCTAACAACCCTTCCACTCCACCCCATTTCTATAAATGAACCATTCATGCAATGGGGTATGACTTTATTGGGGTGATTAACCCAAATTATAGCTTGGGCCACAAGTGGATCCTTACAACCATGATTATTTCACCAAGTGGACAGAGGTAGTTGCACTCAAGGAGGAAAATGAGGCCAGCATCTTGGATTTTTATGAGGGTATTGTAGCTAGATTTGGAATCCCTTCAACTATAATATCAGATAATGCCTTGGCTTTTTTGGACCAAAATATCTAGATGGGCTAAGTGAAAATGGCATCTATTTGAGCACCTCAAATTATTACCCCCAGGGTAATGGGTAGGAAGAGTCTACAAACAAAAATATCTTAAGGATTATAAGGAGGACTCGGATGAGAATCAGAGAACATGGCACACCAAGTTGAAATCAGCCTTGTGGGCTGATAGGATTACTCCCAAGAAGTCAACAGGGAACTCTCCTTATAAGGTTAGTTTATGGAAGGGAGGAAAGGCTGCCTATATCACTTGAGTTGCTGACATTGAGCTCATGAAGTAGCTAGAGTTATCCGAGTTCAAACCCATGGAAGTGAGGTATGAGAGCTTATGGAGCTAGAAGAGCTAAGAAATCAAGCCATGAAGACAATGGAAAAAGAAAAATCTCAAAACAAGATGAGATTTGACAGAAGGCGAAACAAGATGTTTCAAAAAGGAAAATTGATCTAAAATGGGATGCGATTAAGGAAAAACCGGGAAGGCACTCTAAGTTTGATTCAATATGGAGTGTCCCTTATATTATTTTAGGCTACAAAGAAAATATTGCTTTCTAGCTATCAAGGTTGAATGGAGAAGAAATATGGATTCTAGTTAATGGAACCTATCTCAAGAATTTTTATTGAGTGAAATATCCCTCTTATACATATTAGTTTAAGAGTTGTAATTCCTCAAAGTGCTTTTAGCACATTGCATTGTTTTAGTTTAGTTTACTTATGTAATAAGTGTTTGTGAACTCTCTGCATATTCCATTTGGGATGTGTATGATTTTGTATCTTTGTACATAGTTGTGCCCCTGTTTCTCTTGCACTTTCCAGTTTTAGGAAATTTTGGTGAAGAAACAACTAGCCCTCAACCCAGGATTTATTTTGAAATGAAAATCCCCAGTAGTGCTCTAGAAGTTGGAAGATAGATTTTCAAGTGATGGGATAGTTCCAACAATCAATATGACTCCATGCCCAATGGATCCCCTAAGGTCACTGGTCTTCCAAATCTAGTAGGTAGATCATCCCACAAGTCACCAATTGTTATCAATTTTTGCACCCCCTGTCAAAATAGACAACTTAGCAGGTTGGAACACCGATAGTTGATGGAAAAAGAGAAATGATTTGGCATTCTGTAGGGTAGCTCGTGTTTTGGCTTGGCCGAGTTGGTCTTAACTCGCGGCGAGATGGCAAGCCGCAGCGAATCTTGGAGTTGGAAAATTATTTTATTGGAAAATTGGCTGAGTTTGAGGAAGATTCGGGCTGGGTTGGTTGGCCATATTGGTCACCCGGGTTATACGACATATGGTTAGACGCTTTGGGTTGGACAGGAAAGGTTGGTCAAACAAGTATGTTGAATGGGTCGATGTAAATTCGATTCCTAAAAGGTTAGTCGATGGATGGATGGTGTCAAACCCCCTCGATTTGGACAACCCATTGGTTAGTCGGTGGTGTGGCCTACGGAAAGGTATTGATGACATGGGGTTGGTTGGATTGGTTTCAAGGGTGATGGGTTGGATGGCGTCCACCCCCGGTACAAAAGATGGGTTGGTCGGATGGGTTAGTTGGCTAGGTTTTTGGCTAAATTTTATGATGGATAAGGATGGTGAGTTTAAGGCTAGTTGGGTGGATGGTGCACAGAGAGGATGGTCTACATAGACAGACATCATCCAAGCCCTTGGGAGTTGATAGCAGCCAAAAGGGATGGATGACTCGTAGTCTTACGACATGGTTCGTTGAGTCACCCGGTTAGTCAACTCGTCAATTTATCAGTTTAAGGATGGTTGGGTAGTGCATCGTCACGGGTAGAGATAGATGGTTATCTAACCTCCTACGTATGACGGCCCATAGTGTGAATATGGTGACTCCTGGGTTGGTCGGTATTAAGAAGCATGTACATACCACAAAGTTAGATGTCATGCAACCCCCGATGAAGTTGGACAACAACAAAGTTAGAAGGCCTACTCATAATTATATATAGATCATGGTTGGATGACTATCTAAACCAAATATTGAGAGGAAGTTGTGGGTCGAGATAGTTTTCTGACAAAGAGGATGGATGACGTCCAACCCAATGCGGTTGGACAACCCATAGGATGGACGAGTTACAAACCAAACTAGGGTAGGTGAATGAATGACATCCCAACAACCATAATTAATGAGGCATGGATCCCATGACCACCTGTACAAGAAAAGTACCAAAATGAATGGTTGCTCATACCTCTTTAATGCATCTTTCCAGTTGGTGACCCAAATTGCCTATATATTGTAAAATCCACCTCATTTTGAGGGGAAATTTTTTTAAAGCAAAAGAACTCTGTCAAAATTATTCGAGAGCTATTGTGAGCTAAAGGCCTTGAATTTGGGCTTATTGTAAAGGATTTTTCCTTGTGCTTATATTATAATGGATTGTGTATGTTTCTAAGTAATAAAATTCATGTTTTATGGCCATTTTTTCCCTAACTTGTATGAAATTGTATCTTTTTATTCCATTATATTTGCAAGTATATTGTGCATGTATCTATCTCTTTTGTAGGGTCTGTAGTTTGTTGTGCTTTATGAATATAGGGAATTGAATATTGTCTTGGACTTTGGCACTTCTACCAACCCTCTCCTAATTTTTTTCTCTCTATCTTTCACTCACTTGGATTATCTCACCCTTTCTTGGTGCATCACCTTCACTTAGAGTAGTTTTATTTTATGCATATTTTTATCCATGTATCCTTGGAAATAATTAGGATAGGATTGGTTTAGCTTTCCATTCTCTGCACTTTGGAGAAGTTGGAACTAGGTTAGAAGAAGAAGTCAGCTTTCTCTGGAGGATTATCCTACTTACAAAGTCCCACTCTACAGGATAATCCCATGTTATGCATGTTGCACTGATTTCCTCATACAAAAATCAAAAGCAATCAGGGGTGTTGTAATTTTGACATAACAACACTTACACAGAGGAAAAAGGGTTCTTCAAAAGTGGTTTTCCTAAACTATGCCCTATCTCTAGGAAGGGGAAAGAGAAATTTATTCAATGTGGGAAGCTTTATTAGGATGCTTTGATAAAATGGAAGGCTAATCAATATGGGAAGCCTTCAAATGCCATCAGGAGTATCCATCCTTCGAGGGTATGGTCTAATTTTTAAAATATATCGATGGTAAGAATAAATGATAGCTTTCCTTTGAGTGATTGGTTTATTTTCTTGATTTTTGATTTTGATTTCATGTTTTTATTTTGTTTTCTTATTTTTTTTATTTTTTTTGCATTAACAATTGTCTTTCGAGGGATCATTCTATTTTTGATACTTTGGTTCTTGATTTGAGCATCCTTGGTTTTTGATTTTGCATGGGGAAATATGGAACAAGCTAAGTAGACAGAAAGATGTACAAGAGAAACCCTAGACCCTTTGCATGGTTCCAATAGGTGAATAAGAGAGATATGGATGTGATGACTGCAGAGTTCTCGCCAACAAGGAGAACATATCCATAAGGAAAATGATACAAGTAGAGCCGTGGTTCTTGTATTTAAGGTCACATCTATGAAGTGACGGAATACCATATAGTTCCAAATCATCACGATGAGAAATGGAAAGGGGATGAGATGGAGGAATTATCTAAAGACATGACTAAGGGCACATTGGTAAATGTGCTAGCAATAGAATGGTCACAAGTGTAATGTGTTAAGCGGTTCCACTTTTGGTTTACTGTCAAGGGAGGATAGACGATAGGCTCCCGACCCGTACTTATGCGTAATAATGTATGGTCCAATCTAATTAGGGGAAAATTTCCATGTTAGCTCCTTTCCAGAGTAGTGATGTTCTGATTAGTGTCACATTTTTTGAAGATGGGATGAGATGAGCAAGTAAAAAAATGAAATGTGTTTCCTCTCAAGGAAGGAAAAGTTATGCGTATAAGACAATTTAAGCCAGTCCCTCCATAGAGAGACAAATGTGATTATATAATGGATTGAAAATATGATCAAGATGCATCCAAACTAGACGGGATAAGTTAAATGAAATCCAAGGTACTTCTCGAGGGGAGGCATAGATATGGCGACATAAGTGGTCGTAGGAGGAAAGGATAAAAGGAAGGATTGGATGAAAAATTATAGATGAGATAAGATGATGTCGATACGGAAAGGAATTAACTGGAAACAAATAGACCCTAGAATGAATTCTCCTAGCACGCGTAAGAAGTATGCTAAAAGATCAATAACATCGGGGAGAATATGTTCCCTCGTAAAAGGGGTGTGGATAGGATAGTGGATTTGAAAGGATATGGATGTAAGGAATATGGTACAGTGAGGCAAATAATATCAATAAAATTTGAGGACCCTCGTCAAGAGGTTGATAAGATAAATATCCGATAAAAGGGATCAAACATGATATGGGTGAAGTAGTAGATGGTGAAGGGGACTCATCGAGGAGGTCCTCTAACTCAATAAGATCGTGGAAAATAGTCTAGAGGTCCTTACAATGCTCAGTATCATGGCTCAAAGCTGCAATGAAAGGTGCAGATGTGATGAGAATTGAACCAAGAAGGCTTTAGATGGCTGGGATCGAAGGCTTTGATAAGCAGAACTATGATGGTAGAAGTATGAAGCAAATTTTTTAGGACCTCTTCATATCATTTGATATTTATACCAGGAGAGGTCTGCAAGATATTGTAGATGATGAGGATGAAGGTAGATCATTCTGGGGTCTAGGTGGTTTATAAGAAGAAGTGGAGGTGGATGATTTATGCCTAGATGGATGGATAGTTAAATATGTCGTAGAGGAAGGAAACAAATGGTTTTGATTTAGATGAGTTGATTGGTCAGTTGTGATGGAGAAAGGGGGCCTAAGAAAGAAGGATGAGGCCCCAGGATAGAAGATGTATATTTGGTTTTGATAGGAGGGATGTTGATCTTCTTATGAGGATATTCAATGGGTCTTTCCGGAAGGACACCAAGGTTTCTAGGCTTGGATTGTTCAAGATTACCCTTCGTGGGGATGAAAATAACCTCTACTAGGGGATCTGGTGATGGCATGGTGGTAAATTTGAAAGTAGATTCTGCATAATGGACTCTAAAGAGGGTGAGGGTTGGCTAGATGTGGGGATGTCTGGCTGAGTGGATGAAATAAGAGGGTCACCTATAGTGTCTTACAACTGAAGGGCTCTCCAATATTGCTCGAATGATGTAGGTGGCATGGATAAGGAAGGTGATAGTGGGGATATGGTTACAAGGGTCGATGCGGTAAGTATAGGTAGAAGCACATAAAGAGGAAATGGTATGGAATCCAAGGATGGAACAATAAGAAAGGGTAGAAGATATGTGGATGGGAGAATAGGGTCGATGTAGTGGTTTAAATAGGTTTGGGTGTGGAATCAACTGTAAGAGTAGGTGTAGATGGTGTAGATATGAAAAAGGTTTTGGATCATACGATTGATGATTTCTATGTGAGATGGTGTAGATGGCAGATGGATAGGGCTAGAAGAGGGATGAGTGTCAACCATGCTTATTTCAGGTGTCTCGAGAGGCATATATGTGGGTTAAAGAGATGTGATGGATGTAGATGTGGATGTGGGAATGACAGATGTCAGGACACTAGATTTTTATGAGAGAAGTGAGGAGGTCATAATTGAGGAGATAGGTGGTAGAGATAATGGAGTAGATACAATGTCAGATGAGGTGGGTATAGGAAAAAAATGTGTGATAAGGATTTCACCGCAAATATGGTAACAAGTGTGATATAGGGGTAGGTGTAGACAAGGATTATGTTGATGTGGTAAGAGCGGACCTGGATGTGGTTTTAAGAGAGGTGGTAGAAGTAAGGGAGGTAGGTAGGGTGATTGTAGATGTGATAGATGTAGGAATAATGTTATAAGGGGCTAAGGGTACAATATTTAGGATGGAAGTAGATGAGGGAATGGGTGAAACTGATGTGGAAAGAGGTGTCTGATGTATGGTGTTGATTGAGAATGGGTTAATTTGATGTGATGTAATAGATGAACTCGATGGTGGGGGATTGGGAAATGGTTGTCTAAAGATGTCATGTGATGAGAGTGCCGTAACTGGGTGGATGTAGGAGTAAGGTAATGAGTGTGGTCATAATGAGATGATGGAGATGGGAAAAGAATAGGGAGGTCTAATATGGAAGGCTCGTGAGAAGTTTCCCTCGATGAGATGGGAGGAGTGATGTCATAAGATGAAGTGGGATCTCATTGACCGATACCTGTAAAGAATAAATTCACAGATGGGGTTCTCGTGAGGAATATCCATAAGGGAAGTAGGTATGATGATGTTGGATGACCCCGGAAGGACATGAGGTAATGAGGTCAAATCTTATGGGGAGAAGTAGGAATGGTGTATGACAAGGGGATAAAGGTGATGAGACATAAGGAAAAGGGATATAAGGAGACGAAGATAGAGGTGATGATGTGTAAGACAATGGGGATGAAACATGGTCTACTGGATGGATATGGGTGAGAGGTAGAAGTTATACAAAGAAGATAGTTATAGATAGGGCTATATGAAACCCTAGAAGCAATTTATGATCTAGATGGGGTCACCGAGGACCGCCGAGAACTACTTGAGGAAAATTTTGGATCCATTTTTAAATGGGTAAGCAAGAAAATAATTCCTTTTTATGTTTTGATTAAGAAAATGTAAAGAGGATGGTTATGGAATAACCTAAGAGATGTCAAACTATGTCTATTATTAGGTATGTTGTGGGTGGGAAATGTTTGAGGTGATTTTATTGGGTGATCAAATCCCAATCAGTGAACCAAGTGAAAGGAATGTTTTGATGTGTTAATTTATTTGTGAAGTTTTAGGTTGTGTGTGATCAAATGTGAGATGCAAAGTATTAAACCACCTATTAGACTATGTGCGCAAGTAGGATGTAAAAGAAGGGGTTATTTTTAAGCCCAAAACAAGATGTGATATTCAATGAGTGCAAAAAAAAGAAGGGAAGGCACGATGCAAAAAGGAGAAAATAGGGAAAAGAAGAATACCTGGATAACACTTTTCCTATTTATCTGCACTTCTAAAATGATGAGCAATCTAAGCCACGAACCAAGCAAGCAATAAAGCAATACCTCAAGCTGCAGTGTTAGCGCAAAACAAGAAAAAGTGGGATCTAGAAAAGAAATAAACCACCTAAAGGTTCATCCCACTAGGCATGCCAGGAATGTTGTCCGAAATTTCTTGTTCATTAATCAAATCAATGCACTAGCTACTAAAGAAACTAGTCAACTCAGAAGGATAGAGGGTTTATGTTACCTCGGATACTTGATGATGGGTGTAGGTGTTGAATGATGGATTATTGCCGCTTCAAGATCTACAAAATTGAAATAGATTGGATTAGATAAATAAAAGAAGGGGTTTCCTGACTAAGAGGTTCCAAGAAGCTTTTGAGTTCCTTAGTAGATGTCAACCCCGTTCATTTAGAAAAGGATGAAATAAAGAAAAAGCATGCAGAAACAGAGTTGTCACTAAATATGGAAATGGAAGAAACTAATCTAAAGCTAGTTAGATGAAAATAACTCGAAAAATAAATATTACAGTACGTGTCGGTGGTGACCCGAGACTCTACACAGTAGGTCGACGACAACCTCGAGAGGATGGATCTATAACGAGATCAAATATACGGACTCTAAAAGTTATGGAGCTGATCTACGAGTTCCAGAGGCCTAAGTATGTTGGTTTCCACTGCAGAAAGATCCTGGAGGGATAGAAACCAAAGATATTGATAGAAAGATGGAAAACGGGAGCCTATGTCTAATGAGTTCTTAGGAGGAGAGAAACAAAGAGTAGATGTACCGAGAGTGATTTTAAGATAGCAAGAGAGACTACATAATGCTTTGGAATAGAAAATATAGTATTGGTAGGGCTGGTCGACGGTGACCAGGCATGATTGAAGGTAATTTAGCCAAAAATTAGATGAGGCTGAGAAGAACTGGATAAATATAGCAACCTGCAGACCAAAGGGCTAAAGCAGAGGGTTGTTGAGTGATGGATAGGTGCTATAGATGCTTCTCTATACCTGCAAAAGGTTAATCTACAAGAAGACAAAGATAATTCCATAGATAAGCTGATAAAAGCACTATAAAATTGAGAAATCTTACGAAGAGGGACTGTGAGTAAGGAAAACTATGTCTGATGATGGATGGGATTGTTGCAGGATGCTCTAGAATTTACAAAGAAGCTCTGATCTATGTCTGATTGATTTATTGTCGATTTATCACCCGTGATTGCATGATGTCCATAATGGAAGGAAAACACTTGTTTTAAAGTAGGTCAATGACGACCAGGTTGGGTTGGCGCCAATCATGGGGAAATTTTCCCAATGGGCATGATTTTTTATTTAAGGCAGGATTTGATTATTTTAAAAAGTTGAATGGATGTTTTAAAGAATATTGGTGGGATTAGATGACTTGGGGATGAATCCAAGGTAGTTAGGGCATAAAATAGATGGGATGAAAGATAGAAAAATAAGGGGATGGGTTTAGGATAAAAGCATCCTAAATAGCAAGTTGGTTAGGGGGAATGGATGAGGGTATTAATTAATTAATAGGAATTAATTAACTAATAAGAATTAATGTGGATGGGATAGTTGGGCATGTAAAATATAAAATGATTAATTAATTAATATAGCTTAATTAATTAATAAAGATCATATGGGAATTTGATTAGATGAGGAGGATGATTGAATTAAAATATGTGCACGCGGGAAAATGAGGGCATAAATACCAATTTTAGGTGTCTACATAAAATTAAAGTGATTTTGACATAGGATATATTCCCTCACATATTGACAACAATCTGCTTCCAGAGTAGGTCAAGAATATCCCAAATGTAGGATTTTCTTCGCAAGAACCATGCCACTTGTATGAGCACCACAAATTCCTTCGTGCACCTCTTTGGTTACTTGGATAGATTCTTCAAAATTAAGGCAACATAATATAGTCCTATTCAGAACCTCGAAAATAGATATTTCCCCAAATAGGGTGTAATGGGCTATACATTGGATAAGGGTTCTCTTTTGGGAGTGGGAGAGGTCAAGTGGGAAAGTACCATCCTATAGGTAGTTGTAAATATCAACATACCAGGGGAAAAGGGACCAACAACTTCACATACCAAACATGATTCTAGCTTGTCATAGGTTGGTATTGCTAGATGATCGATAAGGAATTGAAAATATCTTATATCGCTGATAAGCATAATAATGATTTGATGGTAGTAATAGCATTTGCAGATCAGTTTTACATGCATGGAAATAGATGGAAGGAAATCCTAAAAAAATCTTTTAGGTGTCCACCATGCATTTTTATGGGATAAGATTCTCATATTTGACTTTGTATTTATCATTCACTTGTTTGATGATAAGTTGGGAGTCACCTATAACCTCAACTTGTTTGATGTTCCATTTGATAAGTGACTTTAAGTCCTGTAATGAGTGTGTCATATTCGGAAATATTATTTTTTCATGGGAATACGAGTCTAAAATCTTATGGGATGATATATCTTATGGGATTAATGAGGAATACTCCTTCTCCTGAGCCATTAAATGTGAATGACCTATAAAAATATACCTTCTAGGTTGATGATTCTTCAATATATAAAATGGAAGCATCTGGAAGATCCAAAATTAAGTATTTTATTCCTGGAAGAGGTACTCAAACTGATTGGTCAGCAAACACTTATTGTTTGACTAATTTTTATAGAAATACTCAATATAAAGCTCACTTAATAAAATAATACGGTTGGCAGTCCTCCCATCATATTATTCTATGAGGATCGATACGGAACCATGTGCACATCAAACAAGGTTGCACTTCCAATGGTGTCATGAACACTCCACGTAGTAAGCAAGAGATCGAATCACAAAATGAGAATCAAGTACAAAAATACAATGATGTGTCTAGCATGCTCATAGATTAAAGAAAAGAGGTACATATAGGAGTGTTGTGTAACTCTTGTGCATGACACATGTACACAACCCTAACCAACACAATTGACATATTCTCACTAAGTGAGATGAGTGGCCATCTATGGTGGAAAATATGTCGAATGATAATGAAACAATTCATATAAACCAACACCCCCTTTGTAAAAGCAAGGTAGAGGTCATGGAAAGTCATAACTAAAAGAGAAATCCCCTAGAAAACTAATAAATATGTGTCAATGGGTCCCGAAAACTAATCCGATAAGGTACCCATGTACAAAAAACAATCTCTCTAGAAAAGAAGAAGAGGAGAAGGAAAATGGGTCTTGGAAACTAGGCCTGATGAGGTACCCATGTATAATAAGGATCTCAAGTAATGGAGGAAAAACCCCTAAGGGAAAACATCCACTTACAAGAGATAAAAGACACCCCTAAATAACCTAAGAAAGATGTGTCAAATGAGTCCCAACAACTAAAGGCCTAATAAGGTACTCATGTACAAACTACAATCTTTTTAGAAGAAGAGAAGAGATGAAGAAATGTTATCTAGCCTCCTAAGACGAAGAAACCTGTCAAATACCACCTTATATCGTGTGTGGTTCCTATCCAAGGAATGATGCTCCATATGTTATCCTGGAAGTGCCAAGTACTCTATGAAGGGATAGTGAATTTGAAGCAATGAAAAATAAGGAAGGTAAAATTAAATCCTAAAGATAAGAGAAAGAAAAGAAGGCCGAAGTAGATGCATAGAATTAGTAGTGGACCTTAACCTAAGAGGATAACACAAGTAATGATACTTGACTTCATGCCAAGGGTTCAAGAAAGAAGATTGCAACCTAATATGAATGTTTTAACTCAGCGAAGTATCCAAGAAGAGTTTCAATGATGTTGTCTTCCGCATATAGAATAATGAAGGTCCATCTCGCATCGAATAATGTTTTTGTCCTTAGGAATAACATAAATGGAATATCGAAATCTGCCGAGTCCATGAAGGAAACTTAAGGCAACAGATGAAGAACTTTTAATCTAGTCCACGGAAATATGACAAAGGTCTGGAAAGTGAGTGCATGTGAACCTAAGGTAATGTTACGAATATAGAAGTGTCAAAGTATAAAATAGGAACATCCTTTGAAAGGATTCCCAAGTGAAGTGAAAGAAATGTAACAACCCCCATAATAGTAGAAAGAGGATATACAAGAAAGGGTCGATTAATGATGGTCTCCAAAAAATGGAAGTGATACAAATCCTAGAAGGGACACTCCTAATAAAGGAGATGAAGGAATCCTCTAAAACACCTGTAGAAGGATGAGAAACTCCCGATATGGCAACACAAGTAGGTACTACAAAGAGATGACTAAGGTCTAGAAGATACTCGTCCCAAGAGGGTGGCTCAACAAATAAAAGAGCGATGTCTAACAGGTATGAATCATAAAAATATGAAGGAGAGTTGGGAAATGCCTCACATACCGGAAGTGGAAAGGAGGATGATGTAATGAGAGTATGAGGATGAGAATAAGATTTTTGATATCCGATGACAAGAAGAGTGGAGTGTTAACATTCTCTAAAAGGTGGCAAGAGAAGGGGAGAGAATTCCTCAGTATTACTCTCATCATTAGAACTTGAAGAATAACCCTAGTCATCGGAGATAGACATAGGAAAATCAATGTTAGCGTAACCGCCATCACATGAGGAAGTGAAGAAGACAACTATATCAATGGAAGAATAAAAAGAAACAATATCTAAAGGGTCTCTAAATAAGGACTGAAGAATTATCAAAACAATTCGAGGACACTCTGTGTGCGCCACATAATGGTGAAGAGGCCTAGAAATGTACGTCAACAAATGACCAATGACCATGCTACAAGTTTCAATCCATTCTTCAAGTTGATCAGATCACTAAGGGTAGGTACTTGTCTATACAAGTAGAGATAAAGGTCATTGTGAATAAGAAAACATTCCATGCTCAAACACCACAGTGCATAGTTATCCCTACCAAGAAGAATAGGTGGAGGTTGTAATGTAGAAACAGTCCTATGAAGCATAGGTTTGGGAAAAGCAATCTCCATGGTGCATACACAAAAAGAGCAATAAATGTAGAATACAAGAAAAAGAGGGTGCAAGAATACACATAAGTTTATAATACGTTGGACTCGGCTAAGAATGTGTCTACATTCTATTGGGGTTAGCACAAGGTTGTATGAGATAATATATCGATCTAAGCATACATGCAATAAAAGTGGATATTCTACCAAAATAAATATGCAAAACAAGAGATATAAATCAACACCAAATTTAACGTGGTTCACCCAAAGTGTGGGCTACATCCACCAAGAAACAAGACAATATATTATCCAAAGCTTTGAGAAGATATACAATGGAATATTTACAATCTTCCACACCTCTCGGATGTACAGCTTCTTTATTTCTCTCAAGCTTGTCCTTCTTCTCCAAGAATTCTCTATCTCACAATTATTTTCACACAATAATCATTAACTCCATTAATCATTTTTTTCTTCTAAACCCTAGCTTTCATGCTTATATAAGCATATACAATACTTAGGTCACTTAGCCATGTAATTACAATCAATAGATTTTCTTTAATACTAAAATTAGATCTAATTTTTGTGAGTTAAATAAAATACACACGCACAAGTAACCGACGCTTGATTAGCCCTAATCGATGTTGGTTCCTACTTTCTTGACCAATGTTGGTCATGAAAAGAGTTTGCGAGAATCAAATCGGAAACGAGGCACCACGAAGTAGTTGCACTCCAACGAGAATCGTGATAGCTCCAGCGATTGCAAGAAAGAATTGATCAATAATGGAAGAACTTGCTCAACAAAAACAAAGCTTGCACATAGAGGAAAGATAGTGGAGTGTCTTGGCATGCTCATAAATGAATAGTAAATGGGTACATATAGGGTGTTGAGTAACCCTAGTGCATGACACACATGAAACCCTAAACCTAACCCATGTGAGATGACCCTCCAATATGAGAGGAGGACACATAGGATAACTCACACTAACACCCCCCCTTCATCGAAGCTAGGGTAGCGGCAAGGATGAGTCAGATGGAAAAGGAAGACACCCCTAAACAACTAAGAAAGATGTGTTAATGGGGCCCGACAACTAAAGGCCTGATAAGGTGCCCATATACAAACACAATCTTCCTAGAAGAAGAAGAAGAAAAGAAGGACTACATAACTTGAAGAAGATGAGCAGTTGCAGAAGACCTCACCCTAAGAAGAGACCGTAAGTGAAGAAACTTCATCTCAGTGAAGGGCTTGGTGAATAAATCTATAATCTGATCAGCTGTCTGAATGTACTAAATGTCGATGATACCATCATGAATAATCTCTCATATGAAGTGCATATGGATCTCGATGTGATTCGTCTCTGTTGATGATGAACTGGATTTTTGCAAATAGATATTGTGCTCATGTTATCACAGTAGATAATGGTAGGCCACCAAAATTGGATGCCAAACTCTGTTAGAATACCCTATAGCCAAATAGCTTATGTGTCAGCGTTAACTACTCCTCTGTATTCTGCCTCTGTAGATGATATTGCAATTGCATTCTGCTTCTTGTTAGACCAACTAATATGACCCGAACAAGGAGATAAACTGTAGCAAGAAGTAGATTTCTAATGATCTAAGTCACTAGCCCAATCAGAATCTGTGAACCCAATCAAGTCAATATCAACCCCTCCATGATAGTGAATGCCATCAGCATAAGTGCCATGAACATAATGAAGGATCCATTTAGCTGCTTTCCAATGTAGCTCATGTGGCTCCTACATGAATCTAGACACAATCCCAATAGCATACGATAAATCCAATTGAGTGTGAGTCAAGTAAATCAAGCTCCCCACCAACTTTCGATAAAGAGTACCATCAACCAAGGGAGTAGAGCAATCTAAAACCAACTTAACCCCGAGAAAGAAAAGGAGTAGGAGAAGACTTGTAATCGGACATTTGAAAATGAGCTAGCAAATCAAGAGCATACTTAGGTTGTGAAATCAAAATTCCCGAGTCAGATTGTGAAATCTGGATCCCAAGGAAGTAATGAAGCAGACCTAAGCCAAGAATGGAAAACTTTTGGCTAAGGAAATCTTCACTTGAATCAATAATAGAGGAAGATCTCGCTGTGATCAACAAGTCATTAAAATATAGAACAAGAATGAGTATGGAGTCATCTTGTCGTAGAATATAAAAATTTGGATCAAAGTGACACTTGGTAAACCCC
This sequence comes from Taxus wallichiana var. yunnanensis, assembly GCA_018340775.1. NCBI lineage: Eukaryota > Viridiplantae > Streptophyta > Pinopsida > Cupressales > Taxaceae > Taxus > Taxus wallichiana. The sequence continues at coordinate 74,186,878 of CM031242.1, forward strand.
GATGTAAGTAAAAGGAGTTCATCTTGGCATACCAAGCTCGAGGGGCTTGTTCCATAAAGAGACTTCTTTAACTTACAAACAAGGGAGGGATCTTGGACATAACCCGGAGGTTGTTCCATATAGATCTCTTCCTCTAGGTCACCATGAAGGAAGGCACTCTTAATGTCCATTTGATGGACTTTCCATCTATTCATGCAGCAATGGCTAAGGTCAGTCGAATAGAAGTCATCTTCACAACCGGAGCAAAGGTTTCTGTATAATCAACCCTAGCTATCTAGGAGAAACCCTTAGCTACTAATCACACTTTAAACTTTTCAACATCTCCATCTACTCCATACTTTTTGAACACCCACTTACACCGAACGATTTTTCTTCCTTTCGGAAGAGTGGTGAGATCCCAAGTATCGTTCTTCATGAGAGAGGAATACTCCTCATCCATGGTAGAATCCAACTCAGGAATACCAAAATCAGAGGCAAAGAAAGAGTGGGGTCCAATGAAATCTGAGTGAGTACATCTCATATCCAAAGTATCTCCAACTAAATCTCCAACACTTTGCAAAGTTTTCCTGGCCCAAAGGGGACCAGGAGGATCAGGCTCAGAGTCAGAAGATTCTTCACTTGAGTGAGAAGGGACATAGTCCTCATCATCACTACTATCAGAATCAGAAGACTCAAAGGTCTGATGGTTAGGAGGATCCGGAAGAGGAGCACGCTCAACAATATCATCATCTGATGAGTCAGAATCAATCAGCAAGCTGAAGAACCTCAATAGGTGGAGAAGTAGAAGTCGAAGAAGACTCATCGAACTTAACACTTCTCTCAATATACAGCTCATGAGAAGTAGGATTCATCAATCGATATCCCTTCACGCCATCAGGATACCCTATAAATATACAAGGTTTAGATTGTGGTTCCAAGGCCTTGTGTTTCTTCTTGGGAATCTGAGCCATATCCTTGGATCCGAAGACTCGAAAGTGCTCAACATCAGGCTTACGTCCAAACCAGGCTTCAAAGGGTGTCATCCCTCTTATTGCCTTGTGTGGAACATGGTTCTAAATGTAATTTACACAATTCACTACTTCAGCCCAATACTGTGGAGGAAGAGACTTCGATTGAATCATACAAGTGGCCATCTCCTTAAGAGTATAGTTATTTCTTTCTGCGAAGGGCTATAAGCAACTGTATGCTACAAAGAGATCCCTTTAGAAGTACAAAAATCCATGAACCTATTATTTACATATTCACCTCCATTATTAGTTTGAAGAACCTTGATAGACTGTTCCACCTATTTCTCAGCAAGAGCCTTAAAGTCCTGAAAATGTTCAAAGACTTCAGACTTAATCTTAAGAAAATATACCCAAGTATATCGTGAATAGTCATCAATGAAGGTTAGCACATAAAGATCTCTAGTAAATGAAGGAGAAGAAAATGGACCAGAAACATCGTTGTGAACAAGATCTAAAGGACGAGTGGCTCTCCAAGATTTTCCTTTGTCAAAGTTCTTTTCAGGATGCTTTCCAAGGGTACAACCCTCACAAAGACCCTTAGAAAACTTGACACAAGGCAACCCGTTGACCATTTCGTTTTGGCTCAATAGTTCAAGGTAGCGATAATTTAGATGTCCAAAACACTCATTTCATAGCTTACTAACCTCATTTGCATGAGTGAGAAAGGTAGTGGGTGTAGAATCAGAAGTAAAGTGGCAAAAGGTATATAACCATGAATGGTGATCAACCTTTCCCTCAACCACTATAGTGTCATTGTTAAGCTCACGAATAATCACTAAATTAGGACAAAATTTCACTCGTATTCCTTCACCAAGGTGATTAATTTGGTAAACCGATAGGAGATTGTAGGGAGATCAAGAACACTCAACACTTGGTTAAATGTTCCCCCATCCATCTCTACTGATCCACTACCGGAAACCGACACTGTCATGTCATTACCCATCATGATTTGGGACATTCCATAAGGTTCGATGTTGGAAAACTCAACATGTGAAGAACCCATGTGGTGCAAGGCACTGGAATCTATAATCCATGTCAATGAAGGAGCAACTCTAGCTACAAGGGTTTTTCCTTTCTTCTTATCATTTTTAGCATCTTTTGCAAAGAGAAGACTCTGCATTCGAGCACTTTGTTTTATGGATTTATGAACACTTATTTTATTCTTCTCAAGTAAATGAGATAAGTGATCAATCTATTTCAAAACAAGTGTTTCTCGTCATGACCAGACTTCTTGCAATAGGAACATAAATACTTACTTTTCTATACCTTAGGCTCGAAGTTGAAGTGCTTGTGTCATTTTTGGGTTTGGTATTGGTTTCTTTCTTAGGTTGATCCTTTGTTTCTTTCCTCTTTTCAATCTTCTTTCCCTTGTTAGTACTTGCTACAAGGGCATGTGACTTGGACTTGAGAGACCTCATTTGAATGATTTTGTCCTGTTCTCAAATGAGTTGGGATGAAAAACATTCAAAGGAGGGCATAGTCCAAGTATCGCCCAAAGAAACTTTTGTAGCTTAAAAATTTGACACAAAGATAGAATATTCGGGACCTAGCTTAGAGAGAATCAACAAGATCAATTGAGAATATTTCTTTTCTACTTGAAATCCTTTTAACAACAATATAATGTGGACAAATTTCGAGAAGAAAGCTTGTAGGTTTTCAAAGTCACTAGGATTTAACCCTAGTAGTTCATTTTCCAACTCATGCGCTCTCATGTCATCTAGTTGTCCAAACATCACATCCAGTGTTTTCCATGCAGATTTAGGTGTTTTAGACACCTCAATGTGGAAGAGCAAGTCAGGAGAAATGGACATGCAAAGAAGACCTAAAGCTTCATCACTACGGTTTAACCACTTAGATTTTTAGGTTCATCATCTGGTTCAGTCTCAGTTCCCATGGTAATGTGGAATAACCCTTTAGCCCTTAGTTTCATTATTATTTTTGATCTCCATTCGAAAAATTTGAATGGCGTAAGAAAAGGAATTGAAAGATCATCCATAGTAAGAGAGAGAGAGAGAGAAAGAAATGCAGAAAAGAAACACAACCACCTAGGACAATAATAACACCCCTACTTTCAGCACTTTATAGTTTAGTGCATTGATTACAATCAGGTCCATGTGTGTGGTTTGAAACACTTGGTAACTCGTCTTGCAATCAATGTAATAACATGCAAGAGAGGAGACCACAATAGTGTTTCGTGGAGCGAAAAAAAAAAGGACACCGTAAACAAGCACAAGCAAAAATAGAAAGGAGGCAAAAGCCAACCCTGGTGGTGAGAAAAAATGTCTCATGTCGTAAAAGGAAACCCCCTTGCTGCAGACTATGGCGGACGCGCTCACTAGTCGCAAGCAATAATAAGGGTGAAATACAAGGTTTGGGAACTCAAGGAGTTTAGATATCTTCAGAACGCTGGAAAAAATGCCTAGAAGGTAAATAAGTGCTCAAAGTGATGTTGCACACTTGAGCGCACGATTAGAGAAAAAAATGACAATAACGCCTAAATTTTACCATTTGGAAACGCCCAATTTTGCTATTTTGAGAGCTATTGGAGTTTTAAAAACGATAAAAAGGTTATTGAAAGACGATTTTTAATAAATCGTAAATGAGATAGATCAAATTAATTTGTAATTAATAAAAATAGATTTAATTAAATTAAATCTAATTAATTACAAAAACTAATTAAGATCAAAAAATTAGATCCTAATTAAGATAATTGATTGATTTAAATAAATCTAAAAAATTGAAAGCTTAAGATCTATGCAGATCTATAAAGCAATTTTAAAAAAACTTACCAAATGGATACACACGGCTTATTTTTTTTTTTAAAAAGCTTTTAAGAAATAGAAACTTAAGGAACTTACCAAAAACCTTAAAAAACTTACCACGTATGGTTTTAAAGGATTAAAAAATGGAAAGTATTTTTGTTGTTAAAAACTTACCAAAAAAATGAAACTTACCAAATAACAAAAAGCTCTTTGCCAAAATAAGCATCGGCTTGGAAATCATGTGGAGTTTTTGTGTTTGTGTTGTATGTTGCTGTTTTTTTAATTGTTGTTGCTACGGATTAAACACTTACCCACAAAAGAGTTTTAAACACTTACCCACAAAAACGGCTTACCGAGTTTGTTGTTTCTATTTTTTTGTGTTTTGCAGAGGCCGTGGCAGGAGAGCGAGGCAAGTTTTGAGGAAGGTAAGCCGTGGGAAGAGCCGTGGGAAGAACCCTGTGAGCATCAACAAAAAATGGTGGCAGCAACCAAAAAATGAGCCCTACTCAACAAAAACTCTACATCAAGGAGTGGAGACCTTCAAGCAAAGAAAAATGACTATGTAGAGGCAAATTCTACAAGAAAAAGCCGAAACCATGCCAAGGAGCTCAGTTGGGGGATGGAAAAACCTTTCAAATGAACTCCAAGCCACAGAAAAAACCTGTATTTTGCAAAATACCGGGAAAATAGAGAGCCAAAAAACACAGATATCTAAAAAACAATTCACTTCTATTTTAATAATTTATTAAAAAAATGAAATTAATCTCTATTTTGGTTAAAAATCCAAATTTAGCTATAGATAGCTAAATGTGGCTGTAAATACCCTAAAATCTTCAGGAATACCTACACAAGTACATAAAATAGGCACAAAAACCGACACAACTTTCCAAGAAAGCTTGTTAGAGAGATTAGCAAAATAATTCCAGAAAATAGTGATCGAAAAACTTGCATGCAGAGTAAAAAACGAAACCAAGAAAGAGTAATCGCAACTAAAAAATAATGAGTGCACGTTTACCCGATCTCAGCTCTGATACCATGAAAAGAGTTTGCGAGAATCGAATTAGAAACGAGGCACCACGAAGTAGTTGCACTCCAACGGAATCGTGATAGCTCCAGGATCACAAGAAAGAATTGATCAAGTAATGGAAGAACTTGCTCAATAGAAACAAAGCTTGCACATAGAGGAAAGACAACGGAGTGTCTTGGCATGCTCATAAATGAATAGTAAAGGGGTACATATAGGGTGTTGAGTAACCCTAGTGCATGACACACATGAAACCCTAAACCTAACCCATGTGAGATGACCCTCCAATATGAGAGGAGGACACATAGGATAACTCACACTAACGGGTCATAGGTGACCGATGTCGGTTCCTTCATAACCGATGTCGACATCGTGTTTTCGAGAAAGTTGATAGAGCATGCTAAACTAAGGTAATTGAGTTTTACAACTCAATAATCTCCCACTTGGAGATAAATTACTGCACTATACTTGTACAACATCAAACTTGGATCCTTTCCTTAGCTTTTTTCTTCCTCTTCAAGTCTCAAACTCGAAGACCGGCGTAGTGGAGTTTAACTCCAACTTCTCTTTTGCTAATGGCTTCATTCACATATCCACAGTGGTTTTCACTCATATGAATCTTCTCCAATTTCAGTTTTCCATCCTCCAAGACTGTCATATAAATTGATACCTCAACTAAATGTGTTTCATTCTAGAATGAAATGTTGATTTCTTTTCCAAATGAATTACAACTGATCACATCGAACAATTTGCAATCATCTTGCTCCTTTCCTAACTCTTCCATGAACCTACTCATCCATATCATCTCTTTACTAGCCTCTGTAGCTGCAACATACTCTACCTCTGTAGTAGACAAAGTCATAACCTTATGCAATCTTGATATCTAGCTAACTATCATTCCACCTACTATGAAAATATATCCAATAGTGCTCTTCTACCATCCAGATCTCCAACCATATTTGAATCAACATATCCACATAAATAAATATCTGAACCTCCATAAAGCATAACTACATGCTAGATGTCCCTCTCAAATACCTGAGTATCCATTGGACTGCTTTCCAATGCTCTTTACCTAGATTGGCCATAAATATACTCACAACTCCCACTACTGTGCAATGTTTGGTTTGGTACAAACCATAGCATACATGAGACTCCCAACTGCTGAAGCATATGGTACTCATGTCATGTATTTTACCTCCTCATGTGATGAAGGACACTAATCTTTGCTCAATTTGAAGTGTCCAACCATAGGTGTACTAACAAGTTTTGAATTCTACATTTTAAACCTTTCTAACACCTTGTAGATATAATCCTCTTGAGACAAATACAATTTCTTGTTCTTCCTATCTCTGTGTATTTACATGCCAAGGATTATTTTTGCAGCTCCTAAATCCTTCATAGCAAATGTGTGAGATATATTTCCCTTAAGCTCACCAATGTCTTGCATACTAGATCTTGTAATAAGCATATCATCCACATACAATAACAAAATAATATAACTCCCATTTTCAAGCTTCTAGAAATAAACACAATGATTAGATTGACATCTTAAGTAACCATTATCATGCATGAAACTATCAAACCTCACGTATCATTTCCTTGGAGTTTTCTTGAGCCCATATAGGCTCATTTTCACCTTACATGCTAATTTCTCCTTACCCTAGACTTCATACCTAAGCGCTTTCGCATATAAATATCTTTATCCAAATCACCATAAAGGAAAGGTATCTTCACATCTAGTTTCTCTAAATGAAAATCATGTACTACAACTAAACTCAATACAGTACATATGGAAGTCATTTTAACAATAGGAGAAAATATTTCACCAAAGTCAATACCTACTTTTTATGCAAATCCTTTTACTACAAGTCTTGCCTTGTACCTTTTATGTCCACCCTCTTCTTCCTTGATCCTATAAACCCATTTGTTTTACAATGTCCTCTTACCTACTGGAAACTTAACTAAATCCCAAGTTTGGTTTGTTACAAGGATTCCATCTCCTCATTCATTTCATGCTCCCACTAAACGTGGGTCTCATCCTACATTTCTTCTTCAAAACTTTCTTGTTCACCATTTTATCGTCAATAATAAATAAGATAGAGAAGGTGTAAATATTTTAGAGGTTTGCTTACCCTTTCTAACCTTATCATAGAAGTTTGGGGTACTGGAGGCTCATTTTGGACCTCCTGGACATTTGTTTCCAATTATGATAGTGACTAATGCCGGTCACTTGAATCGAAGATGGTTTTTCTCATCGATGTTGGTTTAGATCTTTTGTAACCGATACCTATTCGGTGACATATATCAGTCAGGGATCAACCGACACCGGTTACTATGTAACCATATAGGTATGAATTTTAAATCTGAGAGTTCATTTTCATTCATAAACTTCTCAACTGGTTCGTCTTTGGGTACCAAATTTAATCCCTATACATTTTATTTTCATTCCATTCAATTTCACGAATCCTAACAATTTTAGAATTCTTTAAATCCCAAAAATAGAATCTAAAATCACCATATCCATAACTAATGAAAGTGCATCTTGGATTTTTCATCCGATGCTTTTCTATTTTCCTTATCAATATGCACAAAAGATTTTAAACTAAAAACTTCAAGAAGAGAAATATCTACCTCTTTTCGGTCCAATATTCCTATGGTATTCCTCCATCTAGTGAACTTGAAGGCCCACGATTAATCAAATAATTTTTGTATCAACTACTTCTACCCAAACTGCAAGGGTAATCCAACATGTATCATTGTTCTTCTAGCATGTTCTATGATTGTCCGATCATTCTTTCTACAACACCATTCTCTTGTGGTGTTCTTGGAACCATCCTTTCTCTATATATTCCATTCACTAAAAAAATAATTAAAATCCTTTCTACGGTATTCACCACTATTTTCAGATCTAAGGAACTTTAACTTTTAATTTGATTCATTCTCAATAAGGGATTTCCATCTTTTAAAAGTCTCAAAAACATCATATTTATGTTTAAAACAATAAAATCATACCTTTCTTGTAGCATTATCAATGAAAGTAACATAATCTAAGGATCCTCCATGAAAATCTACCTAGGATGGTCCCCACACATTTGATTATACAAGATCTAATTTTTACTCCTTAGTTGCCCCAAATTTAAGAAATCTCGCTCTCTTTTTCTTTCCAAAGACACAATGCTCATAGAAATCAAGATCTAAATCTTTCAAATCTGATAACTTACCCTTAGCCTTAAATATCTTCATTCCTTTTTGACTCATATGACCCAACCGATTATGCCACATGCATGCATCTAAATCTAAAGTAGATAATACAAAAAGGAATCAAGTAACACAGGTAGATAAATATAACGTTCCTACCTTCTTGCCTCTTTCCACAACAAAGGCACCCTTGGTGACTTTCCAAGAGTCTGTTGTGAATGTAACCATGCAACCAACTTCACCTAGTTTCCCTATAGAAATAAGATTCCTCTTGAGGCTTGGCACATGCCTCACATATTTCAATACCCATGTATTTCCATTCTACAATTTTAGATGAACTTCCCCTTTACCAGTAATACTGCAAGGTTCATCATCACCCAAATAAACATGCCCAAAATTACCTTGGACATAATTTCTGAAATAACCCTTATTAGGGGTTGCATGGAAAGAAGCTCCTGAATCTAAAACCCATGATTCTATTCTATTATCCAAATAAAGAATAAGAGCATCTTGCATTACCTCTACTGCAATATTTACCTCTTTACCTTTGTTTGGATGTTGGTTCTCTTTATCCTTTGACCAACAATCTTTCTTTGCATGTCCTTTCTTTCCATAATTCCAACAAGTAATTCCCTTACCTTTGGATTTAGATTTGTCATTCCTTGACTTTGATTTCCCATTATTCTTACTCTTGGTGTTTCGACCTTTTCTTTGCGTAAAAATGGAGATGAAACAGATAAGGGGTAAATGGGAATAAGAGGAATACATGTTGTTGGGTGATGGGTAGAAGTTAGAATGTGCGTATGTGACTTCGATCTTGGTTGATCGTGAGAACTCATTTTTTGGGAAGGACTACCCACCTAAAATACAAAACAAGACCACTAAAGAGAGTTAAACCATATATGACAATGGAATTCCTAGCGTATGCTAGGTCCTAAGAACTGTGATACTTCCTAGAAGGTCATCAATCCACTATTTATAAATCAATATAGAAGAAATTAAACATGTAGATAAAAGAATCTCATGCTAGTGTTCTGATTTGGGTGCCTCAGACTACTATCAACGTCGATCCGATTAAATAATAAAAACATTATGCGAGTAAAGGTTTTAGGTTAGGTTGCGGGTGTGCAAAGGTGGTATGTGGGTCACTGCATGAGTCTTGGTGAGGTTGGGTAAGGTTTGGGTTGATTTGGGTGAGGTAGGTTTGGTTCTTTGGATCGAAGCAGATACTGCACAGAGATCGATATCGGTTAGGATATGATCGATGTCGGACACATATGACTGATGTTGGTAATTATAAAAGCTAGAAGAGACTTAAAGTGGGGCCTGGGTTTTCTCTCATGACAACACAAAAAGTTTAGAAGGGTTTTTGGTGATGATTTTGGTGAGGGTCAAGTTTAGATAAGGTTTTGTGGGGTTTTAGGGGAGTTTTGGGTGAGCCGGAGGTTGGGGAACGGGTGAAGGGAATAAATCACCGTGACTGGTATCGGTCGGGGGTCGATCTTTGGTATGAGGTAGACCAACCATGGTTGGGGATAACTAGTGTCGGTGACTATGGGGAATCGAAAGATAATATAAAACAGGTTTTGGGTCCTCTCTGTGATTTCACAAAGAGTTGGGAGGTTGGAATGAGACAATAAATTAGTGGTGGAGGGTTCGGGGCTTGATCAAACAGAGTTTTGGAGGGATTTTGGAGGATTTTCAAGGGGATGGTTAGTAGAGAGAGCTGAGGGATAGCTTCAACTGAGAAAACAAGGAATTGAAACAAATGCTAAAACCAGTGAGGTAGAAGATCTACTTACTTGAAGTCTAGAGGAGTAATGCTCACATGTAAGGATAGAGAGGTGATTGGAGATGTTGGTGAAGGTGGTTAGCTGGTCCGAGAGCCTTTTCTTGAGATACTTCAATGTCTCTTTGCTTCTAGCATGCCCGGAGGTTACTGCAGGTCCTCCTCCTTTCCAAAGAGTTTCCTCAAATCTACCAAATCAATCTACATTTGAAGAAGTGATCTCTTCAATCCACAAAATGAACAACAAATCAACAAATTACCCACCACTTGGAAAGAGCTCAAGTTGTGTATTTAAAGGTGACCGGCAGAGGTCCCACATAACCGACATCTTTTTTTCGGTGACTAACATCGGTCAAAGTGGGAACATCTATTTTAAAAAGAGAGTGGGGAATTTTCTTTCCCAATGACTTTTACCCATGTCCTATTGCCCCAAAGGTAATGAGGCAAATAATGGTCACATGGGGGATGTAGGCCATTTTTAGGGTTATGGGGAGATGTGGGTCCCAAGTATGGGCTTGTGGAAGACAAGTGGGGTAGTGGAAGGGTGAGGTGGAGGGATAAGTGGGGTAGTGGAATGGTGAGGTGGAGGGGAAATTGTGGTAGTGGAATGGTGAGTTAGAGGGACAAGTGGGGTAGTGTAATGGTGAGGTGGTGGGTGAGGTGGCTGAAAAAGTGGCAAGGTGAGTTGGCTAGGTGAGTGGGTAGATTAAATTAGTGAAATGTGATTTAATTGTTAGGTGTGTGAAAGTGGGATTAATATGGTAGATTAAGGGGTTGTGGGTGAATCAATTAGGGTTAATTAAATTGATCACACATATAGAAGGTGATAATTAGGTCATTCGGAGGGGAATAATGAAATGTGACACTTTTTAGGTGTCTACGCTTGGATCTCTCCTTCTACCTCGCCTATGCTTTCTACATTCAAAGAATTCCCCAGATGATGATTCCTTTGTACTTTTCCGTGAATTTATTCATTCAAGATTATACTAACCACATCATCAAACTTTGAAATATTATTAGCAGATGTTGTATTACTAAAATTCATTACCAAGTTATCCCAACTATCAAGTAAAAAACATAAGAATAAGAGTGCTTTCACTTCATCATCAAATGGAATATCAACCGATTTTAACCGATTTACAATAGATCATAAATCATTCAAATGACTAGATGTAGATCCACCTTCATGCATCTTAGAACTAAATAGTTTCTTCATAAAATAAAATTTATTTGAAGCACTAGGTTTTTCATATAAATTAGCACGAGATTTTATTAACTCTACCGTAGAAGTCACTTCTGTAATATTAGAAGCCACAGATGATGTCAGGCTCAATCTTATAGATCTCAAAGCCTTTCTTTCAAGAATATTCCATTCTTCATCATTCATCTTCATAGTTCTAGACTTTTCATCCAATGGTAAGTACAAATATCTTTGATATAGATAATCCTCAATCTACATCTTCCATAATTGATAATTTTGGTCATCAAACTTCTCTACCTTGTATTGTTTTCTTCTACCATTGATGTAGCTCCCACTCAATCAGAAAACCCTCTATGAGTAAATTTGTCAACACATAAACCCTCAAACAAATCTCTGATACCAGTTGTTGGGGTTAGCACAAGGTTGTACAGATAATATATCAAATCTAAGCATACATGCAATAAAATCGAGATATTCTACCAGAAGAAATATACAAAACAAGAGATATAAATCAACACCATATTTAACGTGGTTCACCCAGTGTGGGCTACATCCACCAAGAAACAATCCAATCTATTATCCAAAGCTTTCAAAAGATATACAATTGAAGATTTACAATCTTCCACACCTCTCAGATGTACAAGTACTTTCTTTCTCTCAAGCTTCTCCTTCTTCTCCAAGAATTCTCTCTCTCACAATTATTTTCATAATAATCATTAACTCTATCAATCCTTTTTCTTATAAACCCTAGCTTTCATGCTTATATAGGAATATATAATACTTAGGGCACTTAGACATGTAATTACAATCAATAGATCTACTTTAATAATAAAATTAGATTTAATTCATGTGAGTTAAATAAAACACCCACGCACAGTAATCGATGCGATTATCCCTAACCGATGTCAGCTCCTACTTTCCTGACCGATGTCAGTCATAGGTGACCAATTTACGTCCCTTCATAACCAATGTCGGTCCCTTCATAACCTATGTCGATTCATCGTGTTTTCCAGCAAGTTGATATAGCATGCTAAACTGAAGTAATTGAGCTCCACAACTCAACACATTCAACACAACACACAAGAACAATGATAACCCCCCTGTTTGCAGAACTTTATAAGTAGTGTGTTGATTACACCCAAGTGTTCATGTGACGTGAGATGGTTGGTCACTCACCTTGTAATTAGTAAAATATCACATAAGTGTGGAGACCATAATATGTTCATTCATGTGCAATGAAACAAGTGAACAAGCACAAAAGCAAGCAAGAAGGGAAGGAATCTCTCTTTCTACAAGGTTGTGGTGAATGCACTCACTAACCCGCAAGTGAAGAAGAGTGATTGCAACGCGTAAAGGACTAAAAATGAGTCCTAGGGACTTTAGGATGCAACAGAGGCTCGTAGAAGGCAAAACAAATGCTAAAAGGGGCGATACACACTCAACAAAAAGATTAGTAGAAAAAATCATCTAATAACGCTAAAATGCACTTTTGGAATGCCCAATAGGTATAAATTTAGAAAACAAAAGGCTAAAAAAGTGACTATAATGTTAAAAATTGACTAATTTTAACTACTAATGAGAAATAAAAGAGCCTAAAATTTTTAAATTAAATGCTTGGTTAAAAAAATGAAGTTCCTAAGATAGACTAATTAAAATTAATCCTACCTAATTTAAATAATTTAGATCCTAGGATTAATTATTACCTAAACATTATATTAACCACTTTGCTTTAAAATAAATGTTGCCCATTTTTAATATTAAACCCACCCAAGTGCATTTAAAATGCTCAACTCACACTTAATAAAATGCACCCTCATTAAAAAAATCAGCCCCTATTTTAATTTAAAACCCACTTAACAAAATTAAATAGGTTTCAAATTTAAAAAAGTGGAGTGAGGGTTAAGATGTAAGAAAAAGGGTCAAAGAAAGTAAAGGCCTAGTCAAAGAAAACAACACGCATCCTAACAGGGAATCCACGTTGGTGAGGGAGTAGGTCTAGGAAGCACTTACATCCAGGGTAGGGAGCAATGGCTCAAGGGAGAATAAGTCAGCAACAGCAAAAACACAAGCTAAACAACCATGAAATCGAAGAAAAATACACGTGATGCAAGTTTAAATGTACACAACACAGGGAGATCACAAATCTAGGGTCAAAATAGAGGGAAGGGCATCAAGCAGATCCACACTAGAGACAACTCACATACATATAAGGGTAGGTCGATGACCCAACAAAGCAAAGAGAAAGGCCGATCAAAAGAAAAAGAAACACAAAAAAAATCCAAAGACAATAACCTTGTAGCGAAATCAACAATAAGAAAACCCCACCGGATCAAGAAAAAACAAAAATGACATCATCGAATCACGGAGGACGAAAAAACATAGCGTGATGCAAGAAAAAACGGCTCGATTCACAAAGAAACTCATATCAACATCAATGCAAAAAACAAACCAAAGAATGCAAAAATGCCCAAGAAAAACAAGGTAGACCAATGTTAGCGAGGAAAAGAAAAAAATCAACACGAGTGCATGCAGAGAAAATCCAATGCAAAGAAGGTGAGAGTAATGCAAGAGTTCACCAAGGTAAATCAACGGACAACATGCAAACCCGAATCAAAAAAATGACCCAAAGACAATATGAAAGTCAATGAACCAAAGCAAGAAAACAAGAGCTAATGTAGGGGATAAAAACTACAACTAGGTAGGGAGAGAGGCTAAAACAAGCCAAAAACTAGATTTTCTATTAAAAAAATCACTTTCAATTATAAAATACTGATTAAAAACTAGAAATTTACTAACCTCCATGTTTAGTAATTTCTCCAAACTTAGTTGTAGCTATCTAAATATGGCTAGAAAACACCGTAACATGCACATGAAAACTCAGAAAACCCGCACAAACTCCAAAAATGATATTGTTAAACCTATAAGCAAGATTCCACAATAAGATTAAAAATTTACACGAGAAGTACAAAAACTAGAAAAAGAAGTAATAGTAACCGGAATCAAACGAGTGCACATTTACCAAACAATCAATCGATACCATATCCAATTTTTATGAGGATCAATACAGTAACCCTGTTCACATTAAACAAGGTTGCACTTCCAATGGTTTTGTGAACACTCCACGTAGTAAACAAGAGATGAATCAGAAAATGAGAATCAACTATAGAAAGACAATAATGTGTCCCACATACTCATAGATCAATGAAAAGTGGTACATATGGGAGTTTTGTGCAACTCATGTGCATGACACATGTACATAACACTAACTAACCCTATTGACCTATTCTAACTATGACCAATTCTCACTATGTGAGATTACTAACCATCTATGGTGGACAAGACGTAGAATGACAATGAAATAAGTCATATACACCAACACATCATTCCCTGTAAGTTTAGGTTTTGATAAAAAGGTATTTGAGAGGGTTAACTTTAGATATTATCTTGGTATGGTTGTTCAAAAGGTAATGGTGGAGTTTTTGGAAGGAGGAGATAACAATCGGGCATGTTTTTTCAATCTTCGGGTAGTTGAGCTCATATGTAATTAAGGAACAACTAAATTAATATATGGATATCTCTTTGTATAGGGAATCATATTGTGTCAAGAGCCTTCCTATAGAAAATTAGGTAGAAAATATGTATAAAGACAAAGTTTCACACGGGGTAGTGTTGGATCTCAAACTTGCACCCATCCTAGATCAGGTTGAACTGGGTCATTGAGGCCACAATGGAAGCTGTCTTTGAGTTGTGGGACCTTGCATGCTTGAGATAGACCTCCGGAGAAGGCCAGTTCCTCTACCTCTTTACTAATACACCTACTCCTAATGTTGAAACCAAACTCTAAACTAATCATGCCAAGGGACCAGAGTTAGAAGGATATGTAAAAATGGAAAAATAATCTAAGAGAGGTGATAACACAAAAAGAGGGGGAAGTAAACATCATTGGATTAAGAGAAAAGGAAGGAAAATATGCACACAAAAAGGATAGACACGCACATTATAGTCTATAACACATTCACGCATTCATTTTCATGAAGTACAAATAGGAAAAGAACTTGCAAGGGAGGTAAAGTAACAAAACAATAGTCAATATAAAGGAGAGGGAAAGAGAAGCAATAAAACTGAGCTAAGGCAAAGAATAGACAAAAACTAGCTTTCATTATTTCTAAAATGCACAGCCAATTACAATATAGTATGAGGCCAATATCATCATACAAATACAATATCTAAAGTCCTACAACTTAATATGTATAAAAATGAAGTCATTAGCAAACCAAAGGGTTCAATAACCTTTATAATGAGCATAGCTCTTACATTTATAGAAGAAGGAGAGAAGAAGAAGAGAAAGAAGAGGGAAACTCAAATTTAAAATTTTAACTAGCAACAACAAGAAATAACTACCTAAAAATCCCCCTGCAATGCTATCAGATGTGCCTCCTCATGTCTTTTTTCTTGTTGGAGAAGGAAGGAGAGAAAATTGGATCAATTCTAGGTGGTTGGCTCAACTAGACATGTGCATTAATGGGTAAAACACATTTCCCTACTTCTCACCTACCAAATCCCACCAATGTTTGATTTTTAATGATCTCAAGTGTATACCACATTAGTATATTTCCAACAAGACTAAGAGCACTCAAATCTGAGCTCTACAACAAAATTTATGACATTCTGAAGTCTACATGGTGATCTAGACATGCAAGGATACATGGCGGAGTCTTGAATGGCTGAAGGATCAGCCAAATGTTCATCTATTTTTTCATTTCTACCATGTGTCACATAATGGTTAATTGCGTAAGGATTTGGAACCCTTTTGGTGCACTTTGATATCTCATGTGTGGCACACTCAAGTCTAACAGGTTGTAATGTGACACAAAGAACTAGTGTGGGAGAAGGTGTAAGGCATGCATGGAAGAAAGAGGCATAAAAGAGGAAAGTAGAAGATGGGCGCGCAAAGCTAACACGTGCAAAAAGAATATATGCATACTTATAAGAAACAAGCATGTAATAATCTCATGAGAATCCAATTGGATGCACGCGGTAGAAAGAAGGAAAGGGGGCAGAAGAATGTGCCATGAGACTCAAAGCCATTTTGAAGGAAATTCAAGCATGTGTGCGAAGAGTGCATAGGCGATAGGAAGGTGGCGGTGCACGAGGAATGTTCACACAAGGGAAATGGAAGAGGATAGAGGAATGGATAAAGATGGAAAGTGTGAGAGGATAAGAGTGTGCAAGGATGTGTGACAAACTACAACTAGGGAAATTGTGATAAGGGGAAAACAAAAGTGCGAGAAACCTGCAATATTTGAACTTGAGCTACAATGGAGATGTAAGTTTTCAAAATAACTAGGAGAGTTATTTTGGACAACATTTAGGTGGTACAATAATAGATGGATTTTCCAAATATTGTTTGAGTTGAGAAAAGGCTTGTTGGCAATCTGGGCCCCAGTGGAAATCAATATCTTTCTTTAGAGATGAGTGAAGGAGTGGCACTTGTCTCTAAGTTGTGAAATGAATCTTCAAATGGCCTAAATTTTTCACCGTAGGATGTGCAACAGTTTGAGGTTCTTATGAGGAGGCATCTTAGTGATAGCAATGAATTTAGTGGGATCTAATTCAATTCCACGCATGAGACACAATGAATCCCAATAGTTTACCTGAGATGACTCCAAAGACACACTTCTTCATATTCAAATGGACCTTGTAATCTAGAAGTCATTTAAAGATACAAAGTGAAGGATTGTTGGGTTTTCTTCTCTAGTTTTATATTTTTGTGAGGATATCATCTATATAATCCTCCACAATACCATGTAACATGTCATGGAATATGATAGTCATAGCTCTCTGATGTGTTGCACCTACATTCTTAAGGAAAAAATGTATGACCTGATAGTAAAAGGTGCCCAAAGGAGTAGTAAAGGAAATTATATGTTGGTCCTCTTCCATAATCTTAATTTGATTATAACCCAAGAATCCATCCATGAGGGATAAAATTCATGGCCAGTATTACAATCAACAATCACGTCGATGTTCGGAAGAGGAAAGTTATCTTTAGGACATGCATTGTTGATGTCCCTGAAATCTGTGCAAATCCTTATACCAATAGGTTTCTTCTAAGAAGGCAATACATTAGAGATCCAATCAGATTAATCAATAGGTTTGATGAATCCCACTACTAATAAATTTTCTATCTCCTCTTTGACCAAAATATCCACACCTAGATGCATTTTGCATAGTTTTTATTTAATTGGCTTCATTGATTCATGCACAACTAGGTTATGCCTAAAGAAGGATCCAAGCCTGACATGTCTGCATAGGACTAAGAAAATACATCTAAAAATTCTCTAAGAAACATGACATAATCTTTTTGTTCACATGTTCGAACGAAGTAAGCCCCAACTTTGACAATTTTAGGCCCATCTTCTATTCCGATGTTGATATCAATAATCTCCTCCACAAGTAATTTGGATCCATCCTACATATGTGTAGGATCATAGGGGGTTGATTTCTTGATTTATGGGTGTCTCAAAGATATTTTGACCCAAAGGTAAGTCACTTTTTATATCATTTTTTTATTTTTCTATTTGTTTGTCTGTAAGTGCCTCAAAAAGGTTTTCACTATGGGACTTGGATATTTTATTTTGGTGAGGATTTTTGGAAGATATTTTCCCTCATTCTCTTTTTGTTTTTTTGACCACATAACTCAGCCCCTTGGATCAAGGTTTCTATAGAAGCCCTTATTATGGTCCCCAATAGGAATGTCATCATACAACCCCATGAATTCACCAATTGATTCATCATTTTGAAATAAATCAATTGGTATATGTCATTGTTGGTCCCAATTGATAAGGGAAGGGTGTACAAGGTCTAATTCAAGAGTGGAAGGGGACAAGGTTAAAATATTTATGTCAGAGAATAATTTGGTGGAAGCAAGGTCCTCGTAAAGGCTACAAAGGGACTTTGTTTTGCTATCATAATTTGAAGAGATATCCTCACGTTCTGAGGAGGTGGCCTCAACTTATGTAGGTGGTGATCCATAGGGATGAATAACAACTCTATATCTATCCATTTTCTCATGTGTTGGAAGGGGTTACCACACACATTGTTCATTATGCCACATCCATGTCGTTTGTATCTTGTTGATGATTATCATTGCGGATGAACCATCAGAGTCATGGGATACCTTAGGGAAGTGGGACATGGCCCCTAAGGTAACCTTTAGGTTTTATAGAAGTTTTCTGTCTCTAGGTGCGAGGTAAGGGTTAGAGTAAAAATAAAACAAAATGCAAAACTAAAGAGATATGCCGAAACTACTTTAAAAGGCACAAAGATAGATTCTGGGAAACTATTTAGAATAGTTGAAGAGCGTTTAGCATGGTCTACTATTTTTAGAAGTATCTTGAATTATCAAAGGCTGAGAAAGTGTAAAACATAATAATATGTAGATGATAGATGCATATAGAAAATCCAAGGGCATATAACACGATAGATATTCAAAATTTATCTAAAAACTACTAGCAATAAAGGATGAAAGACACAGACTATTGAGAGCTAAAATACATAGAACAAGAGCCCTTTATTCATAGAGAAAATAATACATAAGGCCGATTTGGCACAGATTACAAATTTCTTCTATAATGAGCCTTGTTAAGGCTAACAAACACAATAACTAAGCCTAGAATCATTTTTCATGACTTTGGTTTTTTTCTCTTTTCAATTTTTCCCCCACTTTGTTCTAGATCAGAACATTCCTTTATAGATTCCTTGGCTCTCACTTCAATTTCTGAAATCAAATCTTCCACCACCAACATTCAATTTTCTTACAAAATATTTCATTTTTGGGAAAGATCTCAACTACCTATCGGTGATATTTATGATTGCCTTTAATTCATCCAACTTGCACTCCTTTGGTTGGTGATGATTCTTCCCTACCATGTGGAGGTCATGCGCTTGTTTGAGGGCCTTTCTTGGGGCTTTGTCTTCAAACCTACACCTAGGTGATGCATGGAGGTCGTGTGCTTGTTTGAGAACATTCCTTCTTTCTCTTTATTTGAAATTGCACTCAAGCGACACGTGGAGACCCTGTGTGTTTTTACTATATCCTTGAATTTTCAACTTTGCTTGGGTAACTTTATCAATCCTGAGACATGTGGGTGATGTGGCACAAGTTTGAGAACATTCCTTTCTCCACTTTATACCCCGAGTGTGCTAAAGGGACACATGGACATATTCCACATTCAACTTCATACTTAGTCAAATTTAGGCTCAAACAAACAAAACAAAAAATAACTAGGGTACTGGGCAACAAAAAGACAAAGTGGCGGTAAAATATTCTCACAAAAAAACTCTACTGATTATTGGTGACTCACGAGGACTCCGTGCTAGTCATGGAAGGATCCAAAAATCCTCTCTGCCTCAAAATTCAAAATGTTGCTTACGAAACACCACTCAAATTTGTTACAAAGTGGCTCGATATCTGAGCCATTCTGCCTTTGTAGGGTAAGTTCTTCTTTGCAAGGCTTGGAAATATTGATCCGGCTTGATTATCTCCTTGTGGGAAAATGTTTGAAGACTCTCGCACTATCGCATGCAAATAGAAATCCAATGCATTTACGATTGGGTTTATGATGGCTTCCATCTCGGTGACACTTGAGCTCTCTTTTAAAGACTGAAAGACAGTCTTGTCTTTTCATTTGGTGATCAAGAGTTGTTAAATTGGGTCCTTTTATAGGATTGTAGAGTCATTGGGGAAGGGGAGGGGAATCCTAATTGAACCAATTTGTTGATACTCCTCTTCCACTCTTTGATCCCCTGTTGAAGCTAAGTCAAGATATTCTGGCATTTGATAGATGCTTTGTTATAGCTTAGGATCTCATTGATCTTTTAGAAATCATCTCGCTTGTCTATGATTCCAGCGCCTTATAGGGTGGATTTAGAAGAATCATAAAGTTTTTGAATCAATAGTAATGATTCAGGGACCTTGGCAGTATATAACACTGCTGATGATGGAGGTTGTGGTTTCCACATTTATGCATAACCCTTGTGCATTAGTTATAAATCCAAGTGCGAGGGATAGATTCATTGTCATGGTGGAAATTTGGTCACAACAAGAGGCATATAGCTCTGCACCAATGTTACTGATTCCCCGTTTCGGCATTTTTGTCCCAATTTATGGGTCAAATTCTTGATGACGTCCTCAAATGATTTCAACCTTGTCTATAGGCTTTCGTTTTCCTTGTCGATGGTACGTAAAGCATTTCTGAAGCATAGCCACCTCCGCCTTTCTTGAATAAACCTACTATTGGAGGGATCTTTTTCCTGTAGAGCAGATTGGCCGATGCTTGAACATGGTCGATTTAGCTTCCAAATTCTAAGTTTCCACCTAAGAAGCCATAAGGACTTCTCGTGATGGAGCTTCCTTCAATTCCTTATGGAGTTGTTTGATCTCCTTTCCTTTTCCTTAATCTCGTCTTGTTGTTTGTCCACAATGCCTTCTCCCCTACGGAGACTAGATTTTCCTTTTTGATCTAGTTGCTAAGTTTGAGGTAGTCTGTCATGACTATGGCAGCACTTTTGTTCATTAACTCAACCTTATCCTGAGGTCAGAACTCTGTGAGGTTGACTACAACAACATTGATAGAATAGTCATCGGGTTGCATCTTCTATGTGGGTTTGGATACTTGGGGAATAATTGTGTGATGGTCAAGGAGATTTTTTGATGGTCATATAATGACCGCATCTACTTTGTTACTCCTACTTTGACATTTCCTTCTTCTTTTCTTCACCCTTCTACAATCTCAGTTGTTGCCTTGGTCATTTCAACTTGACTTAGAGGAGAAGGGATAACCCCACCTGCGAATGGGAACCCAAGTGGCAGACCATATGGGATTGTAATAGGTGGTTGAGGTTATGAAGTTACCAGAGCCAAAGAAGGGCCTGTCACCACATGGGGGAGAAATTTGGGATGGTGGAGGGAGGTTGAGGAAAAAGAGAGGCTTCGGGTGGAGGGAGAGTCTAAGATGGGGTCACTGATAAGGGGATACCCCTTGAAGGGGAAAATGGTGGTGGAGGAGGAGATTGAAAGGGAGCCCCAAGAGGAGGGAGAGGGGGTGGAGATGCAAGGTACTTGACCATCTTTAAATTTTGTGTGAGGTCTCAACACTGATTCCTCCACAGTCTCCCACTTTGGGAACCGATATGAGTTACTGAGTGGGTGTCCAAGGGAAGGATCTTGCCAAGAAGTGGAGGGTGGGGGTTATACTAAAAATTGTTGTTGAGAAAGCCTTAAGGACTCGTGGTTGATATCAAGTGGGGCTGCTACTTGATAATTTTCACTGTGTCCTCACTCTCTACGTCAGACCCATGATCCACATCCAAAAATCCTCCCATTTTTCATCACTAGATACGCCCTCAAAATTGAGGGTGGTTTTTCTAATCTCCTACCTATACTTCCAATAGGCTTCAATTTTTTCTATGTTCCATTCCTTATTATATAGGGCCACTTTGAGTCCTCGTGTCATTGTGATGGTGGGATCATACATATGATGGACTAGGTAGAATGACTCCTACTCTGGCATTGGAATATCGTTGAGCTCAATGAACATGTTGGGTGACTCTGCTCGAGGGGACCGCCTATTTTCAAAAAAATTCTGGACTCATGCTTGTAAGAGTCGAAACTTTGTTCTAAACTAAATTGGAGGCCATCGTCTCGTCCGGGTCATACCTCCATGAGTCTTAAATCAAATCGAGTCCATAGGAAGCCATCTTTTGTGTGATAATATGTTTTTCCTTTCTTTTTATCATGTAATTCCTCCCTTGCTCAAGGAGGTAAAAAAGTGTATTCTTTTTCGACCAAAGATGAATTTGACATAAGGAGTACCAGTTTCAGTAGTTATCTCAATACCCACCACCCGTGTTGTGAGGACCCTCAGAGCATAAAGGATTCATCTCAAAAACCATGCAGCCAAATCATAGAATGTCCTACCCGAAAAAATAATCACAAGGGTGTAGGGGATATACAAAGATGGACTGAACAAATCTATTCATTCTATTTTTTACCCTTAAGGTCAAATTCAGTGTAGGAGGATCCACAAAAAGTTAAAAAAATTCATATGCGTCCGACGAGCGAGATGGTACATGAGTCTAAGAAGACACTGGAATGATATTTTGGGGGTCTACCTCCACATCCCATAGTGTTAGGGTCATGCATTTGTTGAGGTACTAGGAATTCTGATACATAATAAGGTGGAACAAATATGAGGAATACCGAAAGTATAGTTTCTTGGGAACATGGCTAGTTGCTCACAAATAGACTCTAAAATGACTTTGGCAAAGTTGAAGCGATGTACGCTTGCTCTTTATTCATGGACCTCATTACGAGCAATGTGGTGTCATCTACCAATCCTAAACATTCATGTATGAATCTTGGCTAAAAATTAATGTTAGCATGGAGCAGGAATTTTGAGAATATTCCATTAGTGACTTTAGGGGAATGGTGAATCATGTAGTTCCTGAACCACCTAAATATTCTTTCCTTGACTCTCTAATGAGGAACAACGATTTTTTTGACATTGAGCCCGGATGGTTTAGAGCTTTGCCCTATTATAGAAACGGCCATTGGGTCATAGACTAGAGCCAACATGTCTCTAATAACTTGAGGTGTGATTACCACCTTTATGTTTCTACCCTGGATGACATTGGTGTCGGTGTTGAAATAGCTCACGCACATCTGTATGAGCTCTGGGTATGGGTGCATGAGAGGAACCATATATTGAGTGAGTGTTTTTATCTATATTCTTGAGCCAAAAGCCTCGGAATTTCCTAGGTTAAGAAACTTGGCATATGTTACCTCTCTCAGAGCTTTAGTCTTCTTCGAGAACAGGGTCAAAGACATCATCATAAAATTTAGAAACCACGGAAGGGTCACTGAATCGTGATCCCCCATCAAGGAACCTCAACCTTGGTTGAAGAGGGTGTGGGGGCATATGTTTCCTTGCATAAGACTTTGCTTTTGGTACAAAGCTAGGAGTCACCATGTCAGATTTCAGGACTAGGTTAAGGCTCGATTCTTGTCTACTTGAAACTCTAGAGGGTGGTTGGAAAAATATAGCATTTGAAATGAATCACATTGGATACCCCTAGCTTGCCTTAAATAACTTCCTTAACTTATGTAGAGTAATGGCTTGCACGTATATAGAGTCACATCATATAACGACCCCTTTTATTTAATGACCCTAAGCACCAAACTTTACGTTTTCCAAGAGATTTTGTGTCAATTCTTCAATATTTTCTCTAAATATCTTAGAAAGATGTTGGATCATTAATTTTGGGGAAAATTAGGAAGATGCACCTCCTCAAAAACTTCAAAAAGAGGCAAGGGTGTTCTATGAGGGACACGTGTCCGAGACACTTATTGAAAGGGGAAAAAACAAATGGAACAAAAAGAACGAGGAAAAGAAAAAACTATACATATGATACAATACTTGAAGAAGAGACTCAAGAGAAAGGATTATAAGTGAATCCCTTTTACCAGAATTTCCAAGGGGTCGCCTTCCATGGTCTCAAGTTCAAAAGTGTTGTGTTGCTTGCATGCGCTGATTTTGAAGGGTCCTGTCCATAAGGGGTCGAACTTTCTGTGATTTCTAGGCTTGACAACCCTTGCATCCCATTTCAAAACCATAGTACCAACTTGGAATTTTGGTTCGACGTATTTTGATCGAACTAAGTTTTCATCACCTACTAGTGGCTAATCATGGCTTCATGAGCGGCCTCCGCTTCTATTGGGCTCTACGAGCTTGGAAAGTATTACTTACATTTCCATGTTTTCCTCTATATCATTTTGTTTTAATAGTTATAATGTAGGTATTTCTAGGGTAATCGGCATCACAACACTTTTCCCATAAACTATCTCATATGGAGAGGCTTTTAGGATCTGTTTAGGTGTGATTCAATCAGCCCATAAGGTTGTTTTGATATGTTCATGTCATAGCCTCTTATGCTCATTTCCCATCCTTTTTATGAGCTTGATCATATTTTTGTTAGTGGATTCAGACCATTTCCTTGTGGGTAATAATTGGAGGATGTTTTTAGATAGATCCCATGCCTTACGGTGAAGTCAGATACTTTTGCCCCCAAAAAGTCCTTAGCATTATCTAATATAATAGTGCGGGGGTCCGAAGTGGGTAGTGATATCATGTAGGAGTCCCAAGATTACATTCTTTGTGGCCTCTTTTAGTTAAACTACTTCTGTCCATCGGGTGAAGTAATTGGTTGCAGTGAGGATCCATTTTTGTTTAGCACTCAAATTATGGTTGACCATACTAATGACTTCTAGACCCCATTGTGCAAATGGTTCCTCAATTAGGATGGGGTTAAGAGGTAATGCTAGATTCCTCTGGAATCCTATATAAACTTGACAAATCATGTATCTGTTTGTTTCTACTTGACAGTCAACAAACAGACTTGGCTAAAAGTATCCTGCTTAAAGGATCTTTATAGTTGTGGTTTGGGTAGAAAAATGGCCTCCCGAGCTCCCATGCTGCAACTCACATAAGAACCTTTTAGCTACTTAATTCTCAGGAACCTAAGTAGGATCCCATTAAAGTTTATTTTGAAAAGGAAACCATCGATCATGGTGAATTTGGATCCATTTTTCCTATATTACCTTCTCTTTTTGAGAGGGAGATGGTTCGAGTATTTCCCTGTCTACATGAAGTGGATCCTATCTGAGACCCAGCTACCCGAGTCGCTTTCTTGGATATAGAGTATCTTCTCTATCTCTTCATTAGTCAAGGGCATGGGGTCTTGTGTAAGATATTGGCATAGGCCCCTTCCCCATACTAGCTTTCTAGGATTTATCTCAATTTCATACTCAAAGATCTTAGTGATCCAGTTACCTCTTTTATCTACTATCTCACCTTTGGTATATATTCCTTGATGCTAGAGTACACCACCATAACCTTGATTCTACTATGGGTGAAAAGGTGGCCTGAATTTATTTAGACCCTTGACTATAGCATAATATTGTCTTTCTACAAAGTTATACCTAGTTTCGTATTCATGGAGTTTTTGAAAATAAGGCGACTAGATGTTCCTCTCCTTGAGACTCTCCTTTCTATGTCAGCATGGATGTTACGCTATGCTCACTCCCATATACATACATGATGAAATAATTTGAGAAGTTAGGGTTACACCGTACTGTGGGGGTGGATGTGATAGCCCCTTTAATTACCTCAAAGTCCTGATGACCTTCAGTGGTCCATTTGAAGTTAAGGTCCTTCTTGAGTATTAGCGTGATTGGGTGGATTATCCCAAAGAAAGTCCGAAATAAACTTGTTGAAAAATTGATATTTCCTAAGAAAGATTGGAGCGCTTTCTTATTGACTAGAAATGGTATTCCCAGGATGGCTTCAACTCTTTCTAGATCAATATATACCCCTTCCTTTAAAACAATGTGTCCTAGGATTTTTCCTTGGGGTACTCCAAAACACATTTCCTTGGGTTCAGGAGATCCTGAATTCTTGGCATTTCTTGAATATGGCTTCCAAGGCATCAAAATGATCCTCCACCATCTTGGTAAATATCGTGAGATCATCTAGGTATATAAGAATTACCTTATTGATTAGTGCTCCAAACGTGGAATCCATGGCTCTTTGAAAGGTATCTCCAACGTTTGTGAGTCCAAATGGAATTTTTGTGTATGCGAAGGTTCCCACTTTGTTGTGAAAGTGGTCTTATGTTGTTCTCCTTCTGCGAGCCATAACTGGTTATAGCCTGATAAACCATCCAAAGAGAGAGAATCTCTCTAACTGCTGCTGTTTGTAATATCTACTTCATGGAGGGTAAGGGATAGTGATCCTTAAGAGAGGTCTCTAAAATCTACACAGAGCCAAATTTCACCATTTTTCTTCCTTACTGGAACTAGGTTAGAGACCCATGTTGTGTGCTTGATAGGGAAAATTATTTTGGCCTCTAGGAGCTTTATCAGTTCCTCGGCCATGAGGCATTATATCTTTTTGTTCATAGGACGTTACTTCTAGCGTACGTGCTTAGTTCCTTCTTCGAGGTCAATGGTGTGTTGGATGATATCCTTGTTGTAACCATGTAGGTCGTCATACGTCCAAGCCATCACTTTGTCATACTTATGGCATAGAGCCACAAGTCTTTCCCTTTCCCTTTGAGTGACTAATCTCTCGACTTTTAGCTTCCTCCCTTTGGTCACTTCTAGCTCGACGTAATCCTCCTTAATGCTGCAAACCTCCTTCAATCTGAATTAGCATCATTAGAATCAAAAATCTTTCTAGTGTTATTAACCCTTTTGGAAGTTTTTTCATCTTCAACTAAATAATCTGATCTCCATAAGCTTCTTTAATTTTGGGTTGGAGTTGGTTTGCAAACTGGTCAGATTGCTAGAGGAAGTGTACAATCTATCGGTCATTGTTAAAAACCTACCAATGATCGATGTTATCAGGTATAGATGGGTGGATGATCAATTTTATGGTACTTTCATTTTCTATCAAGTCCTGGATCAGGTTGAATTGTGACCTAATTAAATCCATTCTATCAACCTCCATATTTTGGTCTTAAGGAATAACCTTGATATTAAAGGCTTGAAATCTTCGATGAGATCCCAACCCCTGTGTCGATAGGACCTCATTCTTGGATTATTTGTAATGAAGGTGTTCCTTACTTGTGTCACCACCAACTTTGAGTAACCAAATACTCTCAAGTGTTTGATGCCTTCATTTCGTGTCGTGGCCAATCCATGTACTAAGGCTTCATACTTTGCATTGTTGTTAGTACATGAGAACTAGAAGTGAAACGCCTGAAGTATCTTCTTCCTCCTTTGGGATGATAAGCATATCCTAACTCCTAATCCATTATTTCTTTTAGCTCATTGAAATTCAGGGTCCATATCTGGGAATCCCTAATAGGATTCCCTTCTCTTTTATCCTTTTCTTTTACCACTTTTGGAATCATGGAGTCTTCGTTGAAGATGACGTAAGTGCCTAAAATAGTTGAATCAAAGTTCCCAGAAGGGATCATCAAGGGGAAGGCTGGCTAAATGACCTCCATTTTGAATATTACCATCCTTTATATATGATTCCTCATATTAGGTGATCATGACATGGGAATCCTCAAAGCCTGAGACCACTTGGTCTATTATATGTTCCTTGGTAAGGGGTTATGATAATACCTTCATCTTAGATCCATACTTATTCCATAAAATCATATGGGACAAATCAAGAGACATGTAGCCTCCTATCTTGGCCATGAAATCATGGGAGAGACATAGTCTCGAAGACTAGTGGAACATCAATTACTACTATATCCTGTGGAATGGTTATGTTTGGATAGGAATAAAGTTGCAAAGGAGTCCCCTTGATAGCTCCTATGGTTTGGAATGATTTTCCATCCAATTGTATGAGTCCATTCTTTAAGGGTTCATATTTAATTTCCAAGGCATTTGTAATTGCTTTGGGCATGACCGTAGTGCTTGTGCTAGAGTCTATCATGGAGTTATGCAATAATTTCTTACCTATTATAAGAGTCATAAAAAAGGGGTTAGGCCTTGGTTTACTTACTTCTCCCTTTTGATTTAACAACACTACCTCTGTTGGGGCCTGAATCATTTTTACATGTTCCTTCTCTTTCCTAGTGGAAGTTGGGTCTTCATTTGATCTCAGTGCTTCTTGGAGTAATTTATTTTCTCTAGAATGCCCAGAAGATCCCATAAGGATGTGTTAGCTGGCACTTTCTTGAGTTGTTGGACCACGTTTATCGGTCTGAGTGATGATGTCTTAGATGGTGACTGGTGTTTCATTCCTTTAACTATGGGATGGAGGGAACCCTGATTCTAGATAGTTCTTGGGGCTTATTTTACAACCGTCGGTGGAGAGACTTTGATGGTTGAAGGCTTGTTTTGTGTCCATTAGTCGTAATTGGGATAGGAGCATCTGTCTCTATCATCCTTTTTTTGAATCAAGTGTAGTAATTAAATGTAATTGGGTTGGAAGTAGCTACCTCATTTGTAAATATGAATTCCTTTCCTTCTACCCAAGAGAAAATCATGTGCTCTAGTGCGATCTCTACTTCTTGCTTCAGGGACATCCCTTGAATCTGTGTAACAAAGGCTACATTTTGGACTCCCATGGACTAGTAAGGTCCTGATGTGTTAACATCATAGCCTTCCCTTGTTCTTTGTTCGAATAAATTTTACTATAAATTTCCTTGGGGACAATCTCTTGGCATGTGAGGAACATTACAATGTAGGCACCATGCGTTTGGATCTTCTGCCAAATTGTTTTTCTTAGGTACCATTTCCCTTCCGCTATTGGGTAGGATGGTATGACGTGGTGTTGGGCCGAGATGAGTTATTTAGACTATTGCATAGATGGCAACCTCTAGGTATTCGGATGTTGTGGGGGATAGGCGGGCTGCCACCCCGATAGATTTTATAATTTTGTCTTGGGTGAGCAGTCTAATTCCTTTTAAGATTTACTATCTCGTTAGAGAAGTTTGAGGATATTTTTGAATTCCTCCATCTCGGGAGAAGAATATGATGATGTTGTAGTGGGAATCGATGGTAGATTAGAGGATAGGTAATTATACATGGACATAGGGTCTTGGGCAGAGATCGATACTTATGCTTGTGGAAGGGGAGATATTTAGGGGTATATTGGCAAAGGGGCTCTCAGGGGAAGCTTACCAGCATCTATTAAATTGTTCTTGTCTTGAATCACAATATCATATGATTGTGGTAAATATTCCCCTCCTAATGATTGAATCATCACATAAATATCCAAATTTAGAGATTTTAAGTAAAAAACAATAGCCATACTGCGGAGCAACCTTGCTAGAGCAGAATCCTTTTGCACACGGTTTGTGAAATCTAGTGTTAAAATCGGTCATAAGCTCTTGCAGACTCTTCTTGATGTTGATAAGAAGTTGTAGGAGCGAGGATCAATCCCCTTTCTCATTGAATCTTTCTACCAAGACATTTCCTAGGTCATACGTGTCGATATAATTAGGGGTTAGGGACCAATACCAATCTAGAGCCTTCCCCTTAAGGGAAGTATCTAGTAACCGCAAGGAAACATCCTATTCCTTAATGTAATGTACCATACATATCTCCCCTACATCCTAGAGGTGTTCCTATGGAGTCTTGAATTCTTCTCCACTGAACTTGGGTAGTGCCTTTAGCCCATTAGCCGGAATAGGATTCCACATTGCCGAGTGTGTTGGTAAGATGAGCGGACTCCCTTGATTCCATGAAATAAACTATCTCAGAGGTTGATCTTGGAGGTGGGCCATTAAGATAGGTATGAGGATTCTAGTTGATTGTAAGAAGTGTTAGGAAATTATATTGTTAGTGCTCCATTAGTAAATTATAATTACGTGAAGTAATTATAATGTTATTTTATGTTAGTAAATATGTTAGTAATTTGTTATATAGTTGTTAAATAAAACAACTTATAACAAATATGAGTGTGTGAGTTTGGACAACTCACGTAGATTGGTTGGAGAGTTGTTATAGCTACTTCCTATTATTTAGGAAGTCTATTTCCTATATATACGGATGTATCTGTATCAAAATATATGGAATATCAATACAAAGAATATTATATTGTGTGTGTAAAATGCTTTCAGCCTGATCCGAATCTATATGTGCATGGGAACTCTTGACTTCTAAAGGGTTTTATAGAGGATATATTTATGAACAATAGATATCTTGAGAAAATCCAAGAAAGAGATCTTGACGGATGTCTTCTCAAGCTTCTCAAGGAGATCGTAATGATCCTCTCAAGGAGTAGATAGAGGAGGTCTTAGGATGATAAGATGAGTGTGTCTCGTTGCCATGATAGACCCTTGTGTTTTGATTATTATGGTATTTATATGCTTAGTAATGGGATATAAATATCCAATGAGAGAATCGAATGGATTGGTTATTTTGGAAACAACTTGATTGGAATTTTTCTTTCGATGATTGACCTTGATCGACTTCTGTTTCACCCACTTGTTTTTAGGGAATGGTTCTTTATAAATTCCCAACTGATTTTTAGACATTTTTTGGGTTCTTGTGTACCTAGCTCGATGTCTCCTCGATCTATGAGGTCCTGAATGAAGTTTTCAATTTCATACAATGTTACGTAGCATGGCCTTCGACTCGATGATATTCACAGTATTTTTGGTCTTTA
Source organism: Taxus wallichiana var. yunnanensis (assembly GCA_018340775.1). Classification (NCBI taxonomy): domain Eukaryota; kingdom Viridiplantae; phylum Streptophyta; class Pinopsida; order Cupressales; family Taxaceae; genus Taxus; species Taxus wallichiana. The sequence continues at coordinate 74,217,055 of CM031242.1, forward strand.
TACCATGATAATTTTAGTGCATCCTTGGAAAATGGTGTAGTGGTTGGAAATTTGACCATGTTGACCGCATCCAATTGTTTTAAAATCAATGATAAAGACTCCACGCGGGAGTGTACTCTTTACGTTTAACTTCATATTTGAGTGGTCCTCGTGATAATTTTAAATGAGGAGTGTTTTGGAATTCTTGGGCATGTTTGGAATGTGATTCCATCTCCTACAAAATTATTTTTGTTTTTGAAAACATGGACTTTTCTATAATTTTGGAGTCATGGTTATCTCCTTGGAATGGTTTTAAGGTCCCTTTACTAAGAAAATCCTTTTTAATATGGATTCATTTTTCAATAAATTCTTGAATTTTCTTACATAATGCATTTACAAATGGAAGGATATAACAAGATTTAAGTTAGCTATAGAGAATCTTGATAAGTTGTTTCTTTGGAATAGAGTAAAGGAAACAACTAGCCAAACCTTGTCATCATTGTAATAAACCATCGTGTAGACACAAAATCACATACTTGGGTACATTTCTAGGTTCTAAAGCATACTAATGTATACATGATTTATAAGCAAGAAAAATAGTAGTTTGACAACTACCTTAGGCCTCTTTTCTTTATCTTTTTACTTTTTTTGGTCTTACACACCTTACATGCTACGACGGAACTTGAATAGTTTATATTTGATGGCTTAAGACACTAGCAGCCAGCATGAGGACAATAATGCCAAGGCACTCGACCCATTATTACCTTTACTTGCTCTTTTTGGGTCTCTTTTATCTTTTGGGCATATTTTTCACTTATGGGTCAGCCTTCTAGTTGTCAATTACAAAATTCAAACAAGTGAATCATATATATATACTTAGTTACTTCTCAAAAATCAAGGACCAAGCACTAAGCATCACATACTATTACTTAAGCTTGTATCCAAAGGAACAAGATCCTCCATATAGGAACTCATTAAAGGGACAAGGGTTGCATTCTTCTCGCATACACAACATAGGAGGAGAATTTTATTCTATTCCATCCCACACATTTTCTACATTCTAGATCTAGCCCACTATAACTATGAAACTTGCATAAGGGCATCCTAGGGCATCATTCCAAACACTTTCACATAGAACTACATGTGCTCTAAGATTTAGTGCATCGCTTGGTAGTAATTTCATTCTTCAAATGATTGTCGGGGTCGATTCAGCTCCACATTCTACATTTTTTTATTATATTTTATTTGGTTTGTGGACATGTGCTTGTAGATGTTTTGTTTTGTAGGTTACAGGTACCTTCGGTGATCAAGGAGTGAATATCAAGTGATATACAAGAATAAAGAGAAAACCTCTTGCGACATAAAAGAAATCAATTCCTAAGCATCTTCACGGCCACCATCGCCGAGATCCAATCATCAGCACCAAGGTTCCCTTACCCTTCGCGGGTGTTCTTGTCTCTGTGCCATTTATGAGCTCCATAATTTCCAAGTGAGCATCAAAGACGTTGTCTACGGTTTATTTTAGTATTTCACCGCCTACATCATCTCCATTCTCGCTCGAAATCAGTTAAGCCTTCCTATATCCCTCTCTTTCTTATGGTTTCACATTGTAAATTATTTTTTACCTACGTATTTATTGTACATTAGCATTTTTATATCACATATTAAAATAGTTACTCTGAAAATTAGATTTAATTCAATTTATATTAAATCATTTGGTGAACCCCACTCATGATCAAACACTTAGATCCTTATTTTTCATATTCTATCTGATCTTCTTTCATGGCTCCTCAAGTCTCCCTACATTAATTACTTCAAATGCACCCACCTTGCAAAGAGGTTCTCCAAAATCCCTCAATACTATGTACCTCCCATGGAATATGTCACCTTCACAAGTAAGTTCCATTTTCAATCGTCTATTTGACAACCCCGTCATTCCTAATACTCTATCCGATCAACCCATCTTAGAATCAATTCAATATTTACACCAATCTTTTCAAGACATATTTCAAGTTATGTAAACCATGATTACATATCTTAAAGATAAAATCCAACATCTTAAGGCCCATGCTAGTTCTTCTTCTACACCTCATCCTAATCCAATGTCTTCTACATGTGCTCATATAAGTGAACCTCAAGTCTTACCGCTACTATTACCTCTCAATTTTTATCTACATGTTAAGAAATATGATATTCTTCCGATCTCCTCGGTCACCAATTAATCAAATTGAAAACTACTCATTTCTATCTTCCTTATCAGCTTGCCAAATACATAGGACTCCTATTTTGCAATTATCACAGACTTAATGGACACTATGAAAATGATTACTATGATTTAAAATGAATAATTAAGAACCTTGAGCATCATGGTTTTTTTTCATTTGATACACAACATTTTGTTACATCTCTACTTGATAAATCCCAATGGGCTCCCAAATCCGAGCCCTCCATGTCTAGTGAGCATCATTCCATCATTACTAATGTTCCTTCTCTAATCAGTCTAGAGCTGCATATCCAACCCGATGTCATACAAACTCTCAAAATCCATCCTCCATCGCCTCCTCCTATCAATTATTCTACATCGTTACCCATTCTAGGTAAGCAACCTCCTTTCAAAAATATTCCTCCATCCTCTCCTCATATTAAGTCCTCTACAGTGTTACCCATTCCAACTAAGCAATCTCCTTTAAAAATCCATCCTCCATCCTCTCCTTCTATCAACTCCGCTACAACGTTACCAAATCAACAACCACCAACCAAGAAAGACCAACCAATTCACCCTATGATAGCTAACCTCTTTAAACTTCCTCATCAACCCACAATCCAACCTTGGTCCTACTCTTTCTTCTACCCCTCATCGTGACAATAATATACTTTCTTATGATACATTTCAAAATTTGTCACCATCACAATGTCTCTCTTACATTGTCACATAGATCTCCATCACTTTGGAACACTTGGGGCATTGTGATCCCCCTTCCATCACAATCAAGTTGTCTCTAGTTCTTTCTACTACACTCCATGTTCAGCACTTCATGAATAATATTTCTACGCATTTACACACCCTTTGATACACACCTTGTATCGTCATTACCCAATGACGTGCTCTAGTTATACTGAGATCACACTTGACTATTGAATGCACACTTCATCAATGATCCTCACATCATACACACTTCATGCTTTGTGCTTCACGATATATATTTTCTAGAATCTACTCCCACACAACATATTCATTTCCTAATGATGCACTCTTGTTCTATGTTTCATTCTTGACTGTTGAGGATGCATTTATAAATGAAACTCATTTCATTCACATATCTTTGGGGAACGCAGCTCCTCCCATCTTCCCATCTTGCATACCACACCATCACACTCATACAACATTTACATATCTTGGTTACATTTACTCTTGTTATCCTATACTACTTACATGTTGCACTTTGCTTACTATGCTAGAGACATATAATCAAGTATGTCATTATATTTATCATATATACATGCATGTTCACTTGGTCTCTAGATGTGAATACATATTTATTATAGATCCTTACACGATGCATGATGCTCGACACTTTGAATCCTTTTCCGGTCCTGGCCGAGGCTCCTATGGACATCTACTTGTACTATTTTCATACTTCATATATCGTAGGTTCTATTGTTACAATCTTTGTTATATATTTGTATTATTACTCTAATTTTCACTGATTTATACATGCTTTGACATACTATTTATCTTTATAACATGCTAATGGGTGCTTCATGTGTAGCATTTGTCTCACATGATATATATAACCATGGTTATCTGATACATTTTTCTTGTTATTGTTTGCCATTGTATGTTATTGTTTGTGGGCTATGCCCTATGTCTTGTGTGATCATTGTATGCTTTTGGTCATTTCGACCCTAATTATCTTATGACATTATGAGTGATGTCCCATGTTTGAAACCCACTTTTCATGGTCCATCTTGTTTGCACACTTGCTTGTTACATTGTTCACTCTTTCATGATAGTTTTTATAATAACACTTGTTACTAGTCCATCTTGTTTGCATGTGCCTTGGTTTATACCATGCACATCCCCTACCCCCTATAGGTATCCACACTCAGATATGCATATCAACCTCTAGTGCTCTCATTTTATCTGCATTCTCCTACAGACATTGTATGCACCCCAAACAGGGGGCATACATTGGGTGAACAAATCACCCTTACAAAAACTCAAAGCTACAGTTCATATTAGCACAATCTAGAAAAAAAGAGGCATATAGTCATGGACTAGTCCAAAATCAGACTTGGAGTCCAGGACATAGTTCATATTAGCATAGTTTAGAAAAAACAAAGGCATACAGTCATGGAATAGTCTAGAATCAGACTTGGAATTCACACACAGTTCATATTATCATAGTCAGTGATGTAACCTAGAATTTACCAGATAACACCATAGACGCGCTGGCACATCACTCGGCCTAGGCGAGTGCTCACCTGAAGTTTACAAAGGTACTAGGTCCCTCTTTAGGGTTGTTGTAGCAGGATGTTAGCATGATGAAGGAAGAAACATATAGATCCATAACTAATCCATCATTCTACAATGCATGCCATATTCAGATTTATGAAAGAACAAGCTTAAGCAATAATCATGATTTGAATCAAGAACATGCACTTTTCAATTACACACATGAATGACACTTAGGTTCGGCCAATATCTTCCATCTATTAATAAACATAGAATATCCTTAAAATAATGGCAATCTATACTAATGCGCGCATGGATCGATAAAGTAATCTAATCATATGTGTGTATCTCTATATCTCCATACATCCATCTCTCTATTATTCTCTCTATATATCTCTTCTACTATGTGATTCACATCAGATATATATATATATATATATAGGGTGGGGACTTTCCCTTCACCACTTATCTATTCCGAAATAAGTTGCATCTTGCTATTAATAGCCACGCGCTACTTACGGGCATATCCACACATGCAAGTGTGCTATCTATAGACCTCATGCAATTAACCAAAGTGACAATCCTATTCTTAGCTTGTCTCCATGTAAAATTCTTGATCCAATCCTCCAAAGATAGAAAATGTATGGCACGCACGTCTCTACATCATTGGTGTGTTCCGCATGCCACCTTCTAAAAATAGGTCTTCATACTCAAAATCGGATAAGTCCCGAAAGCTAAACTTTCCCTCCACCCACGGGTTCTTCTTATCCCTTCGCGCCCTTGATCTGGCCTTCTCTCCTATGTGTATTTATTGTGTGATCTCTTACAAGTATTCTCTTATCAACATTACCCCATACTAATCTCATTGTCATCTCAACAATGGTTATCTACAAAAAATTGAAGTAAAGAATAGAAGAATAGAAAGAATAAGAATCAAATAATGTAGATAAATAAAGAATTTTTTATGAGGCAGCCTCCTCTATATCAGTTTGAAGTATCAACTCTGTATACTCCTCCTTTATTTTGGCCTCCAAGGCCTACCATTCAGCAAGTGCTTTTTCTACTTTTTTCTGGAATGTCCACAACAATAGACTCCAAATCATCCCTCACAGTCTCCCCTTTTTCATTTTGCAGAACCAACACAACAATGGACATTGAGGTCATTCTTCCTTCTAGAAGATCCATCTTCTATGCAATTAGCTTCCCAAGCTCTTCTAGCCAAGTCTTGTGTGGCTCTTGTGCTACTGTCAGGGCCTTGCGCTTCTACTTAACCATTGACAATCTTTCTACGTGGCCCAATGTATCATCCTTCATTTTTTTGGACCTCATTGTTTTCTTCTAGGGTCTTTATGCTGATAAGTGCCTCTAGAGTTGTGCATATGTTCAAATCCTGGTCTTCTTTCTTCAATACTTCTTGTAGCACTTACAACAACCCCTCATAGGATGTAATATTTTCATCACTGAAGCTTTCTCTTGTTCTGCCTCTTGCTCTGACTTCCTTGGCGCTGTCATGCGTAGAGGTTCATCTTCAAGTACTAGGTCCACCAACTTTCCTACATAATGTATCACTGAGGGAAACGTTTGTGGTACCTTGGTCTCCAAGTGTGGCCTAGCTCTTATGACATTGTCCCCAATCTCCTCTATGAAGCTGATAAATACTTCATTCTTCTTCTACACCAAGTCCCTCTCTTGTGTTATGTGTGCTATCTCTACATCCTTTATCTTTAGCTCCTCGTGTAGCACTCTGATTGTTGTAGCTTTATCCATGTTTCTTCTAGCAACTTCAGCAAAACCTTCACCAATGCATTGTTGACCTGCTCATCCGACATGACAAGTAGGCTTTATTGTCATATGTCTAGCTTGGGGTGCCTTCTTCAGCCGTCTTGAAACACATGACTCTTCGCATACATCAAAGTTAGGATCATCCATATGGGTGTGCATTGACCATGATAGTTTCTTTTGAGTGCACACAATCACCATATCCTCATCCATTAGCTCCCATCCGAATAAATCCTTCTGTGCTATCATGCTCTAGAAGTGGGCACAAACAATTTTACTTGCGTCCTCTACATACCCCATGGCTAGTGGAATGTTCTCTCCACTCATCCTCTTTGATCTAGGACCCTTGGGAATTGTAGCTTCAAGGTTAGGAGCTTGTCCCATTACATCTTGAGTAGTCACATGCATGGATCTGGAGGTTTCCTTTTCTTTTTCTTCTCTATCCTTCATCTCTTCATCTTTTTTCTCTTCCTCATTTTGTGGCTTGTCTTCTTGCTCGAGCGGGGTTAGAGATGCATGCTCACTCTCCCCAATTCCTTTGCTTCTTTATCCAACTTCAAATTTATTCTCCTTTTTGTCTCCGTGGTCTCCTTGTGTGGAGAGAGATGAGGTGATTTCCTTACCGTTTTTGGGGTTCCACTTTGAGTCCTTGTGCATCTGAATACTTTCTTAAACCTATGCTCCCCCTACTCAACCTCCGTATCTTCCTCTTCATCATGTCCTCGAGGTGGAGTGGCCGCACGTTGTGACTCTTCTCTGTCATAAGGTTGCTTTCTTCTGTGCTCCAAGCCTCCACTATCTTCACGCTCCTCTTCCTCATCCACTACTTCAACAACTTTTGTGGGCCTTTACACCGGTATGTTTTCCATTGTGTGCTTACCCTTCGATGGCCCTAGGAGCACAAATTCATTCTCCACATACTTATTGTTCTCCATCTTGGGATTCAATTGAAGATACACTAATGTTGCCCCACATCTTCTCGTAACCAAACTTATTGACTTAATATTCAATACCTATAAAATGATCCTCTCAGTCTGATAGCCACTTCTTCCAAGATACACATACTTCTTCCTCAATGTGTGGTAGTCATAGTCTACCTTATCTACATTGAATACCAGTCAATGTGTGTCTGTGAATCTATGAATAGATGCTTGGAAATACCTTGTAGTGAATGCGTAAGGAAATTTACACCAAGGGATCCAGACTCCATCTCTCATTGGGAAGCGCATGATGTAGAAATTTTGATATACTGATAAACTAAACTTGTTTTCCTACTACGATGGTAGGTCCTTCGGGATGTGCCACTCTTCTCTAATCTGTCATGTGATCTTGTCATATCATTTCTCCATCCTTTTCTTTACATCATCTGTCATGGCCCCTTTACATAAGTACTTGTTGAACCTTTCAGCTGGTGACTTATTCTCCATGGGGTATTCCCATACCTTCTCCTTTGGTCCATTTGGTACTCCAATTTCCATAAATACTAGTGATAGTAGAACAGCCCCAATGCTGATCTTCCCTCCTATGCACACATCCTTGACTATTTGTTCTCCGCAATATAGCCTGCAATATTGTAGAATGCTCCTTCTGACATCTTATGTGCAATGTGTAACCACATAGTATTTACCTACGACCACCACTCCTAGTCATTCAACTTTGTAACAAGGTGTGTTGTTGCTTACACAACTAGATAGTTCTTCAACTTGTGTCATATCCATATCGCACGGACCCTTGTGTAACCCAACTCATGCCTGGTCTTTAATATCACGTCTTTATCTACGAGATCATTCTTTATATCTTCTCATGTGGCATTCAAACTTGTCAATGATGAGATAAGCGCGGATGAGATTCTAACTCTGCGGCCCCGCAAAGTAGAAGAATTCCTCATGCACTCTGCTCATGAGCCACTAATACAAGGGCTCATACTTCTGAAATATGGAAGCTCATATAATTGGTAGACCCCAATTCTCTTTAAAATCTTCTCACCTGCATCATCATAAACTGGCATGTCATCTGTTGTACATTTGTTCATCCTAGTAGTGAGCAAGGAATCGAGCTCTTTCTTGTTCTTTGAGGTCTTGTGATTATATTCACTTACTTTTCTCTTTCTGATGGGTGAATCCCATTCTTGGCCAACGATGATGCCTTCTAGATATTGCATTTTTGAAAAATCACTTTCGGGTGCCATCTCTTCCTCCTCAATGACCACCTTCTTCTTTCCTTTTTCTCCTTCGCAGCTACCTTCTTGGGTGCCATTTTTACCTTGCAATCATCTCTTTTTAACTCGCAATTTGCATAACCAAACAGTAGCTTGATTCAATCATGCCCTAGGTGGAAACTTTGTGCCCTAACTCCTCTTTGTCACCTTGCTTCACTCAAACCCTTCACCACCGGGGACACAAGCTTCTTTTTACATAGATTTGTTTGTCACGCTTGGTTTCACACCATTCGCACCTTAACCCGATCACTCGGCTCTTTGCACTTAGCTCTTTCCTCAAATTCTCTTAGTCGCAATGGTAAAAAGGAATTTGCATCCCATAATTATATAATTTTTCAAATTTTGATGCATTTATTACTCCTTCACCTACCAAATGTCCTCTCATTCATTGACCAAATTCATTTGTTCCATGCGGTACATCTTCATGCCCCATCTATAACCTTCTTCTAGCGCACCTTTCTACCCTCTAGTCATAGACTTCTCTTTAGCACGCACCCTTGCACCGAGTACCTCATCATTGTACCTTCTCCTGGTAGTTATCATGGCCTATGCTTACCTCGCATTATACTATCCATTCATTCATCTCCATACTTGGTCACTTTTGAAGCGATCTTCTTTTGACTTAAAGCTCACCCGTAGCAATTTATTCCTTTCACCTTTCAATTCCCGTAGTCTTTTACTTGGATACCTACAACCACCCCACACTAAAGGTATGTGCATTCCTTTGCACATAAACATTCTTCACATATTAATTAGCTTCATGCATGCAAGCGCTATTACACAAGAACAACAACTAAATTAACAAAGCATAGAAACAATGAAGGAAATACATTAATGAAATACATAATTGAAAACCTAATCTAAAAGGCAATACTACCTAATTACAAACACCAAGAAGACTTATTTATAGTTAGGCTTCATCCTACTCCCATTAAAGTAATCTGGGTAGCCATGTTTTATCAAGTGCTTCTAATCGGCAAGCACTGATTCAAGTATGTAAGTGATGACATACGGCCCCAACCAATGTACCTTAAGTTTACGGATGGTGCAAGAACTTAGAGTCATAAAGAAGTACCGTTTGTCCAATCTCAAACTTCTTATCCCTTATTTTTCTGTTATGCCATGCTTTCTGTCTAGCCTTCTCCTGCTTTTGACCCCATCATGTTAGGGCTCATCGCTCATCTAGTTGAATCGTTTTCTCAATACGCTCTTCTAAATCCTTCTCATCAGCTAGACCTCTAAAGCATGCGCAATGCACAAACAAGGTAACATAAATTCTATAGGGAGAACAACACTGCACCAAACACCAACTAAAATGGTGTGGCTTTGTTTAATCTCTTGTAAGTTGTTCTATATTCCCAAAGAATAGCTGGCACTTTGTCATCCCAATCCTTTTTTCCAACATCACAAATTTTTGTCAAAGTCGGCTCAAAATATTGTTGAAATCCTCAACAGTTCCATTTTCCCGAGGATGGTAGGGTGTAGTTTTATGGTGTGCAACCATAAATTCATCTAATAAGATCCCAATTGTCTCATTGAAAGTGTGTACCTATCACTTGTCAAGATTAAATGGCATCCATATCTTGTAAGAACATTCTCCCATATAAACCTAGCTATTGTAGCTATTGTACAATCCTTCGTAGGTATTGCTTCGCCACTATGTGAGATAATCTATACAAGTGATGATATAGTGTGATCCGATCTGCTGGCGTGGTGGTGAAATAGGTACTATAAAATCAATTACCCATTTCTCAAACGGTTCAAAGCACTATTAATTGGTCTCAAAGGCATCTCATCTCTTTGCCATGTTTTCCTAGGCGCTGACAATGATCACACACCTTACAATATTCTTTACAGTATTTATACAATGTCTCCCACAATAATCCAGCAAGTAGGATCTTCTGAGTAGTCACATCACCTACATAATGGCCTCCTACAATACCACCATGGGCTTCTTCCATAATATCCTTGTGCTCATGCTCTAATACACAATGGCATAATACTTCATCACTTCCTAACTTGTAGAGGTCACCACTGATTAACATAAACTGTGCCACACGTATAGTAAATTATTTCTTTTTTAATGTCTACATGCCTTCTGGTGCTACACCATTCCATAGAAAGATAACAATGTCTTCTAATTCTGATGGCACGTGTTGTAACCTATATAACTATGTATTTGGCATGGTTTCTTCAATTGTTTGTACTTCCTATCTTGAGTGAATTCTAGACAAGTGGTGCGGTCCGAGTTACTTTTCCTTGGCTTCACTACAACCGTGAAGTTAAACTCTTGAAATAGGAGTGCCCATCTACATATATGCCTCTGTAAGAAGAGCTTGTTTACCAAGTACTTCAATGCCACATGATCTCGTATAAAACACAAATGGTGTTACTAATAAGAACTATCGAAATTTGTGTAATGCATAGATCATTGACAAAGGCTTCGCACTATGTATTTGTATAATTTTTTTCAGTAGGAATCAGCTTCCTACTAGCCAAACAAATTGGATGATCTATGATACCTTTGCAGATTAAGCTAAAATAATGCCAATCGCCATGCCAAAGGTGTCCACATGCACATGAAATGGTTTATCCCATGAGGGAAAGTGCAGAATGGGCATGGTAGTAAGTTTCTCCTTTAATATGTCAAATGTGGGCTACTGTGGTTCTCCCCAATAGAATGTACCTTTCCCCTTTAGTAAATCTTCCAAGGGTGTAGTAACTTTGGCATAACCTTTGATGAATTTTCTATAATAGCCTGTATGACCTAAAAATCATGCACCTCACTTTGGTAGTAGTTGCCTCCATGCCTAGAATGACTGGAACCTTAGATGGATCAACCAGCAAACCTTTCTTGTAGATTATATGTCCTAAAAGTATCCCAAATGGTGTAGAAAATATGCACTTCTTGATGTTCAAAGAGATCCTCAATTGTCTCGCATCGTTCAAACATTAAGTGTAGCTTGTCACAATGATCTTTCACAAGCCCATATACTTTCAATCATCTAGATAAACTATAAGAAGTCGTGAATAAAATCCTTAAATTCCTTAACAACTATTTGTAAAAATAAAGCATGCACATTTTTCAGGTCCAAAAGGCATCACAAGTATAAGCAAAAATGCCCCATTCGGTAGTGAAAGTTGTCTTTTCTGATCCTCTTGATCAATTCTAACATGATGATACCTGGAAAACTCATCTCGTGAAAGAGTATATTTTATGCCCTACAACTCCTTCTAGTATTTCCTCGAGTAAATGGTGTAGGGAATGGATCATTACACATGCAAAGCATTCATCTCCCTATAGTCCACACATATTCTAATTCATCCATCCTTCTTTATATTGATCACCATTGTACTAACCCATTCGAATCATTAAGGGGCTTGATAATTCTAGGTTTCAACATTTTATCAATTTCTTCTTTTATCTTTTCGTGAAAATTAGGATTCGTTCTATAAGGCCTCTTTCTAATTGGGCATGCACCATCCTTAAGATTTATCTTCATTTCCCCAAGTGATTCATGCACGCCTTTAAGTTCATGATACCCTCAAGGGAATAAGTCCTGATAATCCCTGAGTAACTCAATAATATTTTCCACCTCTAAGTCTTACCAGTAGTCTCTAATGATGGCCTCCTTAGGCTCAGCCTCCAAACCTATATTCACCTTCTTTGTCTTCATGGGTTTGTGATAGGCATGCATATCCTTGTCTACACTGTCCAAGACCTCACGCACCCCTTGTGAATGTTCAATATCTAGGTTCTCAACTTCCTCATCATCCACGATGTAAACCATCTTTCCCTTCTCTTTCTCAAGGAAAGCACATTCAAGTAGTATGGAGTCCATTTCTTCTTCCTTTTCAAAATGTGCTCCGGACTCTGTCTCACCAAATAATTCCTGAATATGCTCTTTTGCTTTTTCACTATCTCCCATAGTTAAGTGCTTGACAAATTTTAATGCCTCTTCTATTGGAGGCTGGGAAGAGAAGTAGTAAAAGGTTTGGATCATTCCTGCTATCAAATTTTCCAATTTCTAGTCTCTCGATGTAGTTTTACATATACATACCAGTGCATGTGCATCCTTGTAGAGTAGAGTACAATCTATGCACCCAGAGTGAAGGTGGTAATGCTTCTTGTCCCGTTGTCTAGAGTCTCTCACACTACTGAATGTAATCCTAAACAATTTGATCACAATGATAAGTGCATATCTGTGTAGGTGCATTGTTCCTTACAAACCTAGTAGATAAGGTGATTCCAATCTCTTTCCATTCTATAAGATTATCTTTGTGGACTACCCACTAGCGCGCTACTATCCCGCGCAAGGTATATACTAACATATCTCTTCTCTTAATTTGATTGATATGCTTCCATGGATTTCAAAAATACCGAGGAAGATCTTTCGCCTTTGTATACCAAGGTACTCCGCTACCTATCCGTTGAACAGAGCAAAGTCCATTCTTGCTTGAAACCATGCTTTTACCTCGCACCCTACTAGTTCATTTGTACAAAGAGCCCAATTGTCACAAGTAATACACATAGTATCACTAATAGAATGTGAATCTTCTCAATGTAGTATTCCTTTCTTTGATGGTTCATTGACCTCTAGGTCCCGAATAGCGTATACATAGATTCTATGTAAGTCCTCCTCACTTAGAGGCTCAACATATGGTGTGGACTTCCCATCTGTCAAAGGTATCACAACCCTTTCCTCCTTGTTCTCAAATCTGATATAACCCTTATTGAATCTCAAGTCAGCATTACTTGCATAACACCGAGGGTGTCAAGCAAGGCTAGAAAATTGTCTTCTTTCGCAAGTGCTAATACCTCAAAATCCCCAAGTGAACTGCGCCCCTTGTATGGTTATTGATGCATCCTTCAAAACTCCTATGGGAGTGGCCTTAGTCTTTTTGCCATAAACAACACATTAGATGATGGCTGCAATGGAGGCCACCCCATTTACACCCATGCATCTAATGTAAGCACATTTACTTATGTACTGTATCAATCAAAATATTGCTCAAGAGTCATCCATCTACAACAGCTGCCTTGAGTAATTTCCTTGTCATAGTCAATGCTATCAGGGGGAAGATTTTCATGTAGGATCTGCCATCCAGTCTCAATACTTGTGCATAGAGTGTTCCCTTTTAACCAACTTCATAATAGTAGAATGATGTTCTCCTAGCACAACATTTTGCATATCTCTCTCAAATCATCGATATTAGTTTGGACTGTCTCTGATGCTTTCTTCTACTCCTTGAAGTATTGTATCTCACCTTGAACATTCCTTAGCACTTCTATGGTATCCTAGTAAACTTCCTTCTAATGAGCAGGATCTGGGTACCTTGGATGCAAAACCTCCTACTTGATGATCATAGGCTTCTCGTGTAATGCCTCACATTGCATGTGCCGCTTCAGACTCATGTAGTAATCTTCATAGTTAAGGCCTCAAGTTTTGGTGCTATCTTGGGCATCCACTAATCCTCTACCACGCACTCGATTCTAACCATCCCCACACCTTTTTTTTCTTTCTTATGTTGCTTACTCAAATGCTCATATAAGTCTTGGCACTCTTCATAGCTATGGTTCTTTCCGTAAAAAGAACGTGTAATATTCTCGAGGACATTCATGCCTATATTGGTCGGAGATCCACACGTATAACATGTTCCATGAGGGAACTCAAATTTTCCTCCACCATGGCCTCATCCTCCATATCCACCATGATATCCACGTCCCCTTCCACGACTTCCTTCAAAACAGCCCTCATTCTTGTCATAACATGGTTGATTATGATCCGATCTGGTGCTCTTTTTTACCCTTAGAGTTATACTGTTACACTTTTCTCGTCATACCCCAATGTCTATATCATCTTGGATCTGACTAATCAATCAAAAATCCTCAATATCATGGGTCGTGGACTCACAAATTTTGAAGTAACAAGATACATTCTTCCTTATCGCGCACTTGTAATAAAGGACAATGATTAGCATCATGATTCAAATGAAAAATCTCACAATCCAATAGTAATGAGCATACAGATCTACGAGGGAAACTATCCTTGGTGTGACCTTCCACTTCACAATCTGTACACCAAATTCTTGAGCACGTTTCATGGGCTGAATTTGTTGATAGCTTCTCTAACTGCTTTGCCATAGCTGCAATTTGTGCCTCTAAGAATGGAATAACGCCAATGTCAATGCTCCCAACTGCCTCAGCATGAAAAGTTGCTTCCACTACTTCGCATAGATCGAGTGTATGTATTATGTGTGAGTGCCCTTCTAAATGGTGTAATCAATCCTCTAACAAACCATTGTGCATGTTGGCTTGCGTGAATATCATAAGACAACTTAGATAGAAGTGTCTTAAAATAGGCATCATACTCACGTACACTCTTAGTAGTGCCTTGCTTAATATCCTTGAGCGCACTTATACTCTTCTACTCAAACTCGGGGATATGGAACTCTTTCAAGAAATCATCCTTCAATGTTGCATAATCCACGCAAGTTTGATCAGGTCAAAATTCTTATACTAGTTGTGTGCATGTCCCTGTAATGTAGTAGCAAATTGACTTGCTTTACGCTCAATAGTCGTGATCCCTTTTGCGTACCATAAGATTTCACACATGTGCACATGCTTAGCAAGCATCCTCTATGCCTCTATACTCTGGAAGATGAAGAGACATCTCCATATAAATATTATGTGGTTGTTGTGGACCTTGACCACCTGATCAGAACCTCATGTGTTTCCCCTACCTCTAAAACCACCAGATCCACGAGAACTAGAACCACCTATACCTCTTGATCCTCCACCTATAGCTGGAATAGGACCTTGTAGATGTACTCCCTTGTGCTCGATAGTATTACTATACTAAACCCCTACAGTTTGTGAGGTAGTTCCACTTCCAGAGGTGAATCCAACATTCTACGCACTCACATTTTATGCGGATGATGCACCTAAGAATGTTCCTCCAAATATCATTGAAGTCATCTATCCTGCCATTGATGTACTTGCTCCTTGACTTACTCCTACTCTCCTACTTCCCAAGTTATCTTGTTGGTTACTTGTCGTAATAGATATTAGAAAACCAAGCACAAAGGATAGGTCACCAGGTGGATTAAGATGTGCACACGTGGCCTAGGTATTCTTTCTTTGGCACACTACATGTGAGGCCAAGGGGGTATCTCTATCATGCTTTCCAAGATGGGGGAGTTCCTGATGCTCTGGCTCCACGTCTTCTACGTGAGCTTCAAATCCTTCATGAGCCATCTCTCTCCTCAACACCATACTTTCTACAATGGAATGTTGCTTCTCTATCTCCCTCTCACGTGCCTCATTATACTTAAGCTTGCCTCTCCTCTCTCTGCCTCTCTACCGCTAGGTCTACCATATTTCACCAAACATGTTCCTGCCCTCACGTGTGGTGAAGTTTAGTTAGCCATCGGTTTACTCTCTAGGTTCAAAGTTACCATCAAGATCTTGATCGCCAGTGGAATACCTTGCAAATATGCTCCTCTAGGATACCGTAAAAATTGGAATTCAGCTACCTCCGGGCAAGAATACGTTGAAATTGAATATTCCAAAATATAACTATTTAGAACACCACAAAACCATGTATCCACAACACGAGTCTAGATCAAATCAGCATCATAAAGGGCCTGAAATTCTTCTTGTGTCTAGATAAGTGCATGATACCTCCATTCCGCTTAGAAGCATAAGCAATCAGCCACTCATATAATTCTATTGGAAATATGGCAAAAAATCTCTTATACAAGTTGTCATATAGATTTTGTTCTACCCAATTACATGCATTAAACCCAGATCCAATGTTGAACCGTCATGCATATTCTTCCTCCAGATCGTGTATCCACTCCTCAATACTTGCTAGAGTTAACCGATGCATCTTCATCGCGAACCATCCTGAAAAAACTTGAAAAAGAGGTCTCGGTAACATAACTAATGATGCAGCCTAGAATTTACCAGATAACACCCTAGACGCGTTGATACATCACTCAACCTAGACTGAGTGCTCATCCAAAGCATGCAAAGGTACCAAGTCCTTCTTTAGGGTTGTTATAGTAGGATGTTAGCGTGATCAAGGAAGAAACATATAGATCCATAGCTAATCCATCATTCTACAATGCATGCCATAGTCAAATTTATGAAAGAACAAGCTTAAGCAATAATCATGATTTGAATCAAGAACATGCACTACTCAATTACACACATGAATGACACTTAGGTTCATCCAATATCTTCCATCTATTAATAAACACATAAGCTCCTTACAATAATGGAAATCTATGCCAATGTGGGCATGGAACCGATACTGGTAATTCAATCATATGCGTGTATCTCTATATCTCCATACATCCATCTCTCTACTATACTCTCTATTTATCTCTTCTACTATGTGATTCACATCATATATATAGGGTGGGGAATTTCCCTTCACCACTTATCTAATCCAAAAATAGGTCACATGCTATTAATAGCCACGTGTTGTTTACAGGCATAACCACACATGCAAGTGTGCTATCTATAGACCTCTTGCAGTTAACCGAAGTGACAATCCTATTCTTAGCTTATCTCCATGCAAAACGCTTCGATTTGATCCTCCAAAGATAAAAAATGTGTGGCACACATGTCTCTTGCATCGTTGGTGTGTTCCATATGCCACCTTCTAAAAATAAGTCTTCATACTCAAAATCACCAAAGTCTTGAAAAAGTGAACTTGCCCTCTATGCATGGGTTCTTCCTATCCCTCTCGTGCCCTTGATCCTAGCCTTCTCTCCGTGCCAGACTTCTTGTGTGACCTCTAACAATTATTCTCTTATCAACATCCCAAAAAAAATTAGAGTTATACAGTCATGGAATAGTCTAGAATCGGACTTACGGTTCACACACAATATGGACACTAGTGCCCACGACCTGAAAGAGCACTGGAGCTTGTGTCTTCCTTGGGTGTTAACTTACGGGGGTAGAAACATGAAATTTATCGATACATCACATTCTTCAAAGCATAGTTATACAATAGAAGTCATTTTCCACCAATTACTGAGAATGCATTCTATCTCCTATAATCGGATACAATCGGAACAATTTTAAAAAAATTAGTATGTACCATCCCTGGTGGTGCTTATGAGGGTAGAGTCATGGATGGAGAGTATTTAACTAAACCTATCTCCCCAAAATTCTTTGCTCTTAGCATGAGATCACCCAAAAAATTAGCACTTGGTGTGAGATCTCCTAAAAACTCACTCTCGGTGAAAACGCCCAAAAAAATTTCTCCTAGCATGAGATCACCAAAAACCTCACCTTCAACATTTAAATCAGCAATCTCTAAGCAACATGACAACTTTCTATCCTTTACTCTCTTATACATTAGGTGCACACTTTCCTTTTACACTCTTTTACATACTTATATACATGTTTCTCTGTTCTATCATATACATAACTTTGACTACTTTCTCGCTCTTGTTTTGCAGTGCATCCTTATACATAACAAGAAGTATCTCATAAAATCTATAGAAACATGCTACAATGCATACACTTTTCCCCAGGTTCCACTTCCCATTCCTAGTCTCTACGCTTCACTTATCCACTCGGAATGCTATCAACAACACTTTGTCTATAAGATCGTAAGGTACGCATCTTTTATCTACTTTATGTTATCGAGTATTCACTCAACAAAATAAATTGGGGGAAAATGTAGACAAAAAAATTATGCACTTCGGTATATTTCTAGGTCCTAAAGAATACCAATGTAGACATGATTCCTAAGGAATAAAACTAGTGGTTGATAACTACTTTTGGCCTCTTTTCTTTATTTTGTTTACTCTTTTTGGTCTTACACACCTTACAGCCCTGACGTAAATTGATTGGTTTACCTTTTATGGCTTCAAACACTAGCGCCCAATATGGGCAATAAATTTCAGTGCTCATGTCCCTCATTGGTGCTCCCGACCCTTTCTTACCTTTAATCTCTCTTTTTGGATGTCTTTTATATTTTGGGCATATTTTTTCTCTTATGGGTCGGCCTTGCAATTGTCAATTATGAAATTCAAACAAGGGAATCATAAAGATACTTAGTTACTTCTAAAAATCAAGGACCAAGCACTAAGCATTACATACTATCACCTAAGCTTGCATCCAATGGCACAAGATCACCAAAATCATCCATCTAGTAACTCATTCAGGGGACAAGGATTGCATTCTTCTACATACACAACATAGGAGGGAAAGTTTATTTTATTCCATCCGACACATTCTATACATTTTCTACATTATAGTTCTATCTCGCTATCACTTTGTGCAATTTGTAAAATATCATTCTATGGCATTAATATACACACTTTCACACAAAACTACATGGGTTTTGAGATGTAGTGCATAGCTTGATGTAAGAAGTTCACTCTTTGGGTGACCGTTAGGTTCATCTAACTCCACCTTCTATATCTTTTTTATTAGATTTGATGTTGTTTGTGGACATGTGCAGGTAGATATTTTATTTTATAGGGTACAAGTACCTTCGGAAATCAAGGAGAAAATATCAAGTGATACGGGAATCAACAATGAATCTCTTATGACACAAAAAAATCAGTTCCTATGCATCCGCATGGCCGCCAATACCTAGATACTCCCGCCCTCCCGTGGGTGCCCCTGTCTGCATCATTTTTGAGTTCTAGAATTTCCAATGAGCATCAACAATGTTGTCTACAACTGCTTTCACTATTTCCCCTTCCCGAGATCACCTCCATTCTGTTAGACAATCATCTAAGTCTTCCTATCTCCCTCTCTTTCTTAGGGTTTCACATTGTACATGCTTGTTTGCTTGCATCTTTACTATACATTAGCATTTTTATATCACATATTACAGTAGTTACTCTAAAAATTAGATTTAATTCAATTTAAATTAAATCATAGAGAATTTTTCATTGTTGCGTTGTTTTACATTATAAAGGTATACCGTAGTGATGTCACCTTCCATGTTGAATGAAAATTGACAAACAAACTTCTTATCTAAGTCCGTGAATGTGAAAACAGACCCTTTGGGGAGATGGAGAAACCATTCAAGTTCCTGGCCTCCAAGACTTCATGGGAATAAGCAAATGAGATAATTATTTTTGTAGGAAACTTCTTGTTAAGCCATAAAGAAGTGTTTTATATGATCACGAGGATCATCCTTGCCCCTATATTTATCAAATTTAGGGCGAGTTAAAGCTAAGTGGATAGGGAGTATGTAACATCTCCGATTGAAGGGATAAGGTTCTTCGAACTAATATTTCTTATTGATTTAATTTAATTTGAATTAAATATAAATATTGTAGAGTCACTACTGAACCAAATGATGTAAAAATGCATAAATATAGAAATAACAAAAGAAAGCTAAGATGTGATATTTGAAACCCTAAGAAAATAAGGAGAAAGGACTTAGTTGATTTCCTCATGAGTATGAAACTAATATGAATTGGGAAAATTGTTGAACATGTTGGGTAGTGTCGTTACTTCTTCCAATAAATTCAAAAATTTAGGAATGAGGCTAGAAACGGAAACCCACGACTCGATAGGGGTGCATGGGAACTAAATACCACTTATGAACACATGTGACTATGTAAATGATCAAAATCTAGTTTTCACAATGACACAAGATCATTTTTGTTGCTTCCTATTGGTCACTTAAGAGTCACACAATGATCATCAACGGTAACGTAACTTTTATTTTATAAGTTACGGGTAACCCAATGATCATTTTGTAATTATCAGTGACCAACGAGGAAGCAACAACAATGATCTTAGGACATAGTGAAAACCATATTCGATCATTTATGCGATCACAGGAACCTAGAACGGACTTCAATACCTGTGCACCCCTATCCTATCATTGGTGTCGTGTCGGCCTCATCTCATTCCCGTATTTATTGATTTATTGTGAGTAATAACGACACTCGCCCGATCGTTTTGGCATTTTCCCAATTGAGATCGGTCTCAAAGGCTATGAGGAAATCAACTAAGTCCTCTCTCCTTCTTCTTTGCTTAGGGTTTCAAATATTACATCTTAGATTGCTTGTGTCATTTTTGTATTTCTACATTTATACATCATTTGGTTCAATAGTGACTCTACAATATTTAGATTTAATTCAAATTAAATTAAATCATTTATTAAATCCAAGATTGTTTTCTTGAGTATAAATGAGCGCATCTTTCATGAACTACCTCTCTTGGTTAAATATTTTCCCACGTGGCGTTGTTGTGGAATTGTACATGTAGTTAGATTTTTAGTTTTTCCCACATGATTTTTAGTGTAATGTTCTCGCATAATTCATCTTAGGTTTTTTCAAGACGCGTAGCTCTACTTGTGTCTCTATGGACATGCAAATCTAGGTTTTCCAAATAGTGACTAAGAGTTAGTAAGCTGCTTTTACACGGTGACCTCTTCGTTATGGGGTTTTGTTGAGTTTTATATGGGGGTCTTGTTCGGGTTCTTTCCTCTCTATTTTATTTTTATGATTGATTCAAATAAATGGTATACGATAACTAGTTGTAGTATTAGAGGCTTTTGCTTCCTCATTGTTTCCTTCAGGTTGGGTAGAGGTAGAAGCATGTCCATGATTTAAGATATCCTTAGTTGTGTGATAAGGAGGAGGTTATGTTCTTTCTTCTTCTCGAATCATGTTTGTAAGGATAGCGGGATCAAATTCAAGTGGCAATTTGGCCCCTAACTCTACTAACCATATTAAAACTTGATCTCTGTTTTGGAAGAGGAAGTTATCTATGTGGGTGGGGTCATACTCAAAGGTATCTCAAGGAGTTTGTCCCTCATCTCCACTATGGTCAACCAATGTTTTTTCCTCTTCAGATAATGGGTCCAAAGGATTTCAAAGTGGAAAGGATTATACATGTGTCTCTTATATCCCAAATGTTTTGCAAAGATTTGAAATATGTGGGCAAGTGTCACAATGAATCTAGGAAAAAAAGCAGCGTAACAATAGTAAAGTGAATATTTTTCCAAGGGTGTGGATTGTATGATGAAAATAGCCAAGGATTTATAATTTTTAGACAAAGTAACGATTTAAAGGAATATTTTCCTATGTGTAAATGTCTCAAAAGTTGTTTAATAGTGCAACACAATTTCAACACTTAAATCGATTTTAAGAAAAACAATATTTAAGTATCAAAAAGGAGATGGTATAATTTTGTGGTATAATAACATAAATTTCAAAACTTAAATCAAGTTTAAGAAAAAAAGGCTTAAGTATCAAAATGGTCGATACAATGCAAGTAGCGTAACAAAGTGAGTTCAACACTTAAATCAATATTAGTAAAACAAGATTTAAGTATCAAAAGGGATTGATACAATGTGGGCAGTGTAACAACACACTTTCAACACTCAAATCAAGTTTTAAGAAAATGAGGTTTAAGTATCAAAATTGCCGATACAATGCGAGCAACATAACAACGTAATTTCAACACTTAAATCAAGTTTAAGAAAACAAGATTTAAGTATCAAAAATGGATTGATACAATGTGGGCAGCGTAATAACACACTTTCAACACTCAAATCAAGTTTTAATGAAACAAGGTTTAAGTATCTAAAAATGGTTGGTACAATTTTGGCAGCACTTTAGATAGTGCTCTTTTGATAAAAGGGGAGCCAAAATTGTGAAGGGGTATGTTAATAATGTTTTTGTACACAAAAATATGTGGCACAACTTTGGAAGAGTTTCACCTTGTTCTAAAACAAGGTAGAAACTAAGACAAAGTTTTTCTTGGTAAATATTTGATACCAATGATAATGGATATGGAAAAGTTGGCCCCAATGCCAAATAGCTTCCTAGGTATTTTTTTCTCAAAACTCCACTTTTTTAGGATAAATTCTAAACAAAGGACCATTACCCCACAATCAAATTAATGAAATAGGCCTCATCCAGACAATGTTTGATAATCCTCATGGTTTTTACTAGTTAAGTAGGTGTTTAGGCACTTCCTATTTTTTAGTCGAGTTCCCTTAATGTGCCGAATACTTTGGGGTTCCTATGGTACTCCTCACAATGATTTTTATGGCTTAAGCCAAAGCACTTCCCATAGTTTAAAGCGGGTGGTTTTAACCCTTATCTAGACCTGCAAATACAAGTGTGAGTTGATTGTTTTTATCTTTGTTTAAAAACATTTTTGTCTTAAACGTCATTCTATGACCAAGGCAACCTACACACAAAGTGTTAGTTATTTATTTCAATTTTTTCTTTGACAAATGTAGATGGTCCTACACTCAAAGGTTTAGTAGGTTTCCATATTACCACAATGTTAGAAAAATATCAAAGATCACAACCATTTTTGTTTCTCAAGGTCACTTAGAAGCGCAAGAGAAGAGCATACGTGGTGTTTGATCAAATTAAACCAACATGAAAATTTTAAACCATGATATCAAGCATTAGCCATATTTTCAAATGAAAATCAAAATGTTAGAAAAGCATCCAAAATTGTTGTTGTTTTTTATTCTAAAGATCACTCAAAAGCGCAAGAGAAGAGCATACGTGTTTCAATCAAATTACAACAAAAGGAGACTTGAAATGCTAGCATTAATTTAAACAAATAACATGTATAAAAGAACAAGAAATTGAAAATCTGTTTTAAAACTTTCATAAATTTTGTGAAAAAGTTGACACATTACACTAGTGCATACATGAGAACGCTAGTGCGGGGAATAGTACATAGGAACGGATAGTAAAAATGCAAAGTGAAATGCCAAAGCATGTAGATGGATGCGAGACACACAAAAAGACGCTAGCGCAAGTAGGAGGATGCTAGCACGTATAAGTAGATTCCAACGCAAGTAATTAAAAACTCAATGGGACGCTAAAGCACGTGCAAAGGAATGTTAGTGCATGCAAAATAATGTTAGTGCAAAGATATGAACAAAAACACATGAGCATGTGAATGCTAGCACACGAGTAGGAAAATAGACAAAAATGCTAGTGCAAGGAATGGAACACAAGCACGTATAAGTAGGATTCAATGTAACGTCGGTGCGTGTAGTGAAATGTAGACACATGTAGTGAAATGAAAATGCACATAGATGAATGTTAGTGCAAGGAAAGTGATACAAAGTAGCATGTCAAGATGCACACTAGTGCAAGAAACCTATTCCCTGCATAGAAAAAATGTCAAAATTGAGCCAAAAACAACACAAAGCTCTAATTTTTGACATCGGGCCTCAATTTTGACAACATTTTGCCTTATAAATACCTAAAAGGAAGACTCAACACCTTCAAATAACACTAAACATACTCAAAAATCAAAGAATTCTCAACAACATAAATAAAGAGCTTGTAAAAATGAAGTCTACACTAAGAAAAAATGAATAATGTGCATGAGACAAAGGAGTGTCCCACCGGATGTGCCATATGTATGCATGTATTAGAATTAACACTAAGTCATGGATTGAGCCTAACACCAAGTAGATTCTAGCTTAATCCAACCTTAGACGAAAATATCATGATAAATCATAAAGGAAAGCTTAACTAATTGCATAAAAC
This sequence comes from Taxus wallichiana var. yunnanensis, assembly GCA_018340775.1. NCBI lineage: Eukaryota > Viridiplantae > Streptophyta > Pinopsida > Cupressales > Taxaceae > Taxus > Taxus wallichiana. The sequence goes on from CM031242.1 coordinate 74,241,012, forward strand.
ATTGAATCTAACATAAAAGGCAAACCTCCTTTGATTGTTGGTTGTGCTTTTAGATTATAGGTATTTCCTTTGTGAACCAAATGTAATTATGCACAAACAAGGAATTTCTCCAAGGAAGAGGAAGAGATCTCACCAATATGGATTGATTGTCATTTTTGGTTCTTCTCTTACTACTCTTTGCCAAGTAGAAAGGGGGTTTGAACAAAGCTTTCCAATAACATGAAAATGCTCTTATCAAATGCAAATGTCTTACAAGGACATGGTGTAAATTGAAACATGGTGTATTAGGTTATTTATATACCTTTCCAATGTTGGAGAAGCTTGTATCCTGGTGAATGTGGGATAAAGGTAAAGTGGAATTAGAAATGGATAAGTATGATTAGAATAGATTAATTAGAGACTAAGCAACTCATGGGAGTTGGAGGTGATTTAATTAATCAACTAGGATTAATTAATAGGCCAAATTAAGCTTATAGAAGCCATTGAAGATGATTTAGAGGGAATTTAGTAGAATTTGAAGGTTTGAAAGGGGATTTAACTAATAATAATGTTTATTAGTTAAATACAAAGTTGAAAGGCTTAATTAATTAATAATTGTTAATTAATTCATGAAAAGAGGATTATAACTAAGCGAGTGTCGTTAATTGGCATCCAGGATGGGGGGAGGGCTAGTCAATTAATGAAGTGTCGTTAATTGACTGAGATAAAGGGGAATGTTAGCTAATTAGTGAAAAACCATTAATTATAATGAAATGACGGAAAGAGGATAATTATCACAATTTTAGTATTAAAACCGTGTAGTCGATTTAGGTGTCTACAAAAGTAATAATTTGCATATCGAACAATCAAGTCAAAATACGCTACCCGACCAATTAGTTATAAAATCATCCATCAACTATATAAGAGATTAAAAAACATGATAATAATCCATGAGATATTTCATAATTCAAACATTATACAAGAAAATAGCCGACAATCAATAAGATCCATAAACATCACATCAAAGTCAAATAATAATGATAATAAACGTGAAATGGTTTCACGTACCAAATACACCCATCCTGCCAAGACAAGTCAACATATAGCGAGATAATGTGACAACAAAATAATATACATCCTAGTCAAATAATTGTGATGATAATATGTCCAATGTCTCAACACAAATAATTACAATTTAGCATAATCAAAATAGAGAGGGAAATTGGTAAGCACTACATCAATCCACGTAGAACTATAAATACCAAGTGTTATAGAGGAAAAAATTTAGGCAATGAATTAGAGTACGTGAAATTTATCTCGTGAATTTATCTCACACTTGTTTTTCATGGCCATAATAGTAAGGACACATAACACATTATAAAAATGATCATTTTTATTAATTGAAAATTTTGAAAAAATGTAGGAAACGATAAAACATAACAAAAATTAAAAATTAAAACTTTATAGTAAAATAGAGAATATCACTTGTGAAAATGGAATTGGTTAGCCAAAAGTAAACTAATAGAAATTAGAAGGCTATATATGTGTTTCAACATGATAATAAAAATAAGAATATAATTGTAAGTTGAAATTTAGATCAACTGGCTCATATTTATATAAATTCATACCAAAACATGAGTGTTTGGTAAGGTACATACAATTTTTTATTTATCGTAGGAAATTCAAGAATTAAAATAAAAATATAAGTTAATATTTAAAACCTTACTATTTATTCGGAGGTTCCTTATATGGGAAGAACCTTGTTAGGAAGTGTCCGCTTCCTTAAACTCTTCTCGGATTAACCTTTTTGGTTGTCTACTCTACCTACATCTTGGTGTTTGCTTCATGTATTTGTTTCTCTCCCATGGGCACACATCATTCAACACCATAACTTTTCGAAAGACCATTTACTTGTATCATTGTTAATGTCAAAGGGAAAATAATAATAATAAGAATAAAGACCCTAAAAATATAATTTTTATGTCAAATGTATCTCTCCATCTAACATTTTTGAAAGTTGCATGTTTAACACTCACATTTTAGGTCAAATGTTTTTGGATTATCATTTACAATTAACAATGAATAAATCATTTTATTTTGAGGTTTGTGGTTCATGTGTAAATCCTTAACAAATTTAATGGTGTTTCATTTCATTTTATTTTCAAAATATTAAAAACAGGATACATGATACTTGGAAACAAATAGATACATTAAATATATTTATTAAGTAAAAACGTTCATTTTAAAAGATAAGATGATGTATATTTTTAATTCCAAAAAATAATTTATGGGGGCACAGGGTCAGATGGAGATACCATGTTCCATCTATGACTTGTACACATAGCTTTATGGGGCGGAGGGACCATATGGGTTGCAGAATATATACTATTTGGAATTGGAATTGTGTTTTGTTCCTCGTATGATGAGGGAAAATACCATACAACTCGTGTTTATGTTTACTTCATGATGATAGTGAACTTTAAGGGGATTTAGGGAAGTTTGTTTGAATTATTAACTAGCAATCGCACCTGTATAATGTTGTGTGAATGCCGAATGATATATGTTATTTGATTTAGAGGGATAGTTATTACTTTTATAGTTGATGTTGTTTAGGGGTGTGATTGATTTTTTAAGTTGTAGGAATATAGATAAAGCATTAAATTTAAAGGTTTTATCTGCACATTTCAAATGTGTTAAAAATTTGTAGATATACATTTGCAAATCTTATATCATTAGTGGCAACCTTTACGAACTATTTTATTTGAAGTAAACATGAAGACAGGTGGGGTGTTCGTTGGAGTGGATGGTGGATTGCAAGGTGGAAAGTAGTTAGAAGGAGAGGAGGAACTGGTTGTACATGTACAAGGAACCGAAGCAAGGTTGGTATGTGAGAGTGTTGCAGATTTCAGAAAATGGAAAGTAGAGTGTTGCAAAATTTCAGGATTTGCTAGAGAAATTGTTATGAAACATGAAAACATTTCCATTATTTCAAACATAACCTATATTCTTATGGTGCTTAGTTATGTTTGACAAAATGCCTCGGTGAATTGTGTTTCATGGACTGTAATAATTCATAGCTTGTTCATAAGCATTTTTATGCAATCAATTGGTGTAAAGAGAGAAGCCTTTCCTAATATGATCCTAGCTGGTGCCAAATTTGAAGCCTTGTAAAACAAACTAAATTCATGTTTTTGCATGTCAACATTGTTGGTGCTCAAATTAGTCTCGCCCCGTTTGTCATTGAAATTCCTCAGTTTGTGGCCTCTGTCATGTTTTCTATCTCCCTATTTTGGTGCTTGAAAAATTTGTCCTCCATTTGGTTGCCATGATCAGTCCCATCCTTGGTCGAGGATCTCTTAAAGGTCCAAAATGTGTTTTTCATTTCTCTGTCCATCTCGAAGGAGTCTCGTAAATTGGGTGTAAAATTCAAGTTATTCCTTTCTTTTGTTTACCACGTACACGTTTTGTTATCCCCTGTTATTTATGTCCCAAATACCTATGGAAACTTTATTGGATGTGGCTCAGAAGATCATATTTGAGCCTTGTATCATTTCCAAATTCTCTGTCTCTGACGAAATTCATTTCCGGGCTCAAATGGTGGTTTTCCGAATTTTTAAAGTTTGACGAGTGAGTTTTCCCCTCAAATTTACATCTTTGCATCGGTGTAGATGTGGCCCTTTTTGGTTAGATGCGGCTCGGCGGGGCACTCTAAAAACTCTATGGCTTGCTTCAACCTAAAACTTGTCCACGTGGAGGAACGACACTCATTTGAAAATTCACCTTTTGTTTTGGCCTTGGAATTGCAGGGGACATGTGGAGGATTTCGACTGCTTTGCCTAGACTTAGACAAATTTTTCATGCAGCCAGTACGTTTTTGGCGGGCCATAGACACGTGGTGAGCCCACGCTCATTCAGAGTCTCCGCTCTTGGGGACCATCTTGAAGTTGTGCCATAAAGACACGTGGAGGTTTCCATCGGGCCTTCCCTTCCCTTAGACTTTTCAAGCAACTTCCTAAAGGGCCTAGGACACGTGGAGGGACCACGCATGTTTGGGGACCGGCCCCTGAGTTTTATTTTAAAGAAGTGTCCAGGAGGACACTTGGAGGCTTCCACTCACTCTACCTTTTTTCTTGGACTTTTCAATGGCCAAAGGAGACTATCTCGGACCTTAGACACATGGTGCCTTCCACTTGAACCTTCAACTTTTTAATAGACTCTACCGGACTGAGACACATGTTGATCCCACACTTGTTTGGGGTCTCTACTTTTCAGGACCATCTCAAAATGTGCCATTAAGACACATGGCAGGTGGGGAGATGGAGAAGCAGAGCTTCGGGGTTATTTAAGGTTTTTTTCCTTTTGTAAAAGGGGATAAAATTGTAAGTTGAAGCGCAGCCCGACAGAAAGTAATGCCGAGTTGAATATTTAAAACGAAGGTGCAAGCCCATGGGGAAAATGTGGAACTTTTTCCTTTTTGGAAAATAAGTATAAAGTGAAAAATGAAGCGCAGGTCCGCTGGAACCCACTTTGGGACACGTGTCAAGCCCGTTTTCTAAAGGTGGAAGGGCAGAGCTGCTGGGGAAAATTTGGAAAATTTTCCTTTTTCCAAAAACAAGGTAAAATAGCATAATCGAGCCATGGTTCCTCTGGGACCCACATTGGGACACATGTCAAGCCTGTTTTCTAAGGGCAGAGGGCGGAGAAAAATGTCAAAATTTTACTTTTTCCAAAAGTTATCAAATATCAAAAAGTGCTCCTGTGCTCTGTTTCCAATCACATTTTGCCATGTGGAGGGCTTAGATTAAAAGTTGAAAGGCAAGATCAATGGTAGCTGTGCATTTCATTCAATTTTACCGCCATTGAAGCTCTAGGATGTTTGGAGATGCATTTTTTGCATCATTCTTCATCAATTTTTTTGGCAAATTTGTGTCGTTTTGGTCTACAAAATTCAAATGAATCAATTTGGGAGCTCAATTCATAAATCTAGAGTACTTTTGAAGTGCATTTTTTCTTGGGATTGTGCAAAAATGATAAATGCCAGATCCGAAGTTGCAGAGTAAAATTTCAAAGGTGTTATCTTGTTTTAGTGATTCTAGCTAAAAATGAGATAACCATAGGAAAATTTTGGACAAATCTCTTAAAATTTCCCTTTGAAAGAGATTTTCAGGTTTTCGGGTTTTCATTACATGAAAACATGTTTCTTTCATGTTACATGTCTCATGTTCCCAAAACCCGAAACCTGATTGCCTAAGCATTGTGTCGGGTTTTGGAACTTCCAAGCATTGGAACATGCTTTGCCCAATGCATGTTTTATGCCTCATGTTCCCCAAACCCAAAACCCAATTTCCTAAGCATTGTGTTGGGTTTTCGGAACTTCCAAGCATCAGAACATGCTTTTCCCAATGCATGTTTTATGTCGCTTGTTTCCAAAAACTTGAAACTGAATTGAATCAAATCCTTTGTATCGTTTTTGGATGCTCCAAGCATGATGACATGTCATTAATGTCTAGTTGTCTGGCAGTTGGCACACACGTCAAATGAGGTGTAATTAATGCTAGGTTATTATAAATAGTTGGTTTTTCCACGTCATTTGTTACCATTCATTTTTGTTTGTTGGATTTTCGTTGATGCTTCTTCTACCTCCAAACCCGATCAAGCTTCCCGATCGATTTCGCCATCCATTTTTTTATCGTTTTTTCAAGCTAGTTAAAGGTATTCTTCTCTTCTTTATTTTTAGAAGCTTTTTGGGTTATTTGTGAAGTGTTTTCTTGGGGTTTCCTTTTCTTTTCCTTCTTCATTATTGTTTTAGGGTTTTGGGTTGTTTTCCTTGTTTCTTGTCTTTTCCCATGTGGATTCTTTTTGAAGTTTACCCTTAGGTTATTTACTTATTTTTCATAAGTTGTAACTTGTAGATTTCAAAATGATTCTGAAAATTCCTAAATAATCATGAGGCGGAATTTTCATGTTCTGACATGTCAGAAACCCAATATACTTGTTTTGGGTTTTGCAGGATGTTTAACATCTCGCTCTTTCCGCCTTGTTTTGGGTTTTTCCAAGTGCTCGACATCCATCAAGATCCGTAGTGTGTCGGGGATTTCTACCTGCTCGACATCCTCTAGGCTCCACCGTGTGTGTTGGGTTTTCTTACTTGTCTGACACTTCCACACTTCCACAGTGTGTCGAGTTTTCATTAATGCTCGAATTTCTTGAATTCTGACATACACTCCAGTGTGTCGGGTTTCGAAGGTGTTTTGCAAATTACAAAATCTGAACAGTGTGGCGGGTCTGTGCACTTGTCCAACAAACTTTCAAGCTTGATTGTTCTTTCAAAATCATCAAGGCATTTCTTCTTCGAGACTCCTCATGTCGACTTCGACCAATCTAAGGATAAGTCAGGAAAGATGAAGTATAAGTATCAGAAGATGGAGTCTTCTTCTTACATAAGCTGCAATTATGACATTCGAGACATAGAGCTCGGCAACATAGATATGGAGGATTTTTGAAGAGATTTGAGGATTCTTCTTAGAATTCCCGGACGAAGTCGATAGCAGCATGGTCTCCTTCTTGTAGCAGGATTTCCAATATCATCCCAATGCCCTAAATTCATCCTATCCTATGCTTTCAACTATGACTCAGCCTCCCACTTAGTAAGAAATCAAGCTAGGAGAGTCTATAGTAAAATTGGATGGAGGTTACTTTGATCAACTCCTAAGGTTGCCCAACTTTGTGGAGTATGTTGATTTAGACCTTAAATCAACACAAAAGGCCTGGGACAAAGATCAAGAAGACTGCATCAAGCATGTAAACAAGAATTTCTTGATCAAGGCTAAGCTAGTTGTTTCTAGGTTTCCCAAGTCGGTCCCTAGAAGTGATTTTATTCTCGAAATCAGTGATATCATCACCTTGTTGAGTTGATTATTTGGACTCCCAGAGTCAAAATAATTCCAAGGGTGGATGTACCAATTCATGGTCATCATAAAGAAGAATGACCAAGGGATTGATTGGGGTAGCCTAATAAGTGACGAGATAGATTCCCAAATGAAAACAGTCTTGTCTACCGGTAAGTTCTATATGATTTCATACGTCACCTATGTAGTAGCAGGCATGAGAAATTACCCAGGGCTAGATGCAAAGGGAAACCGAGAAATGGAACACATATATCGGTACTTCCCTAGCTGACAATAAAAGGGTCTGAAGACCAATATAGAAGAGTGAATGATGCCTTCTTCTATGAAAACATTTGCAGTTGGATCTTGATTTGAGGAAAAGAAGGGTTTCGATGAAGCATGGGCCGAAGTGTCAAAATGGGGTTGCATCTTCTTGCAATTCAATAAGTTTACTTATCTTCAAGTGGTAAGGTTCTAGGGTAACCCTTTCCATTTTCCCTGTGTTCCGTGTGACAAATGGTCCTTATGGAGTTAGTCAAACAATTGTTGGATTTTCACAAATTCCAACAAAGCAGGCACAAAGCTGCCATCTCCTTCCCTATTTCCATTGGAAGGTATACATGCTCTATAGTGGTTAAGGCCAAGAATGTGGTGCATGAGCTTCAGGACAAATTGAAGAAACATATGAAGCTCAGGGATGGATTTTACTTCGAGGAGTCCTCAAGTCATATGGAACCTTGTATTTGCATGTGCCCCATGTGGAAGACATCTGGGTTGATCTTCGGGATGAAGTTGTCATCCAAAGAAAGGAAAACAGTAGACTAACGCTTGAATAAATTCAGATGTTAGATCTATCTGATATCCCCAAGGCATCGTGGACAATGAAAGTGTCCTGGACACTGTATACAAACAGTCGAATGGAGACCAACACGGATTTCCAGCCATTGATTGGTTTGTTGCCGAGAAAGATTTTATAGCTAAAAGAGATTTTCAGACTCTTTTCGTACCAAGGCATGGCTAATTTCTTGGGGAATGAGTTCTACGGAAAATAAATTTTCGAATATAGCCACTTTAGAGGCGGGACCCTCCAAGGGAGAGAGGGAAGAGGATAAAAGCCCTCCCAAGAGGCAGATAAAATTTAAGTTTGATAGAAAAGGAGAAAAGCAAGGAGCTACATCATCTGCCACTCCTTCACAAACAATTGAGATACTGGATTCACCTCCTCCACCAAAACAAGGAAAACTTCCTTCAAAATATGAGGTTGGTCAACCTCCTATTTCTCCTTTTTGATTGCTCATCAGAAGTAAGTCTCTCTCTTGCTTCTCAAGCTTTGACTTTAGAATCTTTACCTCCTCTCTCCCAATCTTCCTCACCTCATATTTCTATGCCACTTTCATCAACCATGGCTAGCATCTTCTCCAACCTCTCACCTCTCTCTGCTGGACCTAAGATGGCTATAGATATGCCTCCTCCTTCTGCACCTTCATTCATTGAATCTATCCCCACAATCACCACACTTACAATCATCACTACTCCACAAGTAAACCTTCCTCCACCTGTAGATGTAACCATAACACCTCCGATAGGAGAAACTTCTTCCACTGTACCTCAATGGTTAGTTGATCAAACCCCAAGGAAGAGGAAGGTGGTAGTTCCTCTACCAGCCTTTGACTTTAGTTCACTCAAGGTCTCTCCTGCCAAATCTGCCAAGAAACCCAAAATGGTTTCAAGGGTTTCAGTGGATGCCTCAGGGCATAAGTTTACAGAGATTTCCACTCCGCAGCCAACAAAACAAAGGAGGATATAATGGTCACTGATTATTAGATCACAAGGGTTGATCTGGGAAAGGTAACAATAGAAGGAGCACAACAGGATGCGCAGGATGCCATGAACGTGTTGTGCCAGAAGCTGAAGGAAACGAAGGTGAGCAGAGATGAGCTTAAGGAGAAAGTTGAATAGTTGACGGAGGTATTGCTCAAGCTCTCAAATCCTTCTCAGTCAATACCATCATCTTCTACCCCTACTCTTATCAGGTTTGATTTCTCATCGGTACCTATGATTGAAAAGATCAACGAGAAGGGGAGAACGGTTGATGAATGGATTCAAAGGCTACTCCTACAAGGAAGAGAGGTCATTGATGACACAGTGGAGGTTTATAAATCTATGGAGGAAATAAAGAAAGATGGTGATAAAATGGATGATGAATTTTCACAGAAATCAAGAACCTTGAGTTAACTTTTGAGGCTCTCAATGCGCTGAAATAGGTTCCATCCCGTATCTTGATGGAAGAAGGAATCATTCTGCATGGGGATAAGCATTTCCAACTAATCAAAGCCATCAGATTCAGGATAAAGATTCTCAGTGAAGCTTGCAGCAAGTTGAAGGAATCCAGAGATCAATTGGTTGATGCCACCAATGACATAGAAGAAGAACTATCTAGGATCTCCACCAAGGTGTTGGATGAAAGCTCGAATAGCCTACCTGCTAATGACTTCTATAAAAAAATCCAAGAATCAATGCAACACGAACCATCTTCCATCTTCAATATGACAACCATTTTAAGTTCATAAGGATTGAGAATGTTTTGGAATTACTACGAAAATTCAACAAGAGATTGAAGAAACTTCCTGGCAACTTGCAAGGTTCTAAGTGATTATTCTAGTGCACCAAATGAAGCTGAGATGCAGGACATAATCTAGAAATTCTAGGAATTTCAATACAAGCAAGCTTCGTTGGAGGAAGACAAGGATGACGAAATAGAATAAGCATAATGTTACATGTCATTTCCATCTAGATATTGACATGTCTTTTTCATTTTCATTTCATCACATAGGAAGCAAATTTTTACTTGTTCTCCTACGTGAGAGTCAAGAAAAATAGGATTCTTGTTAAAATGACTATTTTCTAGGATTTATCCTATTTTCTCTCTGCTCTTTCTATTATAAATAAGGGATGATTTTGCATACCAAAAGGGGGAAAATTTTGAAATATTGAGAACTATTGTGAAGAAGAAGAAAAACTTTGTATTTTCTTTTAATCATTGAGGAATAGAAACAAGTGTTATTTTGCAAACTTTGTGTTGTGGGATTCATCTATCTTGAGAGATTGTTCTTATGTCCAAGATCTTAAGCTATTCTTTGTTTAGTGTTCTTGATTATTTTAATTGTTTCAAATATTACACTCATTATCTAAAACTCGTATAAGTATTTCTTGATCTATGTTTGCTTGAAAGAAAATACGTTCCTCTCATTCCCTTTCCGCTCTGTTTCATCTATAATAGTTTCCTTTCTAATCCATTCTATTTCTAAAATTGTAACATCTCCATCTCGTGTTGATATGGATTTCGGGATTGTATCCCAACCCCAATGGTTAGAATAGTGTGAATATTGTACATATTATTTCTGTTGTGTTTTAGATCAGTAATAAACAGGTTGCCTCACCTATCTTTGAGGAGGGATTTGATCCCATGTACTATGGTTGAACCTCATATTTTGGCCTGACAAAATATCCAACCAGCAAGAGGAAAAGGAGGGAAAAGGATGAAATGAAGAAATTGCAGGCGCAAAAGGTGAACAAGGCGTTGCCTCGAGAGTAAAAGGGATGACTCACAAGTTGGCTATGCGGCAGAGGCTCCAAAAATGATTAAAAAGGGGATTTCTCACATGACAAAATCAGAATGATTAAAGGGACTCCTAAAAATTTGTGGCATGGCATCCTAGTCATTAGTCAAGGGCCCAAGAAACGTGATCAGTTCACAATTGGTCCACCTGGAAGATTTCGGATCTGAATTTGTTAAACGTCGTTGTCTGAAACAAATTGGTAACAAGCAAAGGTCCCTCAAATATTCTTCTCTTTTGGGGAAAATGAGTGGGAAAAAATGTATAAATGCAATGAGAATACTCTTGCAAATGGTCGGAGTATGAATTCTTGAGAAAAAAATTGAGAAATTCGTCTTCCCGAGAGGCCAAAGCCGAGATTACCTATTATTTTCTTCTGTGTTAGATTTTCTATCATGTCAAGTTGGTTGCAGATGTATAGCCATTGACAAGCACTGAGATTTCTCTCTGCAAGCTTTCCCTTGTTGATGAATCTAAGCAATTTTGGAATTAATTTGTGTCTAATCTCTAGCAATTTTGTGTCTGCTTTATTTTGAGATGTCTCAGTAAATAGTTTCTTTCGTTCCTATTGCAATCTTATATTAATTTTTTGTGAAATCACACAGGATCTCATCCTTGTGACAGTCTAATGGTATTTGCAATTTCATTTCAAGAAGAGCCTTCATCTTGGATGAGATAAACAAATTTAAAATCAATTCACTTTCATTTGTTGATAAATATTGTCGTAAGTCTTTGCGTGTATTTTTAGGCGTGATTAATAGAAAAAAATTATTGTTTAATTGATTCTTCCAATTAAATCCTTCGTGTTGGAGTCTCAAAGATTATGTGAAAATGTGTTGATCTAGGCCTCCATTGAAGCACACCTTCTAGTTGAAGGAACGTCTTGATTGTTCTGAAGCTTTCTGTTGTGAAGTTGTTCATTATTATGAAGTCCCTCTAAAGATCTGGTATAATCAACTTTATCCTGCTTCATCTCCCACCAAAATCATTTAAAAACCATTGATCCACCCTGAACTACCCCTATTTTCCCTGTGTATCAACAAAGGAACAAAATCTACTTGCAAAAATATGCAGAACAATCAGGATTTCTTAATGTCTTTAGTAACCTTTGCCTTGTATTGAAAATATCTCCATAATCTGGAAGTGACAACTCGTGAGAGTCATATTTGGTGTGTTGATCATATTTTCCCAAGGTATTCTCTATAAAATTTGTGCAAAAGAAGGATTTACCAACATTCTTCAATAACAGAGGTTACAAAATAGGTTCTCTTACCTTGGTTGAAAGGCACAACCTAAAATAGTTAGGATAAGATCACATCCTTTTAAGGTGCTACCCACTTCTTTCAAATCCTGAGTGCTAAAAAGTCAGATAGATTGCTTCCCTGGCTACAAAACAACATACATAATCATCTATCTACCTCTGAGTGTCTTGTCAAATCCATGATGTTGCTCGTCCTTTGAAGGAGATTAAATTTGGGTACTACACACTTCTAATGCCACCGCTGGGATTCTTTGAAGAATTTAAAGTTTTCCAAACCCTGGTAATGTTTCTTGCAGTTCTGTGTGCAAATACATTTTGTAAACATCATTCTTTGATCATATCTGTAAGGATTGAACAAAGTTATAAGTTTTGCGTGTTGTCTATCTAATTTTTCCAGTAGTTATTGTACTAATTTTTCCTCACCATTGATAAATTTGGGTGAAGGAAGGTCTGATTTGTAAAGCTTTGCATGATTTTTAGTGTTGATAGATATTTGACAGATTATTTTAGTGCATTTGCACAACTAGGGTGAAAATCCTTAGTGGCGACTCTGAGTTGATTTGATTTTGATAAATGCCAGTGTCTTAACCTCTATCAATTGAAAATTTGTTGCTAATCTTTGCAAAGTTGGAAGGAAGGAGATCTTTCTTTGTTAAGGACCCTGCTAGAAGGTTGTTTCTAGAGCTGGGGAAAACAAATTCATAAATCGAGAATAATTTGGAAGGAGATCAAGCATCAATAAAAGAGATCTCCATTGGTGAAACTAATCAGCCTGTGATTGAAGATTTTAGTACTTCCTCAAGTGCTTCTGAATCAGGTAGCCTCTTTGTTGAACTAAATTCTCCATCTAGAGAGGGTCCATCATCTGTATTTGAAACATTTGCTTCTCGATCTGCCCCTGTATTTTCAAAATCTAATAGAGTTTTCCAAGAGACAAAACCTCTAGAGGGCAGTCATTCTGAAAATTTTATCCATGTACCACATAGACCCCTCACTCCTCATCACTATGTTTCTCTTGTAAGATCACCTCCCAGGAAAAATATGGCTTAGCCTCCACCTGGACCTCCCTGTAGACACCTAAAATTGGTTACCCAATTTAGTGTCCCCCGGGTTCGTTTATCCTCTCGGGTAACCTAGGGCACCCTTATATCACCACTTCTCCCTTAGGGTATTATTTAAATATTTGATTTAAACATCTATCCTAAGTTTATTATACCCCATTGTGTTTTACCCATGGATAATTAAATATTAACTATTTAATTACACTTTTTACATGTATCTTAACCGCTTATCTACCCCATATCAATTCCTAACCTCCCATATCAATTCTATCCATCTATCCCCCTATTTCTCCTCCCCCAAACCAACAGGATATTTCCTTTATTTTAGTCGGAGAACGATCACTTTCATATTTCCAAAACGTCCTTTTTGGCCATTTCGGGAGTCTGTTCCCTAATCGGCGCCGACTAGTACTTGGTCGACGCCGATTTTTTCGAACAACACCAATTATATGCCGGTCGACGCCGATTACAAATACGGGGCTGAATTTAGTGCAGTTAGCGAAAGAACGACAGAGAGTTTTGAGCATCAAGCTCAAGCATCATCTATCAAGTGAAAGTGAATTCTATCCAGATCAATCCCTGAGAGGAGTACCATTACTCTGCTCCTACAACATTGACATCGTGAGCCTCCATTGATCTCTTGGTGACTCTGCTCCTGCATCTAGCAAAGGTGGATCTTTTCAGTATCCCTACGGTTCCTGCAGATCCAGTGGACATTGATGATCTAGCCTTCATTGTCCATTTCTTAATCTTCCTACAATTTTCCCCTAGTCGACGCCGACCGATCCCAGTCGACGCCGATTGATCCTAATCAACACTGATCCACCCAATCGACGATGATCAGCCTGCAGACAGGTAAAAGAACTCAAGTAACACAAATCCAGCATTATTTTCACAGTTTCCTATTTTCTATTGCTTTCATCGTCCTTGTTTACATTCTGTCTGTCACTTTTAATCAGAAAATCTAGACATTTACTTACATTTTTTATCATGTATGCTTCTTTCTTTAATTGAAAACATGGACTGACATCCGCCGAGGGAGCTTATCACTTCCTGACCCGCTTCTCGGGCAGTCCACCCAAATATCTTTTAACGTTGTCTTTTTCTATCAAGTATCTATGTCTCACAGGTTTCTCGGATCTACTTTGCAAGATTGCTCGTGTGCGCCCATTTTGTCTACATCAGCTTTCTTTTCCACCTACATCTTCGGATCTTATCCTATCTATCAGGTATTGATTTCATTTGAGTTTTTCAGGGTTTTTGTGTTTAGTTTGGTACATTAACTTAGACAGGTAACAAGCGTGGAAATTCTTGATCTACATTCTGGCACGCCCGGTGGGACATAACCAAAGTCCCCTATTGGTAAGTTCATTTCTTTTCCAGTTTTGAGCTTTTGTTCTATTTCTTCACTACTTTTCATCAGTTTTCCTTAGGCATTTCCTTCCTTCATTTTGGTCTTGCTTCTTTCATTTATAATTTGCAAAGTCAAAGTTTCTTCTTTCTTGCAAATCTAAATCCCAATTTCTATTTCAAAGATTAGTAAATCTTTCATTTGATTTCAAGATTGCATTTTTGATCCATCTCTTTATGCAAAATTGTTATTTCCTTGAAAGTTTTCTAGTTCCTTAAATATAAATTTTCATTCTACTATTATCTAGATATATCTTTCTGGATTTGTTTGTGTGTTTGCTTAACCTTTTCTTGTAGAGCACTTTGCTTGTTCGTGGGATTGTTTGAGGGGAAGAGCTCAACAACGCACTTTTTGAAGTCCACACACCTTGGAGAGATAAATCTACTGGTATTCCTCTTTTACAGTGTTTTCTCCTTTTTAAGAACTTAAAAAGAACTTGTTTGTTTGTTTTCTATCACATTCAAACATTTTGATTTTGGTGCTTAAAAAGAATTTAATCGCATTTGGGAAAGAACTTGTTTGACTTGTCTTCATCGAAATCCAACACTTCATTTTTAGTGCTTAAAAAGAACTTCTTCTTTGTCATTTCTGTTGTATGTTCTTCATCTAGTTTTCTAAATAGGTTGGAAAATTGATCAAAATTGGTAGTGACACTATTTGATTTTTATTTTTCACCCTTGTACACAAATCCAAAATCATTAGGTATCAAGCATTTAAACAAAAATTCTTTCCCTAGCCTCGCCTACTTAGAAGTGACATCCAAGAGGAAGAACCTACGTGGTACTTGGGCCGTGCTATAAATTCACGGAAGTTCGGTATATATTGGCAAAGCACCCGACTCCTTATCACAAAGAAGGTGTGTGAAGTGCGGGGGTAGGCCCCTATATCAAGCCACGTACCGGTCTTTTACTGAAGTGCCTTCGGGACTCCTCACCAAAACATTCCCCAAACCATCCTTAGTGTGGGCTATCTGAGTAGTTCCTGTTCTAAAAAGCCTTCCCTAATATTTTATTTCTTAAAAGTGTGAAAACTTAAAAGAGATAATCACCCACGCTGCTTGAATTGTTTGTGCATTAGTTAGGACAATATCCTTTTTTCTATATTTCTTCTTGTTTATGACGGTCATCACCTGGTTACAATCTAGAAAAATGGCTCAATTGGCCCCTTCTTCATCCGAGATCACCACTAATTTGGATGTTTCATCACCCCTCGGGTCTTCCTCGAGACTAATGTTAGTTGGTTCCCCATCTTGGTCATATAATCCTTTCTATCATCCTAAAGTGATCCCATCATGTCTAGCTTCCCCCAGTCCTTCAGAGGTATCATCTGCTTCTGATATAGAGTATGTTCCTCATAGAGATCCTGAATTTCGGTGCTCCTTGACCACAATCCGGTATCCCTTATGGACTATCTAGTGCATAAGTTTGTTCGAATATCTGATCAGGGACCACTAATCCAGCAAGTTTACGATTATTCTCATGAACCATCCTAGGCTTTTATAGAGCAGTTAGCATACTTTTTCTCACCTCGAACCACGAAAGAGGGTGGCATATCTATGCCTCCTTTTTCTCTTCCACCGACCATGTCGACTGGTTCCCAAATGATCTTGCCTATCCCGAGTGTCGCGGCTACCTCGGCTACTCTACAACTAAATTTTGAGAGGCCTTCTTCTTTAGCTATGATGGGTGCATCCACGCGCTTGCAGATTGCTGTTAATTATTCTATGTCATCTATTGCATCTCAGGGTCAGTACCTCTCTATGAATCAACCCCCTTCTACGAGTCAGTCGGTTCCTTCTTCTCGTCCTCCAGTTGGTCTTTCTTCCAATGCTCCAGTGATAGTGACCTTTACCCATCCTCTGGCGTCGGTGCCCTTAATAACCAATCCGGTAGTCAAAAGCCTCATTCAAACTTTGTTCCCCACCATGTCCAATCAAATCAACACCCATGTTCCTCAATCCATTCCAATTCAGTCGACAAGTGTAGGAGCCCACCAATCACAGGCTCCGTCTTTCATTCAACCACCTTTCTCTCAACCACTTATCATCTCACATCCTATTTATACGCAGGATCCTTCACAACAAATACCTCACCAGGCGTCACCCAGAACACTGGTTATTCCTCTTATCATCCTATTAATCAGTAGATGAATCCCCCGTTAACGCCTCAACAAAATCTACCATTCACTTCTTATGCAGGACATACCAACATGCCTCCTCCTCAATCTGGCGTCGTCCAAATTAATTTCAAGAAAATTATAGACCTAGAATCCTCCACCAAAAGGCTCACCCTTCATACTCTTTTGAAGAAGTGTGTAATAAATTGATTCATCCATCAGTGGCTTTTAATCCTTATCCTCCCCAATGGGAACTTCCTAAGTTCTCAAAATTTCATAGTCGGGAGGATCCTCAACAGCACCTGTGAGCATTCAAGCACACTTGCTACCTTATAGTCCAAGATCAGGAGCTTATGCTCCATACTTTCCCTATGTCTCTAGCAGGGCTGCTTTAGACTGGTACAATAACATTCCCCAACACTCCCTATTTTCTTTCTCTTAATTAGCTCAGATGTTTGTTGAAAACTTTTCAATAAATATCACACATAAGATCTCGATTACAGATCTTTATAACATTCGTCAATTCGATGACGAGTCTATTGCAGACTTTGTCACTCATTGGAGAGGTATAATAAATCAATTGTCTTTCTCCCTCCCTCAATCTCAATAGATCAAGTTGTTTACTCGATCTTGTGCTAATCATATTTCTTCCACTTTAAGGATCCAAACCTTTCACACATTTGAAGAAGCCTTTACGATGGTGCGCAAACTTGAGTCCTGTGTTGTTGAACAAGGGAAGTTAAAACTTCGCTCTAAATCTAAACTAGATTTTTCTCGGTTTACAAAATCAAACCCTTCCACTTCTAACAAAGACAAGAATCAGGGGTCCACCAATGCTATTGTATTAAAAACATCACGAGTTGATAACACGTCTAATCAAACACCACTGAGAGACTTTTTATCTTCTCGAAAAGGACCCTTGTCATCTCAATCTTTTTCTTCGTTGGGGGAATCATATGCGTCTATCTTAGAAAAAATTTTGGAAGTTCACATGATCAAACTTCCCCCTATTAGAAATTTTGATGAGAGCTAAGAACGACCATTCTGGTATAGGGAAAATGACTTATATCATTATCATAAAACTAAAGGCCATGACATTGAACGATGTCAGACCTTCAAAAATCTTGTCCAAAAATTCATTGATAAAGGTGAGCTCATTCTGGATAACCCAAACGCTCCTCCAAATCAGGCGCTTGATGTCTTTAAACAACCTTTTCCCAATCATTCCCCGAACAATGATGCTTCAAGGTCTCAAAAACCAAACACTCATACTATCAACTTCATTTCTACTGAAGAATCTTCTTCTAAATCTGAGCCATCTACAAACACGTCGATTGAACCGAGAACTTCCCCCCGCTCCGTTAATTTCGAGATTCCACCATCTTTAGACAATCCATCTTTAAAATTTCCTCCATTGTTAGAGATGGATTCATCTCTCTCTGACTCTTTATCTGATCTTCCATCCATGCTGGAGACAGTGTCATCCTCATCTGTCTTGTCGTCAGATATTCTTTTGATGCTTGAGGCATTTACATCCCTTCAAGTTTCCACTACGAATACATCTACTTCTATTTCTCCCATTTTTGCCGCGACTATGCCATTGGTAAACATACCTATAGTCGTACCAACTTCTCTACCAATGGAAGCGTCTTCAATTTTGACTCTTCCCATTTCCTTTCCTACAGTAGTTACACCCACAACTACTGTACCAAAAGTATCTTCCTCACAAGGAACCACTTCTTCGTCATCCACTTCTTCCATCACCGACACTGCCTTGCCTATTAAGGAAAAATCTAAAGAAATAGCACGACACCTACACTTTCGATTCCTGAACTTAAACCGAGACAACTAAATTCTAATGTTGCATCATCAGTACCTCACCATCTCCTTCCCTAAAAAGGTTACAATCACCTTATGCGGTTGAAGTTGTCACCATCCCCGAAAAAGGAAAACCAATATTTCAGACTATTAAGACTCTTGGTGCTTTCCCTCAAAAATATCTCTCCACGCCTCATAGAAGATTGGATTTATCCACTGAGAAGGCATCTTCTTCTACAACACCTTCTTCACCGGTGTCTCGTAAAGTGGATTTACCCATTAGAAAGGTGTCACCTCTTTTATCAGGACCATCATCTTCATCACCAAAAGCCAAGGCACCCTTTGTTCCTCCTATCAGACCTATTTTGGGAGCTCCTCCCTCATCTAAGTCAGTCTTATCTAAATCATCATTTGTTTTGACCAAGCAGCCTTCTTCATCTCTGAAGACCACAACACTTGTCACATCTTCGTCTTCTTCAAAATCTATCTTAGGAGCTCCTCCTCCACCAAAATCAATCTTGCCTCACTTACTTCCATCTCAGGCACCCAAGGCTACTTCTCCCGATGTCCAAAAAAGCAAAATGATCCCTAAAATACTTGCCAAACCCACATGCAGAATCTTTTACCTCGACAGTCTGCTAAGGTGAAAGAGGCACCTTCATCATCTTTGTCCTCATCTTTGTCTACGGATTCTATACTGAAATTCTTCGCCAAATTATCCAATCTTCATCCATATCTCTTCCTCCTATCAAACCCTATAATCCTAAAGGAGTAAAACCTTCCTAGTTCAACTCTGATTTGATTTGTGCTTACCACCGCACTCCAAGACATGACACCGAGGGATGTAAAGCCCTCCAATCTATCGTGAGCGTCTTTTGGAAGAAAGTGATCTTCTGCTGGAAGAGGAGGAGGAACAAGTATCTCCTGTCATCTCAACTACATCTGAGCCTAAACGGTCTACCCAGACCTCTAATTCTATTAATTCCACTCCGGATGATCTTCCACCTTCTCAAATCGACACAATTCATATCGCCACTAGAGCACAATAGTATGATAATCTATCATCATCTACATCTCGGCCACGGTTGTCATTTTTATAGCCCCTGAAGGAGTTCCTCCTTCCTCATCAGCCTCGAGACCTCGGGTCTCTATTCATGCTTCACCTTGGGCTTATATTCCCGTATCAATTGAGGAAAGTGTTATGAAACAACTTACCCATGCTCGGTCAAAATGTCTCTTTTTGACCTCATTCAATCATCTCCACAGCATCACCAGGCTCTGATTGATAATCTACGCCATATCGCGGTGAATTTAGATGAGCCCCAACCTTTTGAGATGGTTGTTGGGTTGAATAGACCGTCAACCGCCATTTCCTTTGAGGATTCTGAAATTCCTCCCCTTTCTTCTAAGGATCTAGAGGCTCCCCTCTTTATCACAGTTCAAATCAACAATACTATGTTAAAGTGCACTATGATCGACAGTGGTGCTACACTCAATGTCATTTCCTCTCACACATTCGAGCAACTTAAGTTACCAAAGAACGTAGTGTCACCACCACCTTTCACCCTTCGATCATTTAATGATCAGCTGGTGGTTACTTTAGGAACTGTGGTCCTGCCCATTCGGGTAGGTAAGAAACTACTTCACGAGATTTTTACATTGTTGAAGGGAAATTCCACTACAATATGATCCTCGAGATGCTCCTAGATTCATACAATGCATTGTGTCCCATCAACCCTCCATCGATGCTTAAAATATCAGTATGAGGGCAAAATCTATACTCATCCAGGAGATCCTTTTCCTTATACACAATGCGACATGACCATAGGGTCTGCCCCTCTAAAGGAGAATGCTTGTTCTCCTGACAAGGCTTCATCCTCTTCCATACTTGCAAAAAAACTATCAAATTTACAAAATATGGAAGAGACGTTGTAGAATTTTTGCTAGGAGAGCTTCCTCTTCTCTCTTTTGACGCCCATCTCAAACCTAATGAGTATGGTAGACCAGACAAACAACCTGAATATCAGCCAGGTCTTGGTCGCATCGTCACCATTGGTCTGCCCAATCAACAGACTAACTTCATTTACGGTGGTCTTGATACACCTCACTATCACCTAGATTCTCCCCTAGGGCCAAACCCTATTCAGCAGGGTTTGATTGTTTACAAAATCCCGCATTCGCAAAAACTTATTTATATCGATGCGTGTGGAAGGGCTTTGGCCTAGAAAGTATGAACAGGGTGTGCATGACCTCGCGTCCATTCCAACTCTCAAACCACATCAAAAATTTGGTTTAGGATTTAAACCTCTCTCAAAAGCCACCATCACCATTCTCGATGAGCCTCCTTCCATTGAGGAACCACCTTCTCCCGCTAGGTCAGAAGCATCACTTGATGTGGATGATGCCATTTCCATCCCACCTAACTTTTTTTTTTAGTCAATACCATTTCCATAGGTCCATTGACCTATAAAGCTAATGGAAAATCCACTTCCATACCATTAGTCTTCCCTGAAATAGTTGGAGATGACTCTCCCACTATCAACACTATCCACTGTGCGGATGATGACTCGGTCCTCACCTATCTGGGGGTAGAGGATTCCTATCTTCCTAAAACCATTCCTTCTGATATGTCTACACTTCTCAACGAAGCCACTGTCAACCTTAATATAGGGACTTCTAAAGACCCTCACATCATTAAGGTCGGCCAATCTCTTAATCCACAGGAGTTAGGAGACTTCACCACCTTTCTTTCCAACCATCGCCAAGCTTTTGCTTGGTCATATGAAGATATGCCAGGACTCGATCCTAATATTGTGGTCCACAATATCGTTACTCTTCCAGACATCAAACCGGTTAAACAAAAATTACGTAAAATGCACCCTCGTGTAGCCCTTCTTGTTAAAGAAGAGTTGCAGCGCTTTCTTTCGCTAACTTCATCCAACCCATTGACTATCCACAATGGGTTTCAAATGTAGTACCAGTAACCAAAGCCACTAGGAAAATTTGAATTTACACCGACTTCAGGATCTTAATCTCGCTTGTCCGAAAGATGATTTTCCTCTACCTAATATTGACCAACTCGTGGATTTAACTGCAGGTCACGAGATGCTTTCTCTTATGGATGGTTTCTCGGGATATAATCAAATTCTCATCACACCAGAGGACCAGCATAAGACTTCCTTCATAACTCCTTGGGGGAATTTTTGTTATCGTGTCATGCCTTTCGGTCTTAAGAACGCAGGAGCAACTTATCAACGAGCAATGACCTACATCTTCCATGATCTCTTACACAAAACTGTGGAAGATTATGTCGATGATCTCCTTAGTAAATCCAAACGCCATCAGGATCATCTTTTCATTCTTCCTCCTCTCTTTGAGAGGCTCATTCATTTTTTTCTTCACCTAAATCCATCTAAATGCGTATTTGGAATTCTCACTGGTAAACTCTTAGGCTTTATCATTTCTATTAGGGGCATTGAAGTTGATCTCGCAAAAATAAAAGCTATCCTTGAGATGCCTCCCCCTTCTAACTTAAAGCAAATCCACGGTCTTCAAGGACACCTTCAATCAGTGTGTCGTTTTATCTCACAACTATCAGACCATTTTCAACCTTTTCATCATCTCCTCCGTAAGAATGTTCATTTTGAATGGGATGAGCGTTGCCAAAAGGCCTTTGATGATCTCAAAACTTATCTTCTTTCTCCACCTGTGCTTACCCCTCCACACGAGGGGGAGCCATTCTATCTTTATATTTTTGTGACTGATCATGCTTTTGGAGCCATGATCTCACACCGGACACTAGCGGTAAAGAAAAAGCCATCTATTACATCAGTCACACTCTTCATGAGTATGAAACACGCTATTCTAAAGCTGAAAAATTGTGTTGTGCTCTCTTCTTCGTAACTTCTAAACTTCGTCACTACCTCCTTAATCACAAAACTTATATTGTTACAAGTGTCAATCCACTCAAGACAATGCATGCGAAGCCCTATCACAATGATCATATCACTCGTTGGCTCATGCTCATGACAGATTTTGATCTCGAGTTCATCTCACAAAAATCTATCAAGGGTTAGGTCATTGCAGATCAATTAGTTGATACTCCTCTCCCGGACACTCAAGTCCCCTTGCTCAATTCCCAGATGAGTACATCCAACAAATCAATTTCAGTTTGTCTCCATTTAAAGTAAAACTCTTCTTTGATGGGTCCAAATGTCAGCAAGGGGGAGGTGCAGGTTTCATCATGATTCCTCCTTGGGGTGCACCTATCCCTATCACACACAAGCTTAACTTTGAGTGTACCAATAATATGGCTGAATATGAAGCTCTTGTTTTAGGTCTTCAAAATGCCATTAATCTTGGCACTCGCCATATCAACATCTTTGGTGATTCTGAGCTCATCGTTAATCAAGTCACTGGTGTCTATCAATGCAAAAATGATATCCTTCAAAAATATCGCGATATCGTTCTCTTTCAACTTCAATCTTTTGATAAATTTACTATCCAAGCTATTCCTTGCACTACAAACTGATTCATAGATACAATGGCTTCTTTAGCCTCGCTTATTCCACCTTTTACCGAAGACTCACAACTTTATGTGGTTGTTCAGCATTTAGACCAACCCTCTCATCTCGGGCGGTTGACTTCAATCAACGCTGTCACAACCAACACTCAAGATGAGTGGTATCAAGCACATTTTTATTATCTATCCCGTTCAGTGCTCCCTCCAGATCTGACTTCCAATGGCAGAAGATATTTTATCCTACGCACTAATCACTATACTATTTTGGTGGAATCCTCTACAAACGTGGTTTTGATGGTATTTTGCTTCAGTGCCTCAAAACCCCTAAATCATCTAAAGCTATCCAGGAAGTCCATGACGGTATCTGTGGTGGAAATTTTAGTGGCTTGGCCGTAGCTAAACACATCTTACATTTAGGTTATTATTGGCCTTCTCTTAATTGAGATTGTTGTGAATACACTAAGAAATGTGTCAAGTGTCAACAACATTCCAATCTTACACATGTCTCTAGTCGGGCCAGAACTGACTGCAGCAGATTTATGGCCTTTTTCACAATGGGGTCTTGATCTCATCGGTCTTATCAATCCCGCTCTTCGCAGTGTCATCACTCTATCATTACGCCACGAATACTTCACTAAGTGGGTGGAAGCTATTCCTCTTTCATCGACCAAAGCTAAGCCCATTGTTGATTTTGTCTATCAACACATCATTTGTCGGATTAGTGTCCACACAAACTCATCAATGATAATGGTAAATCTTTCAAAAACATTGATTTGCAAAACCTTTGCGATGTGTTCAATATCAAACTCGACTTTTCTTCTCCATACTATCCCCAAGCTAATGGCAGTGAGGCTTCTAATAAAACTTTACATAATATCCTCGCAAAGGTAACTAGTCGAGCTGGTAGTGATTGGCATTTACATATCCATTTTGCTCTCTGGGCTTATCGGACTAGCATTTGTACTCCTACTGGTGCTACTCCCTTCTCTCTCGTCTATGGGTATGAGGTTGTCCTTCCTTTGGAAGTCCAGATCCCATCTCTTCGTGTCTCTCTCAGAGAATTTGTCTCTGATGAGGACTATCATCAAAATCGTCTAGCGTAGCTTGAATTGCTCGATGAGCGGCGTCTCAATGCTCTTGAGCATCATCAAGTCTATCTTGAGCATGTCAAACGTGCTTATAACAAGCACTTACAACACCGTGACTTCAAAATTGGTGATCTTGTTCTTAAAGAAAACCAAAATGTCACTACACTAGAACGGAGTCAGCGTGGTAAGTTTGCTCCTAACTGGATGGGTCCATACGTAGTCACTCATAAATATGGGTCCGGGGCTTATCATCTATCTTCCATGGATGGTGTACCTGAAATGGAACCTCTTAATGCCTTGCATCTAAGGCCCTTTTATTGTTAATATCTATCTTACACGATCTTGGTCGCAAAACAGATCTTTCATCCATCTACAACCGGTCATATATTTTGTAGTGATTTGGAACTATGTGGTTCTCCACGTTATGTCTTTTTACCTTAAATATGAGTACCGCGGCTCTACTCATGGCATTTTTCTTATGGATATGTTCCTCCTCATGGTAGGAACACCTTAATCACTACTTCATCTGTCCTAAGTGTTTATCTTAATCGAATCTACTCGGGGCATGAGTACGTGTTTGTATACGTTTTCTTCCCCTCTATCTGATCTATCTAGTCTAAACTCAGCTTCTTTCAAAGCTCCCAAAAAAAAAAAAAAGAAGAAGAAAGATGCTATCCAAAATTCCAAAAGATAGACTGATCCCTCGAAGGACAAAGCTATCCATGCCTTATCAAATAAATCAAAAGTATAGACCATTCCCTTGAAGGATGGCTATCATCAAATTCAAAATACAGACCGCTCCCTTGAAGGACGGCTATTTATTTCATGGAATTTTCAAGGCTTCTCACATTAATCAGCCTTTGCAGTAACAGACTTCCTCTTCGGCCAGTTTGTTCACTTTTTAGCATCATTGAAAGACTTCCCGTATCGATCAGTCTTTCTATGTCTAGCAAACTTCCCGCATTGATCAGTTTTCTCTTCTATCAAAACAAAAATCATGAAGCTGAGATATAAGACCTTTTTCGATCATATGGAGACCCTATTTTCCCAATATGAGCACGTATTTTGTCCTTCGTATATTTCAAGATACATACTTACTTCTCATTCCATCTATCTCTTAGATCTGGTTTGTGACTGACTAGTGTCAGGTTCATTTTATCTGTATCTATGGCCTTATGTGCATCATCTTTCAGTTTCCTACCAAAGTCTCTATTTATGGTCGGTTAGGGGCCTAACTTATCATTCTTTTTCCTATCTAGGTGTATTGCTTTTTATCTTCTAAACTAAGATAATATCATTACATCCTTTGCTGTCACAAGGAACATTTCCCATTATTATTTGTTATTCATCCAATTAAATTGACATTTAACATGTTAATTTAGTCAAATCTATCATCTATCTATACTCATCTTATCTACTTTGTCTAAAAACATATCAAAGCATGTATTACAAACACATGTGAATCTATCTATCTATTTCATTTAAAATTAAATTAACATCTTAAACATGTTTATTTTATCAATCTATCAATCACATCAAATCACATCACATCTATCCATCTATCCTCTAAAAACATTTATCTATGTCCATCAAAATTAGACTACATCTATCTACATTTATCAAAATTAAATGCATGAGTACAATCACATAACACAAAATGATGAATATATATACATGAGTGTCTGTACAAAAAAGAATGGATGGCTTTCAATCAAGCCATCTATATCATACATCAAAAATGCCTTCAAATCGAGGCTACATCAGTATATCGATACAAAAATAGCATATCTATATTGTAAAATCAGATAGGTGGAAGACACTATCTCCTCCACCCTCCTCTAGCCCTGCCCAGATGTCTCTCCTGCCACCGTATATCAAGCTAGAAGCACCTACTTATAGGGGCCTTCCGCCACCTCGATCTCTCCCAGTGCTCCCATCCTCCGATGCACCACTAGTTACGGCTGTCATTGATATCCTCCTTGCACCATAACGAGGCACATTAAGGGCATGTTGTGCATCCTCATAGTATCTAACCTTAGCGAGGAGAGCCTAATAGGTGCTCAAACTCACCATGTTGGATGCTCGTAAATACGGTGTTGCTACTGCTGGTGGTGGCCCTCCTAATGCCGCACCCTGTGACCTGGACTCTGAAGTGGTGCTGTATCACTGTATTTGGCCCCAAGGGCCTCTCTGCGCCGATGGTTGCGATCCCTTTGCTGAATCGCTATATCTTGCTCCCGATGTGTTGTATCTCTCTCTAATATCTGTGCATACCTCTCCTCCGTCAGAGCTCTAATCTGCTTGAGGGCAAGCTAGTGTGCATGCGTCAGGGTAGTATGCTCTCCCTCCAGTCTCTCCAAAGATCTTGTAGTTATTTCCTCCTCATCTGCGCGTCTACATGGATGTTGGGAGGTGTTGTGGTAGCTCTGTGGAATACCATGCCATGTAACCATCATCTAATCCTACATTGTCATCACTATCTGTGGAAGGTGGGGCCTCCCTTAATGGATCTGTCGGGATCAAAATCGGTAGATCGGTCTCTCTGCTATCCCACCTGTATGGCATATATGTGGCCGGGACGTCTCTTGAACAAACTGCCTCAAGCACCCATATAAATGGGACACACTCCCACATATCGGCTGTGGCCCCTAACCACCCTGCTCCGTCTTAGCTCCACCAGGTGAGCATCCTAATCGGCCCATGTCAGGTAGACCCAATATGGTCTCCAAATTACTGTTATGGTGTCGCATCTGAATCGCTCAAGTATACCACTCTGCAAATCTCCTCGTATCTCCAAGGCCATGTCTACCCTACCATCGTCGGGATCCATAATCAAGGCCCCCTCTGCTACTGGCATCCATGGAAGCCCTGATGGCCTGATCACTGCTATATGCTCATATGCCCAGCAATGGAGCACAAAGCTAACATCGATACTGTCTCGCCTACCTGTGGTGTACATCCATAGCTCATGATATATCTATGCTACTAGGGCATCGGCAAACGTGAACACCTGCCTGAACTCCAGGATGTCACAAACATAGTCTAGTAATAACAATGGAAATCTCCCACCTCCTAAATCTAGTAGAGAAAAATAAGAAATCACATCTAAATCAATAATATCCGTCTACTCCTAGCGTCATCCTATCTATAATGTGAGGCTATCCTCACCACCCTGGACACTATCTCTGAATCATCTGCCCTATCTCCATACAATCATCCCAGGGCCCTCTGCTGCTGCTCTCGTGGAGTGGTCTCTATCAGTCCCCGGTGATCAGCAGCCTCAGGATCCTATATATATCCTCATGGGTGATGGTCATCTCACCCATCCTAAACCAGAAAGTGCATGTCCTATTGTCCCATCACTGATCAATGCTCGCATCAACTCTACATCTCGAGGCACCCGTTGGTAGTAACGGAAGCCCCCGAGCCCGGCTAGCTCTAGGTGATGCCAATCGGTGTCAGTCACATTAGGGAGAATGGTCTCTAGAAGCTTAGGAATAGCATCCCGCATGTAAAGCCTCTCGTGCCTACATCACACGACATCATGGACGGTGTTAGCTTCTCATCTATTCAAATTGCAGCATCAAAAACACATTTACCTACATTCTACATCTGATCCAACCAATCGGCGCTGATTTAGTTCAATCGACGTTGATCTAATTTAGTCGACGTCGATCGAGATTCAAATCGGTGCGATTGAGCCTAATCGGCATCGATTTTTCCAATCAACGCCGATTGAAAGGCCGAGTGCCCAAAACACTTTGGCCTCTCACTTATCCATTTTTTTCTAAAAACTAACATCCTAGTATGCTATTTAATGATAAAAATATATACCAGGTTCGGGTAGATCCACTTACCCCAGGTCGTGTCCTCTTCCACTTCTGGCTGCTCCCAGAGGCTTCCATGTTGCTCAAAATCAATTTTTGACTCTCTAAATCAATCATCGCGGTGTAAATAAATCGTTCACGTTTTCCTTTCTCATATTTATATGGGTTCGGTACGGTCGGTGCCGATTGGTTTAGTCAACGTTGATGTTGGATTGATCAATGCTGATTGAGGCCCATCGTTGCCGATTGGTTGCAATTTTGCCTTTCCACATCTCTTTCTTCCATCTCCTCATCTTTTTGCCATAGTGTTGATGCTTGGCTTGTTTATCTGATCATTATTATCACCTGGGTGTTGCCTTTTGGCACATATTTTTGGTATTATCACCCATTTCAAGTTTGTTCCCTGCACATGGGTCACTCGCATTTGTGGCAGCTTAAAGATAGCGGGTCTGTAGGCACTAACGTCGTCTGCACGTGAAATCCTCAGTTGTCCCTACCAATGTGTCACTCTTTAGTTGCTACTATCTTGTAGCCTTCCTTCCACTCACGGGTCTGTAGGTACTAACGTCGTCTCATTTGAAGACCGTCTAGTTTTCCCTAACAATGTGAGCTCCTTAGGTCGCTGCCTTTTTTGGTTTTTTACGTGCATCATCAATGATCAGATCTACTCCAGACATCTAGCTGGGGCATCCTGCATTTTCATCTACCTTTTTCAAACTTGGGATCAGTTGTTCTTTCGGGACTCATCCCATCCCTAGTTTGAGGGGGGATCACGTCATCATTGTTCTTCACTTCTTCCAACTCCTTGTTTTTGTCTTGCAACTTCGCTTATCATAAGTTACTCAACAAAAAGGGGCAGAATGTAGACACCTAAAATTGGTTACCCAATTTAGTGTCCCCTGGGTTTGTTTATCCTCTCAGTAATATCCAAAATTCACCCCGGGGTAAATTTTGATAACATGCATCGTAATATTTAAATCCCAAGCAAATTGATTGATTGAGCAAAAATTAGGTTTTAGGGTCCCTTCAAGAAATTTTCTAACTCTCCTGTCCAGGCTGAAAAGAACAAGCTCTGAGAAAATGCGGAAAAAGGGTTGCAGAAGGCAAATAGGTTGATCCAGGAAAAATTGTGAAAATCGGCTAAGTCCTAGTCCTAGGAGCAATGGGACATTTGAGACGTCAAGGCACGGATCGGCGAAAAGCCTCCAGGCGGCCCAAATAGCATTTGGGACATGGGGCGAGTATGCGCGGCGGGCGCGAGAATCCGATCCGGCCAAAAAAAGAGAATTGGCACTAAGCGCTTTGAGACATTTGGGACAAAGATACCCGAACCGGCTGGTTCGGCCGAAATGGGAACAAACAGTCTAAAGCAAAGTGGGACAAGTGGTACAAAAAGGCGCGAACCGGCCGAACCGGGCGAAATGGGAACAAACAGTCCGGAAACAGTTTGGGACATCTGGGCCGCGAGGACGCGAATCGGCCGAATCGGGTACCAGAAGAATTTGTCCCGCGAGGCACTGGGACATGGGACATAAAGACGCGAAGGGCGCGAAACAGCCGGCAGGGCCGAGAACCAATGAAATCATGACACGTGTCATGGGGAAAAAGTCAAAAAGTCAAAGGGCGAAGTTTCGAGCACTGGCCCGAACCAATGGGATAGTGCCACGTGTCCCAGCTAGGGCCCACAAGCAAATTTCAAAAGGAAAGCCCACGAAAGGTAGAGGAGAGAGAATTGCTCGTCCAATCAGCACGTGCCACGTGTCATCCAGGTGGCAGAGCGCGGGAAAGATTTCAAAACGTGTTTTCACCTGTTTTGTGCCCTAAATCTTCAGATCGCCATAACTTTTGATCCAAAGCTCAGATTTGCACGTTCTTTATATCAACGGAAAGCTGGTGAAATTCTCTACACGATTAGGTCAATCTTGTGTTTTGGAGTAGTCTAGAGGGAGAAAATGAGAAACGGCTCTGACGCGTGTTCATGGCCAGAAATGACATTCCAGCGACCAGATTTAATGCAGAATGGGTCGCATTCTCCTGTAATCTGGTCAAAGTGACAGGGTATGGGTTTGTAAGGTCCCCCATGCCATTTTAATGCACCTGTAGTCAAGAAAGAATGGGCTCCCATGCCTTTGTACGTTTTCTGTCTCCTGGGTTCGACCCATGCAATGTAAAAAGCCAGATTTGGCTCATTCCAAAAAGGGGGAACATTTTTGGGCATAGCAGACTTCTTCTTTCACCAGCAAGTGATTGATGAAGGATCAGACCTCTCCAAGGATTTTAACAGTTTTCTTTTACCTCTCTGAGGGTGTAATGCATGTTTTTGACATTGAAATGATAATGCAAGCTCTGTGAATGGGTTTCAATCCTCTGTTTGTATTATTTGCTTGATTTCAGATACTAAATTATACATTATCAGTCTGTGTATGTTTTATGTTGTGAACTTTGGTCTGTGTCTATTTGCATGACAAATATGTTTCACCACTCCTTTTGGTGCATCACCATCTTTAGTTAGTTTCAATTTTTGCACTTCTACCCCTGTCTCCTTGCAAGTTAGAATAGGATTAGGATCTAAACCTCTGTAGTTTTGCAAAATATAGATCTAAATCAGAGGAGTTTGAGGAACCAGCCTCTAATCTGGAGATTCCTCTCTCAGTTTCACAAGTCCCCATGCTTGGAGAGAGGTTTCCATGTTGTGCAATCACACTGGATGCTAGAGTGATCAACCTAGAAGCCCACGATCTGCATCCGGGGTCTTTGTGAGTCTCTGCAACAACAATTTTGGCACGCCCGGTGGGACTAGAGGTCTCATTTTTATTGCAGCAAAGTTGATATGCATCTGCTGCAATTTTCTTGCTTGAAAAGAGCTATTATTCGCATATCTGGCGACTCCAAGGGAAAGAATCAACTGGTTTCAGCAGTACAGGCTTGAAAGCTTATGAGAAGAATCACAAGGTCAAGAGTTGGAGAAGAAGAGGTCTTTGTTTGAATATCTACGTAATTATCTCAAGAAGAAGGCAAAGAGGAAGAAGGATTCAAAGGTCTCCATCTCCACCAAACAGAACTCTCTCAACTCCTCCACCTGATCGGCCTTTCATTCAGTATTCAAGAGTTCTTCGACCAATCAGAATGGCGCAACCAGTGAACCCCTATGTCAACTTCAGCGTAGCACCCACTTGCTCTCAATCAATGCAAAAATCCAATCCCGATTGCAGCATTGAAGAACATTCCATACTTTCTTGGAGAAAATCATACCACTCTGGTGATCATGTCAAGGACATTGCTAACATTTGTGCAATCCATGAGATTAATGAGATGCAAGTAGCTGTCAAATTGTTGGCGTCTTCATTCAAGGGGAAAGCATTGCAATGGTTTAGGAGCCTTGAAGCTGGCTCTATCACAAACTGGAATCAGCTGTGTATTGCACTTCATGATCAATTTGGAGAGAAGGGAGACAACTTGTCTCTTTTGGAGCAGCTGACAACCATCAAGAGAGCTTCCAATGAGCGCTAAGCGACTTAACTTCAGATTTCAAAGGTCTTGGGATAGAATTCCGATGTGATCGAGAGCCAATATGAGAAGGTGCTTTTCTATATTACCTTAAAGCTTTAAATTCTGATATTTCTATGTTGATTCAATCTATGGGAGGCACAACTATTCCTGCTGCTTATAGCATTGCCATTAGAGCTGAAAATTGTCTGATTCAAGCTGGCAAGCTAGCTCCTAGGCCTCCAATGCCATTATATCCAAGTTTAGAGAACCCAAGTACTAGTCAAGCACCTGTCTTAGCTCCTTCTCCCACTCCTAGAAATCAGAGTTCAAATGAAGCTTCCACTTCATCTCCAAGTGCCCCAAATGAGCTTCAAGAAGTCATGAAGCAACTGCAAAATTTAGGTAATGAGCTGGTCACACTCGAGGACAAAGAAGCTCAAGGTTTTAGACCTTCGTATCAGCCTCAAGCTCAACCTAATAGGCAGCCATATCAGCCTCAAAGGCCACCTAATCCAGCTAGCAAATATGAATCAAACAAGGCCTCCTGCCAATAGACCATTCCAGCCCTATAACCCAAATGCCATATCTGCCTCTAAGGCATTAGTACCAGCACAAAACAACATTGCCCAGGAGTATGATTGGTGTTTTCCATGTAATGAACCTCATAATCAATCCATGTGCTACAATGGTGCTTTGACTCAAGCTTTAATGGTAACAACTACTGGTGTGGAGGGTGAGAGCAATCAAGAAAACAGCCAACAACAAGAAACATTCCAACAGCAATCAGCCCCAAATGACACCACATTGGTAAATTGGCAAGCAGAGGATTTCTGTGGCATGAATCAGGTAGTTTCTCAAGGTGTTGCAGCAAACACAAGGTCAAAAAGGAGAAATTTGGGTGAAGAACAGCCATTAGCCCCAGCCAATCCACAACCTTCCATAGCTCCACAAATGATTGGCAAGCAAAACCCAGTTTCAAATGCACAAGGGCAGCCAAGAACAGCCCCTAGGCCAACTCAAATGCCAGCTGTTGCTGCCCACATCCAAGGAGCAAATGTGCAAACCAAGGGACAGAGAGAGATCCTTCATCACCATTCAGTATCATTGATCAGATGAAGAAGACAAACGTCAATATATCTATGTGGGAATCCCTATCCATCCCAGGCCAAAGAAATCTGCTGCAAGCTGCCATGAAGGATTGGCCAACTTCGAATCAGCAGGTCCAAATGCAAGAGAAGGTACTCACAAATGCTGCCCAGCCTGAAGGAAATCATGGAGCACAACAAGGTAGAATGTTGAAGCCTCCCCCTTTTTATGTTTCGTTAATCATTGGAAATCAGCTAGTGCATAATTGCATGATAGATTCCGGGGCAAGTAGCTCAGTAATGCCTAAACAGATAGCTGATCAGTTAGGGCTCCAGTATGAAATAACATCTAAGGGAGTAGTGCAGCTGGATGGGACAGCAATAGCAACAGTTGGAGTGATTAGAGGTTTGAGTCTTACCTTGCATGCATGTCCAAATGTTGTTGTCTTACAAGATATATCAGTCATAGACCTTCCACCACTCTTTGCCCTATGTTTATCAAGGGACTTCACTGCCAAAATTGGGGGATATTTGTCCGCTGATTGGTCTCACATGCTATTCAGAACAAGGTATGGAACTAAGGCTACAATTAGGTCAGAACCTATTGCAAACTTCCACATTGAGCCCTATACTCCAAGTCAGATTAATGCCAATTGCTCAGCATTTGATCAAGAAGATCACCCAAACACGGATGAAACTGACACTAAAGTTGGAAACATCCCAGATCTAACTCTTGATGAATGGGCAAACAAGGTGCATGCTTTTGATCCTTATCAAGGAATAGAAGAATCTGAGCTAGGAGTCTATTGTATACACGAAGAAAGTCAACCTATTCCTAGCATCACCAAGCCAAACCACAAGGATGACAATGAGGTATGGCAGCTGTTTTTTGATGGATCGAGGAGTAGACAAGGTGCAGGAGGTGGAGCCATGCTTATTTCACCTCAAGGAGTAAAGTATTATTCAGCTTTTAGATTTCAATTTGCATGCTCCAATAACACTGCTGAATATGAAGCCTTGGTGCAAGGGATGCATTGGGCAATCAAAAAAAAAATAAAGAACTTGCAAGTCTTTGGGGACAGTGAATTGATTGTAAATCAGGTCAAGGGATAGCATGCGGCCAAAAATGATCTACTCAGGTGCTACAAGAACAGGGTGTGGGACCTCATGGAAGATTTTGAGGGTTTCGGCATCAAAGCCATTCCTAGGAAAGAGAATCAAGCTGCTGACAGGCTTGCAGCAGTAGGGGCAGCCTTTGACATTGTAGAAAACATTCAACAAGACAAGGTACAACCAAACATCCACGTGATTGTGAGGCCTTCAGTGCCGGATAACAATGTCAGTTGGCAAGTATTTGAGAATGACCAGAAAATCATCCACTTCTTGCAAGAAGAAGCTGAGTTCTCAGCTAAGAATCAAGAAAAGTTGGAACAGCAATATGGTGACCAAGTGATACAGCTGAGAACTGACAAGCTGCCCAAGGGACTTATCACTTTGGAGTCCATTTTCAACCCCAATGATCAGTTTAGAAAGGAGAAAGCAAACATTCAGGTCAAGAGAGAAGATTCGGTATCCATCTTGGTAGAAGAGAACAAGCCATTGCAAATTGGAAAGATGACAACTGAGCAAGAAAGGTGTGAGTTCATACAGCTATGTCAAGAATTCCCTGACGTGTTTTCTTGGAGCTATGAAGACTTGAAAGGTTTCAATCCCAACTTAGCTCAGCATACCATTGAATTGGATCCAAATACTAAGCCTGTCAGGCAGAAACAGAGACCAGTCAATCCACACATGGAGCCTCTCATGAGGAAAGAATTGGACAAGCTGATTGAGTCAGCAATTATATTCCCAATCAAGCATTCTAGTTGGGTTGCCAACTTAGTTCCAGTCAGAAAGAAGAGTGGAGAGATCAGGCTATGTGTTGACTTCAGAGATTTGAATAGAGCCTCTCTCAAGGACCATTATCCACTCCCTTCCATGGAGCAAATATTACAAGTCGTAGCTGGTTCAGAAAGGTTTTCGCTACTTGATGGTTACTCAGGCTTCAATCAGATTATGGTAAAGGAGGAAGACCAGTTCAAGACAGCCTTCACAACCAAATGGGGCACATATGCTTACAAGAAGATGCCATTTGGGTGTCCGAATGCGAGCAACATTCCAGCGAGCTATGGATATGGCATTCAAAGGCTTGATCAACAAGATAGTGCTGGTATACCTAGATGATATCACTGTCTTCTCAAAGAATGCTGCAGACCATCTCTTTCACCTCAGGCAAGTGTTTCAGAGGTGTAGAAAGTTTGGAGTGTCTTTGAATCCTAAGAAGTGCATCTTTCTTGCACATGAAGGGAAGCTCCTTGGCCATATTGTCTCCAAGGAAGGATTAGCAATTGATCCAGAGAGGGTTGAAGCCATAAGAGCTCTACCATTGCCAAGCCACAAGAAAGCCCTTGAGTTTCACAGGAAGGATAAACTTTGTTCGGAGGTTTGTCCCAGATTTTGCAGCCCTTGTCAAGCCCATCACCAAAATGTTAAAGAAAAGCATGGCTTTCAAATGGACGAGAAGGCAAGGAGAGTTTTGAAGCAATCAAAGAAGCCATCTCCCAGGCACCCACTCTCATCAACCCAGACTTTTCCAAGGATTTCATCCTCTATGCATTTGGAGGTGATGACACTATTTCTGCCATTCTGGTGCAGCAAAACAAAGATAATGATGAACAGTCGATTGCCTTCTTCAGCCAGATCCTAGATGACTGCGAAGTGAGGTACTCTTTTATTGAAAAACATGTGCTTGCAGTAATCAGGAGCTTGAAGAAATTCAAGCATTTAGTCTCAAACAACAAGGTCCAGTTGCTGGTCTCACATGCTGGGGTTAAGGACTTCCTCCTCAACAAGGATTTGAATGAGAAAAGGGCAGGTTGGATCACCCGTGTCATGGAGTATGACATTGAAATCAAGATCACCAAGCTGGTAAGAGGAAAAGGATTGTGTGAGCAGCTGGTTTTGGGGAAGCAAAAAGAAGTATGCAACGAAGAAGAGGCTGTTTTGACAGTTCAAGACAGCCATGAGCCGAGTGACAGGAAAGAAGAAGACAATGCTGCCCCCACCCCTTGCTGGACCCAAGGCATTATGCACTTCCTACAAACAGGCCTATGCCCTCCAGAAATGAGCAAAGCAAAGAGGAGATACTTCAGGTTGCAGGTTGTTCCATATACCATCATTGATGGAGTTTTGTTCAAGAAAGATGTGAATGGAGTGCTGCTGAGATGCATTAGCACAGGTCAGATCCAAAGGGTATTAGAAGAATTTCATAATGGACCATCTGGTGGCCATTTTGCACCGAGAGTGACAGCTCTAAAAATCATGAAGGCTGGTTATTATTGGCCTAGAATCTTTAGTGATTGCTATGCATGGATCAAGAGGTGTAAGAATTGTGCATTCTTCACAGGAAAAGAGAGACTCGCTGCCCTTCCATTACATCCAATTACAGTAGATCAGCCATTCATGCAGTGGGGACTGGACTTCATTGGAGCCATCAATCCCAATTCGAGCCAAGGGCACAAATGGATTTTGACAGCCACAGACTACTTCACCAAATGGACAGAAGCAGTAGCACTCAAAGAGGCAAATGAGTCTAACATCTTAGACTTTTATGAGTAGATAACAACCAGATTTGGTGTACCTGCCACAATAATTTCTGATAATGCATTGGCATTCATTGGATCCAGGGTGACTGAGTGGGCTGTCAAGAACGGTATTTACCTAAGCACTTCATCAAACTATTACCCGCAAGGTAATGGCCAGGCCGAGTCCACAAACAAGAACTTGTTGAAGATCATTAGGAGGACTCTTGATGAGAATCAAAGGTCTTGGCATACCAAGCTAAAATCAGCCTTATGGGCTGATAGGATAACTCCCAAACGATCCACGGGTAACTCTCCATTTAAGCTTGTCTATGGAAGAGAGGCAATCTTGCCCATGTCACTTGAGTTGCCAACGTTGGAACTCATGAAACAGCTGGAGTTGCTAGAGTTTGAGCCCATGGAGGTGAGGTATGCAGAATTGATGGAGCTGCAAGAGATCAGAGATCAGGCATCCCAAGCAATGGAAAAGGATCAAGCTTTGATCAAGAAGACCTTTGATAGGAAGGCCAAAGATAGATCTTTTCAAGTAGGAGATCTAGTGTTGAAATGGGATGTGGACAGAGCAAAACCGGGAAGGCATTCAAAATTTGATGCCATTTGGAGTGGCCCATACATGGTCACAAAGTGCAAAACAAGCAATGCTTTCCAATTGGCCTCATTGGATGGTGAAGAACTGCAGATTCCAGTAAATGGAATCTATCTCAAGTGTTGCTTCTAGAGGGAGGTTCACTACATCTGTAAATATTAGATTAGATTTCCTTTCCTCCAAGTGCTTGTGCACATTGTTTTGCTGTAGGTTAGTTTTGTTTTCCCTAAGTGCCTTGGCACAGCTTGCTGTCCATGGAGATGTTTAGCATGTCTTTGCTTTCATCAGGTGGCATTCCATCTTCCTCCTTGCACATTCTGAGTCAGTTTGGATTCTAAACAGAATATTTGATGACTCCATGCCCAATGGATTGCTTCAGGCAACTGGTCTTTTCATCTAGCAGGCAGATGACCCCGCTGAGTCGCCAAATTGTTATCCAAAATTCACCCCCAGGGTAAATTTTGATAACATGCATCAGAATATTCAAATCCCAAGCAAATTGATTGATTCAGAGCAAAAATCAGGTTTCTAGGGTCCCTTCAGGAAATTTTCTAACTCTCCTGTCCAGGCTGAAAAGAACAAGCTCTGAGAAAATGCGGAAAAAGGGTTGCAGAAGGCAAGTAGGTTGATCCAGGAAAAATTGTGAAAATCGGCTAAGTCCTAGTCCTAGGAGCAACTGGGACATTTGGGACGTCAAGGCGCGGATCGGCCGAAAAGCCTCCAGGTGGCCCAAATAGCATTTGCCCAACATCGGGGACATTTGGGACAGTAGCGATCCGGCTGAAAAAGAGAGAAAAATTGGCAGCTCTTTGGCCAGGGCGAGACAGTGGGACAAAAAGGCGAAAAGAGAACTTTCATCGAACTAACGCTTTGAGACATGGGACAAGTGGGACAAAGATACCGAACCGGCAGCCGGTTCGGGCGAAATGGGAACAAGCAGTTGAAGAATTTGTCCTGCTGAAGGCAATTGGGACATCCGGGACATCGGGACAAAGCGTGAAGGCGTGAAGCAGGCGGCAGGCCGAGAACCAATGAAATCATGACACGTGTCACGGGAAAAAGTCAAAAAGTCAAAGGGCGAAGTTTCGAGCACTGGCCCGAACCAATGGGATAGTGCCACGTGTCCCAGCTAGGGCCCACAAGCAAATTTCAAAAGGAAAGCCTGCGAAAGGTAGAGGAGAGAGAATTGCTCGTCCAATCAGCACGTGCCACGTGTCATCCAGGTGGCAGAGCGTGGGAAAGATTTCAAAACACGTTTTCACCTGTTTTGTGCCCTAAATCTTCAGATCGCCATAACTTTCGATCCAAAGCTTGGATTTGCACGTTCTTTATATCAACGGAAAGCTGGTGAAATTCTCTACACGATTCGGGGTCAATCTTGTGTTTTGGAGTAGTCTGGAGGGAGAAAATTGAGAAATGGATCTGACGCGTGTTCATGGCCAGAAATGACATTCCAGCGACCAGATTTAATGCAGAATGGGTCGCATTCTCCTGTAATCCGGTCAAAGTGATAGGGTATGGGTTTGTAAGGTCCCCCATGCTGTTTTAATGCACCTGTAGTCAAGAAAGAATGGGCTCCCATGCCTTTGTACGTTTTCTGTCTCCTGGGTTCGACCCATGCAATGTAAAAAGCCAGATTTGGCTCATTCCAAAAGGGGGAACATTTTTGGGCATAGCAGACTTCTTCTTTCACCGCCAACAAGTGATTGATGAAGGATCAGACCTCTCCAAGGATTGTAATAGTTTTCTTTTACCTCTCTGAGGGTGTAATGCATGTTTTTGACATTGAAATGATAATGCAAGCTCTGTGAATGGGTTTCAATCCTCTGTTTGTATTATTTGCTTGATTTCAGATACTAAATTATACATTATCAGTCTGTGTATGTTTTATGTTGTGAACTTTGGTCTGTGTCTATTTGCATGACAAATATGTTTCACCACTCCTTTTGGTGCATCACCATCTTTAGTTAGTTTCAATTTTTGCACTTCTACCCCTGTCTCCTTGCAAGTTAGAATAGGATTAGGATCTAAACCTCTGTAGTTTTGCAAAATATAGATCTAAATCAGAGGAGTTTGAGGAACCAGCCTCTAATCTAGAGATTCCTCTCTCAGTTTCACAAGTCCCCATGCTTGGAGAGAGGTTTCCATGTTGTGCAATCACACTGGATGCTAGAGTGATCAACCTAGAACCCTGATCTGCATCCTAGGGGTCTTTGTGAGTCTCTACTGTGATAACCTAGGGGCACCCTTATATCACCACTTCTCCCTTAGGGTATTATTTAAATATTTGATTTAAACATCTATCCTAAGTTTATTATACCCCATTGTGTTTTACCCATGGATAATTAAATATTAACTATTTAATTACACTTTTTACATGTATCTTAACCGCTTATCTACCCCATATCAATTCCTAACCTCCCATATCAATTCTATCCATCTATCCCCCCTATTTCTCCTCCCCCAAACCGTGCAGCGGGATATTTCCCGTATTTGAGTCGAAAGGATCACTTTCATCTTTCCAAAACATCCTTTTTGGCCATTTTGGGAGTCGATCTCGATCCCGGTCTTTGATCGGTACTCAACCGACGCTAATTTTACTAATGGCACCGATTATACTACAGTGTTGTTGCCGATTAAAAACAAGAATGAATTTAGTTCATGGTTAGACAGAAAAGAACGACATAGATTTTTGAGCATTAAGCCCGAGCATCACCTATCAAGTGAAAGTGAATTTATTCTATCAATCCCAAGAGGAGTAATGCAGTTTCTAACTCCTATAACATCGACATCGTGAGCCTCCATCGATCTCTTGGTGACTCTACTCTTGTATCTAGTGAAGTTAGAGCTTTGTCGGTATCCCAATATTGCGGCTCCTTAGATCTAGTAGAAATTGACGATCTAGCCTTCATTGTCCATTTCTCAATCTTGGCAATTTTAGCCTAGATCAACGCTTGACCGATTGCATCGATTTCGATCGAAAGACATTTAATAGGATAGGTAAAAGAAAGGTAACACAAATCGAGCATTGTTTTCACAGTTTCCTATTTTCTTAAATTGCTTTTGTCCGTTGTTTACATTATCAAGTGAGATTTTTTAATCTAAAATCCAGAAATTTACTTACACCCTAGTTTTTTAATTATGTATGCTTCTTTCTTTAATTGAAAAATGGGTGATATCCACCAAGAGGAGCTTATCGCTTCTCCGCCATTTCTGAAGGCGTACTCCACCCAAATATCTTTTAACGTTGTCTTTTTGACTTGAAGTATCCATCTGCAAGTTTCTCGGATCTACTTGAAAGATTGCTCGTGTGCGCCCATTTTTGTCTACATCAGATTTCTTTTCCACCTACATCTTAGAGGGATCTTGTCATATCATCCGGTATTAATTTCATTTGAGTTTATCGGGTTTTTGTGTTTAGTTTGGTACATTAACTCCACGAAGTAACAAGCTCGGAAATTCTTGATCTACACCTCCATTTGTCATTAATACTTTTGGTCCCATCAATTTTAGAGGTATGGCTAGCTATCCAAATGTTGTGCCACATGATGTAAGAAACATATTGCATGATTTTCAAGGAAATAATGCAATAAGCGGTGATCAGCACTTGAAACTCTTTGTCAATATGATGGAGGATTTCGAAATAGAGTTTGAAGATGTATACATTAAATTATTTAATCATACTCTAGAAGAGGATGCAAGGGAATGGGATAAATATATGTTAGATAATTCCATTGACTCCTGGACAAAGATGAAGAATGCCTTTAGATTACAGTATGGCGATAAAACAAACCCTAGGTTTCTTTTGTCAAAATTTGAGAATATTAAAAATAATCCTAATGAATCAATGCATGATTTTAATACAAGATTCAATAAGACATTGAGAATATTTCTGTGAATTTGAGGCCATGTGATGAATCTTGTCTTATAAAGTATGTTGATGCATTTGAAAAGAAGGTTGCATAGTATTTGAGGGATAAAAACCCTAGGCACTTTGAGGCAAGCCTTTACTATGGCTTTGTAAATTTAGATTAATATTAAGGCCATTGGAAAACCTCCTAAGAGGGAGGGTGTTAAACTGATAAACCCATAAAAACCTCAAGCAAGAAAGAGTGTGGATCTTGAGGAGGTTGTTAAAACTTTGGTAGGGGCTGTCAAAGAAATCTCTTACAAACTAGCCCGGGCAGAGAAAGGAATTGGGTAGAGTTCACAAGGTCAACAAAAGGCACAAAATCATGACAGATTTGGCAATCATCCTAGGGGTGATCAGAGGCCAAATGAAAGAGGTAAAGGACCCATGGGATCTAGAAATAGACATCCACAAGCACATGAAATTAGAATGGTGTCGATCCTCGACTATCCAAGATTTATTGTTGTTGAGAAGCCACCGAGATTGATTGTTGTGATAGATGCTTTCTGCCCCACCCTCCATGTGAAGTAAATCTGCAAGAATAAGAAGCTGATAATGATGATGGCACTGATGATGATGTTTGCATGATGGGTTTCTCTTTAAGCTCACAATAAGGAGCAACTTCAACCGAAGTGATAAGTTCTCGAACTGCTGCAAATTTTTGGGATTGCATTCATCGGGTACCACTTCTTCCTCCTTATCATACTTTTGAAGTAGATGTAGTGCAAGCTTTTGAAATACCTAATAATGGCTTTGAGTATTTAAGAGCTTTAATGATAAACAAGTATGATGGAGTAATCCCTTCAGAGGAAGATAGGCAGTTATTGATGAATGATGTTGTTGCTCAAGAAAAGGATTATAATACTAGGATTATAGTTATTAAAGGAGCAGGGCCTCAAGCCAAACCTAAAACTCCATTGCTTACTAGTATTCCTAAAGAGGCTCCTAAGAAAGATACACATTCCAAAGGCCTTGTTGTCCCAAACAAGATTCATACTTCTCCTCATGCCCAAACTATCAAGAATCCCATGCCATCTGATGAGTTTGTTAATCTCCCTTCCAATGTTGCCTTGCCAAAGAATGTTCCATATGACATTGCCCAAGTTTTGAGTCAAATCAAAGTTAGTGTTCTAATTGTTGAGTTGCTTAGGATTCTTGAGCACAAGAAGAGAGCATTTGAGTACTTGGGATTGAAAGAAGAAAAGAGTACCCCAGGTAGAAATGTAAACATTGTAGAAACTCCTCCTCTAACCATTGCAGACCTTGATAATCCACCAGCATTGGAAGATCTTGGAGAAACACTTAAGGTTTACTTGGGGACATCTTTGGTTGAATCCCAATTAAATGTTGATCCATTTTTTACAACTTTGATCATTAAGGACAAATTGTTGCACAATTATATGTTTGATTCTAGAGCATCATGCAATGTCATGCCTCTTGAGGTCATGAATGAGTTCGATATCAAAGTGATAGCAGCATATGGAAGATGCACTGCCATGGACTCTAGATAGGTACCCGTTGTTGGATGTGTGAAAGGGTAGGTGGTACAACTTGCAGCTTATCCAAGTAAGAACCTAAAATTGATGTTGTCATTGTTGATTGCCTTGCCAAATGGGGCATGTTGTTATCAAGAAAGTGGGTTGTAAGTGTTGGTGGAAGTGTTCAAATGGATATGTCTTTTCCACCATTCCAATTGAAGGCAGCCTTGTAAATTTGTATGGAGAGAAGAAAATGTTACACCTCATTGAGGATCCAAATAATGCTTCTTATGAAGTGTTATATGCTTGATGTGGATGCAGATAACTTTGTGGGGTTTTCTGATGACAAGGAGCACAAGATTGATTAGTGCAAATGTCTTGAACAAGTTGGTTTACCTTGGACCTTGT
Organism: Taxus wallichiana var. yunnanensis; assembly: GCA_018340775.1. Taxonomy (NCBI): domain Eukaryota; kingdom Viridiplantae; phylum Streptophyta; class Pinopsida; order Cupressales; family Taxaceae; genus Taxus; species Taxus wallichiana. The sequence goes on from CM031242.1 coordinate 74,283,195, forward strand.
TATTTGATGGAGCATGTTCCAAGTTTGGAAATGGTGTCGGCATTGTTCTGATCTCCCCAAGCCAAGAAGAGTTTGTATTTTCTTTCAAACTTAACTTTGAATGCACTAATAACATTGTTGAGTATGAAGCATTATTATTAGGTTTGAGAATTTCTTGGAAGTATCATATTAAAGATATCATTGTCAAAGGAGACTCAGAATTGATTGTCAAACAAATTAGAAAATTGTATGCTACTAAAAATTAGAGAATGAAACAATACAAGCATGCAGTTTGGGATTTGATTGAAATGTTTGACTCATTTAATATTGTGCATCATGATAGAAAGTTCAATGTTGTTGCAAGACCAGCTTGTAGTCTTGGGATCTCGGTTTGATGTTTGTTCAATGTCCCCCAATTGTGAATATAATGTTGAAGTACTAACAAGGCCATTTGTCCCTGACAATGTAAAAAACTTCAAAAGGAAAAGAAAATTTGTTTGGAAAAGATATCATCCAATTGAAAACTAATACCATTCCTAGAGGACTTTGCTCTTGAATCAAACTTTGATAATGTTGATTGCATTATTAACAGACATATAGTAGCCTCAAGGGATGTTGAAGAGCATGACCTTGGCACAAAGGAGAAACCAAGGAAGATCTAGTTGGGAAGTAATCTGAGAAAGGAAGAAAAATAGTCCTATGTCCAATTGTTGAAGAAATATCAGGACTGTTTGGCTTGGTCTTATTCTGAGCTGAAAGCATACAGAGAGGATTTGTTTCAACATGAAATTCCTCTGAAACAAATGCAAAACCATTCAGACAAAAGTAGAGGCCGATTAATCCACTCCTCTCCATGAAGATGCAAGAATAATTGAAGAAGCTAAGGGATGGAGGGATTATTCAGCCAATAATGTATTCTTCTTGGGTTGTAAACATAGTGCCAGTTAGAGAATGGTGATATCAGGCTATGCGTGGATTTTAGAAATATGAATAAGGCATAAATGAAAGATAATTATCCTCTGCCAAACATGGAAAATATGTTACATTTAGTGACTATATCTGAGTTGTTTTCTACATTTGATGGTTTCTCTGGCTATAATCAAGTCATTGTAAAGGAATCGGAAAGAATTAAGAATGCCTTTACCACTCCTTGGGGAACATATGTCTATGTTAGAATTCCCTTTGGTTTGATGAATGTTGGAGTAACCTTTCAAAGAGAAATGGATGTTGCTTTTTCTAGTTACATTAATGATTTTTTTGTTTTTTACCAAGATGATGTAACTGTGTTTTCCAGGAAGACAAATGATCACTTACAGCACTTGGAAAAGATGTTGATTAGATGAAGAGAGTTTGGTATCTCTTTGAATCCAAAGAAGTGCCATTTTAGAGTGTAAAGGGCCAAGTTGTTTGGTCACATTGTATCAAAGGATGGTGTCATGATTGATCCCAAAAGGGTAGAGGCTATCAATAAGGTTCCAATTCCAAGAACCAACAAGGGAATCCAATCCTTCTTTGGGAAAATCAATTTCATTAAGAGATTTGTGTCTAACTTTTCTGATTTGACTCTCCCCATCATTTTCCCGTTGAAGAAAGACCAAATTATCAAGTGCGAAGATGCAACCATTCGTGGATTTTGATGGGATCAAATAAGCACTAAAGCATGCCCCTATTTTGGAAGCCTCAAATTACAAGAAACCTTTTCAAGTGTTTTATTTTGCTTCAAAAACACCATTTCCTCTATTTTGTTATAGAAGGATGATGAAGGGGTTGAGAGACCAATTGCCTTTTTCAGTAAGGAATTGCAGGGAGCTGAGTTGAAATACACCATCATGGAGAAACAAGCATTTTCCTTGGTGAAAGAAACAAAGGTTTTCAGACCCTACATCTTAAGTTCTAAAGTTTTTTCTTATGTTCCCCACACCATGGTGAAATACATCTTATCAGAGATAGAGGTCTCAAGCAAAAGATGCAGATGGGTGAAAAATTTGCAAGAGTATGACATGGATATCCAAACCACAAAATTGGTAAGAGGTTTGGGCCTAGCTAAGCTTATGGATGAGAGAAACCTGCAAACTATTGAGGTAAATGAAGTAGAAGGAGAAAGGGTGGATGTCCTTGAAAATTTGGTAAGTTCTGAATGGTACAAAGATATAATCTTTTATCTCAAACATCTATGTTGCCCTGAAAATTTGAGTAAAAATCAGAAAAGAGCTCTTAAGTTAGCCTCTCAAAAATATGTCATTACTGATTTTGGGTTAGCTTAGAAGAACCCCGAGGGAGTGCTCTTGAGATGCATTACTGAAAATGAGTCCCCAAAAAAATAATCGATCTCCATGGAGGGTTTGTGGGGATATTTTTTGGGAGAGTTACAACACATAAAATCTTGAGGGCTGGTTATTGGTGGCCAACTCTCTTCAAGGATACAACTCTATTGGTGAGGAAATGTGAAAGTTGCCAGCATTTTTCTGGAAGAATGAAAGCTTTAGGCTCCCTTCCTTTGCAGCTTGTGTCATTTGAAGCCCCATTTAGACAATGGGAATGGATTTCATTGGGGAAATTTCTGATCCTTCCAGTGTTGGTCATAAATGGATTCTTGTAGCCACTGATTATTTCACTAAGTGGGTGGAAGAAATCCCCACCAAGAAGGCAACACACCAAGTGATCATGGACTTCATGTTGAATCAAATCATATGCAAATTTGGAGTGCCAGCTAAAATTGTTGTTGATAATGCCATGAGTTTCAGAGCCAAACCTTTGGTGGAAATGTGCAAAGAGTATGGGATCAATTTGACATATGCTTCTAACTACAATCCCCAAGGAAATGGACAAGCTGAGTCCAGTAATAAAAACTTGTTGAAGATCATTAGAAGAACCTTGGATCTAAACAAAAGGAAGCATGGTGAGCAACTGAAGTTTGTTGTTTGGTTAACAGAATCACTGTCAAAAGAGCTACTAGTAAAATTCCATTTGAATTGGTATATGGAACTCAAGCTCTGCTGTAACTCCATTTACAATTGTCTTCATTTCAATTTGTTCAACAGATTGAAGACTAAGAATTTAGTTCATATGATGCTCGAATCAATCATATTATTGAGCTGGATGAAGAGAGAAGGGCATCCGATCAGTGGCATGTGAAGTTCAGAGAAAATTTGAAGAAGCTATTTGACAAAAAGGTGACACCCAGAGCTTTCAGCATTGGGGATCTTGTGCTTTTATGGGATAGCATGCATGAAGATAAGGGAAAGAATGGTAAATTTGATGCATTGTGGATGGGCCCTTATTCAATTGATATTTGAATTGGTGAAAATACCTTCTTCCTAAAAGACCTAGACGGGAACTACTTGAATTGCCTATTAATGGCAGGAATTTGAAGCATTTCCTTGATTGATTTCTCAAAATCAAGGTATACTCCATTTGTATAGTGTATAGTTCTTTTTTCTCATCTACTTTTGTGTTTTTGTTTGTTTTGGTCCTTGGTGACCTGGTTTTGCTGGTCTCTCGGTTCATTTTTGGAAGATGGTTGTGGTTGTTCTGCCCTGTAAGCTTATTCTTTGACTCCATTGCCCAATGGTCTATTTTTGGCACTTCGTCTACTATTTGTTATTTTGGCACTCACAGGGAGTGCCCATCCCACAAGTCGAGCCGATGTTGGTGCTCAAATTAGTCTCGCCCGTTTTCATTGAAATTCCTCGGTTGCATGGCCTCTATCATGTTTTTGTCTCCCCATTTTGGTGCTTGAAAAATTTGTCCTCCATTTGGTTGCCATGATTAGTCCCATCCTTGGTCGAGGGTCTCTTAAAGGTCTAGAATTTGTTTTTCATTTCTCTGTCCATCTGAAGCAGTCTGTAAATTGGGTGTAAAACTTGAGTTGTTCCTTTCTTTCCATTTACCATAGTCATGTTTTTATGTCCCTGCTATTTTTGTCCCAAATACCTGTGGAAATGTGATTGGATGTGGCTCGGAAGATCATATTTGAGCCTTGTAACATTTCCAAATTCTCTTATATGATCTTCCATTTTTACAGTTTGACAGGTGAGTTTTCCACCTTAAATTTACATCTCTGCATCAGTGTAAATGTGGCCCATTTTGGTTGGATGCGGCTCGGCAAGGCACTCTAAAAACTCTATGGCTCACTTCAACCCAAAACTGCTCCACGTGGAGGAACAACGCTCGTTTGAAAATTCACCTTTTGGTTTGGCCTTGGAATTGTGCTGAGGGGACACGTGGAGGATTCCGTTGCTTTGCCCGGACTTAGAAAAAATTTTCATGTAGCATGGTATAGTTTTTGGAGGGCCATGGACACATGGTGATCCCACACTTGTGCAGAGTCTCTACTCTTGGGGACCATCTTGAAGTTACGCCATAAAGACACATGGAGGTTTCTGTCGGGCCTTCCTTCCATTAGACTTTTCAAGAAACTTCCTAAAGGGCCTGGGACACGTGGAGGGACCGCACATGTTTGGGGACCGGCCCCTAAGTTTTATTTTGAAGAAGCACCAAGAGGACACTTGGAGGCTTCCACTCACTCTACCTTTTTCTTGGACTTTTCAATGGCCGAAGGAGACTATCTCGGACCTTAGACACATGGTGCCTTCCGTTGAACCTTCAAATTTTTAATAGACTCTGTTGGACTAAGACACGTGTTGAGCCCACACTTGTTTGGGGTCTCTACTTTTTGGGACCATCTCAAAATGCGCCATTGAGACATGTAGCAGGGGCAAGATGGAGAAGTAAAGCTTCGTGCTTATTTAAGGTTTTTGCCTTTTGTAAAAGGGGATAAAATTGTAAGTTGAAGCACGGCCCGACAAGAAAGTAATGCCAACATTGAATAGTCAAAAACGGAGGTACGGGCCCGCAGGAAAATGTGGAACTTTTTCCTTTTTGGAAAATAAGTATAAAGTGAAAAAATGAAGCGCAGTCCATTGGAACCCACATTGGGACACGTGTCATGCCCTTTTTCTAAAGGTAGAAGGGCGGAGCTACGGGGAAAATTTGGAAAATTTTCCTTTTCCAAAAACAAGGTAAAATAGCATAATCGAGCCACAATTCCTCTGGGACCCACATTGGGACATGTGTCAAGCCCATTTTCTAAGGGTGGAGGGGCGGAGAAAAATGTCAAAATTTTACTTTTTCCAAAAGTTATAAAATATCAAAAAGTGCTCCCAAGCTCGTTTCCAATCACATTTTTCCATGTGGAGGGCTCAGATTAAAAGTTGAAAGGCAAGATCAATGGTAGCTATGCATTTCATTTGATTTTTCCGCCATTGAAGCTCCAGGATGTTTGGAGATGCATTTTTTGCATCATTCTTCATCAATTTTTTTGGCAAATTTGTGTCATTTTGGTCTACAAAGTTCAAGTTTAGTGTCATTTCGGGTGTACCTTAGGGGTGATTAATCAAAAAAATTAGTGTTTAATTGAGTCTTCCAATTTGAGCCTTCGTGTTGGAGTCACAAATATTATGTGAAAACGTGTTGATCGGGCCTCCATTGAAGGGAATTTCTTGACTGTTTTGAAGCTTTGTTGTGAAGTTGTTCATTATTATGAATTCCCTCCAAAGATCCAAAGATAATCAACTTTATCCTGCTTCATCTCCCACCAAAATCATTTAAAAACCATTGATCCACCTTGAACTACCCCTGTTTGCCTTGTGTATCAACAAAGGAACAAAATCTACTTGCAAAAATATGCAGAACAATCAGGATTCCTTAATGTCTTTAGTAACCTTTGCCTTGTATTGAAAATATCTCCATAATTTGGAAGTGACAACTTGTGAGAGTCAGATTTGGTGTGTTGATCATATTTTCCAAGGTCTTCTATAAAATTTGTGCAAAAGAAGGATTTACCAGCATTCTTCAATAAAAGAGGTTACAAAATAGGTTCTCTTACCTTGGTTGAAAGGCACAACCTAAAATAGTTAGTATAACATCACATCCTTTTAAGGTGCTACCCACTTCTTTCAAATCCTGAGTGCTAAAAAGTCAAATAGATTGCTTCCTTGGCTACAAAACAACATACATAATCATGTATCTTTTTGTGAGTGTCTTGTCAAATCCATGATGCTACTCGGCCTTTGAAGGAGATTAAATTTGGGTACCAACAAACATGACAAAGCATTTAAAGATAACACAAACCCAATAAGCATATTATTATTTTCATTTATCTGTAATTATATCTACAATTAAGTTTATCTTGGTCTGAACTACACACGATGCTCTCCATCCAATGTAGCAAAAATTATATCAACACGAGCTTGCTTGATGTCATTTGATCCAACTATTTTTCTTGTGGAACCTTATACAATTAGAGCAAGCAACATAAGAGTGTACTACTACTAGTATCGGAAGTGGATTGATTTAGCTTTGACAAAAACATTCCTCTTGGGAAAGTGGAAAAGGAACAAAATGTCTAAAAGCCCCTTCAAAAATAAATTCAGGCACACTTTTAGCTTTTTTTGAGTGGACTGAACTAATATGAAAAAAATCTGGGTTGTTTATTGAAAAATTGATCATTGTTTACTTGAAAATCGGCTCATCTTTTGATAAAGAAGAACTTGGGATAGAGAAGACTCACGGGGATGCATTTTTTTCTCGACACAACACCGTCCTTGTCTCATTCCAGTCAAACAATGTTTTGTGAAATCACCTCACCAAATATCACAAACAAATTCCCATCAGAAGTGTTGCTTGTGCTCCCTGTAACATCTTTGTGCTTACCATCTGCATATTCATCCAAATACCTCCTATAATTATTACTAGGGGTCAGTTGGTTCATTCAAAAGATATATGTATCATCTCGTCTCTTTTCGTGTGCAAGAGTTCCCAGAATTGTCAAATGAAATGATTGATATTATTAGTAGGATATCGAGTCATAACAGTTTAATTATCAAGTTAATTATTCTCTAATAGTTATTATGGTACACTTCTCCTAGACACATTGAGACAATGTACCCTTTTGGGTAATTATTATCATTACCATAAGTGAATCTAGTGTTACTTTGATGATCATGGTCTAGTGTTAGGGGTGTAACCACTAGGTGGTTATTGTCAGGAAGTTGATATGCACGTAAGGGGTGGGTGGACAGTTGAGAGTTTGATATTGGTCCTAAGTTAATGGTACATTCCTACACAGATCGAGGTGTTGGGAATTCCTCCATGGAAACCATTACTAGGTCAGATATTTTGTTGAAATGGTGAAAAGAGATCAATCGAGATTTATCTTGATGAAGAGTGTAACAATATGCATCAAAGATATGATATCAAAACTCTAGATTTGATAATGAATTTAAGCAACAATAATTTTAGATCAACACATGAAAATAGAGAAAACACATAAACAAATAAAATATAGAGAATAATGGAGCAATTTCTATTGATTAGTGGAGGGCATTTTATATAATTGCTTGCTCCTATAATCATGGAGTCAAGTCTCATCATCTTATCCCCATATTTCTCCTCTAATCCCTAGTCTTACTCCCAATCCCAAGATACTCTCACACACTCCTATCTCTATGAGTTGTGCATGACAACTAATTGTGCACACTCACATATTATTTAAATATTAAATAATATTAATATTCAAACCATATGTTCACACTATGAACACTAATTTCCTAACATTCACCCCCTTAGTGTGAACATGGGTGAGTTTTGTCTAGTACTTGCTCATGTTCTACAATCGATGGTTTTCAAAGAGTACCATCAACTCCAATAGGTTTTCTAGTGGAACCATTAACCACTTTGTATGTGATTTTCTAAGAGATTCACAAACTCTCAAATTGATTTTCTAGTGGACCACCAACCACTTTCATAGAACATACACATTTCCCAATCCACATTTTACAAAATATAGGAAAATATGTTCCTAACTATGAACAAGAATTATTCATCTATTCTTATTTACTACCACACATGTTGAAAGAAAACACGCCAAACACAACTAAAAACATGGCCACCAAAGCAATATTGCAGCCTCGTCGATTGTGCACGGCTCGACGAGAGGTCGCTAAAATGCCTCCTTCCTCCATTGCCTCCATCCTCCATGGTGATGCTACTAACTCAAATGAATTTGTCTTTGAGGTTCATTTTATAATTCTATTGGGTGTGGGTTTCAATCGATAATGCACCCCCTCACTATGGATGTCGCGCATGCGAAAATCCATCCGAGTTTTGACAAGTGAGGAATTTTTTTATTTATTTTTTTATTTTTATAATATACTTTTACAATGACTCACTACAATATCACTTTACCATAACACTCAACTTGGATAGACATAATAAAATTCACCAAAAAAACTAATCAATAATTACTTTTTGAATAACACCCTAAAATTAAATTACAACAATAGAACAACTTAAACAATAAAGAATTATGCAGCATTCATGTGAATTGCGGTCCAGGATTTTAGAAATTGCTTCAGATGTCATGATATATTTCACGTTTTATCTTAAACCAAAAACCGGGTTAGTCTAAAATTTTAACTGTAGAGCAATAAAATATGTATCGTCAAACCCAAAAGGTTTGGAATCTAGGTTTTTGAGAAAAACATGATTGTAGAAAATGGCGATGGAAGCTTCAAAACTCTCATATATGCATCTTAGAGGCTACGGTTTTATCCTGCAATGAATCTCATACCTCGTCCTAGCCTGCTCTGATACCATATGATATCAAAACTCTAGATTTGATAATAAATTTAAGCAACAATAATTTTAGATCAACACATGAAAAAAGAGAAAACACGTAAACAAATAAAATATAGATAATAATGGAGAAATTTCTATTGATTAGTGGAGGGAATTTTATATAATTGTTTGCTCCTATAATCACATATTCAAGTCTCATCATCTTATCCCCATATTTCTCCTCTAATCCCTAGTCTTACTCCCAATCTCAAGATACTCTCACACACTCGATCTCTATGAGTTGTGCATGACAACTAATTGTTCACACTCACATATTATTTAAATATTAAACAATACTAATATTCAAACCATATGTTCACACTATGAACACTAATTTCCTAACAAGATATTGATTTAAAATGATTCAAAGATAGAAATTTGGGAAGACTTGGTGGATAGATTCCAAAATAAACTTTGGATATGGAAAGGAAATAACTGATTATGAGAATAGATCCCCACTAATTCTATATTACAAATCTGCATTTTAATATATATTTCAGGGTATTACAAAATATATAGTTTAACTTACTTAGATCATCTACCCAAATTTTAAATCTAGATCTAAAGCATTAGAAACCTCACATCAAAATCACAATATCTTTTTTCTCAATTGGGCGGTCCCTGATACATGGAAACAAGAAATTACAATTAGAGATTTTAAGCTTTTGCAGTCCATTATAAATAGAAAAATGCTTCTAGAAAATTGATTAAAGAACTTCTAAAGGTCAATTTTTTTGGGGTCATACCATTAACTGCATGATCTATCATGAGGATATGAATATATGATTGTATTGGAGACTTAGAGCTCCTTATATAAATAACTCACTCTACACACACAAGATGACAAAAACCCAAACCCTAAGTCATTCTCCTTAGGGTTGGGTTTTATCCTTGTTTGCAAAGAGAGTTACTTATAAAAGGAGCTCTACCTCTGTAATCCAATTGTATCTTCATCATGATGATGGATCTATCACAAGTTTTCAAGAAGCAATTTTCTAACAAATAACAAGTTTCATGATCTAGCCTTATATGTAATCATATTTCTGGTATTTAGTTCGCATTCCACTCTCAGCTAGTTTCAATCAAGTTTGGTTTAGAATCTTATTAGAAACCTAGGAAAAGATTACTTAAGTCATCAGCAAGTGTAGTCTATAGAAACTAATGGAATCATCCTTTCCTAAAAATAATGATTTACAAAAATGTTTAAGGAATTCTTGCTTACCTATTAGACCATACAGCCAGTGTGTCATCGCCTTTGCTTTGATATGTATACAGCCCACCAGCCCACTGTTCACTTCGATTGTATGGAGTGACCCATATCTGATGCAAGCAAAATTGTTCATTACAATGCAGATAGGAATGATACTTTAAGAATTACAATTCTACCTAGAAAATGAAATTTTGCATGTGTGATAAATATAGATATGATTAGTAACCCCATGTTTTCTCCACTATTTATACAAATACCTATATTGCCTCTTATGTTTATCAATATTTTTCATGGACCTTTTGACTATGAATCTATAATCCTGTCAGTATATGTAATGTGAAGCTCTGATTTAAATGCCCAAAGAAGGGGGGACTGGTAGAAATGGGTATGGGAAACTTTAGCAATGAATTTGTCTCTATTGACATTTGTGACAACTACATTCAATCTTCACCTCAAAGATAGAAGAAAAGATTAAATCCATACACATTGTTGTCTATCAGGGTTCCACTCTACCAGTAGTATATCCCATCCAAATGGAAAGAGAGCCAAAGGTATGAGACCGGGTTAAAGCGGTGGGTGAGTTTCTGTAATAATAATAGTTATCATCAAAGCTCAAAATTGGTTATTCTCGAAGGCCGCTTGAAGGCGAGAAGGATCGTTGTGATCAAGAAAGCTTGAAATTGTTCCCCCATGGAAAATTTTATATCCGAATGGATTGTCTATCTTTGTCTTTTTTATGCATTAATCATATGAAATTCAGATAGATTATAGAGGCTCAATTGAATTTGGGCATCCTTATGTGTTTGGGAAATGTGTCTCTCTTTTGTCCAAAAAAAAATTCTTGGAGTTGGTCCATTATCCATCTTTTTCTTGGCCATCTTGACCTCAACAAAGGAGTTGTCTATGTCATCAATATCCATGTCTAAGTGGAAGGTAACATAATGGTCATGGATGACACCAATTACATTCTCTATAAAAAAGTTCCATGGAGTTCAGCATTGGAGTCAACTCGGTACACATTCTCATGTTTTATTCCCTTAACCATCAAAATCCCACTTAGTCCAACTTGTATCACAAATAACATTGCAATCAAACCCTTATCTTATAACGCACTTCCCGATAATAAAGGCTTCACACCAAATACTAATTAGCAACAAATTGCCAACTAGCTTCTTAGAGGAAAGGCTTCTAATTTTCCTACCTTGGTCGAGATAAGACCATCGTCTCGAAATTCCCAATCCACAATATAATCATAGTTTGCAATGTGAATGTTGACATACGGACTACTAAGGTCACCTTTTGTCTCGCTTCTCTTAACCGTAGATGATAAATTTGTGTTAGGAATCAAATTTTAGTGTAAACAAAACCATCATTTTTTTTTCTTCAACAATCTCTCAAGTACCAAGAAGTAGTACCAAAAACTTTAATCACTCGATTACTAAAAAAACCTTCATGCACTTAATTTTGTCTCTTTTCGTATTGGAATCACATATTTGAACAAGACATAAGGTAGTTTAAAGTAAGCCAAGATTTTAATGCAGAAATTGTAACACCAAAATTACTTCTAATCACATCTAGATCCAAGAATCCAAAGACAATATTGTCGGCCAGTAAGGCTTCTATATAAAACAAGAGTATCAATAGACCAAACCTCTATACAAGATGGCTTCCTTATAATTTCGTAACACCTTAATATTTAGGGCTTTCACATTTATAGCATCAAGAGAACAACAATTTAGTAAAATGGAGTTCAAGTAAGCCCATGAAAAACTGTAATGAAATTGCTTTAAATTCTCGTATCTCGCCTTGATATTGATACCATTAATGCACACAAATCATTGAATCTTGATGGAATAATGATTTTGACCGTAATAGGTTAACAATCAACTGGAATCACTGGTCCAATGGGATCACAGGAAACATAAGCACATAAAAAAATCCATATAAATCACTACAAAATTTGTTAAAATCACTACAAACATGAAGGCCACACCTATAACAAATGACATGTAGGTTAATGAGTGAGGTTGTTTCCATCCACACTCAAGTTTAATAGTCACAAGTATCATGATAAATGGATGTGTAGCTCATAGTTGAGTATGAAAAATACAAATAAAAAATATACGCCTATAAAAACATCTGTAAAAGTTTGAACTATTTTTGTAACTATTCTAAATTTACATCTTCCCGGAATCTAAACCTTATTCGGATTACAAAAAAAAATTACATGATTGAAGATATAAATAAATTTATATCATTCCGGATCCATAGCTAGTTCAAATGGGATACACGGAGCAAAGAATTCCATTCTTACATGGTCAAAATTAGGACTGAAGACATCACATTTTATCAAACAAATCTTGTTCTCATGTACACCAACTCTGGGAATTTAAAGGATGCATGTCATTTGTTAAACAAAATTACTAACCCAAATGTGTTCTTGTGGAATTCTATTATAATAGCCCATACCAAATAGGGATAGTATGCAGAGGCCCTTACATTGTTTAATGAAATGCATACCATAGGCATCAGGGCGAACCCTTTCATTTTGGTAAGCATTTTTCAAGGCATGTGCGGCCTAAGAGATCCACGGCACGGAAAGGAGATTCATTTCTATATTATTACAATTGGATATGAATCAAATGCCTTTATATATTATGCCCTCATGGACATGTATGCCAAGTTCGAAGAATTGATTTTGTCAGCCAAATGTTCAACAAAATTCCCCAAAGAAGTGTAGTGCACTAATTACAAGTTATGCATAGAATGGGTATGTTGAGGAAGCCTTGAAGATTTTTTACCATATGCAATTAGAAGAAATTATACCTAGTTTAGTTACTATCATTATTGTTCTTCGAGTGTGTGCCATTTTAGGAACCTACAATAGGGAAGAGAGGTCCATAGCTATGTTATTAAAGCTATATATGATTTGGACGTTGTTGTGCATATTGTTCTTGTTAACATGTATATTAAATGCAAAAACCTAGAGGATGCAGGTAACTTGTTCAACCAATTGCCTGAAAGAAATCTAGTTGCATGGAATGCAATGATTGCAGGATTTGCTCAAAATGAAATACCTGAGGAGGCTCAGAGACTATTTTGTCAAATGCAATTAGAAGGAACTAAACCGGATGTCATCACATGGAATGCTTAGAGTGGGTGTGGCGATGAGGCCTTGAAGGTGTTCCATCAGATGCAAGAATTAGGCGTAAAGCCAAATGTGATTACATGGAATTCTATAATTGCAGGGCATGCCCAAAATGAGCACAGTGATAAGGCCTTGAAATCATTACGCCAAATGCTACTATCAGGTGCAAAACCAAATTCAGTCACCATTGCAATCCCTTATCCTTTGTAATCCTGATGAACAGATAAATAAATAAATTAGGAAAAGGGGGAAACCAACTTACTGTTTCAGGGCATCCTGCAAATCTGACATGTCGGCTTCCGATTACAATTACCACAATGCAAAAAAACTTAGAAAATTGATATATAAAATAACATCACTCAATATTTTGGGCAAACCAATATCGATATTCAGAGCCCCCAGAAGACGTGGCCTTTGTACACAAGGAAAAATCCATAAGATCTTACTTGTTTTCCATTAGTAGATTTTTCTTCCACTGCTTTTGAAGCTGGCACCGAGTCTATTTTCAAACTCTGCATCATTTCCCCAACCTCTGAACATACAAAGTCAAGGAAACCATCTTCTACAAGAAACCGAATAACAAAAAGGAAAGGAATAAAATATTAAGCCACAACTGTATTCAAATCTTGGCCACATCCGTATTCAAATCTGGCCACATCTATATTCAAACCCTAGCCACAATTGTATTCAACGGGTACCAGAAAACTGATTCCATCCTTCAAATCCTCCTCTTCTTCATCCACAATGCCCCTCTCCTGCACCGTCAGAAACTCCAAAAATATTTTCACCAAAATATGTATCCGCAAATTAAATCTAGCTGTGAGGGGGTTTTGCTTCCAAGCGACTTCCAGCAGTTGAATAACTCGCAAAAAAAAAAAAAAAAAACCCAAAAAATCAAAGACGTCCAAATGGACGAAAAATTTAACATAGTCGTAGAAACGTCCGGAAGGGCCTTTCCCATAGGGAGGATGCCTTCGGCGTAATAATTATAATAATATCCATTACATGCTTGTGATTTTAGGAAAGCGACCTGCTAGATCTTTTCATGTTTTTTCCACACCAACAATAAAGTAAAGAATGGGGAGATAATCTCTCTCCATTGTGGAGGGGAGTTGTGTATTTTTCTTGACCTTTTGTTTTCATGTTTCTTAATTAAGTTTTTATAATTTTAAAATATTGGTTATGGTTAATGATATCTCCTCTCTTTATTTGGAATAAATTTTAGAAACAATTTTAAGTTGGATTCAATTAATCATTATTTATTTATTTTTGTAATTTAGAGAGTCCGGCTAATATCTAGTGACCTAGGGTTTCAAGAGCGAGGCTCGATAGAAGGTGAGATATGTCATTTAATTTATGGAGCCACGTGTAAATGCTCGCTCCATAAGTTGCTAGTAAATCAAGAATCAAACAAATGTTGAATGGTTAACTCTTTTATCATACCAAAGTTATGACCCCGAGTGGAGTAATGGAGGAGCATCTTCTCAAAGTGGAACATGTGGGTGGGATTTTGTCTATAATTATAAGCTGTAAGGAAAAGGAAAGAACTAATAAGGGATTATTTTACTACTATAATTTGGGTCAATCAACTTAGAAGGGTGCATGGTAAGGCACTTTCAAAATTTTGACTGTTATAACCTCTCTCAAGTGGAGGTGTCATTTCCCATTGGGATTTCATCTCGGTTCAATTAACTTGTAAGTGTAAGTCCATGCCAACACACCAAACTAGGGTGTTTTGTAACACATTTATAAAATCTTGACTTATTACTCTCTCTTACTAACAATCAATCAACTCCCGCAAACAAGATAAAATAAAAAAAGGTTGTGGGGCGATGATGTTTGATTGCGCATCCTTCCCCTCTCATCCGTTATGGTTTCAAAAAATCCAAAAGTATCATGTAAAATTTCCTCTAATAAATGCATGCCTTACTACCTAAATCAAATATGCCTCTTTAGTGCATCTTGGAATTGCTTCTATGAATCTATAAGTCCCCAATCAATCACTAGACTAATTGTTCATTGGTTAGTTGGTTTGGTTTATGGTAACATATAAACCCTAATATATCATGCCCATGCACCAATAAGCGGTGTCACCCGGTGGAAGTGGCCTTCTTACTAACATAGCAATTGTTTGATTGTGGGATCGGTATGTTTCCTTCCTCAACCTTCCCCTCTACCCCCTAATGGTTTAAAAAAATCCAAAAGCCATTTTCTACAATTGCATCTTAATATATGTCTCATAACGCTGGTCAAATTTGCTTCTTTAATGTATCTTGGAATTGCATCGACAAATCTAAAACTCCTTGTATGTTGATATCAACATAACCATTGCAACTCCTTTCGGTGTAGACAATGGCTACAAAGTGTTTGAAAGAATGCATAAACGAGATGGTGTTCCTTGGTTTGCATTAATTGTAAGGTGTACTCATAATGGACATAGAGCTAAATCCCAAATACTCTTTTCATGTATGCAACAGAAATGGTAATATCTGATGTAATGGTCTAGAATGAATAGAATAAGGAAAGTAGGTCCATTCTTACATCGTCAAAAGTGAATTTGATTTAGATGTTCTTTTGGAGATTACTCTCATCGCCATGTATGCAAAATGAGATTCCTTGAAGAATGCACACACACTACTTGATGAAATGGTGGAGCCTAATGTGGTAACATGCATTGCTATGATTACAAGATATGACCGTGGTGGGAATAGGAGGCTTTGAAGCTCTTTCACTTGATGCTACGGTCGGGTATAGGCTTATAGCTCCGGATACCTTCGGTTTCACTATTTTTTTAGGGGTATGCATAGACCTAGCTATTGTCAATCACAGTAGATAATTCCATTCTCAAACCATCAAAAGAGGATTTCATTCGGCTACCTCCGTAGGTCGCTGCCTTATTACAATGTATGTCAAATGTTGCATAATAGAGGTACATGAGGTTTTTGAAGAAATGCTTGAGCCCAATGTGCTTTCTCGCACTACACTAATTGTAGGATATGTTTTGCATGGGTTGAGTAGGACTCCATCCAAATTTGTGAACATATGCAATCTATTGGAATCAAGCTAGATCATGTTACCTTAGCCTCTATATTTGTTATCCTAGGATTATTAACCAATTTATAGGTGGTTGATGTGTCAACCGAAAAGCTCGCCGATATCGTTCAACACTGTCATTCGGGAATTTGAATCAACTTAATAAATTCATCCTAAATGTTAATGATCTAAGTGACATTTTATCATTATCGACTAAATGCCCAAGGAAATGTGCACTTTGTTTCACCAAAAAGCAGAGTGTGAAAATTTGTCGAAGCATTGTGAAAATGGACTCTTAGTAGATGTTTAAGTTGCAAATATGTCTACCAAATGTGTAAAACCATAAAACTTTAATGTGCAAATCTAGGATCTAATGCAACTTATCGATGAGACTTCCCTTCCACAATTGTTGTTCACTACCCTTCCTATGCATAAATAAACCTTGTAAGTGGTCATTTTAATATAAAATTTAACCTTCTTTTCTCTACAAGGAATTTGAATAGAGGCCTTCCAACACTTACAATGGACAACCTTCTCAAATTTGCAAGTATGTCTTCGATATATTGCTATAATTTTCAATTTAATTTAATTTATATTGAGAGGCTTTGAGTGAACTATTTTTTCATTCTAGCTCTTGGCCTATGAACCGCGCTTTCGACTAAATGCTTAAATGAAATGTTGGCCTACACTGGGATTTCAAGTATCTGACTAAATGCCTAACAATTTTACTTTTCTTATCATTGACAATTTTAAAGAAAGATTAATTTGGCCTCCCTTTGGAATGGGATTTTGTCCATGACTTCTACAAGGGGACATGGCTACTAAGCAAAGGAGGCTAAAGGTGGTTGCGGATTGCAGTTTTGAATAACTTGATCAGAGCTATGAATGGTGGTTTCTTGGGACCTTTCCCCTTTGCATGGCTTGTTTGTCAACATTTAGGCAATAAATGGCTTCCACAGAGTTACAGTCTAAGCCTATAAACCTTCAATAATAATTGGCCTTCTTACATTTACAGACCAAGGGGCATGATTTAAGAGGCACAACCTCTATGAAGGATCTCGCATTACATTATTCCGGATGCAACCCAATCGGGTCATCTATGCCAACACACTCGCGGGCCATGGCAAAACAATAGGTTTGCACCAAGGTATGGACATTGAGGAATAATAGGAAGCATTTTTTCTAGATGTTGTAGTTGTACTACATTGTTTGCTCCTCCCCATCACACAAATTAAAAACAATTTAAGATAACATACATTTCACCGCAAATTACAACTCCAAAAAACTTAACATTGTTATCTTCTCCAAAGATAGTTTGTGACTCATGTGTAATTGCTAGTATAGATGTTATGAATATTTTTACAAAGTTAGTATTATGAAGCCATAAAGAAGGAGATGGAAAATCCAGCAAACAAATATATTAATCGTGATGTTAATAAGATAACCATTTCCGTTTTAGGTCTAAGAATTATAGTATATTGAGCTTTATATATTACCACGGCCCATACCAAACAACTAGTATATAATAATTTTTATTGAACAATCATTTATTAGAATTGTAAAAACAATTTAAAAACCAACAATTAAATTTAAAAATATATTTTTGAAATCAAACACAAATACTAATTCCACATATATGGTTATGGAAAAACTATATTAATATTATTTTTTTCAATCAATTTTAGCACACACCCCATAAATGCACCAGGAAAGAAATTTAAAGCTCATATCAATATCTTATATATGTAGATATCTCAATGAATCTGGCCCTACTTAGGTGCAGCTTTGTTTGTACTAGCCTCAGTAGTTGTAGGAATTATTGTTGTAACTTGTGGAAGCCATGAATGGATATGAAATAAGTAAACTCCGTCTCTTTCTAATCCAAAGATTGCGATCTTTTTAGTACAGTGTACGTGTTTTGTAGGCAGAAAATAATTTTATGAAACGTCATGTGCCCAAGTTTACCCGATATGGCAGCCGTTTGCACGCTGAATCTAAATCTATTATATCATGTGATTCTCCAACCAAATTAATTAATAAATTCTCAATCAGTTTTGCTTACGTAGAACAGAATAAGCATTCATATTGGAATCTACCAATACAAAATAATTGTGTGACAAACGCTGGTCTCATCTAGCGCTGCAAACCTATGTAATGCTTGGAATCCAAGCCTATTGAAACAAATCCCACATAAATTACAAATCTGGTTGGTTATAGGTCAATTTGTAGTCTATCCATTATTTTTGCCACGACAAATTGATAATTACTCTCATCTCGTAGTGTAACACCTTCACGTTGAGTGTTTTAAGACCTTCTATATGTATGTCTATGTAGCATGTGCATTCTTCAATATACTCAATTCAAAAGATGACAGTGATGCTTTGACTTAAAATGGAGTAGAGCTTCAATATGAGTCACAGTGTTTGCCTTGCACTATCAAGGTGTAATATTGTGTCCTTGATGATCAATTTCGATGCAATTCAATACAACTCCACAATCATTTTATGCCACACAATTTCTTGTTAACCGATGTCGTGTCGCTATCTCTACATGCCACTCGTAAGTGTATCACATAACTTACTCCTTGCAAAGAAAGTTTAGATTACACATTAGTTAATGGACACTCCATGCTACATTGCACCATAAGCGCAAGCACTTCCTATTTTGTCAAAGCATCTATCAGCACTCATGTGTACCCGATAATCAAACCACTTAACCATTAGAGGATAACAAAGCCTTTGAGGCTTCTCAATAATGTATATACATTTATAAATAATATTAGATAGCAATCAAATACTAAAAGATATGTAATCATACATCTCCCTATATGTTATATAAAATGAGTAGATTTGTTAAAAAATCTTAATTCTATTAATTTTTAATTATAATTTTTATCCATATTACTTACCAAAGCACATGTAAATCTTTATGTAGAGGTTTGATCGTAATTTGTCGGTACGTTGTTATATCGACAACTCCAAAAGATTCAACTTAGAGACCTCCCATTCATTGCTCAAACCCAACCGCCTCTGAATGCACGTGTAAATGCTAAATATAAAAACGATTATATATAAATCAACTTGCTTTGAAATCTATGCAAAAATGAATGCACCAAGAGGTTAAGCTCTTCCAATGCTCATTTTTGTTAAAGGGTCGTAAGATGAAAATTATCTATGTTAAGATCTTAGTGGAATAAAAACTACCCACTACTACTATAACTAATAGGTGGAGAACCATGTTAGAGCAATAATAGTGCATGTAAATTATTTTGAAGGTCACCTGATATTAATGAAAAGATATGTTGATGGTGGGGCTCCGTGTTACCCTCCCTCTTCCACCTAAAACCCTAAGGCTAGGGTTTGGCCCACTAGAGCATTGCTCATGGGGTGTCAATGGTCAAAGCAAGTAGGTTTGGGTCTCGTGGCACCTCTAGTGCAAGAAGCCCCTATCTAGTTGGTGTGTTTGCACTATTTTCAAATGGTTTCCATAGTGAATGCATAAAATTCTAACTATTTACCACTTTTGTGTGTGGTTGATTTTTAAACCATGGACAATCAAAGCGAACGCACGGTTTTTTTACACTCGTTCTCTAGTGCATACCTTGGTTAATTTTTGTAGTGTTTTGTTATATTTTTTAGTGGTGGTTATGGTAATGGTTTTTTGTTCATCTTTTAGTTTGTGTGTATGTTTATGGTTCCACAATTGGCGTGGGTGTCTTGCAACCACTTTGTTTTATGGGCTTGTTTTCCCATTCTCTTGCCATGGTTTGTTGGTGCGAGATATGTGGTCGTAGCGGTGACGGTAGTGGTTTTGCTTGGTTGGGTCTCTATGGCTCTATGTTCTCTTTGGCGAGGGGCACTTTGGCACGATTAGTGGTTACGACCTTCCTTCACTTATCCTCCGGCATTTACTCGGTTCTTTGTTGGTTCGAGTCTTTGCCCTACTCACGTCTGCCCTAGCTAGGGTTTTTATCCGTGTTAAGGTCTTGTTGGTTTTTCCTTGATATGGGTCTCTTCTGTCTTACTTGATTTTACCCAATTAGCAAGTGTTTTGTAGCGTTCGATTGTTGTTTGTGTTTGTTGGGGTTTCCCGACCAAAGAATGTTATGTTTTGAGGACTAGTTTTCACCTTTTCGGGATGTGTTGAGTTGGTTTGTTCCAACATGGAGATGGGCCTGTGACTCTTTCCGGGATGCGCTTTTATTGTAACCATTAGTATTCAGATTAATAAATTGTGTTCCACTAAAAACTAAAAGGTGTGATTAAATCAATGTTATATATTGATTTTATTTAATGTAAATACTAGCAATTACAGGATCGATGCAATGAATATGTCGATAGGGAGAAGCAAAGGAAAAACATTGCAAGATGAAGCGAGGTGATGAAGAAGGATATCAAGGGAGGAGTATTATAGGGAAGAGAAAATGTTGGAGGAAAAGTGTGTAGTCCTCTTCCTTGTTTCAAAAAGTGACATATAGACGAAGTGTCGTTTGTGTGAGCTGCTTGAAGGATAAAATGGTAGGGAAGTGCAAATCCTTGAGGCAACATGCTTTTGAAATAGCTCTAAAAGTAAGCGAGTTTCAATACTCTCAATTCCTAAGGTTATATATCAATTAATAGCTACACTCTTATAGAAAGATTTGCACATGCAAGTTAGCATTGTTCTTATTTATTTTCATGTTTCTCAGTGGAAGTCATGGCTTTTTTCACCTTCCTCCTAGATAATCATTTTCCTAAGAACTTAAAATGTCAATGATGGATGGTTTGTCATGTGAAATAGAAGAGGATATAGAAGATCTATTTACACGATTCTTTGATTCCATGTTGCTTTTTTTTCTCATGATTATGTCAATTCATCGAAGAAAAAATCGACAATTTTACGGGCATTCGACAATAGAAGGAAAAAAATTATAGGTGAAAGAATCAATGAGAATTTGCACCTTGGACTATATTTTAAATGAAACCTATCACATGTGATACGAGGTGTGCATAATGCGGGTGTATTTAAAGGGGATATGACTAGAGAAGCAAAGGGAGATGGTCGGCCTAGTTGAAAGCCCCAACATCTCAAATCCCTCCTCTACCATCTATGGTCCTCTTCTTTCTTTTGATAAGTCACATATGGGACTATGTGTCATTTATGTGAGCCGCATGAAGAAGAAGAAAGGGGTGCGGATGACATGAAGGACACATGGAAAAATCTATTGTATATATTGTCATTCTTCCTTCAAATTACCACAGTGGGAAATGGATTCATTATTGTGGTTATTCATGATACTAGATGCCATTCAAAATATGGAACACGAAGTGCCTCAAATTTTACTATCATGGGTTTTTTTGGGCAGGTATTGTCTTCCCATAATTACGATAACAAGAATGTTTAGTTTTCTTCTCTGTGTACATGAGAACACAATAGACTCGGGAGCCATCTTTTCCATTGACTATATTCCTAATAGAGCCCCTGTATGCATGGAAAAAGTGAGAAAAAGACGATTGAATTCAAAGGAGTTCTTACATGCATATCCGAGGAGATGCTCGATGCAATTAAAATATCTCACTAGCTCAAATCTCTCCTCCATCAAATTATCCTATACTATAATGGACTCTAAAAACCTCATTTATTTATTTCTCTTTTAACATTTCCATTCTAGTTGAATTATGTTCCAATCGGCCATTGTTAGCCTTATGTGCACACTAATATTTAGATTAAAATTAAATTGCAACTACACCATTACAAACTTAGATACTAATAATTGATACAAATGATTGTTGGGTATTAAATTTATTTTAATAGCCACCAACCTAAAAAAGTATTGTTTTAATTGATTTGTAATTTTGAGATTATTGCACAGATATATTTTATATGGTTTAATAACAAACGTTGAATTAATGCAAGAAAAAAATTGTAAATGTGATGAAAATAGAAAACACTTCAAAACAAGAAACATGGTTTATTAAGAATAAATTTTGGCACATGTTGCAATGGTGGCGAAAAATTAGACAACTTTAAGTATTATTAATAAAATGCACATTGCTCAGTATCATAGCATAGGGGACATTAACTCCCACACATAATTAAGCCAAAAATTGCTCTTCTTGTTGTAAAAGCATAGATGTTAGAGTAATATTTACAAAAATGAATCTTCAACGTTGATCATATATCGAAAAATAAATTTAACATGTGTACACATATTCACTACCCAAAGTAATTATAGAAATATTATTTTAAACAATCATTAAAGAGAGATATATCTATTATTCCCTACTATTAACAAAAATGAAAAACAAATGATAGTTTTAAACTTGTATTGTAGACCTATGAGAGGCAAGCCCATGAGAGGAGGGGATCAAGTGGAGGCATTCATATCATCTCCTTCACCGCCGATCGTATATAGTTGTTGTCGCCCTCAAAATCCCCCTCTTTTTGAAGTCAAGTTTTGTGAATTTTGAGTTGGTGCCTTGGAGAAATTCGTGCTTTGAAGTTATGGGTGCTCGGTTTTAATCTCGCCCTTTCACTTGAAAATTCTTCAGTCTTCGTAGTTTGAAGTATTTTCTATTTCCCTGTCTGGATGCTTGAAAATATTTTCCTTCATTCGAATGTCGTTTGTCAATCCTTCTCTTTGGTTGTGGATTGCATCGAGCCTGGTATTGTTTGTAGTTTCTCATTCCATGGAGAACAATTTGAAATTCGGGCACAAACGGTGGGGTTTTCCCTTTCATTTTTATTTTTCCACAATCGTGAATGATGGGCGTCAAATTTTGTCCCGATGTCCACGGATACGTGGACATCTCTGATTGGATGCGGTGTGGCGGGTTTATCTTTTAAACTTGTCACTTTTGTTATTTTTTGTAAAAGTGTCAAATTGGCCCCTGTGGCCCGAAGGATCCTGATTGGCTGAAACAAGCGGTGGCGGAAAGGTGGGCCCTTTTGTGTTTTGATGCTTTGAAAGGTCAAAGGTGGAAAGGCGGGTCCTTTTTGTGTTTTGAGGCATTATGGCGAAAGGCATAAAATGTAAAAAGAATGCCTAAGGCCCGCAAAGGGACACGTGGCCATTTTTAAGTCAAAAGCGGAGAGGCGGGTTGTCGGGACACTTTAGGAATTTTACCTTTGTTTCCAAAAGGGCATAAAGTTATAAAGTGAAGTGTAACCCGCTGACGCCCAAGTGAAGCCACGTGTTGATGCCTACATTGAAAATTCAAAGCGGGAAGGTGGATCGTTGGAGCAATTTGAATATTTGGATTTGTTTGAAAAAGTATAAAGTATAAAGTAAGTTGTTACTCCACCGTTGAAAATTCAAAGTGGAGAGGCAGTCGTTGGATAAATTTGAGTTTTGAGCTTTTCTTTGAAAAGAGTTAAAATTATAAAAGTGAGTCGTGACTCCATCCCCACTCAAGTAAAGCCACATGTCAAGCCCAGTATCAAAAGTGGATGGGCAGGCCAAAATGTAAAAAAGTTCAAAATCTCTACAAAGTCATAAAATGCAAAAGGTGCCCCAGACCCGCTTCAACAAATCTCTTCCACGTGGATGGTCCATTTTTAAAGTTACAAAATAGGTTTAACGGCTGCATTACAAAGCATCATTTTTTCCACCATTAACACTTCTACAAGAACCAAGAAACCGAATGTAACCATTTTTAGGATTATTTAATGGCTTCTCCATGTCATTATGTGGGTTGGATCCTGGTACTCTGTAGATGTAATAGATTTGAAAGTAATCAATACATAATTTTTCCCTTTCTTCCTCTACTATTCCTTCTTTCCTTGTTCGAAATTTGTGAATCATCCATCTTTGCATGATAAGAAACTTTGTGTTCTTGTTAATATGATTTCGGGAACTTTGTGTCTATGAAATTATATCTGTTATAAATGCAAATGATTCCATTCTACATCTCCTTTGATCAATATGTATAAGGTTATACTCTGCTATCTATATTTCCTGAAAGTATTGTTATGTTCTTCCTCCTCTGCTATTCCTTCTTTCCTTGTTCGAATTTACGAATCCTCCATATTTGCATGATAAGAAACTTTGTATTCTTGTTAATATGATTTGAAACTTGTGTCTATGAAATTATATCTATTATAAACGTGAATGATTCCATTTTGCATCTCCTTTGATCAATACATATAAGGTTATACTGCTTTATCTATATTTCCTAAAAGTATTGATGATCTTTGGGCATAAAACGTTTTGAATTATCAGGAATCCACACTTTGAAAGATGTACATTTGTATATAAGTTTTGCTTCTTGCTTTCAATAAGGAACCTCTCCCATTAAAGAGGAGGGACTTGTTGTCTCCTAACTATGGTTTGTTAAAGTACAATTTTAAAACCCAACAGTTTTGGCGTGAACTGCGTTGGGGATTTCATTTCAAACGTATCCCTTTCTAAAATAAAAACTTCAAGATCATTTTCAATCTGGCGACTCTAAGATATACTCGTGGTAAAAAGGCTCTTAGAATAGAAGATTCCCATTTTCAACTTTTGGAGCAACAAAACTTCTCTCTTCTTCCAGCAAGAAGGAACAAAAGAACTCATTCTACAAGCACACCTCTGTTAAAGACAAAAATTCCAAGAATAACATTCCTCAAGAACAACTCAGTCCTAATCTTTGTGCTTTGATACTTGCTAGTGTTTCAGTTCCCCTTCAGTCAATTTTTCCAAAGATGGCAGCCCCTTTGCCTTGGGGACAATAGGTTGGGCCTCTTGCTCTTCCTCAGCCATTGCATGAGTTACCTAGGGGTAACAGGAAAATTTTTCCCAAATTCCGGGGTGATGGGAAGGTTCATCCAGATGAACACATTGTAGCCTTCATTGTTGCATGTGGGATTCTTGGGGTTGAACATGAAGATGTCTCTGTCAGGATTTTGTGGAGACATTGCAGGATAATGTTGCTAATTGGTTTTATCATCTTCTGTTGGGTCGATCACTAATTGGAACACCATGACAACTTAGTTTGAGCAACATTTCAAACCTGCTAAAGATGTGCATGCTCTGTTAGCTCAAATCTCTCATATCAAGAAGGAACCATTCGAGCCCATGAGAGAATTTGTGGCCAAATTCAACAAGCTCATTCATAAAATTCCACAGAACACTCGTCCTGTGGATCAAATCCAAAAATGCTTCTTCCTCAATGCCTAGTTACCTAAAGTGAGTTATGCACTAAGGAGAGCTAACCTTGCAACTCTGGAGGTTGATCAACGGTTAGCTATCAGTGTTGAGGATGACTTGATCATGTCTAGTAAATTGAAAAGAGAACCTTCCAAGTCTAAAGCATATTATTCTTCCTCTTCCCTAGAGCTAATTCAGATCAGTTAGTGCAGAAGTTGGCAAATGATCTCATTGCCATTAAAAATTAATTGGCTCAACATGCTCCTTACCAAGACATCCCAAGGAAGAATTTTCAGCCTAGGAACCAGTTACCTCCTTCTCATACCAGATTGGCTATTAAAGGCCCACCCATCAAGGTTCCAGTCAATGCAACTTGTGAAGTTCAAGAACCTGATGATGAGGAGTTTAATGAACTCTATGAAGAACCAGAAGAAGAGGTTGATGAAGAACTGGAGGAGCTTGGTGGATCTCAAGTTCATTTCCTTACCACTGAAGGTATGGATGACGAAGATGAGTATGATGAAGTAGTAGCAGATATGAATAGTGAGTCATATGTTGTCATGACTCAAGAGAAAACAAACAAAAATAAAAAGTGATGCATCCTGCTAAGAAATCTAAGGAGTTTCCTATAACTATTCCAGTGATTGCAAGAAGAGGAGCTCTTATTCCCATTGCCTCCACACAAAATGTGAGTAATGTTAATCCTCCTTCTTCTACTTTTGTTTCCAAAACTTCTTGTCCTTTAAATCCTAAAATTGATAAATCAAAAGTCTCTCAAGTTCCTAGTAATGATTCCCCATCCACCTCTGGATCTTTTGATATCATTGATCACCTCAAAAGACCAAAATCCAAATTTTAGAGGTAGAGTTTTACCAAACCCATCCAAAAGCTTTTGCTAAAATGGTAAAATTTTCAATTCCAAATCCAAAGCTTCATCCAATACTTCTAAAGGTATTTTTCCCACTCCCTCTTCCTCACCTCAACCAAGCCTTGTGGTTATAGTCACTTCCCCTAATGAGAAAATTGAACCATTTTATGTGACTCTTCTCATAGCTGGCCATAAACTCAGTAATTGTGTTATAGACTCAGGAGCATCAGAAAATGTAATGCCTGCAAAAGTAGCTCATGCTTTGGGCTGACTCTAACACGTACCTTTGGTTCCTGTTATTCCATGGAGAGTAGAGAAGTGCCTTTGGTTGGAAGAATTAAAGATGCACAAGTAGCTTTTGTTGCTTTGCTAGAGAAAAGGGTCTTAGCCACTATTTTGGTTGTTGATATTCCTCCCTCATATGGGATGTTGTTGAGTAGAATTTCTGTAAGGATGTAGGAGGTGAAATTAGATGGATTGGTCACACGCTTTGATCCCGGTCAATGGAAAAATGAAGAAGTTCTACCTGAGAAACAAACTAAATACATTGTGTAAAAGACTGATGATCCAAAATCATAGATACTCTATGAAGATATAGGGCATGGTAACTACATGATCATGTCACAAGATGAGGCAAAACCTCCTAAGGAAGTGATTCATGATCCTAATGGAATTTGGGCTTTGGAATTTGATGGAAGTTGCTCTTCAGCTAGTTCTAGGGCTGGTGTGGTGCTAACCTCTCCAGAAGGGAAGATTCATCCTTTTTCATTCAAGATTTGTTTTGAAAATACAAACAATACAACTGAATATGAGGCTCTCATACTTGGATTGAACATGGAAAAATAAATGGGAGTGAAGAATCTTGTGCTCATGGAGATGCAAAGTTGATTGTGAAATAGGTAAGGGATCTTTACCAAGTCAAGAATAGGAGATTGAAACATTATAGAAATCTTGTCTGGGATTCCATTGAGTTTCTTGATGCTTTCTTCATTGAATTTGTGCCAAGAGAGAAGAATACTAGAGTTGATTCTCTAGTTGTCTCAGGATCTTTGTTGATTCCTCACCTAGATTTCTCTCAGGAGAAATTTACCATTGAAATGATTCATAGGCCCAGTGTACCAGATAATGCAAGCAATTGGTAAGTTTTCAATGATGATCAACACTTGCTCTCATTCTTGGAGCTTAAGGACAACTTCAACCAATTATATTTTGAAGGAAGTGAGACTTTTCCTAGAGAGTGTGTATCCTCTAATGAAGGAGATATCAAGGAAGAGATGGATCAAGATGGCTGCATCAAATTGAAAGGTAACAAGATCCCTAAAGGGCTGGTGAGTTTGGAAGATCTGTTTGATAAGCATGATAGGTACATTAAGTCTAAAGCTTCCCAAGGAGCTCGGTAGTCTGTTGAATGTGAAAAGGTTAATATTGGAAGTCATGAGGAACCCAAGATGGTGAACATTGGAAAATGTTACACTCAAGAAGAGAAGAAGAAAGCAGTAAATCTATTAAAAAGGTATGTTGATGTTCTTTCTTATTCATATGATGATCTCAAGGCTTTCCAGCCAAAGGAAATGCAACACTTTATCCCTTTGAAACTTGGGATCAAACCTTTCAAGCAAAAACAAAGGCAATACAATCCCAAGGTTCTTTGGCACTATTTTTCAAGAGATCAAAAGTTAATAAAGGAAAATATTATTTTCCCTATACATCATTCAACATGGATTGCCAACATTTATGCCTATCAGGAAGAAGAATGGTGAGATTCACATCTGTGTGGATTTCAGGAATTTGAATCAAGCCTCTCGAAAGACAACTATCCTCTCCCCATGATGGATCAAGTTTTGCAAGTTGTCACAGGCTCTGAGATGTTGTCTATGCTTGATGGATTCTCTGGATACAATCAAGTGGAAGTTAGTACCCCAGATCAACACAAAACTACTTTTACTACTCCTTGGGGCACCTTTTCCTACAAGAGAATGCCTTTTGGTCTTATCAATGTTGGTGCCACCTTTCAGAGGGAAATGGAATTGGATTTTGGAAGTCTTAAGGGAAAGTGTATTATTTTGTACCTTGATGATTTGACTATTTTCTCCAAAACAAGGGCATATCACTTTCAACATCTTGAAGTAGTCCTCCAGAAATACGAGAGAACATGGAGTTTCTCTCAATCCTAAGAAGTCTATCTTTTGTGTTATTGAAGGCAAGTCATAGGGCATATTGTCTCCAAAGAAGGAATCAAGATAGATCCAAAAAGAGTTCAAGCAATCCAGCAGATTCCTCTTCCCATAAGCAAAAGGGTGTTCACTCTTTCTTTGGTAAGATAAACTTCTACGAGGAGATTCATTCTTGATTTTGCAGAACTGACTATGAGCATTACTCACATGATGAAAGGAAAGAAAAACTTTGGTTAAACTTCGAAGGTAAAGAAGCATTTGAAGGTATCAAGAAAGCCATTGCTAAGACTCCCATCTTAGCATGTCCTAATTTCAGCAAGGATTTTATTATCTATTTCTATGCTACAAAGAGTACCTTGGTTGTTGTGCTAACTCAAAGAAATTCTGAGGATCATGAACTTCTAATTGCATTCATGAGCTATGTTCTGAAAGCTCATGAATTGAAATATACTATGATGGAGAAACATGCTTTTGCAGTGGTCAAAGTTGTCAAGCAATTTTGTTTTTATATTCTTAATTCTCACTTTGTTGTGTTTTTACCTGATACAACCATCAAGTCTATTCTTACACAACATGAGTTTGGAACTAAGAGAGGCAATTGGGTAGCAAAATTCCAAGAATATGACCTTGATATCAAGCCAACTAAGCTAGTCTAGGGTAAAGGCTTATGTGAGCTTATTGCTTTGAAGGAAATGATGCAAAATTGTCCAAAGAAGTAGTTGATGTTCTGTTATCCTCTTCCTCAGTTCAACAGATGAATGGTATGTTGGTATTGCACATTTTATTACTTATGGAGAGTGTCCATCCCACTTGAGTGCCAAGGAAAAGAGAGCTATTAAGTTAAGGTCTACACAATATGTATTATGGGAAAATTCTTTATTCAAGCGAGGCATAGATGGAAGATTCCTTAAATGTGTGGACAAAGAGAAATAGAAGAAGTTGTTTTCAGCTTTTCATGATCAGGCTTGTGGAGGGAATTTCTCTTCTGTTGTCACTTACCCATAAGATCCTTCGTGTAGGGTACTATTGGCCTACATTGTTTAGAGATGCATCAAAATGGGTAGGTAAGTGTGAAGCCTATCAGACTTTTGTTGGGAGACCTAAGTTGGTTGCTTTACCACTAAAACTAGTAGTGATTGATGAGCCTTTTCAACAATGGGGATTGGATTTCATTGGAACTCTTAATCCACCTTCCAGTGTTGGGCATACTCACGTGCTAACTGCTACAGATTACTTCACAAAGTGGGTAGAGGATATTCCAGTCAAAAGCACTACTTCTGAGGTGGTGTGTAATTTCATCAAAGAGAACATCTTGATAAGGTTTGGGGTACCAAACAAGATTGTGACTGATAATGCTTCAATTTTTCTTCTTCTGAGATGATGGATTTTTATTATGGTTATGGAATCTCCCTTGCTCATTCTTCAAACTACTACCCCCAAGGAATGGACAAGCAGAATCAACAAATAAGAATTTGGTAACCATCATTCGAAATCTTGTTAATGACTCTCAAAGGAATTGGCACAAGAATCTCTATGATGCTCTCTGGGAAGATAGAATTACACCCAAAAGAGCAATTGGGATGTCTCCATTTCAAGTGGTGTATGGTGTTGAAGCTCAGCTAAGTAATAGTGGAATTACCAGCCTTGCACTTAATGAAGGCTATTGAAGATTCAAGCTTTATCAGTTCCTTGGACAAGAGGATCATGTATCTCCAAAAGCTGGATGAAGATAGGTTGCAAGTTTTTGATAGAATCTCATCTCATCAACTAAAGGTGAAAGCTTTGTTTGACAAGAAAGCTAGACCCATAGATTTTCAAGTGGGAGACATTGTTCTGCTATGGGACAAAAGACATGAACCTCGAGGAAGCCATGGTAAGTTTGATTCTCTTTGGCTTGGTCCTTTCAAAATCAGACACTTTGTTGGAGAAAATTCTTTCTACTTGGATTATATGGATGGATCTTCTCTCCCACTTCCTTATAGTGGGCAATATTTGAAGTTGTTCAAGTCCTAGGTGATTAGGCAATTCTTTATGTATATTGTGTACAATGTTTTGGTTTTTGGCCATTCTTTTGTGTTTTGTTTTTGGTCTTTCTTTTTGGTTTGTTTCTTTTCCCATTGTGTGTGTGTTGTCTTCTGTATTGGTTTTTCCTTTGACTCTATTTTCCCAATGGAAAAGGCACTGGTCTACTTTCCCATAGTTTTTCTATGGTTCTTGATCTTGCCTCGTTCCTCTGTCAAGTCATCCCTAGAAAGAGCCAGCTATTGTTGTCGCCCTCAAAATCCCCCTCTTTTTGAAGTCAAGTTTTGTGAATTTTGAGTTGGTGCCTTGGAGAAATTTGTGCTTTGAAGTCGTGGGTGCTGGTTTTAATCTTTCCCTTTCGCTTGAAAATTCTTCAGTCTTCGCAGTTTGAAGTATTTTCTATTTCCCCATCTGGATGCTTGAAAATATTTTCCTTCATTTGAATGTTGTTGTCAATCCTTCTCTTTGGTTGTGGATCGCATCGAGCCTAGTATTGTTTGTAGTTTCTCATTCCATGGAGAACAATTTGAAATTTGGGTGTAAACGGTGGGGTTTTCCCTTTCATTTTTATTTTTCCACAGTCGTGAATGACGGGTGTCAAATTCTATCCCAACGTCCATGGATACGTGGACATCTTTGATTGGATGCGGCGTGGCGGGTTTATCTTTTAAACTTGTCACTTTTGTTATTTTTGCAAAAGTGTCAAATTGGCCTCGTGGCCCAAAGGATCTGATTGGCTGAAACAAGCGGTGGCGGAAAGGTGGGCCCTTTTTGTGTTTTGATGCTTTGAAAGGTCAAAGGCAGAAAGGTGGGCCCTTTTTGTGTTTTGAGGCATTATGGTGAAAGGTGTAAAATGTAAAAAGAATGCCTAAGGCCCTGTAAAAGGACACATGGCCATTTTTAAGTCAAAAGCAGAGAGGCAGGTTGTCAAGACACTTTAGGAATTTTACCTTTGTTTCAAAAAGGGTGTAAAGTTATAAAGTGAAGTGCAACCCCGCTAGCACCAGTGAAGCCATGTTTTGATGCCTACGTTGAAAATTCAAAGTGAGAAGGTGGATCATCAGAGCAATTTGAAGATTTCAGCTTTGTTTGAAAAATTATAAAGTATAAATGTCCCGACGCGACTCCGTCGTTGAAAAGTCAAAGTGGAGAGGTGGGTTGGTGGAGAACTTTGAGTTTTGATCTTTTCTTTGAAAAGAGTTAAAATTGTAAAAGTGAGCCATGACTCCATCCCCACTCAAGTAAAGCCACGTGTCAAGCCTGTATCAAAAGCGGATGGGTGGGCCAAAATGTAAAAAAGTGCAAAATCTCTACAAAGTCATAAAATGCAAAAGGTACCCCAGGTTTGAGTTGAAAATATCTTCCACGTGGATGACCCATTATTAAGTTTACAAAACAAGTTTAACGGTTGCATCACAAAGCATTTTTTTCCGCCATTAACGCTTCTGCAAGAACCAAGAAACCAAATGTAACCATTTTTGAGGATTATTTAATGGCTTCTCCATGTCATTATGTGGGTTGGATCCTGGTACTCTGTAGATGTAATAGATTTGAAAGTAATCAATACATAAGTTTTTCCCTTTCTTCCTCTGTTATTCCTTCTTTCCTTGTTTGAATTTGTGAATCATCCATCTTTGCATGATAAGAAACTTTGTGTTCTTGTTAATATGATTTCGGGAACTTTGTGTCTATGAAATTATATCTGTTATAAATATGAATGATTCCATTTTGCATCTCCTTTGATCAATACATATAAGGTTATACTCTGCTATCTATATTTCCTAAAAGTATTGTTATGTTCTTCCTCTCTCATCTCCTTAGTTCTTCCATTCTTTCATATTGATGATCTTTGGGCATAAAATGTTTCAAAGTATCAGGAATCCACACTTTGAAAGTTGTACATTTGTATATAAGTTTTGTTGCTTTGCTTTCTTTCAATAAGGGAACCTCTCCCATTAAAGAGGAGGGACTTGTTGTCCCCTAACTGTGGTTTGTTAAAGTACAATTTTAAAACCCAACAATAGGAAAGCTTGTACATGTCTAGATCCCTCATCCTTCTATAGGTTTCCAAACAAACGTTCCATCTCATCATTTGCATGTAAACATGAATGAATTCTTGACCAAGAATAATAAAAGTAGAAAATTAGAGAGAAAATAAACTAAAAGGAACAATAACTAGATCATACCAAGCTAAGAACACAGATGTTAATCAAACATCACGATCAATCAGATGAAAACAATTCGCTAGAATAAATTTACATAAACCTTTGCAAATAAATGAGCAAGTAATATCATATATTATTATGGAACTCAATGAAATACAATGAGAATGGGCCTTTCTTATATGTTAAGTTGTGGAGCACTGTTTTCATGTGTGAAAGTGTTCAAGCTGCCTGTACACCGAGAGTATTGTACACTTTCCACATTGTCTTCTCGGGGTTCGGGGCCGGTCTGGGCCCCGAGCAGGGTCCGGGGGTGGTAGCCCCCAGAGCAGGGGTGTAGCCCCGAGACAAAAAAATGGCCTTAAAATGTGCCTGATATACTAAGAAACGTGCTTTTCCCATATGGGTGGGATTTTGACCCATAGGTTTATGGGACGGTTTTGGCCCATGGTTTTGATACCCACGGTTTTGTAAAACTACTTAAGTAGTTGTTTATTTATATGGTTATGTGCTTATAGTAGGTAACATGGTAACATTGCAGATGTGTTTTGAATTCGGGTGTGAATTTTTTAGAGTTTGTTGAGCATAGCTCCAAACAGATCTAGGTATTGTATTGAGAGTGGTGGCTTGTAATAAAATCTGAGCAAGTGATTCTTGGTGGACATAGCCCAAATTGGGTGAACCACATTCAATATTGTCTCTTTGTGTTCTGTTAATTTATTCTGCACTTTTATTTGAGATCTGTAATATTTTATGCATATTAGTTTCTATTGTTGTGATTCTGTGAGGGATTATTCCACATATTTTATTCCTTATATCCTAACAATTGGTATCGAGTCCTGGTTTGGTTTGTTGAAGTGTTGAATCACAAGGAAAGTTTTATCTTGAGTAGGAGCTATGGCAAATGATGGAAGATCTAGGGTTGATAAATTCAATGGGTAGAATTTTAGTCTTTGGAAGATGCAAATGGAATATTACCTTTATCAGAAGGATATTTATACTCCGTTGTATCGAGAAGGTGAACAAACCCTCGAGCATGACATGGATGTGGAATGGGATTTCTTTGGATAGAAAGGCACTTAGGACAATTCCTATGTCTTGCATCTTTGGTATTATTTAATGTTTCAAAAAAAAAGACTACAAAAATAATTGTTGGATGCATTAGGGAAGTTGTATGAAAAACCATCTCCTCTAATAAGATATTTTTAATGAAAAATTTGTTTAATATGAAGATGTCTGAGAATGGTTCAGTAGCAGATCATCTAAATTATTTTAATATGGTTGTAAATATGCTAGCTTCAGTTACAATAGAATTTTATGAAGAAGTTAGGGCTTTATTAGTTCTGTGCTCTTTACCTAAGAGTTGGAATAGCCTAGTAATGGCGGTAAGCAACTCGGTTCCAACTAACTCAAAGTTGAAGTTTGAGGATGTTGTAGGGGTGATTCTAAGCAAGGAAATGCGAAGAAAAATCTATGGTTAATCTTCTACTTCAGGGAATGCTTTAACAGTGGAAACTAGAGGGAGATAGAAGAATAGAGGAAGCCGTGGAAAATCAAAGTATCAGGAAAGGTCAAAATCCAAAAGCAAAATAGTATGTTGGCACTGTGGAAAGTCTGGGCATGCAAAGAAGGATTGTTGGGAGCTTTGGGATAAGAAGAAACAACAACAAGAAAACAAGGAGGTGAATGTGGCAACGGATAATGTATGTCAGGATGCTTTGATTCTTTCTTTGCACAATATTATTGAATCTTAGGTTTTAGATTCAGGGCTTCTTTCCATGCTACTCCACATAGGCATTATTTTGTTGATTATGTTCAAGAAGATTTTGGGCATGTTTTTCTTAGTGATGATGAGCCTTACAACATAGTTGGAAAAGGTTATTCGGAGTTAAGATGCAGAATGGAAATACTTGGCTATTGAAGGATGTCAGACATGTGCCTATATTAAGATGAAATTTGATATCGGCAGGGCAGTTGGGAAGTGATGGTTATATTGTGATATTTACAGCGGACTCTTGGAAGGTTACCAAGGGTTCTCTTATGGTGGCAAGAGGTAAGAAGGTTGGAACCTTGTATTTAACCACTTATAGCACTAATTTTTGTAATCTTGTGGCTTTAGAAGTAGATACAACATTGTGGCACTATAGGCTCGGTCATATGAGCCATAAGGGCATGGAGATCATAAAGAAGGATTTTCCTAGATATACAGAAATAGGTTTGGAGTTTTGTGAGGACTACATATATGGGAAACAAAAGCGAGTAAGGTTTCTCAAGGTTGGACCTACAAAGAAAGAGAGTAAGTTAGAGCTGGTGCATTCTGATGTGTGGGGGCCGGCTCAGGTATCATCTCTTGGGGGTTCAAGTTATTATGTTACTTTTATTGATGATGCAATAAGGAAAGTTTGGGTTTATTGTATTAGAAACAAATATGATGTATTTGACACTTTTGTTAAATGGAAAGCCTTGGTAGAGAATGAAACAGGTCTTAAGCTAAAATGTCTCAGGTCAGATAATGGAGGGGAGTATTGCAGCAATGAATTTGATGATTATTGTTCTAAGAATGGAATCTACAGGAAAAAGATGGTTCTAGGAACTCCACAACATAATGGGGTGTCAGAAAGGATGAACAAAATAATAATGGAACGTGCTAGGAGCATGAAGTTACATGCAGGACTACCTCTTTCTTTTTGGGTAGAAGTGGTAAGCACAGTTGTGTACTTGATAAACAAAGGACCCTCAAGTGCCTTGGATGGAGGAATACCTGAGGAGGCTTGGTATGGTAAGAAAGTTGATTATTCATTTCTTAGAGTCTTTGGATGTGAGGTGTTTGTCCATGTAAACAAGGATGATAGGACCAAACTAGAGGCTAAATCAGAAAAATGTACTTTCATTAGTTATGGTGGTGATGACTTTAGATATAAATGTTGGAGTATTAAGGACAAGAAAATCATTCGATCTAGGGATGTGGTCTTTAATGAGAAATTCATGTATAAGCAAGTGAGTTGCAAGAAAACAGGAAATAATCCAAGAAAGAATATACATCGGTAGAGGATCTTCCAGATGGGAAAGTGACACATGAATCGATTCAGAACCCCCTCAACAAGAACCCCAAACTCCTATATTGAGGAGGCCTTCTAGGGTAAGAAGAGAACCTAAACATTTTCTCCTTCTCTTTATTATTTATTACTCACTTTGATAGTGGAGATCCGAGAGAGCTTTGATGAAGCAATGCGGGTAGATGCCAGGAAGAAGTGGGAGCAAGCCATGGATGAGAAGCATCAGGCTCTCATG
Source organism: Taxus wallichiana var. yunnanensis (assembly GCA_018340775.1). Lineage (NCBI taxonomy): Eukaryota > Viridiplantae > Streptophyta > Pinopsida > Cupressales > Taxaceae > Taxus > Taxus wallichiana. The sequence goes on from CM031242.1 coordinate 74,318,870, forward strand.
GAGAACTAGACATGGGATTTGGTGAAGCTACCGAAGGAAAAGAGCTTTCTGAAAAATTGGGTGTTTAGAGTCAAAGAGGAGGAAGGAGGAAAGAAGTGATACAAGGCTTGGTTGGTGGTCGGGGTTTGCACAGAAAAAAGGTATAGATTTTGATGAGATTTTTTCCCCTGTAGTAAAAATGACTTCTATTAGAACTGTTCTAGGAATAGTTGTAGCAGAAGACTTGCACTTAGAATAGCTTGATGTAAAGACTGCATTTCTCCATGGTGATTTGGAGGAGGAACTATATATGCAGCAACCAGAGGGCTATGAGGTCAAAGGTAAAGAGGAGATGGTGTGCAAACTGAAGAAGAGCTTGTATGGCTTGAAACAAGTTCCACATCAATGGTATAAGAAATTTGATAGCTTCATGATGGAGCAAGATTATATTAGATGTCATTCTGACCATTGTGTGTATACAAAAAATTTGAGGATGGTAGTTATATTATCTTTATCTGTATGTGGATGACATGTTGGTTGCAGGTAAAAACATGTAGGAAATAAAATTACTCAAGAAGCAGCTAAGTGAATCCTTTACTATGAAGGATTTGGGGGCAGCCAAACAAATCCTTGGTATGAGGATATCTCGGGATAGGAAGGAATGGAAGCTAAATTTATCTCAGGAAGAGTACATTAAGAAAGTCTTAGAGAGGTTTAATATGTAGGATGTTAAACCGGTTAGGACTCCTTTGGTAGGCCATTTCAAGTTATCAAAGGAGCAGTGTCCCAAGACAGAGCAGGAGAGAAACCAGATGTCCAAGGTACCTTACTCATCAGTGGTTGGTAGTTTGATGTATGCCATGGTGTGCACTAGGCCTAATATTGCCCATGCAGTGGGAGCGGTGAGTAGATTTATGAGTGATCAGGTAGAGATCACTGGCATGTAGTAAAGTGGATCCTTTGGTATTTGAGAGGGACCATGGGGACAATTTTGTGCTATAGTGGATTAGACACCACTTTGTGTGGTTATGTAGATTCAGATATGGCTAGAGATGTAGATAGCAGGAGGAGCACAACATGTTATGTTTACACTGTAGGTGGGACAGTAATAAGCTGGATTTCACAACTACGAGAATTTGGTGGCTTTATCAACCACAGAGGTTGAGTATATATTCGCCACAAAGCCAAGTAAAGAAATGATTTGGTTACTGCAATTTCTTGAGGAGTTGGGGCATAATCAAGAGGAAGGAAAGTTGCATAGTGATAGTCAGAGTGATATACACCTAGCTAAGAACTCTTCTTTCCACTCTAGGACAAAGAATATATAGTTAAGGTACCATTTCATCAGGAAAGCTTTGGAGGAAGAGAAGTTGAAGCTGGAGAAGATTCATACCAGTCATAATCCTGCAGATATGATGACCAAGGTGTTCACAAGGGAAAAATTGAAGCTATTTTCAGCTTTGTTTGGTCTTCACGAAAACTAGTGAAGGGTTGAGAAGCTTCTCGAGAGGAAAACTAGTCTCAAGTGGGAGATTTTAGGTTGTGGAACTTGTTTTCATGTGTGGAAGTGTTGAAGATTGTACACTAAGAGTATTGTACACTTTCCACGTTGTCTTGCGGGGTTCGAGGTAGGCGGACCTCGAGCGAGGGTCCGGAGGTAGCAGCCCCGGTAGCGAGGGGTTCAAGGGTGCAACCCCGAGAAAAAATAATTGGCCTTAAAACATGCCCGATATACCCAGAAATGTGCTTTTCTCATATGGGCAGGATTTTGACCCTTAGGTTTATGGAACGGTTTTGGCCCATGGTTTTGATACACGATTTTGTAAAATTGCTTAAGTAGTTGTCTATTTATATGGTTTTGTGCATATAGTAGAAAATGAGTAACATTGCAGATGTGTTTTGAATTTGGGTGTGAATTTTGTAGAGTTTGTTAAGCATAGCTCCAAATAGATATGGGTATTGTATTGAGAGAGTGGTGGCTTGTAATAAAATCTGAGTAAGTGATTCTTGGTGGACGTAGCCCAAATTTGGGCAAACCACGTTAAATATTGTCTCTTTGTGTTCATTTTTATTTTATTCGCACTTTTATTTGAAATCAGTAATATTTTATGCATATTAGTTTCTCTTGGGTTTGATTACGTGAGGGATTATTCCGCATATTTTATTCCTTATATCCTAACATTATATAGGCAAGGAATAAAAATCTAAGAACTAGTCAAGGTCATAGATCAAGCCATAAATCATGGGAAGAAGTATTCATCAAAGAACTATTCAAGACCATAGATTTAGGAAAGAACTAAACATCAAGGATATAGAATACCATATATCAAGGAAAGAACTCATCAATACCATAGATCAAGGAAAGAACTATACCTAACAACTAGATAATATCCCCCTAATATCTAAATAAATAAAAATAAATATCCACACACATAAGTGGGTGAGGATAAATACAATAAAGGTAAATAAATTATCTAGGTGAACATGAGCTAAGGTAAATACCTACTCTAACACCCCCCTCAAGTGGAGCTAGGGGCCAAAATTGAAGTGGCATGTCCATAGTATGAGTCTCGGAAACTAGGTCTGATGAGGTACTCATGTATAATATATCCATGAAGAAATATCGAACGAAAAGAAGGAAAGAATCCTGCTAGAAGGAAAGAGAAAGAAGAAGAATAAGGAAGATGTTTTCACGAACACCCCCAAGAACAACTTCCGAAACCCCAAGCATTCCACACAACTCAAGGTAGCGAGGTGATGCAAAAGGCTTCGTAAAGATGTTTGCAACCTGCTGCTGAGTCAGAATGTACTCCAAGCAAATAAATCCATCCTGAATGTGCTCACGAATGAAGTGGATGTGTATCTCAATATGCTTGGCCTGCTGGTTATCAACTGGATTGCGAGAAATGTGAATTACACTTTGGTTGTCACACCAAAGTACGTCGATGGATCTGTAGGAATCCAAACTGTCAATAATGGTGAAGCCAAAGAATTTGTTGACTCGTTGTAATTGTTGCCCTGTACTCTACCTCTAAAGATGAAAGTGTAATATCTTGTTGCTTTTCTCATTCCCAAGCAACTAGAGAAGAACCAAGATAGAAAAGATAGCCAGAAGTGGAACTCTTGTCATCAATAGAACTGTCAATCTGAATCGGTATACCCAACCAACCGATTAGAACCCCTAGTGTAGTGTAGACCAAAGTGGGACATGCACTGCAAATAACACAAAATCTTTTTAGCAGCCTGTTAGTGACTACTATGAGGAGAATGTGCAAACTGAGATACAAGCCCTACGGAAAATGAAATATCAAGGCAAGTATGGGTCAAGTACATAAGACTCCCAACCAACTATCTATATAATGTAGGATCACAAAGTGGTGTGGTACATGTGGAAGTAAGAGTAACCCCAGCCAGAAAAGGAGATGGACTTGGCTTGTAATCATCCATATTAAAGCATCGAAGAAGATCATGGGTGTACTTTTGCTGACTCAAATGAATCCTTGAATCTATCTAAGAAATATTTAAACCAAGGAAATAATGCAATAACCCAAGATCTTTCATGTCAAAATGTGTAGAAAGAGCCCTCTGAATACTCTGAATGTGGGAAGAAGAGCTTCCAGTAAGTAAAAGATCATAAACATACAAGACAAGTATCACAATATCCTCACCAACATGCTAGAGATACACTGTATGATTGGAGTGGTAACGAAAAAAACCAGTGGATAGAAGAAAATAATCCATCTTCTCATACCAAGCCGAAGGGCTTGTTTAAGACCATAGAGAGACCTTCAGAGCCTACAAATAAGAGAAGAATCTTGAACAAATCCAGTCGGCTACTCCATGTATATTTCCTCTTGTAGATCTCCATGTAAGAAGGCACTCTTCACATCCATCTAGTATACTGGGCCACCCTTGTGATGTAGCAAGAGCAAGTACAAGGCATACAAAATCCATCTTGGCAACGGGTGAAAAAGTCTCAGAGTAATCAATACCTTCAACTTGTGAAAAACCCTTTGCAAGAAGATGAGCATTATACTTGTCAATCGACCCATTAGCTGCATATTTTTTTTGGTATACCCACTTACACCTAACCATCTTTCCTCCTTTAGGAAGAGATACCAAATCCCAAGTATGATTCTTCATTAAATACTAATACTTAGCTTCCATCGCATCATCTCACTCCTATATCCCATGAGCCTTTGAAAAAGACGTGGATCCTCAGAAACTGCATGACACAAAAGTCTAGAACCTATAGAATGTGCGTGATGATGCCTAGTGGGTGGAAGATCCTCTATGAAAGGTGTTTCCTCAGAAACTATAGTATGAGCCCACTTAGGCATAGTGATAACATCAGTGGGAATAGGATCCTCAATGACATCTATAACCTCCTCATCAACCTCCTCAAAGAAAGGATCCTCAAGATGAGATGAAGAAGGATGAGGCATGGAAGAAGATGAAGAATCATGAGGGAAGTGCTCATCAAACTGAACATGTGTTTGAAAAGAATGTCATGAGTATCAGAATCTAGAAGTCGATAAGTGCTCATGTCCTCACAATACCCTACAAAGATCAATGGTTTTCTCTTCTTATACAAAGCTTCTTTAGCACAAAGGCCCAAGCATGGCTCCCAAAGACTCAAAACAATGAGAAATCTAGCTTAGTGTTGGACCAAGCTTCCTTGGAGTCAAATTCTCAAGTTCTTTGTGGGGTGTGTGACTTTGAATGTTGTTAGCACAATTAACTACTTTTGCCCAGTAGATAGGAGGTAAATCTCAAGAATGCATCATACAGTTAGCCATTTCCTTCAAATTTCTATTCTTTCATTCTGCTAAGCCATTCTGTTGTGGAGTATGAGGAACAGAATGCTAGTGAATAATGCCTTGAGTTGACAAAAAGTCAAAAAACTCATTGCTGAAGTACCCCCCATTATTAGTATGAAGATTCTTTATGTTACTAGAATATTGTTTCTTGACTAAAGCCTTGAATACTTTGAAGTGTGAAAAAACATCATTTTTTTACTTGAGAAAATAAACCCAAGTACACCTCAAGAAATTATCAATAAACGTAAGTGCATACTTAGCTCCATTGAAAAGATGGGGTAGGAAAAACCATCAAGTCACTATGCATAAGCTCAAGTGGTGAAGAATCTCTCTTAGACAAATTCTTAGGAAAAGGATCTTGGTGTTTTTTCCTTAATGCACAACCATGAAAACTCCCTCAAGACAAGAAACTCTAGGAAGACCATCTACCATACCATAAGTGCTCAACTCCTTCAAATATATGTAATTGAGATGTCCAAATCTTTCATGCCAAATCTTACTCTCTAAATCTACATGAGAAACCAATCATGTCCCTATAGAAGAAGTGTCATCAAAACCCTCAAAGTGATATAGTCTAGAACTATGATCAAAAATACCCTGAGCAACCAGTGAATGAGGCTCCAACAAAGTTCGTACTTCTGCTCCATGTGGTGTAAAAGTCACTATTTTTCCTTGACCAGAATGACAAATTTGATATACATAAAGCAAATTTGTAGTGATGACAAGAACATATAATGCATCTTGGATACTGCCACCATCAAGTTGCATATCACTTTTTCCTTTAACAAAAAGAAAGGAAGAATCTCCAACCTCAATTTTGTAAGTAGAACTCAAACCTAGAAAAACAAAAGACTCCTTAGAAGAAGTCATGTGATGAGAGGCACCAAAATCTATAACCCAAAGCTATCGAAAGTGGTATTTGAGATCTCCCAACAACATTAAATGATTTTCCATATTGATTAGAAGGAGGTAGCGTGGAGATAGAAATTTTTTTTTTGATTGCATCCTCTAAGGCTTGCATTCGCTTATAACACCTATATTCTTCATGATTACTACCCCACAACAAAGAGCATGAACGGATAGACTTATTCTTGGATTTAGAAGACTCCTTGGTTTTTAAGTTGTTTTCGTAGGTTTAAGAGCATTTTGAGATGGAGAAGGTGTGGATTTGGTTTTACTATTTGGTTTTCCCTTGCCCTTAGGATTAGATGCAACTAATGCCTTTTGAGAGGTGGAAGACTCAAGGTGAGACAATTTGGATTCTTCCCTAGTAAGTCTTTCACAAAATGTTTCTAAGTTAGGCATTTTGAATGTGTCACCTAAGGCATCCATGCTAGAGAAAAAGGTAGAAGAAAAAATTTGGAATGGTCCTCTCAACTTGGATAGAATCAAGTAAACACACTCTTCATCTTTCTTATCTCTTCCACTCCCCTTCAACTGTGTCAAAAAATTCTTGAACTTGGTAATATAGTCTATAATTGTTGGAAAATCTTCAGGATTAAGAGAGGTGATCTCAATTTCAAGTTGCATGGCTTATCACTTACATAAGTTCCTATCAAACACATACACTCATCAAATTTTCACTGGTACTGAAATTTTTCATTTTCTCTAGTGAAAATTGGTTGTTCTAAAGAAGTTAAAGCCCATAATCCTTTCCGCTTAATTATTATTTCTATTCTTGGTTTCCATGTGTGGTAATTATGTGTTGTTAATGGCTTAACATGATCTAATGTAGAAGTAGATGACATCCTTAAAAATAACCAAAAGAAATGCAAGAACCAAGCAATGCAACAAGACCCCCAACCAATGCAACAAGAGCCCCCAGATTTTGGCACTTTATAATGAGTGTGTGTTACAATATGGCACTTTATAATTATAATTTGATTCTCAAAATAAATATTTCCTATGGAAAGAGCACAGAAAAACAAGCATTTTTGCAAAAAATGGTACTCAAAATCGAGTTACCAATCAAAAGTTACAAGCTTTTCAATATTATGTTCTACTATTTATTTTAGTTGCCACTAAAATAGAATAAAATGCTCTTTCCTTCACCACAAAAATAAAATGAAAGGGAGCTAGAGTTAAGCACCTACTAGTAGGAATCACAATCTTTAAGCCCTCATATGACCATACCATACCAAAATAGTACTCACGGATTTTCCCAAAATAGCAAACTCTGACAAACACCCGTGGACCCCCCTGCCAAAAAAGGAAAGAAAGAAACAATCTATTGCACACTTCCTACAAATGTTGCACCACAAAGAAAAATTGCAGAATGTGGATCTCGAAAAAAAAACAAAACCCAGAAATTGATTTCCTCCATTTCTTTGTTGTTTGGCACAAATCCCAAGACAAACCAGGACGTTTTCTGACAACAACAAAAAAACCAACAAAATGATTGCCTCCAGAAATGGCTGATTTTACAGTCAATCTTAGGGTTTTCCCACCTTTTGGATCCAATGGTCACCTCTATTTTGCATAAAAATTCATGCAGCAACAAAATACAGAAAAATCCTGAATATATGAATATACAAAAAAATGCTTGCAAAATGAAACTTACAGACGGATGTCAACAACAATCTCTGCTCTAATACCATAAAAGGAACGATAACCAGATCATACCAAGCCAAGAACATAGATGCTAATCAAACATCATGATCAATAATATGAAATCAATTCACTAGAATAACTTTACATAAACCTTTGCAAACAAATGAGCAGCAATATCATATATTATTATGGAACTCAATGAAATACAATGAATGTGGGCCTTGTTATATAGGCAAGGAATAACAATCTAAGAAGTAGTCAAGGTCATAGATCAAGCCATAAATCATGGGAAGAACTAGTCATCAAAGAACTAGGCAAGGCCATAGATTTAGGAAAGAACTAGTCAATACCATAGATTAAGGAAAGAACTATACCTAGCTAGATAATATCCCCTAATATCTAAATAAATAAAAGAAATATCCACACACATAAGTGGGTGAGGATAAATACAATAAAGGTAAATAAATTACCTAGGTGAACATGAGCTAAGGTAAATACCTACTCTAACATAAACAATATCTTGTGTTCTACCCATAGAATAGAGACCACCCATGGGTTGACCATGGTGTGTGTGTGTGTCACTATTTGTTGAAACAAAAAATATTTCATCTTCGATGTTGATGTCTTACATAGAGAGACGTGCCTTGTTGGAACAACATGAAGCATAGATGTCACCTCATAAGATAGTGGGAGGGCTTGAGATAGATCCATTAGGTGTTGTGCATGGGGAAAAGTTGAAGAAGTCAATGTGAAACATTTCATGAGGAAGAGGGGTGCAACATAATGAATTAAATACACACTATAATGTTGTTCAAATATGGAGAAAATGCTCCACATGGAATATGCGATTGAGAAACCAAGGGGAAGTAAAATAAGAGACAAATTATTTGCCACTACAAATATATGCTCATATCTTATGACATTCTAGAAGTTAGAGATGGAAAGTAGAAATGGAGACAAAACTATTGTGACTAGTCCGAAAGTTTTCTATTTTTTTTGTGATTATATTTCCGGGGCATTCTTCACACTTTTCAAAAAATGTGAGATTAACCATAAGAGTTTCCATTTTGGATTTGTATTTAGTACCACCTCCTCAACATTTCAAGGTCTTATCGGTGATTAAATTTGGTGAATTTTCATATGTGTATTCTTACACCTGTTATTTTGAATTTTCAACTTTGTGTGGTTTTGCATCATGAGGGATCGATTAAAGACGATTATAGAGGACCAAATGTATAGGTAATCTCATAAATTTTGTATGGATTTTATTGAAATGTGATCAAAGAAGCATACATAAGGATTGCATTTTCAATGAAGGATGTATGGAAAATGTGTTAACATTGAGATCAATAGGTCATATCCTATACATCGTCATCCTTCTAACAATAAATGAAAAACTAGATTAATTATTATTTTTGTTATTCATGAAACCACTTTACATTGAAATACGATACCTAGAATCATTTGGAGATGTTTTTAATAAGGAATATGAAATTTTATAGTGTTTTTATTATAATGCATGAACTCAAATAATATCATAGGATATTTTTCACGCTAATATCATTTGCAAAGAATTTTGATAACATGAACATTTCACCAACTTCTTTGATTATGTAGAGCACAATAAGATGTGAGAGCCATCTTCAACATAAAATAACTGATTTTTTTATTTTGAGCAAGCGATACTTAAGTAAAACGCGTGCACTAACTTGTTCATCACATAATTTCATTGATTTTGACAAAGAAAATAGTAGAAACTTTTCAAGGCATTCCTCGTGAGATATCGACAAATTCATTGGTGAAAGGCTTGAGAATTTGTGGCTTCGATTATATTTGTAATAAACCCTCTCACATGTGGTAGGAAGTGAGCACAACAGATTGGATTCAAAGGTGGTCCAACAATTAGTTCATAATTTTATCGTTATAAACATAAATATTAATTATTAGTACTAATGATTATCCTATTTTATGCAAGTTTTGAATATTAAATTTGTCTTAATAGACACACCCTAAAAATACTTAATTTTTTATGGCATAGTAAATTTTTGGGATTTCTTTATTATAACATGATTCATAATTATTGTTTTTATTCATAAAACTACTTTTCATGGAAATAGGGGTGATAATCATTTGGAGATGTTTTCAATACGAGATCTAAAATTATATGGAGTTGACATTCCAATACGGGACCTCAAATCGTGTGGCAAGATCTTTTTCACACTAACACCATTTACAAATAATTTGAATAACAACATTTGTAGAGAATTTCAATAACATGAATGTTTCTTGAATTCTTTTGTTACAAAAGTGCACAAGAAGATGTGGGAGCCATCTTCAACATCACACAACTATGATGAATTTAACAAAGAAAGAAGTAAAAACTTATCAAGGCATTCCTAGAAAATGGAAAAAGACGTTGGTAAAAGGCTTGATAATTTGTGGTTTCATTTATATTTTTGATGAACCCTCTCACGGGTGGCTTGAGGTGATCATAATATAGTTGGGCTCAAAAAGGATCCAACAATTAATTCATCACTACAATATTACAAACTCATACATTAATTATTAATACAAAAGATTATCATATTTTATACAATGTTTGAGTATAAAAATCCCTAATAGACCCACCCCTAGAAAACATTTTGGCATTACTGACTTAATGGGATTACTACAATTACATTATTAAAAACTTTGAACTAATATAACAAAAAATACATGAGTAAATGCCTTTAAAATAGAAAATACCTCAAAACATAATAACATGATATTGGTGAAATATTTTTCGGGGACAAAATATGGGCTTCATGAATTCTCATGGTACTAGGTCCCTCCGCTTCAAAATGGGGCGGATCTCATTTATTGAAAACTAGAAACTATATACACTAATCTAACCTTTGGGGTGGTCATGTACCGAGAACGTGAAGAAGCTCCTTTTGTAATCGTAACAAAAGATGAGAAAAGAGTGCTTTTGTAATTTGGAGAAGAGAACATTATAGGGAAAGAAGGTAAAATGAGGTGGGAGTTATGCTAATACCTAAGTATCGCATAATCCATTAATCGATAACTCAAAAAAATATTCCAACTTAATCGGAAGAAACAAAAAAACACATACAAGTAAACAAGGAATATGAAATAATGCAAAAATTGACTCAAAGTTCAACCATTGATCTTCATTTCATTCCAATAGGTACAAATTTATAGTTTTCCTTACAAAATTGCTTTATGTTTTGCTAAGTATAAGGAGGAAAAGAAGAAATTATATGTACAAGAAGTAAAAAACACATTATGCTTTAGAGAGAAAAATTTGATCCTTTGGAATGGAGAATCCATTAAAATATATATCCATCTGAAATGTCCCTTCACCTACTCTAATGACCTTTCATATTCCTTTACAAAATAAGATACTTTTCCTTATTTTAAGAAAATTACTATTACAAAAGTGGAATATTGTAACGAATCGTTACACCAAAACCTTGAGGCATTAGTGAAATCCGCACATGAGGATCATAACATCCCACCATGCTTCCGTAGAGCCCGACTCGGGCTGGGTTTGCACCCGCACTCCCATATGTACGAGCCCCGCTTCATCGACGTTTAGCGCCCCATGGGCCCCGACTACACGACGTAACCAACCAAGTGGGATTCGAACACGGGTGGTCACTCATATACCAAATGTAACGAACCGTGGCACCAAAACCTCAAGGTGTTAGTGAAATTTGCACATGAGGGTCATAACAAATATAAGGTCACTTAAGTGAATAAGATAAGAATTATAAAAATTGCACTCCCATTGAAGAAATAGAAATCAAAAATTTGCAAAGATGATTCCTTCATGAAGAAATAAGAGCTAGGGAAGAAGAGAGAAGCTCTAGTTGTGATCAATATAATCATCTTTCAGCACCAATAATCCATTCCATTGAGGCATGTTTCAACTAAATTTGATCTTGAACATATCAATGTCCATGTCGACTAATTTATGATACCAATCCTCCCTTTCAACTGCTAAAAACTGGGTGATCACCTTTTTACTCATTGGTGGGGGAAAAGGTCGAACTTAATTTTTCCAAAATTTATATTTAAAATTTATCCAAATCATGCTATAAGGCTATTTTCCTAATAATAAAGGTGTGGATAAAAACTTACGAAGGGTTTGATGCGTAGAAATTGAGTTATTCCTAAAACAATTTTTCCCTGTGTGGTTGAAACAACAGTTGGAAGATGGTTTCTCAAAATAGAACAAAAGTGATCTTCGAGATCTAAACCTTCTGAAAATATTACCTTGGTTCCAATATCTTTCCATCGAATCCAACGGTACTAAAAACTAAGCCCGTATGCGGAATTTATTACCCTAACAACATTAGGGACCATTCCCACTGATTACATTTGAGAACACCCTCTCTAGAAAATATGATTTATAAGAAAAGGAAGGTGAAATTTTTTCATGATGCCAAAACCATAAATATTTATTTCAATCAAATCCTCCAGAAATGATTTTGAAAGCAAATGGGAGCAATGTAATATAACAATTTGCAATCAAAGTCTCCCAATGAAATTTGGTGGCAATCCTCCTTACCAAATGGAAGTTATGATCATTTCCTTATTTGGAGCACATGTGGAAGCCATAAAATCATAATTCAAATCTTTAAGAACACAAAAAAATCATAATAATTAAAGGAGGAAAAAAACCCATGCTTTGTTCCTTTATTGTTGGTGAATTTACATGAAAATGCTTGTGAGATGCAACTACACTTGAGAGAAGGAGAAAAATGGAAGCTTTTTGTATTTTTCAATGGAGATGGAAGAATATGAATTAAAACACAGTCATCCATATATCTAAAAATAATTCACCTCACCATGCAATAGATGGATCAAATGAGAGGTGTTTTCAAGATTAAGTTATGCTCCATATTTCAAGTCATTGCTCCGCTGAGTCACAAGGAAAAAGAAAATTGATTTTTTGAGGGTCTAGAGCCAAACATGGTTTCTGCTACAGCTAGAAAACTATTTCCCTCATAAAAATTAACCATTCCACCATTCAACATTAGGTTGGATTCTTCTTAAAGGAATTTTTACATAGAGCATTTTGACAAAGTTTGAGGTTTTTCACCCATGGAATCTCCAACAATGAACAAAAGAGTGATTTTGGAAGATAGGGCATGGATCTGGTTTTAATGACCTCCATGGAGAAAACTAGATGAAATTTTTGTTTTCCCATTTCACTTTATCTAATTTTTAGGGGGTTCTTGAAGGGTGTTGGCAATAAAAAATTTTGGGTGGACAAATCCATGGATTTCTTGCCAATGCTCTAGGAATCGAAGTCCCTCTACTTAGACGGTGTAGCTTCTGTATTTGCATGCACTTGAAAAAGTAGATTTTCTTGGTGGCATTGTAGTCAAGGATCCAACAGGGGAATGCCACCGACCCTAAGAAAAGATAGCAATTTCTTGTTAGAGAGGACTTGTGTCACGAAAGATGGGAAAGGGAGTGAGAATGAGAGGTAGGAGAACTAATGTTGAAAGTAGAATCTCAAAGCCCTACACACACTAGTTAGAAAACCTTGCACATGCATTTTTAGAAGAAAACAACATTATTTTTTCAGCTACTAACTAGAGGAAACCATACGTACAAAGACGTACACATTCGTATGTCTTGGAAAACATAAAATTCTTCCTTTATTAGCTTACCAAATCACAGTTGTACATAATGAGGAATTGAAGAAATGTGAGGTGGGGAAAACAAAAGAAAATCAGCTATCTCTTTGTTCCTTCACAAGAATTACTCTCTCATGAGATTACAAAATGACATCTAGCTAAGAAGAAGCTCAAATGAGGAGGTCATTACAATTTTTAGAGAAGGACCGATTCTTCATCTTCCAGATGACACTTCATATGCCCTATTTATAACTTTAGACTATTCATATTCCTAAAAATATATATTACCCTTTTATAAGATTAAGGTGAGTTAATTTGACATTATGTTTCTAAGTCACTTTTAATTGACTTAAAGGCATATTAAAAAGTGCAAACCACAATGAAGAATTAGAACATTTGAAGAGAGATAAAGTTGGGGAGGAAGAGAGGAGAGAGAAAAGGAAGAAGAAGGGGGAAGAATGATGTTGACAATGAAATATCCACCTCCGATGAAGTCCACATATCCTTCCAGATGACTCGATGGAATGTCCCAATGTGACAATCTCTGAATCCTTGAACTATTTACACCCTAAGAAACTCCTTTGGATGGTTCAAGTACACCTTGGTTTAAGTGTTCAAAAATATTATTGATGACCACAAACACAACTCATGAAGATCCCTTCCGAAGAGATATGATATCGAAAATTGACCCTGCAAAGGCTAAATTAAATGTTAACCGATGGTTGCAACCTTCACCTTACACATTACCTTCCTACAACTCGAACCACGAAGTGAGTGTCAAAATAAACTCTTGAGTTCCCTTAGATGGATCTCAAATGCCCTGTGATAAATACCTATGATGATCCTAAATGATGATGTTGACTTGAATGATCATCCCTCTATGTCCCATTGTGTCAAAACTTCCCTTTAAGTGTGACTTACCATTAATAGCAAGTTCCTAGATGGGATACTTACTATTTTGGTAAGAGGTGATTTTTGCCTCTTCTTGACCATCCTGATGTGATGAACTTCTTCATTCAATCATGTGTACATTGCCTTCGCCTTGACCACTTCTTGGGGTGACTTACTATTTTTAGTAAGCACTCATATAGGAGATTACTATTTTTATTAAGTGTTCATTTTCATTGTTTTTACTCTGGACAATCATTCTAACATCCTGATGATCTTCCGTGCACATTGCCTTCGACATAGCCAATTTTGATGATGACTTACCAAACATAGCAAACATGTATAGGAAATCTTACTATTTTTGGAAATTGGATTTCCAATGCTTGGTTTACAATGGAACACATATTTTTGGACTCGACTCATCATCGCGATCTTTTCCTCCAAATTTCACTTGATTTTTCCTGTCAGAATGCTTGAAAATAAAAAATGAAATTTTTACCTGGCAAGAGCTTTGGGCATGGAGCTACCATGGCAGCCATTAATGGAGTCATGAATCTTTTTGTAGGTCTTGTTTTCACCTCTCGATCGTGATGAAATTGACTCCATTGGGATAGGTTTTTCATTTAGAATATATGTGCAATTTTTTAGCTCGATTCCATTATCGGATTGATGGGAAATCCAACGAATGTGAGCTAGGGCACGAAATGGGGTTTTTATGAAAAAAATGATTTAGGTAAGTCTCTAAAAATGAGGAAGTCTGCAAAATATCTCATCTCAATCCGACTTGTATTTTGCAAGATATGAAGATTTTTCGATTGGGAGACTTCGTAGTTATCTGGGAAAAAATATTCATTTTTCTTCATTTCTCTACCATTTTAATCCATTATTTTTATGATTTTCAATGTTTTTGGATGGAGAGGAATTTCATGGAGTTATCTGGATGCAAAAATGGAGGATTGGAGATCTAGGAAAAAAATTGGCAACATTTCGGCAGGGTATGGAGGTGTGGGGGAGAAATGCAAAAAAAATGGCTAACTCCCAATATTTATATGCCCAAATTGGAAGGGGGATGGGGTGAATTTTTATGTCCCTTTCATCCATTTTCCAAATGGATGAAGGAGACATCAATTTCTACTTCGTGTCTCATTGCTGACACTTGGCGAACATGCATGCAGGGAGAGGGAAGGCTCAAAATTAGCTCTTAGGGGCTTAACTAGTAAACAAGAGGTCATATTGGTGTTCTGGGGGCTAAATAGGGCTAGGTGAATTTTTTTGTCACTTATGTCACTTTTCTAAAGGCATGAAAGTGACATGAAATCCCTATAGGCTCTTAGTGCGACACATGTCCACTTTCAAAAATAACTACGTATCAAAGAGCACGTCTTGAGAGCAAACTTGTGAAGGTCATATCTGGAGTTCTGGTGAATTTTTTTGATGAAAAATTATATTATTCTAAATATAAATTTCCTTATGAATCCAATGGTGGGGGTATCATCTCTTTATTCATCCATTTGAGCCTTGAAAACTAGGATTTTTGTTCTGGCTCTTCGATTGAACATGAGAAAACTAGATGTAGACATATTATGCATAGGTTTGTGAAACATAAGATTCCACCATATTGTATTTATATTAATTACCTTTCCATTGATATCTTTTTTAGCTCCTAAATCCTTATAGAACTCCTGGAATTACTTCCGAAGCTCAAGTGCTTTTTTAACATTGTGCATTGCCTAGGCCTGAGAACCCGCTTCTGGTGGACCTGCCCCAAAACTTCCAAATCTTCCCAAAATTTTCAAAAATATGTTCCTTAATGTTCTTATCCCTTTAATACTCATCCATGATGGATTTTTCTCCTTTTATCTGCTCCAGGGGTGGTGTACGGGTCCTAGGAAGGCTAATGGTAGCCCTTCCCAAAACTACTTGATTGCTTGAATGTTCCAAAAGATCCTAAATCACCTAGGGACAAATTTTACTTTCCTAAATCACCTAGGTGAATGATTGACATTCACATAGGGATCATTTAACTAATAGGATAAGACTGGTGTTGAGGATGGACTAACCTAGGGGTGTTTTGGGAAGGTATGAATTTGAAAAAATTTGACATTGTGGTCCATTGTCATGCTTGAAAATTGGAAATTTTCATGTTGCACATTGCATGAAAATAGAGATAAAGTTGGAAGTTTGAAAAGTCACTTAAATGAGGGAGTTATGATGTGGAGAATGCAAAGTGAGTTTTGTAATCTCCTCATCAAAAATGCACACCAATGAGAGGCATGCACACTTTTTCATTATCATGGACATTCAAAATGTGCTCCACACAACTTGGGATCTCCATATGGGTGCACTTTCTCTTAGGGGAAGATTTTGCTCCATAAAACAAGGAGAGGGAGGTAAATTTTTGACTTTTAGTCAAACCAAACCCACCAATGAGGATGATATGCACTTTTAGAGGGAGATTGCAAAGTTTGAGTGCATAAATTATGCAAGGATCACTTTAAAAGTGTGCACCAATAGGATTCATTCACTTAAGTTGCATTGATGTCACAACCCCAATGAAGAAACATAACAAAAAGTAACTTGTTGAGCCACAAACCAAAAATTTGAGTTTTCAGAGGGTATAATACATTATTTTTACTAGGAAGCACTCAAAAATTCATTGTAATCGTTTTAAAGATCTAAAATTACTTCCTTTGTGAATTTTTATCCAATTCACCCTTTTAGTTTAAGAATCAACAAAGTGGGTTGAGCCACCATGGATACCTGAGAGGAGTTGGAGAAAATTCAATCCTTGTGCCATGAAGAGGATTCCATGAGATTAAATTTGAACATTTTTTTCCTTCTGAATCCACTCGAAGATCTTAGAATGTCTAGTTGAAGATGACCCTTCTCTAGAGACAGAAAACACTTTCTTCACAAAAAGCACCACGAGTGAATGCATTCCCAAGACCAATCCAAAGCTTCCATAATTTTAACTAAATCATACCAACATGAAGAGAACTTAGAGACCTTTCCAATGATTGTAATCAAGATTCGTTAAACCGTCCAGGGATCACCCGAGACTACCCAGAAGTTAATTCTTGCAAAAGGGTAAATTTGACAATGTTGACCAAGTCTCCTAAAAGAGACAATTTTTTCTTTTTGGTTGTCAAGTAAAATGCATAGACATTTTACATGCAAACACATGGTAGATAGAGAATAGCATTCAAACATGTTGCAAGCATTAAAGAAAATTATGTAACTTAAAATATTATTAACTACCGACACGCAATGCAAGAACAATATTTACAAAGCTCAATCTTCGGTGTTAAAGACCCAAAGGAAAAATATGTGTCCACATTCACCACCTCAATGTTTTAGACAAACATTATATAATATATATATATATATATATATATATATATATATATATATATATATATATATATATATATATATATTCTTCACAAAATGCAAAACAAAGTATACACTAAGTGGCACCATTACGAGGGTAACAACATAAAGTGGAGATGCCAACTCATAAGAAAGTTATAGGGCCTCATATAGATTCATGGGATATTATGGATAGGGTAGTCGGTGGAAATGATGTAACAATTTGGGAACCTCATGGGTTTTTTTCACTCACAATAGTATGTGTAACCACATTCCTAGGAACATATATCCATATCTCTGCACACTTGCATGTTCCTTTCATTTTCTTGAACACTTTGGTTGGTTCTATGTATCCATCGTTTCTATCTATATCCCTCATTTCCATATATACCCACCTAAAAACATATTACATGTTCAATTTTATAATTTCTTGGTTTCGAGGTCTGACAAGAGAACCAAACTAAATAAAAAACATTGGATAACACTAATTATTATTTGAGAGCTATCGAAGAGGGTTTGAACACCCGAAATGAAAGGATCACAAGGGACAAAGTGAACATCCATGGACGTGTGAAGCGGCGCGAGAAGAGATCTTAGGAGGAGTGAGCTAACGTCAACCGACAAAGCGGTGCATGCAAATATTCAACAAACGGGAAAAACCTCATTACAATAAAAAAAATCTCTATCTCTATCTAATAGATCTGAAATGGTGTACATATAAGAGGTGTTGAGTAAACCCCATTGTTGTAATCATGACAACTCAAGTGGAGAGGAGGAGTTACATTCCCAAAATAGAAAATTAACTCCCTATGATGCATATGATGCACTAACGCGTAAGAGAATCCCATTATGACCCCTACATGACACGCAGACCTACGATATCACCTAAGTAAGATGACTTGCCCAATGATGTGGAAAAGTGAGTCACACCAACAAACCCCCCTTCATCGTAACTTAGGATGAGGCGGCAAGTCAAAAATGAGAAATGGGTCCTGGCACAAAATCTTGATGAGGTACCAATGCAAAAAAAAGGGTCCCAAGTAGTGAAGGAAAACCCGTGGGAAAAACATCCACCACAAGAGAACAACACACTCTCTAATCTAAGAAAGATGCCAAAGATGGGTCCCGGCCACATACAAACCTGAAAAGGTACCCATGTACAAAAGGGTAATCTCTCAGAAAGATGAAGAAGAGAGAAGAAGAGGCAAATGAGAGGAACGCAGAAGATGCCATGGACGGATCTGAAATATGCAACTCTAGGAAGTCTCCCACTGTTAATGACGTGGTCCTCTGCCTCTGGACTGAAGAGGAGCCACCCACACTGAGCTGTGTGTCTACTCTTAGGAAGGACAAAAATGAAGTGCTAGAAGTTCACCCACTCCGCAAAGGAAACTGAAGGTAGTAGCATGAAGAAATCTTGAGTCTAGTCCATGGAAGTGTGACATAGGTCTAGCAAGTGAGCACAAAGGAACCGAAAGTAATGTCACGTGCGTAGAAGCTGCCGAGTGAAGAAGAGAAACACCCGCAAAAAGGATGTTCAAGTGATGTGAAGGCAACAAAATAACCCCCACAACAAAAAGGGATCCATAAGCAAGGGTGGATCAATGAAGATCTCTGGAAAAGTGGAAGTGATAAGCGTCCCAAGAAGGGAACTCCCAACAACAAATATGATGAAATCCTCGAGGCACTTGAAGAAAGATGAGGAACCGTAGTCCATCACTAGTGGACTCTACGAAAATATGACTAAGGTCGGGTAGATACTTTTGATGGGTGTCGTTATTCCCTTCATTTAATCAACTCTTATTTGATGTCATATTCAAACCAGGGGTGTGTCTGAAGCTATATGCAACAAGAAGAATCTTAGTGATCTAGTAATTGATTGTAGGTATTTATTATTTTTTTAATATTTTCGGGGTTTTGCAGTGTCTTTAGGATTTCCTGGCCAAAGCCTTATTAAAGCTAAACTATAAGAAACTTGCTGAAATAAAAACTCATTGCTGAAATAAATAAATCTTTAGAATTAAACATGTTGTTGGAAATAAACACACTCTTGCAGAATGAAACAAATTGCTGGAAATAAACACACGTTGCAGAAGTAAACACACTTGCTTGGAAATAAACATGCGTTTGAAAAAAATTGAAAATGTTTGCAAGGAAATAAGAGTCTAATCTATAACACATGTAGGGACAAGTACGTAACAGAATTCAACTGAAGAATCAAAAGCATTTATAGAATTAACACTTAATAGATTTACATGAATTGCTTAAAAATATAAATACCAATAAAACAAAGAATCTTGCTTCTTGGAGGAGTGGGCCCTTACTCCACCTTGAATCAGGAGTTGACAAAGTATGATTCTCTCAAAACGAAATGGCTATCTTATTACTGAAATGTTTTGTCTTACAAACTTCATTGTATATCTATATCATATATATCATCTCTTTTCTTTAATCTATCTATAGGTCTTTATATATATTTCATCATCCGAAGATGCATTTACAATCATAAGTGCTCAATAGTTTTCCATCCATCTATAGGTTCTAGTGAAACAAAATAGTGCTCAAAGTAGATGTGGAATTTAGAAACCTTGCTGGACATACACTGTCTGATCCTACATAAGTATTTATGGAGTATGAAGAATCATCAATTTTTTGATCTACTCCTAATTAGAAGGCCCATTAATTGCTCTATCATCAGATTTTGTCAAAATAAATAGATTCCCATTGATTCCAAAACTTTGGAGAAGTTTTGGAACTAAAGGGAACTATTTCGGAACTAACTGTGAAAGTTCCAGAGCTAAGCGCAAGAGTTCTATAACTAAATGTTGAATTTCTAGAACTAAGTCTGAAAGTTATGGAACTAAGAGATAGAGTTCCTTTGTTGAGTGATGGAGTTCTGAAACTAATCCTAGAGATTTCAGAGATAAGCTGTATTGAAGCCAATATTCCCAAAAAGGTGTTGGTTGCTTCATATTTTGTTCTTCTAACCGAATGTGACATGTTTTATTACAAAAACTAAATTTCCACACACTTTGTTAGGAATTACATAGTTTTTAGACGTTAGAAATAAATCAAACAAAATATGGACAATTACATCCTAACTTATACTAGATCAAACAAAAGCCACAAAATGTAGTCAAACTTGATAAAAATGAGAGTAAAATAAGATCATTTATTACACATTGATGAGGCATATTTTGTCCTTATCAACTTGTCCCAATGAGGGGGCTTGAAAAGAGAAGAGCGATGTCAAACAGGTATAAGTCATCGATGAAGGTAGAGGAGTGAAAGGGGCCTCGCACATAGAAATTGGAAAGGAGGTGGGTGTGATGATTGTATGAGGATGATATGGATATTGCTCGATATCGATGAGATGTGGGAAGTGTCAACACTCTCGGAATGTGAAGAGAAGGAGGAGAGGAGTCCTCTATAGTACTCTCGGCAAAGATCAAAATTGGAAGCACAATCCTCATCATCGAAGAAGAACCAAGTGAGTATGTGTCATCAAAACTACCATCACACGAAGAACAAGAGGAAACAATTGTAGAAGATTGTTGCAACTTAGAGCTTCTAGAATACAAAGGTGAAGTAGCGTGGCACTCAATGGAAAAAAAAGTGTAGGGAAGGTTTCATCAACTAAGTAATCAATATGTGAGGGATCCTAAGGGGCAATGGTTACATCTGTCTCGGATAAGGTGTCTCAATGGGTGCGAGAATTAACCCAAGCAAGAAGTGTGAAAGACCCCCATGGGTGAAGTAGTGTTCCATGGAAGCATGCCAATCTGAATAGTTCTCTCTTCCAATAAGAAGTGACAGAGGTTATAACATGATCCTATGATGCTCATGTCTAGAAGATCACCCTCCATGATGTGGAAGTAAAAATGCAAGGTGCACACGAAAAGAGTGCATGAATGCAAGGCGTCGGACTCAACCGATAATGATTCTACAAGAAACAAAAATCTCAAAAAAAGCATTGATAACCCTTATCTGTGGCATTGGATAGTGCAAGACTAAAATAGGGTGTGTTTATGCGGACGTAGGATAGTTGACCACTCACCTCACAATAGGTGACAAGTCGCGTGAGAGTGGAGGCCATAATGAAGTCCTAGTCGGAAGTAGAGGAACACACATAATTAGGAAAAAAATTATGTAAGGGAAAAGGTTAAAATTGCTCAAAGTGAGAAAAAGGCATCTCATGGCACAAAAAGAAGGCCCTCTTGTGGTAAGGTTGTGGTGGATGCATCCACTAGCCGCAAGCAAAGAGGATAACTACAAGTAACAAGCCCAAAAATGGCTCAAAAATCCCAATAACCCTATAAATGAGCTCGGAAAAAGATACCCCCTAAAAATACTAAATTTTTAGTATATTCCCATGTTACAATGTCATATAATGAAAAAAATGGGAAAAGTCTAAAAAATCCAAAAAAAAAAGATTTAGGGGGTGTGAGGGAGCTTCAAAGTAAAAGGGATGAAGGAGGTCCATGCGGCTAGGTGAGTGGCATGGGCAGCTCGGGAGCTAGCTAAGTTAACTTGGTGGGCGAGTGGGAGAGGTGACTCGCTCGGGTGAGTTCAAGAACAGTTGAATTAGGTCATGTGGCAATTGGTGTGCTCGTCGGTCAAATAATGATTCAATGGGCTGGTCGGCTACAAGCACGAAATAAGGCGATTCGGTTAAGAGGAGCCATTTAAGTTGAGGTAAATGGCACCTGGGAAGTCCACATGCACAACAAGGAATGAAGCGCCGGGGTCATCGAGTCAATACAACTTGGAAGGTGAGCCGTCAGACAGAGCAAGTCCACAGGAGTTAACGCAGTGCAAAGAAGTGAATAAATGTTGAGGTGAAGAGCATGAGGATCCTAAAAGATAAACATCATGTGGAAGTATGAATGCACGAGATGGAGGGAGGTTGAATGTTGAGTCAAGCACTAATGGGCAGGAGTCACACGGTGCGTCACCATGTGGATGTGGACATGCACCAAGTGGAGAAAGGCACGTTTCGCCAAGATGAGGTGATAGTTATGGAAAGTGAACATGAGTAGTGTCGGTGAGATTTACACCTAACTAAATAGCAAGGAATCGAGGATCCATGTGTCGAAGGCAATGCACCTGCAGTGGTTCCGACGAATGAAACAACCAAGATACCCGACGAGAACCTCGACGCATCCAGAGAAGTGCACAAGACGGAGGTGTAAGTCGAGGCAAAAATGAAGGATGAGAAGGTTTCAAATGTAATGACCAAGGTAGTACAAAGTGGCAACACAAGAATGGAAATTTGAGTCCAGGTATGATTGGGCAGCAGGTCTGCGAGTAGAGTCTGGCCAAAAAAATGAACCAACAATGCCAAGTCCACGTATAGACAACGAGCAGATCTAGAAGAATGCATGGGAGCAAGTAAGATCATAGGTATAATGTTAGGAAGCCGGTGACCGATGGATGTGGGCGATAAGTAGAACCAAGTCATCAAGTGGTGTAACAAGGACAACACGACCATAGAAGAAAATACACCACTCAAACCCCGTCCAAACAGGTATCAACATCCAACGTAGGTCGTAGAATGGTTAAGCAAAAACCAAGCAATCACGAGCATAGAAGGGTAGTAAGGTTCCAAGAAAATTCATGTTGGGCTGAAACTTGATGCCAAGGTGAATGCAGAGAAAAAAATATATGTTGAGCTAGTGTTGATGCAGGAGGCTAACACAAAGTTGAGTTAGGTAGCAACTCATCAAGCCACATATGAACAAGTCGAATGAGCATCCTTGCGGTAGAGTGAGCAATGAGCTATCAAAGACAAACTCGGTTTCCAAATCAGCGAGCTTGGGCTGAGTTGGTTCAAGAAGACTTCCCACTACTCAAAACTCAAAAAACCCGAGTGGTAGAAACATAGATTTGTAACCAAAAATATCACATTGAAAACCTCAAAACATGCATGCAATCCGAGAGAATCGAGTGGTCAAATACACTAAACCCGAAAAACACCAAAACCCGAACAAGAACCTCAAACACTCAAACAAGAGATCAAATCCATGAAAAACTTGAATAGAGGTATACAATTCCCAAAATTAATGCACTAAAGTGCACAATGGAATATCCATTATGACACACATAGAGATCTATATATCACATCGGAAGCCAAAAATGCACAAAAATGTCAAAGATTTACATGGATCTATAAGTGTGAGCTCTGATACCATGAAAGAGGGTTCGAACACCCAAAACACGAGGATCACAAGGGATGATGCAATCATCCACGGATGTGTGAACAACTAGCGTGAAGAGATCTCGGGAGGAGCGAGCATCAATTGAAATTGCATGCAAAGATTCAACAAATGGGTAGAACCTCGTTACAATCACAAAACTCTCTCTATCTCATAGATCCGAAATGGTGTACATATAGGAGTTGTTGAGTAACCCCCAGTTATTTAATCATGACAACTCAAGTGGAGAGGGGGAGTTACATTCCCATAATATAAAGTAACTCCCTATGACACATATGATGCACTGACATGTAAGAGAATCCCATGATGACCCCTACATGACATGTCAGACCTATGATTTCACCTAAGTGAGATGACTCACCTAATGATGTGGAAAAGTGACTCACACCAACAATATCAAGGCATCATATGGGTGTATTTGCACAATGTCTTCTTCTCCACTACTTACAAAAATGTCAAAATCCATCACACTTTTAACTTTACCCATCCTTTTACGTGAATCAACTTACTCCTAAAATTTGAGCAAGCCTAGGCCATGCAATAGCTCCATCACCTCTACCTTCGGTGGACATATTCTTCTTGTATCCTCTCTCCAGACCGTTACACATTGCACTACTCTTCATTGCTTTTACCCACAATGTTGTGTATTTCACCTACTATATACAATTTCTATTATGACTACACTTGGAGACATCAAACTATAACGTAGATGGGTGTAAAATACCCAATACATACACATATAGTCAAAATACATAAAACATGAATAATGGAAATTAGGGCAGCAATACGCATACACAAGACAAAATGACTAATTTGTCATTATCATGAATAACAATGTGTTTATGACAACTTTACTCTACAAAATTCAAAATCAAGAGTTACTATGATATTATTTATTTTGGACTGAAACAATTATGTTTTTAAAGAGATTAGGATTTCAAATTACATCAACAACTAACGCACCTCCATGTGTCAATGACCACCACTTGAAATCTTGGGCACCCATTTGTCTATTGTGTGTCAAAAGCAGGCAGCCATCCTCCCATTCGGAAACCTATATCGGCATAATAAACTTAAATATTAATATTTTAAGGAAATAATATTTGAGTAAATCTTAATTCATTAATATGTATGATTATTTAAACATGGGTCATTTATAGGTAGTACTAGTAGACTCAAACTTGGCAGTAAAAGCAGGACTTCCCAAACATGAAAACTTCAAACTCTTACTAAACTAAACGTGTGGATCGAAAGTGTTCATTCAATTCAACTTCTCATATAAAAAATAAAGTGTTGTGTTGATATCTTACTTAGGGATGACGAGAACACATACACCCACATATGTGTTATGTCCTTAATCCCGGGCCATATATCAGAATATGGATAGTCAATCGGTGACTAATATGATCTTTTATCATATCATATCATATTTGTTTATGCTTTCATATGCTTAGTGGGTTGGCCTTAGGGATTCGCAGAGTATAGGAGGGCATATATAGGAGTTAGAGAGTGTGATATTAACATCATATTGAGCACTTGAGTCTTATTATTATAGATACCCTAAATTACACAATTTTTCCAAAGTGTTATCCTAGTACACATTCTATTATTCCCCTTCTTTGCAATTAATTAATCATGTGTATACACCCCTTGGATTAATTAAATTAATCCTTAGTACCCCTTTAGTTAGTTCAATTAGTATTTATTAAATAAATGATTAATTAATTAGGTGTGCACATTATAGCTAATTAAATTAGTTATCTAATTAAGAAAATACACATATTTTCCTAGTCAACTGCCAATCAGATTCCTACTGGACTCCACTTCACTAGTCTAGTCAACTACACTTCTAGAATCCTATAAATGTGGGGGTAATTGAATTGCACATACAACCACCTTTTTGGATGCAACTTCTACCAATTAATTCATTTACTACCCCTCAATGGCATTTATCTTCCTGGAACTACTACAACTTCCTCAAATGTTATTTTTAGCATGTGCATTCAACTATCTTCCAACCAACTTTCAACCACCACTTAGCCTTATAAAACACAGGCTTATCCTATTACAAATCCTCTTGGATTTACAACACAAAAACTCTACTAATTTTCCTTCCAATATCTGCATATTGGAAGCTTTCAAAATGTGTTCATAGCATTGGTCTATCCCCATTTTGGAGGTCATTCAAGAGCACCCAAAATCTAAATTTCACAAGGTTACACAAGCTTTAAAAGTTTCACACAACCTTACATCGAGGTTTGCATTGGAAATCTATAGGAAGGTTTGCATTGTTTTGTTTATCTTTCCATTACTTGTTTTTTTCATTCACTTTCAATTATGTGGTTTGGAGATTTCCCCTCAAAGTGGCTAAGTCATTCTAATTACATATTGTGATCATTTATCTATATTTTGGTGTTCCTTGGTGTTATATTGTTGTTAATATTCAGATTTCTCAAAGTAATTTCATTACAAGTGGTATCATAGCTTGATCTCAACCAGAATTGAGTCAAAACCCTAATTGTGAAGATTCAACTATATCTCCAAAATAGTAGCCAATTTTTATGCAATTTTTTATTTGGTATTGCAAACTAATTCAAGTAGTATCCTCTCCAAATTTTAATATTTTTTTACTCATTTTGTAGAAGTTATATTAGTTTTAGATGTTTAAATAAATTTTCTACATAGACTACAAATTTGGGAATTTTTCTAAGTTTCTTATATTTTCATAAAGCTTTCCAAAATCAATTAGGGTTTTTTCTCCGTGTTTCTCTCTATTTGATTAATAAATTTACGATACCCAAAATCCTAATTTTCTACCCTAATTCTTGTATCTCAAGACCCAAACCCTACATCATTACCAAAAATCAACTAGAGGCCAAGGGAAGGGTCGGTCCGCTCTAGGAATGAATCTAAATAAGGAATATATGTATTTGGAATCTTCATCTTCTAGAGTATCAAAGGTATTTAACCAACTTCATGAAATGGTTAATAATATGGTGAGTAAGGAGGTATTCCAACATGATCTTCAAACACTGAAAGATAATATAGAAGATAACCTTCAAACTATGGGAGGTAACATTCAAGCAATGAAGACTAAAATACATCTAGATTGGAGCCAATGAGAAAGGATATGATGAGTACTCTTTCAAGCATGAAGATGGGCATGAATTCCCATTCAAGTCACATGGGTTCCTCAAACAATGCACACCCAGATCCAAATAATGCACCCTTAAATCCAAATCAAACCAACCAAGGGGGATCCTCTACACAAAGTGGTGGACCTTTGGGCCAGTGGCGAGAACATGATTCCAAAATTAGAAATGTGCAAGTTCAATGGGCATGATCCGATCACATGGATCAACCAAATGGAATTTTTTTGATCTACATCAAGTCCCAAGTGGACAAAAGGTGGTAATGGCATCCTTGTATCTAGAACCAGAACAATTCATTTGGTATAGATGGATGTGTGAGTAGAAGAAAAAGAAGGGTCTCCCTATTACTTGGTCTATGTTCACTAATGAGCTCCAAACTCACTATAGTATTAGTGTTACAGAGAACTATTTTAACCAGATAGCCAAACTATGACAGACATTGACAGTCAAGGACTATATTCAATAGTTCCAAAATCTATCATTACGAGTGAAAGAAATCTTTAAAACCATCTAAATGATATCTTCTTATGTGGACTCAAGGATAACATCCAACTTTATGTTCACCTTCTTAATATTGGTTCAATATCAAAATCCATGATAGTTTCTCGTCAAATGGAGGAACGAGATTTGGTCAAATGAAGGGGTCTCAATAATCACAAGGAATGTATGATGGCAACATCATCACTTCCCCAACTAACATGATTGACTCCTCAACAAATGAAGATAAGAGAAAAAAGGTCTTTGTTACAATTGTGATAGCAAGTGGAGCAAAGTACATGAGTGTAATGAGAATAAGTTATTCTACATTGAGGGTCCTAATGAGGAAGAAGAAGATGAGGAAACAACTAATGAAGAGAAAGATTTTTATATGATCGAGACTAAATAATCTCAACCATCTCTTTTCATGCAATTTTAGGGATTATCACCCCACAAACCCTCAAGCTTGTTGGGTTTATAAAAAAAAAAGGGGTGATAATACTAATTAACTCTAATAGTACTCATAACTTCATCAATCATAAGTTGGCCTTACACTTAAATTGCTTCATTTATCCAGCCCGGAGTTTTAGGTAATGGTTACAGATGGAGGTAAAGTTAGTTATTCAGGAAAGTGTCATACAATCAAGTTATCCATGGGAGATTACCTGTTAGAGAGCCCCATGTATGTCATTTCAATGGGGAGTAGACATTTTTTAGGGGTTCAATGGCTCACTACCTTGGGCACTATTGAGATGAAATTACAGGATTTTTTCATGAGGTTCCATTCAGAAGGATAAATTTTAAGCTATGTGGGATGAAGGGAAAAGTTCCATAATTGATAATTTCTTATCAAATGTAGAAAAATTTTAAGAATCGTGTAGATGGGTTTGTGACACAACTATTGTAACTAGAAGCGCAACCATAAAAAGGTCTTATACCATCTTATCTATAAGAAATTTTTAATAAGCACAGTCATTTTGGGGATATGCAAAAAGGGTTACTATTGTCCAAAATAGGACCCCATCCTATTTTGAATAACTCATCCAAGTTTCAGACTTAGGTGGATCCAGATTGAAGACCCATGAAATAAAGAAGTCAGAGGGTTAATCTTCTACGACATGTGTGAAAATGTTAGAGCTTTTTGGCATGAAAAATGTAGTATTATGCAGGCTTGGAAAATATTAAATTCTGCAGAGTTGGTTAATTATGTGCAACAAAGCATGTGTTCTCGCTTCAGATAAGCCGCAATACAAGGAAAAGTACCACGAGACATTGTAATGTAAAATCAAACATGTTTGAATGCGACTAAGGTTGGAAGCCGTAGAACATGAATTATGTGTTTCGCGGGTTCTCAAAGAACAAAGGGACATTTTTGTAGGTATAAAAGATATGAGAAAAAGAATTAGAATGATGTGCCATGTGGAGAAGGAATATTAAGTGTGGAGTGAAGGTCGTGGTAAGTCCAAGAGCCACGATGAATCCCGAGGAACACAATGTTGTTCTTGGATCTTAGTGGAGGTTGGAAACAAAGCTGTAACATGAAAAATTGTTAAATGAAGGATAGGTCGTGGATCACATAAAAACATAACAAATCCATGTCTAACTCAAACCAGGCACTCAACCACTTCACCAACCCAAATTTAATTTAAAGAAGTGTCATCCTTTTCAGATCTGGAAATATGATGACTTATGATTGAAGCATCAAAGGCCATACCTAAAGCGCAAAATATATAGTGATTGGTCCTTGGTGTTGGTGGGTGGTTGATTTCATTAATCACTAGATGTGATATGTCCTCTCTCCCTTCTTTCTCTATTTCTATTAATGTAAATGTGAAAGGCATAATATGAGTTTGATTCCTGTAAATCTAGAGCTCTACCTTTTGAGCTCAAAAACTCTTACTCATGACCTTTGCAACTTGCATGTGAAGGAGATTTATTTCCTTAGATATGTGTCTATAAATGTTTAAGATTTGATATTAATACAAGTGTGTGATTAACTAAAAATGGGGAAATGTGTGTAGTTAATCTAATCTAGAATGGCATGTAAATACAAGTAAATAAATGTAATAAACAAGTATGGAAAATGACCCAAACAACTAATCTAATGAAAATAAAAACCCTAATATGTAAGAGAAGTATGGAAGTGACTTAGCTGATTTGATGAACTTGTGGGATTGTGTCACAACAATGACTAAAAAGCAGAAGCAGAACGACTATGCAGAGGCCCCAAAAAGGATGGATCTAAGCTATCTAGCCTGGACTAGAGAGCACTGGAGAGGGACAGGGCACTGCGGGCACTCTAGTCTGTAGAATGGGTAACCATGGTCTATGAAAAGGTCTAGAAATCAATTTCATAGGTCCTATAAGTGATCCGAAACCTTCGCTTTTCGTCGCACTAGGTTTGTTGCACGCGCATGACTTTGTTAATAATCCAAGATGTATATAAGACCTGCAAAAGACCATAAGAAGTATCAAAACCCTAAAAATTATAAATTAATGGGTCATACTAACCTCGGTTGCCACAATAGTGAGTTTACTAACTGAGCGCTACACTACATTTCAAACCCAAATGTAGTTCTAGTGTGTGTGTGAATCATGTGCCCTAGGTGCTCTTGTGCCAGTCATGCTTTTTAAGTAGCGAGCAATAACTAGATGTAAAAATGTAGTAGAATGGTGGATGGAATAGAATAGAATCCCCTCCTATGATTGTGTGATGCAGATGAACCAACCTTGTCCCTTTGTGATGGAGTTAAATATATGCAAATGACCTCCAAATGCCTTAGATGAATGCAACCCTAGGTGGATGATAGTGGTGACTAGTGCTTGGTCCCTCGTTATGATCTCATAACTTTATATTTATAGGTTTGTCTTGATCTAATTTCGTAATTAACCCCGAAATGGTCGACCACCAAAAATATAAAAAGATAAAACGACTAGAAAGTGCTCAAAAGGTGGTGGGAAAGTTCAAAAAGATTCGGGGCGCCCCTAATGGGACCAAGGCACCCATGGGCACCCCAGTCAAAGCTAAAATAATGTGAAATGAAAAAAATTGACTGAGCATGTGGGTGCAAGAGGTCATGAATGACGAAAGAAAACAAAGTAAGATGGCCAAAATATAGGGGTTAGTTAATACTTTCTTCACTCAAAAACCTTATAAATAGTAGTATGAGACGGGACTAAATAGTATCTAAATTGCATGATTTTGTGTCTACATTTTCCCCCACTTTATGTTAGTGAGCAAAAATCTCGGTAACATAAATTAGATAGAGATGCGTACCTAATGTCCATGAATATTGTAGTAGAAAACACCGAAGGACTAGAAAAAGCGTGGAATGACAAAAAGATGATGGAGCATGGAAACTAAAGATGAAAAAGTGAAAAAAGTGATGAGAGTGAACCTAGGGTGGAAACGCATGTGTAATTACCAATGTGTCTAATGTACCTACATGGTTAGTATTGTGTGTACTATCACAGAATATTATTATTGGTGTTGTAGTTGCCCCCATTTGACTATTTATTTCCCATACGGTCGGAGCTGTAAGGAGAAAAAGATCAAGTAGTCAAATATATATGTATATATATGTAAAAATGTAATGTAAAAGATGCATGTGCATGTATGTAAATGTAAAATACGTAAATGAAAAATGTAAATGGAACATGTGCACTTGATCCATGTTGAGAAAGAGAGTGTAGAAGGATATCCTATACTATTGGGGTTTTTTGGGTGATCCGACACCATAGGCCAAAGAAGTATAGGGAGGAATTCTATTGTATCCTCCAACCTTTAACTGCTTCCCTGAATGTGTGTGAAGATATCTCTATATGTCCTGGTTTTTGGGCAATGATCGATGCCACTGGTGAAGAAGTATAGGGAGGAATTTCGTTGTATCCTCCAACCTTTAACTACTTCCTAGAATGCTAAGGACAACCATGTCCTGTAAAATCTGCTTATGTACGGGGTTCGTAGACTAGTTTGAACCCACTCGTTATATGTAACCCACAATGTCAAGGGCGGAAAGTGCACTTGAACTGAACCGGTGTAAATGTTTTATGTAGTATGTAAAGCCCCAAATGATGCCCCCCCTCTTTGGGGGCACATGTGACATCGCTGATAAGAGAATGTGGCCCCAAAAGAGGGCCAACCGCATGAACGTTGTAACTCTGACCTGCAGGAGAAAGGAATGTGCTTGGTAGAAACCAAGGCACACAAACAAGAGGCTAGCCAAATACAAGTGTTAGTAAAAAAGCATACATGTATAAAGCAATGTGTAATCTATGCAAAAAAGTGTAAAACTACCAAGAAAAGTGGTAATGTAAACACGCAAGAAGACAAAGTAAGCCACACAAAATAGGCTGCAAACATGGGACATCACTCATGATGTCACAAGACATGTAAGGCCATCATGGCCACATACAAACAAACAAGTGTGTACACCAAACATAGGGCAAGACCTGCAAACAAGAGAAAACAATAGAAAACAATATAAAAATAAGTATAGAAGAAAATATCCCTGCATAAAAAATGTTGCACATGAAGCACCCTTTAGCATGTTAGAAAGATAATGATTATGGAAAAAGCGTGTATAAGAAAGTAATGTAAAGTGCTAGGTATAAAATGAAAAAATAACACCTATGAGAGATGAATATGGATGCCCCCAGTGACCAATGTAGGAGGGTAGAAGGAGAGCATCCGTGTCACATGTAAGAGACATTTACCGAAATCATAACTAGAAAAATATGTGAACGTGCATGTGTGGATGATATAGATAAATGACATACAAGTAATCTAACTAGTATGTGTAATAAAGCGACCATGAACAAGCAAAAGTAAACAAGAGTAAAAGCAACCATAATATGTAGTATGTTGTGGATGGATGGAATGGAATGCAAGATGGATTATAGGAGTCGTGTGCCCCTCGAGTGAATGGAAATGTATGTAGTGAGGTTCATTTGGTTTTCCCCCTCAGTAGTTAAGAATGAACCGTAAATGAGAGTGTGTCATCGGGAAATGGTCGAAATGTGTGTTGTGTCTAACGTGTTGTGATGAATGTGTATGTGTGATGATATGCGACCTAGAAATAATGTGTGTGTGTCAACTCTATAACCAAAGTGTATATGACAACAAGATGAATGAAGGAGTGACAATTTATCCCTAAAGTGTGTATCACTACAAGATGAATAGTAGGGAGTGGTGATGTAGCCTAAAGTGTATACCATTATAAGATGATAGAGTAAGTGACGATTTATCCTATAACGTGTGTCACTATCCTAGAAATGTCACATGATGAAAAGTTGAATGATAAACACGTGATGAATGTAAGATCCATTTGATTGGTAAACCCTCGGCAGTCAAGTATGGATCGAGGAAGTAAAGTACGTCATAGGGTAGTGAGTGTAGCACGTAGAAGATAGTGTATTATATGTAATGAAGATGATAAGTGACCATGTGAGGCGTATGTGGTGTATAGTATTAAAGGAAATATGTGTAGTGTGCCTAAGAGCATATAGTATGTAGGATGCAATGCTAGATGAGTATGATAGTATGATGTATGATGTATAGATATGAAAATATTGAAATGATATGGACTAAATGTAGAATGTGTGAAATGCGATGTGTGGTGTCTATAGTGCAGTGTGTGGGGTTCATGTGTAGTAAGCCCTCAACAGTCAAGTGTGAACCAAAGCACAAGAGTGTGTCATCAGGTAATGACGATGCTAAAATGTGTGATGAGTATGCCTATGTGAGAAGATTGATGTATGAGAATGTAAAGATGATAAATGCTAATATGAGTGTGAGGGGGTATGTATTAGATGTGATGCCCCCAAGTGTACATAAATGCATAGGCTAACCAATGACCATGAAGGATGAATGTCCTCCATCTGACACATGTGATGGTGAAAACATATGACTATGCTCTAACAATGGTGGTATAGTAGACAAAAATTTTCTTTGGTGAATGAATTCTATGCACATGTGAGGGATGAATGTATGAAGAAGGTGTGGCATCACAAAATGCATCGGTGATGGAGATCTATGTGATGCTGAATGTGAAGATGATGAATACCCACGTGGAATAAACTGAGGTGGTGATCTATGTTGAGATATAGTAACTGTCCTAGGAATGGGCCTATACTTATGTGTAGGACTAGTGGAATGATGCGGTCGTGTAGACAATGCTCGAGTAGGTGAGCTAGGAGTAGATTGTGCTTTGAGAAACATAGAATGTGATGTGTTAGAAGAAGTAGATGATGTGCTAGCTACTATGTGAGGAGATGGTGACCATGTAGAAAATGGTGGGACACCATTAATAGAAATGACCTAATTTTTGTAATAAATTTAAGTCATGCAAATGATTCATAGAAATGATCGATTGAGAGCGAAGAATCCAATTGAGATCAAGAAGTGTGTCACATCTATCAATTGTGTTTCCAACAAGTAAAGGCACTAACAAGAGTAAGAGGACCACCCATAACATGTAGTTTAACAATGCCAAAGGGTTTGTTGAAAGGGTACTCAATTTACGATTGAGGATAGCCAATAGCCTTGAGAAGTGAAATAGAGCATGCACTAATGGGCCATGATGGGTCAACCTTAGTGTTGTTAATGGAGGTCAAGCCAATATATGCATTGATATGTAAATGATTAGATGTAAAATTTGCATGATAATCGACGTTGGAGAAAGAAATGATTGGTGGCGAAGCTTCAATGTTACAACTAAGAAATCTAAAGCTCTGATCCAGGAGGAGGTACTGTGTGATATGTATGATTGGCAGAATATTTGGATGTCTTCTTGTCACATTGTTGAGATTCTTTGTTAAAGATATTGAGTTTACCCTTGTCGTTGGTCGGGGTAGAGCTAGTAGACTCTGGAAACTCTAGTTTATTGTCATCAATTAGATCTTGGATGATTGTATGGAGTTTGAAACATCTATTTGTAGAATGTCCCATACATCGATGATAATCACAAGTGGAAGTTATCATTGTAGTTCCTACCTTTTGGTCGTGATGGGTCTAACTCGAGTGGTGGGGGAAGGGTAATAAGATTTCTCTCAAGAAGTTGTTTCAATATGAGATGTGGAGCCATTGGAAAGTTACTAAACATGCACCAAGGTTGTTATGACTGAACCTCTTTAGTAGGAGTGACTGCGTTGACGGTGATTTTAGCATCGGTTGGCTTAGTTTTAAATGGTTTGAATGGCGTCTTGTTTAGAAAACGAGTAGAGGAAGAAGCATGTTCCTGATACTTAAGATTTCCTATGGATAGGATTTTGGTTTCACGAAGCTTAAGATTATGAAAAATCTGATCGAACAAAGGAAAGGTTTCAAAGAGAACACTCTCTTTGAGAGGTTGTAAAATACTTTGAATGAACAAGTCCCGAAGCTCAAATTTTGCAAGCACATTTGTTATCTTAGCTATATTATTCATATACCTTAAAACATAGTTAGCAAAGTGCTCATTGGATCCTTGTTTAAGTTGTGTTAGTTGAGCGTAAGATATCTTAGAGCCGATATTGATGGAGAAATGCGTAAGAAAGGCATCAAATAAATGCGTGAAGGAATTTACCGAGTGAGCAAGTAGGTCGTAAAACCAACGCATCGCATAATCGTGGATACTACGGTAAGCTATGAAAAGTAATAGTGAATGAAAGACAAATAATAAACTTGCAAACCTTCCAGTAACCTTCCAATGTAAACCTCAAGTAGGAGAGCTTTTGAAGCTGTATAACCTTACAAAGTGATTGATTTATGGGTGCTCTTGAATGTCCTCCAAAGATGAGTGCAATTTCTATTAACAGAGTAGTTGGAAAGCTTCAGAATACTAATTGACATATTTTATTTGTAAACAATTCATTAGGATTTGGGATAAGACGAGCTTGAAATTTATAAAAGTAGAGATAGTTAGAAATTAGTTGAACATGGTTGAATGCACATGTTAAAAATAGAATTGGAGGAGGTTGCAACAGTGTCGGGGCATTTTGGGGAAATAAATGAATTAAATGTAAAAGTTACATCTTGAAAGGTGGTTGTATGTGTAATTCAATTGGCCCCACCTTTCTAGGATTCTATAAGTGCAGTTAACTAGGATGAGGATGTGGAGTCCAAGTGGTTGTTGACTGAGTGGCAATTGACTAGGATGTGCACACACTTAATTAATTAATAATTTAATTAATAAATGATAATTAACTTAGCTAAAGGGGTACTAGGGGTACATGGGATTAATTTAATTAATCCAAAGGGTGCAATGTGTATGAATTAATCGATTTAATCAATTAATCACAAATGGGTGAATAACAGGGTGTATTAGGATAACACTAGGAACATGTGAGTAATTTTGGGGTGTCTACATTTTTCCCCTCTTTAAAGTGCTATTGCGAAGTAATAGTGCTTTAAAGATAGTAGATGCATGAAAATCAGCGAGCGGAAAGCTATGAAGCATTTGGATGCCCCAACAAGTAATGAAGCATTAGGATGCCCTAGCAAGTGGGATGGTAAAGGAATGAAAGATATGAAAAGTAATAGTGAATTAAAGACAAACAATAAACTTGCAAACCTTCCAGTAACCTTCCAATGCAAACCTTAGTAGGAGAGATTTTGAAGTTGTATAACCTTGCAAAGTGATTGATTTGTGGGTGATCTTGAATGACCTCTAAAGATGAGTGCAATTGCTATGAACAAAGTAGTTGGAAAGATTCAGAATGTAAATTGATAGAGTTTATTTGTAAACAATTCAAGAGGATTTGGGATAAGACAAGCTTGTAATTTATAGAAGCAAAGATAGTTAGAAATTGGTTGAACACGGTTGAATGCACATGCTAAAAATAGCATTGGAGGAGGTTGCAGAACATTGTCGGGAATTTAGGGAAATAAATGAATTAAATACAAAATCTGCATCTGGAAAGGTGGTTGTATGTGCAATTCAATTAACCTCGCCTTTCTAGGATTCTAGAAGTGTAGTTAACTAGGATGAGGATGTGGAGTCCAAGTGGTTGTTGATTGAGTGATAGTTGACTAGGATGTGCACACACTTAATTAATTAATCATTTAATTAATAAATGATAATTAACTTAGCTAAAGGGGTACTAGGGATTAATTTAATTAATCCAAAGGGTGCAATGTGTATGAATTAATTGATTTAATCAATTAATCACAAATGGGTGAATAACATGGTGTGTTAGGATAACACTAGGAATAGGTGAGTAGTTTTGGGGTGTCTACAATTATGAGGAAAGAGTTTAGCTAGAAGAATATGATCATCAGTGAAATCAAAACAAGCAACATGAAATTCTCTAAGATGTTCATGTGGGTCACCATGCCCATTGAAAATGGGAAGCTTAGGGGTGACAAAGTTAGGAGGAAGTGGATAAGTAGAGATGGAAGATGCGAATGGAGTATGCAATAATAAGGTAGAATCTAAATACAATGATGCATGCAAAGTGTCTTGTTGCAACTTACGAATTTGAGCTTGAAGG
The DNA here is from genome assembly GCA_018340775.1 of Taxus wallichiana var. yunnanensis. Lineage (NCBI taxonomy): Eukaryota > Viridiplantae > Streptophyta > Pinopsida > Cupressales > Taxaceae > Taxus > Taxus wallichiana. Next base: position 74,355,442 of record CM031242.1, read on the forward strand.
TTGTGATAAAGAGAAGTTAAGTCTTGATTGCCAACGGATGAAACTTGTCATATATGAGAAACTAAGGGTGGCATAAAATGATTGGTAGGAGTATTAACTGAAACAAGAATAATAGAGATAGGTGGAAGAGTGGAAGTGAGTAGTTGAGTGGAAACAAAGGTTGGTATAGCCGCAAAAGTGTTGAGTTCTACCAAATTGGTAGCTTCCTCATGAGCCACATGTAAAAGTAAGTCTAGATCTTGAGGGTGCTCAACAATATGATCATTAATGGCCTTAAGATGTTCTTCAGTAAAATCAGTATGAGAGTGAGCCATGGAAAAAGGAGAATAAACCTTGTTGGTTTGAAAATCTATCGGTTAGGCGGTCATGGGGAAATAGGCCAATAGTGTGCAGGGCATAGCCCCTCTTTGAGATAGCAAAGCAAAACTAGTTTATTGCTATTCTATCAAGCAGGAATCTATGCAAATCTACACTATTCTAACTTCAGGGTTTGGGATCTCATCCCAGTAGAGGTATTTCCAACTGCGAACAGAAAGGTAAGAGGGAAGGAACGGAGGAAGGTAGATCTGAAGGGAGAAAAGAAATGAATTCCAAGACAGAAAGGTCGGAGGGTTTATGCTTTGGGCTGGTAGTAAACAAATCCAAACTTACTTGCATAAACAAACAAAGCAATATTGATGAACATATGATGATAATAAGAATGAATCCAATAGAATAGAAACATAGATCTAACTTAAGAAATATCTGATGCAAATAACACATATATTGAGCACAAATTCTTAACATATATATTAATATCTCTTCTATTACAAGAAGGCACAAAGTATTTCTCTCTTCACTCTTTTTTCATACAAAAATGTCCACCGAAATACAACAAGTATTCCAATATTTATAGAAGAAGAAGGAGAAAGAAGACAAAAAGAAACCAACCACTATTTACAAAATATCTTACAAGATATTTACAAAATATCTAAAAAGTCAAAAGTTGACTTTGGGCAAGTTTGTGGATGGCAACATCCCATGGTGCAACATGGATGATGTCATCATAAATGCCAACATACTTTTTAAATATTTTTACAAAAATATCAAAGCATACACAAGAAGAGAAACTACTCATCGTCATCTCTTTGCTTGAATGGAGTGTCTTGCTTCTAATCGGGAGAGGCGATGTGACATTGAGCTCGGTACTCCATAAACTTGCTGATCATTGTCTGAAGTTGATTATGATCAGGACCCTTGAAGTGGTCTCCGATGACTTGAAAGTTTCTTTTTCAGTCTTGAGCTTGTCAGGTAGCCCAGCGTACTCTTTGCATGCCTCAATCAAGTATCCAATGAAATCGCGGCAAGCCAGAAGGTTATTGATAGACTCTCGGTCAAAAGTGACCTTTGGCGACAAACCTTGGGTTGCGATAGCCTTGAAGAGCTGGATTGTATCATCTGCCTCCCTCAAGGTGAATGATGCACTGAGCATCTCTAGGAGCCATCTTTGTAACCATCTGCTCCATGTTGTATTTTGCATCCGAGCCTCATCCTTGATTTTATCTATCCTCTCTAGGATATACTCCATTTGATCAACCCGATAATCTAAAGCTACAAGAGCTTTGTTATGTGCTCGCAGTGATCGATGACACCGACCTTTAATAGGTCGTCAACGGAGTAGTTGACCATTGCTTGAAATGTTTCATGTTGCAATCTGGCATTGTCCAACTCCTCGGAGAGGGATCCTGCTACTGCTTGTAGCTCCTTATTTGCTTGATCTATGTCTTGGTAGAGCACAGTGAATTTCTTGATCATTTCCTCACTATCTCTGAGGATTTGCTCTATCCAGGAGGATACTGCCACTCCTTGTTTGCCAATCTTGGCGTATTCATTTATCTTGTCCTGACTGAGAACTTCAGTAGGCTCGGCGGCAGTCATAGGAGGAGCATTTCCCATTCTGCAAAGCTTGGAGAAGATGTTTGTTTTGCTCCTTGAGTATTCTCTTCTCCTCCTTTGCTTCCTGAAGCTTCTTGCAGAGGGCGTCTACTGTAGACAAGGCCTCTCCTTGCAGGCTCTCAGATGAGGTTCCCATCGTGACTTGGGTCACTGTAAATTCTGTAGGAGACAGATCTTTCTTCTCTTTGGTGGGATCCAGTATGCAATCTCCATGACTCTCTCTCCTGAAACACTCTTAGAGAAGCGAGTTATAGCTTTTTGCTTCTTGGGTCCCTTCTTTGGAATGACAGAGAATTCCATGGGTGCTATGGGGACCTTTCTCTTGAGTTGACCCAGATGGTTAGAGATCCAGCTTGGACTTATGGGAGGAGTGGAGGGAAAGGAAGAAGAAACGGGAGTGAAAGGGGAAGCAACTGAGGAGGCGCAGGGAAGAACATTGAGACACTTGGTGGTGGCATTGACAAGGAGTCCAACACGCTGTTGCTTGTGGGGCCTGGAGTTACTACCGGGGAAGAAAAGGACATGGAGGTGGAAGGGATCTAATGGGATGGAGGGAACACTAGGTGATAGATCCGTGAGAGAGGAGAAGATGGAAGAGGTGGGAGATGGAAGGGAGGAAGGGAGAGAAGAAGAAACATCCATTGGGATAGATGCTTCAATGACATGGGGAGGAGAAGGAGCGGAAGAAGGAATGGTGGGTACCTCAGTGGTTGTAGTTGTGACCACATCCTGAGTGGATGTATCCATTGAGACTTCAGTGGTCTCTTCTTCTTTACCTAGGAGACTAGGTCGACCACTTGCTTCTCAAAAGTAGTAGGAGGGATTTGAGGAGCTTCTTCTTTGCTTGATTCTCCCTCCTTGTCTTTCCCTTTTCCTTTTGGCACTTGGGCCGGCCTTGGAGGTGCTCTTCCTGAAGGAGAAGCAATGAAATCTACCCCAAGGTAGGTGAGACCATTCTGTTTGCACCAATGTTTGGTGCACTGTTGCAACGTGTGCTTGACCCTTTCCGAATGGTCTTTGGTGCCTTGGCTCTGTCAATCTCTGTGAACGACCAATCATCCCCATCCATGTCAAGGTAAACTTGATCAATTTCTTGATCAGGTTCTTGGAATCCTTTTGGAATGATGGCCATGCCATAGTGTTTGATCTCTTAGAGACCACTGGAGTGATCCTTTCACTGAGATCTATTTCATGTGTCAGGTCGATGTAGATGTCCTCGATCTCAGGGACATGGATAGGATCAATTTTTTCCTTTGGGAGGCAACCCCGCAAATCAAAGGTAGGCCTAGCTAGGAAGTTGTGCTTTAGATTCAGCAATTCAAGCTTGACATACATTTCCCGTGCTTTGGCTAGTGTGGTGTGCGGTGTATCGGCCCACTGTAAGGGGAATGGAGTTCCTCCCTTCTTTCTCTTCATGCATCTCTCATGGTATGTGATTAGTTGCCTTGAAAACTCTAAGAGAATCATCTTGGGCCCCACATACCTTGGTAGCTTGGTCGAGTTCACCCTCAAAATTCACCGCCCGAGATAGGTGAACATGGGAAACTACGTGAACAATGCTCCCCACTTCTTTGTGACAGTGACCACACTCAGGCTAGTTTGACCATGTCTCATATTTGGCCTCAATAGGCATATCACCTCATAAAAGAAGGCGTCGTTGATTTTTGAGAACTGAGGGATGCTATTCTCAAGCCTTAGCTCTGGGTAGTATTCATATATCTTGACTTGGGGCCATACCCCATTTCGAGCTAGGCTGAAGTCTCTCACGATGATCTTTGCAAAGCATATACAACATAGGAATTCATATAGAACTTCCTAGTTTTCATGACCTGTTGAAGTTTCTGAGAGATGGTGTCGCTGATGATTTCCCCCAACCAAAATGTTCGGCACATTCTTGCTCATGGTCTCTAAGTACCTCAGCATCCATTTATGGAAATGATGGGCATCAGGAAGCCCAAATACTCTGCTCAGGAAGGTGATTGTATCACTCAGTTCCTCATTGAAGTCACTGCGGTGGATGGTCTGAGGCCATCGGCTCACCGGATTTTTGTTCTTAAGATATAGCTCGTTCATCATTTGCATACACTTGTCCTCATTGTCATCCCATGCCTTCTTGCAGTCTTCTAGGCTTATGGCAACGTACTACCTGTGATGAGGAATGCCCAGAGTTATTTCAAAGTGACGAGTAGTTAGGTCGATGACCGTCTTTCCTCTTTATCTTCGACACATCTTGTGTCCTTGTTATAGCATCGAGCCACCAACATGATGAACTCGTTATTCACAGCACTTATTGGTAGCCCAGCTGCAAAGTGTAATCCATTGCCTACTAGTTTGTTCATCCAAGGGCCACTAGTTGCTGGTTGGTTCTCACCCAGAAGTCTTCCATATCAATGTGCCCAAGCTCAGAGTCTCTGATATCAAGATCACTCTCTGCGTATGAGTCAGGCATCCGAATTTTGATATTTGTACTTCATCTCTTGCTTCACTTTTCTTTTCCTTTAGACTTGGTTGGCTTTTTGCTTGATGAAGACATGTGTGAGCTCGAGGATGGTTATTGTTGTTCTGCAAGGAGAATCAAGGAGGTCCAACACAGAAGAGCCATGTCAACCGTCATGTTATTCATAATGAAAGCTTGCAGAAAGAAGAATGAGCAATTATAAGGCTTAGGGCGCAAGGCGCAAGTTCATAGCATGTTCAGAGGCTTAAAAAGGCTAGGCGCACTTTTGGGGATGTCAACATGCAAAAAGGTGCACCTATGTTGACAGGGAAAAGCTACGCCAAAGGGTTATAAAGGGCACACTTTTGAAGAGTGTTGCATAAAAGGTTTTAGCACTAAGGAGAAAGGCGCGGGGCGCGGGTTTGCAACACACAACATGGCATGTTGATGTCAAGGTTCATGCGCCAACACCTTAGGAAATTTGCTTTAACTGGGTGCTGCAAAAGATGGTGTTGCATGGCTTTTAAGTGTGCCCAAGGTGCAATTACAGAAGATGTTGCAAAGGAGATCAGTGTGCAAAGGAAAACTACTTGGCGCAGATTTGGAGGACACAACATCCAATGTTGATGTTGGTCGGGATGCGCCTGCACCTTTAGGAAATTTGTTAAGTGTTTATACTTGGGCATAGGTTATGGATATGTTGCATCTTGGGGTAGTGCACCAAGGCGCGACTATGGGGGTTAACATGAAAGGACAGTGCGCAAAGGAAAAGATGATTTTTGCACTTTCTTTGATTTCTTTTCTTTACATGACCTTTTCTCTCTCTTTTTGATTTTGCAAAATGAAAAAGAGAGGGTTTGTGGGATTTGTAGCAATAAGTAGATATAAAGGATGGTTTACTCAGAGGTAGGGACCTTCCAGATTTGTAGATCTGGAAGGGGGAAAAGGGTTTCAGTTGGGTAGTTCATTTTAAATGTGTTCTTTTTAGATTTAACCCTTTATACCAATCCTAATACCAAAAACAAAACCATAAACAACAACAAGGAGGATAAAAGTCACTTACCGGTTTTATAAAGGATGAAGGACGACGTTGGGGTCCACAAACTTGAAAAACGGCACGCGGGTGTGACAGGGATAGCTGACAAGCATAGAAGAATACTTTTCACAATTTTCAATTCGTGAAAATGACAGGTGTTAAGCGCCTATTTATAGAAAACCTGACATTAATTATCTCAACAACTTTCCTTGGCACAATTTTCAAAGTGTCGACACGGGTTTGGATGCGCCTTGGCACAAGTTTTCTAGTGTCGACATAACACTTTCAGTGCCTTAAGCGCACATTTGGAGATGTCAACACAAAATTTTCTCGCATCTGAGATCTATTTACTTAGCGCACATTTTAGGCGCATGTTTACTGATGTTGACATGCAACTTTTAGCGCCTTAGGGGCACAACCTTATTGATGTTGGCATGTCATTTGCTGCGCCAAAGGATTTTCAAAGGGGCGCATATTTCTTGATGTTGACATGTCAATTCTTGCGCCCAATTCAAAAAAGGCTGAAAATGGCTAAGTTCTTAAAACTTGATTTTCGGAAGGGAATTTTAGGCCATTTTGAATGTTGTCAAACTTCATCAAGGGACCAAAATGGAATTTTGGTATGGTTACCTACAAAATTTCCCTTGTCAATTTTACAGATAACAAACCTTATAATGATAAGGTATGATTCAAGAACCTAGAAGCGTGAATGATTAAGTTGGGTTCATTAAAATGATTAACTAAAAATGGGGAAATATGTGTAGTTAATTTAATCTAGAATGACATGTAAATATAGTAAGTAAATGCAATAAAAATTTATGGAAAATAACCCAAACAAATAGACTAATGAAAATAAAAACCCTAATATGTAAGAGAAGTATGGAAGTGATTTAGTTTATTTGATGAACTTGTGGGACTCATATATCACAATAGTGACTAGAGAAACAGGAAGTAGGAATGACTATGCAAAGGCCTCAAAAAGATGGATATGAGCTATCTAACTAGACTGGAGTTCTTGGAGAGAGATTGGGGTACCTACGAGTGCTCTGGTTTGTAGAATGATCACACTAGTCTATGCAAAATTTCTAGAACGGAGTTTCATAGGTCTTGTACGTGATCTGAAACCTTCATTTTTGTTGCATCAGGTTTTGCACCACATGAATGTCATTGATAATCCAAGATGTATAGAAGACCTGAAAAATACCAGAAGAAGTATCAAAACCCTAAAAAAGAATGCAAATGAATGGGTCATACTAACCTCAAATTGCCACGACATTGGGCTTAATAACTAAGTGTTGCACTACATTTTGGACCCAATTGTAGTTACGGTGTGTGTGTGAATCATTTTTCATAGGTGCTCTTGTGGAAATCACATTTTTTGAAGTAGCGAGCAATAACTAGATGTAAAAAATGTAGTAGAATGGTGGATAGAATATAATAGAATCCCCTCCTATCCTTGTGTGACGAAATGAAACAACCTTGCCCTTTATGATGGCGTTAAATGTATGCAAATGATCTCCAAATTCCTTAGATGAATGCAACCCTAGGTGGATGATAGTAGTGACTAGTTTTTGGTCCCTCATTATGGTCTCATAACTTTATATTTATAGGGTTATCTTGATCTAATTTCGTAATTAACCTTGAAATGGTCGACCACTAAAATATAAAAAGCTAAAACAACTAGAAAGTGCCCAAAAGGTGGCGGGAAAGTTTAAAAGGATCGGGACGCCTGGTGGGACCAGGGCACCCATGGGTGCCCCAGACTAGCCTGGGCACCCTAGTCAAAGCTAAAATAATGTGAAATGACAAAATTTGATTGGGCATGCGGGTGCAAGAGGTCGGGAATGATGAAAGAAAACAAAGTAAGATGGCCAAAAGATAGGGGTTAATTAGTACTTGTTATCCAATTTTTCCGTAAGGTAAAATTGATCAAACACGACCTTGAACAAGAAAGATGGAGCATTGGCTCGGTCATACGAGCTCACATCTAATTTCAAAATCAAGTTGCAGGCATGATGATCGCCAATGAAATGCAGGGTCGAGAAAATCAATGGCCAATGGGAATGATGAAGGATATCAGAGCTCAAGATGAAGAAGAATGGAGAAAGGATTGAAGTTTTCAGACTTTGCATTTTTGGCACTTCAGAGAAAATATGGCAAAAATGGTCAACAATTTTGAAACCCGAAACCCCAAAAGTCTGAAATTTTGGAATTTCAGGTTTCAAGGTTCGGAAACTCTCAGGTGCGAAGTTGGAAAATCGGCCCCAAAAGTCTAAAATCCCGAAGTCCAAAAGTCTAAAGTTTCAAACTTTCAGGATTTTAGGGTTTCAGAGACCACAGGAAGCATGCTAGAAATGGAGCGGACAATGTTTGAAATCTCAAGTCTGAAAGTCTGAAATTTCAAACTTTCGGGATTTCAAGGTTTTGGAGACCTTAGGAAGCATGCCAGAAATGGAGCGGTAATGTCTGAAATCTCAAAGTCTGAAAGTCCAAAAATTCAGACTTTCAATATTCGGGGTTTTGAGAGATTTTGGGAATCATTCCGTAGAAAGCAAAGACAAAATCCCAAAATCTCGAAAGTCGAAGTTCAAAGTCTAAAATTTCGAACTTGAGTTTCGGGGTTTCAAACTTCAAGTTTTGAAAGTATCGAACACCAAAACATGAAGTTCCCCCTCAATGTTTGAAACTCCAAAACCCGAAAGTCTGAAATTTTGGACTTTTAGGCTTTCGAGTTTCAGACTTTTGGAACTCTCTGGCCATTTTTCACAGAATGAAAACTCGACCTTCAGATGGCCATATCTTTTGACTGGAAGCTCAGATTTGAGAAAGAGAGGAATTTTTAGAAAGCTTACAGTCTCCTCTATGCAACTACAACTGGATATCTTTAAATTAGTGGGACTAAGTTCTTAAAAATGAAAAATACAGTTCACCATTTTTGAGGTGTCCCAAGTTTTCTCACCTACCACCATAATGAAGGTATGGGCTTCCTTCTTGCCCAGCAAGGCATGGTACATGGAGGTATGGGTTTTTTCATGGCACCCATCACTGTTGTAGAAGAATTCAATGCATTTTGGGGGTGGTTGAAGCTAGATTTTGGATTTCTTCTATCTCCTTCTCTAATTCTTCCTATATATTCTAAAGAGGGGAAATTTTCTAAAGGTTGGACAATTTTTCCTTGCACCCTCCCTTCTTCTCTGATCTACAAGTGAATTTGTGGAGTTCAAACCTTCCATTTCAAATTGTAATGTAATTTTGTGCCTCTTGGCCATTGTAATGGACTGTATCAAATTCTTGGAGAAATAAGATAAGTTTGTGGATGATTTCAACCCTCTCTTATGTTCATTGTATCTTCCTGATCTCTCTTTGCAATCTTAGTTATTTGTGCATGGTGGTTGTATTACACTTTTAATGGTTTTTGTTTAATTGCAAAGTAGGTGTTCAACATTCTTTTGGTGCATCACCTCTGTTAATTTAGGTTTATTTTCTTGCATCTTCTTAACCCTGTCTCCTTGGTAAGTTAGAGTAGGTTTTAGATTAGATCCTCTGCAAATTGTATGTGTGCACCTGAACAGAGGAATAGGAACCGACCTTCATCCAGAGAGATTTCCCAATTGTAAATTCTCCAACTTTGGGGAAAGCTCCATGTTATCACACTAAGAGTCTCAACTCATTAAGTTGCGGACATTCTGTGGGGGTGGTGTGATTATGCATCAACAAGTACTTTCTTCACTCAAAACCTTCTAAATAGTAGGATGAGACCAGGACTAAATAGTGTCTAAAGTGTATGGTTTTGTGTCTATAATGTGGATTTCTTCCTCTAAATGCTTTGTGATTAATGTGAACATACTTGTCCTCTTACATGTCTTCATTCTTTTCTAGTTATTCTTCTTCAAATTTGTGTGCATCTTTTAGATATTTACTTGTGTATTTACATTTTTGTTTCTAGAGCTAGGAAAGATCCATTTTCGAATTTGGTACATCACCTTCCTCTTTTTTGTTTTTTTCTCTCAACCATGTCTCCTTAGATTTCTAGTTTAGGTCTTGATAGTGTTATAGTAGAAACTAGTTAGTGTAGTTGTAGCAAAATGGGGGAAATGATCCATCCTTTCATCCGAGAATAGACTTTGATTGAACCCACGCGTTCAAGTTATATTATTGTTTCATTGAAATGCTAAATCATTGATTCAACAAGGGTGTGAATTTTAGTGATAATAGTTTTGGAACACTTGGTGGAAGAGAGGTTTGATGAAATTTACACCATATCCACTAATATTGGTGTGTGTCTTAGTATATTCCAGCCTTTGGAGGCCTCTTTCTACACATTTGACGATTCTTAAGTTCAAATCTTCCGATTTCAAGAAGTCCAATTCTCACTTTCATGAGAAGTGTAAATTTTAGTGGCTAATCTTTATTAATTCATGAATATTTGGGTTTTTAAAATTTGGATTTGACTAATTTTGAGGTGTTAGGTCGCTTGTTATTTTACCTAAATTTTTTGGGTACAAGTTAATTTTTGGTTTGATTTGCCTAGCGTTTACAATAATAGTCAAATTTTAATATTTAAATCACCTTTACCGTGTGCACAAAAGAGAAATTTTCTATCGTCTAACAAAATTATGCTACTCTTGGACAACATTTTCTACTAGTGACATCAATTCCTTTCAATTCATAGCATTCGCCAAGATTTCAAAATTCATTTTTAGAAATTCACCGGGTATATCTATGGTGTTTTTAGAGGGGTCTTAAAATTTACCCTATGAATCATAAGAAGAATACAAATAAGTACCTACCGGTGAATGTTTTGAGTATTTACAACTCTCACGAAGAAGAAGAATAAGAAGAGAAAAATCATTGTAGAGATCTCAATCACCTTAAAAAAAAGCCTCTTCACTCTTCCTCCCGGTAGAGCCTTCACTTTATCCATCAGAAGCTTAAGGTGTATTTCTTTCATGGTACATCAAAGAAATATCCCCTTTGTGATTTTTAATGGTGATAATTTGTTGGCTCTAAATTCCCAACATGATATAATAGTGTCTTCCTTGAAAATTATTCCTTTCTTCACTAGTGAAAACCTTACAACCCTTGCAGATCATATCCATGATGTTGCAAATGTGTGTTCAATTTATCTTACTACTGAAAATGATGTTGCATTTAGGATTCTTTCTTCTTCACCAAAAGGAAAAGAACTGTAATTGTATAGGAGTTTGATACTTGCTTCTATTCACACATGGGATGAGCTTGGAATAGCTATTTTTGAACAGTTTGATGAGAAATCATACAACATATCTTTGTTAGAATAAATAACAGCCATTAAGAGAACCCTAATGAATGCATGGCATATTTTAACTTCACATTTCAGAAGACTTAGGATAGGATTCCAGTTCTTTTGAGACCGACTCCACAAGGTTCTTTCCTTTACTTTTAAGAGCTTTGAATTCTGACATAGATGCAATAATACAATCTATGGGTGATATATAATTACGTGATGCATATTCAATAGCCATTAGGGCTAAGAATTGTTTAATTCAAGCTACCAAGATAGCCCCAATATTACCTATTCCTATTTTTCATGAACTAACTCAAAATATTGATGTCTTTTGCTCCCACTCTCGATCCAAATGCTTTATCTTCCACCTCTACTTCCTATTCTTCCCAAAAATAGAATTATGATGATGAACTTATAGCCTTGGTTAAAAAAATAAAATGAAATTGTCTCTCTAAAGAGGCAACAAGCTCAATCATCTAGAAATTACCCAAGTTTTAACTAGGGGAAATATTCAAGCCAAAATTTTATTCAAGGGTATCAACTACAAAAACCCATTTTCCAAATCAGAGATATGGCCAAAATCATCAAATTGATAGATTACAAGGCCAAAACCCACATATACCTCTTCAAATAGTTTCTCCTACACAACCAATTTCTACCATCAACTCAAGAAAACCACTTGTTCGAGTGTAAAAGAATGTAACGCAAGAATTTTATTGGTGTTTTCCATGCATCCAACTGCATAATCATAATTCTTGTGCAAATGGTGTGCAAGTCCAGACCCTCATGGTGCAAAATTCTTTCAATTAATAATAATATTTGATGGAAATGGAAAGTACTAGTGTAAAAATGATGCATGAGGCCAACCCTAAGCCAAACTTCATGTTTTTGGGTTTGACAATTTTTGTGCGGTTAACCAAGTCGCGAATAACTTGAGTAGGCTGCAACTTCATGTGACGCATCACACAAGGTCAAAGAAGAGGAAGATTGAAATGGATACTCCATCCCCTTCATTGCAAATTCCCCATTTCAAGACAAGCAATCTACGGACTTAGGCATAAATATGGCCTCATCTAGTAATCTATGAAACACTCGAAAACCCGCAAAGCACTATGAATCAACAAAACAAAGAAACTCCGCCAATGAAAGAGCTTCCATGAGATGAGAAAACAAGAAAATAAAATGTTGCATCTTTGATGTAGAAGCCCATTGGTATCCCCGTCAACATTTTTGAGCAAATGAAGACAAATATGAATGTGATAATGTGGGATGCCCTATCTATTCCATCTCAAAGGGATCTTCTGCAAGAAGCCTCAAGCTACTTTCCCAATTTGAGTTAGATGTTAAAAAACATATTCCACAGCTTTTATATGTCATCCAAAGGAGGAATAAGTAAGCAAGTTTAACAAGCATCCACCCTTTTACATGTCTCTAATTGTAGGAAAATGCCTAGTACACAATTTTATAATAGAATCAAGAGCTAACACCTTTGTAATTCCCAAGAAAATTAATGATAGTTTAGGCATTGAGGATAATCCAGATTTCTAAATGTATCATGCAACTTTATGGCTCAATTTGTTAGCATATTAGGAGTAATAAAAGATCTTGAGTTAACCATCCATGCTTGTTCAAGCTTGACCATAACTCAAGATATCTTAGTAATTGACTTGCCTCCTTTGTTTTCCATTTTCCTATCAAGAGACTTCACAACCAAGGTGGGTGGATATTTTTCTTCTAATTGGTCTCACATGCTCCTAAGAACTAGATATGGTACAAGATTTACCATTAAAGTTGATTCAATCTCTTATTATCATGTTGAGTCTTATGAACCTACTCCTTTCCAATCTAATTACATGATACATGAAGATTAAGAGCATGAATCGGTGTCAACTGCAGCAACTTACTCCTCTATGTTCAGTCCCTAATCTCTTATTAGATGAATGGGCCAAGGAACATTATGAGTTTTATCCTTATGACACAATTGTGGAGACTGGTTTAGGAACCTATTGTATTCATGAAGAATAACTCACACCCCGTGTTCCTAAAAGGATATAATGACACTTCTGGTTTATGGAAGATGTTTTTGATGACTTAAGAAGCAAAAATGGAGTGGGTAGGTGTAGTTCTCATTTGTTTAGTGGACAAGATTTTTTTCTTTGCACATATGCTATAATTTTCTTGTTCGAACAATGTGGCAGTAATACGAAGCATTGATCCATGTATCACTTTTATGAGAAAAGGAAGATTAAGGTCTTACATGTGTTTGGAGATACTGAATTGGTTATTCACCAAGTTAGGAAAAAATGTGCTGCCAAGAATAAGCTTTTAAAATATTATAGACATAGAGTTTGGGACCTCTTGGAGAGTTTTGATGCTATCAACTTGCAAGTGGTGCCAAGGAAACTCAACAAAGAAGTTGATCCGATGACATCCATTGGATCACAATTGTCACCAGTTGAAGAACTCATCTAAGAAAAATAGCATCATGTTAAAATGGTTGTGAGGCCATCAATCCCAAATAAGGAATTCAGTTGGTAAATTTTTATAGTAATGAACAAATAGTTTGGTTCATCCAAAATGAAGTTGAGTTATCCTCAAAATTGCAATATGATTTACAAGATGGTTAGGGTGATCAGATCATTGGCTAAGGAAAAATATTCCTAAAGGGTTGATCACTCTTGAAGCCATCTTCAACCCTAATGATGAGTTCCAAGGGGAAAGAAAGAATATAACAGCAAAACAAGAGGACTACCAATCAGTCACCATTACACAAGACAATGAGTTATTGCTTGGAAGGTATGTGATGAGGCTGAAAAGCAAGCTTTTATCTCCTTATGTCAAAATTGAATGATGTCTTCTCATCGAGTTATGAAGATATTATAGGTTTTGACCCTAACATTTCTCAACACACTATAGATCTTGATCCTAGTGTCAAGCCAACTAGACAGAAACAAAGGCCTATCAATCCCAAAATAGAGCCCTCATGAGAAAAGAGTTAACAAAACTCATTGAGGCCAAAATTATATTCCCCATCAAGTACTCCTCTTGGGTGGCTAACTTAGTCCCTATTAGGAATAAAAATGGAGAAATCAAGCTATGTGTGGATTTTAGAGACTTGAATAAGGCCTCCTTAAAGGATCATTATCATTTTCCCTCCATGGAACAAATTTTGCAAACAATAGTAGGAGCTGAAAGGTTTTCTATTTTTGATGGCTATTCAGGTTATAATTAGATCAAGGTTAGAAAAGAGAATCAACATAAGATTGTGTTTACAACCAAGTGGGGAATATATGCTTATGAGAAGATGTATTTTGGCTTAACAAATGTAGGTGCCACCTTTCAAAGAGCCATGGATATTGCATTCAAGGGCTATATAAATGACTTCATCCTCATCTACTTGAACGATGTCACATATTTCTTAAGAGATGGTAAAGATCATTTTAGTCTTCTTGAGAAATTCCTTGAAAGATGCAAAGAGTTCGAGTGTCTCTTAATCCCAAGAAGTGCAGTTTGTATTTTTGTAAGGTAGGCTTTTGGGTCATATTGTTTCTAAGGATGGTATTTTCATTGACCCTAAAAGAATCTATGTCATCCTTTCTCTCTCTTTTCCAACTCACAATAAGGCTTTACAATCTTTCTTGGGAAAGATAAAATTTTTAGGAAATTCATTCCTAATTTTGTAAGCAGTCAGTCTATCACTCTAATGCTCACGAAGGAAGCGACTTTCAAATGGACCGAAAAAATAAAAGAAATCTTTATAAGCATTAAGTAGGAAATTACTTAGGCACCCACTCTTATCAACCATGGTTATTCAAAGGGATTCACCGTATATGCTTTTGGGGGTGAGGCTAGTGTTGATGCAATTTTTGATACAACAAAATACTAATGGTTTAGAGTTTGTAGACACCAAAATTGGGTCACACTCCCCTTGGTCCCTTTTCGAATAGCCAACTCAAACATATTCACCTAACCATGACCCTTTTACTCCACATTAATATTAGTTTAATTATTTATAATTAAAGTGATACTCATCCTCACAATATTCATTATTTAATTACCCTAATTAAATTAATTTCCACCTCACCCCACCACCTCACCTAGACACCTCACCACAAACCTATTTTTGGCATGTTTCCTTTTACTAGGACTCAATATTCACTAACCATAATTAACTAAGACATAGTCATACCTACCTTAATGAACTAAGACTTGGTATAACCCTAAAATCGTATGCCTATTCTCCCTCTAACCACATTCCCGATCATTAAATCGTAACATTCCATTTTGATCTGCGAGATAGACTGAGCTAGCCCAAAAAGATTGCCAAGATCTAGAATTTTTAATAAACCTAGGATTTCCCACCTTAACCGATGTCGGTCAACCTTAAATCGACGTCGGTCACCCTAAACCATCGTCGATTACCTTATATTCATTCTGGTAACCTTGTTTGAGAGGTTGGATACATTCTCGAGTTTTGGAACGAAGGAGATCTGCATGCAAGCAAGAACCAGAGCCCTTTCACACATTCAAACAGCCATAGCCATTACCAAGACTGATCAGGAGGTATTTGCATTCACGGCAGCATTCCGGGAAGCACTTTGAAGACCGAGCACCATTCCACAGATCAAGCTGTCACCAAAGCATCTTCAATCACCTCTCCACCACTACAAGCATTTAGAATCCTTTTGAACTCCAAGTAAGTTGGTTTCTCCTCTGTCACTTGTAGTTGTATTCTCTATTTGCCTTCATCTATTCATTGTTCTTACCTAAATCTATCCCTCAGCTTTCTCTCTATCAACCACCCCCTCACACCCCACTTAAACTTCACAAAAACCTATCCCAAAACCACCTCCCTCACGTAGATCTTACAAACACCCTCCAAACTCTTTGTGCAATCATAGAGAGGACCCAAAACACGTTTCTACAAGATCTTCCGGCTTCCCCACGAGTCACCGACACCGGTTAAGCCTAATCATGGTTGGTCTGTCATATACCGACATCGGTCTCCTTAATTGATATTGGTCATTGTGACCGTCAACCCAACCTAACAACTCAACCCTTAGCCTACCCCAAACCTCACTCAAAACCTTACCACACCTATTTTGGACCTATCACCTCACGAGACCTTTTCAACTCTTTGTTCCAAGACAAAAGAGAGCCCAAACACCCTCCATGTGACTCCCTGCCACTATCCACAATAACCGGTATCGGTCATACCTAAATCGACATCGATCACTCTGACCGGCGTCAATCTCTATGTCTAATAATATTGTCCCAAATCAGTAACCTAATTACCTCACCCAAAATAACCCAAAATCTCACCCAACCTTACAAGACTCTTGCGTGACCTACAGACCACCTGCGATATCCACAACCCAACCCAAAATCTTTACCTACATAGAATTTTAGTATTTAATCGGATCGACGTTGATAGTAATCTGAGGCACCCAAATCAAAACGCTAACACTAAATTATTTTATTTACATGTTTAAGTTATTTTATATTGATTTATAAATAGTGGATTGATGGCCTTCTAGGAAGTATCACACTTCCCAGATCTAGCATACACTAGGTAGTCCACTGTCATATACTATTTAACTCTCTTTTGTGGTCTTGTTTTGTATTTCAGGTAGTTCCTCCTAGCCAAAAGGAAGCTCTCGCAATCAACATTGGATCAAGAATTCAAAAGTGCAACAACCTCCAACCGACCGTCACAACATGTATTCCTCCTTGGCCCACACCCTTATCTATTTCATCAAATCCATAAAGAAATTGGTGAAACAAGAGCAACTAATGGCCTTCTTGATCAAACACCGAAGGATTATGAGCTAAAATACAGTCATCTAGAGAAACAGATCTTCGCCATCTTAAGGGCTCTCAATAAATTCAATCCCATGTTTGTTGCTTAGAAACATCAAAGTTTTAGTCTCTCCCTAATGTACTTCATTATGGGAGCAGATATTAGTGAAAAAGAGTTTGATGGGTGACCAAGATTATGGAGTATGATGTGACCATCAAAGCCACAAAACTGGTAAGAGGTAGAGCACTTTGTGCTCAGCTTTCCTTGGATGCTCAAAACGAAGAAAAAAACTTCCTTCTTCATGGAGGAGGAACAGGGAAAAAACATAAAAATCCCATGGAACACAACAGTCCGCGAAACACAAAGGATCCGTGAAATAAAGGAGAAAGAACAATCTCTTATGGGTCTCTACATAATAGTAATAGTTGGATCAACAATATGTCTAGATTCTTATTTGTTGGTGTATATCATCTTGGTTGGATAAAATCTAAGAGGCGGCATTGAAGATTACAATATGTTCCCTACTCGTTAATTGGTGGGGTTCTTTTTAGAAAGAATCTTGATGGAGTGTTGTTAAGGTGCATTGAGGGTGAATAAGTAAACAAGGTTTTGGCGGAGTTCCACAATGGTTTATCTAGTGGACACTTCTCAACCAAGGCCACAATAATAAAAATTAGAAAGGTGGGTTACTTTTGGCCCACATTGTTCACTGGACGTTCATCAATGAGTCAGGAAATGTAAGGATTGTACTCCCTTCACTAGTAAAAATAAGATGATGGCCCTCCCACTTCATCCCATTTAGGAAAATGAATGTTTTTTTCAATGGGGACTTGATTTTATTGGTATGATTAATCCCATGTCAAGTGCGGGTCATAAATGGGTCTTGACAAAAATTGATCACATTACCATATGGACATAAGTTGTGGCACTTAAGGAAACTACTGAATCAATTATCCTTGACTTTTGTGAAGACATTTTGACAATATTTGGGGTTCCCTAAACCATTATTTCGATAATGTTAATGTCTTCTTAGGCTTTAAAATATCTAACTACACTTTTAAGCATGGAGTATACTTGAAGACCTCTTCCAATTATTACCCTCAAGGTAATGGATTAGCAGAATCTACCAACAAGAACCTCATCAGAATCATGAAAAGAAAAATGGAGATCAATCAAATAAAATGGCACACAAAGGTAAAAATGTCTCTCGGGCTGATAGGATGGCACCAAAAATAACAGTTAACAACTATCCCTTTGTCCTTGTGTATGGTAGAGAGGTTGGGATTTCATTATCTCGAATTATTCTCATTAGAGTTTGCTCATCAATTAGAGTTTTAGGGTGAAGATTAAAGAACAATCATAATGGTAGAGTTGGTTGAACTTACAAAATTGAGATTGTCTACCATGATCAAATTAGAGGAACGTCGGAGGTTAATCAAACAAAGTGGTTTGATAAGAGATCCAAAGCACATAGTTTCAAAACAGGAGATCTAGTCTTGAAATGGGACGTAGAAAGAGCTAAACCAGAGTAGCACTCTAAGTTTAATGCAATTTGGAGTGGAACATACAACATCACTACATGCAAGCAAGCCAACTATTTTGAGTTGTCTAAAATTGATGGAGAGGCATTTAAGAGTCGAGTTAATGGAATTTATCTTAAACCTTCTATTTAAGTTGGTTTTTGCATCTTGTACATAATTTTTTTCTTTGTTTTCCCTTTCCTTTTGGTTGTGATTAGAGATTATCTCCTTTTATTGTGTGGTGATTGCGATGGATTACCTTTTCTTCAATCTTTATGGTGATCATCTAAATAAGTTCTTGTGCACACTCTGCATGTTTCACTTGGAGCATGTATGATCTTCATCTTTTTGTATATAGGTTTTGGGAGTCCATTGCAGTTGTACATGAGTCATTTCAGTTTCCTCCCTCCATGGTGGAAAATCAAGGGATTTTAGGATAGTTCCAAAGTGATTCATCCAAAGATCCAAAATATTAGCTTCAAAATAGAGTTTCAAGGTTGTTCCAAGAAAATGCCAAGTTCAAATTTTTGTGGATTCAGGGGTTGTTATAAAGTTTGATATGAGCTTTCAGGTTCATACCTGACTCCATGTCCAAAGGATATAATGGGTTACTGATCTTCACATCTAGTAGGAAGATGTCCCCTGAAAGTCGTCAAATTGTTGTCCAAAATAGCACCCCATCCTATTTTGAACAACTCATCCAAGTTTCAAACTTAGGCGGCTCCGGATTGAAGACCTGTGGAATAAAGAAGTCAGAGGGTTAATATTTCGCAGCATGTGTGAAAATCTTAGTGCTTTGCTACATGAAAAATGCAATGTTACGCGAGCTTGGCAAATATGGAATTCAATAGAGTTGGTTAATTCCATGCAACAAAGCATGTAGTCCGCTTAGGAGAATCTACGATATAAGGAAAAGTATCGCGAGACACCATGAGGTAAAAGCAAACAGGTTTGAATGCAACTAAGGTTGGAAGCCACAAACAAAAATTATGCATTTTGCAAATTCTCAAAGAACAAAGGGGCATTTTACAGTCTAAAATCCATGAGGCAAATACGTAGAATGCCACAACATGTGGAGAAGTAAGATTGAGTGCATACTAATTTTTAGCACAAGTCTAAAATCCGTGATGAAGCTCGGGAACACAATGTTGCTCATGAATCTTGGCGTAAGCGGAAACAAATCCACGAGCATGAAAAATTGCTAAATGAAGGAGATGTCGCAGATCATAATAGAACATAACAAATTCGAGGCCTAACTCAAACCGGGCACTCAACCACTCCACCAACCCAAATTTAATTTTGAGTGGTGTCATCCTCCTACACTGGAAATTTTATGGCACACGTTTGAAGCAATGTCGAGGGCCCATACTGGACTGTGAAATCTATAGTGATTGGCCTCGGTGTTGGCAAATGGTTGATTTCATTAATCATTGGATGTAATCAAATCCCATATCCCTTCTTTATATGTTTCTATAAATGTAAATGTGAAAGGCATAATACGGGTTCAATTCCTACAAGTCTAGAGTTCTACCTTTTGAGCTCAAATATTGCTCAAAACCTCTATAACTTGCATGTGGATATTTCTTGCCTCGGCTTTGTCCCCTGTAAATGGTTAAGCTTTGCTATAAATGCGAGTGTGGCTTTGTTCCTTTGAATGCTTTGTGTTTAATGTAAACAACTACATCCTCTTGCACACCTTTATTCTTTTCGAGTTATTCTCCTTCAAATTCATGTGTATCTTTTAGATCTTGACTTGTGTGTTTGCATATCTTTGTTTTTAGAGCCTAGAAAGATCCATTTTCCAATTTGGTTCATCACCTTCCATTTTTTTTTTGATTTTCTCTCTCAACCTTGTCTCCTTGGATTCTTAGTTTAGGTCTTGTTAGTGTTAGAGTAGAAGCTAGTTAGTGTAGTTGTAGCGAATTGGGTTGAAAAGGATCCATCCCTTTCATATGAGAATAGACTTTGATTGAACACACGCCTTTAAGGTCTCTCATTGTTTCATTGAAATGTTGAATCCTTGATTCAACAAGGGTGTGTTTCAAAGTGACAACAGATTACCTCCCAAAGAGATCATGATCATGTTATTCAACTAGTACTAGGAAGCCAACCACCTAACATTCAACCTTATAGGCACCCTTATCTACAAAAGAGTGAGATTGGAAATATGGTACAGGAGATGCTAGACACGGTTATTATTCACCATATTTAGATTGCTTACTCTTCTCCAATGGTGATGGTAAAAAGAAGGATGAAGGTTGGCGCATGTGTCCAGACTACATGGAGCTCAACAAATACACAATGAAATATAAGTATCATATTCCTATCATTGAATATTTGTTAGATGAATTACATGGTGTTGTTTATTTTACAAAATTAGATCTTCGATCAAGATACCATCAAATTTGAATTCGTGATGAAGATATTCATAAAACAACATTTAAGACACATGAGGGCCATTATGAATTTCTAGTAATGTATTTTGGCCTTACAAATGCACCATCTACTTTCCAGTCGATGAATTGGTCTTTCACCATTTTGCGGAAATTTGTTTGGGTATTCTTTAATGATATATTAATCTATAACAAGACTTGGGAGGAACATTTACATCATGTTAATAAGGTATTAGACACTCTTGAACAACAACACATTTATGTCAAGCCCTCCAAGTGTGCTTTTGGGGTAAGGGAGGTAGAATACTTGGGTCATATTGTGTCTCATGAAGGGGTAAAAGTGGATCCTCATAAGCCATGGTGGATTGACAAATTCCTAAAACCCTAAAAACCTTAGGGATTTTTTAGGGCTTATATGTTATTATTGTAGATTTGTGAAGAATTATGGTAGAATTGCCACACCACTCACAACGTTATTGAAGAAAGACTCTTTTCATTGGAATGAGGAAGCAACACAAGCATTTGAATCACTGAAGAAGGCCATGTGTACCACTCCAATTCTGGTTACACTAGACTTCTCCAAAACCTTTATTGTTGAATGTGATGCTTTAGGGTGTGGCATAGGTGTAGTACTCATGCAAGAGGGTCATCCCATTGCATTTGAGAGTCATCAACTCAAAGGTAAGAACCTAACAAAACCAACTTATGAGAAGGAAATGATGGCTATTCTTCATGCAATCAAACAATGGAGATCGTATCTCATGGGTCATCACTTCAAGGTAAAGACAGATCATGATAGCTTGAAATACTTCTTAGAGAAAAGACTATCATCTGAAGAACAACAAAAATGGGTCACTAAGATGTTGGGATATGACTTTGAGATCATTTACAAAAAAGGAAAAGAAAATGTGGTAGCTGATGCACTATCTAGGAGAGATGAGTCCACAAAGGCATTGTTATATGTCATGTCCATATTACAAGCATATTGGGTAGATCAGGCAAGATTAGAATGGCAAAATGACACAAAGACCCACACTCTCATTCAGAATCTCCAACAAGATCCAAGCATTTTAGAAAAAAATGTATGGAAAGGGGATGCATTGTGGTACAAGGACCAATTGTACTTATGCAAAAACTCTACCCTTAAAAGTCAAGTTCTCTCAGAGCTTCATGCTTCTCTAGTGGGTGGCCATTCAGGATTCTTGAAAACTTATCATAGAATTAAGTAAGATTTCTTCTGGGAAGGGTTGAAAGGAGATGTCCAAAATTTTGTGGCAAAATGCTTAGTGTGTCGATTTGTAACAAGGGTGAAAATGTTAAGTCTCCAAGACTTTTACAACCTCTATCTATTCCTAGTGAGCGGTGGGAAGAGGTTTCCATGGATTTCATCACATGATTGCCAAAATATGAAGGGAAAAGTGTAATTATATGGTGGTTACATATAGACTCGCCAAGTATGCTCATTTTTGTGCCTTCTCACATTCATTTTCAACAAGTATAGTTGTCTATATATTTTATGGATATAGTTGAGAAGCTACATGGAACACTCAAGATTATAGTCGGCGATCCTAATCCCATCTTTACTAACAATTTTTGGACTAATTTATTCTCATGTTTGGGTACTCAATTGGTTCGCAATTCATCATGTCATCCCCAATCTAATGGAGAAGCAGAGGTAGTAAACAAATGTTTGGAGGAGTATATGTGATGCTTTGCTTCAGATAAGCAAGAGAGATGGGTTGAGTGGCTACCACTTGCAAAATGGTAGAGTAACACTTTATTTCATACTTCATCAAAAATGTCTCCATTCTTGGCATTATACGGTTACCATCCACCATCCCTCACTTCCAACATAAGGGTCCAACCTAAAGTAAGAGCAGTTGAAGAACACATTCAACACCAACATGAGGTGCTCTCTAGCCTTAAAAAGAACTTGGTAATGGCACAAAACCGCATGAAGCAACAAGTTGATCAACATTGTAGTGAGCAAAGCTTTGAAGTTGGAGACTATGTTTTTGTAAGATTGCAACCATACAAGTAACTCTCTTTGAAACAACAAAAAAAGATAACAAGCTTTCACCCAAATACTACGGCCCTTATCAAGTGTTACAAAAAGGTAGTGTGGCATATAAATTGGAGCTTCCTCAATCAACTAAAATACATCATGTTTTCCATGTTTCTTGCTTGAAGAAGGTCATTGGGGCAGAAGGTGGCTTTTCAATCAGTGTTACCAAAGTTTGATGAGGAGGGACACATCATCTTGGAGCCTGAAGGAATCCTATAGACACATACTAAGAAGTTGAGGACAAGGATCATCACCAAGTATTTGATCAAATGGAAGAATTTGGACATTGAAGATGCAACAGAGATGAAGCATTCGGTAAATAGCATCCAGAGATTACCAACATTGGGGACAATGTTGCTTCGAAGGGGAGGGGCATGTCACACCCTTAACCCTAGGTTATATATCGGAATATGGATAGCTGACATGTGGCTAAAATAATCTCTTATTGTGCCAAATCATATTTATTTATGCTTTGATATGCTTAGTTTTGGACTTTGAAGATGCAACATGGGAAGATGAAGCATTTCGGCAATAACATCCAAAGATTACCAACATTGGGGACAATGTTACTTTGAAGGGGGGCATGCCACACCCTTAACCCTAGGTCATATATCGAATATGGATAGTTGGCATGTGGCTAACATAATCTCTTATCATGCCATATCATATTTATTTATGTTTTCATATTCTTAGTGGATCAGCCTTGGGGCTTTGCATAATATAGTAAGGCATATAGGAGTTAGAGAGTAGGATATTATCATCATATTGAGCACTCGAGTCTTATTGTATGGTTTGGAGGTTGCCCCCTCGAAGTGGATAAGTCATTTTACTTGCATATTGTGATCATTTCTCTCTATTGCTAATGATATTCAAGTCTATCTAATTAATTTCATTACAAAATGGCAAGTGATAAAATTTTGTCAACCTTGTTGTTGTTTATGTTATTCTCTTCCACACCATTGTAAGGGGATTGAGTGTCTCTCACTATTTTAAAACTAATGGTTGTTTTGCCAAACCAACATAAAAAATCATCATCCAAGCACTACTTTCAACTTTTTGACATCATTCCTATGATTTTGTATGAAAAAACACAGCCCTACACAAAACATTAATGGGGCATCCACCTCTATGTGTCACTAAAATCTGAATGGGCACTATAAAAACAAAATAAGTTATGAATCATGTCACCTTTTATACCTCCCACATTGTGATGGTCATCACCTTTTATACCTCCCACATTGCGATGGTGGTCACCCTCTACACATGTTTTTTTAATTCCTCGACCGAAGTAAATTCTTAATGGATGTTTCTATTAGTACTTTTTCGGAATACTTAGAGAGCTGATAATATTGAAATTTAACCATTTCTCTTAGAACCAAAGCACTTTCAATCATAGACCGCATACTTGTACTCAAATACTTGATATAGCAAAAACAATATTTACTCAGCAGCTTAAAATATAGTAATATTTCTTTTAAAAACATGTATTTTATGAAAAAAAAATAGTTACAAAATGTATCAAATGAGTCTGTAAAATGTTGGGGAAGTGTTTTCTATTAGATTTGAATAGAAATAGAGTACAAAATTGCATCATCATATACACAACAGCCAGTAAAAATACAATACAAAAATCGCATCATCATGCGAATACAACAGCCACTTGATAAGTCTTGTAAATTTATGGTGATTATCATTAAAAATCATCATCATAAATTGCATATCCATGCAAGTTACAAATTGCAATAATTTAAGATTTCCAAAAACTCACCAAAATAAACATTAACCAAAAACAAATCTCATCAAATACTTGGCTGGCAGGTTCGGCAAGTTTTTGGGGAGTTTACTTGCCGGCTAAAAACATGGCGAGTACTCACCAACTCCGAGAGAGCTCACCAAGTTTCTAAACTCGGCTTTCTATAATGACTCTACAAAATGATTAACTGCATTTACAAACAGTTCTAATCAATAAAATAAATCATCACAAAATCCACAAGTAACTACAATTGGTTAGTAACTTTTGTAAATCTCAATTGACATGGGTCTACTCTAATTTAATTGAACATTAAGATTCATCTGTGGTCAAAATCTCTGGGTTCAGTAATAAACTTCCCCAAGGTTTGCAAAGGTTAATCATTGTCATCTGACACATAAGGCCTGATTTTTTTGCAAGAATTTTAGATCAAACTAGGATTGTCATCTTTCAATACCTCTAATGGGCGATGGGTTATGCAAACTGTCTGAAACGAGAAGAGGAAAGCCTCGGCCAAGAAAGCCAAGTACTTGTTTGAGTCCATACAAACTCTAGAAGATCATCCATCATCTTTTCTCCATGGGAATGACCAATTGCAACCACTATCCAGCATAATGACATACATTGAAATCGGAATAAACATTGAAATCGGAATAAACATTGAAGGTAATTTGAAAACAATGTCATGAATTTTGATATATGGGAGAACATCATGTTCTTTACTTTTATGCCCTTACATGCAGACTTTACTATAAACAAAAGTTTATCTGAGATTGTAATGTGTAGATGGAAAGGGAGAAAAAGTTATTTGATTGCTTAAACAAGAATATCATTTGTTCTATGATTTGCGTACAAGTGCATTACATTTGAATGACAGTCTTGAAATACTACCCTATTTTTGAAAAGATAACAGATAAATTATCTAAACAATTGATTTTAAATTTTCACCAACCAAAAACACTGTTGGTCAAATCCCTTTAATCATGTCCTGGGTGCCAAAAGCAAATCCCTTTTAATCATACACGAACAAATAAATGCGGTACAAAAGTTCAAGGTAAGATTGATTCACTGTTAATAAAATAGCAGTCAAGCAATCATTTAAATACTAGATATGTAGTTGCCCCTGTTCAGGGTTGTCTTTTAAGCATGCTGATGGTTTAAATGCCAATTGTGTCTCTAACCAACCATTCACTTAAACATGAAGCTCCTCATTCATGTGTCGTCTGTAATTTTTTTAGTTATCTAAGACTTCAGGGCGGCGGGAC
Organism: Taxus wallichiana var. yunnanensis; assembly: GCA_018340775.1. Taxonomy (NCBI): domain Eukaryota; kingdom Viridiplantae; phylum Streptophyta; class Pinopsida; order Cupressales; family Taxaceae; genus Taxus; species Taxus wallichiana. The sequence continues at coordinate 74,380,909 of CM031242.1, forward strand.
ATAGTATATATATATAGTGTGTGTGTGTGTGGGACAGTTAATGATATATGTATGTATGTATGTATGTATATAGCGTGGGACAGCTAATGATATATATATATATATATATATATATATATATATATCACAAAATGTCCACATTTAGCTGTCCCACACCATCACCAAAATGTGGGATATATATATATAAACTAAGACTTAAGGTTGAAACCATTAATCCAATTATTCATCACATAAGCCAAAATGCTATATTATTCATATTTCATATTGAGTCATTGACATTAACATAGAATCGAGATACATTGATAGTGATACAATGATACATCAACAATATGACAATGAAAAACAAAAGACTTCATTAATCAGCATGAGAAGAGTACATATGTCATAACCAAAATGGCAAAAACTAAAGTCTAAAACAGTCTGCAACTCAATAATCAGAGTCTGCTGAAGGAATACTCGCAAACAGCTCATCGCAGAGACTATCCACATCATCTACTAGTGTGATTAGAATGTGGGTGGATTGTGCTTTTTACAAGTTTTATTATGTGTTTTAGGGTTAGGGATGTATGGCACTACTTCAACTAAGGCTGGGTTAGTGTTTTAAATTTTAGAAGCATTTTTTTAATGTTTAAAACCTGTAGGCCACAAGAGACAACGGGACATCCCTCAACCGTCCTAAGGGCATCACGGTGTCCCCCAGTCTACTAAGCAACCGGGCGTCTCGGATGCATCCCCCAAACACAAGTAACATCCCGGGATGTTCCCTCTATTTTTTCTTTTCACGAAAACACGGGAGACATTTCGTCCCTGTCCGCAAGCACTCGAAACATCCAAGACGGCTTGAATATGGGGGTGCGCATATCACTGGTAATTTTCAATTCCCACAAACCCACGGTCCTAGAAGAGTTGATAAACCCAAGATCGTATTTGTGATCTCTGAAAATATCTTTGGTATACTTTGAGAAATTATGGACATGTTTATGGGTGGCTACCAAGGTACTACGCAAATAGCTTTTTTGTAAGGAACCATGTTTAATTTGGACGGTATCATTGTGTGTTGGGAAAATAATGAATGCAAGGCCATTCTAAAATCCTTTTGTATAACAGCATTCCATTATATATTAAGTGTGGGTTGAAAAGGCCACCAAATGAATCAAATCAGAAAAACTTCTCGCCATGAAACTCCTGCCACTTACCTTCGTGAAGACTACTAGGCGCAATGTGAATGGCCATAAACAAACATGAAACTATCCATGGTACTGATAGGAAAAGAGAGGTATGCTGTCACATCAATCTGTAGACAATCCAAAAATTCAAATCAGTTGGTTAAATAACTCATTGCAAGACATGTAAGGGAAACAGTTTTAAGCACCCCAGCATCAGCCTGACCAATGAATGAGACACTACCAAAAATACAAAACCAACATGCAAATTTGAGCCAAAGTTGCAAGAGGTAAAATATCCAGTAAAAATGTGAGTCTGAACTCAAGTATGATTAACTACATCAGAATCAGAAATAGAGTAATCAAAACAAAGCAAACGAATTTCAACAAAGTGGTAGCTGTCTGATTTCCATCTTGTAATCAAGTGAAGCAACTGAAGCATCTAACAAGAGGATCATATTCAAAAAAGCTTCAGATAATGACCAATTCCATGTATTGGAGGAGGGCAGCTATTAAACATTAAAATCTGCAACGATATGATACAGTGGCCATTTGTTAAAAACCAGAATGCTATCAACACCACAATGAAATGCCATTATTATGCAGCTCAAATACTATGACATAACTAATTCGAGGATCCCTGGCTTCTTTTCTGAAAGGGGTGATGGGGAGGATTCACTTTGAATCCCCAAAGAAGATTCTAGTTTATAAATATTTTAGAAAAGGGTCTACAAAAGCCATCACTTGTAGGGCTGAGATCCCATGCCTCGCAGTGCCCTTGTCTGCAACTAGAGATTGAGGAGTTGTCCTTAAAAGGAGATCCCAAGTTTGGCAGTAACTTAGTCAATTCAAATTTTAAATTAAAAGATCATGCAGCCAGGTATCAGCGATTTTGTGACACAGAGGATTCAATCTATTGATAGGTCGCATTGACAATAAGGGAGTGGAATCAACAACAGGTAGTGTCCCCACCTAAACCATAAACACTCATAGCACTTACAATGAGGAGATTTTAAGGAGGGAAAGGAGTAGAAAGATAGATACGAATGTGGAACAGAATCCTTAATAAGGGATATACCACTGTAGGTTAAGTGGTTCTTCATGAAACATCCTTAGCAATCGGATGAATAAATACTATTAAAGATATTCATGTGTAGGTAACCTATGCTGTAAGAATGGAAAGCCTTCAAGTGAATCAGCTAGATATCTACCTTTTCATAATGACTAGGATTCAATACAGCCTCAGAAAGGAGATAGAGCTTCTGTCATTTTCTGCATCAGTTGCTATTTACAAAGAGAGAGTATTAGCAACTAAATGAAAATATCTATAGGTGGAGCTGTTAGCATTTTCTCCGTCGGAAGAAAGTTAATGCACAAGTTAGAATTTGCTTTACTCAAATGAATGGTCCAATGAAGTGTTCCCATATTGAAAAAAACTCAAACAAGGAGAAGTGGGAATAAAATCAGAAGATATTACATGAACGTAAAGCGAATTGGGCACCAATCATAGAAGGATAAGAAAAGGACCAAAAGATATTTACACTTATGTGTGTCACTGTTCTGTCTGAATCATAATTTTGAGTTGTGTTGTGATAACAAAGATCAGGCTAGACCAAGCCCAAAGAGGTAAACCTACAAACGTAATCATTTTATAGTAGAGATCATCTTAGTCAAGCAGAAATGTGAGGAAACTAGGCTTAAGAGGACAGAGGTCAAGTATTGTCTGAGAAAGCTCATAGAACCATCCCAATGAACCTTGGAAAGCAGCAAATTTGATAAATACTTTGAAATGTAGTTTCAACTGCTCAGTTTCTTTTTAAGTAAAACGTAGCATCCATAATGCACATACACCTCTTGATGTACTCTGCCTTTGTGTCCTACAATTTATATCCTGCCACCACATCATAGAAAGAGATATATACAAGAACTATGAAATCAAGCTGCAGCACAGAAAAAAACAATGACAGAAAATAGTTTTAAGGTCAACATAATTCTGAGGCACCGTAATCAGCTACAACATTGCCTTATATCTTATGATGCCGACTGTATATGGACAGAAATTATGCAAATGGATTTGTGGTTTAAAGTCAACAACTTCAACTCAAAAATGTCTCACTCAGTCAAAGATTAGGAGTCGACTGCACATTGCCAAAGCTCAGCAAAATCTAGACATATGAAAAAACATAAAAACAACAATATCCATAAAATCAACTCGACAAATACAAGGTAAGCTGTGGCTATTACTGGATTCTACTTGTGTTAAGAAAAACAAACACCAGAATTTCAGTTTCAAGGATATACAGGAAAATCCAGATAACGCATCTTAATTAATTTCTTTTTGAATTCAAAAGACGGAAGAAAAAGCTTGTATGTACTGGTTTAGCATAAGTAATTAATGAAACTAAAACAAAGATCTAAGAACCAACAATATTATGGTAAAGATCATAGTAAAACAAATAGGTTGAAAAGAAAATTTGAATACAAAGAAAGTATACTATAGATGAAAGAAAGCGACGAAAGAAAATAACAAAAGAAACTACATGGTTAGCAATGAATTCATAGGGAATCTAGACTGCCAGGATATGGAGTGCGGGAGCAGGTAAGTGTGCGGGTTCGGAATGCTGAAACGGCAAACTTTTTTAAAGACCCCGGAGTACGATACACTGCGGGTACATCGCATACAATATATTTTTAAAAATTAAAAAACATTAAATATATATAAAAATTTAAAGAAAACAAGAATCTTATAGTCTCAAGTTTCAACAACCTATAAAATATTAAAAGCCAACAACAAGCTTATTATGAATTAGAAGCCATCTAAAGCAAGATTTCTTTGACCGAAGGCAAGAAGACCACAAAACATTAAATCTATGAGTCCATCTACTAATGGGCTCACAAACATTCCACTTATTGTTAAGGCCCACGGAAAGGTTTGGGGAGAACGCAATCTTTTCATTGAGTTGTTTGGAGGTAGCCTCTCGCGGAGGTGGGCCTTTGAGCCACCTCATAGTATACCAAAAGTTAGTCTCATCCTCCATAATTAGTCCAGTAGCTGTGAAAGCATTTCTGAGCATTGCATACATTCTGAACTGAGATTGAGGAAGCTTGTAAAAAGCTTTAAGGTCTGTCCATTCCATCCACTTCCCAAATCTGTACAAGTCATGAAATCTTTTAATTCCTTTCTCAAACCAACGAAGGGCAGAGCATCCTCTTGTCAAGGCATGGATCTTGTCATTGTATTTTGGATTCCACCAAATTGATTTGTAGGCTTGGCACCTAGTGTCAAAGGAAGAGAAGATAGGCTGCCCAACCACAAAATGCTTCACTTGTTCCTATGCCTTCCAAATTGACTGAAGAATAAAGGACCCATGAGGAGCAACAAGAAAGCCCCCAAATAGTAAGCCAGCCAATAGAGTCCTTTTCATCTCTCTTGACCCTTGGGAGCCTATTGGCAATATTAAATCTCACACGAACTTTCCAAGGTTGAATTCCAGTCAAAGCCCTCCAGTTTTATTTTTATTTTTGAAGTAAAAAAAAACAAGTGGGTATGCTGTGGGTACGTACCCACAGGCCCTGGGTACATCCCAGGTACGGTTTTCTGTACCTGGAATGTACCCAGGGCCTGTGGGTACATACCCACAGAGTACCAGTTTCTGTACCAGGTACGTTTCAGGCCTGGTACAGGCCGGTACTGGATGTATCAGTGCAGTCTAGTAGGGAACTACCAAAAGAAAAACGGGGCCTAATGTTATCATATTACTCCAAAGAGAGCTATCAAACCAAAAGGAAGGGGTCTTATACGAACATGTTAATCCAAAGCACTAATATACAATGTTTGGTGGCTAGATATCGTTACTATAAACTGTGTTAAGTAAAAGAACTGCAACCTACAATTACATTTTTAGAAATTTGCTAAAGATCATATTCACGAGACACATGTAGCAAAAAAGAATATTCAGAAACCTAATGAACAGTAAACTAGAACCTATTCCATAAACAGGATAAAATCATTACTGTATGACTGATTTGAGATATAAGTGAGAATTTGTAAAACACTACGATACTGATTCTCATAGGTATGCAGCTCGACCCTGCCCGGCTGGTCCTGGATACGGGGCTTCGGTCCAATTCTTCATGGTTCTGCCTGGATTCACCAAGCAATAATGAGCTGCCCAGGGTGAATCCAGGCAGAACCCAAAAAAAAAAAAAAGAAATCCATTTTTTCTTATAAATAAACATAAAGTAACAGTAAAATATAATATAAGAACACTTTTAAAACCCTAAAAGCTAAGTGGTACACAAAAAAGAAGAATTTCCAATTTATCGGGCTAGAATTTCTAAATGCTTACTAGGTGGTTAGTGTCACTAATTTCCTACTTATTAGGCTAGTATTTCTATTTTTATATATTTTTTGTATGCCCAAATCCAAACCAGACCCGAATCAATAACTTAGGTAAAACATAACACATATGTAGAAAAGGGCATTGATATGCATGACCTTCCAAATAAGGGCAGCACCAATATCATAGAAGAGCATATTCAATCACTGTACGGCTGCATTTGAGAGATGAAAGATAAAATGTAGAAAAATACACATTTAAAAAGGCAATGGCAATGCATTATGCATCACCTTCCGAATAAGGGCTCTCGTGCCCAAATCCAGAGAGAAACACTCTTCTTTTTGACATAGAGACATGACTCTACAGCCATAGTTGTGTCTACCATCAAACAAGACAAGCAGACACAAAGAAGTTTTCACTGAAGCAATAGTCAAAGACTAAGTTTTGTTGGTTCTCCTTCCTAGGACTATATTGTCTAGCATGCAGAATTTTTTTAAATATTAATAACTAGACCTATGAAAAAATTAAAATAAATAAAAGAAATATTGGTCAATCATCCTTATAAATAGTAAATATGGTACCAAATCAAAGCCATGGAAAATTAATTACCCAAAACAAAGAAGATAAAAACACCAAAAAGTAATACTGTCGAGCAAAGAAACACAAAATTTACAAAAAAATTACCATGTCTTACGCTCAAGTTATGCCTAATAACTATAAACATGAAATGGAACAGAATGCATAACAGGGCAAGGAAATTGATCTAAGACATGTTTCGACAAAAATATCATTCCTTGAAAAGGATTTTCAAGAAGAGACTGCCAAATCTGACATAGGTAGGACTGATCTCGCTAAAAGGAGTTCTTTAGTTAATGAGATATGAACAGTACACTGGTACCTTGAACAGTCATTGATAAGGAGTGGAATGGAGGGCTGTTCATTTGGGAGGATACCAAAATGAAAAAACTTGTAGTTGTAAAAAGCTTTCTGCCACAGCATGTTTGTACACACATAGATAAGCATGGTTGACAGCCGTCCAAAACCATGATCCACGCAATTTTGACATTTTAATGATCCTTGCTGATATTATACATAAGCACAACTAAATTCCCAAATTGAGTTTACTAGCCTCCTTATTCATGCACATACGGAAACATATCAGCCATGGAAATATCCATCCATTTATAGAACCGAACGCCATTTAACTTTATAATTTTCTTTTATCTAGTATTTTGTTCCGCCTTTCCTTTAGTACTTGTGAATGCAGTTTCCTAGATAACAGCCCGTACTAGAAAGAAGCAGCAGAATGCAGACAATATTTTGTACCACCATTCCTTTAGTACTTGTGAATGCAGTTTCCTAGATAAACACAGCCCATACTAGAAAGATGGAATAGAAGTGATATTAAATAGGAGCTGAAGATGACCATACCGAGAGGAGTAGAAAAAGGTTACACAAAATAATGATTCAAATTTCAAAAACTGTTATGGTGAGACCACATCAACATATCATTCATATGAATATGAAACATACTATAGATCTTCCAAGATATAGGTAATAACTGATTAAAATTTCATTTCTGTTACTCTTTATGTCAACTATATATATATATATGATAACTGATTAAAATCCCATTTCTATTACTCCTTGTGTCAAAGCTATAATGTAAACCTTTCAAACACAAGACTCATTAAAGTTCTTCCATGATATAGGTAATAACTAATTAAAAGGCCCATTTCTATTACTTCTAATGTCAACTATATCGTAAACCTTTCAAACACAAGACTCACAAATCAAAAAATTAAAAGTTCCAAAAGCTCTATTTAACCCTTGACAAGTTTCAAAGTAGAAACAAAAATAATTCATGTCAATTTACATGGACAACATCACTAACAGAATGGTAATAATCGGTTTCATAATAAAGGTCACTTGATCGTCCTCAAGTATTATCTATAGCAGTTGATCACATGCAAAGCACATAAATTTAAATATCAAGAAAATGAGCAGAGAGCCCAATACAAAGTTTTGAATTTTGCATTTCATCTAAGGAATACAAGTCGTTCTAAAATGGCAAAAGAAAAATATGCTTCCATTATTTTTTCATGTAAAAAATGCAACAGTAATCGTTTGAATGGCACTATAACAGCGTTTACACGGAAGAAATGAGAATCTTATCATAACTAATATATCTCTGTTCTTCTGCACAATAACTTACATGATCATCACAATAACTTCCATGATCATGAAGCCTGACCTGTGTAACCATTTTTTTTGGAAAAAATTGGAAACACATTTTGAAGAAAAGCACCAAACTTGTGAATACCTAAGAAACACATTGTCTGCTTGATTGTGAAAAAAGCAAGGTAATCAATTGAAAACATCATTGATGGCTTGAGATCTGAACTCAATGCTCATCGCCCTGAATTAAACACCTACGCCACTTTAACTGATGCCAAGACATAAAAAATCATACCTGCTACCATCAAATCAGTGCACTCTTGTACAGTAGTTCTGTGAAGAAATAAATCAGAACACGTCTGACAAGATCAAGAGTGAAAAATAATTAGCAACCCATTACTGCACAATTATAAACAAAAACTCCTTGATGTTCCTTGACTGCCAATACATTCCACTGCGGAGGTCCTTCATCAGGGGTAGGATGCCATGAATTCATCTCAATGCTTTCACCATCAGGTCCTCTCTGGCCTCCAATCACAATCAAATCATTTCCACAGGCCTTAAATGCGAGACCCCAGCCATTTGTTGAATCTGCTCTCACAGGCAACCTTCCCAACACCTTCCATGTATTGGTTTCTTTATTATATTTTTTAACTTCATTCTGGGAGTACTCCACGGCATAAAGCTGATCATTCACTACTGCAACCAAAGGAGGTGCATGTGCCGCTCCATTGCCACCTGGGTACATGTTTGGAATCTTCCGCCATGTCCTGGTTTCAAGGTTGAATTCTTCCCCACAAGTAAGAGACTCCGTATTACTAATCATCCCACCGATGACATAGAACTTGCCGTCTAAGAAAAACCCTGAGCAGAGCTTTCGGGGGGAATGAATATCAGGCAGCGCTTCCCAAGTGCCCAGCTCTGAATTATAAAGCTCTGCCGATTTACGAACAAACCCAATGGTATCGCAACCCCCTGCCACAATCGCCCTTTTTTTACAGCTACCAGAACCAAACAAGCACCTAGGTTGATTCATTGGAGGGGCCCTAGACCAACTGTGAGTTAAAATACTATACCTCCATATGGCAAAACCAAGCACTTCCCTCCCAAACACAAGCAATGTAGTACCCACTGCAAGAGACTCCTTATCTGCATAAGTAAAGCAGTCATCAGAAGGCATCCGGGGCAGCGCATCCAACGCTGCTGCCTAGGATCAAAGGCCTCCCATGCAACCAAAGTGCACAGAAAATAAATCCAATGCTCCACAATTCCAAGCTGTCTCCTCAGAACATAAAGTTCCCCATTTCGTACTAAAGAATTCAATCTCCGATTCACCAGAGCAAGGGCACCATTGTCTGATCTTGATGATCTGGCAAGGCAACTCATGGCAATATTGTTTTCATCAAGGCCAGGAATGATGTTATCATCCACCCCATCATGTGATACCCCCTGCTCAGTACAGTCAGTGCACTCAAATGATGAAGACGATGATTGTGCAGAAAAGGTAAACTGCCTAGAGCTATACAGAGACCGAGTGTTTTCCAATTTCCTGAGTTTAAGAGGGGGCTGAAATTCTCTTTCTTTTCCCTTGTCACCCACGGGACTCGAACCCTTGATCTTTCGCAGCTCAAACAAGCAAGTCATTAAATACCAATGCTGCTGATGTTCTAGCTGTTCGCGGGAGCTGGGTAAAATCTGTGGCAGAAAACAACCGCCCCGGCCGTCCAACATGATTGCCAAAGAGCTTATGCTATATAATCCCTTCCCCCTAAAATCTCTCCTTTACAGCACCAAAAAACTATATCCTAGACTTCTTGTTAAACCTTCTATAAATAGTCTCAAATAATGTGGCGAAATACGCACATTTTCTGACAAAAATTGTAACAAAAAATCAACAAATTTCTCGGCCAAAACGTCTGTAACAATACAATCCTAATGGGAAAGAAATGTAAACCCTCAAACAACCAAAAATGTTCACAAATTTCCCCAACCAGAACACCGATTTATAACAAACCCTACATACCAGAGCTTCCCGGGCTGAAATGACGGCCAAAACCTACGATTCTGGGCTAGAAAAATTGCTCCTCGAGTGCCAGAAACAGCCGGCAGCACCGATCTGAAAGCCGCGAAGAAGATTTCACCGCATTAATCCGAAAGCTTTGGCGACCATTTCAGTATTCAAGGGTTTCTGTTATAAATAAAATTACCTCTTACTGTATTCTCCTTTCGGGACTCTGCAACATGCGAAGGCTCTGCTTCCCTTTGCTCGGCTTTCTAGCCTTTCCAAGATTCCGCTCGGTTCACACCGCGGTTTTCCGTACGCGTGCCCCGTTAACCGCCCGGCTTACTCCGTTTACCGCACCATGACGTGGAAAGAGTTAAAAATACTAATTTTGCAGACTTGTTTAGTTTTTATCCAGTCTTTCTCTGTGTCGCATTTACCGCGGACGGTGTTTACCGCGAAACGTCGTTATCGGCTTTTACCTCGGGCATCGCCGACATTGGTGCGTGGGACCCAGTGCTCCCCATGTTGACCGTGTTTTTTTTTTTCCCCTTTGGGACGCCGTCGGGCGGCGCGCACCCTACACGTGTCTCTTCGTTAACAAAGTAGAACCGTTTGATCTCGATACTTCCCAAGTCAAATACCGCAGGAAAATTTAAGAGTTAAGACACGCCGTTTTGATTGTTTAAGTTGAAGACGATGATATATTTTAAGTTAAAATCTGTGTTAACTTTCCAATAAAAAAATGTGTGTGGATAACTGTATTGGTAGTTGTGAACTTGTTAACTGGCCGCGTGGGATTATTAAAATAAATCGAGGACAAACTAATAACTGTTGTCTCGTAATTGAGATAAGGCTTGGACCTATCTCCGTCAGCTCGCATTACAATAATCAACTACTCCCAATATAGTTTTGACTTCACCCCTATTTCCCGAATCGCTAATATATGTTTATTTCTTATTTTATTTTTAAATAAACTTGCTCATAGTTTTATCTCCTCTCTCTGTTTCCTAGCAGTGTTTGATAGGTATCTTATTCGTTTTTGGGAGTTTCGAATCTCTAAAATGTATGATTTTGTAAAATATTCTAATTTTATAAAATGTTGGAGTATTTATTGGTCGATATAATGTTGAGGTCTACCACTATTTTATTATGAGATTCAACATATAAGGTGAGAGGTTTTAACACTTCAATGAGCTTTTGATCTATTTTTGTTTTAAATGTTGGTGTCTCTTAATTTTTTATATTTTACTATTAAAATAAAATAATTTGTATCTCGGTTGTAGATATTCATATCTAGTTGTGAATTTAAATATGAAAATAAGTTCAATGATATTTAAAAATCCTCATCTTATATGTTTACTCTCACCCCTTAATGTATGCGGCACTATAAGAACGTGCGAGAAAACAATAGACATGAAATTAAAAATGAAAAAGTGCCTAAAATAACATGTTTCCCAATAAATGTAAAAGTTAAGAGACCAAATTTCATTAATTTTGATGTGTTACAAAACACGGTGAAATATTGTCTTACTACAAAGAAATTGGGTGGTGAGAATCATCATTGTGTCCACAAACCACAGTCCAAGCGTTTTATAATGTCGAAGCGTAACAAACATCAACCTTTGAAACAAACACTAACCTTTCAAACAAGAAACCCTAACAAGCATCCACATTTAAACCAAGAAACCCTAATAAGTACCGATGTTTAACAAGCACCAACATTTAAAATGTTGGAATACTATCTGTGGGCACAAGTTCGAGGACTATCACCACCTTGTTATGAGTTTCAACATATAAGGTAAGGGTTTTTTAAATCTTCATTGAGCTTAAGATCTATTTCTTGTTTATGATGTCGGTGTTTGTCGAGGTTTCCTACCTTACTTGTAAAGTAGCATTGCTTATTTGGGTCATATATACTCATTTCCAACATATTTCTATTTAGGTTATATATACTTTATCCAACTATGAATTTGAATATGAGTATGTATGACATAAATCTAGATAGTTTATTTAACCTAAATAGTTATATTTATAAGGGTTGGTAAGATGGTAGATCATCCTAATAAATTAGTTTCCAAAGTTTAGTTACTGACAATATCGGGATAATACATTAATGAAGATAAATAACAATAGATAATGAAGTAAAACACTAGCAATAGGAAATAGAGGGTGTGTAGACAACCCAAAACTACATGCTTCCTTTAAGCATGTCCTCAATTATCCTTCATAACCTTTAGAATTGATTAATTAAATTAATTAATTCATGCTTTAAATATAACCCTTAGAATTAATTAAGTTAATTATATTACCCTTTTGGAATTAATTAAATTAATTCCTACACACTCTTTAGCTAGTTTAATTAACATTTATTAAATAAATGATTAATTATCTCCACTTCATAACTAATTAAATTAGTTATTTAAACTAGAAATATCCACTTGGACCCCACTTGGAACTCCACTTCGCCATCCTAGTCAACTCTGATTAACTAAAATGTGGATTTTAGAAGTTAATCTAATAAGTACGACATTGTAATAAATGTCTAAACTAAATAAGGAAAAGTGACCCAAGCAGTAAGAGAGTAGAAATGTAAACCCTAATACGCAAAGAAGAGTTAGACAAAACTCAGGTGATTTGTGAGCTTATTAGGCGTGTCGCAGGGATGGTTGGAGAAATATGAGGAGAAAACAAGCGTGCGAGGTCCTAAAAAGTGCATATCTAAGCAACGAGTGGTGAGGCACTGGGAGAGGATCGGGGTGCTGTGGGCACCCTAATTTCACTCTGGATGCCCTAGTTTGTGCGGGAGATCTAAAAACCATATTTACAGGGCTACATGGTGATGTGGAGCCTTCGTTGTCTATCACATGTAATTTATTGCACTGTGTCAGATGTCGTTGGTAATCAATGATGAATAGAAGACCTCTGAAAACCCCAAAACGAGAATCAAACCCTAAACAAATAAAAATGCAAAGCGAAGGGGTCGGATTATCCTCAGCGGCCATAATGGTGGACTTACTAACTGAGCGCTACACTACATTACAAACCCAAATGTAGTTGTGTGTGTGTGTGTGTGTGAACCATGCCCTAGGTGCTCTTGTGCTAGTCACACTTTGTGAAGTAGCGAGCAATAACTATGTGTAGAAATGTAATAAAATGGTGGATGGAATAGAATAAACTTCCCTCTTATGCAATGTGATGTAGATGAACCAGCCTTGTCCCTTGTGATGGAGTTAGATGGAGCCTTGGATGGATGCGATATTAGGTGATGATAGTAATGACTATTGCTTAGTCCCTTATTATGGTATCATAGCTTTATATTTATATGGTTCTCTTAATCTAATTTCATAATTAACCCCGAAGAAGTCGACCACCAAAAAGATAGAAAGTTCAAACGGCTAGAAAGTGCCCAAAAAGTGACGGGAAAGTGTAAAAGGATCAGGGCGCCCCAAATGGGACCAAGGTGCTGTCGATTGCTGCCCCAAATTAAGTGCAAAATAACAGAATGACAAAAGCAGACTAGGCGGGTATGCAGTGAAGGTTGGGAATGACGACAGATAACAAAATAAAATAGCGAAGGATGGGAGTTAATTAGTACTTTCTTCACTCAAAAACCATATGAATAGTAGTATGATACCAGGACTAAATAATACCCAAAGTGTGTGATTTTGTGTCTATATTTTCCCCCACTTTATGTTGGTGAGTGGAACACTCGGTAACATAAAGTAGATAGAGATGCGTACCTAATGTCCATGTAAAGTGATGTAGAAAGTGTGTTGAATGACTAGACAAAGCATGGAGCGTGGATACTAAAGATGCAAAAGAGTATTTAAAGTGATGAGAGTGAACCTAGGGCGGAAACACGTGTGTAGTTGTCGATGTGTGTGATGTACCTACATGTTAGTATGAGGTGTGTGTTGCGAGAAAATGTCGTTGTTGGCGTCGTTGTTATTGTCGTTGTTGATTGTTTGTTTCTCATACGATCGGACTGCGAGGAGAAAAGCGATCAAGTAGTCAAATACGCATGTATATGTGTCAAAAATGAATGTAAAGACACATGTATATAGTAAAAAGTATGTAATGGAAATGAAAAATGTAAAAGGAACATGTGCACCTGATCTGTGTGTAGACACCAAAATTGGGTCACACTCCCTTTGGTCCCCTTTCGAACAGACTAACTTAAACACTTTTACCTAACCATGACCCTTACATCACACATTAATATTAATTTAATCGCTTTAATTAAATTAACACTCATCCTCACTTTATTCATTATTTAATTATCTTAACTAAACCCAATTTCCATCTCACTGACACCTCATTATAAACCTATTTTTAGTATCTATCTACTCACCATAACTAAGCGAGACTTAGTTCAACCCTAAAAATCAATGCCTATTATTCCTCTAACCACATTCCCGCTCATTAAAAGATAACATTTGTTTTGATCCGTGATAAATGGATAGACCTGGCCCAAATGATTACAAGATCTGTCATTTTTAGCAAACCTAGGGAATCCCACCTTAGCAGAAGCGTCGGTCATCCTAAAATCAATGTCGGTCAATTGCCAACCAGAAACCATCGTCGGTTACCATTTATTAATTTTGGTAATGGTTATCTAATTTTGCACACATGGCAAGATTGGACAACGGGGTCCTATCATGTTCAAAATGAAATAATAATCCCAGGAACCCACCTCTGGTTATTATCGAGATACAATAATTAAAAATAATCCCTTAGTTTCATATGAAGAGATCACCTAGCATCGAAAGGCACCCGGTTGATCTCAACTCGGTGAAGAGTTTGGGGTCGAGTTGATAGAGAACCTGATGTCAAATTGATAGTCATCTTGGAAATCATCTTGTTAGAGCCTCTCGGTTGTAAGAGCTCGATGAGATCTTGTTAATGCAAAATATAGCTAGTTGAAAATTGTGAATGAAGGGAACTCTATAAGGATCTCGGTAGTGATCGATGCGAAAAAAGATATGAAGGTGAGTTAGGGAAAGAAGTGCTCAACCAACCACTTGGGAGAATTATCTTGTTTGGCCAGAGATGATATGAGATTATGCGAGATATGACGATGAGGTCATCTCAGTAGTGTTTGAATGAAAAAATGTTTGCAGACCCAAACAACCAAATACATCTCAATCAAAATCTCATAGCACTCTATGGAGAGGGTCGACTTGAAGGAGGCACTACACATTATTCTTACAACACACAATCCGTCGTAAATTCTTGACATATCTTCATCTACTATAGGCTTGCATTACTAAGAAAGCCCTTGCGGAGGCCAAGCAAATCCACTCTCACATCAATAATAGGGGACACACATTTGGAAGACTCACACTATTACCAAATAAACTTATCTACATGTATGACAAGTGTGGAAGTTTGATGGATGCTCGTAAAGTCTTCAACTGCATGACTGATCCAGATCTCTTCTCATGGAATATGGTAATTGTAGCTTACAGAAGGCATGGACATCATCGAGGCATTGAACTATTTCATGAAATGCAACGAACACTGACCACCCCGATCACCTGAACATTCGTGTATAGCCTGGCCAATGGAAAAGAATCGATCATTTGAGGATGGAGCTCAGACGTGGTAGCATTGGCTCACTCAGTCGAGCCTGACAAGGTCGTGAGCATCCAGAGTTTTGTTTGGTTCGATTGTAAGTCGAGAAGGAAAAGTTGGGGTTCGAATCCGTGCTAAGGCATTGGCTTGGGAGAATTTCATCCCTTCTGTCAGTGGGACTTTGATGATGGCAAGCCATTGTAAGATCCCGCATGGGAAATATTTCAGTATATTGCCAAGGTCAGAAATTTGATGATGGCAAGCCAAGTCGGTATTTCCACACATAGGATATCTTCATCCTAATTTCCATGGTGGAAAATTTGCAATGGAAAGCCAACACAAGGTTTCCGCGTAAAGGGGGCCCCTGAGTCTCATCTTGCCAAGGACGTGGAAATTTGAGAAAGCATCACCAAGCGGGGATATGACTTGACACAATCAAAGGGAAAAGCTCATGACCAACATACCATGTCAAGGCCAAGAAATTTCTGGTCATAGAGTTACTTTCAGATTAATAGGACAGTTGTGAATTGGAGCGGGTCATGGGGAAAACAACACGACGTAATACCAATTTCAGAGGAGGTAATACCAAGCTCATCAATACGAAGCATGGCGGAAGAATAGGAGGTGGACCGAGTTGCTCATTGACAAGAATCTCAAGGCGTCATAGCGGTAACAATGATCAAACTGTCGAATGGAGCGAAACAACCCATCGTTGGAGAAGTGTTGCAGAGGAGTTTAAGTGAGCGAACCATCTGATGTATGGAAGGTGAAACTCATAGCAAAAAGATTTGCTCAGTTTCGAGCTTAAATACATGTGCCGACAGTGATGAGTTGTTGAAACCATGGTGAGATCTCATCCACGGTTGGTTGTGATATTTAACAAGGAAATAGGCATGTTGCGGTATACTAGAAGCCTTTTTGAGTGCTTCTAACAAGCAGGTTGTCCAACTATGTTGTTATCTCATTCGATATCGAATGCATCCTCAAATTCGGGATTCTCCTTCAAGATATTTTTATCAAAATCAATTAAGTGACGGTGAGAGTGTTACAGGAGAGACGATGAAATTTATTACAAAGATTCTCTATTGAGACCTTACTTATTTTACGATGTAACTCATGGAAGTGAATCTCATAGAGGTGGATCTGTTCATATCGAATATTCATGAAGCAGAATTTGCTTTGCAATTATATGAGCATCTTCAACGAGTCACTAAGTTGGCGAGGCATAAAGGTTTACGTTGGAATTATCACACCTTACAAGCTACATTTGAAATGTTTGCACCGAGAGTTTGATGTTGTCCTCAAATCGATGAAGGAAAAGGTTTATATATCAATACGGTAGATGCCTTTCGGGGCCGGGAGCGTGATGTAATCATTATGTCTTGTGTCAGAGCTTGAATCATGGGGTTGGATTTGTAGTTGATGTTCTCCATGAATGTGGCACTAACACGAGCTCGCGAGTGCTTTGGGTTATGGGCAACGTAGCTGCATTAAAGCAATCTAGTGATTGAGTTGATCGAGGGAGTAAGGAACTCGGATGTGCAAGATGGTAAATATGAGCTCGTACATAGACATGTGAGAGTCGAGTTGAGCCAACAAAGTGCTCCGAGTGGCGATCATGCAAAACAAAGTCGGGCCGAGTCGGTTGAAGAGCTCATGGGGACACACTTGGCGGTGATATTGATACTAGGACAACTTAGTAGATTTCATGTAGAGCTCGCCGAGTTGGAAAGAATTGGCTCAGGAAAGCATGAATGATAATTCAGGGAGCTCGTGGTGTTGTTTCATGGAGTTTGAACGTGGAATGCATGTGAATATGTGGTCCAAAACAAGAAGAAATAACTCTATCTGTCAAGCTAGAGCTATCACAGAGAAATCAATCAATTGAGTATTTGACAGGCCACGTGACGTGATCCCTAACAATTTTCATAGCTCAAAAATCATTTCTAAATAGTGCAACATGCAGGAGTGAAATAATTTAAATTCATTGAATTGTTTAACCTCTGTGGGTCACCAATGTATTATAGAACAAAGCCACGAAGTATGATTTAGAGTCAAAATTTTCATATTGTGGAAACATTGGTACCAAGTCGAGATAAAGACTAAGCTCGGGTGTCGAAGTTTAATGTATTTGTAGAGGCTTTCAATTTCAAGCTTAAAGCTTCATGTTCACGATGCATGTAGGTGGCTTGGTAATTCAAAATGGCTCGATTTGGAGTTTGAAGCAAGACCGTAGTAGTGGCATTCGTGAGGCGAGTCTTAACTTGCGTTAGGCCAGGTTCATAGGATCTACATGCATTTTGGCTTAATGAGGAAGATATACTGACTTAGTCGAAAAGAACCCTATGCATGAGCATCAAGAAGAGCTGGTGAAAGATGAGTTGTGGAGAATTGAGTTCATTTTGATTAGCTCACAAGGTGTTCAAAAAGCCATGACGATGGGGTAAATTGGCTCAGTCGAGCTTATAGAGGATGAGCATGTAGAGAATGAACCAAGCTCGTGGAAAAACAAAACTCGGAAAGGATAAAACTAACCAATGGAGCTCGGTGACTTCGTGGGGAAGCTCACATATGTTTCACGAAAGGTAATGTGGAATGCATAAATGACCTCGAGTTAACCAAGGAAAATGATAAGAATCAAGTTTGATAGCTCACCATTCGAAGGACTCAATGCAAAAGAGCTCGATTGCCAAGGCAAGGAAAGAGTTGGTGTGGGGTTCAAAATCGAGCCAACCAGGTTGGGGCTATGTGCTGAACTCTATCCACGTGGACCCTCCTCCTCTTCAAGTCAAACGAATCAACAAGGGTCCCAGACATTATGTTAATTAATTTAATATTTTAACTAAAATATTTATTATTATTATTTAAATATTTTATTTAAATATTCTTTTAATTAATTGAGAAGACTAGGTCATCGAAGCAATTAATGACCCATGATGGAACACTTGGTGTTGAATCACGGCACCCACAGGACTCTGCTGACTCGATGGGTTGAGAATCTCAGTGCGATTACACAACATGGAGCTTTTCCCAAGTGTGGGACCTTGCGAAATCGGAAAAGCTCTCCGGATGAAGGCCGGCTCCTATTCCTCTGTTCAGATGCACCAATAAAACGCAGAGAGTCTACTAAAACCTAATCTAACTACCAAGGAGACAGGGAGAGAGAAATGCATAAAAACAAACCTAAGCTAAGGAGGTGATGCACCAAGGAATGAAGAACATACGTTTTGCCAGTTAAACACAGACCACAGAAATGCAATGCAAAATCATGCCTGAGATAAACATATTCACGGTGAAAGATCGGGAGGATGCAAAATGAAACACATAGAGGGTTGAGAAACATCCCACAGTCATGCATTTATTTGCTCACGAAGGTTGATCTGATACAACTGCAAAAATGCCCAGAGGCGAAAGGTGCATTACGGTTTCGGATGGGAGGTTTGAGCTCCATGACTCTACTGCAAAGAGAAGAAGGAGGGCCAAAACAAGAATGTCCAACCTTTAGAAAGAAGCCCCTCCTTACAATTTATAGGAAGAATGAGAGAGAGAGAGAGAGAGAAAGTCCAAATCTACCCCAACCACCTCGGGTTGTATTTAATTCATCTCATTATGGTGGTAGGTGAGGACCATATCAAACCCCAAAGTGTGCAAACTGTATTTTGCATTTTTAAGAACTTGTTCCCACCCAATTAAAGATATCCGGTCGTAGTTAGGTATAGGACGCGTGTAGGCTTTCCAGAAAAGTCCAACCTTGTGTGAATCGGAGCTCCCAGTCAAAAGTTATGGCCATCTGAATATCTGGGTCAGGGTCTGCTTCCTGTCAGCACTCAGAATGTTGCGCCTCCTGAAGGTGCGCCATAGGCGCATCCGTGTGTGTGTCGACATCTTCTTACGTGCGCCAAGGAGCAACTTTTTCCCCGTTGACACTCATTGTCATGCGCCACTTCTGTGCGCCATGGGTGCATTCTTTCTTATGTCGACACTCATTTACATGCGCTTTGTGGCCATGGGCGCATCCATTTCTTGTTGACACTCATTGTCATGCGCCACTTCACATGCGCCATGGGTGCATTCTTTCTTATGTCGACACTCATTTCGTGCGCGCCTTTCTGTGCGCCATGGGCGCATCCATTTTGCTTGTCGACACTCATTGTCGTGCGCCCCTTTTGTGCGCCATGGGCGCATCCATTTTGCTGTTGACACTCATTGTCATGCGCCACTTTTGTGCGCCATGGGCGCATTCTTTCTTATGTCGACACTCATTGTCGTGCGCCCCTCTTTTGTGCGCCATGGGCGCATCCATTTTGCTGTCGACACTCATTGTCGTGCGCCCCTTTTGTGCGCCATGGGCGCATCCATTTTTCTGTCGACACTCATTGTCGTGCGCCCCTTTTGTGCGCCATGGGCTGAGGTTTGAATTTCTTTGGTTTCCATATTCTTCCGCTTGTCTATATCTACCCGGGGGGAAGATATATACAATGAGAACCTTCTAAGGTAGTTCAACTAAGCGTAATAAATACATCATGGGCCTTCAATTTAGGAATGTAATTATGACATTTTCTCTTCTTTCTCACATATTCTTATATAAATGTAAGTTGGAAGCTCATTTCAAAGGGTTCCAACAGTTCAAACAAGTTGGATAGTTAGATATCTTAGGCGAGTGTATGCTTTTGAGAGTCCTCTCTCTTTTGCAAGTTGTTCTTGTGTGTTGAGAGAACTTTCAAGCTTCCTCTTCAAGCTGTAATGGCAACTATTGCCTCTTCGAATGTATGATGCATTGTGCATGTTATTGAAGCAATAAAAGTGTGTGTTTTGTGACTAATCTTGGTCCTTTCATCCCTCTATGCTTCTTTGTGTCTTTCTCATACTTGCGGGTACACTATGCGAGTTTAAGTTTCTATTGCGGGTTCTTGGAGTTTTATACTTATCGAGTGGTGGAGTATTGCATGTAGTTGAGTTGTGGTGTCACATTTCACCCTTCTTGAGTTCATCCTTCTTCTTTGGGAAAGCTGCCCAGTATATTTCTCGGTCGATAAATTTTAAAAAGGGAACGCATGTATCTTAGTTTGTGGTATCTTGTACCCTCTCTAAGTTGCAGTAAAGTATTTGAAGTTGACATGTGGTGCACACACCCTCTTCAAATTAACCCTTCACAGTCTGGAAACACCTTTTATTTCGTGCATCACCATCCCTATTATAGTTTCATTTACGTAAATCTCTTTCCTAAAACCCCATGAAAATGTTAGCATAGGACTAGATAATCATTTTTATTACACTAGGAGTAAGTCTGACACTTAGTTTAGGAAAAGGAAGCCGGCCTTCTTCGGAGGTTCACTTTCAAGCCCAAGTCCCACGGCTTGAGAGGTGATCCAATGTGTCCCAATCACTTTGAATGTCCTATTCACATCCGGCCATTCTGGGGTGCAATGATTTAGCGATAACAGTTTTTGGCATGCTCGGTGGGACGAGTTGGTACTTCTCTTCTCACTTACACAAGTCAAAGTACCTGGTGACTCTATATCTTTGGATTCCAAATCTCGGTGTGGTAACTTATGCGAAGAATTCAAATAAGAGCTTATTCAAAGAAAGGAAATTATTAGCATCTTGAACTTTCCTTATCTCCTCAAAGAGAAGAAGAGGCATTTCTACATCCCGAGTTGTAGATTTACCTAGTAGGGGTCATTCGAATCCTCCTTACGAAAGGTTTCCTCCACCCGAGAACAATCAACCTTTCGTTGATATGGTGAGAACCAAGTTTTTCCCCTTCAATGCAAGCGAGTCCTCTTATGTTGGCTCAATGTGACCCGATATCATTGCGGCACTCAAAATTTTACCCTTCTACTGGGGAAACTCACGTTACTCGATGGAGCATATCTTTGAAGTAGCCAAGCATCTCACGCGTACATAATATCATAGAAGACAACGTTGTAGTTAGACTTCTTGCTACCTCTTTGAGGAAAAGCACTTGATGGTTTCGTGGGTTAGGTGTTGGCACTATAACCACTTGGGACGAGTTGGGAGAAAAGCTATGTAAATAGTTCAAAGACAAAAGTGGTCACTGTCACTTTTGGAACAACTCACTACCATGAAGAGAGCTTCCCAAGAATACATGAGTGATTTCAACTTCGATTCCATAAGACTTGGAATAGGATTACAGCGCTTGTAAAGCCTTCTCACACATAATGTATTCTTGTACTATTTACAAGCCTTGAATAAGCGATGTAAGCGATTATGATCCAATCCATGGGAGGTACTACACTTCGATGCTTACGAAGTTGCCATAAATGTAGAGAATTCTTTGATTCAGTGGAAAGATAGCTCCACGACCACCAATGCCCTTTTCTCCAGATCTTATGAATCATCGCCCTATCATTGCTCCTATTCAAGTAGACTCAAGCAACCATCTCAACCTTCCCTGCCTCTTGAATGACCTATTTGAAGTCAAGTCGCCATCTGCGAAATTTTGGAAATGAGCTCGTTGCACTCAAAAGGCAATGAGTTTTCATCTACAATCATCCGTATCAGCCATAAAATCAGCAGTATCAGGCTAACCGTCCTCCTTTTCAAGGAAACAATCAGCCTCAAAATCAAACTACAAGTCAAGTTGCAAATGTCAGGCCCTTGAACTTTCAGAACCCTCTTGTAGCTAGCTCATCTAGAGCTATAATACCTGTTCAGAATAATCTAGTTCAAGACTACGAATGGTGCTATCCTTGCTCTCAACCCCACAATCAAAATCTTTGTCCCAATGGGGTTCTTAGCCAGGCCCTTATGGTTCAAAGTGTATACGCCCCCAAAGTTAACAAACAATTCATCTCTGCAGAAGCGCGAGATCAACCACAAGCACTGAAGAATGCTTTGCTAAACTGGAAAGAGAAGATTTTGTGGGTTAAATACCGATTCTTCATCGGTGGTATTGCAAGAAACACTCGTTCCAAAAGAGAGAAATGGAGCCTCAACCTCCCAAACCTGATCTAGTATCCACTTCTCAACTTTGGGTTACAAATGGCAGTTGATAGAAATGTGGGAAAGAAATCACAGAAACAACTGGCTAGCCATCACATGCGAGAAAGATGGTTCTCAGGCATCACGGTACCTAGCAAACATTTTCCAAAGGAGGACCCGAATGCCCAAAAGTGTCATCAAAGTTGGAGTGATTCAATTCGTCAACATAGTAGAAAAAATGAAGAAAACCAATCGAGCATTACCATGTGGGATGCACTCTCGATCCCTTCTCAAAAGAAACCTATGCGAGAAGCTCTAAATAGTTGTAGTACAAAATAAGGATCACCAAGCCATAGAGTGACAACTACTACAAGTTTGTGTCAATAGGAAGGGAAAATCATTCTATGACAAAAAAACCACCACCATTCTATATTTCCCTGATCATTGGTGACCACTTGGTACATAATTGCATGATCGATTATGGTGTCAGTAGCTTTGTCATGCCTAAACAAATTGCAGATGTACTAGGCATACAATATGCGCCAGTTGCAAGAGGGGTTGTAAATTTGGATGGCACAAATATTAAGGTCCATTGGAGTTATCAAAGGACTTCAACTTACCATCCATGCATGCCCAAGTTTGTCATTCACCCAAGATATATCGGTCATTGATCTCCCTCCCCTCTTTGCCATCTGCCTATCATGGGATTTCACCGCCAAGATGGGCGGTTACCTATCGGCCAATTGGTCGTATATGATTCTTAGAACACGATACGGAACCAAAGTAACTATAAGGGTAGAACCAATCTGCCATAATCATGTAGAACCCTACACTGCTAGTCCCATAAATGGAAATTACACCATCAACAATCGGAAGAGGAAGATGTTGATCATGAACCAACCACCCTTGTTGAAGAAGTCCACGATACTTTCTTTAGATGAAGTAAGTAGATATCATCGATGCACGATCCCTACGCTGATGTATTGGCAAAAGAAGAAGTTGGTTTCTTTGGTCTTGGAAGAAACAAGATTAGGTACTTTGTATCCATGAAGAAGATATGATCATACCACAACTTGTCAAAACACCAAGTGATTCTAAAGGAATTTGTGGCAATTGTTCTTGATGGCTCAAGAAGTAAGAAAGGATCAGTCTTTGGTGTTATGTTAATTTCTCAGAGGGAGATAAGTACTTCTCATCTTTTCGGTTGCAGTTCAGTTGCACTAACAATGTTGCTGAATACAAGGCTCTTGTGTAAGGAATCTAGCTAGCCCAAAGGAAGGGAATCAAGGCCCGACTATTTTGGAGACAAGTGAGTTAGTTGTTCATCAAGTTTTGGCACGTAGTGCATCAAAAATGATCTTTTAAGATCATACAAGAACCGAGTTTGGGACCTGATTGAAGATTTCAAAGCTTTTGGAATCCATGTAGTTCCTAGAGATCAAAATCAAGATGCAGATAGGCTTGCTACAATTGGTTCACAATACAACATACCAATTGATATCATGAAAGAAGGGCAGTAATTTGTTAAAATGGTGGTTCGATTGGTAGTCCCTGATAATGTGAGTAGTTGGAAAGTGTTTGATAGTGACAAACAAATTCTCCTCTTCTTGCAAGAAGAGGCGGAGTTTGCTGCAAAAAATCAAGACAAGTTGTCGGAGTCATATGGTGAGTAAATTATCCAATTGAAAAGCAAAAAGTTACCAAAAGTTTTAGTCACTTTGGAATCCATTTTCAATTCAGATGACCAAGCCAAAAGACAAAGCCCTAACATGGTGGTCAAAGAAGAATATTTTGAGGAAGTCAAAGTATCAAATGTAAAGTTTCTTAAGATCGGAAAAGTGTGTACTTCTGAAGAGAAAGAAGCTTTCATCAAAATTTGTCAAGAGTATCATGACATCTTTGCATGGAGCTATAAAGATCTATGTGGTTTTGATCTAGGTCTAGCATAACATACCATCGAACTGGATCCTAATGCTAAGCGGTTCGTCGAAACTTAGAGACCAATTAATCCCAAAATTGAGCCACTAATGAGAAAGGAGCTAACCAAGCTCATCGAGGCCTGTATAATTTTTCCCATCAAGCATTCCTCATGGGTAGCCAATTTGGTGCTGTGAGGAAGAAGAACGGAGAGATCTGGTTATGTGTAGATTTCAGGGATTTGAATCATGCGTCATTAAAATACCATTATCCTCTTCCATCGATGGAGCAGATCCTTCAAACGGTGGCGGGAGCTCAAAGATTTTCTTTACTCGATGGATATTTGGGTTTACAATCAAATCCTAGTCAAGAATCGACCAATTCAAAACGACTTTCACTACCAAGTGGGGCATGTATGCTCTGATAAAATGCCATTCGGATTGTCCAATGTCGGGACTACTTTCCAAAGAGCCATGGACATGGTATTTAAGGGACTAATCAACGATATTATTTTGGTTTACCTTGATGATATAATTGTATACTCTAAGCATGCAGAAGATCACATCACACATCTAAGGAAAGTTTTTGAAGGTGTAGGGAATTTGGGGTTTCACTTAACCCCAAGAAATGTATTTTTGCAGTGCACGAGGGAAAATTATTGGGGCATGTTGTTTCAATGGAAGGATTATCAATCGATCAGCTAGGATTCATTCGATTATGTCCTTATCTCTCCCAAGTCACAGGAAGGGCCTCAGAGTTTTCTGGGAACCATAAATTTCATGTGGAGATTCATCCCTCAATTCACGACATTGGCTAAACCATTGACAACCATGTTGAAGAAAAACATGCCATTCTCATGGACAAAGGAAGGACGAGAAAGCTTTGAAGCCATCAAAACAGCCATTTCTCAAGCTCCCACGCTAGTGAACCCTAGGTTTGATAAAGATTTTATCCTTTATGCTTTTACAGGTCAAGAGAGCATTTCAGGGATCCTCACCCAACAAAATAACATCTGATGGAGCAACCAATTGCTTTCTTTAGTCAATCCCTCAAAGACTATGAGCTCAAATACTCATTCATTGAAAAACAAGTCTTTGCGGTTATTCAATTTGAAGAAATTCAAGCACATGTTGTCCAACAACAAAATTCATCTAATGGTGTCTCATCCAGTGTCGAGGAGTTTTGTAAACAAAGAAATGAACAAAAAGCATCTTTGGATGGATCATGAAGGTAATGGAGTATGACGTGCACATCAAAGTCACTAAACTTGTCAGAGGTAAGGGTTTGTGTCAGCAACTTTGCTGCAGACATGGAATCAAAATGTAATGAGGACGTGACACTCCTAAATACTGATGAGGATGTTGATCAAGCTGACTGGTTATCCAAAATGAAGAATTTCCTCTTCTCAGGAGCATACTCGAGCAAACATGGATAAAAACCAAAGATGAACTTTTCATCTTTAATCTATCCCATATGTTTTGGTAGATAGCATTCTCTTTCGAAAAGATTTGAACGGTGTTCTCCTTCGGTGCGTAGGACCGGAACAGGTAAGTAAGATACTAGAAGAATTTCATAATGGCCTATCTGGAGGACATTATTCCACACGAACAACAACTACCAAGATCATGCGAGCTAGCTACTATTGGATGGATTTATTCAAGGATGCCCATCTCATGGGTAAGGAAATGTAAGGAATGTGCCTTTTTCACAGGTAAGCAGAAGTTGGCAGCTCTTCCGCTGCATCCAATTCAAGTGGATCAACCCTTTGTTCAATGGGGGTTGGACTTCATCGGAATGATTAATCCTCCATCCAGTGACGGACATAAGTGGGTCCTTACTACTGCAACAAACTATTTTACTTGATGGATAGAGGTGGTAGCATTAAAAGAGAGCAATGAAAAGGCAGTTCTAGATTTTTTGGAGGGTATAATGACGAGGTTCGATGTTCCATTTATAGTCATTTCAGACAACGTCGTTGGATTTTCTTGGTATGAAATTGAGTGAATGGGCTGTTAAAAATGGGGTATACCTCAAAACTTTGTCCAATTACTATCTGCAAGGAAACAGATTGGCTGAGTCTAGCAACAAAAACCTTATAAGGATTATTAAGCGCATAATGGAGACTAACAAGAGGACTTGGCATACACAGCTTAAGACCGCCTTATGGGTAGATCGGATCACACCTAAAAGGGCCATTAGAAATTCTCCTTTTGTTCTTGTATATGGAAGAGAGGCAAAAATCCCACTCTCATTGGAGTTACCTTCTTTGGAGTTAGCTCATCAACTTGAAGTTATAGAGAGTGATCCTCTGACAGTAAGGTTTGTTGAACTCATGGAGTTAGAGGAAGTATGAGACAAGGCTATGAAAACTTTGGAGCAGCATCAGGCTCAAGTTAAGAAATATTTTGACAAGAAGGCGTCCGAGGTGGTTTTCAAGAGGGAGATTTAGTTCTCAAATGGGATGAAGACAGGGCCAAACCAGGCAGGCATGCCAAATTTGACGCTCTCTGGAGTGGGCCATACATCATCACAAGTTGCAAAGAGGAAAATTCATTTCGTCTATCTAGGCTCAATGGAGAAGAACTGCCCATTCATGTGAATGGGATACATCTCAAAGCTTGTTTTTGAGAAGCGTTCCACCCCTGTACAATTAAATTAGGTGTTTTCCTCCAAGTTCTTATGCACATTGTTGTGTGTTGTTGTTTTTATTTCCTTGTTCTTTGTGTTTTGTGTTGTTCTGCACATTGTTTCATCATTGGAAGGTGTCAAGGAGAAGAAAGGTTCAAGGTTTCCATAAGAGTTTCAAAATCTGCTTCATTCAAATTTTTACAGTGTTCCATGGATGTCAAGCATTCAACAGATTCAGTATACTTCATGCTTAGCATTTTGGGAGGTCAGGATATCGGTAATGCTCGAGGAGATTTAGGATGTGTCAAAGAAAATCATACTACTTTAAGGATTCCAACAAAGACTCCATACCCAATGGATGACTTAAGGCTACTGAAATCATGCTTAGCAGGCAATCATCCCGAGAGGTCACCAAAAATGTTATCAATTTTGCACATGTGGCAAGATTAGATAGCGGGGTCCTATCATGTTCAAAATGAAATAATAATCCCAGGAACCCACCTCTTATCGAGATACAATAATTAAAAATAATTCCTAAATTGCATATGAAGAGATCACCTAGCATCGAAAGGCACCCAGTTGATCTCAACTCAGTGAAGAGTTTGGGGTCGAGTTGATAGAGAACCCGATGTCAAATTGATAGTCATCTTGGAAATCATCTTGGTAGAGCCTCTCAGTTGTAAGAGCTCGATGAGATCTTGTTAATGCAAAATATAGCTAGTTGAAAATTGATGAATGAAGGGAACTCTATAAGGATCTCGGTAGAGATCGATGCAAAAAGATATGAAGGCCGAGTCAGGAAAGCTAAGTTAACATGAGGCCAGGTCTAATCCATTAGACAGTGCTCGACCAACCACTTGGGAGAATTATCTTGTTTGACCGAGATGATATGAGATTATGCAGATATGATGATGAGGTCATCTGGTAGTGTTTGAATGAAAAAATGTTTGCAACCAAGCAACCAAATACATCTCAATCAAAATCTCGTAGCACTCTATGGAGAGGGTCGCTTGAAGGAGGCACTACACGTTCTTCTTACAACACATAATCCATCTGTAAATTCTTTAACATATCTTCATCTACTACAGGCTTGCATTACTAAGAAAGCCCTTGCGGAGGCCAAGCAAATCCACTCTCACATCAATGGCAAGGGACACATGTTTGGAAGATGCAAACTACTACCAAATAAACTTATCTACATGTATGACAAGTGTGGAAGTTTGATGGATGCTCGTAAAGTCTTCAACTGCATGACTGATCCAGATCTCTTCTCATGGAATATGGTAATTGTAGCTTACAGAAGGCATGGACATCCTATACATGCATTCAAACTATTTCATGAAATGCAACGAACACCTGACCACCCCGATCACCTGAACATTCGTGTATAGCTTGGCCAATGGAAAAGAATCGATCATTTGAGGATGGAGCTCAGACGTGGTAGCATTGGCTCACTCAGTCGAGCCAGACAAGGTCGTGAGCATCCAGAGTTTTGTTTGGTTCGATTGTAAGTCGAGAAGGAAAAGTTGGGGTTCAAATCCGTGCTAAGGCATTGGCTTGGGAGAATTTCATCCCTTTTGTCGGGTTGGACTTTGATGATGGCAAGCCATTGTAAGATTCCCACATGGGAAATATTTCAGTATATTGCCAAGGTCATAAATTTGATGATGGCAAGCCAAATCAGTATTTCCCCACATAGGATATCTTCATCCCGATTTCCATGGTGGAAAATTTGCAGTGGAAAGCCAACACAAGGTTTTCGCGTAAAGGGGGTCCCGAGTTTCATCTTGCCAGGGACGTGGAAATTTGAGAAAGCATCACCAAGTGGGGATAACCGCTTGACAAGCAAAGGGAAAAGCTCTGCAAACCAACATACCACGTCAAGGCTGAGAAATTTACAGGTCATAGAGTTACTTTCTAGATTAATAGGATAGTTGTGAATTGGAGTGGGTCATGGGGAAAACAATGCGACATAATACCAATTTCAGAGGAGGTAATACCAAGCTCATCAATACAAAGCATGGCGGAAGAATAGGAGCGGGCAGGTTCCTCCTTTCACCGAAGAATCTCAAGGCATCATCGCGATATGGAACAATGTAACAAGCTCTTCTTACTAATGATCAAACTCTCGAATGGAGAAAAATGACCCATCATTGGAGAAGTGTTGCAGAGGAGTTTAGGTGAGCGAACCATCTAATGTATCGAAGGTGAAACTCGTGAAGAAAGGGATTTGCTCGAGTTTTGAGCTTAAAAACATGTCGAAAAGTGATGAGTTGTTGAAACCATGGTGAGATCTCATCCGGTTTGAGATTTAACCAAGAAATAGGCATGTTTAAAGTATAGTAGAAGCCTTTTTGAGTGCTTCTAACAAACAGGTTGTCCAACTATGTTGTTATCTCATTCTCAAGATATCGAATGCATCCTCAAATTGGGATTTTCCTTCAAGATATTTTTATCAAAATCGATTAAGTGACAGTGAGAGTGTTACCAGGAGACCTGATGAAATTTATTACAAAGATTCTCTATTGAGACCTTACTTATTTTATGATGTAACTCATGGAAGTGAATCTCATAGAGGTGGATCTGTTTCATATCAGAATATTCATGAAGTAGAATTTGCTTTGCAATTATATGAGCATCTTCAACGAGTCACTAAGTTGGCAGGCATAAAGGTTTCTGTTGGAATTATCACACCTTACAAGCTACAACTGAAATGTTTGCACCGAGAGTTTGATGTTGTCCTCAAATCGATGAAGGAAAAGGTTTATATATCAATACGGTAGATGCCTTTCAGGGCCAGGGGCGTGATGTAATCATTATGTCTTGTGTCAAGCTTCAAATCATGGGGTTGGATTTGTAGTTGATGTTCTCCATGAATGTGACACTAACACGAGCTCGCAGAGTGCTTTGGGTTATGGGCAACGTACAGCTGCATTGAAGCAATCTAGTGACTGAGTTCAATCGAGGGAGTAAGGAACTCAGATGTGCAAGATGGTAAATATGAGCTCGGTACATAGACATGTGAGAGTCCGAGTTGAGCCAACCAGGTGCTCGGGTCGACATGTAAAACAAAGCCAGTGCAAGTCAGTTGAAGAGCTCATGGGGACACACTTGGTGGTGATATTGATGCTAGGACAACTCAGTAGATTTCATGTAGAGCTCGCCGAGTTGGAAAGAATTGGCTCAGGAAAGCGTGAATGATAATTTAGGGAGCTCGTGGTGTTGTTTCATGGAGTTTGAACGTGGAATGCATGTGAATATGTGGTCCAAAACAAGAAGAAATAACTCTATCTATCAAGCTAGAGCTATCACAGAGAAATCAATCGATTGAGTGTTGACAGGGCCACGTGACGTGATCCCTAACAATTTTCATAGCTCGAAAATCATTTCTAAATAGCGCAACATGTAGGAGTGAAATAATTTAAATTCATTGAATTGTTTAACCTCTGTGGGTCACCAATGTATTATAGAACAAAGCCACGAAGTATGATTTAGAGTCAAACTTTTCATATTGTGGAAACGTTGGTACCAAGTCGAGATAAAGACTAAGCTCGCGGGTGTCAAAGTTTAATGTATTTGTAGAGGCTTTCAATTTCGAGCTTAAAGCTTCATGTTCACGATGCATGTAGGTGGCTTGGTAATTCAGAATGGCTCGATTTAGAGTTTGAAGCAAGAGTGCCAGTAGAGTGGCATTCATGATGCAAGTCTTAACTTTTGTCGGGGTAGGTCCACATGATCTACATGCATTTTGGCTTAATGAGGAAGATATACAACTCAGTCAAGGAACCCTATGCATGAGCATCGAGAAGAGCTGGTGAAAGACGAGTTGTGGAGAATTGAGTTCATTTTGATTAGCTCACAAGGTGTTCAAAAAGCCATGACGGTGGGGTAAATTAGCTCCAATTCGAGCTTATAGAGGATGAGCATGTAGAGAATGAACCAAGCTCGTGGAAAAAAGAAACTCGGAAAGGATAAAACTAACTTGATGGAGCTCGGTGACTTCGTGGGGAAGCTCACATATGTTTCATGAAAGGCAATGTGGAATGCATAAATGGCCTCGAGTTAACCAAGGAAAACGATAAGAATCAAGTTTGATAGCTCACCATTCGAAGGACTCAATGCAAAAGAGCTTGATTGCAAGGCAAGGAAATAGTTGGTGTGGGGTTCAAAATCGAGCCAACCACCGAGTTGGGCTATGTGCAGACTCTATCCACATGGACCCTCCTCCTCTTCAAGTCAAACGGGTCAACGGGGGTCCCGACATTATGTTAATTAATTTAATATTTTTATTTAAATATTTTAATAATAATATTTATTATTATTATTTAAATATTCTTTTAATTAATTGAGAAGACTAGGTCATCAGGCAATTAATGACCCATGATGGAACCTTCTCAGGTAGTTCAACTAACTGTAATAAATACATCATGGGCCTTCAATTTAGGAATGTAATTATGACATTTCCTCTTCTTTCTCACATATTCTTCTATAAATGTAAGTTGGAAGCTCATTTCAAAGGGTTCCAACAGTTTAGACAAGTTGGATAGTTAGATATCTTAGGCGAGTGTATGCTTTTCAAGAGTCCTCTCTCTTCTGCAAGTTGTTCTTGTGTGTTGAGAGAACTTTCAAGCTTCCTCTTCAAGACTGTAATGACAACTATTGCCTCTTCTGAATGTATGATGCATTGTGCATGTTATTGAAGCAATAAAAGTGTGTGTTTTGTGACTAATCTTGGTCCTTTCATCCTTCTATGCTTCTTTGTGCCTTTCTCATACTTGCAGGTACACTGTGCAAGTTTAAGTTTCTATTGCAGGTTCTTGGAGTTCATGTGCTTATCGAGTGGTGGAGTATTGCATGTAGTTGAGTTGTGGTGTCACATTCACCCTTCTTGAGTTCATCCTTCTTCACTTTGGTAAACTAGTATATTTCTGATGTCGATAAAGTTTAACAAAGGGAACACATGTATCTTAGTTTGTGGTATCTGTACCCTCTCTAAGTTGCGAGTAGGTGAAGTTAACTTTTGTGGTGCACACACCCTCTTCAAATTAACCCTTCATGTGTCTGGAAACACCCTTTATTTGGTGCATCACCATCCCTAGTATAGTTTCATTTCTGTAAATCTCTTTCCTAAAACCCCATGAAAATGTTACTAGATAATCATTTTTATTACACTAGAGAGTAGTACAACACTTAGTTTAGGAAGAGGAAGCCACCTTCTCAGGAGGTTCACTTGAGCCCAAGTCCCTGCTTGAGAGGTGATCCAATGTGTCCCAATCACACTGAACATCCTATTCACATCTTGGCCATTTGGGGCATGCGGTGATTTAGCGACAATAGTAACCTTGTTTGAGAGGTTGGCCATTTTCTCAAATTTTGGAGCAAAGGGAGATCTGCGCATGCAAACAAGAAGTAGAGCTCTTTCGTACATCCAAGCCACCATAGCTAGCACAACCATTGATCAGAAGGTATTTGCATTCACAGGAGCATTCTCGGGGAAGCAATGCCGCAACACCGACCGCCATTTCACCGATCGACCATCAACACCACCCAACCATTGAACCCGCACAACAATAAGTGTGCTTCTAACTCCGCGCACCATTTCATTTCTATCCAATTTATAAAGGTTCTTCACCTTTTTTATCGACCACCATTTATATTTTTACCTCACCAATATTGCCTTCATGTGAATCCAACCATTCCCATCACTCATAATCATTTTAATCACCTCTGTCCATTCCGAGTACCTTTGAATAATTCCAACACCTCCACGAGACCTAAACCAACTCCTTACCATCTCGATTCACCTCGAGACAAATCCCCAAAACCATGAACTATTGAGTTATTATCAACTCACCTTAACTGCGTCGGTTCTTACTAAACCGTCATTGGTCATACTGACGACATTGGGCTCTGTATTTGCAATCCTACTAATAGAAGATCCCGATAACCTTTTCCCAGTGACCCAGTGACACGGAACCTAACCATGACTGTTCCAACACCTTGATTATTCACCTTTTTCTAGATCTAATAATAGCCTAGCTTGTTATGTTAGATTTGCTTATTGTATTTGGATTAGATACCTAAATCATATCAACTAGTATAACCTTGTTTATTTATGTCATTTCTTGCATTAAATTTTATTAAACAGTGGGTTGACTGCCACCGAGGAAGTATCACACTTCCTAGATCTAGCACACGGTAGACAACACACCGACATATATTATTTAATCCTATTTTGTGGTCTTGTTGTGTACTTCGGGTAGTTCCTCCTAGCTAAAAGGAAGCTCTCACAGTTAACATTGGATCGAGAAGTCAAAACACGTGCACAACCTTCAAACCAACCATCACAACAAGTATTCATCCTCAACCCATAACATTATCTATTTCGTCACATTCAAAACGTAAAGAAAATAGTGAAACATTTTGGCACACCCGATGGGACCCATTCGGGGTTCCTTGCATCTTATTAATTCTAGGCAAAAGTTGTATGATTGTTTCCTTCTAAAAGTATTCTACATTAATCTCCTTATTTAGAATCTTCCTCTCTTTGTATTGTCTCAAAACAATCATGTTTTGGTGTTATAAAAAGAACACTTCTTGTCTTGCATTAGTATTGCTTTAGTGAAAGAGAATCTCTCTTCCTCTATTTCTATTGTCTCAAAGCAATCGTGTTTTGGTGTTATAAAAATAACACTTATTTTCTTTCATTAGTATTGCATTAGTGAAAGAGCATATCTCTTCCTATTCATTATTTGCAACATCGAACATCACACTTTTATTTGGGTTTTAAAACACTTGCATTCCATTTCTTGTATGTTGCATTTAGCTCACAATAAAACGAGGGAAACCTATATGTTGGAATTCATGCCCAACTAATGGTTGACGTAAAATAATCATAGAAAGCACATTCTCTCTCTCTCTCTCTCTATCTGTCCAAAGCGCACAAAAATTTGAATACACACACCTTCTTAAACATCTTACCTAGGAACTCATGTCAATGATCACACAATCAGAGGATTGATAGGTAATCCCTAGCTGGTTATCTCTGTCCAGTACCCCATTAGAGGAAGGACCACCCCCACCATAACATAACCTGAAACCTCACCCTTTAGATTTCCTTTTTGTAGGACACCTTCCCAACCAAAAACTCTGTTCTGAATTCACGTGTCAGTCATAAATAGCATAAGCTACAAAAAATATAAAATTCACTTTTAGGACTGCATGTTTTCATAGATTTGTGCTTGAATTGCATTTTGAGGGGAGAGGATACATTTTCTTCATCTTTATTTTTCCTTTCACACTCTACCATCATAGTTCTAAATTTCTCACGAGTGTCTCAGGCCTCATCTATCATACCGGGCTTACGGGTTGATTCTTGATCAATATAAATTCACAACACCTCATTTTTATTCATTCTTTAGATTTCATAGTGCTTAGCTACGGTCCCGAGACCATCATCGGTTTTTACATGTGACCGACATCGATTTATCTAACTTGGCATCGGTTTATCTAACCGGTATCGGTTCTTGTTTGTTGGTCGATCTACCCAAAGAACACTCATCTCACCTTCTTTTATGTCTAAAAGTTTATGTGTGTCACCATACTCTCTGTATTTTGATCATAGTCCTCCAATACAATCTCCCTATCTAACAGTCACCATTTTCTGTTGTTTTTTTTGAAATTGTTATTCTTCACAGTAACTATCATCGGTCATTTTGTGGACCGGCATCAGAATCACACCTTTGCGACATCGGCCACCCTATCTTGATTTTTATCAAAATATTTTCCTCTCAAAATTTATTTTGTCCTATTTCTATTGTCCCTGTGTCATTTACATAGTACTGATTTACACGATTTATGTTGACTACATGTGACCAAACTAACGCCCTCATCTTTCACACTAGCCGTCACCACTCCCACCTAGTCCATTACCGCCATCCATTTTGTTACCTATGGATCTAACTCAGCTTATCCCCATCACTACCGGTGATGAGGAGTTTACGAGACTCCTTGACCAGAATCCCACTGCCCTCCAGTACTACCTTTCTCATTCTTCCACCCAGGATTCCTCGAGATAGTTAATATATGGCATGCCTGTATCTATCCCTCCTGCTCTAGCCCCCACTTCTACGTCAGCTAGCACTAGTTCGATGCTACCATCATCCACTTTATCACTTGTGGTGTCTCAGCTAAATCCCACAACCACTATAACTACAACATCTACGTCGTCAATCACACCTGCGACATCAATTGTTCCTCTTACAATCGCTATGAGTATAACTTCATCTACACTCATCATTCCACATATACCCATTACATCACAACCACCTCTGGTGTCGACAACTTACACCCCTTTCCAAAACCTCATCCTCTCTATCCCATAATCCTTACCCTTGATCGCCACTAGAGTTGTTACGACTACCCCACCCGCTTACACATATTACCAACAACCCCGACCTCATCTATCACTTACACTAGCTATGTGCCACCCACATCTATTCCTCCTGTGCAGTTCTCATACTCAGTGCCACCATACACCAAAGATACCACTTGCCTCATACATTCAAAGATCAACCCCTTTTTCTGCGAGGGGTACCCATTCATCCCAACCTACTAACTACCTCATTAAAATGATGATGGAGAAAATGCGAGACCTTAGAAGCATCATTTTACGGCTCTCATAATTCTTTAACATATGATGAAATCAGAATGAGCCTATCCATCCATCTATCCTCATTCATCCTTACCAGTGCATTGGGAAATGCCTAAATTCAATTGCTTCGATAGTAAAGAAGACCCACAACAACACTTGCGTTCATTCAAACATGGGTGTTACCTAATCGCCCATGATGACACTTTACTCCTACGAACCTTCCCAATGTCCCTAATAGGACCAACATTAGATTGGTACAATGGACTACCTCGACATTCTATCTATTCCTTTAATCAAGTAGCCCAAGCTTTCTGGATCATTTTTCAATCAATGTTACCAAGAAAGTCACGATGGTGATCTCTATTCAACCGGTAGTACAAAGACGAATCTATCATAGATTTCATTGCCCACTTAGTAGAGTATCATCAACCGATTGCGTTACAAGTACCTCAGACTAAACTTATTGATTTGTTCACTAGAGCTTGTGCAGACACATCTCACCAACTCTACAAGTTCAAACCTTCGAACCTTTGATGAAGCGTTCACCATGGCCCGAAAACTAGAAATTCATGTCATTGAAGAAAATAAAATCCAATTATGGAACAAGAACATCCCATTCAAATCAAATGATTCTTCTTCATCTTCAAAACCCCAAAATAACTATTCAAAGCCCAAAGGATCTTCCAATACGGTAGTCCTCAAGGTGGGTCCACCTCATCCTTCTAATCAGGCTCAACCTTCTTCCAATCTTTCTCTCTGTCAGTGTTTCAGCTCCAGTGAGCAAGCAAAATACACTTCGATTGGAGAGCCTATTTTTCAGTCTTAGAAAAACTTCTTAAAGTTGGAGCCATTACACTTCCTCCCATCAAACCTCATACAGGTTTCGACCGCGCTCGTTTTATGCCCACATGGTATAAAGAGCACGACTACTGTAATTATCATCACGTTAAAGGACATAGTGATGGTAACTGCATAACTTTCAAAAACATTGTTCAAGAGATGATAAACAATGGAGAAATTTTCGTAGACAACTGAATGCGCTAGCAAATCAGAATTTGCACATCTTCAAAAAGCCATTCCCTAATCATAAACCATCGTCTAATCAAAATAGTGAACCTTCATCCAGTGATAACATCCTCTGCAAGGTTCATGCAGTTTTCGATATCATGCCAATTGTTTCTCAACACCTACCTACTTCATCTATTGAGGAAATCTTGGCACGAGCTCCTCCACCCATAGAGGATCATACCTCTTCTTCTCCTCCACCCAGAGGAGTCCCTCTCATCTCCCTTGCTCTCATGGAGGAATCCACACTTTTTGCAAATGCCATGTTATCGTCCACTTCCCAACCTTCTGAACCATCAACACTTGTTATTCTCCCATCCACAAGAGAATCATCATCGCCTTCTCCTCCACCAAGAGAGAATTCTACCTCACCTGACCTATTATCTCTCCTACCCAAGGGAGATGCTTTAGACATGTCACTACTTGTTGGGGATAGTTCTCCCCTAGCATCCCAGTAACCCTATTGACATGATCTAGGTTATTTTGCCTGAGAATCCAAGGCCGCCTAATTCCTTGTCTCACAGACATATTTTATAGGGATTGTTGCCCAACCCACTCCATCACCTTCTTCAGTAATCTAGTTTTCATGGTTGGTAGATCGTTTAGATTATGTTGATCATTCCATGCTCTGGGGACGTCTTTGGCTCCTCATTTTGACCCAAATGCAAATGTTTCCTGAAGATACTTCCATGATCTACCCAAATATATTTTCGGAAACCAAAATTACACTAACCATGCCAATTGAAATGACTTCCTCTTCATCATCCCTACTTCCATCCAAACTTCTACCCATCACTACAACTATTCCCACTCTTATATCCCCACCCGTATCTAGACCCATCACTACTTTGGGTGTTATGCCAACATCAAGCCTTACTCACCCACCTATCAGATTGGACTTAGTTACATCTTCCATAATCTGCAATAGCATTATCCTCCACTAAAAATAAAACCCAACCCTCTAGGCCACGTACATCGGTCTCACCTACTACACCCTTGTCACCCTCCCCCCCTGTCCATCCTAGGCCTCATCCATCAACCTTGACCAAACAATCTCACACCCAAAGCTAGTCAAAAGC
Organism: Taxus wallichiana var. yunnanensis; assembly: GCA_018340775.1. NCBI lineage: Eukaryota > Viridiplantae > Streptophyta > Pinopsida > Cupressales > Taxaceae > Taxus > Taxus wallichiana. Next base: position 74,418,456 of record CM031242.1, read on the forward strand.
TAAACAACCTACTACTACATCACGAGCCTTTGTTACACCTCATTCACCCAAAACCAAGCTCCCTCACCCTCACCCATGCACTTCTTGCCACCTATACCTCCACCAATTACTATAACCCCAACCTTGCCTATACGACTTCAACCAATGCCACCTACCCAACCTTTACCAACCACCTCCACCACAACTCAGTTGCCCCCATGGGTAACCCGTCCTCTACCACCATCTGCTTTTCCTTCTACATCCCGTACTCCCATGTCACCTTTACCCAAGAAGGTGCAACCCAAAGATAAGAGTCTGCTACCCTCCACTAAGGTATTCAAACCAACCAAACCTTCCATCGCCAACTCTTCTACCCCACCTTTACCCAAATAGATGCAACAAGACCTAAGACCACTCCACATACCAAACTAGTAGACCAACCCATTCCCCTCCTATGAATCCTCTTCCTTCACAATTAGCCACACATGTACCCAAACCCACACTCACCTCCCATTGTGATCCATTTAGCGATGTCCTATGCCAACATTTTAACCAATCTCTTGGAGACTTTTGTCATCACATTACCACTGCTTTGACCTTACGATCCTCTTAAACCAAAACCAAAATGGTTTGATGAAACCAAGATTTGTGCCTATCATCATGTGTCAAGACATGATGTTGAAAATTGTAAGGCTCTGAAGACCGTTCTTCTTCAACTTTGTCCTCTTGAACAAAATTTTGACGATGATGACCTTCTTGATGAGGACCATGCTCCACCATCACCTATCACCATACATCATTGTCCTTTACCCATTCAGTGATCAATATCTCCACCCCCACAACCATTTTTCCCACCTCCAAAATTCAAGATCAACATGGTCCGTATAAGAGAGTTGGCCAAACCACCACCCAAATGTCAATGCACCCTACTCATTTCACAAGGCTCTTATCCACCACTAGGATTTTTTCCCTCATGCCATTATACCTTTCATGACACACCCTCTCCATCCACCTCCCCTCAGATTAACATGGTTCACGTTGTTACCCGCAATCAAAAAGATAAAGGCAAAGAAAAAGTAACTAGCCCGATAACCAACCTTGTACCCAATATACCATCTGCACCCACTCCCAAAATCACCATCCATGAGACCTACATACCCTATCTATGATGGGGTCACCCATCACGTAATGATAAAACAATTACATCAGTCTCCTCTAAAGATGTCTTTGTATGATCTCATCTAGACTTATGAATCCCACAAACAAGCCCTTATCGAGGTTTTACAATCCATTGAAGTTCTACCCAATAACCCCATGCCGGTGGCCTCGATTATCACCCCTCACCATGTGGCCTTACTAACAAAATCAACTCCTCCTTCTACCCCTACAACCCCTCCTCGCATCGCCACCCTCGAGATTCTCTAAAGAGGAGATTGTGCCTCTCTATCAAATGACCCATATCCCGCCCCTATTATTTTCTACCTATATCAATAACATACATATACGATGCATCATGATTGATGGTGGTGATAGCATTAACATCATCTCCTCCCACATATACAATCAAATGTGTATTCCTTCTAATTATATGCATAATAACCCAGTTATGCTATGCTCCTTCAACAACGCCATCACCTCCACCCTTGGCACTATTATCCTTCATGTTTGTGTAGGCCCTCGCATTATCCCGAAACTATTCTACATCTTAGAGGGGAGTTCCAATATAACCTATTACTCGACAGACCCTGGATTCACGTCATGGGTTGTGTCCCTTCAACTTTACACCATTGTGTAAAATTTGAGCATGAAGGACATAATTACACCATCCCAGTCGACCCGTTGCCATTCAAAACCTGTAACATGTTGTACTGACCCAATGATGTACTTGTACCAATCAAGGCATCTATCACTAACCCCACTTCACCTTTTCCCACAAGCCCTTCCACCAAGGCTTCCACCGCATCTCCACATCTAACCCTATTATTCCTACTATCGCCGTAGCCTCTACAGCTGACTCATCTACTTCCCAATCATCTAGTAAGTCATCTATCCCCGCTACCCACATATCGACTACTGATCCCTTAGAAGGTGTTTTTCAACGCCTCACTTTGGGAGAGTACCACCTATACAATATCAACACATTCCTCACCTTGCAAGAGTATGGGAACTGTGTCAGCACCCTAGTTATGACTACCGCGTAGGTGAGGTTTTTCCTTATGGTCCTCCCCACCTTCATACTAATCTAACATATGGGGACTTGATATTGCCACTTATTCACCTAAACCTCCATCCCAAACACAACCATTTTCATCTGACTTACACTCCCTTACTAACCACTACTTTGCTCACACTTTCCTCCATCGTTGCGCATGGAAAGGCTTTGGCTTCAGTTTTTACGAATAGGGCCACCATAGTTTCATATCCGTACAAAACAATGACCGTAGTGGCATTGGCTTTGATGCACCACCTCCCAAGAAGGCTCGTGTCGACCTCATTGAGGAAGACAAAACTTCTCCACCTCATTCACCCACGTCACCATCTTCGCCCACGAAGTCCATAGATCCTGAATCTATTCCTTATTACTTTTTTTTCCTAAACACAATTTCCCTAGGACCTCTGACCTATAAACGCGATGGCGAGGCTTCCTCTTCTCTCCCATTCCTATATCCTGACATGATCGATAATGATACACCTTTTATTAACGTCGTTTAATGTTAGGACGATGAGTCCATCCTCACCTACCTTGTAGTGCGAAGATGCTTATATTCACCGGTTGTTACCTTTCGAGATGCAAACCATGTTGAACAAATTGACGATTGAAATCAACATTAATACTCAGGATGACCTGCATATTCTAAAGATAGCCCAATCTTTAGATGTTACTGAGTAAAAAGCTTTGCCTCTTTCCTTCGGGATCATAACAACACTTTTGCTTAGTCCTATGCCGATATGCCGGTATTGACCTGTTATCCCAAATTTTCCCCTAGAAATTTTGGTCAGAACAAGCCTTACACATAAAGAAAACATGAAGGGAAATGATTTAGACCCATGAGCTTGAGTTCTAAAACCAGGAAAAGTGAAAACAGAGGCCCGAGAAAGTCAAATTTGACCCTACACAAGAAGAAATAGAAGAAACGGTTCTTTTGGGTGTTTCCATGTCTTAAATCTATTTAAAGGGTCGAGGGAGGACTCAACAATGGAATTACAGGGTCAGAGAAGAAGGGGCAGTGCCAAGAGAGGCTAGGAGCAAGAAAGGAAAAATGGCAAGGATCCAAGGTCTTCGGGCTCAAAACCATTCAGGAAAGAATCTAGAATCGACTAAGTATGGAAGAGCCAGCAGAGGGAACCACATGTCCTAATGACACTCCTCCAAAGGTGAATCCAAAAAGAGAAGCTCAAACAAGTGTTGCATCTCCACGTGTCTCAGAACAAAACAAAGGAAGGGGAAAATGGTCAAGCAAAGTCAAAAGGCGGAGCTTCGAGGCCATGGGGTTTTTTAAGTTTTACGTTTCGTGAAAAGGGGAAAAGGTAAATTATGGACCCGCAAACCTGTTTTTTCTCTAATCTAGCTACATGTGTCCCATCTCAAAAGGGGGACCCATTTTCAAACTATTTTCCCATCCATTTGTATGGATCCGATACAAACTTCAAAGGGGCATATATTTCGACTCAAGGCTCAAAATATTGAAAATCTGACACCATTGGAAAGATCTCGGCCTCACCTATGCCATGGAGGTATGAGACTTTAATTTTGAGGAGGTTAGGTAAAGGAAAATGGAGGAAACATTTTCGGCCTTTAATGCAGGATCCATCTGTCTCAACAACCAGATCGGATTCGATTTGTTTCCATCGTTTCCTCTTCTTTCAAGGCACCGAATCAAGGAATCATGTAGTAAAGATGGATTTGGGGCATATTTTATTAAGCTTTAACAATGTGGTTGAGTTTCAACCTACTTTTCCCACTTCTCTCTCTCTCTTTCTTCTCTCTGATCAAATCTATAAATACAGGGGCAGGATTCATTGTAAAGGGTTGTTCATTCTCCTTCCCTGCCCCCTCTCTCTTTCTTCTCTAGGTCAAATGTGGAGTTTAAGCCTCCTCCCTTGGCTTTGTAATGGCATTTTCTTGCCTCTTGCCCATTAATGGTGTACTGTGTGAACTCCTGGAGTAATAAAATTTGTTTCGTGATGCATTTTGTCCATCCTTTGCTCATTTTGTTGTCTCTTCTCACCTCTCACCATTATAGGGTATACTGTGCATATCTCTGATGTTGATTGTAGGTTTTGGGAGCTGTGTTTAAGGGGTTTGAAATGGTGTTCTATGTGAAACTTTATCCTTGGTCTGTGATGCATCTGTCCATCCTCTCCATTGCTCACCTCTCTCCATTTCAGGCAGTTGGGTTTGTGATCAGTAGTTCCCTTTTCTGGTGTTATCACCTATGTATATAGTAGGATTTACTTCATGCTCTCTCTCTCTCTCTCTCTCTCTCTCTCTCCTTGGTCCCTTGGAATTGTTAGATTAGGAGTAGATAGTCACATTTCCTTCCTTAGAAGTAGTTTAGTGCTAGGATTAGGAAGAGGAACCAACCTTCTCTAGAGGATCATTCCCATTTGCAAGTCCCACAACTTGGGGAATGATCCAATGTTATGCAAATCACACCAAATGAGTCTACCTTAGAAAAGTAGATTTTTAGAGCTCATTTGGGGGTGTTGTGATTTCACACTAACATTTTTGGCACACTTGAGTGTGGGACAGGTCTGAAGCACCTTACCACTTCACTTCATCAGGTTCGATGTGCTCTTGGTGAAGATTTCAACCTTTGGAGGCACTTTCAAGCACATCTGGCGACTCCATCTGGTCAAAACCCATTCTCTGAGTTGCAGACCTTTTCCATCCATTTCCACTCATTTTCATCTATTTTCCTCTTCCATCTCTTCCATTTTCTCCCATTCCATGAGGTTGTATAATTATGACTTCATTCCCTTCATGGAACTCACACTTACAACAATACAATCCACCTCAATGTATTTCCCAACTCCTCCTAGATCAGCATTATAATCAGATCCAGGACCATTATGCTTACCCATATGAGCAGTGTCAAAACTAGTTTGACTATGAAGCTTATCAAGGACAAGGGGACGCATATGATGGTGATAGTTATGCAGAGGATGTTGGTCTACTGGAGAAGATTCAAAAATGGAGGTTGACATGGTTCAATCAAGGGGCATAACACAAATGAAGGCATTCAAGATTGGTTATAGGGCACCTTGTCCATGGGAAGGCCCTTTTCCAAGACATTACAGCCCTCAAGAGAAGCTTGACTTCATGGTTAAAGTGTTGCCTCAACTTACACAAGTGGATTGAGGACATTGGGGCTTATGAGCAAAGTGCGGGACAACCTTGTCAATGGGTAAGTCAATCACCAGCTCCCTGCCTTTCATTTTCTCTCCCTCAATCTTTATCATTTCAGCAGAGGCAAGAGTCAAGCCCCTCACTTGCTGCCCCAAGTGTTGATTTCATTTCTCCATCTCCTAGTCTTCCACCTCATCTCAGTTCTTCTATCCTTTTCCCTTCCAAACAGTCATCCCCTCCAAACAAACAAGAAGTTACACCTCCCTTCCCACCACAAACAATTGCAAAGATGGTTGAACCCCAACCTGCCACTCCTCTTGCTTTCCCAAGCCCATGTTGGGAAGAGACTCAAGAATCTAGTCAAGGAGAACAACAAGAAGAGGATCCCAACAGAAAAAGAAATGAAATGAAAAACGAAGAGTTGGGCTACCAAATTTGGGTTTACAAAATATCCCTTGATGGTCAAGCCAATAGAGGAGGTCAAGATTGAAGAACCAGTGGTGGCTGAGGCTAAGTTTGTAGCAGAAGAAGAGCAAGAACAAGAGGAGGAACAATCAGTCCCAAGCCCCATTAAAGAGGAGCAGCTGGGAGAGATCATATTAGTGTTGAGGCCACTCAATGAAGAAGGCATCATTGAAGATTTTTTGCTTTCATTTCAAGGGCCTGATTTGATTGATGAACCCATGATGGAAGAGGACCATATAATTCCAGAGGCTCTAAGTGTGGAGCAGGCTATAGGGGAACCTTTAGTTCTTCCTCCCACTTCATCCCCTTCAAGATCTGATGTTGAAGAAGAGTTTGATCTTTCAAACTTCATGTTTGAGAGTGAAGGGAGCCATGGTGATCAAGTTGTAGATCAAGAAGGCACCATGGAGGAGGTAGAGCACATGCAACAGGACAACAAGGAGGCAGATTACCTGTCTGACTTGGAGGATTGCCTTGATGGAGGGGAACCCATGGAGATCACATCATTTTTTCCTCCATCCATCTTCCACGCACATGAACCTGCTACCATGAAGGAGGATATTCAAGTGCAAAATCTGCACTCCATAATGGCCCTCTGGAACCAAGGTTGGAAGATCTTGATCTTCCATGTTCTTCAAAGGAGGAGGAAGAGAAAAGGTAGGAGGATGTCATCATCTCTCTCACACCATCCACCCAAGAAGGTCCACAAGAAGACTCCATTTTTGGAGTTGAATTTCGAGAAATGGGCACATCCAAAGGATCAGACCATGCCCAATCAGATACTTGGCTTCATTAGAGCCAAGGGAGAAGCCAAAACCAGTCATGCCTACTCCAAGGCATGAGGATGAGCATCAAAGTACCAAGGGTCATCATCAACACCTCCAGAAGTCGATGTAAGTCAGCTTGAGGAGGTATTTTCCATTAATGTTGATACCTTGATGATTTGGGTGGAGGACCGGCTTATTGTCAGTTTTTCACTCATACAGGAAGCTATATTTAGTGTCAAATCATTTGCATGGTTGCCCCTCTTGAGAAAGGGAAGCTACTTCTCCCTGCTGTAGTAGGATTTGTTTAGCATTCTTTCTCTCTGGTTAGTGTAGGAGTAGGAGTAGACTTTGTTTCAATAGAAGAAGTGCTTATGCACACTCTGCATGTCTCATTTGAGGCATGTATGATTTGGTCTTTGTATATAAGTTTTGTTCGCATTGCTCTAGAGGTGCACAAGGCTAGGCTCTTCACTATTTATGGTCAGAAAGATCCATAGTTTCCTGTAATAGTTGCAAATTCCAAAAAGAAAACAAATGCAGAGCAACTAAAGTCATTTCAAAACAGTCCATTTTAGGGACAGATGAAAGTCCTAGAGTTAAAATAATTTTCTACTCTCAGAAATTCCATTTCCAAGATTTCCTTATGAAAATTGAGAGTGCAGACTCAGGGTCAGACAAAACATAGAAAAGGCATACAATCAGGCTCACAGTGGCTCAGGGATCAGACCTTCAAAGGTTCAGATCAGTTTCATGTTTATCAAGCAGACTCCATGCCCAATGGATGCTTCAAGGCCACTGGTCTCTTCATCTAGCAGGAAGATGTCCCCGTGAGTCGCCAAATTGTTATCCCAAATTCCCCCTAGAAAGTTTGGTTAGAACAAGCCTTACACATAAAGAAAACATGAAGGGAATGATTCAAGACCCACGAGCTTGAGTTCCAGAACCAGGAAAAGTGAAAATAGAGGCCCGAGAAAGTCAAATTTGACCTATGCACAAGAAGAAATAGAAGAAACGGTTCTTCTGGGTGTTTCCATGTCTTAAATCTATTTAAAGGGTCGAGGGAGGACTCAACAATGGAATTATAGGGTCAGAGAAGAAGGGCAGTGCCACAAGAGAGGCCAAGAGCAAGAAAGGAAAAACGGAAAGGATCCAAGGTCTTCAGGCTCAAAACCGTTCAGGAAAGAATCCAAAATCGACTAAGTATGGAAGAGCTAGCAGAGGGAACCACGTGTCCTAATCGGCGCTCCTCCAAAGGTGAATCCAAAAAGAGAAGCTCAAATAAGCACCACATCTCCATGTGTCTCAGGATGAAATGGAGGTAGGGGCAAATGGTCAAGCAGAGTCAAAAGGCGGAGCTTCGGGGCCATGGGGGTTTTCTAAGTTTTATGTTTTGCGAAAAGGGGAAAAGGTAAATTATGGACCCGAAAACTTGAATTTTTTCTCTAATATGGCTGCCACGTGTCCCATCTCAAAAGGGGGACCCATTTTCAAACTGTTTTCCCCATCCATTCGTATGGATCTCGATACAAACTTTGAAGGGGCATATCTTTCGACTCAAGGCTCAAAATATTGCAAATATGACACCATTGGAAAGATCTTGGCCTCACCTACACCATGGAGGTCTGAGACTTTAATTTTGAGGAGGTTAGGTAAAGGAAAATGGAGGAAACATCTTCGGGCCTTCAATGCAGGATCCATCTATCTCAACAACCAGATCAGATTCGATCTGTTTCTACTGCATTTCCTCTTCTTTCAAGGCACAAATCAAGGAATCATGCAAGTAAAGATGGATTTGGGGCATATTTTATTAGAAGCATTAACAACAGTGGTTGAGTTTGACCTACTTTTCCCACTTCTCTCTCTCTCTCTCTCTTCTTCTCTTCGATCAAATCTATAAATACAAGGCAAGATTCATTGTAAAGGGTTGTTCATTCTTCTTCCCTACCCCCTCTCTCTTTCTTCTCTAGGGTCGAATGTGGAGTTTAAGCCTCCTCCCTTGGATTTGTAATGGAATTTTCTTACCTCTTTCCCATTAATGGTGTATTGTGTGAACTCTTGGAGCAATAAAATCTATTTTGTGATGCGTTTTGTCCATCCTTTGCTCATTTTGTTGTCTTTCTCACCTCTCACCATTGCTAAGGTATCTGTGCATATCTCGATGTCATTGTAGGTTTTGGGAGTTTGTGTTTAAGGGGTTTGAAATGGTGTTGTGTGTGAACTTTATCCTTTGTTTGTGATGCATCTGTCCATCCTCTCCATTGCTCACTCTCTCCATTTGGTAGTTGGGTTTGTGATCAGCAATTCCCTTTTCTCGACCATTGTGTTTATTTATCACCTTTGTAGTATAGGATTTCTTTACTTCCATGCTCTCTCTCTCTCTCTCTCTCTCTCTCTCTCTCTCCTTGGTCCTTAGAATTGTTAGATTAGGAGTAGATAGTCACATTTCCTTCCTTAGAAGTAGTTTAGTGCTAGGATTAGGAAGAGGAACCAACCTTCTCTAGAGGATCATTCCCATTTGCAAGTCCCACAGCTTGGGGAATGATCCAATGTTATGCAATCACACCAAATGAGTCTGTCCTAGAAAAGTAAATTTTTAGAGCTCATTTGGGGGTGCTGTGATTTCACACTAACATGACCCAAAAATCATGGTTCACAATATCGTAACCATTCTTAATGCCAAATCCATCAAACAAAAGCTACGGAAAATACATCCTCGCATTGCTCTTACTGGTCAAAGAATAGCTTCAACGCCTTCTCTTAGTTTCCTTCATCTACCATTGATTATCCCCAATGGATTTTTAACATCATTCTTGTCACAAAGGCAAGAGGGGACTCGCATTTGCATGAAATTAATGACCTCAACCTAGATTGTCCTAAAGACGATTTTCCCCACTAGGCATTGACCAACTCATTGATCTCACTTCCGCCACGAAATGCTATCACTCATGGATGGTTTCTTGGGTTACAATCAAATATGGCTTACTCTAGATGATCAACACAAGAAGAATCTGAATCAATGCCATAAGCCAACTCTCTCACGGTGGGAATATCAAACTCTGGACTCTCATTTCATCCATCCTTTCATTTTTCATAACTCTCACAAAGGTGGGAATATCAAACTCAATAGCTAACAAGAATGAATGGATGAGAAGGCCAATGAAAGAGGGAGTATCCTGCAAGATGACTTTGATGTTGCCTACAATGATGCATGAATCCTTTTATCCCACTTATGTACTGTAAGGTATTGCATCTTTTGCTAGAATTTGACATAACACAAAATTTGTTCGTTAATTTTTGTCCATTTATGCTTGGGAGTATGTTGTTTCCTTCTCGTGCTTAATAGAAAAATTGTTGACTAGGGCTTCTACGACCTCATTAATGAATGGCTTCTTGATGCATTCTACAATTTCTAATGGGCAACCAAATCTAGTGACAATGTGTTGAGATATGAACCTTAATCACTTCATCTATGGAAGTTGTTTTGATGGCCTAGCTTTAATCCACTTGGTTAAATAACGACAAATGCATGGCAACACAATATACTTATTTTGGCATGGGAAAGGAGGAAGTGGATCTACAATGTCTATTCCCACTTTTCAAAGGGACCGACATCGGTGGAAGAATAGGGCATAATGGAATTAGATGAATCTTACGGTGAATCCATGTGTTTGACAAATATCACATGTCTTACAATAATGTATAACAATCTCTAAAAAGAGTGGTTTAGAAATGATAACTTGCATCTAAGATCATTCTTGTTATAAGTTTTCCAGAGAAGTGTCCTCCACATGTACCATTATGGAATTCTTCTATCAGCTCCTTTCTTGATCACGTCCAATTGCTCTCTTTTTTGCCCATCAGGTCCTATTCGAAATAATACTCCATGTAAAATAGAATATGGATGACTTGACTTGAGTAATCTTCCTCTTAGTCTTTATGCTTAGCACCATCTGAAACTTGAATTCATTGAGATAATTCCAAATATCTACGTATTCACTAGGATTGTGGGAAGGATAACAATATCGCATATGAGAAATCATCATCATCCCAAGATGAACCTAAACCATCATAGGCTCGAGAGAGTGCATATGCATTGACATAGCTTCTTTCTGGCCTATTATAATATCAAATTCAAATTCTTATAGCAAAATTATCCATCTCACTTATCCTCCCGATGAAGTTAGGCTTATTTCAAATATATTTTAGACATGACACACATAACAACTATAAATTTCTGCCTTAGCAAGTAATTCCTAAACTTCTTTACAACAAAAATGATAGCTTTAGAGCCTCTTTTTCAGCTACAGATATAATTTACCTCAAGATTACTTTGCTCATTTATCTGCTCCCAAAGTAAATTCCTACGGATGATCATTCCCATTTTCATCCTTTTGGCTCAAAGTACTTCCTCCAATCCGAGGCATCGGTATACACAATGAATGTCTTGATCTCTAATCTAGATTAGGGTTCATTTTAAGACACCCCTATAAAATTGAAGGTGGAAAATACCAGAGAATATACCGTAACCAATTTAGTGAAAGGTGAATTTGCATGTATTAAAAAACAAAATTTTCACCTGGTTTTCAAGGCTCCATCGGTGACGCGTCAAGAAACCACACTAGTTCGTCAATAATGATCGCACGTCGTTTGGCGTGACATTTGTTTCGTAATGATGCGCGACCTTCGAGCGACACTAGATAGTAATGACGCGTGACACGCGCGCGACACTAGCTCGAAATGACGCGCGACAGCGCTCGTAACGACGTCACCAGCCCCCGACAAAGCATGTCATTTGCTTATTGACGCTCTCGCGACACCATCTTCTATTGACGCGCGACACCATCTCCTACCGACGCGCGACATAACCTCCTCCATGGACGCGCGACACAATCTTCTATTAACACGCGACACCATCTTCTATTGGCGCGGCCGACACTATCCTCTATTATTACCTTGCGACAATATCTCCTATTGACGCGCGACACTATCTTATATCTATCTTCTACGCGCGACTCAATCCTCTATTGATTGGCGCATAGAAGCGACACCATCTTATCGACGCGTTACGACACTCTCTTGTATTGGACGTGACACATTGTAATCAAATGACGCGCGACAACATCTGTAACAACGCATCAATTGTTGATGGACGCTTGCGTCGATAGGAAGGTAAGTGCGAGTGACGCCCTATTTAGGTTATAAATACCCTTGTGCCACTCATTTTCTCATCTTCATTTTCCGTTCTTGAATTTTTGTAGGTCTAAATCTTTGACAAAGAAATAATGACTATAATGTCGACTTCACATGCTTCCCAAGCTGCAAGTTCGGTGAAGAAAATCAAGAGAATCCAACTCAATCGATTTCCAAGATCAACTACAGAATCCCTTATGCCCTCACATCCATATGGCCTTAAAGATGTCTTCAAAATATCAAGCTATAATGGAAGAGTGTGAATTTACAGGGCTCGTTAATATGCCCCATTTCGAAACAGATCCGGATATTTTGAATTACCTTCTGTCATGCTACAATTCAGAGGACGGTATATTTTATGTGACTCTGAACGATGGCCAAATGTTCCAATTCACTATTGAAGCAAATGACATACATCGGTTTACTGGCCTTCCTATCAGAAATTTACCAATTGTTACAACCAAGGCAACACTAGTGGAAGAAGACAAGAAATTTCTCGAATCAACGTACGGTTTCCATGTTGATTGTAAGTATAATTCCTTTTAATTCATATTTTTAACTATTTTTAATTTCGATACAATTTTTGTTATAGATTTAAAGTAACTTTTCCTGCATTTAGCATTTGCAGCCCATGTCAATAAATCCGGGCGTGGTGTAGATACACAATCAATTGCACACCACTTTCTTGTTGCACTTATTTCATTTTTTCAAGCCAGAATTGTTTTGCAGGGTCGCCAAACGGATATACCAAATTGGGCCATTGCATATATTTGTGCCACTATCTCAAAACATAAATTTGATTGGTGCACATATCTATCCAAAAAAATAAGAACTGAAATAACAAATTCAAAACTCTCAGATAAACCTTTCATTTATTCAACAAACTATCTCCTCGGCTTCTACTATGAGGCACTTTTAAATTTAAAACATAAAGAAATTCCTACTTGCTCTGATGAGGCTTTGAAGAAATTCTCAATTCCATTTGATGAACAACAGGTATAAACTATTTAGTTTGTAATTGTATTACAATTTTCGTCATTACAATGCACAATTATTAAAACTTAAATTTTAATGTTTTGCAGAGAAGATATCTTGAAGCCATTCCAAGAAAAAAAAAGATGTCGAGAGGAAGAGGCCAACAACACGCGGAGGCTTCGGGGGACTCCCAGTCTGAAATGGAAGCTCACTCTCCAAACCCTCAAGCGTTTGAACTCGTTAAACGCCAGAGAAGTAATACATTCTCATATATTATTTACAAATTCCAAAGTTGCATATTTATTTTTCAATTTAAATTTTAACCAAATGAATTGACAACATTTAATATTGATGAATTGCAGGGAATATGGAACCTTCTTCCCCAACTCACTCCATACAGTCGCATGCATTCATATCTTCTGAACAGCCACTGAGTTCAACTCCTACAAGGCCACCCGTGGCACCGAAAAAAACAACCCCTCGACAACAAGGTACAACTTTTCTATAGTATGTTTAATTTCGTAGTTTTCACTTTATGAATTGTTTTAATATTTTCATTTTTCTTGTACTTTTCAGCACATGTCAGTCATGATCAAACCACGGCACCGACACCCACTCAACCATTAATTTTTAAAATGCCACCCGGAGGAAGCAGGTGAAAAGAACATTGGTAAATGCATGCCTTTTGCTCCGGCCCCTAGTGGGACACTAAACCTTGACACCTCGTTTCGAATTCCAACTCTCTCACTTGGTGGCTTGCCCAGTGCAACGGGCATATCTATTTTGAACAATATAAATTTAGATGAAGATTATTTGGGCATTGATAGCAATGACCCAACTGGTTTTTTCGATACCCGCGAGATGATTCAAGGCCAGAAGGTATACTTCAAATTTCAATTTTAATATGCTTTACAATTTTGAATTACATTTTGATTTAAATTTATTTATCTAAATCTTGATTTATATTTTCAAAAACAGGATCAGCCTACCCAAAGGTAGAAACAAGGAGCAGTTGATCTTTGTGAAAGCCCCCATTCTTCTCCAGCAAGATCGTCTGCATCAGATTCAGATAGTGAAGAGTTCCCACCTTTTCCTTTGGAGAACTTAATAGGTAATGATTGTCAATCCCATGTCAGTGAGTTTATTATTCCTCATATCCAACAGCTGATAGAATGGGAGAGAAGGGCTAAAGTTCTTATCAATGAGATCATTAGTCGTTATGAAAATTATTGGCAACGGGATAGTTTATACGCTGCAGTCCAGAATCAACCTGCGAAGATGGATTCCTTACTTACCCAAGTAAAATGTGGGACTATCACGTTTAACAACAACTATAAAGATGACATTTTAGATAAGGCACTAAACAAATTGGAAAATATTAGTGCCGAGGCCCAGGCATATTTTAACAAATGGTCCAAGGACAAGGATTTGGTATCAATCGCAAATGCCGAAAGAGATAGAGCGGTTGTAAGTACTATTACATTCAAACAATCATTTTTGTTAATTTGAAATTTTGAATTTACATTAATATTTTGAATTGACATTACTCTTTTTGTGCAGTTGAAATATGAAAATTTGAAAGAGTCAAAGCGAAGGTTTTGCAAGTTCACTTGGAAACAATGAAGAAAGACTTATCTTATCATGCAAAAAAATTGAAGCAAAATATTGTTTTGGTTAACAAACAAAACAATACACTAAAGCGGATAATTAAAGAGCATGGTCTCGACCCTGACATATTGTTCAAAGCCAAAGAAATTTGCTTTGTCGCATGGAGATGCAACAAATCAAGAAGAAAGAATTTTAAAAAATGCGGGATTTGTTTTGAAGATCTTGTAAGTTCGGGGGTTATTTACGGTGTTGGGGAAAGAGGTACTGACCCATGATGGAAGAATCAGTTGGGAAGAGAGCGAGAATAGAATTGTCTAAAGAAAAGAGGGTTTTGAAAATTAGAAACATTTATTATTAAGGAAACTTTAAATATTGAATTTGAAAACTTCTACTATTGAGTATGTACTATGGTATTTGAATTATATGTATGTTTCTTGTTTACTTGCATTGTCATGTATTGTATGTGGACGTAGATGATGAATGATGACAATTGATAATCAATGATAGATGATAATGAAAGACGATGATAAATTTAATGTGTATAATGTCAAATTTAGTGCCTAAATATCTTGTGGGACTTTGATTATCTTGAAAATTGTCTTTGGGGAAAAAATAGAAACTAAGATTTGAAACAGATCTTTACTATTTAGGATTTCTCCTTAATAGACTTATGGTGTCGGAAAATTAGAAACTTTTATTATTGAGGAAACTTTAAATATTGAATTTGAAAACTTCTACTATTGAGTATGTACTATGGTATTTGAATTTAATTATATGGTGATTAGATGGTGATTATCATGAATTATATGTATGTTTCTTGTTTACTTGCATTGTCATGTATTGTATGTGGACGTAGATGATGAATGATGACAATTGATAATCAATGATAGATGATGATGAAAGACGATGATAAATTTAATGTGTATAATGTCAAATTTAGTGCCTAAATATCTTGTGGGACTTTAATTATCTTGAAAATTGTCTTTGGGGAAAAAATAGAAACTAAGATTTGAAACAGATCTTTACTATTTAGGATTTCTCCTTAATAGACTTATGGTGTCAGAAAATTCTATTTTAAAGAGATTCACCTCTATATTAGTGCATAATCTCTCATTACAGTGCTTGTTTGACATCCAAAATAGTCAAGACCATTTGTCAGAAAATAACGTTTTGCTGGAAACAATCATTGATGTAGAGGCTAGATTAGCCAATTATGAAATAGTTAAATTCCAGGCCATAAGAATTAGAGCTTGGGAAATAATCAAGACCATGGTTTAAAAGATATGGTTTTTAATCATGGATATTGTTTTGTGTAGAGTAGATTATGGAGGCTATGGAGGCTAGATTAACCAAAGTTGGAATAACCATGTGATTAAAAGATACGTCAAGCTCGATATAGAACTTTGAAGTTTAATGTAAAACATACAAGGTTTTTATCATGAAGATTAGTCTGTATAGATCATTTTTTTATATTTGAGTGTATAAGAAAATATTGAATTTTGCAAACATGATCATAGTAAAATATGTTGTATAGGATTCACATATTGAGATTCTCTCTTTGGGACTGATTCTTGGAGTGGTTGAATTAAAAAATCTCTTTTTTTCAAATTTTAAGGTGGTGCATATGATCATAGCTCAATAAGGTTGTTTACATATCGTATTAGTTACAAGAAGGTTTGAAAGATACAATAAGGGTAAGGTTTTTACGGAAAGTTGTTTTTACTTTCTTCTAATTATCATTGTTGAGCTAATGAAATACTTGGTTGACCCGTGCAATGAGTATCAAAGTATAAAATTCCTGCTACCACCTTGTTTTGTTTTCCTTTGCTGAAGATACAATGTTCAAGTGTATGTTTGAAGACAATTTTCTTGAAGCTCCACCATTTCTATGCCTTGAATTGATTAATCATGATCTTCTTGAAGTACAATCTATAAAATCAAGTGTCTAAAATATTGAAAAAATTTCAGCTCAACATAAAGTTCTCTGTGCAAGGTTGGATCATCTTAAAAAGGTAACATTGTGTAAATTTTGTCAAGAGTGCAAGGTTGGATCATCTTAAAAAGGTAACATTGTGTAAATTTTGTCAAGAGTGCCTTATTGGTACCTCATCTCAAACTCAGTCTTAGACACCAATCACTGTTTGTTTCTTTGGTCTGGGGATAAATTTGAAGTCTTCATCTCAATTGGCTGCATTGCAAACATGAAGGGAATTTCCTCTAGTGCAAAAGAGGTGATGCGCGTCACTTGCATCTATTGACGCGCGTCACTGGCATCTATTGACACGCGTCACTGGCCCTATTGACGCGCATCACGCTTGCATTATGATTGACGCGCGCGATGGCATCTATTGACGGCGTCATCGAGCACCTATTGGCGACGGCATCGGCACCTATTGACGCGCATCATCGGCTTTATTAACGCGCGGCGTCACGGCATCTATTGATGCGCGTCATTGGCATCTATTGACGCGTCACTAGCATCCATTGATCGCATGGCGTCAGTGAAGCCATTGACGCCCGATTTAGCCTATAAATACCCTTCAACTGGTCATTTTCTCGTTTTCATCTTAGGCTCTTGAATTTTGTTGGAGTCTCAATGCTTCCCAACTGCAAGTTCGATAACAAAAATCAAGAGAATCCAATTCAATCGATGTCCCTTATGCCCTCACATCCATATCGTTAATATGCCCCATTTGAAACAGATCTGGATATTTTGAATTACTTTACGTCATCCTGATTGAGAGGGCGGCATTTTTATGTTACTCGAATGATTACCGAATTTTTCAATTGAAGTATCGAAAGCAAATGACATCCATCGTTTACTGAGGCCTTCCGTTCAAAAAAATTTACCAATTATTACAACCAAGGCAACACTCATGGAAGAAAAGAATTTTCTCGAATCAACGTTTGGTTTCCATGTTGATTGTAAGTATAACTCATTTTAATTCATATTTTTTATTCTGTTTTGCATTTTTAGCCCATGTCCATATATCCAGGCGTGGTGTCTAATATGTAGCATTTCTGAGTACATGTAATTTTTGCAATGCTAGTGTCTAAGATGAGCTTTGTAACTTTGTTTTACCTGATGAGTGCAGTGGAAAAGTTTAAACAAAAAAAAGATCTTAAGAAAACTGATGGAACCAAGAAGGGGAAATTAATTGATGTTCCCAAACCTGATGATGCAAATCAAGCAGGGGGGAAGAATTCTGATCAATGTACTTTAATATTAACGGAGGGTGACTCAGCCAAGGCTCTTGCAGTCACTGTAAGTGTTTGTGCCTTGAATCAGGGAAATGTGAATACTGAATTTGGTAGTATTGTGACATGTTTCGACATCACTTTCCAATTTAATTTTTTGTTATTTTAGTTATCTTTATCCTATCAGGTGGCAGGAATATCTATTTTTTGGGAAGCTACCACTCACCAACAAATGGAGAATAAAGAGATAGTAAATAGAAAAAAAATCCTTGGTCTACAGGAAGATATAATATATGACAACATTAAATCTTTAAGATATGGCCATCTGATGATAATGACAGACCAGGTACATGATCTTTGTATAGTGTTGTTTAGTTTCTGTAAATGTTCCCCTGTATATATTTGGTTGTGTTTGAGACTTTTTATATTTGTTTTCTAAGCCACAGATTTTATGTATCTCCATGTCTAATGTCGGCACATGTTGATGTAGGCAACTCACAAAAATGGAAATGTGTTATCTTTCTACACAATTCCTGAGTATGAAGCTTGGAGAGAATCATTGAGTGGATCGATAACTGGCTGGACCATATAGTGCAACAAAGTAATGCTAGTTTGTTTTCTCTTTATATGTTTTCAAGTTCTGGTTTTATTCACTTGCTGATTAGGTATCACTTGTTGCTTGGACCATACAGGGTTCCCGGTTTGGGCACAAGTACTTCTAAAGAGGGCAAGGAGTATTTCATAGATCTGGACAAGCACAAAAAAGATTTTGTGTGGGTTGATGAGAAAGATGGAGATGCTTCCTCATATCAATCAGCTTATAGAATGGGACAGAAGGGCTAAGGTTCTTATCAATGAGATTATTAGTCGTTACGAAAATTATTGGCAACGGGATAGTTTATATGCTGCAGCTGATCCAAATTTGTTGTCGCATGGAGATTTCTAGTGTTTGGGAAAGAGGTGCAGCCACCTTTGGAAGAAGCCGTTGGGGAATAGTGCAGAGGAGTAGAATTGGATAAAGAAAAAGAGGGTTTTGAAAACTAGAAACTTTTATTATTGTGGAAACATTAAATAATGAATTTGAAAACTTCTACTATTGTCTATTGTGTATGTACTATGGTATTTGAATTTAATTATATGGATTTACATACAATCTTTAATTTTAATTGCATTAGATGTTGATTATCATGAATTATATGTATGTTTCTTGTTCCACATATAAAAAATAAATTAAATATAATTCTAAGAAATCAAGAAAGAATCATCACTGGTAAGAAATTAAACATAATTGCAAATATGCTAGGGTTTAGCTTACCTCTTGCGTATTGCAATCATCAAGGGTAACATGACATTGTAGATGGAGGGGTGAGTTGCCTGACATTGTCAGTCCTGAGAAGTGCCAGCAACATCTTTAAATATATAGACCAACAATATCTTTAAATAAATGTAAATATAAAGAATTAGACCTGTAACGTCTTTAATGATAACAAGAGCTGAAAAAATGTAAAGTAACAAACAATAAGATTATGTTGAAGAAGATACCTATTTAAAATTGAAATCACCACCGGTAATGTCTTTATATCTTTGTCTTAAAAAATTCAACACAAAAATTGATTAGTAGATAGATGGGTGAGTTGCGACATTGTCGGTCCAGAAAATGACTTCCTCGGACGGATGTCAACCCACGTTTTCAAAAAATAAAAAGATTGTATTTAACTAAATGTAAATACATACACCTGTAACATCTTTAATTATAACCATAGCTGAAAAAATGAATAGTAACAAACAATAAGATTAAGGGGAAAAAGATACCTGCTTAAAGTTGAAATCATCACTGCCACTGGTAATGAGCTAGATCTTTGTTTTAAAAAAATCCAACACGAGAAATGGATTAGTAGATAGATGGGTTAATTGCCTGACATTTTTAGTATATAGACCTGTAACATCTTTAATGATAAAGATAAAAGATAGATAAAGAAGATACCTACTTAAAGTTGAAACAATCCATTATCAATAGCTTCATCAAAGTCGATGTTGTCTTCTGTAGAATGTGACGAAGAGCCAATTACACTCTCAAGGTTGGGAATATTTGTACTTGTAGCTGTATTATTTACACCTCTTCTTTTGCAAAGGGAATTCCAGTGAGCAATTGCTCTGTCAAAAAATGAATAGAAACAAACAATAAGATTAAGGGGAAAAGATACCGCTTAAAGTTGAAATCATCACCGCTAACTTTGGTAATGAGCTAGATCTGTGTTTTAAAAAATTCCAACACGAGAAATGGATTAGTAGATAGATGGGTGAATGGCACGACATTTTTAGTATATAGACCTGTAACATCTTTAATGATAAAAATAAAAGATAGATAAAGAAGATACCTACTTAAAGTTGAAACAATCCATTATCAATAGCTTCATCAAAGTCGATGTTGTCTTTTGTAGAATGTGACGAAGAGCCATTTACACTCTCAAGGTTGGGAATATTTGTACTTGTAGCTGTATTATTTACACCTCTTCTTTCATAAAGGAATTCCGGTCTTGCAATTGCTCTATCAAACGGAAGGTTTCGAGGAGTATCGAGAAACGTAACACCTCACGCAACTTTCAGATTTTTATCCAACCTATTTCTCGTTTTGATTTTATAAATGACAATGCATTGAAAACCCTTTCATCCTCCACAGACCCCAAAATCATTGTTTGGCATAACTCATATAATCTCGAAATATTCACCGATATTTTCTTGTAAGATAGAACTTTGATAGATTCCTCGCCACATGACCTTGTAATAGCACCACTTTCGGAAGGTTGATCTAAATTCTATATTGGTTCCTCATTGTTGTTGCAAAATTTGTTGATTTGAAACTTTAATAAATCGCATTCACTGATATACCTTTGATTTCCATACCCTTGAGCTCTGACGTCTTTGTAAATTGTTCCATTATTGTACCCATTGATTTATGGAAATGCTTTCTGACAAAGTCTGCACGGCCACCTTCAGTATTCCAAAAATTAGGATTCATCACACCCATGGCTTCCAGAATTTTATCTTTACAGAAACGTTCCCTAATTTCTGATGACAAGGTTTCTAAAATTTTTTTAAGCTTTATTCTTGTTTCAACTATAACAGACTCAAACAAATTACGTGTCACGGGAACATCTTCTCATTCGATCCTGTAATATCTTGACGTTTTTGCAAAATGTGCATTGGTATTTCCCTCCCATTAACAGAGATGCATAGGTGATCGTGGATATTAAATCTCAAAAAGGTGTTAGGATTTTTAAGATCTAATAAATCTCTCCAATTTTCAAAAACAGGTGCATCAAAACTATCATTGGAACAATACAATATATCAAGACTTTGACATACCATTTTCCTCATCCGTATAAAATCCACAATATAGTTAATAATCGCCTGTGCATGCTTCATCAGTGTATTGATCTCCTTTAACATTGGAAGAATACCAACCAATGTAAGCAATGTCTCCAAATCAGTTAAACGGAACAACAAGTCCCTTGCCCTATCAACTTCATGACGGTATTTGTGCATGAAACCAACCAATGAAGGATACTCCTCACGAACTCTGCATGCAGGTTCATACAAAGATATCCATCTAGTCTCCACATCCTTCAGAAGTTTTTTGCCATCTGTAATTCCAATTGCAAATTTTTGGAACTCGAGAAAACGCTTTGGGCTACTTGACATATAGGCATGAAGTTCTCTTATGATGTCTTCTAATTTAGCAACATTTTCGTGGTTGCTTACCATTTTATACGCTAAATTCATTCTGTGAGCCATACAGTGAATTGGTAGCATATATGGGGCCACTGTTGTTTGTAATCTAACACACAGCCTTGTTCGGTGACCCTGCATGACAGATGCACCATCTGCTCCAACGCATACCAACTTCAGTAGCAATTTCATAATCGGCCATCATACAAGAACATCTTTCAAATGAGAAACAACTATTTTATATAGGTTTTCAGCATTGCAGTTTTCAACCATTTTCATAACACCCAATGATGAGGTGTCCTTATATGATTTTCTAATGTATAGATGTGGATACATACCCATGCGGTGTTGTCATTTCTTTGTGACTTCATCAATTGAAAGAGAGATAAAGTTTTCTTTTTTTACATTCTCTTTCAAATCTTCCTTCTCTATCATCGAGAGGCATTTTTCCATTTCCCATCCACTACTCTCAGACCAATGAGACTGAGGTACATTCAGCATTCCATTAAATTGATACAAAACTTTGAAATCGAGGAAATCTGAAATCGCTCTTCCTTTTTTAAGTATTTGAAAAAGAGTAGAGAATTGTATGAATTTTGCATGTAGATTTGTTTCTTTCATCTTACCAATATGCGATGTGATCGTTCCTCCCTTTTCCAACAGATGTCTGTGTTTTTTCTGCTCTGCCTCATATTCCACTGCGTATCTAACATGCATGCATTCTTTTTCAGTTTTCCACCTATGTGTTTTGATTTTCTGGCCATTTCCCCCGTTACAGTTAAATATTGTTTTCCACAATGTTTTTCTATAGTGTCCAGCTTCAGTTGCATTTTTTGTTGCTTTCCCAATTTCCACGTACATATTGTACATGTACATTCACATGGGATTTCTTCAGAATTAGATGATTGTACAGGCTCAATAAATGGAAATTTAGCTGCCCAATCAAACTTGTATGTCCTGCCAATGGTCCACATATTCTTATTCGTTTTCAATGCTTTACTTTTTTGAGTAGAATTTTGAGCAATATCACAATCACCTGGTTTCCTCTTTCTTGGACCAGAGTTTGATTTTGATTTCTGTCTTCCATTTTGCTGAGTGTTTATATCTGTGATATCTAGCTGCACTTCTGGTTGCACCCCAACAGGAACAATATCTTCAAGATCTGGCATATTATCGTAGGTTTCATTTGTTTGACTGTGATACTGTGCAGAATGCATGTCCACCTCAATAATACCTTCCACACAGTCAGTATTCTGATTCTTTTTGGTGGCATCTATATGATTGGTATTTACAATATCTGTATCCGCAGAGTTTCCAAAATACTTGAAGAGTGATTTCTGAGATTTCTTCGTATTCTTTGAGCTGGCACCTTCCATTATTCTGAAAAGAGTCCTGCGTCAGCAAAAGAACCAAGAAGCGACTGTCCGGTCTCGAGGTGTCACGTTATCACGCGTCAACAACCCATTTTGTCCGCGTCCAGTCTCGTCGCGCGTCAACACCGCCCTTGTCACGCGTCAACACTTTTCCCAAGTCGCGTGTCAACCCTTTCTCTCGTCGCTGCGCAATGCCCTTACTTCCTGAGCCAAAGTCGGTATTGGTAATTTGTTAAGCTCTTGTCGCGCATCGCCTAGGTTTTTATGACTCTTGTCGCGTGTCAAAAAAATATACTATATATTTTTGTCGCGCACTCAAATAATTCTCTTTTCAAAATTGCCTAAAATGAAATGCCATTTACGCATCGTTCAACACTTCATTTCACTGATTGTCGCGCATCGGCACCATCAGAAACAATCACAAAGATAATTCCAAATAATATGATTCATTGGGTGCTGTTAAGGGATAAAAATGCGAGTTCGGGAAAATTTCACAAAATGAACCTAAACCATTGGTAATTTGGTGAAGCTACTTTGAGGTATAATATCAAATTCAAATTCTTATAGTAAAAATCCATAGGTTTTTATAGGAGATGTTTTCAAATGAAGCGATGATCTTACTGACTATAAATTTCTGCCCCAAGTAATTTTAAAAAAATATACTATATATTTTAGTTACAAGATATAATTTACCTCAAAGCATTGCTCACCGCTCCCAAGTAAATAATTCACCATTTTCAAATTTTCCTAACTTCCTGAAGTTTTCGCATATTACGAATATTATTATACCAATAAAATTATCCCCAATATGGATTCTTTAAAATAGGTGAAGACACCAAAGCCTCCTTGATTGTTCAAAAGCTTAATGTGCCTTATTTCCTAGTTCATAAGTAACATCCTTCTTCAAGAACTGGGTTAGTGGTTGTACAATCTTTGAGAAATTCTTGATGAACCTTCTATAGTAACCCACATGGCCTAAAAATGATCTCAACTTACTTCTATTCATAGGAAATGGTAACTCTTTGATTTTTGAAACTTTATCAGGATCAGTACCAATACCATCTCTGGATACAACATGCCCTAACAAAACACCTTTAGAACATCCAAAGACACACTTTATAGGGTTTAGTGAGGCTTGTGCTTCATCTAACCTTTGAAATACTATCTCCATCTAGTGCAGGTGGTCCATCTTGCTCCCATAGATGTAAAAATCATCTAGAAATACTCTGATGAAGTTCCCAATGTAGGGTTCAAACACCCTATTCATCAAGCGCTGGAACGTTGCCGGAGCATTACACAACCCAAAAGGACATAACTCTATAAGAAAACGTTCCCCAAGGAGTGGTGAATGTGGTCTTCAGCTGATCTTTCTCCACTATACGAACTTGGTTGTATCCACTATATCCATCAGCAAAACTATAGCACTCCTAGCCAACTACTTCATCCAAGATTTGATCTGAGAATGGAAGAGGGTAATGATCCTTCTTTTTACCTTATTGAGCTTCCTATAATCAACACAAATGCGTAGCTTCCCATTTTTTTATTGAGATCATAATGGGAGAAACCCATTCTAAATTCTCCATAACAAATATGAATCTTACATCAAGCAACTTATCTATTTCTTCTTTTACAGTCTTGGAAAAATTAGGATTCATTCTATATGGCATTTACTTTATGGGCTTAACACCATCTACCAAGCTCAATAGAATGTTCTACCCAACTTACTTGATGGAGTTCCTTGTAATCAAAAGTGAATAGGTGTATGTACCTTCGAAAGAGCTAGAGGTAGCATTCCTTCTCACTCTCCATCACAACATCACCAATCTTTATTTGTTGGAGATGATCATCAATTTCTTCTTTAGATAATTTTATGGGTTCATGAGTCGATGTGACTAGAAGGATATCCATGACCGAAACATCAACCTCACTTTCTTCATCTTCTGTGTCCACTTTCAGTGGTACTAGAGTAATCAGAGGATGTCCAATCATTAGTTTCATCACTTAAATCCATAGGTTTTGTTTATGATGTCGAGGGATCATGTTTATCTTCACCCTCTCTCTACCATGTCCAAGTGTCATGAAGCTTTCATTCCAGTAGTTTCTTGCATGAACTCTCCTTAGCCATGGTCTTCCCAACAACATTGGGTACGCAAAAGTACCATTTTTCATCACCTGAAAGTCTACCACACATATAACACCCATAATAAGATATATTGCCACATTTGAAACTACACCTTCGGTTTAGTTTTTCCCTTATTTAATGACCTTAACATAAGTGTTGAGGGGTGATCAATTTTTAAACCCAACATATTCATTATAGACTCAGTCATTACATTAACTACAACACCTCCATCAACTAAGACATCATGAATTGAAATACCATTACATAATACCTCAGCTTGTGGAGCATAGGGATCCGACTCGCCTCCAAAACAGGGACCTCAACCTTCTTACTTCATTGAGCATTGAGTCCACTTCAAAGCTCCCACCTCTTCTCAGAAGACATAGCCAAGAGTTGACCATATGTAATATTTGTAGGCCTTTTGGATAGATCTTCTAAGATGGAGTATGGTCCTTGTCCCTGTGAAATCAGAAAATCCTACACACCTAACTTTCTTCTCCTATGTTTCTTACTAGTTTCTCCTTTCATCTTCTTAGGATCATTTCCATCTTGATTATCTTTTTCTTTCTTTCTTTTTGTTACAAACACATCTACTTCATTATTTATGCTCTTATCTACTACATCAAAAGAATTCACATGTGCTTTTCCTTTATCATTATCTCTTGTACCGAATGTAGAAGCTCTATCTAGATAATTATACTTATAATGACCTTTTTTATAACAACCATAACATACGACTTCAGAAATATTTCTTTTTGGACCTCTATCTCCTCCCTGAGAACTAAATTCTTTTCTTTGAAGAAGATTAATAGTTAATCGCCCATCTTCTGAGCAAATCTTTATACTCAGTAGATGTACTAGGATAAATATTTGTGCTCACCGAGAGTGGTTATGGATTATGGACCAAAGGTGTTGGTGTAGGCTCTACTTTAGCAGCAATTTCTTTGGGCTCCTCTTCCATGCTTTCTTCTTGCCTTCTTGTAATCTCCTTTGCTTGTTCAATGGTAGCTAGGTGGTCATACTTCACTCGTTGTCTGATCTTTGGCTTCATCCCAAGAATGAAGTGCTTACAGAGGAGATTATCCATGCCATTCATCAACCCATCCGCTAATCCTTCCTTCCGGATCTGGGCATCGAGCTTCCTCCTTAGCTCTAGAACATGAGCATGATAATCCCTTATCTTCTTCTTCTCTCCTTGGGATAGCTTTGTGATATCGATCATGAGATCTGCATATTTTTGTTGTTCACCAAATTCTTCAAGAAAACTTTTAGTTAATAAATCCCATGAGTTTTTCACATTATCACCTAGTGTTTCAAACCACTTAAGAGTTGAACCATCAAAAATGTAGGAAAAAATTCATTCCATTGTTCCCTTCTTATGAGGCCATTACAAATGCAAGATCGTTTAAACTCTTGAATGAAAGAGGAAGCATCTTCATTAGATTGGGCTGAAAAAACAAGAATCTTCCCCATTTTAAAAAGTAACCACAATGAAATACCAATTCATAAGTACAATCAATAAGACTTGTGTGCACAAATAATTAGACTCACTACAATAGAAAGTGACTTTACACCTTTCTACGAGTAAAATAGGAATGACCATAGTAAAACTTGACTTACTGTGGTAAAAATTGACTTTATTGTGGTAAATACTATTCACGATAAAAAGTGAAGTTACTGTGGTAAATACTATTTACGGTAAAAAGTAAAGTTACTGTGGTAAATAATATTCACGGTAAAAATTGACTTTACCATGGTAACTACTATGCATAGTAAAAACAAGGTTACCCTTCAAATGATTTCTGACTAAGTGGGAATATTTCTCCAGAAAATCCACCAACGAGGAATGGTCCCGGCAATGGAACCAAAATGTCATCACCAATCGGCACTATGATAATTCTTTACCAGGAACTCCTCGTGCTATGATTATTTACTAATGCACAACTTTTAGTTTGGTGGATGGAATCTGGAAACACAACAACAAACATAACACAAGAATACCATAGACTATGATAAGAAGGAATGATGATAAATCTAAAATATAAGTGTAAATTATAATATCAACATGAAATTGTTACAATCTCACCCATGAGATACTTCAAGTGTTACTAACTTCACTTGCCTTCCAACAATAACTATGGGAGAAACTTCACAATTACATCTCTTAATGGCTTCTTTCACACACCTTCAAAATGATGGCTTCCTTTTCATACTTACGCATACAATATTTCTCACTACTTCCTTATATGCTAAATGGGAGGGGGTGGCCTCTTTATTTATAGGAATTCAAGCTTATTCACCCTATCTCTAAAATAGGATAGGAAATCTCTTCCGCCAATCATATTCCATGCCTAAACTCTTGCCTTTACATGTAGGCTTATCTTCTAAGATAAGATAAACCTTATCATCTCACATGGGTTTCACCTTTTTAGACTTTTCCACGAAATATTTATGACATCACTCTTTTCCTTATTACAAATATAATATTTCTAATTCTTAATCATGTAGACCCTACTTCTCTACTTACCCAAACTTTGACATTTTAACATTACCAAACCACTTACGACAAATATTTACTTTTTACAACATTCCTATTGTACTTTGATTTATTATTGTACTCTACTTTATTGGCGGCACCATCTTGACGGTGCCGTTATCTTCTATTACATGCCACTACTAATTATACTTAACAATATCCTATTCCTAATACATACATTAATAAAATAGAAATTACGGAGGAAAATTTTAATGTCGCAGGACTTGCTCATAATTCGCAACATTTCATGATCATGTGACTTTCTTCACCCTTAGAATAGTCCATTATGTAAGGCATTTAGGGTCTTACTTTCATAAGCCCATATGGGGTATGGTAGACTCATTAGGATTCTTATCAATTAAGCAACTCTTTTGCCACCTCTTACCATTCATCTTCCTCATTACTTATTGATTATCCTATACAGGGACCAGACCATTAACACCTATATTTAAAACAACTCAACCATGCCTATGACCTAACTCAATCATGCATATGACCTAACTCAATCATGCCTATGACCTACATTCAACCATGCCTATAACCTCACCTCAACCATGCCTATGACCTAAACTCAACCATGCCTAAAAATTCACCACCCATCCCCCTAATTCATCATATTCTTCCCTAGCTTATGGGAGAACTACATCGGCCTGAGGCCCCTTTTTCGTTGGGGCTATGTAGGTAGCACTTCAAGGGCATGGGGCCCTTGAAGGTTAGCTTGGCCACTCTTCACCCTAACCTATTTTCCCCTTCATTTCCCTATTCACATCCTACCTTCGTTCATTTCCATTTTATATCAACAATTGGAAATTAAACCAAACAAGCAACAATTGATGAACATTTTTACCCCATCATCACATCGTTCATTTATCATTTTCACATTTCCACTATAGAAAATATTGGGAAACTTAAACCATAACATGCATATACATCATCATTTATCTCCATCATGCCTATGACCTAACTCCACCATGCCTATGACATGACTCCACCATGCCTATGACTTGACTCCATCATGCCTATGACCTAACTCACCATGCCTACCACGACCTTGACTACATCATGCTTAATTCACCTAGTTTCCATCACGTACACACATAATAATGGAAATTAAAACAAGTACACTCTCCATACTATAAATATCATCATCTATATAAATGAGAAAGTATGTGTATACATACATATGTACACAGATACAAATAAATACAAATATCTCAAATCGCTCAGATACATCCTCACCATCTTCGACATGCAGGCCGATATATGATCAAAAATCTCAAAATCTTATATACAACCTCACTCTCTTCGGCACGCATGCAGTATATACCAAAAATACACAAAAATGGAAGTATGTGTAATTATCAGGCATCCCCCATCGAATATCCTCTATTCTTATCTCACCTATCTCCTCCTCCTCCTCTGCTCCGTACGACGTCCGCCGCCTAGCATCTCACCGTCCTCCATGGCCCTTAGCTCCTCGCGACCTCTACTAGTACCTCACCCTGTTTGAGGCTAGCCTCCGTGCATGGCCAGTGGCCTCACCACCGACCCTTGTCTCGGGATCGCTGGGCCTCGTACTCTCACACCTTGTGAGTGTGAGACATGGTCCTCTCATTCGAGGCCTGTTGTGCTTTATACTCAACATAGGTAGGTACATCTATCCATGTGGCCATCAGGTGATCCTTATAATATCTCGCCTCACCTAGGGCATCCCTAAACTTGGCCATGGGTACTATCTATGGTGGTACCATCTATTTGCCAACCTCGACCCTATCCCACCCCTACCGTAAAAAAAGTAAAGGGACCCTATCTCGCCCCTTCCTATAAAATGGGACCCTATCCTTGAACATGTGTTAGTGTTTATGCTTGTACCAGGCCGAGAAGGGCCATAATCTACGCACTGTGTGTCAAGTGGGCCAACCACTATAAACTTGCTACATGCACTGTAGGAAGCCAAGTGTACCCCATCTCCATCCCCACCCCCGTGGCACATGTCCTGTGCTACTGGGCCTTTGTGGCCACCTATGCCTTTGACCTGTCAATCGCCCCTACACTATCCCCAATTGTGTCACCAGTGGTAGTGCATCCTCACCTACCCCTATAGGGCGTCCCTCCGAACTATAACAATGGTTAATTTGGGTTTCCTCGCCTCATGGTGATCTAGATGCCCATAGATGTGCTTGCCCACCATTATCTATACCTATCTGTAACCCCGACATCATCAATCTATCAGGTTTACCACTTGCTCCTCCTACCCTGTAGGCACCGTTAGCTATGGTAGAGGCATAGGCCTCTCCATGTCGTCCCTCCTATATTGTGGAAATGGTGGAGGTACATCTTACAACAATCAAAACTATCGTTTGACCACAGCATTTAACATGTATCATCTCGTGCTCTCCCTACACGGAGCCCTCTATCCATCGGAGTAAATGTAACTCATGTAGATCTGAAAATTGGCCATATGATGGGAATCCCACATATAGCCTCCAAATGATGTCCACATCTTGATAACCTCTTTAGTACACGCTTGCAATATACTACATCGTGTGTATCTCGATCCAATCCATGACTCGGTGCTCTCCAATAAAGCAGGTTTTGGTACCCATCACTTGTATCCCACCTAAACCATGCCCGCCTCAAATGCATCAGGTCAAGGCATGCCCATTGAATGAACACACACGATGTTCTCATATGCCCAACAGTGTAGTAGGAATGTGCAACACAAGCTAAACCGTCGTAACCGCCCCATAGGTCCATAACTCTCTATATAGCTACACCAAGAATGTTGGTACCCATGCAAACCGGGTCATGTCCTCCATCATGTCGTGAAGAACCCCATCAATGCCCATGAGAATTTCCCACCCTTCACATCGGGAATTAGCCGCAAAACAACAAAATGCCTCCATCATTAACAAGCACACACGCTTTGGTCAAACCAACCAAACTAAGGTATTGCCCATTCAATGAGACCACTAACATCATCTCCTGGATGGGCCCGATACATATCTCCATAACTCAAGTAGGATTAGTGCTTGATTTTATGGAACCTTAACTCCGCCATCCCTCACCAAACACTGTCAACATCAACTCCTCATATGCCTCTAAGGAAATGGAATACACTTGCATCCCTACTATATCAATAGCCGCAAGATCCTATAAACATCCTCCAAAGTGACGGTCATCTCACCTATCGGCTCATTTTCCTAGGTAAAATCGAAATATGTTGGTCGTATTTGAATCCCATCTATCGATGAGGGCGACCTTAAAACTTAGCTCCCGGACTCACGTCTTTGGTAACGCCTAACCCCAATCATGCCAACATCTTCCACATGACACCACTCCTCAGCTATCGTGCTCCCTTGTACCACTCACTAAGTCACGGGCGATAGCCCCTATCACACATCCGTAACTGGTCCCTCACCTGCATCCAACAAACCATAACATCATTAAACCTCGACCATACTCCGCTTCACCCTTGAACCACAACCTATCACCCCAACCCTAATGACTACCTTTCCTCCCATCTCAATTTCACACCCCTCGACTCTTTCCTATTTATACCTCTTACCCACGCTATTCTCCGTCAACACCATCTTCCTATCTCATGGCTTATCTCCCCCACCCACCCTATCCCATCTCCCCGACCTAATTTTCCCTCATGCCGACGTCCGACACGCCGGTTCCTATTAACCAACACCGGTCTCCCAAAATTGGCATCGGTCACCTCATTTATGACCGATGCCGACTAACTCCACCGATGTCATCCAACCCTTGATCGATGTCACTATCACGGCGACAAAATCCATGAAACCCTACCCATTTTTTCTCAAAATTCACCATTCCTCCCTAACTACCCACCCATTCCTACCCAAATCTCCCCTCCACCCATCCCCACCCCCTTAACCTACATCAACCTTCCTACCCTTCCTATTTCACCCATTTTCTTCCAAATTTCAATTTAATTTTCCCCCAAAACCCATTTTACCCTAACCTAATTTCTACAAATCAATCTACCTAACCAACGTAGAATGGGATCAAATCTTACCTCGTCATGATGCTATCTCCATGGGGGCATGTCAAGCCACTACACTGGTGGTCCACCCGACCCCTCTCCTACCTCTGCCATCACCAAATGCCCTCCTCACCTCCACCCAATCAAATCAATCCCCCGAGCTCATGGACCCGTCTCCCTAGCTCCTCTCACCAACTCGTACTCTCCACCTCAATAGGGTATAATGCCCTATCCTTTTCTCTCAAAAAAAGCACCAAAATTCAAACAGCTCTGTCATTTTCTCCAATGTCACAACACAACAATGATTCAGTAAAATACATAATTTTTGTTTTATAAACCCAACTCAACTTTGATGCGCCGATCCTAATTGTGCATAAAGAAACCAACATTGGTCACCCTATAACCAACATTAGTCAACCCTTATAACTATTTGGCCTTGCTAAGCTTCCTTTTGCTTGCAACCATTAGTGCCAACGCACCTTTTATCATTTTGGCCACCCATTGAAACATACCTACAAACCCAACCTACCCCTACATTTCCTTTGCGATGTCTTAGGAATTGTTATTTTACCTATACCTTAGCCTTACCCGTGCCATGACCTATTTTCCTGAACTTGACCTACTTGGTGTGACCATTGACCTTATGTACTCATTGTAACTTGTGATGTTGTTACCTATGTTGTTTTAGCCTACCAACCATACCTTGCCTATTGCCGTGTCATTTATCCCGACCAAACCTTTGTGTCTGGAACATACCTAAATGTTCCTGCACCTGACCTATGTTGTGTTTCTCGACCATATCCTATACCTTGGATACCTGAATCACCTCACCCTTGTTTGGATAAACCTATCGACCTTGGATGATGTAGAGTTTGCAAGATCTTCAACTTGGTTTTGTGTTGTAATCTATACGTGTGCGTGCGTTTGATTTTCATTACCCATGA
The DNA here is from genome assembly GCA_018340775.1 of Taxus wallichiana var. yunnanensis. Taxonomy (NCBI): domain Eukaryota; kingdom Viridiplantae; phylum Streptophyta; class Pinopsida; order Cupressales; family Taxaceae; genus Taxus; species Taxus wallichiana. The sequence goes on from CM031242.1 coordinate 74,450,704, forward strand.
CCCGATTTTGACCACGACCTACTACCCATTACCCAAGTTGACTATCACCTTTTCCCTCAATACTCAAACCTTTCCCCACCTATCTTCCCCACCTACACCTTTATCAAACCACTCACCGATTCCATCTTCCACCTCATCAGTGCCTGGTTTGAGGGGGATCACCTTCACCCACACATGGGGCATTCACTTCCTATTTTTGTCAGTGTCACTTACCAATACAAGCTATGCAACAAAAAGGGGCAAAATGTAGACACCAAAATTGGGTCACACTCCCCTTGGTCCCCTTTCAAACAGCTAACTTAAACACTTTTACCTAACCATGACCCTTACATCACACATTAATATTAATTTAATCACTTTAATTAAATTAATACTCATCCTCACTTTATTCATTATTTAATTATCTTAACTAAACCAATTTCCACCTCACCTAGACACCTCATTATAAACCTATTTTTAGTATCTATCTACTCACCATAACTAACTAAGACTTAGTTCAACCCTAAAAATCAATGCCTATTATTCCTCTAACCACATTCTGCTCATTAAAAGATAATGTTCATTTTGATCCATGATAAATGGACAGGCCTAGCCTAAATGATTACAAAATCTATCATTTTTATCAAACTAGGGAATCCCACCTTAACTAACACCGTTCATCCTAAAACCGACGTATTTGGTCCACCAAAACCCATCACCAATTACCATTTATTCATTTTGGTAACCTTGTTTGAGAGGTTTGCCATTTTCTCAAATTTTGGAGCAAAGGAGATATGCATGCAAGCAAAGAACCGAGCTCTTTTGCACATCCAATCCACCATATCCGGCAAAACCATTGATAAAAGGTATTTGCATTCACGGTAGCATTTCAGGAAGCACTTCCATGACACCGACCGCCATTTCACAGATCAACCATCAACACCACCTAGCCATTGAACCTACACATCAGTAAGTGTGTTTCTAACATGCACCATTTCATTTCTATTTAGTTTATAAAGGCTCTTCACCTTTTTTACCAACCACCATTTATATTTACCTCACCATTATTGCCTTTACATGAACCCGTCCATTCCCATCACTCATAATCTTTTTAATCACTTGTGTTCATTCTGAGTACCTCGAATATTCCCAACACCTCCAAATACCTAAACCAACTCCTTACCATCTCTGATTTAGCCTTAGAAAAATCCCCAAAACCATGAACTATTGAGTTATTATCAGCCATCCCGCCTTAACGGTTTGTCGGTTATTACTAAACCGTCATCGGTCATACCAGACCGACGTCGATCTTTGTATTTGGAAATCCTGTAATAATAGCATTTCCCAATAACCTTTTCCCAAGTGACCCAAAAACGACCATGACTTGTTCCAACACCTTGATTATTTACCTTATTTCTAGATCTGATCATAGCCTAGCATGTTATGTTAAATTTACTTATTGTATTTGGATGAGATACCTAAATCATATCAACTACTGAGTAGAACCTTGTTTTTTATATCGTTTTTCGCATTAAATTGTATTAAACAGTGGGTTGACTACCACCGAGGAAGTATCACACTTCCTGGATCTAGCACACGCTAGGAAACCCATTGACATATATTATTTAATCCTCTTTTGTGGTCTTGTTGTGTATTTTAGGTAGTTCCTCTTAGCCAAAAGGAATCTCTCATAGTTAGCATTGGATCAAGAAGTCAAAATGTGTGCACACAACCTTCAAACCGACCATCGCAATAGGTATTCCTCCTCGACCCATAACATTATTTTTTTTTCACATTCAAAACCTATAATTTTTTTAAAACACGTGATGAGAAAAAGGTGTGTAGAAAGGATATCCCGTACTATGAGTTTTTGGGTGATCTCACGCACGACCCCTGGCCGAAGAAGTGTAGGGAGAAAGTTGCATTATTCTCCAACCTATAACTGTTTCCCTAAAAATGTATGAAGGGATCTCTGTATTGCTTGGTTTTTTAGGCGATCAAATGCCACTGGCTGAAGTAGTGTAGAGAGGAAATATGTTGCATCCTCTAACCTGTAACTACTCCTAGAATGTTAAGGATAACCATGTCTTGTAAAATCCGCTATGTATAGAGGTTCGTAGAATGGTCTAAACCCACTCGTTGTATAACCCACAATGCCTAGGGTAGACACTAAATTGAACTAAACTAGTGTAGAAGTGATGTGTAGTGTGTAAAACCCCAAATGATGCCCCCCCTTTAGGGATGCATGTGATGCCACTAATATAAGAATACGGCCCTAAAAGAGGACCAACCACATAAATTGTTCCATGCATGGGGAAGGAAATGCACTTGGTAGAAACAAAGCCACACACAAACAAGTGGCTAGGAAACAAGCAAGTGTTAGTATGAAAAACATGCATGTATAAGACAAGTGTAAGCTACGTATACAATGTGTAAGCTAAAATGTGAGTAAACACACCAAAAAGAAATATAGACCGCTAAGCAGGTTGCAAACATGGGACACCACTCACGGTTTCACAAGACACTCAAGGTCATAATGGACGCATACAAACAATCAAGTGTGCACACCAAACAAAGGGAAAGGCCCACATACAATAACAAACAAAATAAGTAAGTACTATTGGACCTCAAAATATTGGTTAAGTTCCAAAGGGCGTGTGCATGTGTAGGGCCATGAAGAAGAAGGGCGCGCGGGGAAAAGCACACAGGATAAGGGTTTAAGAAGGGTTTATGAGGAAACAGGGTGCATGCGCAAGGTAAGCTAATAGGATCTAAGGACTTAGCCATATTCAATGTTCTAAAGGCACTTGAGGAAAAACGTGACCCAACTAGGCGTGCTGAATGGATAAAGTGACATCCTGGAGACTTGGTGGTCAAGAAAAGAATATTCCATACATGGAAGGTTCTTAAAAGACATCATTGTAGAAAGTGGAGAGCTCGGAACATGAGGACTTAGACACTCATTCCTCTCCATTAATCATCTTTGGAAGATTGAGAATCTGCATTGTTATTGTGTCAAATTTCCATTCAATTTTACACATTGTTATGATGTCCATTTGATCAAGAATCTACCAATTGATCAATCATTCATTCACATTACTCGTAGCTAAACTCACATTCCATTCGAAACACTTTTGGAACAACCACATCAATTTGATAGTAGATATTCAACAAGCTTGGTGCTTCATTCCAAGCTTCAGTCAATCTCATCTGAGGTTACAAGGAGATACAAAGGAAGAATCAAGTTTACACATTGCGTTTATTTTCTTCTGTTATTTTGTATTTTCTCTTGTATACAAATTTCTCCCTTTTTATTTAATTAATGGTACCTCATTAATAAAATATCACTCTTAATCATCTCCAATTTCAATAAATTCCTCTAATTTCATCACCAAAGCTTCTACAAGATAATTTGGGCATATTAGTTAATCTACAATTGATTAATTAAGCCCCCTTTCTCTCAATCTAATTTCTATGGATTGTTAATCATAATTAAATACTTATAATCATATTTAACTAATCTTAATCATATATCTCCATTATCCCACATTCACTATAAGTTACACATTTCCCAAAAAGGAAAGCTATAAAACAACCCTCTACACCCTTCCATAATCCAAACATTCATGGGAGAGGTTTGAGCTTTCATTTACCTACAAAAGATTTTATTTCTATTCCTTAGTTTCAAATTGATGTTTTTTAGCATTCTTTAAATGGTTTACTTTTTGAAGAACTTTTAGGTGCAAGTGCATTCATTTTAAACTAAATGTGTTTAGAATAGCTATCATACAATAACAAGTGGACAAAGAGAAAGGGCAAGGAATTGCGATGTCTAATTGTGATCACAACTTCACCAAAGGTAATTGATAAAACAAACAAAGAAAGAACATGAATATAATAAGATTAAATACAAATAAACGATAATAAAATAATTAAACAAAATTAAAAGTATAATAAATATTAAAATGACAAAAGGAGAAAGTGAGAAAAGATGAAAACAACCCTTTATTAATTAGTTTAATTAAGTAATTAATGAGATTATTTACTTAAACAATTAATCAAACCAACAAACATAGGGCAAGAAGCATAAGGGCTTAGGGTTTTTGTAATTTAGGAAAAAACAATTTCAAGAAGTGACGAAGTTTCCAATCATCATCGATTGAAAATAATATAATCGTTATGTTTCCATTACCTCACAATTTTTTCTCTCAGTGTAATGACTTTCCATGGAAATTAGTTTGGCATCGATTATGCACATATAGTTCAAATGTTTCACCATTTTCTTTACATTTTGAATGACGAAATAGATAAGGGTAAGGGCCAAGGAGTAATACCTATTTATGTTGGTCGATTGATGATTTTTTTTGTACGCGTTTGACTTCTTGATCTAGTCTTTGATTGTGAGAGATTCCTTTTTGCTAGGAAGAACTACTTGTAATAGAAAACAAGACCACAAAAAGATAGTTGAATGATATATGACAGTGGACCACCTAGCGTATGCTAGTTCCGGGAAGTGTGATACTTCCTAGATGGCTATCAATCCATTGTTCAAAACAAATTAATGCGAGAAATAAGTAAAGTCCTACTATAGTTGATATGATTTAGGTATCTCATTCAATCACAATAAGTAAATCTAATATAACAAGCTAGGCTATAGTTAGATCTGAAGGGTTGGTAGGTGTCGGGGTATTGGAACTAGTTAGGGTTAGGTTCTGGGTTGTTTAGGTTATTTGGTAAAAGGTTGTTTGACTCTGTTCTTGGGTAGGGTATAAAACATAGAGACCAATGTTGTTGGGTATAATTGATGATGGTTTAAGGGAGACTGATGATGGTTATGGGTAACCGGCGTCGGTAGAGTAGGGTGATAGTAGTTCACTGAAAACTTTATTGTAGAGTCTAGAGTGAGGTTGGATGAGGCTAAAGAAGGGGATGGCGAGGTATGTGGGAATGCTGAGAACACTTAGAGAGGTAGAAGGGCCAAGATAGGTGATCTGATAAATGGGTGGTGAGGTTTCGGGTTTTGTTAGAAAGATGGCTATGGAGGAATGGGAATGTTAATAGAAGAATGGTAACAGAGGTGATAACAACTCTATGAACATAATAGGAATGGAAATGATTAATGATAAAACACTTACCAATGTTGTAGGTCCAATGGTTAGGTGGTGGTGATGATTAGTTGATGGAATGGAACTTGGTGCAATAGTGATGCTTGCCGAAATGTTACCGTGAGTGCCAATGCTTCTGGATATGTCCTGGTGCTTTGGCTATGGATGTTTGGGTGCATGAAAAGACTCTGGTTTTGCTTGCATGTAGCTCTCTTCTCATCCTCTTTCTCTCAGAATGTGCCAACCCAAAAACAAGGTTGTTTGGGTGAATAAATGGTAACCAATGACGGTTTTGGGTTGACCAACGTCAATTTAGGGGTGACCGGCATTGGTTAAGGTGAGATTTCCTAGGTTTACTAAAATGGGTAGATCTTTCTAATTTCTTGGGCCTAGTTAGTTTGTTCTCATGGATTAGAACAGAAACTTCCCTTCTAATGGGTAGGAATGTGGTTAGAGAGATTTTAGGGATTGATTTTAGGGTTAGACCAAATCTTAGCTCATTAAGGCAAGTAAGACTTAGTTATTGTTAGTTATGGAAACATGCCAAGAATAGGTCTAGGGTGAGGTGGTTGGATGAGGTGTCTAGGTGAGGTGGTGGGGTAGAAATTAAGATAATTAGATAATAAATATTGTGAGGATATATATTAATTTAATTAAATCAATTAAATTAATAGTGGTGTGGGGTGGAAGGGGCCTTGGTTAGGTGAGTATGTTTGAGCCGGTTATTTGACTAGGGACCAAGGGGAGTGTGACCCAATTTTGGTGTCTACATTTTGCCCCTTTTTGTTGCGTAGCTTGTATTAGTAAGTGACGCTGACAAAAATAAGATGTGGTTGCCCCATGTGTGGGTGAAGGTGATCCCCCTCAAACTAGGAACTGATGAGGTAGAAGATTGAATCGGTGAGTGGTTTGATAAAAGGTGGATGTGATGAAGAGGAAGGTGGACAACGGGGTAATGGGTTAAAGGTCTAATCGGGTAATCAAGGTAATGGGCCAGGGTCAAAGGTAGTGACAATCGAATGCACACACACGTATAAACTGTGGCACGATACCAGGTTGAAGAGCATGCAAACTCTACATCGTCTAAGGTCGATAGGTTTATCCAAACAAAGTGATGTGATTTCGGTATCCAAGGTATAAGATATGGTCGGGAAGCACAACATAGGTCAGGTGCATGAATGTTTAGGTATGTTTCAAGTACACCAAAGGTAAGGTCGAGATAAACGACATAGTAATAGGAAAAGTAAGGTCATTAGGAAAACAACACGGGTAATCGTGTCACAAGGTATATCGAGCACATGAGTTCACTGGTCACTAACAATGTTTCGATTCAGGTAGCTAGGTCACAAACGGGTAATAGTGTCACAAGGTATAACGAGCACATGAGTTCACAGGTCACTAACAATGTTCGGGTCCAGGTAGCTAGGTCACGGCACGGGTAGGGCCGAGGTATGGGTAAAATAACAAGTCCCAAAATGTAATTAAGGACGGTATAGGTAAGGTAGGCATGGAGGTTGGTTGTGATAAGGGTGGGTAAGGTCAAATGGTGGTTGGGTTGGTTAAGTGTTGGTCAGAAATGGGGAAAGGGTATGGGCAAGAGTATGACAGGTAACCGATGCCAGTCATACGTAATCTAGGAGACATTCATACGTGAAGCGGTGATGGTCTAGGTAAACCGATCACATTTTATTAGAAGGCAGATGACCGATGTTGGTTTGGGTATAACCAACCATGGTTTCTAGGGCACAGGACCGATGTCGGTCTAGGTATAACGGATACGGTTATGTTGTTGATGAGGGTATATAAAAAGGAAAAATCCATATAATACAGATTCATTTTTGTACGTGTTGGAATTTTTGGAAAATGATAAAGCTTTCGAACGAGTTGTGATTTTTCGTGAGAGAAGAACGCGGGACCATATCGAGGTGAGGTGGAGAGACCTGGTTGGAGAGGAGAGCCAGGTAGATGGGTCCACATGATCGAGCAGAGTGAGGTGATTAGTAGAGAGGTTGGAGGTTGATTTGGACATGGCGGGAGGGAGAGGATTTGGGTGGACCACTAGCACAACAATGGCCGAGATGTGGGTGCGGTAGGTTAGAGAATTTGAAATTTGGTGGTTAAAATGGGTGAAAGAAGGGGTGGGAAAGGTCGGAGGTAGGGGAAGAGGGTTAGAGAGGGAATTAGGTGAGGTATGGGTATGTTCATAGGGAAAATGGGAAAGAAAGTTGGTAAAGGGAATTGGGGTTCTAGGTTTGGGGCAGTAACAATGATTGACGTTGGTCAAGGTATGGCCGACATCTTGGTCGACATCTTTCGGGGATGAGGGGAACCGGTTCCATTTATAATGGATCGGTGATGGTAAGGAGTAACTGGTGCTAGGTTAGGGTAAAAGGGCTAGAGGTCTAGGAAGGGTAAGGGGAAAGGTTAGGTAAAGTGGGTAAAATAGATAGTGGGTGGGGGTAAGGGAAAAAGGTAGGGGTTGAAGGTCAATGTTGGGTAAAATCAAGTTTTTAATAATTTATGTGATTGGTTGAATGCAAGCTAGGGACCAGCTATAGATGAGAGATAGGGTACCTCCATTACTCGTGGAAGTACGGGGGGTGCGACAGTTGATGACTAGTGCCATGTTGCAGAGGTTGGCCTGATTAGGGTCAGACGCTACCGACACGTAGTCCGGGAGCCAAGTTTGATGGTCACTCTCATCGATCAGATGGGACTCAGTGACCAATACCTTCCATTTTTTGATGAGTGAGATCACAGTCACCCTAGAGGATGTGTACAGGATCTTGTGGCTACCGATAGTGGGGACGCAGGTGTATTCTATCTCCTCAGAGGCCTCTAAGGAGTTGATGTTGACTGTGTTTGGTGAGGGGCTGATGAAGATGAGGTTCCATAGCACCAGTATGAGCTATGGATATATGTATCGGGCCCATCCAGGAGGAGATGAGGCTGGTAGTGTTGTAGGCATAGGTGGCCACTCTGAGCCCGAGGTAGTGCGAGGACAAGTACCCGCCACAGGGGTGGAGATGGGATGGGGTACAGTGGCCACCCTACATGGGTGTAGATTACGAGTGTTTGTAGGGCTATTTGGCCACTACACATGTGCGGAGTGTACGGCCCTTGAGGCCCAGATACGAGCAGGAGCGGGGCAGGGTCCCTCAAGAGAGTCACAGGCACAAGGACAAGGTCCCTCTTTATAAGTACTAGTAGGATAAGGTCCCGAGAGATAGGTACGAGGGTTGGGATCGATGACACCAAAACAATACCGATAGGTAGGTTTAAGGATGCCTTAGGCGAGGTCAGGTATTATCTGGATATTTTGATGGATGTGGGGATAGATTTTCTATCCTATGGGGAGTATAGAGCACAATAGGCCTCGAGTGAGAGGACCAGGTCACGTACCCATAGTGTAGAGATTATAGGGGGCCGACGAGTCTTAGGACGGGAGGGTCGGGCGAGACTACCAAGACACGGAGGCCGGCTCAGGTGAGGGAGCATCGGAGGACAGATCAGGGTGTGGTGGAGAGAGATTGGCAGGGCACCCCACTAGAGGGGAGACAGAGGAGACTGATGAGACAAGGATGGATATCAGGTGGGGTGATGATTAGTCATCATTAATGATCAGTGTATCTATGTTTTTGACATATTTTTGATATGTATACCGGACTACGTGCCGAAGATGATGAGGATGTAGATGAGAGTTTTTATTATTTTTTATCATATACCGGCCTGCGTGCCAAAGATGGTGAGGTTGTATATGAGATCTTTTGAGAGATTGTGATTATTATTGGTATATATGTTCACATGTATTTTTACACAAACTATTTGATTTATAGATGATGGTGTTTATAGTATGGATTGTGTATATGTTTTAATTTGCATTGTTATATATAGATAGGTGGAAATCAAGTGGATTAGGTCACGATGGAGTCAAGTTCTGTAGGCATGGCGGAGTCAAGTCTTTTTAGGCATGGATGGAGTCAGGTCATAGGCATGGATTGAGTCAGATTGTTGAGGCATGGATGGAGTAGGTCATAGGCATGGATTGAGTCAGGTCTATTTAGGCATGGATGGAGTCAGGTCATAGGCATAGATTTAGTTAGGTTAGTTCGGGCATGAAGGGGTTAGGTTGGTTTAGGCATGGATCGAGTCAGTTGACTTAGGCATGAATTGAGTCGAGTTGGTTTAGGCATGGTGGAGTTAGGTTGGTTTAGGCATGGTGGAGTCGGTTTGATTTACGTATGATTGAGTCAGGTTGGTTTAGGTATGATTGAGTTTCTAATCCATTAATGTGTGCAATGTGTGATGGTATGGATCATATTGAGATGATTTGTAGGAAAATGTATGATTATGGTAGAGAAATGGTAGATGTAATGAAATGAATATGTAAATTATGATGGTAAAGATGTTTAGTAATTGTTACTTGTGTGGTGTAATTTCCAGTTATTGATATAGAAAGGAAACTAACTAGGGTAGAATGTGAATAGGAAAGGGAAAGAGGGAATTGGTTAGGGTAGAGAGTGGCCGAGCTAACCTCCAAGGGCCCCATGCCCTCGAAGTGTTGCCTACATAGTCCCGGCGAAAAGGGACCTCAAGCCGATGTAGTTCTCCCATAAGCTAGGGAAGATTAGGGTGAAATAGCGAGAATGGGTTGATGGGTGCTAGGCATGGGTGAATGTAGGTCATAGGCATGATTGAGTTTAGATCATAGGTGTGGTTGAGTGGTTTTTAAATAGAGGTGTTGATGATCTAGCCTTGTATAGGATAGTCAACAAGTAATGAGGAAGGTGAATGGTAAGAGGTGGTAAAAAGAGCCACTTAATTGATAAGAACCCTAATGAGTCGATCATACCTAAGAGGGGCTCATGAACAAAATACCCTAAAGGTGTTGCATAATGGACCGTTCTAAGGGTGAAGAAAATCACATAATCACAAAATGTCGTGTTTATGACAAAGTCCCTTGAGTAACGAGGAATTTAGGTGAAAAAGGAAAGGAGGTGAGAATGGGTTGTGTAGCGTAACTTAGTGTACGACATCGTGTCTGTCGGAACAAGAAACTCGAAATCAAGAATAGGCAAGTCCATGACAAAAATTTCATCTTTTTTTTTATAGACTGATTGATGCGGGAAGTCTATATGGGATGAACATATTATCTCCTTGAGGTCTTCATGAAGTTGATCGATGCGGGAAACTTCGAATATTTATTATATGTTTGTAATGGCTGTATATAGTTTTCCTTCAAGGGAGAAGTCTATTGATAGTGGTAGAATATAAAGAAGAGATGTCCCTTTTGAGGGAGTCATATTTTGTTGGAAGTTTGACTCAAGGAGTTGTATCCCTTTTTTTTTTTTTATGTTTAAGTCATGGACAAGACTATAGAGGAAGATTAGGTTCTTGTTTGGAAGACAAGACCATAGCACACAGAGATTAATTGTGGAAGAGATGGTTTTGAGTTATGAACAACCATGGGATTCCATCTTAAAGAAGACAAAAGTATCCATGAGAATCATGCTATGAGTAGAGTCGTGGTACTCATATTGAAGATAAGGCTAAAAAGGTGACAGTAATCACATGATTCTTGTTTAGTCGTGGATCCTCAAAATGGGTAATATGGAAGGTGAACAACGCTCAAGGGACAAGTGATCAATGACAGAAAGTGATATAGGACTTGATATCAACAATAAAATGGTCAAATATGTAAGGCGTTAAGGGGCTTAGGTTGGGTTTACCTTCGAGTGAAGACAAACGATAAGCACCTGATCCATAGGCATGGGTAATGATATAAGGTCCAAACCAATTAGGAGAAAATTTTCCCGTTTACTTTTCTCCTCTTTGGTTACATGTTGATTTTCCTTCAGGATGAGGTCACCAACCTGAAAGGTTCGTTTCATGAACACATTTGTCATAGGCACATTTGATACGTTTTGGTAGATTTGGAGATGGTCAAGGGTGTTGAGACGACACTCATCTAATAACTCAAGTTGCACCAAATGATCTTGGCGAAAGTCATCATCGTTGAGCATGTCTTGTAGTGAGATGCAAAGAGATGGAATCTAGACTTCGAGAGGTAAGACAACCTCGGTACCATAGACCAGAGAAAAGGGGGTGGCAGCAGTCAAAGTGCGAATACTAGTGTGATAATCCCACAAGCGAAAGGAATGCACGTATGCTAATCTTTCCCCAAGTATCGTTGAATACCTTCATAAGAATTTTGTTCAAGGTTTTATTGGTTGATTCAACTTGACCATTGGTTTGTGGGTAATAAGGTGATGAAAACGAGTTGGATGCCAAAAGTGTCACATAGTTTACGTAGGGTTTTATTTTTGAATTGTTTTCCGTTATCAATGATAATGCGGTGAGGAACACCAAAATGACAAATGATGTGATGGTTGATGAATTCACATATCTTCTCGGCTTTGGTAGAAATGAGGGGAATGGCTTCTACCCATTTAGTGTAATATTTGAGTAGTGGTTATGATCCATTGGTGGCGTTGTGAAGAATGGGGTTGATCTCACCGATAAGATCCAAACCCCATTGAGAGAAAGGCCAAAGGTCTTGTGTGACTTGTAAGGCATGACTAGGTATGTGATGGAGATTAGCATGTTGTTAGCATTTCACGCAGTGTTTGACATAATCACAACAGTCATAGTTTAGGGTTGGCCAATAATAGCCTAAGCAAAGGATGCATTTTGTGATAGCCAAACTGCTAAAGTGACCTCGCAAATTCCATCATGGACTTCCTTAATGGTGTAAGGAATTTCAGAGCTTGTAAGGAAGCATAAGAGAATGCCATTGAAACCACACTTGTAAAGAAGACCACCCATGATGACATAATGGGAGACACTTTTAAGAAAGGCACGTTGTCCATTACGAGTGAGATTAGCGGGTAGAATGGAAAGGGAAAGATAGTCTGCATATTGCTTATACCAAAGGTCATGTGGGTCAGGGGCAATGGTTCCGATGGAGTAAACTTCACGAGGTAAATAAGAGGGTGATTTTAGCCTTTGTATGGTGATAAATATTTTAGAGTCAGTGGGTGAAGCAGGTATCTAAGAAGCCAAGCAGGCCATGGTATCCACAAATTTATTGGTAGAACGTGGGGTGGTTTGAAGTGCGTAATGATCAAAGGTGGTCAAAAGTATGTCTATGTGATGCTTATACTTTTAAGTATCTCATTATGAAAATGGTATATAGAATTGACTTGGTTTATGACCAACTCGAGAATCACCAAAGATGTTGATAGACTTAACATCTAAGGCATAAGCAGCCTGGAGACCCAATACGAGTGCTTCATATTCAACAATATTGTTTATACAATCAAAATCAAGTTTGAAAGAAAAAGACATAGGTTCACCATCAAGAGGAATGAGGATAACACTAGCCCCACCCCCATGGTGACACTTGGAGCCATCGAAGAAGAGTGTCATTTTGTAAGTGGGTTCATCCAAGGAAAGGGTAGCTATAGACTCATCTGGGAAGTCAAAGTTAGAGGGTTAATTCCCGAGAATAGGTGCATTGGCCAATCTATCGTGATAGCCTAGCCCTTGATGGACTTTTGATGGATGAATTTGAGGTCGAGGTCAGCCAAAAGCATAAGCCAATGTGTGGCACGTTGATGTTGATAAGGTTTGGCATACATATAGTGTAATGGGTCAATATTAGTAATGACGAAGGTTTTGTGGTTGAGTAGGTAATGGAGGAGTTTGGTGGTGACAAAAAATAAGGCTAGGAAAAGTTTTTCGGCATGGGTATATCTAGTTTCATAGTCAAGAATGGTATGGCTTATGTAATAAATCACTTGCTCTTGGTGTTGGTCGTCGCGATGAGCGAGCATGGCACCTAGAGAATGGTCAGTGGTAAAAATATATAGGTAGAAGGACCTGGTCATCCTTAGGAGGAATGAGCTTTGGAGGTTGAAGGAGGTATTGTTTCAAGGATTCGAAGGCTTTATGGCATTCATCATCCCATTTGAATGAAATGTCTTTCTTGAGAAGATGATGGAATGGTTGATAGCGGTCGGAAAGCTGCGAGATAAAACGATGAATTGATTGCAACTTTCCTTGTAGGCTATGAAGTTGACGGAGATTAGTGGGTGGCAACATTTCAAGAATAGCCTTAACTTTAGTAGGATCAACTTCTATGCCATGTAAAGAAATGATGAAACCTAGGAGTTTTCGGAAAGTACCACAAAGACACACTTCTTTGGTTAAAGACAAACACAATACTTGATGAGGTGGTCAAAGATGAATTTAAGAACGGGCAAGTGTTTGGTTCGATGTTTGGATTTGGAAATCAGATCATTGACATAATCTTCTAATATGCAATGCATGATGTCATGGAAGATGTAAGTCATGGCTCGGCCGATATGTAGCACCCGGCATTTTGAGCCAAACGACATGACTCAATAGCAGAAATTCCCCCAAGGGGTGATGAAGGAAGTCTTGTGTTGATCCTCGGGAGCTAGTAATATTTGATTGTAGCCCGAGAAACCATCCATGAGTGATAACATTTCATGGCCAGCAGTGAGATCAACTAGTTGGTCAATGCCTGGTAGGGGGAAATCATCTTTGGGATAGGCAAGGTTGAGGTCACGAAGTCCATGCAAATGGAGTCCCCCTGTCGCTTTGTGACATGAATGATGTTAGAAATCCATTGGGGATAATCAATGGGTAGAATGAAGGAAAATGAGAGAAGGCATTGAAGCTCTTCTTTGACCAGAAGAGCAATGCTGAGGATGCATTTTCTACAACTTTTGCTTGATGGGTTTGGCACGGGGAATGGTTGCGAAATTATGAACCATGATTTTGGGTCAATACTAGGCATATCGGCATAGGACCAGGAAAATGCATTGCTATGGTCCTGAAGGAAAGAGGTGAAGGCTTCTTGTTCAGTAGCATCTAAGGATTGGCCAATCTTTAGAATGTGCAGGTCATCTGAGTGTTAATGTTGATTTTAATGGTCGATTCATTCAACATGGTTTACATCTCAGAGGGTAACAACCGATGAATATAAGAGTCTTTAGCACCAAGGTAGGTGAGGATGGAATCATCGTCCTGACATTGAATGACGTTAATTAAAGGTGCATCATCATCGATCATGTCAAGATACAAGAATGGAAGAGAAGAGGGAGCCCTCCATCGTGTTGATAGGTCGTGGTCCAGGAAATGGTGTTTACAATTTTTTTTTAGGAGGAATAGATTCGGGATCTATGGACTCGAGGGTGAAGATGGTAATGTGGGTGAATGAGAAGGGGAAGATGTCTTCACGGAGTAGGTTTTCCTTAGGTTTCCTTCTAACTCAACTGAGCCATAATCAAAAATACAAGGAGTTAGAAAGAGCTCTTTATTACGAAAAGGGGAATAAATCTCTATCGATGAGATTTTCATAAAATCCTTAAGTGCCGAACTTTGTGAAATTTGGAATGAGGTGAATGAAAGGAGTAAGTTAACCCAAAATAAGAGGGAGCTTATTTTGGTTAATAATTTTGGCAACTCACAAGTGGTCATTGAGGTTTAGATGAATGAAGGTGGCCTTAGTCATATCCATGGGGCAGTGATAACCAATTCTTTGATCTTCTTGAAAAAATGACCTTTGTGGAGTTGAAACTAAAATGCAATTGAAATGGACTCGCTCATACAACAACACCAAAATCTGTTTACATGCTCAAATGAACATGCAGAGTGTGAAGACCTTGTCACTCTCAAAGGGAACTCAAAAAGCCATGCAACCGACAGGAGAAAAGCTTCCCTTCCTCAAAAATGGCAGCCATAACTGAACTAAACATGGTTGGTTAGATGAGTGAAAAACTAACTAGTGAGGGGATATTCCCCAAATGACCAAAGTAAATCAAGACAAATCCAATACCTCTTTTAGTTGCTTTGCATTTGGATTGGATGTTTAGGATCCTTGGTATATCAAGTCCCTCATGGGCATGTTAGGTTTTGCTTCTGGTGCGATGTAAGCCAAGTACCTAAGGTCCGATCCATGGATGTGAAAATTTACGCCCAATTTCAACTCCAAGAAGTCTTCCTAAAAATTTCTGGAGGTGTGGGAGAGATGGGGTCTTCGTTGTTTCCTTCCTTCCTCCCGAGAAGAACATGGAAGATTAAGATCCTCCAACCTTGGTTCTGAGGGCCGTTGTGAGATGCATGTAATTGCTGTCCTTAGTGAGGAAGGAAAATGATGGAGGACAAATGATGTGATCTGGGCTCCTCTCCATCAAGACAAACCTCCAAGTCGATGATAATCTTCCTCCGAGGTGCGTGAGGTGTTGAATGCAATTTTCTCACCATGGTTACCATCATCTTAAAACATGAAGTTTGAAAGCTTAAACTCTTATTCGACATTAGAGTTTGAAGGTGAATTGGGAGGAAGAATCGAGAAGGTTCTTTTGTGGCTTGGGTATAGATGGCTCGAAACTCGATTCATCTGAATAGGCACCTATATGAAGTAATCGAGTCATATGAGTCACGTCAGTATGAGAACATGATGACATTGGGGGAGGGTGTGTTGGTAGGGGATACATCAGGTAGAGGGGACTTGGAAGAAAATGGGAGGATGGGACCTTGAAGGGATGGAAGTCCTATAATTTAAGCCTTCATTCCTTTTCGCCCACTCTGTAATTTAGGCAACATCTTAGTGATGAGTGTAACTTCTATTAGGCACTAAACCATGTTATGGAAGGCCGACCCATGGACAAGGGGTGATACCATTATGGAGCATGACTGGCATAAGTTGCATCATGTCCATCTCGGGTGCATCTCGCATCTCAAAACAAGACTAAGGATTTTCCACATCATCTGCATAAACTTGATAGAAAAAGGGGTTGTGGTGCATTTTCAAGATAATAGGGTGATTTGGAGGAGGATTTTCTATGGGGATGGTGTAGAATGTCCATCGTGTCCAAAGTTTGAGGCACAACTTTGTGGAATTGATGAAGGAGATGGAAGAAATAATGGGTGAAATGCATGGGAAGAAGGTCCATGAGGATGGGTTGTTGGCAGATGGAGTCAAGATGTGCTTAGTGCCTCTAAAGGTGAAATCTTCACCACAAGAACATCAAACCCGATGAAGTGGAACTCTCCATCAAGGCGTTAAAACTATTAAAAATAACAACACCCCTAAATGAGTTATGGATCTTCTTTTCTAAGGAAGGGTCATTTGTGTGATTTACATAACATTGGATCATTCCCAGAGCTATGGGAATTGTAAATGGGAATGATCCATGAGAATGGTTCCTCTTCCTAATCCTAGCACTAAACTACTTATAAGGAAGAAAGACTATCTACTCCTAATCTAACAATTCAAGGAAGGAGAGAGACAGCATGAAAATAAATAAATCCTACACTGGAGAGGTGATAGCAGAGAGAAGGGAACTGCTGAAATGGAGAGAGGTAAGCAATGGAGAGGATGGACAGATGCATCGAGAGACCAAGGATAAAGTTCACACAGAACACCATTTCAAACCCCTTAAACACAGACTCCCAAAACCTCGTAATGGACATCGAGAGATATGCACAATATAGTAATGGTGAGGCGAAGAAGAACAACAAAATGCACAAAGGATGGATAAAACGCATCACGAAAACTTATTTTATTACTCCAGGAGTTCAATATACCATTAACGGGTAAGAGGCAAGAAAATGCCATTACAAAGCCAAGGAGGAGACTTAAAGACATTCGACCTTGGAAAAAGAGAGAGGGGGGCAAGGAAGAAGAATGAACAACCACTAATTATGTGCCTCTGTTTACATTTTATAGAAAAAACATGAGAAGAGAGGAAAAAGGGATCTTCTCCAACCACTTTTTAAAATGTGTTTTAATTCTTCCTCTATTTATGGGCTTGATGAAAAATCTCATAATTCCATATATCTACTTCAGGACTCAAAGAAAATGACCCATACTTCATTAATCCGTAGGTTTGGAATCGGTTTTTGTCTTTTCCATGCCAAACGTGTTTTGTAAATTTCTCCCAAATATTTACCAACATCATAAAATAAAAGATTCCATGATGAGAATCTTTAGGGTACAAGAATGTAAAAATAAAGCTCTAGATCAAAAGATATTGCCTTTTGAGTTTTTCCTTAACATTTTGGCAAAAAAACAATTGAGCAAATTTTGAACTTTTCTCCCGCAAATCCTCTAATGACGTGGCATCCAATTGGGATGGATATGGGCTTGCCTCGAAGGGTCAAGATTTTAGGCAAACAAAGAGGTCCGCCTTAGGCAAAGTTTCCCTTCTACTCCGTCAGCCATAACTCAAAATACAAGGAGTTAGAAAGAGCAATCTTTCCTTCTGAAAGGGAAAAAATTTCTATCTACTTGGAGTATTTTCAAGAAATCCTTGAGTGCCCAAACTTTGTGAGGTTTGACTGAGGCATAAAAGGGAAAGTTAACCCAAAATAAGAGGGATATTTTGGTTAACATTATTGTGGAGGAAGAGTATTTACAAGAGGGGAGAGGTTGGGTAGATGTGGTGTGGTCTTAGGTGTTTGTGTATTTTCTTGGGTAGGGGAAAGGTAGAAGAAATGGTGATGGAAGGTTTGGTTGGACCTTATTGGAGGGTAGCAAATTTTAGCTTTAGGATGCATCCTTTGGGAGGTGATACGAGTGTTTAGACAAAGTGATGGTAGGTCAAGTTTCCACGGGGGTAACAGGTGTTTTGGTGTAGGTTGGGCGGGAGGCATTGAAAGAGGAAAGTTGTTGAAGAATTGACAATGTGGAGGATGGGTGTCAGAAGAGTTACGGGTGAGGGCGGAGGTTGTGTGGGTCGTTTGGGTATATTAGAGGTCTATGATGGGGAAATGAGTTGCTGCGTTCTTGGTTTACCGGTGGATGGGGGTTTCTTGGCTACGGTGGATGGGTGAGGCGAGATGGATGGAAGGGGTGAATGTGAGAATGGTGTGGTAGGTGAGATGGATGAGGTCTAGGAGGTTGGATCTTCTTTTTAGGGTTAGTTAAGTTTAGTGTTTTTTTTGGAAGATGTGGCTAAATATAATTTGATTGCATGAGGACAAAAGGCTTTCTTTGGGAGGACCCTAGGTAGTGACAGGTAAGGGAGTTGATATAAAGCATGTGTAATTTGCTATGGGAAAAGATGTGATTTGGGCCATGAGTGGTGATGTGGAAGGTATTAAGTTGTGGTTATGTTTTGTGTGGTTGCTCAGAAACCCATTTGGATAGATAGTGGACAGTGAAACCATTTAATCTCAAAGAAGGGGATCCCAAAAGATCCTATGACATAGAAGCGATGAGTGAAAATGGTGTTTTTGTAAGTGGGGCATGTGGATCGAGTGGTAATTGGGTTTGAGATATATGGAAATGGCTAGCTCTATACGAACTGTGGGTAAGAGAGCAAAATAGATATGATTAAAGGTTTGATGGTGAAGGGTCATCAAAGAGTCCTCATGGGTAGAGGAGAGGATGGGATTGACAATTTTTCATTTGAGGGGTGAAAGGCAACATGCTAATTATAGGCTCTTCCTTTGGAGGAAGAAAATAAGGGGGTGGATCGGTGGAGAAAGATTAAATAGGCTCTTGTGTAGGTATGGGATCTTTAAATTTCATGGGAGGCATTCCTATGTCATCGGAAATAGAGTACACCGCAGACATTGATTTATCATTGTTTCATCAAATTTTCTTTTGGGATGGGGCATGATTAGGAATGACAAGATGTGTAGGTTTTGGTAAAGCCTTGCAGTGCATTTGGGCTATCCAAGACTAGATATCCTCTAACATCATGATATTCTTGAAGGTGATGTAGTTATTTTCACATGTGACATGATGATAGTTGCAAAATTTTGGTTCACTCGTTCAAACCCTTTTGGTTTTATAGTGAAGTGGGACACCAAAAGTCTGAAAGGTTTAAGAGGTGTGAATGATGACTTGAGTAAATAAATGAGTTTTAAGGAGGAATTGGTTTAATTTTGGCGACGATAGACCCTACAAAATAGAATAAGTGGATCAAAATGAGAAGTGGTCTAAGAAGGCCTGGGTTTTGAACAAGGATGGAATGTCAAGTTCAGCTGATTTAGTGACATTGAAATCCATAGTAAAGCCCCGAATGTTTAAATAGGAAATGTTGTGGAGTCCTCTTTATTATGAGCGGTTGAATTTTGGCATTTCCTAATGTAAGGTATGTCATAGGAATGGATGGTGAATAGGATTACAAATAACATTGGATCATTCCATCATTAACCATTGTCATTGGTAGGTGTGGTGGAAGGGCTCCCCTGGTATTGGAATGGGCGTATTCCAGGAATGATGCCCTCTAGAAGGTTGGTTCCTCATCTAATCCTAGCACTAAACTACTTCTAAGGAAGTGGAAATCGACTACTCTACTCCTAATCTAACAATGGAATCCAAGGGACCAAGGAGAGAGATAATGGGTGCATGAAAATTATGGTTTGGGTGGTACACACTACGAGACAATGAACACCAAGAAAATCGATTTATTGCTGATCATGGGTCCTAGTTGTGAAACCCCAAGCAGTGAAGGTAACGCTGCAAATGGAGGAGATGAGCAATGGAATAGAGATGGATGCAGGATACATCATAGACCAAGGATAAATTTCAGGACATAACACCATTTTAAACCCTTAAACACAGCTCTCAAAACCTAGGATAATGGACAGTGGTTGATGACTCGAGAATATGCGTGCCTGCAGTCAACACCATGTACAATGTTGACTTGGTAAGAGGCGATTTTGTAGATGACAAGAAACAAAGGATGGAAAAGAATGAGGAGAAGTTTGGTCAAGATTTGATTTAGAAAACCAAATATAGATGGACTTTCACAAATGATGGTTTTTATTGCTCCAAGAACCGATGTTCGTAAAACAAGTATGAAACAATTATACATGAGATGCTTTCGTAAGAGGCAAGAAAATGCCATTACAAAGCAAAAATGATAACAAAATGAGAATGAGGAGTACTTAAACTCCACATTAAGTTTCGATACTGAGATGAAAAAAGAGAGAGACACCGATGTGAAGAATGAAATGAAGAAAAACCATTTAATTATGTGCCTCAAAATTTTGAAAATTAGAAGATGGGGCCTTGACACTCAAATAAATAGAATACTCAACCATGATGGGAAGAGATGGAAAAAATAAAAATGTGGAATCGTGTCCTCACACCTCAAAACGTTCAAGAAGAACGCTAAGAAAAATGATCCTAAGAGTGAATTTTTAATTCAAATTACGCTATTTAAAGTGATGTGTATTTAGAATAAATTTTTTGGTTAGGAAGGCATCCTACGAAGAAGGATAAGCAGAGGTTTGTATGTTATGGGGGTGGGTTCTCCTTTGAGATGATGACTGACAGAGGCAACAAATCTGGAGTACTTCAATGTGAAATCTAGAAGTAAGAATTGTTTAAGAAAGATGTGTATATTTCAATTTTGTTTTGGTGAGAGAGAGAGAACAGAGAGAAATTTGCTTTCCCCACGATTCTTTGTGTTAACCATTTGGGCTTGACTTCTAGTAATAAGAATGTGATCTAAATGTAGCAAATCGAATGTAATGCAACCAATTTTAATCCCAAATCGAAAGATTATGTTCGATGAAAAAATGGTGAAGAGAATCTTTGATAAGAAGAATGGTTCTTTTTAAATGCACCAAAAGAAAAGGTATCCTTTAAAAATTAGAGAAGAGAAGATACCAAAAGATTAATGCTTTTTGAAGGGAAACAAACACACAACTTTTACCTTAAAGAAAATACTTTTGAACCCTTAACGGGTCCC
Organism: Taxus wallichiana var. yunnanensis; assembly: GCA_018340775.1. NCBI lineage: Eukaryota > Viridiplantae > Streptophyta > Pinopsida > Cupressales > Taxaceae > Taxus > Taxus wallichiana. The sequence continues at coordinate 74,471,531 of CM031242.1, forward strand.
ACATGGCATGCCAAAATTTTCATTTTCTTCATTTTTGAATGACGAAACAAAGGGTCCTCGAATACTTGTTTGTGGCATCGATGGTTGTTGCGTGCTTTTGACGGAGATCTAGAGGCTGATCAGGAGAGGTTCCTTTTCCATTTTACACTTTTTGATACAAAAAAAAAAAATCTCACTTTTGCCTCCGAAGTTCAAGGAATTGTGATACCTAGATGGCACCTGTTCAAAATAAATTAATGCGAGAAATAAGTGAAGTCCTACCGTAGTTGATATGATTTAGGTATCTCATTCAATCACAATTAATCTAATTTCACCTTTTTGATCTAAAAAGAGGTTTTTTTCACTAGTTTTCCTCCAATTCCCCACCGTTGTTTAGGTTATTCGTAAAAGGTTGAAAACATCTATTCTCAGGTATAAAACATAGAGACCCATAGGTATAACCTTGGGCTAGAATTCCCTTCTAACTCCTCCGATCTATAACTCAAAAAATACAAGGAGTTAGAAAGAGCTCAAGGTTTACCTTCTAGAAATGGGAATAAATAAATCTCTATCGGGTTTTTTCGATGGAGGAATATTTTCAAGAAATCCTTGAGGTGATAACAACTCTATAAATAGAATAGAATGGAAATGATTAATGAGGGGAACCTTACCAATTTTAGGTAAATTTGGGTGGTGGTGATGAAAATGGAACTTGGTGCAAAGTTAACCCAAAATAAGAGGAGCTTATTTTGAGTTGAAAAACTGGCGACTCACATCTCTCTCTCGCCCTCTTGGTCATCTAACCCAAAAACAAGGTTGTTTAGATGAATGATGGTGGCCTTAGGTTGCATCCATTGGGCATCAGCAAGTCAAGGATAATCAGGTTTCTACGATCTAACTTTGAAAAGCCCGACCTTAGTTTGTTCTCACTTGGGAACCCACTAATGGGCGGGAATGTGGTTAGAGGGATTTTGATTGAGTTGATCTTCACAAGTAAATTAAATTAGTCATGGAAAATGCAGAAATAGGTCTAGGTGTGGATGAGCAATACAACAACAGAAATTAAGAAAACTATATATATAATCGAAAATCATACATGCTCCAATTAAATTAAAGTTGTGTGGGGTGAAGTGGCCTTGTTAGGTGAGTACAGCTTCTTCTTCTACTGAAAACAAACCTAACTACTCTACTATAACCAAGAGCAAAAGGAACTCAAACAAAACATGCTTTCCGACATGGAGAAATAACTTCCCTTCCTAAAAATGGCAGCCATTTTTAAAACTAAATTTTCAAAGTATGACAAAAGAACTTTTTGTTCGTGATTAACATGGTTGGTTGGATGAGTGAAAAACTGCACCAACCCTTATCTTTTCAAATGGATCTTCCATAGTAAAATGACCAAAGTATCAATTAAAGAAACAAATCCAATACCTCATTTTCATTTCTGTGTGTATTTGGAAATGTCTTTTATTTTGCATTTGGATTGAAGAGGTATGACAAGCCAACAAATATAGGTGAGATCCTTGGTACTTTTAGCTCATCCTCATGCCTATGGGTGGGCATGGAGATTGGGGCAAAACATGGAAGAATAATGAGAAATTTTCATAATAAGTGGATAAAGTCAAGAGGAACAACATAAGGTTGAAAGTCAAACAACGCAAGGAACATCACTAACTAAAGCCTACCTAACTTGGCTCAATGAGCACAAGTACACTAACAATAAAGCCTACCTACATGGATCTAATTGGGCACGGTCTGATCCGATGGATGTGCCTGTTACTCTGAATTTCAACTCCAAGAATGGAGTCTTCTGCGGACCTTCTTGAGTGGATGGTGTGGGAGAGATGGGGTCTTCATTGTTTCCTTCCTCCTCCTGAGAAGAACATGGAAGATTAAGATCCTCCAACCTTGGTTCCTGAGGGCCGTTGTGAGATGCAGGTTGTTGTCCTTGGATGTTCTCCTCTGTGGCAGTAGAATCATGTTCTTGGAAGGTGGATGATGGAGGAGAAAATGATGTGATCTCCTTAGGCTCCTCTCCATCAAGACAATCCTCCAAGTCAGATAGATAATCTGCCTCCTTGGGCTCATGTTGCATGTGTTCGACCTCCTCCATGGTGTCCTTCGAATCTGTAATTAATGTAGACATCCATAATTACGCCCGAGCAATTTAAATACTTAAATTGGGCTAATTATCTATCTTCTTCGGAAAATTGACGACATATTGTCAATAACGATCATTTTCCTCATATCATCATTAATTAATTACACAAAGCTAATTAATTAAGTTGCTATCCAATAAATACCCTAATTAACGATCTTCCATTAATAAATCACCCCTTCTACCTAGACTAATTAATTATTATTAATTAATTAGTTTTCACTTCCATTTAACTAATAAATCAATATTTAATTGATTTAATCCCCTTCTAATAGCCTAAATCGTACTAATATTCCTCTAATTAGCTTCTATAAGCTTACATCTACCTATTAGTTAATCACCTTTGATTAATTAAAACACCCCCAACTCCCATGACTTGCTAAGCATAAATTAAACCCTTCTAAAGTAAGGTTACCTTTTATAAAGCAACCTTATCCATTCCTAATCATGTTTTACCTTTATCCCACATGCAAAGGGATGAAGTGTTTCCTTTATCCATTGGGCTATATAAGGAGCCCTCCTTCTACCTTTATACCTACACCTAAACTTCTTAAGAGAGAAAATGCAAAGCATATAACAAAGAGACTAAGAGCTTGCCTTTTGTTTTCTTGAGAGGTCACCATTGTTAAGAGCTAAAGCTTCCTATTCTTGCATTCTTTAAGGATCAAACAAAGCAATTGTTGATTGCCATTGGAGCTAAATAGGTCCATGCATTTTGTTGGTAATCTAGGAGAGTAGAGATGTTAAAATAGCATGCATAGTTTTGATCTCATGTTTTCAAAGTTATAATGTTAGTTTAGATCTTGCTTAGTTCTCTATCTTGATGGTGTTTATGCTTTGTTTTAGCTAAATTGTAGAACTATTTTAGGTGGTAGTTCTTGCTTCATTTGATTTAGCATTAAGCAAAGTATACATGCACACATCCTTCGAATTTAATTTTCTCACCATGGTTCCCATCATCTTAAAACATGAAGTTTGAAAGCTTAAAATCTTCTTCGACATTAGAGTTTGAAGGGGATGAAGTGGGAGGAAGAACTGAAGGTTATTCTATGGCTTACTCGCACTTGTTGCCTCTCGAAACCGTATGGTTCTCCTCCGAACCGCGCCCTCTGAGCTAATCGATTTTCATCTAGAACAGCACACCTATACGATTTCCTCTTCCTAATTGGAGTTGTATGAGTCACGTCATTCTTCAATTGTCTCCGCAATCATTGAACATGATGACATTGGGTCGGGAGGGAGCGCGTTGGTAGAGGGGCTCAATTATGGTAGAACTAGGTAGAGGGGACTTGGAAGAAAATGGGAGGATGGACGCTTGAGAACGGATGAAAGGTGCGCTAGATTTTGAGCCTCCATTCCTTCCGCCCACTTTGTAACTGGGCAACATCTCGGTGATGAGGTGCAACTTCATTGCACGCTAAACCAGCCTAGTACAGGTCGACCCATGGACAAGGGGCCTTGTAGCCAACTTCAGCTACCATTATGGAGCACTTGACTCTGAGCTGCATCATGTCCATCTCAATCTTTTGCATCTGCCTCTCAAAATCAGCTTCAACCAAGGAGTTTCCACCATCATCTGCATAAACCTGTTCTTCATAAACATTTTGGTTAGAAAAAAGGGGGTTGTATGCATTTTCGGGATAATGGGGCTTATAAAACTGATTTGGAGGAGGATTTTGAAACTGTGGGGATGGAGGGAAATAGTTCTGTTGTTGTAAATGAGAATTCCATGGTGGGAAAGAAGTCATGATTGCACAACTTCATGGGATTGAAGAAGATGAAGGAGATGGAAGAAATAATGGGTGGAAATGGATGGGAAGAAGGTCTGTAACTCAGAGGATGGGTTGTTGACCAGATGGAGTCGCTAGATGTGCTTGAAAGTGCCTCCAAAGGCTAAAATATTCACCAAGAGCACATCGAACTTGATGAAGTGAAGTGGTAAGGTGCTTGAACTCTCCCACGGGGTTCCAAAGCGTTAGTGTCAAATCACAACACCCCCAAATGAGTTATGGATCTTCTTTTCTAAGGTAGGGTCATTTGGTGTGATTTGCATAACATTGGATCATTCCCCAAGCTGTGGGAATTGCAAATGGGAATGATCCTCCAGAGAAGGCTGGTTCCTCTTCCTAATCCTAGCACTAAACTACTTCTAAGGAAGGAAATGTGACTATCTACTCCTAATCTAACAATTCCAAGGGACCAAGGAGAGAGAGAGCATGAAAATAAATAAATCCTACACTACAGAGGTGATAACACCGAGAAAAGGGAACTGCTGATCACAAACCCAACTACCTGAAATGGAGAGAGGTGAGAAATGGAGAGGATAGACAGATGCATCACAGACCAAGGATAAAGTTCACACAGAACACCATTTCAAACCCCTTAAACATAGCTCCCAAAACCTGTAATGGACATCAGAGATATGCACAATATACCCTACAATGGTGAGAGGCAAGAAGAGACAACAAAATGAGCAAAGGATGGATAAAACGCATCACAAAAACTTATTTTATTACTCCAAGAGTTCACACAAGTATACCATTAATGGGCAAGAGGCAAGAAAATGAAGCCAAGGAGGAGCCTTAAACTCCACATTCGACCCTCGGAGAAGAAAGAGAGAGGGGGCAGTGAAGAAGAATGAACAACCACTAATTATGTGCCCTGTTTACATTTTGTAGAAAAAATTCAAGAAGAGAGGAAAAAACGTGGGATCTGCTCCAACCACTTTTTAAAATGTGTTTTAATTCTTCCTCTGTTGATGGGCTCGATGTAAAATCTCATAATTCCATGTATCTACTTGCAGACCAAAGAAAATGACCCATACTTCATTAACCGGTGGTTGGAAGCTGGTTTTGTCTTTTCCATGCGAAAAGCGTTTTGTAAATTTCTCCCCCAAATATTTACCAACATCCAAAATAAAAGATTCCATGATGAAGAGAATATTCAGATCTTTCCATTGGTACCAAGAACATCAAAAATAGAGCTCTGGATCAAAAGATATGGCCTTCGAGTTTCTTAACGCTGCAAAAAATAGTTCAGGCAAATTTTGAACTTTTCTCTCGCAAATCCTCTAATGACGTGGCATCTAATCGGGTTGGCAGAGGTAGGGGCTCCTTTTTTTCCATTTTACACTTTTTGACAAAAATTCAAAAAATCTCATTTGCCTCCAAAGGTTCACCGATCCGAGATTCCTTGGAAAACATCTCTCCCAAGCCCCCGCATGTCCGCCTTGGGCTAGAATCCCTTCTAACTCCACTCGAGCCATAACTCAAAAAAATACGAGTTAGAAAGAGCTCTTTACCTTTCTAGAAAGGGGAATAAATTCTCTATCCGATGGAGTATTTTCAAGAAATCCTTGAGTGCCGAACTTTGTTAAATTTGAAATGAGGCACAAAAGGGATTAAGTTAACCCAAAATAAGAGGGAGCTTATTTTAGTTAACAAATGATTGATTGTGGAGGAAGAGTCTTTATAAGAGGGGGAGTAGGTTGGGCTACTAGTTTGGTGTGTGGTGTGGTTTTAGGTGTTGTTCGTATCTGTTTGGGTAGGGGAAAGGCGGTAAGAAATGGTGATGGAAGGTTTGGTTGGTTTAACTACCTTATTGGAGGGTAGCAGATTTTTAGCTTTAGGATGCATCCTTTTGGGCAAAGGTGATACGAGTGTATGAGATGTGGAGGCAAAAGCCGATGGTGAAAGAGGGTGGGTTACCCACGGGGTAATTGAGGTGTCTTGTGGAGGTAGGTGGTGTAGGTTGGGTAGGAGGCGTGAGTGAAAGAGAAGAAAGTGTCATGGGTAGTGAAAAAGTTATTTACTGTGAGTGGAGGTATGTGTGGTAAGAAGGTTACGGGTGAGGGTAGAGGTTGTGTGGGTCGTTTGGGTATATTAGAGGTCCGTGATGGAGAAATGAGTTGCTACGTTCATTGTTCTTGGTGGATGGGGGTTTCTTGGCCAGAGGTTGAGGGGTGAGGTCCTAGGATGGATGGAAGGGGTGAAGGTGAGAATGGTGTGGTAGGCGAGGTTGGTGTATGAGGTCTAGGAGGTTGGATCTTCTTTTTAGGGGTTGGGTTAAGTTTAGTGTTAGTTTTGGAAGATGTGGCTAAATCTAATTTGATGGGTGGGTGAGTAAGGCTAGTTGTCGGTATGACCCCTAAGGTAGTGATAGGTTTAGGTAAGGGAGATGATATAGGCGTGGGTAGGTGTTTGGGTGTAGATGTATGTTGGGCTATGGGAAAAGGTGTGAGTTGGGCCATGGGTGGTGACGTGGAAGGTATTGCAATAGTTGTGGTTGTGTTTGGTTTGGTTGCTCAAAACACTTTTGGATAGATAGTGGAGGTGTTAGCGAGTGACAATTGTATTTGTGTTGAAATAGGAAGTAGAAGGTGTCCCCAAAGTAAGGCTCTATCGACATAGTCCAGTGATTGACCAAGTGTGAAAATGGTGTTGTTATAAGCGGGGCCAACATGGATCGAGTGGCAATCCCGTAAAATGTGTTTGAGATACAGGGAAATGGCTAGCCTCGGACTCTGTGGGTAAGAGAGCTAAAAGCAGATCAACGGGATCTTAAAGGTCCGATGGTGAAGGGTCATTAAAAGAAACACTGGTACTTCAATAGAATCCTCTATGGGTAGAGGAGAGGATGGGCCATACGAAGTGGAATCTCATTGTCTTGGTGTAAGTGGTGGAACAACATCTTCTATGAGTAGGAGAGGTGCCACTGACAATTGTTCAGAAATTTGAGGGGTCAAAGGCACGTGCTAATTATAGGCTCTTCCATGGGTGAAGAAGAAAATGAAGGGGGTGCCTCTGTGGGTGGAGGAGTAGATGAAATAGGCTCTTGTGCGGTAGGGGATCTCGGGCTAAGATTTCATCTATGGAAGGCACATGAGGCAATTGGGAAGCAACTGGTATGTCATCGGAAATAGAGTACACCTCATGAGACATTGCTATCATTGTTTGAGGTATCACCAGCTTGGTTGGAAGATGGGGCATGATTAGGGAATGGATTTTTGAAGATGTGTAGGTTTTGGTTACTAGGTGCTTTTGAGCTATCCAAGACTAGATCTCCATTGTCTAACATTTCTTGGACAACATTCTTGAAGGTGATGCAGTTATTTTCGCTATGACCTTTGACATGATGATAGTTGCAGAAGTCATATTCCTTATACCATGCGGGCATGGGTCGCTCAGAGTCAAAACTAGTATGTGGTTTTATAGGTGGAAGGGTAATGACACCAACCTTAACAAGCTTTTCTAAAACAGAAGAGTAAGATTCTCCTATCGAAGTGTACTTTCGTTGTTCTCGTCTGAATTGGAAAGCTTGGACAAGAGAGATATTAGAAGGGGGTTTGGCTAGGTTTGATTGATGAGGGGGCTAGCCTTGAGAATTACGGCATTGGCACACCCTTTGGGTTTTGAATAGTTGTTTTGGGGTTTTGAAGATGAAGAAGCATCATTTGATTTGAACTCAATGTTCTTGTTATGAAGTTGAATCTTCTTTTCTTCGATAGCACGAATTTCCAATTTCTATGCCATGGTGAATGCCTCGTCAAAAGTGTGAAAGGCCTGCACCTACATGGTAGTTGAGATGTGTCTAGCACAAGCTCCGAGTAAATAACTCTATGAGTTCAGTTTGAGGTAGTTGGAATGTGAGCTGATTAATTAAACTGTGCCAATGAGCGACAAAGTTAGTGATAGACTCATCATCATACTGTCGAGTGGAATAAAGATTAGTCATGGTAACCTTCTTGACAATATTAATCAAGAAGTGGTCTAAGAAGGCCTAGGCTAGTTGATTGAACAAGTAGATGGAATGTCTTGGAAACCCACATGTACCAGTCAATGCAGGTCTTGTCAGGGACATTGGGAAAGTCCTCAAAAGTAAAGCGTCATCGTGGGAAATCAGGTAACACCCATGTTTAAAGGACCGCAAATGTTGTTGTGGGTCCTCTTTACTATTGAAGCGGTTGAATTTTGGCATTTCCCAATGTACAGGTATGGTTGAATAGGAATGGACGGTGAATAGGCTCATTACAAATTTCATCATAGGTGAGGGAATTGCGTGAGCCGGAAACCAATGCTTCTAGTGTTTGCATCTTTTCCATCATTAACTTGATGAGGTCATTGGTAGGTTGTGGTGGAAGGGCTCCTCCTGTGGAAAAAGGGGGCTGGTATTAGACCTATGATTTGGGCGGTAATCCATTGTATGGTGATGCCAAATAGGGAGGTTGAGAATAGGGGACTAACATAGAGGGTATGTATCTAGAATGGGTGACAGATGAGATAGGGGTTGTTGATAGTATGTGTATGTAGGTGGGATGATCGTAGTGACTCTAGTAGTAGCTAGGGCAGCGTTTGTGGGATGGAGAGGACAAGATTATGGAATGGATTAGGGGTCATCGACACCACATGGGTGGTTGTGTTGAAATGGGTATTTGTGAGACAATGGGCGCATATGAGGTTATGGTCAGGTGGTGGCCGAGGGGACAACAGATACTACGGGTGTGATTGATCTGCAGACGCAATGGTCATAAGCAGTATGGGTCCTAATTTGTGAAACTACCTGGGGGTGAAGCGAGTGAAGGTAACACTTTGCATTATTGGGGGGGCTAATGTAGAAGTGGGAATAAGGGCATGAGAGATGGATACATGCATACCGTATATTAAGCGACCTAAGGAGTTTTGGGTGGAAGAGTGGGAAAGGTAGAACTGCAAGGCTACGGGATTCGATCAAGGATTTGTGCAAATTCTTCATCACTTGTGCAATGTTGATAGGTGAGTAGGATCCATGAGTAATAGGATGGAAGGTGGTGAGGGACTAGGTGGGAGTGGTTGATGACTAGCGTGGAATATGAGGGCATTAGTTTGGCTGCGAGTCAACACCATGTGAACAAGTGTTGACCTAGTAAGACTGTATTTTGTAGATGACATGAAAGCAACAGGATGGAAAAGAATGAGGTTGGGAGAGTGAGTTTGGTCAAGATTTGGATTAGGAAAACTAATTACGAGATATCGATGACAATCAGTTTGACCGGTGATGGTTCAGTAGAAAACCAACGTTGGTCACAAGAACCGATGCCAGTTATTGCGAGAAAATCCCGATTTGAAAAATGAAACAAGGTTGATAGACAATACAAGGAGATGTTTTATGTATGATGGTAATATCAACAGAGTAGAATAGAGTATCAATAAAATATGTTAGTGCCCAAAGGGCCAAAAATGAGAACAAAATGATGAATGAAGACTGTCCCAGGCCAAAGTACCCAGAAAGTCAGGAGCCGACACCGGTTAGGTTTAACCGATGATGGTCAGATGAAAACTGATGACGGTCGCTGGACCGACATCGTTATTGTGAAATTGAGACAGAAATGAAGAAAAATGGGTTGTGATTTAAATCAAGTGAAGAATCAAACTCAAAATTTTGAAAATGAGAAGATGGGGCCTTGACACACTCAGATAAAGTCGAATACTCCAACTATGATGGGGAGTGTGCAAGGAAAAAACAAAAATGTGGAATCATGTCCTCACACCTCAAAATGTAAAGCAAGAAGAACACTAAGAAAAATATGATCCTAAGAGTGATTTTTCTTTATGTGTGTTCAACTTACGCTATTTAGAATTGATTGTGTGTATTTAGAATAGATTTTTTTGGTTAGGAAGGCATCCTACGAAGAAGGATATCTAAAAGGAGAGGTTTCAGGTATGTTATGGCGGGGCGGGCCGTCCTCTGAGATGATGACTCGACAGAGGCAATGAGATGGGGAGTACTTGCCAATCTGATTGTGTGATCGCAGATAGGTGTTCCCAGGTAAGATGTTGTTTAAGAAAGATGTGTATATTTCAATTTTGTGCAAGTTTGGTAAGACACATAGAGAGAGAGAGAGAATGTGCTTTCTACGATTCTTTGTGTCAACCATCAGTTGGGCATGACTTCTAGCATATAGGTTGCCCTCATTTTAATGTGATCTAAATGTAGCAAATTAGAATGTAATGCAACCAATTTTAATCCCAAATCGAAAGATTATGTTCGATGAAAAAATGGTGAATAGGAGAGGGTATGCTCTTTCACTAAATGCAAAATGCAAGAAGAATGGTTCTTTTTAAATGCACCAAAAGAAAAGGTATCCTTTAGAGAAATTAGAAAGAAGAGAAGATTACCAAGGAAGAAGATTAATGTGTAAGCTTTTTTAAGGGAAACAAACACACAAATTTTACCTAGAAATGAAGAAAATACAATAGAACCCCTTATGGGTCCCACAGGGTATGCTAAAATGTTTCACCGTTTTCTTTACGTTTTTGAATGACGAAACAGATAAGGGTAAGGGCCAAGGAGGAATACCTGTTTATGTTGGTTAGTTGATGGTTGTTGTGCGTGTTTTGACTTCTTGATCCAGTAGCGATCGTGAGAGCTTCCTTTTGGCTAGGAGAAACTACCAGTAATAGAAAACAAGACCACAAAAAGATAGTTAAATGATATATGACAGTGGACCTCCTAGCGTATGCTAGTTCGGGAAGTGTGATACTTCCTAGATGGTTGTCAATCCACTATTCAAAACAAATTAATGTGAGAAATAAGTAAAGTCCTATTGTAGTTGATATGATTTAGGTATCTCATTCAATCACAATAAGTAAATCTAATATAACAAAGAGGCTAGAAGCTATAGTTGGATCGAAGGGTTGTAGTAGGTGTGGTATTGGAACTAGTTAGGGTCGGAGTTCAGGTTGTTTAGGTTATTTGGTAAAAGGTTGTTTGACTTTGTTCTTGGGCAAGGTATAAAACACGAGACCAATGTCACCGGGTATAATTGACGACGGTTTAAGGGAGGCCGACGGCATGGTTATGGGTAATCGCGTCGGTAGAGTAGGGTGTGAGTAGTTCACTGAAAACTTTATTGTAGAGTCTAAGTGAGGTTGGATGAGGCTAAAGAATGGGATGACAAGGCGTGGGAATGCTTGAGAATACTTAGAGAGGTGGAAGGGCCAGGATAGGTGATCTGATAAACGGGTGGTGAGGTTTCTGGGTTTTGTCAAAAAGATGGCTATGGAGGAATGAGAATGTTAATAGAAGAATGGTAATGGAGGTGATAATAACTCTATGAACAGAATAGGAATGGAAATGATTAATGATAAAACACTTACCAATGTTGCAGGTCTAATGGTTGGGTGGTGGTGATGATCGGTTGATGGAATGGAACTTGGTGCAATAGTGACGCTTCCGGAATGTTACCGTGAGTGCCAATGCTTCTAGATATATCCTGGTGCTGGCTATGGATGTTTGGATGCGTGAAAAGACTTTGGTTCTTCTTGCATGTAGCTCTCTTCTCGTCCTCTTGCTCTTAGAATGTGCTAACCCAAAAACAAGGTTGTTTGGGTGAATAAATGGTAACCGACGATGGTTCCGGGTTGGCGTCGGTTTAGGGGTGACTGACATTGATTAAGGCGGGATTTCCTAGGTTTACTAAAATGGGCAGATCTTTCTAATTTCTTGGGCCCAGTTCGTTTGTTCTCACGGATTAGAACGAAAACTTCCCTCTAATGGGCGGGAATGTGGTTAGAGGGATTTTAGGGATTGATTTTAGGGTTAGACCAAATCTTAGCTCATTAAGGCAAGTAAGACTTAAGTATTGTTAGTCATGGAAACATGCCAAGAATAGGTCTAGGGTGAGGTATTTGGATGAGGTGTCTAGGTGAGGTGGTGGGTTAGAAATTAAGATAATTATATAATAAATATTGTGAGGATATTTATTAATTTAATTAAATCAATTAAATTAATAGTTGTGTGGGGTGGAAGGGGCCTTGGTTAGGTGAGTATGTTTGAGCCGGTTATGTGACTAGGGACCAAGGGGAGTGTGACCCAATTTTGGTGTCTACACATAGTAACGTCTTCATGTTCAGTAAGGCTAATTTATTGACCCTAGAATTGTCCAAATATTTACAATGTTCCTTTAATCTACTTTGAAAAAAACACCCGCTTTACCAACATAGCTTATGTTCCACAAGAGCACAATATTGAGTAGACACCCTTTCTTAGATGCACACATATCGGGGCCTTTGGATTCCTCGGCGTGTTTATAATGGTTTTTATAGGGTTGAAGCAAGTTTAATGCCCTTTTTCTTTGATTTTTAAATATTTTTTCTAACATTCCCTCAATGTATGACAAAACAACTTTTTGTTCGTGATTGATTCCTATTTATGGTTTTAGGTTTTGAACAATTTGGAAAGCAACGCTCGGTGCAAATCAACAAGAAATCTTGTGTATGTAAGTGCACCAACCCTTATCTTTTCAAATGGATGTAAAAAAATTAGTAAATCATGGAGTGCTCTCTAAATGCTTGAATTATTCTTTTACATGGCTCTTGGAAACAATAAATTTTTCTCAAGTACAACTTGATGATAACTTAATTGCATTCAACTTGTACCTCTGTGTGTATTTGGAAATGTCCTTTTATTTTCCACATCCTAAATGTCTTGATGCACTCATGTATTTATAGACTTCTTAAATTAGAATCAAGACTTTATTGATGTGCAAGCCAACAAATATAGGTGAGAAAGCCCTAAAAGAAACACAAAATCTCAAAGGATTTGTAAACAAAGGGTAAAAGGGTCCACATGAATAGGACCCATAACCATACAAGTATGAATCTAACAAACCAAAACTATAGGGAAAATAGGGGCAGGAGAGAAAACTAAGGAATATGGAGATTGGGGCAAAACATGGAAGAATAATGAGAAATGGGGTTTCGATAATAAGTGGATAAAGTCAAGAGGAACAACATAAGGTTGAAAGTCAAACAACGCAAGGAACATCAACCACTAACTAAAGCCTACCTAACTTGAACCTTAATAATCGGTGAGCACAAGTACACTAACAATAAATCATGAATCCCATTGTAAAATTAGACGTCTACTCATGTATTAAGGTCTATAACACAACCAAGTTTCTCTACAGTGGTTATTGTTTGAGAATAAATGAATTGTTTACAAATTTTTTTATAACATATATTTACAAAAGATTTTCTAAAAAATAATTTACCTATATTTATGTTTTTAATTTTAACACGAATAATATATAAACTATATATTTTCCAAGTAATGATTCATTTATAATTCATATATTATGAATTTTTTGAAAATATAGATTTCCTAAAATTGTCCAATAACATAACAAAATTATTTGTTATGATTTGTATTTGTTATCATATAAATCATATAACTATTGTATTTGTTTGCGTTGATATAGGTACAATTGGAGTTTGAACCAAAAATAAATAAAATAAAGGCACACATATAATCAAATATGTTAACTACCGTGCACGCACAATTGGACAACATGATAGGTATGTGAGAGTTCTTTATAAGAATGAGTTGGATTATTATATTGATGACTTTTTTTTCCCATTTATAATGCCACCATAGGACACTATTTATGAATTTGATGTTAAATATGATATTTGATTTTTTATTGTTTTACTTCAAAGAAATCAATCAAACCAATAATAATATGTTTAAAGGGTTGTAATTCAATACAATGGATGATAATTTTTAAAATTATGTTATAGAGGACAAATCTCCCCAATATTAATATAAAGAGTGAATTCATGTAAATTTAGGCTTCCTCAACCATGGAAAATAAATTCTGTTAAAGCTGTATACAAAATATTTTATACATTCTAAATTTGAGAGGGTGAAATATCTATATTCTTAGAATCACAACAAAATTATCTTTTTTTAATGTTAGCAATTTATTTAAAGTTTCATATCCAAAATGATAGATATTAAAGTTTTCTCTTATAATTAAGTTGAATGTGATCACTAATTTAATTGTATATTTACGAGTAATTATAAATTCTCTATATACTTCTTAGAAAGCATAAACAAAGATGCCAACAATCTATGTAATCATCCCAAAAAAACAACAGATATTTTTGATAATACTGTACCAGCAATGAAATAAATTATCCATACAAATATTCTGTACGAACGGGAAAATTGAGGAGACACAAGTGCGTATGAATTTAGCGAGCAGAATGACAAAGAAGCGAAGGAAGTCTGGCGTTAGATCCAGTGCGAAGAGATGAAGAAGACGAAACATTTGCAGCATTATAATTATAATAAGGATCAAGCATTCCCTGCATCTGAGATGTGAGACGGGCAACCGCAAGCATGTCTTTCACGTCTTCTCTTCCCAAATTTTGCTCTTCTTTTCTAATTCTCACCACTTGATTGTGAAAAACTCGCCTGTCCGCGCCATTGTGTGAACCACTGGAAGCCATGAATCCTGCAATTTTATAGATCTATTTTTAAGCCCTTTCTTATTCTGATCCAAATAACTTGCAATTAGATAAGGGAGCAGGTTGGATAATGGGGCATTGGGAAGGCTTAAGGAGGCTTATATAGAGGTGAATTCAATGGTAGACTAGGACTGAGAAGGAAAAGTGGGTTTTTTTCTTTTTTGTTTTCTGTGGAAGAAACATCGGGAAGCAATTAATTTTGTGGAGGCGGCTGCGCGTAAGAAGGTCATCATTCGTGAATGTCAAAAGAAGTCAAAGTCAAAGTCGAGGGTAAACCAAACTACGCGTGGGACACGTGTCGAGATCTGACCCTGCGGTGCAAAACCAAAGCAAATTCCAGGTGCATTCGGGTATTTGACTGCTGGAATTTAGAGGGTCATTTTAAAAATATGATCGTCATTGCTTACGGGTTAAAATAGAACCTAAACGTGAAAATAAGAAGTATCTTCATAGCCTCTTTTAGTTACATGGCTAGATTTGTTTTCACATATTTACATTCACTTTTTATTCATTTACATTTTTAGTTTTGTTTTATATAATATATGAAAAGATTGTCTAGAATGGAGAAGATTGTTGTCTCGAAGATCCAATCATCAAGTCGTGGCAGCTCCAATTCAAGCGGATTGTTGCTAGAGGAAAGAAAATGGGAATCCCTGCATTGATAATCGAGAATCCGAGAAATGGATGAAGAAGAGTCATAAGAGATACGAGATGATGTATGAAGGGCATGATGGTGAAGAATCTATTGAAGGTAATATTTTCAACTTCACGCAGTTGACCAAGAAACTCAAAACATTGTCTTTTGTTACCCTTCCTCTAGATGATTTTCTTGCATACGAAGATGAAGAAATGAATGTATTGAGAAGAGAGTTTGTGCAAAGAGGCTTCTGAGTGCGAAAGAAGGGAACTCTGACCCTAAAGCCTACCATGAATTTTGGAATTATGCATTGGCCTTGCAAAAAAGGTATGAGCATCTTGAAGCACTTCATAATGTTGAAGAAGAAGAAACTCATCTTTCAAAAGAAGATCTTGATGATTGTCCACATTATGAGGTGTTCATTACGGAAGATTTTTGTGCACCTCTGATGAATGCTCTATTCTTGAACCTCCTAATTAGAATCAATTTAGCACCTGGAGGATGATGAAGAAGATATGTAGTTGAACTTCTAGTCATCAATTCATTTTGGCTCGAGGCACTGCCCATTATCGAAACAATGGACCCAATGGATGAAGATTCTTGTTTTGTGACAATTGATCCAGTGCTTTTCGAGGACTCCATCAACCACGAAGAAGTATGAGAAATCCATCATCCCAGACTCAAGATGATGAATTCGAGGTAATCATGGATAATCTCCTTTCCAATTTTGACTCTTTAATTGATGCACAAATGTTAAATGATGAAATGGAGATAATTAAAGAATCAAATTCCTTTCTCGATACAATCATGGATGAACAAATGGAAGATTCCAATTTCTTTCTCGAAACCAAGGTGGATGAGAAAATTGAGCATGATCTCTCCAGAAGAATTGATTCCACCATCCTCACCAAAGGAGCATAATGTTGATCATCATGGTGAGTATGGATTTTTTCCGTTTCCTTGCAAACAAGAAGATTCTTTAAGGAATGATCAAGATGGAGTTGAAGATTTCTCTCACATTGTTGCTCTAACATTGTATTCTCCTTCCTATCATGAGGATGATCTAATGGATCTTGAGCTCAAAGGTGTGCCCTTCTGCGTAGCATGGATCTCTTCTCCCTATCTGAAAATGTTGAAAACCAAGTATGTCGAGCCTGCCTTGCGAAGGTGAGCCACGATCGACAAGAAATGTAGAGTAGGAGAACGAGGATGTTTCAAATGAATTATGGCCATGTGTAGATCATATTTTCAATCATCTCCTTGAGGCCCAATGCAATGACTCTTCTAATGAAGGTGAAAATGAGTATATGGCAGATTTGGAAGAGCAATTTGTGCAAGACATCTTGAGGACTACGGAAGAAATTGAAGACCCTCAACTCAGTCTTGAGATCCTGACCCGAGCTATGGAAATGCAAGATATGTATGAGTCAAGTTGTGTTTCTCATTTCCATGCACCTATGTTTGATGATGAGATGAAGAAAATAGAT
Organism: Taxus wallichiana var. yunnanensis; assembly: GCA_018340775.1. Lineage (NCBI taxonomy): Eukaryota > Viridiplantae > Streptophyta > Pinopsida > Cupressales > Taxaceae > Taxus > Taxus wallichiana. The sequence continues at coordinate 74,488,079 of CM031242.1, forward strand.
GAGCTCAATGTTATTTTCAAGCCTTGGCACCGAACAATAACATGAAGGTAAGATTTCACCTTATCATTTTGTGAAGAAGAGTGCATCCATGATAAACCAAAGAGGGAGGAAAGTCTGGAATCTCCTATGGATATTCATGATCATGAAGATAACACCTCCACCATTGAAAATGATGTCAAGAACAATGTTGAGCTCGTTGAAAAAAGTGTTCCAGCATAAAAAAGTGAGAATGTGCAAGAGTCTTGCAAACATATTTGGAATCGGATTCCTCTCACTCTTTCTAAGAACTCTGCTGATTTTGAACATGAATCCATGTTGTAGTGTTCTCTTGAGGATGATGAAGACCTTTGTACCAATGATGTGGCCTCCATTTTTGAAAGCAATTGTTCACAACAACAAAGTGAGAGGTTCGAAGAAATTGTTGAAAGGTCCAGAGAGAGGAGGAGGAGGAGGTGCCTGGGGCGGGATGGAGCTGCTAGAGGTGAGGGAGGGGATGATGGAGGGGATGCCACATAGATAGCACGATTGCGCGTAGAGCATGACCTATCCCATGTAGAGAGGGACGCGACATGGCATGAGCGAGAGGTGGAACACCATGAGGCCATAGTCCTACGCCGGGAGATGGACCAGGCTATTGAGCAAATGGATTGGTATAAGAGACATCGAGAGGCCTATAGAGTTAGATTTGGAGACCTTACACCGATACTAGTGGCGGAGTCGGGATTGGTGCACTAGTGAGATCATAGGGGACAAAAGCAGATAGAACCTCCAGTACTATGTCCCTAAATTTTTATAGAGTGTTGATAGTCGAGGCACGATACTATGAGCGGATTGTGACACATAAGTTACCACAGATTAATCGAGATACACAACATATCCGGCTAGTCGGTGGGGAGCAAGTGGTGCAACGCCATCAGGAGTACAGTGAGCGTGGAAAAACCATCACGAGATGAGGGTCATGAGGGAGGAGATGAGGCCCAAAGACATATTCAAGCACCTTCCCCATGGGGAAAGATTTGAGGCTTTCAAATGTGCATTTTACTAATTTAGATGATGTATTTGTTTTGAGACAGGACCCTTAACGGCATGCGATAGATGTACATGTATTTAGACTTATGATGATATGTGTCATGTGTATGATTTATAGTTTTGATGATGTTGTGTTAGACTTAGATGTGGATGACTATAATTATGATGTTATGGATTAGATGTATATGTATTTAATACAAATCCCTTATTGTTATGGAGTATATGTAGATGTATGAGTTTGATTATGATGATTATGGACTTGATTATGGACTCGATATGGATGTGATATGATAGATAATAGATAATATAGAAATGAATATGATAGATGATTAGATTTGATGGATTTAGAAACATGGTAGTTATGGGATGTGATGAGTAGGATAGAGAATATAAATGGTGTGATGAATTCATATGATGTAGAAGTGATGTTAGGAAAATAGAGAGAATGAAAGGAAGGAATGCCACTTGATAGGTGGTGACCAACAGTATGAATCACACTCCACCATAGGGAAGAGCGTAGGTGGAAGGAGATATCTAAACTAGATTAGAGGTAAAGAAAAATGGGAATCAAACAAATCCATGCACTTGCGACCAAAGGCAGGTGTTAACATAGGACCAAGAATAATTACTAACACTCATGTTCAAGAAAGGAAAGATGGAAGGGGAAGCTTATAGATCTATTGTAGACACGACAAGGGGTCAAGGCATAGAGTGTATGCGGGAAATAGGTTCTCCTTAGGTGGTCTTCCTAGGACAATTCCCGTTTGAGATAGGATATCACAAACCGATCGATGTGGGAAGTTTTCTTTTGAAGGGAAAGCTGATTAATGTGGGAAGCTTTCCTAGGATGATTTTACATAGCAAAAGCTAATCAATGTGGGAAGCCTTTTACATAGATTTTGATTTTTTAACTTTTCTATTCTTTTTCTATTTTGATTTTGAGATGGCTAGATACACGATACCGGTCCTTGAGGACAGTCTACATTTTACATTATTTGATTTACATGAACAACTTTCCTTCGAGGGAAAAATCTATTTTTAGGAAAAGATAACTTGACAAGAGCATCCTTGATTTTGAATATTGAATTTTACACAAGAGTTGAGGATAACCAAGTAGACCACTTGGGGAGGGGATAATAAAGATGTGCAAGCTATACTTGAGGACCCTTATCATGGTTCTAGAAGGTAGATAAGAGGGAAATGGAAGTAATGATTGTGGATTTCTCACCAAGAAGGAAGAACCTATCCATAAGGAACATGCTATGAGTAGAGATCGTGGTGCCCATATTTAAGGTCATAAACATGATAGTGATGGTAGACCACATAATTCTAGATCATTACAGTGATAGATGGAAGAGGAAATTGATGGAAAGAGGGGATCACTAAGGTGACTAAAATCTCATTGGTAGATATGCTAACAATAGAAAGGTCACAAGTGCAAGGCATTGAGAGGTTCCGGTTCAGTTTACCATCAAGAGAAGCTAAACGATAAGCGCCGGACCCATACTTATGTGTGATAATGTATGGTCCAATCAGTCGGGATTGAACTTTATATGTTGGCTCCTTTCTAGAGTAGTGACATTATGATTTTCTTTAAGGACAAGGTCACCGACGTTAAACTCGTTGGGCTTAAGATGTTTGGTGTACGCATGTTTAATTCGATCTTGATAGACTTGATGATGTTGGAGGGCGATCAAGTGACATTCATCTAACAACTCTGCTTTGTGTTAGATGTTCTTGACAATAGTTATCGCCAGAAATAAAGTCACGAAGGAAAACGTGTAAGGAAGGGATTAAAAATTCAAGAGGAAGGATGGCTTCAGAGTGTAGACAAGAGAGAAAGGAGTAGGGCCCGTGGGGGGTGCGAGATGCTAGTCCAGTAAGCCTAAAGAGAAAAATGAATACAAAGATGTCAATTACACCGACCTATCTATGGTGTTAGAAATAATTTTATGAAGGGTCTTATTAGAGACTTTGGCCTAACTGTTATCTTGGGGATAATAAGGAGAAGAGAAGCTAAGCTTGATGTTAAAGGATTGAAAATCTTCTTAAGGTATTTTTTTAAAGGAATTTCCGTTGTCCATGATGAGCTTGTGAGGGATGCTGAAATGATAGATGATATGTTGATAGATGAAATTAATGATCTGGTTAGCTTTGGTAGATGTGAGTGGAATGACTTCCACCCATTTGGTGAAATACTTAGTAGTAGTGATGATAGAATGCTAGAGTTAAGAAGAACACGGGTTGATGAGGCCAATAACGTTGAGCACCCATTGTGAGAAGGGCCAAAGGTCCTGGGCCAAATGTAGATCTTGGTTAGGAATGTGGATAATATTGGAATGCAATTGACATTTAACACACTTTTTAACATACTCGCAGTAGTCTTGGTTGAGGGTAGGTCGGTAATAGCCTAGGTGAAGGATGGGCTTAGTAATAACCAAACCACTAAAGTATCCACCGTAAATGTCATCGTGGAATTCTTGAATATTGTGCATGATTCGAGAAGACTTAAGGTAACATAGGAGAATGTCATCAAACCCACATTTGTAAAGGATGCTGCCAAGGATAACATAGTAGGTTGTGCATTGAAGGAAGGACCTCCTACCCTTCTTGAACATGTCATAGGGGATTTTAGATTGGGATAGGTAGTCGAAGATCTGAGAATACCAAAGATCAGATTGATTGGTGTCAATATGATTAACTCGAGGAATCTCATAGACATGAGATGGTTGATCAAGATGTTGAACAACAAGAGAGAGCTTGGATTATTCCATTCTCCATGGGATGAGGGATGCGAGGGAAGCCATCGTGTCATGAAAACATTTGGTTGAACACAAGATAGCTTGGATGGTATAGGAGTTGAATACTTCAAGGACAAAGATGACGATATCCCTATATTTTTTAAGGATGTCATTTTACATTGATAGGTTCTTATGACTTGATTGATGACAGCTAAGAATCCCCACGATATCAAGAATTTGGATATATAAGTAATTTAGAAATCATGCAATACTCTAAGCTGTTTGATTTGTTTTGCGCAAATTTTGAGGTGCATTACTTGAACTTGCCATCCGACCACCGACGAGCTCATCAAGTCAGTTTTCAACTTTTCCTTATTTTTGAAACCTTTTTCATTTTTTAGATCTAGGGAGTTAGAAAAATTGCAGTAAAGTGCCCCCAAGCCATTTTTACCATTTTTGCAATTCTTTGGCTGGGTATGGACTTCTGAAGCCCATAGAGAGGGGAATGCCATCAAATGACTGCAAGTGCTAAAAACCATGAAATTTACTGCTTTCTTCTAGATTCATCATTGAAGCTCCATCAACTGCCCAATTCCATTTTTCTCAAGTTGTCCATTTTTACCAGGGGTAAAAATAGATAATGACATTTATGGCTAACACGTATGGGAAGGATAAGCTGTGCCCAAGGTGAGGGAAACAATATCATTAAAATTGTGAAGGATGATAGGTGAGTCAACAACAATGGTGTGAGGATGTTTGAGGTGATTGAAGGTATGGGAAGAAATGATGTTGATACTAGCACCATTTTCAATCATGGATCGACAGATGAAGGTGTCATTGATACGAACCATGATGAACAGAGGAAGATCATAGTCTTTAGGAATAATGTTGGGGATTTCAGAATCCTCGAAGGATATGGCAGCCAAAGCTATGAGAGCTCTAACAAGGGATACAAGGGGCTAAGGCGCATCAGATGATACGATAATGTGTTGTAAAGCTTCAATAAGATCCCTTTTGTGGTTAGGGGAGCTTTGGATAAGCTCATAAAGGGACATATTAACATGATCTTGATGAAAATTCTTTATGATTGTTTTCTCTATGGAGGTAGGATTAAGAGTAGCTAGGATAGACACCTTAGCCTTAGAGGAAGAAGGGGGTGGAGAAGAATCATTGGGAGGAACAACAATGATGACTCTAGATTTGGATGAAGTGGAAGGTTGGGCCTCATAAGGGTGAGAACGGGTGGTAATACGAATGACATCTATATAAAGAGGAGGGCTATCTTTGGAAGAAAGAGAATCCAGGGGTGGGATAGTGACGAAGGTGGATTTGGAAGTATTGGGCTTGGTTGGAGGATTTGATTTGGATGAAGATGGGCTAGGGGATGGAAGGGTTTCTAATTCTTCAACAAGAAGATCAACCTCTTCCTAATATTTTTGACAAGGGCATAAAGGGCTTCTGATGTTCGATAGTATGGCCAGGAAGACGATGGTAGGAAAAAATAATGTTAGGGTCAAACCATGTGGGTTTTGGCCCACATGGGTCAAAGGGTTTAATAGGTGGAAGGGTGACCGTAGATGCATGGAGAAGATGTTGAAAGACCTCGGTATAAGATCCGATGGGCATTTTGGAGGATGAAGTATTGGGTACTTGGGATGGGTTTGATCTAGAAGAAGTGGATGAAGGTAGAAGAGGGGTATTTTTCTTATTAGGGAATTAATGGGAATGAATAATTAACAAATTATAAATCCATAATATAATTATGAAGATTATAGATTATGAAGTGCAGTGATTAAACATAGATTAATATGTTTATATTGCATATTACAAACATGAACGAGCAAAGTAAATAATAGAAAGTAAATACAATAGAACACTAGATTTATAGTGGGGAAAACCGAAGGAAAAACCCCACTCGAAATAAATCACTTCCTATATTAATAATTTCACAAATACTTTTACCCAACACTTCCACTTCACTCCTCGGTCTCATAGAACAATTGCATAACAATTTATCATAATTTTACAATACAATTATCACAATGATATTACAAATCTAATATATCAATCTTATTTCCAATCCCATGAGGGATCATCCTATTTATATAGGATGGGTGAATCGGTCACACCGTTTCACTCTAATTTGTGAAAGAATGACATAATAAAGTTTATTAAACAAACTTTAAAACAAGGGGTCGTTAAGTGGTGGTCCACCTAAAGGTATCCCCACTTGACATTATTTCCCCAACACCCCCTTAATGTTAAGTGGAAAAAAACAAAACATGCCAAATTACATTTTTCTACAAAATGATTTACAGATCCATAAATCATCATTGATAATCCGGGCTAGTATGTAAACAAGAGAAATCAAAAAATATTCACATATAAAAATAAACAAGGGAAATCATAAATATCTTCCCATAATTTTTTTAGGACAAGTGCTTTACAAATGAAGACTTATATCAGATTATGAATCCTTTTATAAAACACGGAATTCCCATAACTAATGCTTCTCTAGGATTTACAAGTAAATTCACATGGTGTGAACATTTACTTATCACAAATTATAAGAAGTATTACAAGTTTACAATAAGCCATTAAGAGGTGGCATTGTCATGCACACTCCCCCTAAATGGAAATTCCGATAGCCCAATAAGGCACGCAAATTGTAAAACTTCACATCATCTGATGGCTTGGTGAAGATATCTACAACTTGACCTCCAGTTGAAAAAAACTTGAGATTGATTAAGCGAATAAATATTCTAGTGTAATCTAATGCTGTAGGATCAGTAAAATAATTGAATAAATGAAGCAATAAAATACTAAAATACACCCTTTCAAGCTAAGTAATAAAATGTAAAACCCTAATGTGTAAGAAGAGGGTTTGATGTTATTACTCGATTGTGTCGTAGTGTGAACCAGGTGAAGAGAAGGATAAAACGCTGCACATGAGCACGAGAAAATATAGATCTAGACTGTTTGGATAGATTGGGGCGATCAGAGAGGGATAGGCGCCTATGGGCACCCTAGTATGAGAAATGGGTGCCATGGTATATAGAAATGGCCATGAAACCTCCTCTCGTAATGTCACTGGATGTTCACATGTGTTCGCTTCCTATCACATGAATATCATTGCACTTTGCGAGATGTCACTATAAACTTGCAATGAAGAATCACTTGCAAAACCTCGACAAAGCATAAAAGCCTTAAAATAATAAAGATGCATATAAAGGGGTCAAATTGTCCTCAACTACCAAGTGGATGGACTTATCATTGAGCACCGCACTTCATCTCAGACCCAATGTAGTTCTAGGTGTGTGTAATTGTGCCCTAGGTTGCTCTTGTGTCAGTCACACTTTGTTAAGTAGAGAGCATATAACTAGATGTAAAATGTAATAAATGTGTGCATGGAAAAAATAGACTCCCCTCCTATGAAGTGTGATGCAGTTGAACCAACCTTGTGTGCCTTGTTATGGAGCTAGATGGATGTAAATGTAGCTTTAGATGCCTTTGATGAATGTAACCTTAGTTGGTGATAGTAAGTTCCTAGTGCTTAATCCCTTATTATGGTCACATAAATTTATATTTATATGGTTCTCTTGTTATAATTTTGTAATTAAACCTGAAAATGCTGAACTCTAAAAAGATAGAAAGCTCAAATGGGTAGAAAGTTCCCAAAAGGTGAGAGTAAAGTGTAAAGAGGACTAGGGCACCCCAAAGGGGACTAGGGCACACAGGGCACCCTACTTAGAAATAGGAAAAAGCAAAGTATGAAAGTACAGATTGGGAAAGTAAATGTGTAAGATCTAAAATAATGACAAAAAGCAATGCAACAATGGCAAAAGACATAGGTTAATTATTACTCTTTTCACTTAAGAACCATATGAATAGTAGTATGAGACAAAGACTCAATAATGATTCAAAGTGTGTGATTTTATGTCTATATTTGCCCCCACTTTATGTTGGTGAGCATAAAGCTTAGTAACATAAAGTAGACAAAGATGCATACCTGATATTCATGTAGAGTGATGTAGAATGTGTGTTGAAGGACTAGACAAAGTGTGGAGTGATAAAACATGGATCGTGGAGACTAAAGATGCAAAAAGTGATGAAAGTGAACCTAGGGTGAAAGTGTGTGTGTAGATGCCAATGTGTGTAGTGTACTTGCATGGTTAGTGCCATGTGTGTGATGTAAAGGAGAAGACAATCAAGTAGTCAAATATGCATGTATATGTGTAATGTGTAAAAACACATGTATATATGTAAAAAGAATGTAAAGAAAGTACAAAAATGAAAAAGGAACATGTGCACCTGATCTGTGATGATGAGAAAAAGGGGGTAGAAAGGATCCTGTAAATGTTAGTGAAATGTGAGTTTTTGGAAGATCTCATGCCACTAGCCGAAGAAGTGTAGGGAGGAAATTATGATGTTCGTCCAACCTATAACTACTTCCTAAGAGTTGTGAAGAGATCTCTACACTGCTGGTTTTTTGGGTGATATGATGCCACTAGCCAAAGAAGTGTAGGGAGGAAAGTTTGATGTTCCTCCAACCTGTAACTACTCCCCATAATTCCGAGGATATTCTTCCTGTAAAATCCTATGTGTATGGAGTTTTGTAGACTATTCTAAACTCACTCGATGTGTAACCCATTGTGTCATGGATGATAATTGAACACTAAAAGCGAATGTATTATCCTGTGATGTGTAGTGTGTAAACCCAAATTATGCGCCCCTCTTTGGGGGCACAAACAACGTCGCGGATAGGAGAATGCGGCCCCAAAAGATGACCGACCGCGTAAACTAAACTCCGCCCTATAGGGGGAAGGGAATGTGCTTGGTAAAGGCCATGGAACATAAAAACAAGTGGCTAGGAAACATGTGTTAGTACAAACAAGAATGCATGTAGAAGACAAGTGTAATCCAAACAAACAATGTGTAAGCTAGAACATAAGCGATAATGTAAACACCCAAGAAGAAAATGTAGGCCACACAAAGTAGGTTGCAAACATGGGAAACCACTCACTGTTGTCACAAGACACTCAAGGCTGTGATGGACGCAAATAAACAAGTGCACACAAAAATAAAGGGAAAATCTTGCAAATAAGAACAAGCAATAGTAGACAATGTAACAAACAAGTATGGAAGAAAATATCCATGCATAAAAATGTTACACATGAAGCACCCGTTAGCATGTTAGAAAGATAAAGTGTATGTCAAAGTGTGTATTAACCAAATTAGTGTGTTATGAAAAAAATGAAACAATAACACCTGTAGCATACGAATGTGGATTCCCCTAGGAGATGATGTGGGACTCGTAGTCAAGCATCCATGCTACGTGTAGTATCCCTGCATAGCCTGCAATCACAACTAGAAAACAAGTGAATGTGCATGTGTGTATAATAGTTATAATGACATACAATATATCTATCTAGCTTGTTTACTAGAGTGAACATGTAAAAGCAAGCAAGTAGAAGCAAGAGTAAATGTAACCATAAAATGCAATATGCTCTAGATGGATGGAATAGAATTTAGAATGAATGATAGGAGCTGCATGCCCCGAGTGAATGGAAGAGTATGTAATGAGGTTCATTTAGTATGTCCCCTCCGTAGTCAAGAATGAAATAGAAACAAGAGTACGTCATCGGGAAATGGTCAAATTATGTGTTGTGTGCTACACATTGTGATGAGTGTGTATGGATAATGTGTCCTAAAGATGAAGTATGTGCTACTCTGTAGCCTAAGTGTATATCATGATAAGATGAATAGAAATGAGTGGTGATTTAGCCTAAAGTGTATACCACTAAATGGTGTAAGTGAAAGTGATGATGTAGCTTATCACGAGAGGATGTTAGGAGAAGTGACCTGTAGCCTAAAGCGTATATCACTAATCCTAGGAATGTTGCATGAGAAAAATATTGAATGATGAACATGTGAGTGTGATGTGGTCCATTTGTGATGTATACCCTCAACAGTCTAGTATGGACCGTGAGACTAGAGTGCGTCATCGGGTAGTGAGTGCAACGCGTAGAAGAGAATATGTAAAATGTGTAATGTGCGTAGTAAAGTGTATGGGATGTAATACAAGATGCATAGAAGACCTATGATGTGTAGCATAATAGATGTAAGAATCAAGATCTAAAATGTAAGGTGAAGGATTTATAATGTAAGATGATGTGTAAAAATAGACAATATGTAGTGATTATGGTGTAGTATGTGGATGATTTATGTAGGAAAACACACAATGTGTAATATGTAGATGATGTAGGATCATGTGATGATATGCGGCGCCTAAGACTTAATGACTATTTGTGGATTGTGTGGGATTCATGTGTAAAGAATGCCCTTAAAAATCAAGTGTGAATCGAAGCACAAGTGTGCGTTATAGGGTGGTGGTGATGCTTAGAGTATGGATGAAAATGTGTATGCTAGAAGGTTGATGTGTGGTATGAAACATGTGTTGATGCTATGGTGGGGGTGGTGTGTAGATGATATGCTCCCCAAGTGTGTGCATAATTTAATCATGTAATGTCATCTAGGAGGTCATCATTGTCATGATCAAAACCAAATGAACAAGCGTCAAAGACTTGGTAAGTGATAGTGTCGGGTTGGTCACATAGTGAGCCATTAATGCATAAGTTATACATACCCATAGCATATTATTCATCAGTGAAGGGTGGTAAGGGACATCCGTGCACATACCAATGAGTGAGATTCTGTGTATAGCCAAGAAAAGAACTATTGCAAATGAATACATGACCAAAGGGCATGGGAAATGATATATCTGTATGATTAGGGTTGAGTGTTCCCCTAATGTAATCGAGCCAAGATTGTCCTAATGTAAGTGGCGAAAAGAGTAAGAATATCATGCAAGGAAGACTTGGAGATGAAAGACACGTAGACCATATGTGGAAATAATGTAAACGAAGCCATGATAAAGATGAGAAGAATGTGGTAGAGGAGAAATATCCTCAAAATAAAAACCTAAATGAGTCAAGCCCTCATGTGTACATACAATTTCATCACAAGTAGGATCAAATGGAATATGCTCCCAATAAAAATTATTCATGAAAAGTGTGCATGTGAAGGAGGTCGTAATGATGAAGGTGGCATTGGAGAAGGTAGAGGAGATAAAGCAACATCTGATGTAGAGATTGGCCCTTGATAAACAATCATAACAATAGTAGTAGCATGGGGAGGCAATGGTGTGGAAGAAGTGACATCAATCACACAAATAACACCTTCAAGTGGTGGCAAATGAGGTAGTTTGTCTATTAGTTGAGGATCATTTGTAGTATCAGCTTGTGGAATAGGAAGAGTAGTATTAGGATCTCGGTCACAATATTTTTATGCATCACGGTTATGAAGTACAATATATTCAATGCCTTCATATATTAATTTGACTTATTGATGTACGATAGAAGCAATGGCTTTCATGGCATGGAGCCATGGTCTACCAATAAAATAGTTATAGAAGACTGGTAAGTCGATGACAAAGAACATAATGTTAACAATTTTTGGTCCTACGGTGATAGGAAATGTAATGTGACCCCACAGGGATGAACAAAACCATCATATGCATGGAGTGAAATACAAGATGGACTAACATCATGAGTGAAAATACCTAGCCTCTCAATGAATGACATGGGACATAAGTTGAGTTCAAATCCATTATTAATTAAAGTACATTTGATACCCACATTGTAAATGTGAATCATAATATGCAAGGGTGGGTCATTATTGAAGGTACTAAGATAAACATGGGGATTCTACAAGAAATAAATATGTCGAGAAAATGCATCCATGAATGTGTTAATATCAAGTCGGGATGCATATCAAGCATCAATGTGAGTAGTAGCGAAGAAGATGTTCGACTTTATGCCTTATGTTGGTACCCAAATCGGTCCTCCCTTTATAGCCAGGTAACATCAACCAAATGTTTAGAAGATGATAGATCTAGATCAGTTTCATTTTGTAGCGAGGAAGGATCTCATCATCTCTTTATCACTCAAGCTCGAAGGAGTTAGGTAGCACCGTGTTGAGGGTATGACCTACCCTCCTACTTTAGGCTCTACCTTTAGCCAGGTGAGAGGACCCGTTTTGTAGTCTATAATTATGAGAGAAATGGATGTATCAACAATATTTGGCACTCTTTTGTGAAATACTTGAGAAATAGATTTGGGAAGACATGGTCAATTCAACAAAGGCTAACTCTCCCAAGTCACACTTCAGTGCTGAGACATCTTCTAACCAAATATTAGACTACTAAAGACAATAAGGAACTAACTTTCTTTGGCATTTTTTTGGCTTTAATGAGACAAGCATGGACAATTCTGGTAGGATTAGTTAGTTTTGGGCGTATTTGATTTGGGGAATTAAACAGGATAAAGTTGATTATACCAAATTCCACGAAACTTTAAAAATGTTAGGATATCTACCAAATACAAGACAAAGAAACCTCAAAATAGCTCACAATGATCCTTCAACCAGAATATGTATGCTTATGGAAGCCAAAGAATGCATGATTTCACATAATATTTAAAGGTTCAAACACAAAAGATCGTGTTGAAGATTTAATAAAACATCATAGATTCACAATTTGTCACGCCTAAGATACACTCGAAGGCTTACAAGAAACATTTAACAGATTGGTGACATAGTGATTTTAAAATTATTTATTGCACAAATGAAATGAAAGCTCTTCTCAATAGTGCAATTTCAATTTCCAAAATGCTACGTAATGATAAAGTTATGTGTGACTTACAGGATCCCTAAAATAAGATTACAACTGGAGAATGGATAGCTATTTTACTGTATATCATCTTGACGACAGATACAACAATGCTCATGATTAACACCATTAATTCAAGACTCATCAAATTTATCAACAAGGGAAAGTAAATCTATAGTCTCAATGCTTGTCAATGGTTGGAAACTTGCAACCATCTTGACATGATTAAATTTGAAGGCAAAAATAAAATAATAGGTTTCTTAAATAAGCTCTTGGAAAAATGGTTTTTCTCTCAGCTCTCTCTTTTCTTCGAACAATTCTTAGAAAATTTTAACCCCCATTTCTATGAGAGTATTCTCATCACTTTTATACAATTCCATCCCTATTTTCTTTTCAATCCCAACAAATGTGGATATTTCAAAAGTATATTCCTCTTTTACAAAATGTCAGGTGTATTAATGATACTTTTATGAAAATACTTTATTTGGCCTTGTCAGTGTAAAGAGTATGGGCCTTCTTCATTTTTCTCTTGTCATATATGATTAGGATATCATGTCATTGCTTGTGACAAATGATTTCATAATTCCTTCCACTTGGTGAGCACTCCCAGGTGACCTGAATTGTTGGACACTTTTCATCTACTATCCGAAGATACATCTTGGGTGTTGTGCATTCCTTCTTATGTCTACTTGGTTTAATTATCCCACATGGCTCTTGTCAAATCCAATGAATTCATCAATCATGCTTGTTTTGGATTCACTTCAACTTTTAAATTTTCCTCGTGCGGGCTAAGCAAGATCTTCCTTTATCTAGTGGAAATGATTTCTTTCAATTCAATCAATCTATGCCACTTCTACTATAAAACCCAATTTTATCCCTTCACTAGGATGCATTTCTCTTCTTATCCTGTAAGTGAGGAAATTTTTCATAGTTTCTTCTAGTGACATGGAGAAAGTACTTATGGAAAATAGTTTGAAGGAAATCTTGTTAGAAGATTTGAATCAAATATTCAACCTACATGGTCCTGATGAGGCTTTTGTTAGGGCCTTGTTTGACATAAAATGTGCAGGAGACACCAGAGGACCCTTGACTTATCAACAAGTTTGGATCACACTCCTCCTAAGGCTGATTAGAATCAATCTTGTTTTCTCATCCTTTCAATCCATGTATTTTCATCTCTTTCGGTGGGAACACCAGAAAATATCGAAGACTGAAGAAATTATGGATTGAAAGGAGGCCTCAAGTGTCTAGGAAAACTAATTTTCAGTGTCCCTTTTTATGTGATGAAGAATTTTTGTTGAAGGAGATCCCTAAGGAATCCTATGTGTTGTATGAAAAGTATTCCATTGATATGATGCCCATCATTTCTCACAAAATAATTGAATTAGAGTAGAGGATTATTTCTCTAGAAAAGGGGCAAGCCAGAATAGGTGCAATCAGAACCACTCACAGAGCCGTACTAACTTTAGGGAAGATAAGGGGTGAGTCAAGCTCCCAACCCCAAATTATAATTTCTGATGGAGAAGAAGAGATGTCCTTGTCTATGCTCGCCACTCTAGAGCGGTAATTTCTTCTGCCAGGGATAAAAGGGGTAGGTTTTGGTTCGGTCATTCACTCGTTTGGTGCATTATGATCCTCTATTAGAGCATGAATTTTCGGGACCTCGGCCAGTTCCTTCTCCAAGAGAATGCCCACCCCACATAAGGAGATGGGAAGTTGGATCTAGCTCAAGAATTTGTAACCCACCCGACCCGCTAGGTGTAGTTCTTGCTCTTCCAATCACTCCAGACATTCCCTCTCAATATACTCCTAGTAAATCTACCCTTCATAAGGGGAAAGGGAAAACAACATTCTTCACAGTAGTTTGGATCTTTTAGACTGGGTATCTTCCTATCAAAAGAAAATTGAGCTAGAAAATATTATGGACAGTCCCAGAATGACTCTTGATTCTTTGATGGGCATGGGGATGTCTCGGGATCTAGCAGGGTCCATTATATTTTTCCAAACAACACATGGCTCAAATGAATTCATGTTGAGGAAGAACAAGTTGTTGAACAAAATTCCCCACTGGGAGGAAATTACGAAGGAGTGAAGGGTCTTTGAGCATTATGTTTGTATTTTATGCCCTTATTTTCAATTATGTAAATGAACCCTTTTACCATGGGTGGGCCCTTATAGAATCCCTATTTTGAATTATATCTGAGACTGCTTTCAAGTGATGTTACATCTAAATTTTCATTTTTTGACATGTAATTCTTTTTTGTTCCTACATTAAGGACTCTTTAGCTTAATATTAACACTAGTAATGAAAAGAAACCACCACTATGTATTCAATGGTTCTTAATCATGCACTTTGCCTCATCCTCTTAGTGTATTGCATTATTTCAAACCTGTTGCAACTCATCCAAAAGAGATGACCTATTTCATGGTGATTCGCAACCATCCTCGCACTGTCTTCTTACTTCGCAACATTATACTTGAGTTGCATGACTCTGAACATAAATTCACGGGGATTTCCTTCCTTCCACGGGCCTTTCCTTTTTCTAAATTGCACCTGAGAGACACGTGGAAACATCCGCACCCTTCCCCTTTCTTTGAATTTTCATCTTATTGGGACTACCCTACCACACATAAGCCACGTGGTGGATGCTCGCAACTCGGTGGGGGGGGTGGGGCTGACTTGCTATACCTTTTCAAAGGTGCATCGGGGAAACACATGGACACCCTTCCTTTCTTCCATAGGGACTTTCCTTTTAGCGGTTTCTAAATTTCATCTTTGACCATCCAATGATTTTATATAAATATTTTGCAGCTTGTAATTCATACTTGGGACAAGTGAGGTAACATTTGAAAAGGAAAACGTTAGAGGTATTTTCAAATAATGGCATACATTTATGATCCTCAACCATAAAATAGGATGTTCACAACATAGAGACCAGATTCCACATGATCCGAGTCCAGAATTTTCCCTCAACATATACACATTTAAAAAAAGATCAATTAGACATGAGGAATTTGAAGGAAATACTCAAAGAAAAGGGGTGAGATTATTCGAGCTCTAACACCTTAAATCATGATTTGCAAGAAAATAATCATTGATTGAGATACTCATGATGACTATACTCTAGGATGATAAGAAAAGAATGAGGATCCTAAAAGCATGAAGATCAAGTACGGGTTCACCAAAATGATTAACTAAAATAGAAATATTCTAGTGTAATCTAATGTTATAGGAGCAGTAAAATAATTGAATAAATGAAGTAATAAAATACTAAAATACACCCAAGCAAACTAAGCTATAAAATGTAAAACCCTAATGTGCAAGAAGGGGTAAGAAAGCCTTAGCTGATTCAATGTTATTGTAGGACTATGTCATAGTGTGGACCAAGTGAACATGAGGAGAAAACCATCACACGAGAAGCTTTGTGAAAGTACAAATCATCTTCTGGATGTATTAGGGTTTGAAAGAGGAATAATGGCTCCCATGGGTGCCTGGTATGTGATATGTGAGCCCTAGTTTGTGGAAATGGCTAGAAAACCTCCTATGGAGTGTCACTATATGTTTGTCTGTGTTTGCTTCCTATTGCATGAATATTGTTGCACTTCGCTAGATGTCTCTGTAAACTTGCAATGAAGAATCACTTGCAAAACCACAGAAAAAGCATCAAAACCCTAAAATAAGAAAGATGCATATGAAGGGGTTAGACTTTCCTTAACTGCCAAATGGATGGACTTATCACTGAGTGTTGCACTATATCTCAGAACCAATGTAGTTCTAGGTGTGTGTGTGTGTGAGTAATTATGCCCTATATTTCTCTTATGTCACCCAGACTTTGTGAAGTAACAAACAAATAATTAGATGTAGAATGTAATAAATGTGTGTATGGAAATAGTGGACTCCCCTCTTATGAAGTGTGATGCAGGTGAACCAACCTTGTGTTTTTTGTGATGGATTTAGATGGATGCAAATGTAGCTTTAGATGCCTTTGATAGATGCAACCTTAGGTGGTGATATTAAGTTCCTAGTGCTTGATCCCTCATTATGGTCACATAAATTTATATTTATATAGTCCTCTTATTCTAATTTTGTAATTAAACCCGAAAAGGATGACCACCAAAAAGATAGAAAACTCAAACAACTAGAAAGTGCCCAAAAGATGAGAGTAAAGGGCAAAAAGGATCATGGAGCTCCAGAGTGGACTAGGGTGCATGGGGCACTCGAGTCCCAAGTAGGGTGCCCCTTGTAGAAATAGGAAAAATGTAGTATGAAAGTATAGACTGGGAAAGTACAATTGTAAGATCTAAAATAAAGATAAAAAACAATACAACAATGGTTAAAGACATGGGTTGATTATTACTCTTTTCGTTTAAGAACCATATGAATAGTAGTACGAGACCGAGATTAAATAATGACTCAAAGTGCATGATTTTGTGTCTACAGAGATCAATATCACCATTCAATACTTTCTCTTGAATAAAGTGCAGATGAAATTCTATATGCTTTGTACTTTGATTATAAACTAGATTGTTCACAAGAGAAATGTAACTTTGGTTGTCACAAAGAAGAGTAGTTCTTCCTTTGACACCCACATTAAGTTCATCCAACAGTATTTTCAGCCACATAGCTTCTTTTTCTGCTTCCATAGCAATTCTATACTCTACTTCAAGTAGAAGAGATAAAGCTGCTGGTTGCTTCTTACTACTCCAAGTGATGACACCTACACCCAACTTGAAAACATATATAGAAGTAATTTTTCTATCTATAGCATCACTAGCATGGTCGAATCACAATATTGAAATAATTTTGCATCATCACAAAAAGAATAATAGAAACCATAATTAACTATATCTTTAACATATTTCAGATTTTTTTCCCATTTTCCAATGATCCTCATAAGGATCCTCCATGAATATAGAAAAAAACCTACCGTATATAAAATATCGGGGCTAGTAATAGTCAAATAAATTAGATTACCAACTAGTTGTCTATACGAGTAGAATCAAATTTAGCACATATAGGTTTAGGATCTAATTTCACACCAAATTCATAGGAATGACAATAGGTTTATAGTCAATCATGTTAAATATTCTAAATAAATTAGTAGCATAATGAGATTGAGATGCAAACTGGATTTATGATCCTGAAATATAACCACGCCTAAAAATGATTGATCGGACTAAGTCATCCATTTTAAAACGCTCTTTTAATCTTTCTTTGATTATAGCAATTAAATTTTTATCACTTGCTAGTAATTAAAATATCATCAACATATAGAACAATAATGATAATATGATTATTTTCAAACTTAACAAATAAATCATTATTAGAATTACAGTTAGAGAAACCAAGATCTTGAAAGAAATTATTAATCTTAGCATACCAAGCTCTAGGAGCTTGTTTAAAACCATATAAGATTTTTTCCAATTTACATACATATATTTCCTTACTAGGTTATTCAAAACCTTTAGGTTGATGCATATAAATTTCTTATTTTAGATCACCATTTAGAAATTTATTTTTAACATCCATTTGGTGAATCTCCCAAACTATTTTGAGCAAGCTAAAGCTAGAAGAGTCCTAACAATGCTCATTTTAGCTACGGGAGAAATAGTTTCAACATAGTCAAGGCTAGGTTTTGAGTGAAACCACGATATACTAACATTTCCTTGAATTTATCAATTTCTCCTACAGAGTTATACTTAATTTTATACAACCACTGGATCCTACAATGCTTCGTTTAGAAGGAGGAGGGACTAGTTCCCAAGTGTTATTTTTAATTAAAGAATTGTATTCATATTTCATAGCCTTGATCCATATTTCATCTTGACTAGATTATTCGAAATATTGTGGTTCAACCTCATATAGGGTCATTAAGGCATGATAAGTATGCTAACTATGGGTTACCTTTCTCAGACTGATAGGATTAGAGTCCTTAACAATATTTTGAGCCCATTTAGGAATCTTAGGATGTGACACATTTTGAGATGAATCCCCCTCAATATCCATCATATCTAGATCAGGATAATCATCCTCTTGAACTTCTGTTTCCATATTGTTAGGAGAAGGATTATCAGGATCTATTTCAGGAGAAACAAAGGAGGGTTCACAAGAAGCATCACATAATGTTTTCTCTAAGACATGAACATTCTTGTTTTCAACTATGTCATGCTTGAAAGGGTCATAAACTCTTAAACCTTTTGTTTGACAACCATAACCAACAAAAATATAAGAATAAGAGGTTGGGTCAAGCTTATTCCTTTTAACTTTTGGAATGAAGATAGAAGCAGGACTACCGAATATTCTTAAGTGAGAGATATCTATTTTTTATTTGTCCATACTTCATGAGGTGTATTTTGATGAAGAGATTTTATAGGAAATCTATTTAGGATATAGACATCGTATTCATTTCTTCGTCCATAGAAACTTAGGCACATTTGACACATGAATCATAGTCCCACCATCTCTAAAATAGTCATATTTTTCCTTTTTGCAATGCCATTTTTCTGTGGAGAATAGGGAGTTGTCAACTCTCTCTATATCCCACATGACAAATATAACTCATCAAACATTTTTCTAGTATATTCACCTCCATTATCAGTTCTAATTCTTTTTATTTTCATGTTAGAAAATTTTTCAACAAAGGCTTTAAATTCTTGAAATTTAGACAAGACATCAGATTTTTCTTAATAAAGTAAGACCGGGTCATCCTAGAGAAATCATTGATAAAGCATACAACATACAAAGCTCCACCGAGAGAAGGAAATTCAAGTGGACCTCTAGCATCACTGTGAATCAATTCTAATGGATGAGAGGAATTAGGATCATGATGTTTGTGAAAAGGTTCAACATGTTGCTTACCATGCAAACAACTTGTTGGTTTCTCAAACGTGTACCCGCATCTTGGATCTTTGAAAAGGGCCAAGGTGTCTGAGACCACAATGGAACCATTCCCAAGTTGTGGGACCTTGCGCGCTTGGGATGGATATCTGGAGAAGGCCAGTTCCTCTACCTACCTCTAATGTTACTGATACTCCTACTGCTGAAAGCAAATCCTAGACTAAACATGCCAAGGGACCAGAGATAGAAAGATGTGTAGAAAGGGGAAAATAAGCTAAGTAAGGTGATAGTGCTAGAAGGAAAGGGTCGATCTCTCTCCACGAGTGGAAAAGGAGACAAAGAGGGCGTGAGAGAAGAGGGCGGACGACACACGCCACGTATCAACACATGGGCTATGCCTTCCAGCATGTGCAACACATGAACCTGGGGAATGTAAGGATAGGAGTATGCACATCATGCCATAAAATGCAAATAGAGGCGAGATGTAATGAAAATGAGAGAGGGAAGATAAGAGTTCCAAAAACATGATTTTATTACTTAAGGGACGCACAATCATTTACATTCACGGTAGGAGTCAAGAAAACATTACAGAGACCATGCCAAGGTATGAGACCCATGGGAAGTTAGCCACCATTTTGGCATGGTGCCATTACAACAAGGAGAGATGATTTTACAAAGTAGAACTCTGTTATTTATAGAAGAAGAAGGAGAGAAGAGAAGGAGAAAGGGAGGGAAACTCGGATTAAAATCTTCAACCACCAACAACTAGTGATAAATGCCTACAAATCCACCTACAAGGCTATTAGATGTACTTCCCCATGTTTGTTTGGCATGTGGAAGAAGGAAGAAGGCAAGATTTGATGAAATCTGGTAGTTGAGGTCGATTGGATGTGCATTGATGAGCTGAGAGACATTTCCTTGTTTTTGCACCTAAGAAATCCCGCCTAAATTTGAACTTGAATAGTCCAACGTGTAGCTTGTGTGAAGTTCTCTCACAAGTCCAGCGCATCTTGATATGAGCTCTATAGGAAAAGATACAATTTGTCGAGAAGATGTTAGAGTCGTCGGTGCATGGAAAACACACGCGCGCAGCAGTTGGCTGAAATGATGGCCAATTGTTCATTTGTTTTATCTTTTTGGCATGTGTCATGCATTGGTTGGTTGTCCAAATTTGGCATGCTTTGATTAGTTACACGTGGCACACTCAAGTATGACAGAAGATGACTTGGCACAAAAGGGCGCAAAGGAGAAGGTGCAAGGGCATGCGTGGAAGAAAGAGGCACGGGAGGAAAGTAGAAAGAGGTGAATGAAAGTGTGTGTGATGCACGTGAGTGAGAATCAAGCGCATGAAAGGGAAATAGAGGGGTGGTGCGCACGACAGGAGGAAGGAAGAAAAGAGGGCGTGTGAAGGAACTAAGTCTATGTAAGCACACAAGAGGAATGCCAGGGACTTAGTTGATTGGAAGGTAAGTCTGCAGAGGTGCGCATAAGGAGTGCATGACAAGATAGGAGAGAAATCGGGCGCGTAGGAGGACCACGCAAGGGAAAATAAAAGGAGATAAGAATGTGAGGGGAGCTGGAAGGCGCGCAAGGGCATGCAGAGGGACTACAATTGTGCCAAGGTGTCAAAAGAACAATCTTGAGTGCACATAACCTAAAATGTGAAACACTAGAGTCATAATGAAAATATAAGTTATCCAGATAACTAGGAGAGTTATTTGGATAACACAACTATCACATGTGTCATGACTAGATTTCAATTTAGGGAGACCTATTACAAGATTTAGGAAAAACATTTCATACAAACTTCTGAAATTTACATGTCTAAGCCTTTTATGCCAAAGTTAAAGATCATTTCTAGATGAAGAAGAAAAACAAGATTAAGAAAAAAATCTATCAAAAATATATAAACCATTTTTTTGTATACCAGATGCAACAACATTATTGAGTTCATATTTTACATACCATTTATCTTACAAAAATAAAACTTATAGTTTTCTTTAGTTAATTTGGAGGAAGATAAAAGCTTCTTTTTCAACTAAGGAACATATAAAACATTTCTAATTATTCCATTTTTCAGTTTAACATTTCCACAACTTACAGATCTAATGATGGAATTATCTCCTAGATATATATTTTCCTAACATTTTACAACATCGGTGATGATACCAAAAATATAGGTCATGTGACTAGAGACACCATTATTTAGGATCCATTTATTGTCATTTAAAGATGTGAGAGCATTATATAGGGCAATAGAATGCTCAACATTATTTGCATGATTTTGCTTCTACTCTTTCTTCTGATTGTTAATTTTACTATTTTTAGCATTTTTAACATATTTTTAGTTTTTACATGACAATCAGACTCTTTATGACCAATTTTTCCACATTTGTTACATGTACCATTGAATTTCACTTTAAAATTCTAACTATTTCTAATAGAATTAGATTTAGGATTGGGTTTAAATTTTGATCTGATGTTAGATTTTTGATTAGGATTGATATTATTCCTATTTTGAGAAGGTTTATGATTATGAGAGAAAAATTCTTGAGAGGAAGTCTCTTTTGAATCAAAATTCTCCATTACACATTCTTCTTGAATTAACTAGAGAAGACAAAGTGTCCAGATCAGGTAAATCATTTTCATTATGATATTTAGAGTTAAGGATGGAAATATAGTTTCGAATTTTCATGAATATTTATCTATATGATAAATTATAGAAGCTTATCATGAAACAATTCATAATTACATCCATCTAACTGAGCTTTAATATTTTTAATTTTAGCTAGGTAATTAACAATTTTCTCATCCCCCTTCACGGGAGTTGTGAACAATTCCAAAATTAGTTTAATTATTTTTGAATGGATACTCCCTTCATACATGGTTTCTAATTATTTCTATGCATTTATAGGAGAATCCATATGACTAATATGCATTAAAAATTCATATCTTATGCTTTCTGTGCAAAGTAATTGAAAGGGATTCACGAGATCTTTGCGAGAAAGAGGTAAGGTTTACGGATTTGCTTGCCTTCTACAGTGGGTCATTTTTCCACACCAATGACCAAATACCATAATTTTATGGCCATTTGAAAAGGTTTTAATCTAACTCGCTAAATCATCGTAATTTGTCTCATTTAATAATTGATATTTATCCATAGAAAAAATAGTATTTTTGGCCATTTTAATAAAAACACACAACCAACAATGAAACATAGATTTGAATAGAAAGAACAAACACCTTGCGGGAGAGAAAAAATAGAGTTAAGATGGAGCTATCTTAACACGAGGTATAAATCCAACTTGGCACACATGATGTAGAGCTTGATAAAAATTAAGTACAACTCATGAGAAAGTTAACTGAGCTCAGACGATTCGATATAAAAAACCATGACCAAATAATAAAGAAAAAATTAATTAAATATTAAAGGACGCATGGCCGAAGGAGAAGGTGACACGCGACACAAACCGCAACAATCAAAAGGACACATGACAACTTTCTAGAAAATTTCTAAGAAGATTATCCTAGTGGACGTGAGGTCCCTGGAATTAAAAAAAATATTTTTGGGTTTGGCATGTGAAGCACTAGAATGTAATGACACATGGCGAAGCAAGCAATTTACGCTTGAAAAATAATAAAACAAAGAGACAAGAAGTAAATAGAGAAGGAGGTGACACATGTTGTAAATCAAACAAACAAAATAGGGAACATGTCATATTTCATGAACTTACCAAGATATATTAGTCCAAGCAGACATGAGGTCCCCATAATTTAATAAAAAAATAATAGCCTTTCGGGTCCACGGGGAGGTTGAAAGGTCAAATAGATATGGGGCAATCAACGAGAGAAACTCTTAGCACAAGATCAATGGAAAAGAGATAGAATGTGGCCAAATTATGTCACTTCCTCAAGCCGATGAGTTTGGTAGACGTGAAGTCCTTGGAATTTAATTAAAACAAATAACTTATCGGGTAAGCAACAAAGTTTGACAAGGCAAATAAATGCATCAATCCAAAAGAAGAAACACGTGGCTAAAAAAGAAGCAACACGTGGAGAAAATAAAAAATTGGGGGAACATGTCACCTTTCTAACAAATTTCTTCAAAAATGAGCCCAATGGATGTGAAGTCCGTAGAATCAATCAAAACAAATAAATTTTCATGTTCGAGAAGGAAGGAAAAAAAAGGACACTAAAAACAAAAGATAGAGAAAGAAAGACTAATGAAAAGATGCCTCTTGGTGAACATCTATTGATAGAAGATGACACTTGGAAGATTTTTGCAAATCTTTTGAGAGATGGCTCTAGGTGGGTGTGAAGCGCCCAAAATGAGCCAAAAATAAAATTAATTTCGGTCCGATCCTCGTGAATCAGATACATGGCACAAATTCCATGAGTCCACGAGGAAAAGTGTCATAATTCCATCACTCTTCCAAGGAAAAGCAAACTGTGGACCTAAAACTCACGGAATAAGCCAAAAATAGTGAAAATTTGAAATCAGCTTGTAAAAAAACAAGCCCAAAAAAGCCAAAGCAAGCTGCAAAATAAAATAAGTTATTTTAAATAAGTCACACAACTATAACAACTATGAAGGGCATGAAATCATTTTAAAAACATGCATAAGACTGCGAAGAACTAAGGTCGTAGAAACACAAATCTATGCACACAAAATGTATAAGCAAGATATAATAAACAAATCATCCAATATTCATATAATTTGGTGGAAAAATTGGAATTTTGAAGCTTATTATCTTGAAAGCGAAGACAGAATAACTAGGGTTTCATAGATATGAAAAACTATATGTTCTTTACGCTTGCAAATCAAAAACATCCAAATATATCTATGTACAAGCATAACCACCAGCTCTGATACCATGTTAGGGAATTAACGAGAATGAATAATTAACAAATTATAAATCCACAATATAATAGCCAAAGATTATAAATTTATGAAATGCGGTGATTAAACATAGATTAAAATGGTTATATCACATATTACAAACATGAACAAACAAAGTAAATAATAGAAATTAAATGACATAGAACACCAGATTTATAGTGGGGAAACTCGAAGGAAAAAACCTCACTAAAAATAAAGAACTTACTGTATTAATAATTTCACAAATACTTTTAACTTGCACTTCCACTTCACTCCTCAATATCACAGAACAATTGCAAAACAATTTATCACAATTTTAATATACAATGATCACAATGATCTTACGAATCTGATATATCAATCTTATTTCTAATCCTATGAGGGATCACCCTATTTATATAGGATGGGTGAATCGGTCACACCGTTTTAGTATAATTTATGAAAGAATGACATAATAAAGTTTATTAAACAAACTTTAAAACAAGGGGGTCATGAAGTGGTGGTCCACCCAAAGGTATCCCTACTTGACATTATTTCCCAACAGTTCTTATGAGGCTTGATATGAGCCTTGAATTCAATTTTTATGTGGAAGGAAGGGTGGATGTTGATTGAGATTGGGATGAAGGGGTGGATGATGGTTTGGGTGATGATTTAGAAGAAAAAGGAATGGGTGATTTAGATGAAGGAGGGTAGATGATTTGGATATAGTTTTAGAGGGATGGGTGGTGGATTTGGATTTTGATTGAGTAATGATGGGTGCTTTGGATGAAGGTTTTGGTCCTAAAAGAAAAGGAGGGAGCCCCAAGATGGATGTTTGGATACTAGGTGGTTGAGATTGAGGAGGCTTAGAAAAGGGAAACTCTAGTTTCTTATGTGGATGGGTAAGTTATTTCTGGATAGGTGCGCCAAGGTTTCTAGATTTATGTTATGGGGGTTTAATCTTGGTGGGGATGATAATAATATTGATAGGGGGTGTTTTGAGAGGTGGATGATGTGGAGTGTGAGATTTGAGGTAAAGTGGGTTCACAAGAAGATGATGAGGATGTTGAGGTGATAGAAAATGATTCATATGTAGGGGAGGGGATCAAATAGGGACATTATTTGGATGAGTGTCTATGGAAGGTGCAGAGATAGAAGATGGCGTAGAATTAGATGTAGGTACAAGCATGGATATCAATGGGATTGTTGAGATATGGGTAGATGTAGTAGGTGTGGTGGGAGGTGTAGAGGAAGAGGTGGATGACGACTCGGTGTGGAGATAGGTATAGGAAAAGAGGAGGTATGATAGATGTGAGAGATTAGGATCAGGTATGGTAGATATAGGGATAATAAATGTAGATATGATGGGTATAAGAATAGATGTGGATGCGATAGATGGGGTGGGAAAGGATGATGATGTAGGGACTTGACTTATGGTACTAATTGTATGAGTGTCAGGTGTTTGAGACGTACAAGGGGCTGTTTGGTTAGTAGGTGGATGATTGGGAAAATGATGTTTAAAGATGTCAAGTGGTTGGTTAGGAGGGACATTAAGATTACTCACTTGAAGGTCCCCTTGGTTGATGATTCGTTGAACAAGGTCCTTAAATGTACAACACTTGTCAATGTCGTGCCCATAGAATCGATGATGTTTGCAATAGGATTCCTCTCAATAATAAGTGGACTTGGTCCGCGATTCATCTAAGGATTGAATAGGAGGGATTTGGATGAGAGTGGAATCCATAAGATTATAAAAATGAAACTATAAGACTCCCGATTTATCAAAAGAAGAGTATAGTTTGGGGTAAGGAGAGGATTTATTTATGAAGGCTTAACATGGGAGGTAGAAGCGAGAATAAGACTTGACAATAATAACACTTACCAAAATATTGGATTTATCATGATGGGAAGAGGAGGATTTGGTGAACTCTATCTTAGGTTTGTTAGACCCAAGTTTAAAATGACCTTTCTTAAGGGCAAAAATTTATAATTTATGATACATGGTAAAATCTTCTTTCAAAGCTTTGAAAGGATTCAATCGAAAGGTGGAAGAAATATTCTTAGCACAATATTGAGAGAAGATATTGATGAACTTGGTTTGAGGAAGGGACACTAGGAAAAAGATAATTGGTTAATGATGCCACACCATCTTATAATGAAATCCATGATTGATTCATCTACTTGAACTATTTAATGGTATATTATCATTTGGGGAGGAAGTAATGGTGATTTCAGATTTGAGGACAACCAATGATTTTGATGGAGAAATGACTTTCTCTAGGAAGATTTCCAATCCAAGTACTCCGATCATTAAAAGATGAGCGTGCAAAGGAGCCCCAAGAGGGAGTGAATGGGGATGTTTAGACTCTCAAACTTCTCGATTACTACCTATGCTCGAATCTTGGTGGAACTTGACACGGCTAAAAACCTGCGGGGCTACGAGGGATAATGACTTGGGAAGGTCATAAACATGAGGGTCTAGATCATCAAAGGCTATGAGGTAGACAAATTTATCTCACGAAACTCAGTTGTTGTGGAAAGCTTGGAGATGTTGTTGAGGATCCATCTGGGTAACGGTCAGCAAAAGAAAAATATACCACTCGAAGGGTAACGCTTCGTTAAATTTCACTTTGAGCTTCATTGTAACACTTGATCTTGATCCATTCTCTTTGCTTTCTCACTCTATTCCGGCTCTCGGCCTTCTTTTGTATTCAAGGGTATAGTCCCTTTCAAAAAACTATTTATGGCCATTAAAAAAATCTTTTCAAAGCTTTGAAAGGAGTTTAGAAAAATTAGGAAGTTATGAATGGGGAGGATAAGGTTTCAAAGCTTTGAAAGGATTCAACTCAAAGGTGGAAGAAATATTCTTAGCACAATATTGAGAGAAGATTGATGAACTTTGTTTGAGGAAGGATGGATGGTCACACCATCTTATAAAAAATTTGATTTCTTGAACTATTTAATGGTATATTGATCGAGTAATGGTGTATGTGATGGATGAGAAGATTTGCAAAAGATGCGTGAAGGAGAAGAGGGAGTAATAGGGGATGCCATTATAATGTCAATGCGGGGCGGACTTGGGGAAGGTCATAAACATGAGGTCTAGATCATGGGTTGAGGTAGACTACATGTATATCCTCCTCTTTGTTAAATTTAGAAAAATTAGGAAGTTATGAATGGGGAGGATAATGGAGACTGGGGAAGGAATGGTCTCAATAAAAATTTGTTCGTATGTGAATGGATGGTTGTTCCAAGTTACCCATTATACTCAATAATGTTTGCAGAAGAGAAGATAGGTCAAAGGATGAGGTTGTTAGATGTAAGAAGTGGATGGGTTAGATTGAGGATTGGTTGATAAGGAGAAGGATAGGTGATAGGTTGGGATTGGACGGGTTGAGAGATGGGTTGTTGAAAAGGAATGTAAGTAGGGGGACAAGATTGAGGGATTTTTTGATGCATGACAGGGGGTTAGATTGAGGATGAGTATGATAATAAGGTTGTGATGTGTGGGTGGGTTGATGATGAAAAATATGATGTAGAGTAGTATAAAGAGGGGGTTTTGTGTCTGAGTAGATTCTAAAGGGATAGGTTGTGAAGAGACAACATGGATTTGGGATGTAGGAATGGGTACCAAACTCGAAGGGGTTAATCGAAGGAGGAAGAAAGGTGGATTCTGAAAGAGGTTGAGTAAGGGCATCAGTGACTACATTGGATGAGGATGTGATGGGAATAGAGGATGAAGGGATGGTATGGATATGAGGTAAACTAGATAGGATGGGGACCACTAATTGAGTAGATTAGTGAGAGGAATAGTCAAAGGAGGCATGCTCATGCTGGGCCATGACCAATTCATTCATCACTTGAGGGAAAAAAATGAAAAATTGGGAGGTGATAACCTGAGTGGAATATGGATGGGAGCGGTAGGCATAAATTTGCTTTGAAGAGGAGGTACATACACGTGAAGGTGAGTAGATTTATGGATGAGGTAGTTATGGAGGAAAAAATATCAGTGTTTAGGAGTTCTTGTAACTCCACACATCTGCGAGGGATAATGAGGGCTTAAAAGTTTCAATGGAAGTAGCTGATGGGGGAGTAGCTAAACCGAAAGGGATCAAATGGTGATAGAGGAAAGGGTTGGTATCAACATGAGAATGGGTGTGAACCATAAGTGGCTCACTAGAAGGGATGGTAGAAGTGATAGGATGGGTAACCATAGAGGAAGAGACAATAGCCCTGAGTGATGTCTGTATAGGAAGAGTGGTAGAAATGAGAATGTTAGATGAAGAGGATTCCAATTTTCTAGTCTATGAGTGGGTAACAATGAACATGAAACAAGAAACATAAAATCCTATGCTGATAATTACTATAGTAAAAAAAACACACAACACAATATTATTTATCTCTATTATTAGAAAGAAGTGTGAAAATAAAATAAGAAGGTTCAAAGGGAATCTAGGAGATGGAAAATCTAAGGATGAAATGGACATTTTAGGGATGGATTCTTTGATATAATCAAAGGTACATGAGGCCTAATTATGTGATTAAATTTATAACGCAACAGAAAACTGTGCTATATTTTTATTGAGTTATGAAATCTCAATAATTGCTGGAAGCGAGTGTTTTAGATGTGTAAATTAATGCGTGGATTTGGAAGTGTGTGTGAAAAAGAGTGGATGTAAAGGATTAACCCCAAGGTATAATATATGAGAAAGAAAAAAATGAGAGTTTTCTTTTTAAGATCGAAAACAATGTGTGGAGATTCAAAGAGGACAAAAAGAAAAGATATGCAATGCGATAAAATAAAAGGATGGAGAAAAAACACAAGGAATACCTAGAACATGTGTTTCCTTTTATCGATCTTCAAAGTGAGTAAGCGAGCAAAAATACAATCCAAGAAATCCAAGCTCCAATGCAAGAAATAAAAATTAAAACTCCTACTTGCAAGGTTAGTAGAAAATGGATATAGAAGAAAATATAAAATGACAAATGAAAATGAAAGAGACCTCATTGAAGAAGGGTTGGTCTCATAGAGCATGCTAGAATGTTTTACAATATTTACGCACTCCTATTTAAGATTAGTGAAAACAAAAGAGAAATCAAGAAACCTCAAAATATGGGAGGATTTAGAGATCTCATGATGTGGATGATGAAGAAGATGGTATAGGCGCGAAAAGAATGGATCCTCCTCACCTGCAATTTAGTAACCTACACACGAATGAGAAGTAAACATGAAAAATATTAGTGATAGAGATGGTGAGCTGCCTAAAAAGTCGGTTATGAGAAGCGAAATATTCCTATAAAGGATTTTAGCCCACGCAATAAAAAGATGTAGCTAATCAATAACAAATGGAAATATGAAAAAAATTGAATCTGAAATAGATATCTAATGAAATGAAAGATAGTGATAAGAGAACTGATAAGGGAAATGCTAAAAATAAGAATAAACTAGAGTGGGTCAACGACGATTAGAGCAAGAGACGTCTTGAAAATTTGTACGAACAAAGCTGAAATATTGATGCAAAGCTACATAAAATGTTACTAGAACATAAGCGAGGTAAAAGGATAAAGGAAATCATATATCTAAAAGGGGTAAGGGGTGAATCGATGGTGACCCGAGGAAAAAAATACACTCGATGATGACA
This sequence comes from Taxus wallichiana var. yunnanensis, assembly GCA_018340775.1. NCBI lineage: Eukaryota > Viridiplantae > Streptophyta > Pinopsida > Cupressales > Taxaceae > Taxus > Taxus wallichiana. The sequence goes on from CM031242.1 coordinate 74,517,915, forward strand.
TTTGCGGGGTTGATAAAAGTATGTAGAAACAATGACAAATGTTTGGTTCTCTGCGATGCTAGGATGGGTGATGAGAATGCTAATGAGGTAGGTATGATGCAAAATATGTTAGCTATGATGCAATACAATGTGGATAGGATGTAAAATAAGGAATATTTAATAGATATGTGATATAAGTTGATGGTGACTAGATCTAGTCCGAGATGTTTGAAACAAACATGGGATCTTGGCTAATGGATGGAGTAGATAACTAGATATGAGGACGATAATGGATAGCTAAATGGCTAGGTAGAACTCTAAGAAGAATTTAAAACTTTCAAGAAAAAGAGAAGCATGCATGAACGATATCTCCAAATATTATTCACAATACTCCAAGCTCTAACAAAGGTATGCAAAAGGGACAACAAAGTGGTTCATCTTATAGGAAGGGCTCAAAAGATGATGCAGGAAGCAACACATGAAGAACATAAGAGATTTGAAATTTTCCAGCCCTTTGATGGGATGGGTGAGTGTGTTTAAATAGAACAAGGTAGGTTCGATGATTACTCGGGTCATTCACCAACAATTGGGATAGATAGTATACTAAGAGATGTTAAAATAATAATGGACGGTTGGTAAATAAGATGATAATTTCTAGTGGGTTATTTTAGGCCTTCACGCATGTTGGGGGTGTTTAATGGGTAAGGGAATCTTAGGAAGGAGTTTAATGAAGGGTAATGATTAAAGGGCATGAGAATCTAATAGTTGTATTAAATGGGGGTGATTAGGAAAATATTAGGATAATTAAATAGGTTTATGATAGATTAAGAATTATGGATAAAATGGATTAAAATATGGGAATAAATAGGAATTTATGGAGAATATGAGAAATAGGTGGGATGTGGGGAAATAGGATTAAATGGATTGAGGAAATGAATAATTAATTTAAAATGTGGGGAAGGGGATAATATTATGGAGGGAAAGTGGTAATTTTAAAATAGGAGGGAAGCCGAACGCGCTAGGCGACGATGAGAGGCAACTATAAGGTGAAGGCACAAGGGTGCTAAAAACAAGTGTCTACATCAAGGATGATGAATTTTCCATGAAAAAAATCAATGATTTCATTTTTGACAACATGGAGGATTGACTTCTCATGATCACAAAACATCAAGTTGAGGTAATAAGAAGAAAGGATTCCAAATAGGTAACAAAGTGTTCATTAAATGCAAGAGTGTTTTCAAGTAAAATATAAGTACAAAGATGGAATATTGGTCTTTATAAATCTTCTCAAACAATGCAAAGCCATCACAAGAGCATGACATGATCAGATAAAGGTATTCAAGCTTTGGAGGTCTAAATTTAGTCTGTTTTTCCATGATGGTGTGTACTTTTCCCAACCCATTTCGAGGATGTGTACCTTATTTATCCGCCTCTATAAATTTCCCTCCCTGTAATATAATTTCCTTTTCTGTGTGTGTTGTTTTCCACTTTTGGTTTGTTTCCTTTCTTATGTGTGTTTGTTTGGAAGAAATGAATCCATAAGCCCAATGGACAAGGCATTGGTCCACATAGTGTCTTGAGATTATGGGGTTCCTATTTTCATGTCCTCATTGTGTCCGATCCAAAATAATTCCCCAAGATAGAGCCAGCCCGTTTTCATGCAAATGTGTTATATAAAAATTTCAAACTTCCAAGCATGACAACTATGCCAAAATTGAAAATTTTGCTCCTGAGTCTTCCCAAACCCCTCTTTGGATCAATTTACCTTTTGTATCATGTTTATCCTTCCCCTGTAGGTCCTCCTTATGTGTTTATCAAGGTTTTCCTATTGATTGAAATGTTGTGACAAGGTCATTCATCTCATACCATCAAGTTTTTCCAAATGCCTATTCTTTGATAGGCTTGGAAAGAATAATTCGGCCATTCCAAGGTAGGTGTGCACTCTATGGGAAGGATATAAAATCCCACACTCATCCGGAGGTGGTATTGAAGAGATATGAACATGTTGGAACTGATTTAGGAAATTTTAGGGAATATTTGGAGGTTTAGGGACAATTTGTATAACAACGGGTTTCTAAGGTGAAGGGACTTGATCTTTCGTGGATGATTTAGGGAGATCCGTAAGGAGTTAGGAGAAAATAAAATAGTCATTAGAAATATAGAAGAATGATCTACATCGTAGAAGCTTCACATTTATTAGAAGGCATACATTCATCTCTCGGGATAGTTCATTATTTGCAGACACACCCTAATGTCTTCAAGAAAAAGAGTTATTTCAAGGAGTTACACGGATGATTAAAGGATGATATCCCTCTAATTATTCTTGGAATGTTGTTAGGAGTCAAAATCATATAATACTTCACTAAACATGTATCTCCGAAATCTTGTCTTCAAGATATCTCTCTCTCACGAGGTATGTTTCTTATACTTAGCAAATTTTGGGTGAAGACACTTATCACCTCTAGGTTCGAATAAGTTTTTTTTTTCTCTTGTACCCATTCCCAAGGGGACAAAAAAATGTGTCCCTCCTCAACTCTACCTCCGTGTTCCTCACATGAGCATGACAAACACTTTGCATGGCTTATTGATTTAATCTACATAGATTTAAACCCTAGTTTAGAGTAAATACTATAAAAATAATATTCAAGTAATAAAATAAAATAACACACAAGAAATAAGAATAAAAAGATGTAAGGCCCTAACAAAATGAGAGATAATAACTAACTTAGCTAATTTTGGTTGATTTGGAGGTGATCGGAATTATGAGTGTTGGATCTAGATGGAAATAATGTTGAGATGGCTGAATGAGGGTTTTGGAACCGAGGTCTCTTCCGGACAAAAGTGCCCACAGGAAGACATGAGCGTCATAGGAACTAGTGATTGATCGGGTGCATGTTTCTACTCGGATGCTAGGAATATGGTCCTTTTTAGGTCATAAGATCTTCTCTATAAATGTTTTGTTATGAGGAAATGGATAAGTACTAACCATGCGTAAAAGTTGGAAAATGCATGTAGAGTCATACGCAGAAGAAAAAAATAGAGAAATGCATGGAAGTGCACAACACTCGTATATCGGAGTTGTTGATAGGGGTTCATGCATGCATCTATCAAGATTTAGGACTTATCCTATTTTGGTTGAAGGGCTAAAAATAGATAAAAGCAAGATGAATTGAGACGCATGAAAAAAGATAAAAATAGGAAAGCACATGAAAAAGAAGAAAAAGGCAACACATGGAGATTGTCTAATAATATGAATTAAAGCATGAGTAAAGCAAGATATTTATAGCTTTATCTATTGTAAAGAAAAGTTAGAAAAATATGCAAACTATTAATAGAGGACATCTATTATTAGGAAAGGTACATGTAGGAAATGAAGATAAATTCTCCATCATATGTACATATGATGTGCATCCTTATTTTAGAGAGTTCTAGTGCGAGAGGAGTTTGAGTTAGTTCCTTTGAGTAGTTCTAGAGTCTCATGTATGATCCTATGAGAGTTTGCATGGTCCAACACATGGTTTATTTTAAGAGGCATCTAGGAAATTGGAGGTGGAAAATCCTGGTGAATATACCTAGAACCAATTTCATGGGAAAGGTGAATTTTCTTGGGTTTCAGAGTCAAATTTTTTCTTGTCAGTTTCTTAAGGGGAGCATTTATTTTCTGGCAGCTTTTTGTCGCACGAAAATTTTTCTCGCAATTGGATGTTGCATGACAAAAACCTTGCTGCCGTATGACAAAAAACCTTGTTGTCACATGACAAGTAAGGTTTTTTCATGTGACAATAAACCTTGCTATTGCATGACACCAATAAGGATACAACCGACCATATGTAACCCATTTTCACTCGTCGTAGCACTCTTTTGTAACACCCTTGTCGCATGTCGCAGCCATCTTGTTGTATGTCAACACCTCTTGCCACGTGTCAAGCAACACTATATTATCACCCATTTGGAAATGAAAATCTTCCTTCTCATAAATCGGTGACACTTTCTTTTTGCAAGTCTACAATAACCTTGATCCGAGACTTTGATCTACACTTCTTCCGCTTCTAATTCACAAGTAATTCATATGGTACCTCAATAAGCTAGTAGTAAGTTACTAGTATACTTCCAAGTGAATTACCTAGGTTCATATAGGAGTATTTTTCAATGGTAGAAGTGAAGCCGACCCCTAAGAAAATTTATCTTTGGATATTTTAGGTGAATAGTAAATTGACCTTCTCGAAAAATTTGCCTTTTCAAATTTTCCTAAAATGGAATATTCACCAAATTATGAATATTCGCCACTAAAAAAATCCCCATTCCAACACATGGTTGTAATCAGCGGTGATGTAATTAAAAATCTTGTTATATAATGAATTTGATTATCTGATGGATAACTGTGTTTGGATAGATAAAGTAACTAGATCTTAGTATGGAGTTATGGGAATTCAAATCTTATTGATCATTATTTATGTTGATTAAAATTCCTTATTACATGAGTTACCAAATTAATATGCTATGATGTATCTTTCTATGTGAATGTTTATGATTATGAATATGCATGTTAACATCTTGATAAGAGTATAAAGGATGGACCTGGTGGTTGCGCATGCTTTGGGTGATATTTTAGACACATCTAGATGAATTTCCAATGCACATAGATATGTGTTGATAAATTTAATACTACATTTTGGTTATGTTTCTAGGATCTCTTTTTAATCTACTCACTAGGATGTTGCATGCACATGGCATTCTGACTATATTTGGAGAACATTAAGAGTTGGATATATGACGACTAGGACGTTTTTCTTTGAGGTATAACACTAGACCTGATTTTAATGTGTGTAAGTGGGTAGAAGAAAACCAATATGATTTCTTGTATGAGACATTCTTCAAATTTCTCCCAGTAGAATTGTACGAGTGGTTGACACCTTACATAGAACATAGGTGCTCATTTTGGAAGAAAGAAATTATGGATTTAGGAAAATTATCATGTGCTTGATGATTTGGATGAGCCATGGACACACACCTTTGTAGATCACTTTGGTGGGAAGGGATGATACATAATTATATTTTGGGGTACATGATTTTGACGTATTCATGCCTTGAGGAAGTATATTTCTCATTCTTGAGTGATCCTAGGGGATCATTCATACACATCTTACCTTTAACAACAAAGATACTAATGATTAAACTTTGGATGGAGAACTTACCAATGACAAAGGTATCAAACCCCACTACGTGAAGGGGTAGGAGGTAGGTTTAGGAAGGATGGTGGCAGCCCAAGTGGAAGAGAGAGAGAGGGAAGAGATATGGCTCGGTGTAACGATGCGTGATAGAGGGTTATTGAGGAGGCACTGAGTTCGAGAAGAATGATAAATGGTGGAAGTGATGAGAATCCTTCAGAAGGAGAGGGACCATAGGATCATGTCCTATCTACATTGGGAAAGTTCAATATGATATCCCATTGACATCCGAGGAGATAAAATATGAATAGAATGAGAACCGTTGGCATACATCTAACCCCACATGGACCCCTATCCCTTACACAAGGTGTTCAAATTACAAAGGTTTTGGTAGAATATCATCATAGTGAAGCAGGGAAGGAAGGTAATTAGGTATGACCACATTGGGTAGGAGATACATGAAGGCACATAATATTATAAAATCATGAGGCATAACAGTTAAGGACACACATATGGATACATAGCATGCGAGTCATGTTTGGAAATTTTTGTGTTGGGAAAAATTGGGTAGGCTTGTCATTAGGACATAATAGCTACGTGCTTTACCGGTTGGGAGTAATAATATTGGAAGAGTTATAGGATAGACAATTGGTGTGCGGTTTAGTATAACCACATGGATATAAGGTAGTTATTTGATAGGCCCCTACGTCAAAATGGGTGGCTCAGGCGGTTGAAGCACCACCATGTGGAGGTAACCCCTGGTGGAGGATTAGGTTCGTATCTAGCCCCACTCTATGAAAAGGGACACAACATCCACAAAAACATCCTTAGCAATAAACACCTCAATTATTTTTAAGATATCACTTCACTTGCAAGAGTATAGGAGTGTAGAAGATGCAACCGAATATGTGCATAAGTGGGAGTTAATGTGGGCATATAATGGAATAACAATTTTTGATAGTAAGGAAAGTCATTTTTCAACAACACTTCAAGGGTGCGTACATAGTTGGTACATTAAATATGATCCACATCAGACTGCAGTTGATTATGATGCATCGTACACTCCATTTATAGCTGAATTTCATATACCATAATTTGAGCCACAAAGTATAAGTGCTTGAAGGATATAAAAAAGGCTTATCAAAGAGAGTTTGGGAATATGATGTGTGTTTTAAAACTTTGTTGTCAAATCTATCTTATGATATCCATCAAATCCATCATGCAAAGCGGTTTTTTGGAGGCTTGTTGACTCCTTTTTGAAGAGCATTGTCACATAAGACATTCTTCGATTTGTGTGAGGCTTTAGAAGTAGCCTATGCATAGAAGTAGTTAGGAGTGTTGACATATGGTGAACCCTTTTCTTGAGCCATATATTGCAAAAATGTTTTCTTAGTGGAGAATATTTCGCTAATTCAGCCCATATGATGTGCATCAAACTATATAACACATATTACGAGGTTAAAGGACATATGAAGGATAGATGCCCACGTAGAATTATGTGTGCGTTGTTGAAATCTTGTGAGATTTACCACAAGAATCATGATGTTAGAAATCATCCAATTTTATATCATACAACATAGAAGAATGTCTCCATGTCTTTGTGATGCTCACACCCATGACATTGTTGCCTTTCAGTTTATCAATCACATTCATGAAGCATGTGAGACCAAGTTGTGCCAAAATACTTTGTGGAAAGTAGTTCTTAGGAGAAAGGAAAGACTAGTAAGGTGTGAAACAAGGAAATGGAGGCATTCAAGGTGGTTTTTGAAGTAGAGGCCTTGGTGGTAGAGGAAGGTTCATGTGTGGGACATGTTATACTTATGGATCACCAGATCATTATATACGTGAATGTTCAAATAATCGAGATATGTGCATATTATATAAAGCCGCACAAAGTTAAATATTATCTAGATTTATATGTCCATATATGTAAGAATAATAAAAAGAATAAGGGTTCAAGGATGATTAAGGTGGAGTATATTAATCCGGACAATGGGAAACTAAGAAGACAATCGATCCTAAACTTCAACTTGTGTTAGTTGCGACATGCACAAAACCAACAAACACTCATAATCCTATAAAATATAAAACCCTTATTAGGCGTGAAGAAGTGGTACATGTGAAGTATCTAGATACAACTCAATAGAAGGAAGTGTATCAAGAAACTATGAGCGTTATTAGATAATTGCAAGGGGAAATCCACCACCTAAAAAAATAAGCATGCAAGGGGAACATGCGAGGGGAACTTAACTCCCTTAGAAGGATATTGAAGATTTAAATGACATATGTAGGATGTTAAGGTAGGAGAACATCATCCCCTTATTAGGAGAGTGGTTTCATGATAAAGTACCATGCATAAGGATTGAACGAAAATGCCAGATTCTTCATGCAAAATTTCCACCCTTGATGGATGCGAGTGAATAATGGTTGGTTGTTAAATAATATTCTTATATATACAGTATAGAAGTTAATGTCTAGACATTGGATGCATGGAATCAAATGGGGAGGACACAATTGTAGCCATCTTGAACGTGTTGTATATGGAAAATAAAATAAGGGCCATGCCCATTGAGGTACTAAAGTATTCCTCTATCATAATTCAAGGTTAAAAATTCATAGGTGATTTTGAGGTCATTTGGAACTTACAAAGGGAGATAAATTCCTAGCACTCTTAGGTCGTCGATGGTGTTATGTGAACAATGTTGATTTACACTTCAACAAAAGATATATTAGTTTTGAGATAAAGATGATGAGTGAGTGGTAATACCATTATATGAGACAAATGTTTCTACATATATTGAGCTTGTTAGTGAATATGAGCTCAATAAAATCTATGTACGTACAATTCATGATCGGGAACATTGATCCATCAAAGGAAGGTGTCCTACACTAGGAAGATGTGCAATCTATTAGTGATAGTACCAAGCGTTTCTTGTAAAAATTGGGCCCGTGTGACATATGTGATGGCGTGGCAAGTGTGAGGTATGAGGTGAGTTAACATGATGATTAGGCTATATAAAATCAAGCGCATGGGAAAGAGTAACTTTCCAAAGTATAATGGAGAGGAGAAACCTGAATCTTTCTTATGTGGAGGACCAGTGGAAAAATTAAGGAGATAAACAAAATATGATGGTCTATGATTTTGTAGAAATGGAGAAATGCACCAGTGGGTGACAAAAAGAGAATAATATTAATAGGTGGTGTGAGGTTAGAGTAGACTTCTTAACAAGATTTATTAGGATAAGTGTTCCTTCAATAGTAAATTATTATGATGATAAGACCCCTACTTTGGCACATATTCATAATTGTGAGATACATTGGGCATAAGGACAAGAAGATATACAAATATCACTTTGAGTACATGAGTTATACTCCACTTTACATGGATGGGGATGTGCTTATGTATGTGTATGCTTTGAGTTAAAACAAAAAGTTTCATGTTTGCGTGATATGATAGAAGGTATTGTTCATACATTTTATTATTTTTCTACTAAGCCTTTCATTTATGAAACCTTACAGATTATGAAGTGCATCACATTAGGAGATAGCGTGAAAGGCATATAAAATTATGGTTCATATTTCGGGAGAACCCGAGACTAAGTCGCGTGAGGATATGCTAGAATCATAATAAACATTGTTAGGGCACACCTGGAAAGATAAAGAAAAAGGAAAGATGGTGTACCACATAGATGATGATGAATTTTCAGTCATGGAAATTAAGCATATTGAGGGTGTGCACGAGGTGATGGACTCTAATGGATGAGTAAGTGCATGCATATCATGTGTCCGTGAAGACTAAAAAGGTGAATATTAGAACTAAGGATGCACCTAAAGAGGTGATAATTGGGGATAACTGGTCCAAATTTGAAGTGGAGAAGATCATCAAGTTATTATATGAATTCCAAGATCTATTTCCTAAGGGTTATCATGAATTAAAAGGTGTACATATATCTTTGGGAGAGATGCAAATTAAACCGAAAGATAGTGCTCACCCGGTTTGGAAGAGGACTTATAAGATGAATACAAACCTACAAGTTAAGGTAAAAGATGATATTGACAAGATGCTCAAGTCAAACATCATTGAACCTAATGAGGAATCTGAGTGGATCAACCCCATGGTGATTAACATCAAGAAGGATGGATGGATTATGATCTATGTTCACTATAGGGTCCTTAATGCATCATGTGTGCTAGATCCTTTTCCTATACCATTCACATAAGATATCCTTGAGGGGATAGTAGGGCGTGAAATATATTAATTCATAGATGGATTATTTAGATACCATTAGGTGCGTATTGCGTGCAAAGATCATGATAATACCATTTTTTTAAAGGAATGGGGAAGTTTTGCAAACACTATCAAGACCTTTCAATTGAAGAACGCACTAAAAGTATTCTCAAGTATAGTTGTTTAAACATTCCTCAAATTCATTCATTAGTTTTTATAAGTCTACTTAGATGATTGGACTATTTATGGGATTGTGAAATATCATTGTGATAACTTGAGATTAATGTTTGAATGATGTAGGTTATTAAGTATATCTTTTAATATTAAGAAATACATCTTTGCAAATCCCTTTGGCACTTTACTTGGGCACAACATTTGTAAATAAGGATTATTGGTAAACCTAGCTAAGATTTTAGTCATTTTGGGGTTGAAAGAACCTACCACCCATAGTGAATTTCATGGGTTCCTGGGGCATACTGGTTACTAAATAAATTTTATTAAGGGATATTCCAAGATTTTATTGCTGCGCTTGAATAATTGTTGAATGTCGAAATAAAATTTCATTAGGGTGATGTGTAGTAATAGGACTTTGAGACCTTGAAGGAGAAACTAACAATTGTGCCTATCCTAAATTTCCCTTCTTGGAACAAGCCTTTTCATATATATGTGGATACCTCTACCATGTCCATTGGCACATTCCTAACGCAACCAGTGAAGGAAATGTGGATCATCCCCTATGCTTTGCAAGTAGAAAATTGACACTAGCTAAGTAAAATTATAAAACTATAGAGTGTAAAGAATTATCAATGATCTACATGCTTCAAAATTTGAGATAATATTTATGAGCCACACCATTTATATTTTATACATATCATATGGCATTAAATTATTTGGTCAACAAACTGGTCTTGCAAGGATGCATCTACTGATGGATCCTTCTATTTTAGGAGTTTAATTTTACGGTCATAATAAAGCGGGAAAGAGCGTCACGGGACACGATCACTTTTCAAGGATCAACTCCGAGAGGATGTGTAGAGCACAAAGGATACTATGCGAGAAACTATTTAGATTGAACATCACACCGACTAATTTAGAGGACATTACAATATTTCTTCACACTAGAATTTCATATGAAGGGATGAAGAATTTGGAAAATAAGTAGCTTGTTATTCACGTTGCGCCTTATCAACTCATTAGAGGATACCTGTATAATATGTGCAGCTATAAGGTCTTGTGCATATGTGTGTTAGAACATGAGGGCGAAGCAATCATGAAAGAAGCATATGGAGGCATAGCTGGTGGAGACTATGTAGGTGAGGTGAATTCATGCAAGATCTTGATGGCAGGCTTATGGTGGGAGAATATAAAGGCTTGTGGCCATTGTTAGAGAATAGGAAATCCCGAGAACAAAGATGAGATGCCACTACGCCCAATAATGAGCACGGATCCATTTGAGAAGTGGGCTATTGAATTTGTAGGACCTATTGTACCACCTCCCGTAGGACATGAGTGCACTATATCATCACATGTATTGATTAATTGACAAGGTGGGAAGATCTTGTGCCCAAAAAATATTGCACAATAGCAAAAACGGCTAGGTTATTATGGGAAAACTTCAGAAGAAGGTATGGATGGCCATTAAACCTTACAAGTAATAGAGGGAATCAATTTCTAAATGAAACTATTATAATTATATTGGTAGAGTTTATCATGGCACACCATAAGACTACCCATTATCATCCCTAGGCTAATGAGACAGCTAAATCTTTTAACAAGATCTTGGGTCAGACACTAACCAAAATATGTGATATTGGAAGGAAATACTGGGATGATAAGGTATCAACCATTTAATGGGCATACAAGATAACTTATAAAAGGTTGAATAAGGCCACACCCTTTTAGTTGGTGTTTGGCACAGAGGCTATCTTACCTTCTTACCTATTGAATTTATGTTACCCTCCGTACGTATTACACATGTAAGAGGATTGGATGATGAATAAGCCATTGATGGGAGCATTGAAAAATTTATGCGGTTGGACGAGAGGTTTGCCATCACGTGTTGGAGTTAAAAGATGGAGAAGGCAAGATAGAAGGTTTGACATGATAGGAACATCAAGAACAATTCATTTTTAAGGAAGGATGGTACTATTGTATGAATCCAAGTTTGTGCGCCATCTTGAAAAGTTTAAAGTTCATTAGTTTGCAAACATTTTTAGTAACTAAGATATTGGAATTAGGCACATGTCAATTAGATGCGTTGGTTGGCACCATGTTACCCTGGTTACTTCAATGGGAATATGATGAAGCCCTACTATAAATAAGCTTCCCTTGTGTTTGTAATAAGGAAATATTTCCATTTATATTAAATTTTCCTTTGTATTATGTTTTTATTTGTCTTGTTGTAATAAGCGCATTCACATGCAAGAGCTAATTACTATATGATTAAGTTGATGAGAAGAAGAAAAGTGTAACATTCCCATTTTAAGACTTTAGAAACAAGGGAATTTTTTTAAAAATATAATGTTCACTGTTCTAAATAAAGCATTATTTAGAACAAACATTCCATGTCAATCGAATTCAAATAGATAACCATATGCAATTGTAATGACTCGGTGATCCACCGATCTATTCATTCCATAACTCGGTAGGCTACCGATCTATTTATGTTATCTTATGTATTGAATACATATTGTATACTTCAGTATACTTGGTCTTCTTACCCTATACCGGTCTTGAGTGATTTGTTTAAAGAACATATCTGAATATCTATTACCAATATTCATCTGATATCATGTTGTTTTAAACTTGGTGACATAGGAAAACGTAACCAACAACTTGTGATACTTTGGCCAAAGATTTACAACATACTATGTATGTCACTATTCCTAGATGACATACTCGTCATATTGGAATACGTCCTTCACCTCACTCCTCTATTATCATGATTGGTCTTTACTGACTACCGTCAGTCCACTTGTCCTAGGTTTAACCCTAGCCCTAGATAGAAACATAAATTATTATAGGAAGATGCTCATAATGGCTTAGGGTAAATGGGCATACTCGGTTGACCTAAGTCAACCGAATGTGCCAACGTACCCTGAGCCATTGGAAGCTAATTCCTATCCTAAATATGCTCCTATCTTGACCTAGAGAGAAACTAAGTTCAAGTTTGAGTTCCTATTGTGTGTAGATCTGGATGATCAATGCGGAAGGGTGATGCCACATGTCAACTACAATGTTGTATTCTCGAGAAGACCCAAGTCTTCTCAAAATTACAGCCCTACAGTGGGCGTGTGCCAACATCCTACAGAAACTACCTCATTGAGATGTACATACCCCAAGGAGATTGTTAATACATTGTTAGTTTGGATTATTACCGATTACAACAACCCTGCTTAAACCCTAATCCAACACTCAATAAGTTCTTTCCTAAATTTGTTTCATTTAGTCCATGAAAAACTTCGTTAAACTTATGGTTACTTTTAATGTTCGGTTCCTCAATTAAATAAGGAATTAACCAAATCAGGACAACGTTATCAAGTTTCATTCAAAATGTACCTTAAATTTTAGAAAGTTTTAACGTCTGAATATGACCAATTAAAGTAGACTTCATACAAAATGAAGTCTAATAAATTGTAATCATATCTCCAAACCTTTTAGGTTTATATTCAATTGAGAGAGAGAAAGAATCTTTCTCTACATGTTTAAGTATTAGGATATATCATTCCCAATGTCCATATTTCTTAATGCATGTTCATTATGCATCATCTTATTATATAAATTGTTTTTAGATAAACACATCATATTATGCAACTCAACAAGTTGCTTCATTATAGGGAAATTGAACTAATTCCCATTATCCATTTTATCAAAGATAACAAGATAAGCATAACATATTATAAAGAATATCAACATGATGGAACTTTCATCTTCTTTATAAAAGTACGAGATAATTTACACAACCAATGCAAATAGATCACAACTCACAATTCATCATAACATCTTATAAAATTTACAAGGCTATGCTCTTTAGGCATACTGCAAAACAACAACCTTCATTCTATAAAGTATACAACTTTCTTTTATAATTCAACAAAAGAATGAATCAGAATTCTTTACTAAGAATTACACATATATCAGCCAATGCATCATATAAGTTTTTCCTTCCTTTACCACTTAATTCATCCATCTACAAAAATAGCTAGCATGGGTCAGTTCGATGAACTGAGCATGATAAGCACTAATCATTAAAATGAAGTGCATTCCACTAATTGTTTCATTAAAGCAACACTACTTTAATGAGATAATTAAGTCATCATAAAATCAACATAAATGATAAAAAAGGAAGTACATTAATAAACTTAGATCAACTTTAAAAAGAAGAGAAAAATATAATAAACAATATCTGCCTAAGATCTTAAGTTCTATTAATTCTATCAATGGCTTGTAAACAACAATCAATCCTGCCATCCCATTATTTCTTAATTCTATCCTAATAGAATACCACATTTACCTATTCTAAGAGACAAAATAAATGTATACAACATGGTTCCTTCAAGGATGATTCACCTGTTCCTTTCCAGGATAACAATATTACACATTCATCCTTAGAATATACCTCAAACAGAATTCCATAACCAAACATGAAGGTACAGAAAATTAGAACAGGCCATCTACACTTCCAATTCCAACTATTCATGTTAGAAGCTTCAATCAAATCAAACAACAATGTTCACAAACAAGCAGCTCCAAGGAGGAGTTATTCTCTACTCATATTCTTCACAAAAGATAAAGAGTACAAGTGACAAACCCACTCCTTTCCATATAAACTAGACAAGACTAGTCAACAACAGTCAAACTATAAGTATCAATGAACTTAATAGCAAAACCTTACTGGCTACTAGCTCTCAACACTACTTCCATCAATGATTCAAACAAGGTAGACCAATAGGTCAAGAGAAATCACTATTTCAAAATGGATTCGAGTAAAGAAAAGTTTGAACATTGAGCCTATCCAAGGGTAGAAAAAGAAGTAACATAATAAGGAAAGAACCAATGATAGATCATTTTGTTCAACTGAACAAGAAGTTCCAATTTTAGACCGATTCAGGATGACAACATACTACAGACCTAAATGATATATAAAAAGATCTCAAAAGAATAAGAATATAAAATTTCATTCTCGAAAGAATCCAAAGACTCAATCACTGAGTCAGTCGAGAGTGACATTCCAAACAATAAACGATAAGTTTCAGAATTACCCACGAACCCAAAACTGAAGACTCTCAAAGACTTCACAATAAATACCAAAAAAGGTAAATGGTTCGTGATTCAAAGAATCAACTTAATACAACTGAACAGAGAAGGAATCCTTCCTATTATTTCAGTGTCCAAGGTAATATCACAATCTTTCAAAAAGACCCAGATTTAATTAAAAGAGACAGAAGAGTGGGAGAGCTAGAACCCAAAACGTCCAATACAGAAGTTGTCTTGGTCTTAAATTCCAAGCAATAAGAATGAAATATCAAAACAAAACTTCACAACCACGAAATTACAACAGTGGATCCTTAGTACAACTTTATACAGTCAACCCAAAACACGGGTTTCTTCCAAACAACGGGGAGAGAACACTTCCTCTAATTCCCACGCTCATACTATCTCAAGAAGTCAAAATAGTCAAAAACATAACAAGTTCAACATTCCCTAAGACGTTTCCATTTCCAAAGCTCGAAAGAGAGAATTAAACTACTCAACAAGTTCCCACACAGTTCCCTAGTGAGTATTCCCTCTAGTAATGAGCTATAACTTAATCATTTCTAAAAGAATAACCCAATACGAATTACCAGGATAGATTCAGATGAATCGACCCGAATGCAAGCTCTTAACACTAAAGTGTTAAATAAAAGTACAGCGTCAAAACCCGAGCTTCACACACAAGTGTTCAGGACTTCACAAATAAATTAATGTGAATATAGTGGTAAATACAAACTCCATGAAACAGTTCAGTAATACATAAGTTTCCAAAATAGTGGTTCCATTCAAATGAAGCTACAACACAAGCTTAATCAAAACACTAAGTTCCAACCCGAGTTTGCATCCAAAGAATGCAACCCAAAAGCAATATAAAATAGAACTGAAGTTTTCCTTAAATTCCAATCCATATATTTTCACGACAATCAGATCAAGCTCCATAACCTCGAATACAAGATCAAGATTGCAAAGCAGAGATACAGAACAAGTTCAATACCATTTTTACTTGCATGTTGTCATAAAACTCACACAGAGAGAGACAGTTTCCAAACAATACTATTTTTTCATGGATTCCAATCAAACACACAAGGATCTATAAAACCCAGCAAGCAAAAATAACCAGACAGACAAAAAAATAATACAAGAATCTCATGAGAGCAGAGTTGTTTTAATGAATCATTTAGAAGAATGCAAAGAATTTTAACAGTTAGAGCCTATCATGCCTGATAGCACTTCCACCAACTCGAAGGAGACTTCCAGCCAAGCTTCCAGCTCTTTTTCTCCTCCACAAAAGATCAACAACGAAACATATTTTCCTTCCAAGCTTCATATACTTTCCTTCGATCAAAAATAGATTGTAAAAACCAAAAATAGTTTTGAACTGAAGGTCGAACTGCTAGTTCGAAGAACCAGTTAGCTCCATGCAGAGAAAAATCTGCCATGCAAGAAAAACCAAATGACCTCCTACAAACCCGCCTCCTATGTTTCCAAGATGGTTTGCACACAAAGACCGAGGCTCATAAATGTCATAAATTCCAGTTAAACCAAAATTCCTACTTACTTTTCCTTGCCACCGCCACTTAAATTTGGTGAATTCCATTTCAACACAAAAACACAATTCCATCCGTTAGTGGAGTTTCCACGTAGGCTTCCACCAAGTCCACTGGCCCTCTACCAAATCTGGCAGTACCTTATCATTTAAACCCCCTTTCAAATCATTTAAAAGCCATTGGAACCATTGCCCATATGTCATGCGACCCCTTTAGGTTCCCCTTAGTTTAGGTTAGATTCAAATAGAACTTAGGTTAGTTTAAAAATTACCAACATAGGTCTTAGAACATTAGCCATTAGAATTCCCACCTTAGGTTAGGTTCAAATCACAACCCTTTAGTAATAGGTAGTAGCTAAAATAGCTTAGTATCCCCCTTAGTAACTCTTCCCTTATTTTCCTAGCATAGCACTTAGGTTAGGATGCCAACCCCATAATAGAATAAAAAGCGAGGTTAGAACAATATTCATATAAGCAAACATAGCTAGAACTTAGTTGTGCTCACCTAGCTTAGGTTACCGTTAGGATAGTCCTTAGATTTTTAGGACTCGAACTTCTCCAAAGAGAATTGAATTTTTGCTCAAGTCCTTAATGTCCCACCAAGATCAATCACCAAAGACCAGGCACAAACATACAATTGAACGAAAACATGTTGTAACAAGGCCAAGAAATAGTATCATGCACAATTCAGTCTTCTATGTTCCTTTAGCTACTGAATGTCAATTTTACCATTCAGTTTATGAAGAAGACTTGAAACATTCCTTGGATCACTGAAATTAATCCAAGGATGAGTTAGAAGAAGAAATAAGTCTGCAACTCTTAATACCATATTGCAGCTCATCTTTTCGAAGTGAAAATGGATTCTTGACAACCATATAATTTCAGTCTAATAATTTTTAAGAACATAAAAGATTTATCCCAATCAAGCATGATCTTCATCAGTCAAAATATCACATCTTTATCTATAAAGTCACATGTCAACACTTGAATGCAAGGAGGAATATATCAGTTGTCAAGGGTGTTTTAAATACATATAATTTTAGTGTGGGATGGAACAAGTTATAGTGCATAAAAAAGATACTATGTGATGATGTTCCATCTATTGGAGTTGGTTTGGGGTGTATGCATTGGAATAAGATAGGTGCACGATGGAAGAATACATTGGTATGCATGAAAGAAAAGAGTCGCACGTGTTTAAGGATGATTGTGCTGGAATAAATTGTCTTAGAATTAGAGACCATGCGAGAAATATGACCACGCAATGTGATGTAATGGAGGAAACAATAGGAAATACTACTTAGTAGATGACATAAGGGAATATTGTATGTGGCGTAGGAAGATGCGCATAAGGGACGACTATAGCTTGGGAAGTAGTGGCATTCCGTAAGGTTACAACTTCCGCGTGTAAAAGAAAGAAGGAAAAACGTGGGAAAATAAAAGTACTTTTAAAGAAAAAAATTAGTGGTAGGTGAGGAGAAATAAATGCATAGAAATTTAGAAAATTATAAATAGGGCATGAGCGGAGTTGATTCTTACCTTTCCTATTAAAGAATTTGTGTGATTGAAGAGTGACGAAGTGCCTTAAAGTGCAAAAACCTAGTGTGAAGATTGATCCAAAGATTTGAGTCGAACCAGAGAAGTGTGAAGAAGTCCTTGAGTGAGAGAGCTCCTTCATTGAAAGTTGAAGAAAAGAGAGAAGGCATGAAGGGTTTGAGATAGGGTTTGTAGAGTTGTAGATTTGTAAAGTTTGAAGTTGTAGAATTAGAGCACAAGGTTGTGAAGCATGAACTGAGCATAAGGAAGAAGGTTCTAAATAAGTGAAGGGATTTATTGAAGAACTCAAATGCTTAGTACCAGGGCATAATAAATTGAGTAAGTTATCCAACACCTAGGGCACATATTTTCTATAAGTGTAAAGTTTGAGAAATTGTGAAGTTGAGACAATGACACCTAAGAAGGCACCCACCGTATCACCAAAGTGAAAGGGTAAAAAAAAGAAGACAATTTTTGATGAGGCCTGGAAGAATGTTTTTTTAGAATTGCAATAACCCTAGAGGTAGTGGTAGGGAAATCATGGGATTCACATTTGACCAAGTGTAAAATTAGCGAAAATAGATATCGTTCGAGGGCTCACGAAGGTGAAATAAAGAAGGATGTAATGAAGGAGTTGGCTCAAAGAATAGAAGAAAGGAAATTGGTCATAGATGACATCGTGAAGAAGGATTTAGAGAGTGCGGGGGTCTTGCAACTCTATGAATTGCCTTATTTCGGAAGACAAGGGTACATCTACTAGTGGCTGATATCGAGATTTCATGAATAATTTTTCTACTTTGTGGGGATAAGAATGTGTATTACCACACAACTAATTAGAAGGGTTACATATTTACATAGTTCAAGCATTGATATTGGGTAGGACTTGGAAAATGATGAGGTAGTGGAAGCCACTACCACCAAATTTAATTATCAATGGGGTAAACACACAATGTATATCATAAGTATCACCGACCTTGGAACAAGAGTCATAGTGCACCTCATAAGTTGTAAATTTTGTGTGTCCGAGAGACGCTCTTATGTAAACAAGAAATGGCTATATATAGTGCAAAAGATGGCGAAGAATACCATGTAAAAATGTTTACTTTCATTATTGAAGGGATAGTGGAAGAAGCAAGGGTTCACATGATAAAGGTGAGAAAATAACCTAGGGTTATTTATTACTTTCGATAGTCTTTTAGGAGATAGATGTCCCAGATGGGCTGAAAGATAAAAATGGATCTACCCAGTAGATAACAAGTATCCCACTATGAAGTTTTATGAATTTACATGTGATGGGGAAATCACTAACCCATATAATTTGTGCATAAATAAATGGTACAAATGAATGCATGAAGCATTTGAAAATGAGTAGTGCATGCTAAGGGATTTTCCTAATACTTGATTGAAAGGCCAAGTTTGCAGCATCAACACTTCTTCCTTGGAAGGTTTGTATTGAGCAATGGGGAGATGGCCCCTTGCTGTAAATTTCCTTTGCTTTCACTACCAAGTATTTTCAGGATTTAGTGAATAAAATCAAAGATGTGTGCAAGTTGATTTTTGATGAATACAAGGTTGACTTGGATTTCCGGACTTTTCAAACAACCTTAATATACCTATGCAAGTCAACATACGCATAGAAAAATGAGTCAAATAATATGGACATAACTCCTACAACTCTCATAATAGGATAAGGCACATTCAGGGTATATATACACCTTAGGCCAATAATGAAAAATGGAAAGTATATTTATATAAGGGATCTTCACCTCCCCGAGCTACTACAAGGAAAGTAGACAATAGGGACTTAAAAGATAATGTGTGAGGATACCCCTCCTCAATTGGAAGAAGATGAAGAAAAGGTAAAGGATGATGAAGAGGAGGGGGTGGAAGAAGATGAAGAGATTGTGCTAGACCACAACCATATAAGGAAGTTAAAAAGGTAGAAAAAAGTAAAAAAACTAAGTGCATGAACTTTAGAAACAACTAAGGGGTCACCTATAGTCACTCCATGAAAAAAAAGCTTGGAGAAGAAAAAGAAGAAGAGGTAATGAATGGTTTGAGTTGAAATAAGTGAGGATGAGGACGAATTGGTGTAAGGAAAGGAGCTCATGGTCATCCATAATTTGGATGAGGATGAAAAAAATCCTAAGGATGAGAAAATTCAAGATGATGAAGAGATGCACGATGCGCATGGAGAAGGCCCCGAGGGAGAAGAAGAAGACAAAGGCAACACAAAGTCATTTGGAGAAGACTTGAAATCTAGAGGATATAAGATCAACACGTAGTTAAATGTGGTGACGAAGATGCCTAGGGGAATCGAAATGGAGGAAGAAGAAATAAGGAAATTTTGCAACCCCCCCTAAATGAACTATATTGATGATCATACAAATGTGTTGGGGGTAAGGTTCTAAAGTACAATACCAAATAAGGATCTTTTTGGATGGGAATTGATTGATTCCAATGGGGAAAATATGTGCACTAAGAATATTGTTTCATTGGGCATGGAAACACACATGGAGGATCCTGAATTTGAGATAAATAATGAAACATACTCTATAAGAAAGATGAAGAAGGATCCAGTACGGTCCTCACAACCATCATTCCCATAGTGCTAACAAATGAACAAACAAGTAATACACTCACCAAGATGGCAACCAAAGTTTCCTACCTGGAATATTGATAAGGGGGACACAATAAGAAGGTTGTAGGAGAATAAGAGGGACAAAGAACAAGAGGCATAAAAAATTATAGAGGAATTAAGAGAAGCAAACAAGTATATTACATATGCTTATAACAAGGCCAAGAAGATAATAAATGACATCACAACCACATGCCCAAACTTGGTTAAGAACTCCCAAAATGAGTATCAATAATATTTACACTATTTAGAAGACTTGGTGTGTATGTTTCTACATGAGAAGAAGAATGGAATGGGGCCATCAACGGAGCAGATAGCCCGCTAAAGAGGAAGAACAAACAAAAAGTTGAGAAAAAGATAATAGAGTATGATGTTATGATTCCGAACTAAATGTAGCCATGAAAAGAAAGGGTGTACATTTAATACCTATAAATATCTTGACCCTTTCCTTACACAGTGTACACTACTTAAGAGGAGGTAGATATGAAATGGGTATAGGTCACCAAGAAATACAATAAGGCCAGACTCGAGGAGATCATGGTGAAGTCAGTGGAAGAGAGATTTACTTAAGGATGTGAGATACACACCTAAGTTAAGGATCAAGGAGAATTTACCCTTACTTTTCATAGAATGGATGCTTTGGAATGGGTGGAATTAGACCTTGAAGTGATAGTCAAGGAGTTATTATCGTGAAAAAGTAGCACCCTAGGATTTCCTTATTACATATCCCTAAATTTTGCTAACATTTGATGATCTCACAATTGTGGGACTTGAAAAGTGAGATTAATCTCCAGAGAAGTTTGGTTCCTCTACTTAATCCTAATGCCAAATTACTCCTATTGCTAGAAATACAACTATCTAATCCTATTCTAACAATCTAAGGGACCAGGGAAGAGAGAGATACATGTAAGGGGAAATCCTAAACTAAAGGGAGGTGATAACACCAAGAAAAAGGGGTGAAGACACTATAATGAGGGAAAAGGGAGAAGTAAAATGAAGAAGGGGAGGTAAAACATGAGTGACATAGATCCAAAATAATATTTTACCTTCTATTCTCCATGAGACAAAAAAGAAATGAACCTGCAAAGGAGAAATACATGCACAAAATACAACAACAAGAATGGAGAGGCAAGGAAATGCAATAAAACATAAGTCAAGGTTGAGAAACACCACAAAACAAAATTTAATTGCTTTCAAAGTATGCACAAACCATTACATGTGAAGAAGAAGGCACAAGAACACATTGCCAAGCTCAAATGGAGGTCTACAACTCATAGCTGCTTAGGGACAATTTTGACATAGTTCCTTTACATTTTAGAACATCTCTCTACTAAATGAGAGATTTTTTACATTATATATTAGAATGGGAGAAAGAGAGGAGGGAAAAGAGAGGGAACTCAAATTTCTTCCTTTAACCACCAACAAGATGCATTGAATGCTTGAAAATAGGCATGGGTACCTGCCAAGGCCATTCCCCCATGGTACTTTACTTGTAGGAGAAAGAATGGGAACCATACCTCATCATTTTGGTGGTTGAGATCGAACCTCACCATTTTTAATAAATCTATTTTCAGTGGTGTAATACATGTTACAACCTTTCCAAAAAGTCTAATTTTGTAAAAATCAGAGCTACGGGGAAAAATTATGGCCATTTATAGTTTAGAGTGCCATATTTCAATAAATACGAGTGATGGAGATGTTAAATCGAGCCTCTGTTGGGTCCACAACCTTGAGATCACCTTCGAGAAACTGCAGACAAGTTTATTTTAGAAGTTAGACCTTAAAATGAAATTGTAGAATCCCGAAATGGTCTTGGCTAATGTCGAGACTTGATTTGCACTCATCAACCACAAAAACAAAAAGGGTGGAACTTGAGACTGTAATGAAACCCCAAACTCCCGAAATGGTCTACAACAGAATTTAGCTCCCTTTCAAAACTTATCAGGTTTTGGGTTTCAGTAATCACTATGCACATTTCATGTAATTTGTAATATCAAACCCGAAACCAAAATGGTCTCAATTTATTTGTATTTTAGGTTTCAAGAATCTACTTGTAATTTATATGCAAATTACAAATTGGGTTTCGAAACCTGAAATGCACTTGGAGGGTCGGGTTTAAGGAATCAGTTTTCATGCTACAATTTGCGTGCAAATTGTGATTTGAAACTTGAAACCTGAAATACACTAAATCCTTTATATTTCGGGTTTCGGGGTTTGAGGAGCAATTTACATGTAAATTACATTTTGATCCCCGAAACTTGAAATCTGAAATACTAGGTAAATTTTGGGCACTTAGGAATTTTTTAAGATTTTAAAAATGATTTTTGGGGGTGGAAAACAAGGAGCATGGAACATGTGAAGATGCACGAAGGTCAAAAACTCGAAACGTTCAAATTTAACCCCTAAAACCTAAAAAAACTACAGCTTTTTCCTAAGTCTAGAAATGCATATGCGAGTTTGTCAAAATAACCCAAGGGAGGATTTGACACACTGAAAAGGTTACAAATATTGTTTAATGTACACCAAACAAAGATACTATGGAGCTCTTAGGGTGGAGTGAGCTAAAGAATATTTTGAATAAGGAGTTCCTAGAGATTTTTCAACCACCTCAAGCCTAAGATGGGATGCATGCACATATAGAAATTTCTATTGAGTATCTATCCGCAACCTATCATTCTTTACTCTTCAGATTTGTTATTCTTTAATTCTTCAAGTATTCTTTGGTTTAAGTATTTCCAAGGATGAACAATATCCCTAGTGTTGGGTAATGTTGGTCTACGGAAACGGATAAGTATTAGCCATGCACGAGAAGATATAACATGTGTGAAGAGGCGTGCACAAAGGAAGAGAAAACAAAAATATAATAGTGCATAGAAGTGTGCAACATTGTATATCAGGTTGGCGAGAATGGGTTCACACATGTATGTATCACGATTCAGGACTTAGCATATTTTGGGATAAGGGCTAAAAATAGATAAAATAAGGATGACTTAAGATGCATGAAAAAGATAAAAATAAGATAAATCACATGTAGAGGAAGACAAAGGAAATACATGGAGATGGTATAATAATAATAATTAAAGCATGCATAAAGCAAGCTATTTATAACTTGATCTATTGTACGAAATGTTAGAAAATAATGCAAGCTATTAATAGAGCACACCTATTATTAGGAAAGGTTCATATAGGAAGTGAAGGGTAAGTCTCCACCATAAATATAGGATGTTTTCCTTGTTATAGATAGTACTAGTGTGGACGAGTCCGAGTTAGTTCCTTTGGGTATTTCTTGAGTCTATATGAGCCTATGAGAGCATGCATGGTCCAAAGGTGCATGGATGTAATCCAAAGTCTTAGTATGTAATGAATTTGATTATACGATAGATAATTATGTTTGGATAACTAAAGTAACTAGATATAAGTATGGAGCTATGGGAATTCAAATCTTATTGATCATTCTTTATGTTGATTAAACTTACTTATGATATGCGTTTCTAAATTGATATGCTATGATGTATATTTCTATGTGAATGGTTATGATTATGAATATGCATGTTAACATCTTTATAAGAAAACAAATGAGGGACCTAGTGGATGTGCATGCTTTGGGTGAGATTCCAAACTTGTTTGGATGAAGTGCTAATGCACATAGCTATGTCTTTGATAAATTTAAGACTACATTTTAACTTTCTCCTTATCACTCTAGTTTTGTAGTTAGGGTTATGATTACACATGTAACTTGTAAGACAAATAAGTAGCTGGACATGTCCATAAACCACATCAAATCCAATAAAAATATGTAGAATGTGGATTCAGCTGAACCCAACGATCACTTGAAGAGTGAAATTATGACCAAGCAATGTACCACATCCCATAATCCATGTAGTTTTGTGTGTGTGTCTGTGTGTCTCTGTCCTAGGTTTCCCTTGTGTAAGTTACATAATGATAGCGGGATAGATCTAGATTGTGTAAAATATACAAGATGTGCATAGTGGAATAGAATTAACTCACCTCCTATGTTTTGTATACAAATTAATGCATCCATTTTCCCTTGTATGTATGTGTTTGATGTATGACTTATAGTACTCTTGTGCTTTTGTGAAAGCTTAGATTGTGGTAGATAATGCTTATAGTGCTTGACCCTTGGTTTTGAAGAAGTAACAAAGTATATATATAATTCCCTTGTTTGAATTTCATAATTGAAATCAAAGGCCAACCTAAAGTGTAAAAAGGTGACCAAAAGGCAAACAGGACCCAAAAGAGTAAGAAGAAGATAAATAAGGGAAGGAACACCAAGGAGGGATATGAGCGCCTAGGCACTTCTTTCATATCTAGGCGATAGTGTCTGAGTTCATCAAAAGATAAATCGGTCAAGTTTTGATAGAGCTACAAGATGTGTAAATTTAGTAAAGTGCAATAGATAAAGAAATCAAAAGGCCACAAGGAGTTTTCAACCACTATTTTTATTTCTTAGGAATCATGTAGACATTAGTATTCTTTAGACCTAGAAATGTACCAAAGTACATAGATTTTTAATCTACATTTGTGCCCAATTTATTTTGTTTAGTGAATACATGATAACATAAAGTAGATAGAAGATGCATACCTTGTAAACTAGAGAGGAGTGTAGTTGATAGTGTGCCAAGTGGACAAGTAGTCATGTGAAGTGTGAAGCGATTGTAATGTGAAGCATCACAACTAGGAAAAGGAGATAGACACTAGGGAGGAATTGTATGCATGGTAGTGTGCTGTTGGAGCTTGTGCTTGTTGATGTGAGCTCCTTGTTTTTTCTTGTGAGGATGGACTGCAAAATAAGAGTAAAATATTAGTTAAAGTCATGTATGTGAAAAATCGAGTAACATATATAAGTACAAAGTTTGTATAAGTAAGAGCTAAGGAAAGAATGCACCTGATGTATGAGAGAGTATAATATCAAAATTTGTCTTTTTTATCTTCAAGATGTTGTAGAATTGGGCATATTGCCTCCAAGGGTGATTTTTTTGGGTGATCTCACTCCGAGAGCAATTTTTTTGGGCGATATCACACTAAGAACGCATTTTTTAGGTGATCTCACACTAAGAACAAGTTTTTGGGCTATCTCACACCAAAATAAGAGTGTTGGGGAGAGAGGTCTATTTTTCTCTCCTTCCATGATGCTTCTCAAAGTGCCACTACAAATTGTCACGTCCCTCTTTGTAATCGTATTGTAACTTGTAACTAAATTGTAACTATATTATAACCGAGACCAAGTGTCGACATGTAGATTTTTTCTATAAGCTACCGACAATTGTTCTAAGCTAGAAAGCGTATGATTTTTCCCCATGACATAAGAGCCTAGGTGAGACACAAGTTCCCACCATTCCTGTCTAATACCGGGAACTAGTGTCTCGCTCCGTGGTTGTGATCTAATTCTAGTTACGGACCACTCTATAACTATGTGATTTTGTTAATTCTACAAATTGTTATTCTGTTATGAAGTTTTGTATTGTTGGAAGGGTGATTTTTTCACATAATAGTTACCCCCCTCTTTTGGGGTGTATGTGATAGATGTATGAGGATGCATCCCAAATGACAGGACATGAAACTAATATGTATATCAAATATTGTATACCTATATGGGGTAGGGGATGTACATGGTATAAATTAAGGCATATGCAAACAATATGGGATAGAAACAAATTTTAGTGTAAAAGATATAAAATGTAATAGAAAATAGTGTAGCAAGTAACTATGAAGATAAGAGGGACATTGAAAAGTGAGTTTCATATATGATACATTGTTCATAATGACACAAGATAATCGAGCCGAAGCGGCCATAAGTAAACAATGATCAAGAAAGACATAGGGCATAGCCTACAAACAATAGAAAACAATAAAAAATAACAGATGAAAAATAACCATGGTTGTATATAATCATGAAAGGAAAATGCTACACATGAAACACCCATTAGTATGTTAGAAAGATAATTAGTATGTCAAAGAATGTATAGAACATCGAAAAAGTAAGTGACAAGAAGTAGAAAATACTGAAACGATAGGACTGTGATGTGTGGACCATGATAGTATATAAGATATATGCACTCAAGAGCCTTGGTGGGAATGGTAAAGATTAGTGTTGAACATCATACATCATATAAGAATATGTAAAAGTATTTCATTCACCTCAAGATACCAAGTGAATGTGCAATTGTGTACAAAAAAATATAATGACATACTAAGTATCCAAGCGGCATTGGAAACAAAGTGCAACAAGTAAGTAGTATAATATGTCAATAGTAAATAACACCAAGATGTGTAAATGATGTGTGAAAGTGATTATGTGCTGCGATATGTAATATTTTCATATGAGAGGGTTGCGTTTCCCCTAGTGGATGTCCTGTGCCATGAAGTTTATTTAATAATTTCTCCCTCAACAATCAAGTATGAATTGTAGAACAAGAGTGAATCATCGGGTGACAAATTTATTATATGTGATTGAGATTAGATTCTTAGGAAATATTTATCGTGAATCACAAAGCATGACATGTAGTAGATAAGATATTAGAGAGACACGAATAGTGATGGAGGGGGAGGAGGAGTGCGTTCTTTACCCAAATGTGTGAGTGAGGTTCATTTAATTCCCTCAATAGTCATGTATGAACCTTGAGAACACAAGCACGTCATTGGGTAACAAAGGTATTGTATGTGTATTAGAGATGTGGAAATTCTTGGAAAGGTAGACATGAAGCACGAAGTGTGAAATATAGATAGAAAATTCACTAGGATGTGACTAGTGAGGGGGATTCTAGTGCCCCCCTATTGTGCACGGGGAGAGGATTCAAGTAAATGCATCAAGGATGTTTTTAGTGTTAGGGTTATAACTAATAGGATTTGGATTAGATACATATTATGTGATAGTGTGAGGTTGATCGTAGAAAGATCATGTGTGGCATAAATGATACATGCCCATAGCATATTATTCATCAGTAAAAGGGGGTTGTAGAAAATCATGTGCATACTAGCGAGTTAAGTTTTGGGAATAACAAAGGAAGGACTCATTACAAAAAGAGATGTGTCCAAAAGGAATGTGCAAGGTAATAGTAGTATGTTCAGGTTGAGGATTCCACCAATATAGTTGAGCCAATATTGTCCGAGGGTGAGTGGAGAGGAATGGTGTGTATATGAAAGGAATATGGATAGATTGAAGACACAAAGGAAATATGTAGTAGTAATGAGTACATATCTATGATATAGGTGGGGAGAATGAGGGTGGGGAGGATATTAGTAAGTATGAACCCTAGTTTTCTAAGCCTTCATGTGTGCAAAAAGTGTCAAGGAAAGTGGGATCAAATGGAATATGAGGCCAATAAGAGTCATGTATGAATAAGGTGCATGTGAATGGATTGAGATGCAGACCAAAGGTGACCTGGGAAGATGAAAGAGGTGGTATGAGGTCCAGTATATTTATAGTTTTTGGAAAGGAATCTTGGTTGTAGTAGAGGGAGGTGGTTGCTTGAATTGATACTCACTCGGGCCACTAGCAATGAAAGTGTCCTAGAAATAGGATTCTTCTATCTCAAGATGATTAAATTCAAGGTTACACAACTTTTCATCGGTAAGTTATATGAAATCGACCTCATCATTGGAATCGTAAGTTTTGACATTATCATGTTGGATAACATTATCAAGGATATTAGGAGGAGGGTGGTGGGTGTGGGCCTGGAATTAATAGTAAATGGTGAGATAGTGGTAGTGATAGAGGGAGATATGGTAGGGGAAATAAGATCGAGTGGTATGTGTAGGGATGGAAGGGGTGAATGTGGAGGTATAAGTGGTAACAAAATTACTAGATTCACCAACATCATATGTATCGATAGTATGGTATGGAATTGGATTAAGTATGGGTATAAACATGAAAATGGCTGGGTTGATTTGGTAGAACTTGAGTGGGTTGGGGTTGGTAGAAATAGTATGCTCATATCCATCATGTAAGAATTTAACGCATCGATGAACTGTAGAAGGAACAACATGCATAATGTGGATCCATGGTCTACTGAGTAAGAAATTGAACTGAAATGATGTATCAATGATATAGAACAAAATGGGAAGGGTTTTGGGCCCAACTTGTAAAGGTAAGGTGATGGTGCCAATGCATGTTCGCGTAGTAGAATCATATCCATGAACAAGGGTAGAGGATTTAGTTATCTGATTATGAGAAATTTGCAATTGTGTGAGTAATGAGAGGGAACATAGATTTACTGTGAGAATCATTTTTAATTGATATGCACTTGATATAACGACAACCAATAATACTAGTAATAAACAAAGGTGATGAAGGATCACTAGAAACAGTAGAAGGGATATCCTAATTACTAAATGAAATGGCATGTGGTAGGTTTTTAGGGGATTTAATAAGATGGAAAAAGGAAATGGGGAATTGTCACTTGCAATTTGAATGGAATGTAGGGAAGCCTCTAATGTATGGCAAAAATATGGTGCATTGTATAAAAGATCATAACAAGATATTTTGGTGGTGTATTCTTTAGTTGCTTAATGATATCACAACCTTTAGAAATGTTGGTAGGAACAATATGGCTGATATAGGTGGGTGAATAGAGATAGATGGATCCATGGGTTTCCTCTGTGTCGGTGGTGACAACATTAATAGTTGAATTAGACATTGAAGGGTTGCGGTGGGGAGGGTGTTCACCTTTGTAGACATGCATAAAATCGTGATAATGGTAGCCGTGCAAGGAATCCTAGTGGTTGCATAGGATGGGTAAGAGGATTAGTCCATAAATTTAGAAGGAGAGAGAATCCAATGCATTTTTAGAAGGTAGGGTTTGATCGATTGGGTTCACCAAATGATTTAATATAAATAGATGTAAACATTATTTCAAAGTAACTACTATAACAAATGATATTCGGGTTATAAAATATAGTAGCACAATAACAATAAGAACTCAAAGATGTAAGGCCCTAATAAAATGAGAGAAGGAATATGACTTAATTGATTTCGGTTGATCTAGAGGTGATTGAAACTTTCTAAGTACTAGATATTGCTATAAATAGCATCAAGATGACTGACTAAGGGTTCTATAACTCGGGACTATGTAGGACATAAGAGAACATAGGAAGAAATGAATGGCCCAAGTGCTAGTGACTGATCTAGGCACCTATGTCTACTCAAATGCTAAGAATCTAGTCCTTTCTAGGTCAAAAGATCTTCTCTACAACTTCCTCTTTGTCACTCGAGTTTCATTGTTAGGATTTCGATCACACCTTTAACTTACAAGATAAATAACTAGCTACACATGTCCACAAACCATATAAAATCCAATAAAAATATGTAGAATGTGGATTCGAGAGATGACCTCAGTGGTCACCTAAAGAGTGAACTTGATCGGAGGAAATTATAATACACAAATTTCCCTAAACCTCCTAAACCATGACCGATCAAGTATATCGTCTCAAGACCTTTACAAAGACATAAAGAATTTTAAAAATGGAGTTTGGATGTAAAAGTTATCACAGTCAAAGATTGTTTAAAAATAGGTCAAAATTGGTTATTGGAAAATAGGTGGTTGACACATGGCAAAATTAAAAAAATTGTGAAAATATAAATTGTGTTTGAATCTCCAGTCTTCGTCACTTGTAAATGGATGTGTGGGCCCCACTATATTCTAGCGGGGGCCCTTAGCCAAGATCGATACACTTTTTGAAAGAGGGTGCCTTTCTTTGTCGTTTCTTCATATTGTCAATACCATAATTTTTATTATATATGCCTTACAAAGATATTTATTTGCCAATGTGGGTTTTTTTATCACCAAAAAATCATATTGCATCGCAAGATTTTATTGTGCAGGGTATAGCTTGACCAAGCTATTTCTTAACTCAATGAGTTGGCCACTTTGGCCATTTTGGTTTCCACATTGATTTGACTAAATATCCATATTACTTGAATTTATCCTTGATGAATCCACTTTTTGGATTGACCACCATACAACTCAAAGTGGATTATATGTAACCAATTAATGCTTATAATATACACTAATCCATTGAATTGGTCAACACATATATGGGGTAGATTAATAATGCATTGGCCCCACCTACGTGGCAGGGTTTAATATAGCTCGGCCCAATCATGGGTAGTTTCAACGATGCATGCCCAATAGCCTTATCCACGAGGCCCTCAATGTGGCATAAAACTCACCAATTGACCATGCCAACCCATATAGATGGGAAGCAAAAAAAAAACATGCATGGCTAAAGCCACAACAAAGGAGGGCGGTTAAGCCCATTATAAACTAGAAGGTAATCGATATCCCTAACTATTTGTGATTTACCCACTTAGGGAATAAAAAAGTGGTGGAAAAGGAGTTAGAGGGTGTTCGAACCCGTAACCTCAGGTTACCAAATAATCAATTCTCTAACTCACCTAGGCGGCTTGACGAGTGTATAAAATGAGCTCATGCATATTTCAAAAGGTTTGTTGCGGCAGGATCGCAAGGGGCAACTAGCAGACGATTACAGAGATCATCAATTTTGAGGCACTTAGAGGCCAAATTTGAACTTGGTGTAAAAATCAGAATTTCTCAAAATTAGAGAGAGGAAGAAAATGGCAGTCTTCCTTTTCCATGAAGTTTTGTGGATTTTCTGGTGTAGATGTTTTTGATCGCATTTGTGCGAAAAGGAACTGTGGAGAGCTTGTGGAGCCACAATTGAATTTGTGGACAATGTTTGACAGGAAATAAGAGTACAAACCTGTTTCTAAGCTCTAATTATAGGTATAAAGGTCTATTTTGTCATTATTGAAGGTGATAAATTATACTTCATTGGCCATTAATAGATCAATTCATGATTATGTGAATCCGATTTTATCCTACGGGTGAACTCCGTTATCAAGTTTTCTGTGTGGATTTTGTTTTCAATATTAAATCTTTTGATTAGGTAAAAATCAAGTATATGAATTTGATTAAATTGATAAAGCAAACAATTAACTGATTAAAATGGATTAAGTGAAAATTTTGGCAATCCATCATCCACAACAGATAAAACGAATGCACAATTCAATTTTGGGAATAAAATCAGATTGAGTGCATATATGAAATCAGAGAATTGATCAATTTTGGAGAAATTAAAATCTAAAAAATTGATTAAATTTTAAGATCTGGGAAAACATTTAAAAAGTGGAAAATTTAAACTTACATTTTCATACAGAACTTACGACCAAGCATTGTACTACATCTTAGACTCCATGTAGTTCTTTGTGTGTGCGTGCGTGTGTATCTCGTGTACTGTCCTATGTTTCCCTTGTGCAAATTGCATGACAATAGCGAGTTGGATCTAGATTTTCCCAAATATGTAAGATGTGTGTAATGGAATAGAATGAAATCCCCTCTTATGTTGTGTATGAAGATAAATGCAACCCTTGTCCTTGTATGGATGTGCTAGATGTATGCCTTGTAGTGCTCTTGTGCCTTTGTGTAAGATTAGGTGGTGATAGATAATGTTTATAATGTTTGGCCCTTGATTTATAATAAGTAACTAAGTATATATATGATTCCCTTGTTTGAATTTTGTAATGGCGATAATTTGAAAGGTTGACCTAAAGTGTAAAAATGTGACCAAAAGGACCCAAAAGAGTAAGTAGAAGATAAATAATGGTAGGAGTTCCCATGAGGGACAGGAGCACCTAGGTGTTTTTCTCCTATTCTCAAGCGCTAGTGTCCGTGGTCATAAAAATATAAATCAATCAAGTGCCGATAGAGCTACAAGATGTGTAGATCCAAGTAAAGTGCAATAAATAAAGAAATCAAAAGGATAAAATGAGTTTTCAACCACTAGTTTTATTTCTTAGGAATCATGTATACATTATTATGATTTAGAACCTAGAAATGTACCCAAGTGCATAGATTTTGTGTCTACACTTATTTTCCTATTTTCGGCTCCTCCCATCGTGCAATGAGAAAGTGCCACTTTTCAACACAAAGTGAGGTTGAATTTTTCTATCCATTTGGTCCCCATTCCTAAGGGTATTGAGGGGACATTAAAATATACCCCACTCTAGCCCTTGCTCTAGTTTTTTATATGACCATTTTCAAGCTCTTTGGTGCATGACTAGATTTTCCTCCTTCCCTCCTCATAAAATATTGTTCCTTCACTTTTCAAGCCTAGGTGCGGGTACATTTTTATTTCCCTCTTATACTAAATCCTAAAGGGATATAGGGGAAAAGAAAATGTGCCCCACTCTATCCCCTATCAATATTTTCCATTTGACCTGGACTCAACCCCGAGGTGCTAAACACTCACTTTCTCCATCTCCTCAACTTACCGTCTCACGGTGAGAAGTGGCAAGCCCGAGAATGAGGTGCATTTCCTTACACCTCTTGCACCCATTCCCGAGGGGACAATGGAGACAATTTTTTTCCCTATTCAATGAAGTGAAAACCCTAAAATTTAACTAAGTGTTTCCACTACATCCAATACTCAAAATACACTTCCAAAAAGTAACTAGTTTTTACCTCATTTCTTCCTCCAAGTTCAATCAAGAATCAATATTTGAATTTAAAAACCTCTAGTTCCTAAAAACATAGCCACCATGTTGTCAACATTATTCGAGGGCATCCATGATTGTAAGAATAGAGCTTTTCCTCATTGTTAGCAAACCAAAAATTGATCGTACCAAGGGTTTGAAATGATTTTTCTCTTTTCACGAATTCTTTAGATAATTGAACGCATAGATTTAATTAATGTCTATCATAACAAATTCATAACTGCAAATTTTTCCCTAGGAAGTTTCTTTTTTGATTTCTATGAGTTTTGAGGGCAAAACACAATGAAAATTGGAGCACGAGATCACAATGAGGACCCAAATTCAAAAACAATGTTTCCGATGCAAATTGAGGGAATAATGTCC
This sequence comes from Taxus wallichiana var. yunnanensis, assembly GCA_018340775.1. Classification (NCBI taxonomy): domain Eukaryota; kingdom Viridiplantae; phylum Streptophyta; class Pinopsida; order Cupressales; family Taxaceae; genus Taxus; species Taxus wallichiana. The sequence continues at coordinate 74,551,155 of CM031242.1, forward strand.
ACTTAAAAATAACATATATCATTCCCATCCACATACTAAAAATATTAAGTCCCTCAAATTTTAATATTTGATCACTTAGATCATCTAGAAATAATGTAAAATGATGGGCATGACAAAATTGACATTTTTCCGAAAAAACAAAAAGTAAAAAACAACCTGCTAAAAATAGAAACTTTCCAAAAGGGTAAAACATCATCAACAAAGATGAATTTAGTTTTCCAGAGGCTCGAGAAGATAAAACTTGAGAAAAAAATGAAATATCCCAAAATAGCAAGTCCTAGTCCCACTTGTTAAAAATAGAAAGTCTTTATTTTAGATATAGAAAGTTGCATTTGGATTTGATTTCACTCGTCTTGCCAATTTTTGATATCTTCATAAGGTTTTAAGATGGTTTCATATATAAAACAAGAAAATTCACTCTGTAAAGGGATCTTGAAGCATCATCCTAGTCACAACTATGTCAAGGAGCGAGAAAGAACATAACACGACGTAATGAGATAAAATTCAAGGAAACTATACGATTGGAAAGGATTAAAAAGAGTCAAAATCTCCATTGTAATTCAAGAAAAAGAGTTTTATAATAACTCATTAGGTCTTGATCCACCATCTTCTCTTTGAAAATCTGGTTGAGTTGAGCTAAGTGAACTGGTTGAGCCAAGTGATCTGGGTGAGTTGGTTGAGCTAAGTGAGGCAAGGTTAGCTAGTTGAAGTAAATAATTGCAAGTAAGATCTATTAAGAATGAGATACTCTTGAGCCAAGAAAGTAATGACTAAAGGTTTCATAGTGACTCCATATTCCAGGAGAGATTGAAGCAAGAAAAGCTCATTGTAGATCCCATAAAACTTCTCAAGTCAAGAAAGAGTGATCCATTACATAATACATCTTTGTAGGGGAATCCAGGTATGTCTTCCCCAAAGGAGGATAGTCCACATAATAAACAATAATTATCTTGCATCAAGTTCCTGGAATTGCTCCAACAAGCAACATCATGTCAACTCCTAAAGAACCATTCCCATGGATTCAAGAAATGTTTGAAAGTGATCCAAGAACAATGCAACAATCTACGATGCTCAAATTTGAAGTTATGTCCAGATTTTTAAATCCAAGCAAATGAAAAAGACTTAGACAGCTTCCCACTTCTTTAGTGTTACCTTAAGTAACCAATATGTAGAGGTTTCTAGGAATAACAATGAAAATCCTATATAGGAGATGACTCCATCATACTATGAGTTGATTTGTATCTCATTGGTTCAAGCTTCACATGAGGGTGATTCTCATCTATTTAAATAATACTCTTCCCACCTCCTTTTTTAGAATGAATAATACAAGAAAACAATTGAGAAATTGGAGGAACAAGTAAAAACTCTCAAAGTGCTCACATTCAACCTTTCTTAGAGCCCAATTCAGCACCTTCACTCCCTATGGAAGAAATTCCTCCAATCAATATCCTTGACCCTGAGGTGATCAAGAGAGTATAAGGTTATATGATGCAGGGGAAGGCTAATGAGAGGTGGATTGAGAAGATCATCAAGAAAGGAAAGACAATGTTTCTAGAGGTCATCTCTCTAATCAAGTACATTCTTGCCACTTTATCAGAAGTGAAGAAAGTGACGGAGGATATTGTAAAATAAATGATCCACTTGGATGAGGTTCTCTCACTTACATCCGAGATAAGCTCCTTTGACTCTCGCACCCTTACGAGTAAGAATTTGTTTGCATTATCTTGTGAGAACTTGTCTCAAGTTTGGATCTGCATCATGGATGCAAGGTATGAAATGCTCAAAGATGCCATCTCCAAACTTAAATCTTGTGGAAAAAATGATTTTTAGATCTTGAATGAGGTCCAGAATTGTTTCCATGATCTTGAGTTCCCTCCACTCACCAATAAATCGTCAACATAAGAACTCATTGTTTCCTTACACGAGTTAGTCAAGAAAGACAAATACGAATATCTCTCCTTCAATTAAGATACCTTGGAGTCCCTCGCCATCATCATAGGATGTATCTCCAACTTTGTAAGAGATATAAAAGGATTTTAAGTTTAATGCAAGAAGATCAATGATGTTCTAAAGGCACGATTCAAGGCTTTGAGCTGCATTTGTATTCTAGAGGTGGACAAGTTGACACTTGCGGTGGCTCTATTCAATAAATAATTCAAAGAGCATGATCCCGCTCCAAGAACTCTTCCTCGCGGATCATGAATAAGAAAGTTCTTTCTCATAAGGAGTTTCTTCATCAGATAAGATAACTCCTTTTTTATTCTCCCCCTTTCTAATTCTTCATTGTACGTAATCATGGTAATTTGTCTCATTCACTTAAGTGACTTTCTAAAGTTGAATTATAAAATTCCCTTTGATTTATAAAAAGGAACTTATTTTCCTCACTTCCTAGGAAGATGAAAAGTGAAAAATTGAATGAGAACATGAATATTTATGTGGGGGTAGATGAGAAGACAATTCACAAGGCTATAAATTGGAATGGCTTCTCCATTCTAAAGGATTCTAGATACTAGATCCTAAAATGTTACTTTTATGTAATAATTATGGATTGTGGTTTGGATGTTGATCTTTGTATCACCAACACAATAAATAAACACTACATTTATTCCATTTCATTTCTCATTTTTTTCTCTATTCTCTTTATTTTCTACACTTTACAAGCATAGTGATCAAGAAGGAACTTTTTATCCTTGATTGATGAATCTAAATAACTGATTGTGTCTAGTTTGTTAGTCTTGCTAATGGATTACATTATTAATTTTCTCTAATTAAATGTTGAAATAATTTAGTTATTGGGTGTGAACTCTGCTAGTGCCTACTCACAACAATAACCTTCCATTTCCTAATTTATCTCCTTTACCCTCATCGCTGCAATTTCCTCCCTTCTACCACATACAAGCACTTTTCCACAGGTTCAGTGAAGTGTGCCTGTGTGATCCCCGACCTATTTGGCCACCCCAAAACATTTAGATAGAATTAAGATAGTTTAAATTAATAATGGGAGCCTCCCCATACACAAGGAGGGTGTATCCCTGTGAGCATTGGTGGAAACACATAATTTACAACATGAAAAATTATTTCACCAACTCGATTCCTTTTATACAAATTGTAGCTTGACATGTGTTATTTGGAACAAGCATTATAGTTATACATTGTAACCTAAATCTTCACAATTTATAGATTACAATTAATTTTGAATAAAAGGAAAATTTTCATGTTTCCTACTTAATATTAATTGGGAGTGTTGGGGTCGTAATATTAAGTGGGAAATATGATTAATAAAAACCCACCAAGGACTAACAATAATGGAATTTAAAATAAAATGTAATACATGGCGGATTCCCATAGGGGGTTGACATTTGAAATAAAAATGTAAGAGTGAACAAAACAATCACCCACCATGTATACAACATTTTTATATTATTAGCAATTAGATATATAGGTCAATACAAGTGAAAAAAACAATGAGATAATTTAGTAACAAAGAAGTGTGAATGCATGCATGGAAATAGTGGGAGTGTTGGGTGAAACATATATTTTTTCTCAATAAAGATAACTGGTTTTTTAGTGAGTTTTTAACCTTACGATTTTCCACTTATATCTTGTGTCATGTGTTCATTATATTTTATGTTTATGAACTTAATCTAATCTCTAATGCATTTTGTAATGTGATCTATCATATCTTATTGTTCAAACATAAACCTTAACTATTAATTTTGGTGGATCTATAAATATGTTGCATTTTATATCCCCACATTTTCCTAACATATGCCCATTTACAAAGTGTATGATAGAACAAACATGTCCATCATGCAATGTTAACTCGCTCTACAATCGTCCATAACTCCACACCTTTTTTTTATATGTTCCTCTTTACTAGTGACTCCAATATAGGCATGCACCATTATTTCATTCAAACCTATCCTTCATGGCCTCTTTTACATCTATCTACGATAACAATGTTAGGAGATGTTTTTCCCACTATATTTTTGTGCTACCATTCAATAAATATTCTAAACAATTAAGTCACACCTCATTAGTTTGTATATAGGCCTCCATATCTTTAAGAAAATATTGGGTTATTTCAATCCCATGAAAACCTAGTGGAGTATGAGGGTTGCTCGTAATGATTCTCTGAATACTTTTGTGAATTTATGTGGGGATTTAATAATATGGTAGATAGATATGCTCTTAATAATACCAAAATATCACCCTAATAGTTCATATGAATCATGCACCTAATTTTCACATGTAACACTAATTGTATCATACATTGATTGGTTATCACCCCACTTTATTTCTCCTTACATTGCTAGATCAAAAATCTCTATTCATGTAGCTTGGATATTGAATATATGTTCCAAATCTTCATGTTATTCCACAATCTCCATATACAATGCACTCAATTTAGGGTCCATTTGGGAGATGAAGCGTTGACCTCAATTTTCTAAACTCATATATCATTTCTTAAACTGTAATTCAACATTATTTGAATAACAAAAAGGTCGTCCCGAGTAGCACCTAAAAATTATCCTCTTCTTTGACCACTATGACTTCAAAAACTCTATAGAACTTCATCCCCATAATAATAATTATGGAATTATTTAAGACTCACATATTTTGGCCATTATGTGTTTATGTTGTCATTGATGGAAATTACATTCATGGAAAAAGGTGTTAAAGTGTCATATGTGTCTCCATGTGGTGTTAGTCAATGGTCAAACATGAAGGTTGATTGGTAGTGTCCATGTTTGGTAAATGTTATGTTGTCCTAGAGCATGGTTGAGTAGGCCTAGTCATGGTTTGGGATCTCCTAATTTTTTCAAAGGTTGGTATGAGATATTTCATGGTCCATAAGGTGTGTTATAGGTGTCATGAATATTCTTAGTGTCACCATTGCTAGAGTAGGTATTTACCTTAGCTCATGTTCACCTAGGTACATTATTTACCTTTATTGTATTTATCCTCACCCATTTATGTGTGTGGATATTTCTTTTATCTTATTTAGATATTATGAAATATTATCTAGTTGTTAGGTATAGTTCTTTCCTTGATCTATGGTATTGACTAGTTCTTTCCTTGATCTATGGTATTGACTAGATCCTTGATGTCTAGTTCTCTCCTAAATCTATGGTCTTGACTAGTTCTTTGATGACTAGTTATTTTCTTGATTTATGGCTTGGTCTACAAGCTTGATTGGTTCTTAGATTGTTATTCCTTTCCTATATAAGCAAGTTCCATTCTCATTGTATTTCATTGAGTTCCATAATAATATATGATATTGTTGCTCATTTATTTGCAAAGGTTTTATGTAAATTTATTATGGTGAATTGCTTTCATCTTATAGATCATGGTGTTTGATTAACATCTGTGTTCTTGGCTTGGTACGATCTGGTTATCGTTTCTTTTATGGTATCAAAGCAGAGATTGCTATTGACATCCGTCTGTAAGTTTTATTTTGCAAATAAATTATTTGTATATTCATATATTTGGGATTTGGTCGTATTTTTTTGTTGCATGTAGTTTTATGCAAAACAGAGGCTTTCATTAGATCCGGAAGGTGGCAAAACCCTAAGATCGACTATAAACTCGACCATTTCTAGAGGCAGTCATTTTTGGTCTTTTTGGTTGTGCATAGAAACACCTTTGGTTCGGCTAAGGATCCATGCCAGCAAGAAAGGAATGCAAGAAAGCAGTTTCTGGGTTTTGTTGAGTTTATCGAGATCTACTGTGGGTTTTACAATGTTTTCAGATTGCGTGGGATAAGCGTGTAGATTATTTTCTTTTTTGGCAAGGGTCCACGGACTACTGCGCACAAGTTACTATCTCGGGAAAATCCACAGACATCTATTTTAAGGGAAGTTCATTTTTGGCACAATCCAACACCCATTGAAATCCTTAGCCCCTGGTCATATTGTATGGTCATATGAGGGCTTAAATCTTGTGATTTCTACTAGTAGATGCTTAACTCTAGCACCCTTTCATTTTCTTTGTGTGGTGAAGGCAAGAGCATTTTATTTTGTTTTAGTGGCATCTAAAATAAATAGCAGAGCATAATATTGAAAAACTTGTATCTTTTGATTGGTAACTCGGTTTTGAGTGCCGTTTTTGCAAAAGTGATTTTTTTGTGCTCTTTCCATTGGAAATATTTATTTTGAGAATTTCACTATAATTATAAAGTGCCAAATATGGAGGAGTGTTGTAATCAAATGTGGACGTAATTTCAGCTGAGCTTGACGTCCTAAACTTTTGGGAGTTGCATTCTTCTATCTATCATGGATTCTGAAAATGATATGCTTTTCTCTGAAGTGTGTGGACTTCAAGAGGATATTGTAAAATTTGTGGAAGAAAATAGATCGCTCAAGAAGAAAAATTCTCTTCTACAATCACTCATTCATGATAAGGATACACTAATACACTCCCTACAAAAAAAACTTGCTAGCCTAAAACATCACCATCATATTGTGAATAGCCATGTCCATGTTCTTAGTCCACTTGCGGTTGTTTCTCTTGTACCCACTGACATTGATATGCCGTTCTTTGAGCCTATTACTACTCTTGATGCTCCTAAGCCTGTGAAACTTGTTACTGCATGCTCTTCCACATATGTGCCTATTATAGTATCACATGTTGTGTATCCTACTTCTGCTCATATGCATGGCTCTTTTGAGAAGCATACCACTGCATTCAGTTCTCACATACTCTGTTTTATGGGTTTCACTAGTGGAGGTGTTGGAAGACATTCACAGGGTTTTGTTTCTCATATTCCACATGTTAAGTGGAATTCTCATGATGACATTGGTTTTCGAGCAAATACTTCATTGGGATCACACATTGACAAAGCTCATTTTTTTCTCTCGACTCTTTCTGAGGATCATGAGCAACACATGAGTTATGCACCTTCACTCGGGCTTGAGAAACCTGAGATTTAAACTGCCGAGACATATCAACTTGACACACATTCCGATGTTCTTTTGCATGCACTCATTATACATTTTGCACCAAGTCATATGCAAACATCTTCTTCCTCCATCCATGTTGATTTGGATTGGGTATTTGATCACTCATGGTGGCGACATAGGAATTTGTTGAGAGGACTCTACAGGCATGGCTCCTCCACCTTTCATCCTCTTGCTCTACTTTATATACCTTTTTCATTGTAATGCTTCTTGTTTTGAGCATTTATTTTTATCAAGTGTAGTGTATCTCTCTTGCTTGTTGAGATATTTTGTATCTATATTTTTGACACTTTTGGCATGTTGATAGTATCTCTTGTGGGGGATCTATTCTGGTGAAGCCCAATGTTATTTTTTTAGTGTTTGAGTAGTTGATTTTGGGAAACTCATACAGATATGTGGCGTCACTCTACCCATTCAGTAGTATGGGAGGGTGTGGTGTTGATCCTTCTTCTTTGGGTTTTGTGTCCTTGCCTTGTTACTTTGGATTTTCTTGGATCATGACACTCTAGATTTTGTGTCCTTTCCTTGTTTCTTTGGTTATTAATTTTGGATTGTGGTACACCTATTTACAAAAGTTGATCAAATTATGTTTGGTATTTTTCTTACACTTTTGACATCACTTCGTTGGCGTCTTCTTGTATGGAGCTATTCTAGTGAAGCCCAAAGTGTCGCTTGTTTTTGAGTTTTGGATCGAACGGTGGATTCGGACCATAGTGCACACCAAACTTCTTCAGCATTGTATGAGTTTTTGAGCCAAGATTCTTGGGATGCCTCACAACGGGTTTTTACTCTCTTTACTTTGTTATTCTTGGTTTTGGGTACCTTGTGGTGTCCTTTTTCCCGATTATTTTACATGAGTACCTCATTAGGCCTAGTTCTTTGGGACTCATATTGTGGACATGCCACTTCTATTTTGGCCCCTAGCTTGACTTTAGGGGGTGTTAGAGTAGGTATTTACCTTATCCCATGTTCACCTAGGTGCATTATTTACCTTTATTGTATTTATCCTCACCCACTTATGTGTGTGGATATTTCTTTTATCTTATTTAGACATTAGGAGATATTATCTAGTTGTTAGGTATAGTTCTTTCCTTGATCTATGGTATTGACTAGATCCTTGATATCTAGTTCTCTCCTAAATCTATGGTCTTGACTAGTTCTTTGATGAATAGTTATTTCCTTGATTTATGGTTTGATCTATGAGCTTGAATACTTCTTAGATTGTTATTCCTTGCCTATATAAGCAAGGCCCATTCTCATTGTATTTCATTGAGTTCTATAATAATATTTGATATTGTTGCTCATTTTTTTGCAAAGGTTTTATGTAAAGTTATTTTGGTGAATTGATTTCATCTTATAGATCGCAGATGTTTGATTAGCATTTGCGTTCTTGGCAGCACTATCTAGTTATTGTTCCTTTTAACCATTGTCGGTTCATGGTTGAGTTAGGTCATTCTAGGCTTATTCCTATCCCTGGAGCATGCAAAATGATATGAAGGTATGATATTTGGAGATGATAAATATTTACCAAACATGGTAGAAGTATTGTGATGGTATGTAGGGTATTGATGGTGACTTTTAGGTCATAACTTAGAGGTATGATGCATGTATGAGGTCCTTGGTAAGCAAGAAGGTATGTAGTTTTAGCACAGGTAAATCTTAATGGATGGAGATTTTGGGAACTATTTGGGATAGATGGTTATTATTCTAAGTTATAGGATGTTGTCATGATGCTTCATGAAATGTTTTAGGTCATTTTGAAGAATTAATTACAAGTTACTTCATTTTTGGCTAAATCGGGTGTTTTATAATGTGTTTTTGAAGAACAAGTGGACCTTCGATGATCATTGTGAGATGTGTGATTTTAATTAGGACCTAAGATAATTGGAATATATTTTTAGGTCGGATATGAAGGTTTTGAAAAATAATAAGGTGGTTTGATCATTAGGTTTTTACAAATGAATGTTAAGAAAGTAAACAACTTTTTATGTGCTTGAAACCCTAGCTTGAAAGTGGTAGGAGAGATTTGCTTCATAGGTGGCCATAATTCATTATTTGAGCTAGTATGATGATTTAATGATTTTAAGGAATCCTCCAAGTTTCCATAAAGGTATGATAGAGTATGTGGTAATGAGTGGACCCCACTCAAACATATAAGTTTCCAAAGAAGTTCAGTCTGGGACAAGGTTGTCTAAAGGAGTTGTAAAATAAATGGACATTGTTTTTAGCATTGAAATTTTACTTGATTTCATGATGGTTTAAGGTCATGATAATTATTCTAAATAGAAAAGTGTGCCCTATTTATGAAGGCTAGTCAAAGGGTAGTTTTGAGACAGTTTCAGGAAGTTTGCAGAGATGGTCTTGGTTGAAGACCTTCTAATTAGAGTTGTAAGTAGTTCCAATATTTTATAAAAATGATTTAGAGGTATTTCGAGTGATATAAGGTTTGTGTCTTTGTGAGTTTATTTGATAGGTCATCCGGGCAGTTTATGAGAAAGAAGGTTTGTTGTTTTCGAGGACATGATTGCCCAAGATGAAAGAATGAAGTGAATGAGGTATTAAATGAATTATTTAATTATTTATATCAATTGGAGAGTGAAGAGAAATGAAATTTGTTCCTATTGAATACATTTGGAGGTATTGGAATTGGCAGAAAGAGTGCAAACTAGTTGATTTTGCAAAATTGGTTTCTGGGCAGCTTAGTTTGGTGAAGAGGAAAGTTGTTGTGGTTTGAACATATGGATGTTTCATGAGCTATAACATGTATGGATGTTATTTAAAGGTCTTGATTATTCCATTGAGTGGCTACATATGTTTCACCTTAAAGTAATGGGATAAAACAGATAAGGGTGATGGGCGTGGGAGGAATACCCATGAATAGTCGGGGAGAAGGTTGCGTGCATTGTTGAATTTGCTCAAAAAAATGTGAGATCTTCCTTTTGGATGGGAGGAACTACTTGTAAAGCACAATAAGACCAAAAGAGAGAGTTAAGAATTATATAGCAAAGTGGACTGCCTAGCGGTTTCTAGTTTAGGGAAGTTTGACACTTCTTAGATGGCTATAAATCCACTTTTTTTTTTATCAAATTAATGAAAATAAATGCAAGAAATAGAGGTCCTATTGCTAACACTTTGATTTAGGTATCTCAAAATGTTATTAACGTGCTAGATTAAACAAATTACTAGAATAAAAATTAATCTAGCATTAGGAAAGGTGTGATTTTGGTTGGGAAATTTCACTAGGGTGTTAGGTAAGGTCCGGGTGAAGTTTGATTAGGTTTTGGGCTGTTGGGTGAAGGTTATAAGCTCAATTTTCTAAAAAAATTACCAAAGTGATAAAGACCGGTATCCGTTAGGTGACCAATACTAGATCTTGGAAAATGACCGAAGCGAGTTGGGTGACCGATGTTGGTAGGGGCAATATGGTCACAATATTAAAAACAAGAGTGTTTTAGACCTCTCGTGATTGCACAAAGAGTTGAGGGGGTTTGAGGAGGTGGTAGGATTTATATGAAGACTTAGTAAGGGTGATGGAGGTGATAGGATGGGGGAAATGGTTGAGGTTGGTAGAATAGATGGTAGACAGGTGAAGGGTGGTATTCAGGACAGAGGAGAGTCAGATAATAGAAATGAATAAAAGACTTAAGATCAAAACTAGAAATAACAAATAAGAGTGAGTTAATTATCTAAGAACTTGTAGATTTGAAGGTGGTGGAGGTTGATGAGCATTCAGAGATGAAACGAGGTTATGTCGGCCACAGAACATAGCTTGTGTACCCAGGTTATAGGTGATCCAAGGCTGTGGAGGAAGAGGTTGGCTACTTGTGAAGACTTGATGTTTTTTGGTTCGTCGTCCAGTAGCTTGAATGATCGAAAGTTAGTGTTATCCCAAAATTTCCCCTGAAAATTTTGGTCAGAACAAGCCCTAAACATAAAGAAAACATGAAGGGAAACGATTCAGACCCATGAGCTTGAGTTCCAAAACCAGGAAAAGTGAAAATAGAGGCCCTAGAAAGTCAAATTCGACCCTGCACAAGAAGAAATAGAAGAAACAACTATGTCAAGCCGTTTAATGTCTTAAATCTATTTTAAAGGGTCGAGGGAGGATTCAACAATGAAATTACGGGTTCGAAGAAGAAGGGCGGTGTGGCAAGAAAGGTTAGGAGAAAGAAAGGAAAACAACAAGGATCCAAGGTCTTTAGGATCAAAACCATTCAGGAAAGAATCCAAAATTGACTAAGTATGGAAGAGCCAATAGAGGGAACCACGTGTCCTAACAACGCCCCTCCAAAGGTGAATCCAAAAGAGAAGCTCAAATAAGCGCTGCATCTCCACGTGTCTCAGGATGAAACAAAGGAAGGGGAAAATGGTCAAGCAGATTCAAAAGGAGGAGCTTCGGGGCCATGGGAGTTTTCTGGATTTTGTGATTCTCACGAAAAAGGGGAAAAGATAAATTATGGACCCGCAAACCTGATTTTTCCCTAATTTGGCTGTCATGCATCCCATATTAAAGGGGACCCATTTTTAAACTGTTTTCCTATCCATTCGTATTTAGGCTGATACAAACTTGAAGGGGCATACCTTTTGACTCGATTGGAAGTATTGTAAATATGACACCATTGAAAAGATCTCGGCCTCACCAACCAGATGGAGGAAACATCTTTAGGCCTTCAATGCATGATCCATCTATCTCAACAACTAGATCAGATTTGATCTGCTTTCTATCATTCCCTCTTCTTTCATGGTGCCAAATCAAGGAACCATGCAATAAAGATGGATTTGGGGTAGATTTTATCGGGAGCATTAACTTGGTGGTTGAGTTTTGACCTGATTTTCTGCTTCTCTCTCTTTCTTCTCTCTTATCAAATCTATAAATACAGGGAAAAATTCATTATAAAAGGTTGTTGTCCATTCTTCTTCTTTGCCTCCCCTCTTATTTTTTTCCCCAGGGTTGAAAATGGAGTCTAAACCTCCTTTCATGGCTCTGTAATGGAATTCTCTTGCCTCTTGCCCATTAATGGTGTATTGTGTGAATTCTGGAGCAATAAAATTTGTTTTGTGATGCGTTTTGTCCATCCTTTGCTCATTTTGTTGTCTCTTCTTGCCTCTCATCATTGCAAGGTATACTGTGCATATTATGATGTTTGTTGCAGTCCCGAGCTGTGTTGAATGGGTTTTCGAGTGGTGTTCTGTGTGTGAAATCTATCTCTCGGTGCGTGGTGCATCTTGTCCACCCTCTCCTTTGCTCACCTCTCTCCACTTCGGCCAGTAGTGAGATTGTGACTAGCACTTCCCTATTCTTGCTTCTATCACCTTGTTAGTGTAGGATTTCCCTCTTTATGCATTGTCTCTCTCTCCTGTCTCCTTGGCATTGTTAGGATAGGTATAGTTAGATGTCATTTCTACATTAGGAGTAGTTTATCATTAGGATCGGGAATAAGAAGCCAAATTTCTCTCCGGAGGGCCATCTCAAGTTTGCATGTCCCACAACTTAAGAGATGGTCTAATGTTATGCAAATTTTAAGGTTAGAGCTCATTTGAGGGTCTTTGTGATTTCACGTTACAGTTAGAATGTAAAATATTAAGTGAATCAAAGAATTAGAGAACCCATGCAAAGAGTTATAAACTCTTATTTAAGGTAACCAATGACAGTTAAGGAATCAACATCCATTTGAGGGATAAGCGGCGTTGATTAAGGAGAATTGGTCTAACTTGAAAAAATAGGGTTACTCTCTCCCAAAGTTGGTGTGGTATTTGGCTTAGTTCAGGTCGGAGTGTTGAATGGCATAAATTAAAGTGTGGAATTAGTTAGAGGATTAATAGGTCATGAATGGTTAAGGTTGGAAAGATTCCTAGTTGGTTAGGATAAGTGGGGACTTGGTCTAAGGAAATTAATAGGTTTAGAATGGGTCTAGGGTGAGGTGGAAAGGGTGAGATGAATAAGTGAGGTGGCTAGGTGAGTTAGATAATTAACTTAATTGTGATAATTAAATTAATTAAAATGTGTGCAAGTTGGCATGGTGGGGGAATAATATTAAATTAATTAGTTGAACATTATTTAGAGGGTTGTGACCCAATTTTGGGTGTCTATAGTGCAGACGGCCATCAAATTCAGTCCTAGAAATATGAGGAGAAAGAAAGCTCAGATGGCTCAACCGAGTTAATCTTCATGTGCAGTGAGCTAGTGAGCCATGACGAACCGAGCTGGTCGGATTGTCTAGCAAGTTAGAATCAAAGCTGGATGACGACCGAGCTACTGAGAGCGAGATGGGTGAGTTCGTCATGGAGCCAAGGTGAGAAGGTTAGAAAGCCACCTAGATTAGTCAACTGGGTTGGTATCTTGGTGGTTTGTCACCCGGATTAGATGGCCTAAGGGTATGACACTCATGTTGGATGGTGGTTGGTCACCGTGTTAGATGTTAGTTAGTCACCTAGTTTGGATGGGTGGAAAATTATATGGAAAACAGGTTGGTTATTTGAGTTGGTCGGTTAGGTTGGAATATTGGGTTGGTTAGGTGATAATTTGGATGTGTACAAACAAATTAGATGGCCATCTAACCTCGAGGTTAGATGTCCCACGGTGTAGAGATGACGACCATCGGGTTGGTCGGTGACTATAAAAATGTATAGTGCAGAGAGGTTGGATGGCATCCAAGCCCCTAGGTTAGATAGTTGAGGTTAGGTGATGTACAAGAATGGATTGGTCAAATGGTTTGGAAACTCATGAGTCCCAGGAAATGTGAAGGTAGGTGAGTGAATGACAACTCAACAACCATTTTTAATGCGGTATGACATCCATGTCTTCATCTAAAAGAATTACCCTCGGGAAGTGAATTTGTATGTGTGCCCATACCTATTTAATGAGGGTAGGTTAGAAAATTGCCTATATAATGTAATCAAACCCCTCATTTTTGGAGAGACATTATAGGAGCTGGGGAAACTCTTGCAAATTTTTCCCTCAACTCCATTAAGTTGTGAGCCTTCTTTTAGGCTTGTAATGTAATTATGCCTTTATGTATCATATGTAAATGGTTTGTGTATGTTTTGAAGTAATAAAAAACATGTTTTGTGGTTTTTCTTCAACCCTAGCTCATTTTTATTGTGTTTCTCTTTCCTCTCCATTATATTGTTGTATTTTTTACATGCTTCTCTCATTTGCGGAGTTCATGAAGTTTTGTTTCATGGAGTGTAGATGATGACTAAGGATTTAGGTCTGTGTCACATTCACCTGACCTCTCCCAGCCCTTTTTCCCTCTTCTCCCTCCCTCGTATAATATCTCACCCCTTTTATTTGTGCTATCACCCCCTTTTAGTGTAGGATTTCCCCTTTTATGCATTCTTCTATCCCTATCTCCTTGGAAAGCATTAGGATAGGATTATATTAGTTTTCCATTCTCTACACTTTGGAGAAGTTGGCACTAGGTTAGGAGAAGAAGCTGAATTTCTTTGGAGGATTATCCTACTTGCAAGTTCCCACCCCGCGGATAATCTCATGTTATGCAGGGTTATATGATTGCATCACGCACGAGATCACAAGCAATCGTGGGTGCTGTAATTTTGTGATAACATGTTGTTCACTAGAGGAAAAAAGGAATTTTATTTCGTTGTTGAAAAAATATTCAAATGTATTGGCATACTCTTATGATGAACTGAAATATTTCAAACCAAAAGAGATGCAACACACAATACCACTCAAGTCTGAAGCAAATCCATTCTCAAAAAGCAAAGAAAATATAATCCAAAGATTGTTGGAACAATCCAAGAGGAAGTGTTGAAAATGCTAAATGCAAGGATCATTTTTCCAATCCATCACTCTACATGGGTGGAAAATATTGTCCCTGTCTGGAAGAAAAATGGAGAAATAAGGATTTGTGTAGACTTTCGAATCTGAACCAAACTTCTCTAAAGGACAATTACCCACTTCCAATCATGGATCATATTTTACAAGTAGTCATAGGTTCAGAAATGCTTTCCATGTTGGATGGATTCTCCATTCTACAATCAAATTGAAGTTTCTCAAGAAGATCAATATAAGACTACTTTTACAACTCCTGTGGGGAACCTTTTCCTACAGGCGGATGCCATTTGGTCTCATCAATGTTGGGGCCACATTTCAAAGAGAAATGGAATTGGATTTCAAGGATTTGAAGAAAAATGTATTTTTGTGTATCTAGATGATCTCACAATATTCTCTAAGAAGAGGAAAGAACATTTGATACACCTTGAACAAGTTTTGCTAAGGTGTCAAGAACATGACATATCATTGAATCCAAAAAATTCAATATTTGGAGTGAATGAAGGAAAGCTCTTGGGACACATTGTGAATAAAGAATGAACAAAGATTGATCTAGAAAGGAGAAAGTTATTCAAAATATATACTTTTTTGAAAAGCAAGAAGGGAGTTCATTCATTTTTTGGTAAAGTCAACTTCCTCCGCCACTTTGTTCTAGATTTTGTTGAGTTAACAAAGCATATTACTAAAATGATGAAGCCTCAAGAGATTTTCAAGTGGAGCAAGGAGGGAAAAGAAGCATTCGAGGATATCAAAAAGGCCATAGCCAAAGCTCCAACCCTGGTATGTCCTAATTTCAATAAAGATTTCATTTTGTATTGTTATGCATATGAGCACACTATTTCAACTATTTTAGTTCAGAAGAATGAGGAAGGGCTTGAGTCTCCTATTGCCTTCATGAGCTGCCCATTGAAGAATCATGAGCTCAAATACTCCTCCATTGAAAGCACACTTATGCAGTGGTCAAGGCAATCAAGAATTTTAGATTCTACATCCTACACTCTCACACCATTGTAATGGTTCTGGATCATCTATAAAATCTATCTTGATGCAACAAGATCTTGGAGAAAAAAGAGGAAACTAGGTTTCAAAGATTCAAGAGTATGACATGGAGATAAGGCCATCTAATTTGGTTAGAGGCAATGGGTTATGTAGGTTGATAGATGAAGATGAGTCTCTCATGAATAAGGATGAGGAGAAATAATGCCATTATATGGATGCGTAAGTAAGGATCTTCCTCAGGCACTCATTGTAAATATAATAAATGAGTGGTACAGTGATATTGCTTACTTCCTCACTTATGGTGATTGTACAAAGCATATGGATTATAAACAAAGAAGGACCCTGAAGCTCAAAGCTACAAGGTATGTGATTTGGAACCATGTATTGTATAAGAGAGCCCTTGATGGATGTTTCTTAAGGTGTGTTGATAAAGAGCAATAGGAGAAGTTGCTAAAAGCATATCATGACCAAGCCTACGGTGGAAATTTCTCCGCCATGGTCACTGCGCACAAGATACTTCGAGGAGGTACTACTAGCCTACTCTCTTTCAAGATGCTTAGAAATGGGTATTTAAGTGTGAGCCTTGCCAACAATTTGTGGGAAGACCACAACTCATTGCACTTCCTCTCAGACCGATGGTGATTGAAGAGCCTTTCCAAAAATGGGGTTTGGACTTCATCGGTGTTCTTAATCCTCATTCTAGTGTAGGTCATATCTTTATGCTCACGAAAAATATTACTTCACTAAGTTGGTGGAGGCCATACTAGTTAAGTAAGCCAATTCATAAACGGTATGTAACTTCATCAAGGAAAATATTATTATCCGTTTTGGCATTCCACAGAAGATAGTTGTTGATAATGCCACTTATTTCTCTTCCATGGAATTAACTGAGTTCTACTATGGATACAAAATATCTTTAGCCCATGCATCTAACTATTATCCTCAGGGGAATGGTCAAGTAGAATCTAGTAATAAGAATCTTGTGACAATTGTGAGGAAGATTGTAGATCAGAATAAGATAAATTGGCACAAGAAACTATATGATGCATTATGGGCTGATTGGATCACTCCAAAAAGAGCCATTGGTATGTCACCGTTCTAGCTCCTATATGGAATAAATGTAGAAGTTCCAATCACTTTGTAGAGTTACTAGCATTACAATTGATGAAAGAAATGGAGGATGGTGAGTTCTAAGACTCACTAGATAAAAGGATTTTGTACTGAAAAATATATGAGAAGATAAAGTGTTGGTGGTTGATCGAATAAAGGAGCATAAGTTGAAAGTAAAGATATTTTTAGATTGGCAATCTGGTCCTATTATGGGATAAAAGGAGAGAACCAAAAGGAATCCATGGAAATTTTGATTCATTGTGGCTTGGCCCATTTCAGATATGAGACACATGCGGAGAGAATACTTTCCAACTATCTTACCTGGATGGCACTCACTTGGAATTGCCTCGTAGTGGGAAATACCTGAAATTATACAAACAATGAAATCAAAGGTTACCCCCTGCATGTACCATAGGTGAATATAGGTTTTTGTGTTTCCCTTTCTATCATTTGTTTGTGTTTGTCTTGTGTTGTGTTCAATAAAGAAGGTTTTTTTGTATCCACCCTTGTTTTGCAATGAATCCTATAGCCCAATAGATAAGGCACTGGTCCTCTTAGTGTCTTGAGATTATGGGATTCCTATTTACCTTGTATTCACTTTTTCAATCTGAGACAAGTCCCCAAGCTAGAGCTAGTTGTTGTCATGCTAAATGTCTAGCATAAAAAAATGAAATTTTGGCCATGAAAATCAAGCCCACACTCAAAAAATCCATGAACTGAGTAATGTGAACTTTCCTTCAACCAATATTTGACTATGTAAAACTTATCATGACCTGAGATGTATGTGCTAACTATATTTTTAAGTGTTTTTCATGTGCAGGTAATCTCGTGGGAACAATTCATAATCTTATTATGATTCACTTGAAAGGAGTTGCTCATGGAGGCCTAAAAAGGCCTAGTTTTAGACTTCTTACACCTTGTAGAGCACCTTCTAAGATGTCCCAAGAATATCTTATGACTCCAAGTAGTGTGTGACATAGATGTGCAACTATATAAGGTATTTTAGGAAGGTTCTAGAAGAAAATCAATGTTTAGGAACAAGTTGTGTGAAATCTGGGTCATTGGGAGCAGGGTATTAGGAAATGCACGTCTGAAAAATCTAGTCACCTTGTTTGAAGAGTTTTAGGAGCCTCATGAAGATTAAGAAGCTCATATCCTATGAATTGGAGAGATAAAAGGTCCTACTTCATGTTGAAATCATCAAGGAAAGGTTTTGGGAATATTGAGAGGTGAAAACTTGTCGATAGTGCGACACAAAGGTCCTGGTACAAGTTGTAACTTGTTCAAAGAATTTTAGGAGTCTCGTGAATATTTGAGAGCCTAACTAAATCTCAAATGAAATTATATTTAATTCTCTTCATGACTCATATGATGTGTTAGTTTGTGGTGATCATAAACTCTTCCTATCACTCAGTCTATCGACACACACCTTGAGGGAAAAGTGAAAATATGGGTAAAATATGATGAAGAATTAATTTTCAGGAATTATAGATATTATCATTGGATTCATTTTCCATTTTCCATAAATATTCATATATTGGACGACCTATTTTTGTTGAAAATTGCTCCCGAAATGGTGAAAACAAGTTCACAAAGTGAAAGCGCCAACTATTGACGCGCGACAACCATTCATTGTTGACGCACAAAAAGAAGAATTTGTCGATGCACGAAAACAAACCAACTGTTAATGCTAAAAAAAAACTCTTAATGCCTGAAAACAACATTTTGATGCCCGATAGTGATTTTCAAAGCTTAAGGCTCGTGACACATGACAACAAGGTGTTGATGCGCAACAACGAGGATCCTTTATGCACGTCGGTGAGGATTCTTGATGTGTGAAAGCGAGGGGTTCTGACTTATGAAACAAAAACTTAGGCCATAACAAATGTTGGCATGCAACAACAAAGTGAAATATTTTCGTGTGATAGGAAGTCAAATGTTGACGTGCGATAAGAGGGTCAAGATGTTGTTGTGCGACTTGGAAAACTCTGTCATTTTTTCAAGAATCACTAGGGTAGGAGTTAAAATATTTTTGTTAGAAACTTGTAATTGATGGTTGAAAATTTTGACAATTTTATAATTTTAGGATTTTATTATTATTTGAATGTTTTTATGATCGTTTTTATGATATATATATATATATATATATATATATATATATATATATATATATATATATATATATATATTTGCTGATTTTGAAATTTTGATTTTTTAAATATTGGAATTAAAAAATAGGGTATCACCGGAATAGATGAAACTTATGTGGTAGAGAATGCTTAATATGTTACAAGGAAGCATTTGGATACCCTAATAGGTTTGAATTAATTGATTAGAGTGTCCCCACAAGTTGGTGGACATCATGACGGAGCTTGACAGAAAACCACGGGATAGGAGAGGAAAGAAGCCGCGAAACAATTTCTAGAGGAAAGATGAAGAAGAGGTCATGAAGGCAAAAATAGGAGAAATTAGGGTTTGACGGTATAAATATATGGGTGGGAGGGGTATCAAACATTGGGACTAATTTGTGATTAAAGATTCTTTTTACATTCAAGTTAGATTTTAGCCCTTATATTTAAGATAGATAGCTTTCCGACCGTGTCTCGAGAGTATGGGTGGAGGCTAGAGAAGGGGATCACGGTAAGTAGGAAAAAAATTAGTTTTTGGTGCATTTAACTTAGTTAAGGCTAGTTTGAAAATTAGATTTAATACTAGCGCACACACTTAGTTACACTAATGTAGCTCGTAAAATGCACTAGTATGCATCTACATGTGCTAACATATTACTAATAACATAAGTTTTAAGTATGATGTTCACTAGAATGGTCAATGCGCCAACATTCTAGTAATATCATAGGTGTATTAATCAATGTGCTAGCATTAGATGTGCTAACGTATTCATGTATGCACTAGTGTACCATTGGATGTGATAGTGCATTTAACATGGTGCGAAGAAATTTAGAATTGAAAATAGTATAAACGTGATTTAACAATGTTGGTTTGATGACGTGTAGGAGAGATTATTATCCCTGAATGTATGGGAGAAGCATGGATGACTGTGATCATTTGAGAGGAGGTTTACACGAAGAGAGAGGAGAAAAATAACCGCATTGTTGGAGGCAATATGTCTTACCTATATTACACAACCTTCAGACAATAAATTGGATCATTTTTTGCCTGACAACATTAGCCGAGATATGACATAGTAAGAGTATGACCTTTAGGTTGCCTACTAGAGAGATGAATGTTAGATTAGAAAATGTCTATCAAATTCTTCGAGTACCGATAAAGGTCAAGTTAGTGTGGTTGGATGGACACGTTTGGTGCATTAAAGGACACATTTGGTCATTATTTGAGATAGATAAGATTCCCGGTGAGGGGATGGGAGGGCATTTATACACGTGTATGGAGGATGTGATGGTGGCACAATTACCTATCTATCTTATGACACTTATTAGCAGTGTAGACACCTAAAATTGGTATTTATGCTCTCATTCACTGTGTGCGCATATGTTACTTCAATCCTCCTCCTCATCCAATCAAATGCACATCTAATCCTTATTAATTAATTAAGCTACATTAATTAATTAATCATTTAATATTTTACATGCCCAACTATCCCATCCACATTAATTCTTATTAGTTAATTAATTCCTATTAATTAATTAATACCCTCATCTATTGCCCTAACCAACCTGCTATTTAGGATGATTTTATCCTAAACCCATCCCCTTGTTTTTATATCTTTCATCCCATCTATTTTTATGCCCTAACTACCTTGGATTCATCCCCAAGTCATCTAATCCCGCCAATATGCTTTAAATCATTCAGCCAATCCTTTAAAATCATCAAATCCCACCTTAAATCAAAAATCAATCCCAAGAGGGAAACTTTCCCCGTGATCAACGCCGACCCAGCTTCGTCATCGACCTACTTTAAAACAAGTGTTTTCCTTCCATTTTGGAAATTAGAGGGAATTTAATCGCATGGGAAATCACTCGAAATCAAGCCATCGGACATCAATAAGATCTTATTGGTGGCTTGAGAGCCTCTCGCAACAATCACATACACCCATCCATCATCCAATGTGTTTTGCATCATTCAAAATCTTCCACCGTGAGATTTCTTTCTTTTATCATCTTATCTATCTTATTATCTTTATTTTCTTGTAGATTAACCCTTTTTCAAGTCCAAAGTAGCATATAACCATCACTCGGTGACCCTTAGTTCCAATTCTAGAGCTTTCAGGTTTCCATATCTAGCTATTTATTCTTGGCCTCATCCCAACCCTATTACAGTCACTACCGATTCTCCATGGTCTCTGTCATTAGGACCTTGTTCATCCAATAATCTACCCAAATCATCCTTTTCTCGACAAGCTTTTTTCCTACTTCATATCCCCTGCTCCTCGTTTATTGATCCACTTACAGTAGTCATAGGTCCTTACCATATTCTAGATTGTATTAAAACTTTGAAGGTCTACATATTCCATAATCAGATCTAGATTCATATTCCTAGGTCGTTCGACTTTGCTTGTATAGATTTTGGGTCACCATCGACCTAGACTAGGTAACTCAAATTTTGCGATTATTGCCATCTAACTAGATTTAGATATGTTTATGCTATTTCTAGATTCGAGTGCAATTTTGTTTCTACATGATTTTTCTTTCACATCCTTTTATCTGACAAATGGGGTTGACATCCGCCAAGGAAGTCAAAAGCTTCTTGGAACCGCTTAGTCGAGAAACCCCCACATTTATCTATCTAATCCAATCTGTTTCAGTTTTGTAGATCTTGTTGCAACAGCAATAATCCATCATTCAACGCTCGTATCTAACATCAAGCATCCAAGGTAACATAAACCCTCTATCCTTCTAAGTTGGCTAGTTTCTTTAGTATCTAGTGCATTCATTTTCATTACGAACGAGAAATTTTGGACAACATTCCTAGCATGCTGGTGGGACCACCCTTTAGGTGGTTTCTTTCTTTTCTATATCTTGTTTTTTTCTTGTTTTCTACTAACACTTCAAGCATGAGGCCTTGCTTTATTGCTTTCTTAGTTCGTGTCTTGGATCACTCATCATTTGAGAAGTGTAGACAAATAGGAAAAGTGTTATCCAGGTATTTTTTGCATTGAACATCACATTTCATTTTGGGTTTAAAAAGAACCTTTCTTTTACATCTTTCTTGTGCACATAGTCTAAATAGGGGGTTTAATACTTTGCATCTCACATCTTATCACACACACCTAAAACTTCACAAATCAATTAACACATCAAAACATTCTTTTCACTGGTTCATTGATTGGGAGTTGATCACCCAACAAGAGACTATTTCAGACATTTCCAAGCCACAACTTACTTGAGACCAAACATAGTTCACCATCTTCTAGGTCTTTTTATCCTTCCTCTTCACACTTTCTTAATCAGAACATAAAAAGGAGTTGTTTTTTTCCTTTCTGTTTAAAAATGGATCCAAACTTTTCTTTAAACAATTCTCACAGTCCTCCGTGACCCCATCTTGACCATCGGGTTGCTTCTAGATCCTCCTCGAGCCCTATCTATGACTATCTTCATTGTATACCTCCCGTCTCTTGACCATATCAATATGTAGACCATGCTTTGCCATCATTGCCTTATGTATCATCCCCTTTGTTCTCATCACCCTTATCCTTGCCTACTTCTCCTCTACCATTTTTGTCCCCATCACCCTTATCCTCACATGTCTCTCCTTTACCACCTTTATCCCCATTACCTCATGCTCTTCCGGGGTCATCCCACATCACCATACCCACCTCTCTTATGGATATTCCTCACGAGAACCCCATCCATGATTTCCTTCTCCATAGGTATCAGTCAAAGCAGATCCTACTCCATCTTATGACATCACTCCTCCTGTCTCACCAAGGGATACCCCGATGAGCCTGTCATATTAGATCTCCCCATTCTTGCCCCATCTCCATCATCTCATTATGACTCTACTCATCACCATACTCCTACATCCTCTCAGGATACGCCACCCTCATCACATGACATCTTTAGACAGCCATTTCCTAATCCTCCACTAGCCAATTCATCTTCACCTTCTACATCACATCAATTTAACCCCTTCTCAATCAACACCATACATCATACATCTATTTCCACATCAGTCTCACCCATTTCCTCATCTAATTCCATCCTAAATATTGTGCCATTGGCCCCTTCTAACATTATTCCCACATCTATCACATCTACAGTTACCTTTCCTACCTCCCTTACTTCTACTACTTCTCTTACAACCACATCCAATCCTACTCTCGCTACATTTGCATCGAGGCTTAGCCACACCTACCTCCACATCTTCCCTTATCACCATACTTACATTGAAATATTTTTCACACATTTATTGTCCATGCACGTGTCATGTAACATTGTATCTACTCTGTTATCTCTACCACCTATCTCCTTGATTATGACCTCCTCACTTATCTCATCCACACCTAGTGTCCTGACATCTGTTATTCCCACATCCACATCTACATCTGTCACATCTCCTCAACCCACCTATATGCCTCTTGAAACACTTGAAATAAGCATGGTTTAAACTCATTCTTTTAGCCCTATCCACATACCATCTCACATAGACATCATCAACTGCATGATCCAAACACCCTCTTTTTATTCACACCTACTCCTACTATTGATTCCACACTTGAACCTACTCAATCCACTACATCAGACCTTGTTCCCCATCCACATCTCTTCCACCCTTTCCTCTTGTTCCATCCTTGGATTCAGTACTGGTCCCTCTTTCTGTACTTCTACCCACACCTACCACATCGACTATTGTGACCACATCTCTATTATCTCCTTCTTCTACTATGCTACCCTCATCATTTGAGAAATATTAGAGATCCCTTCAGTTGATAGTTACTATAGGTGACCCTCATGTTTCATCCACTCAGCCAGACATCCCCACATCTAATCCATCTTTACCCTCCTTAGAATACGTCATGTAGAAGCTACTTCCACCATCACCTCCACGCCATCACCAGATCCCCCAGTAGAGATTATTGTCATCCCTACCAAGGGTAATCCTCAAAAATCCAAACCTAAATACCTTGGCATCCTCCCACAATGATCCCTTAAGCGTCCTCATAAGAAGATTGATATCCCTCCTATCAGGACCAAATCCACATCTTCCATCGGGACCTCATCCTTGATTTTAGGATCCCCTCCTCCATCACGACTAATCAACCCATCCAAATCCAAACAATCTGATTCTCTCCTAGGGCCAACCCCTTCATAAAAAACACCTCAATTATCCAGTCATCTAGGCCTAAATTATCCACCATCGCTTCTTCTTCCAAACCACCTAGACCTCGACCCAACCCATCTTCACCTTCCCCATCCACACCATCCTATAGGACTTTTCAGTGCCCATATCAAATCATATGCAAAGGTCCTCCAATATTTACTTCAAAATTCTACCATCACACTTCCACCTATTAGATCCTTTGAACCAAGCCATCTCAAGCCCTCATGGTTCAATTCTCATCACATTGCACTTACCATCACACCCGGTCCATGACACCAAGCATTGTAAGTCCCTTCAGACCATTTTCACGATCTCATTGAGTGAGAGGACCTCCTTGACCGGTACTCATTCACCACATATCCATCGATCAGCCTCTTAACGAGGTTCCTCCCTTGTTCATTGATATTGTTTGCATTGATACATCATCTTCCTAACATCCATATCCTTTAACATCCATTATATTATCTACATACCTTTCTCTGGGGATCATCTTCCTCCCATTTTTGATCTTTTATCACCTTTCTTCTCATTCCCATCAATTCATCCTTCCGCACTAGGGGACTTCTTTCTAGGACTTGTTTGTTCGTAAACTAGCTCCTCTCCATGTTTAGCATCATCCTATCTCATCTACCTTAGTTTATCTGATCGTACTTTCATCCCCTCTCCCTATGACCAAATTTTTGGCCATATCTATTCTTCCTTTGGAAGCACCATGGCTTTAAGCCCGCCATTATGATGCCTATTTTGTAAATCTTTATCTAACTCATCTCATCTGATCCTGATTTATTCTATCCCTCTAGGGGGACCATTTTTTCATCTTAAACACATACCACTCTCTTTCCTAATAAGTTGTGTGTTCTATTATTCTTCATTCCTTCATCTCATCCAATCTTCTTAAACATGACCCTAATCTCTTAATCTTATCAGAACATCTCTAATATGGAAAGGAACCAACATGAAATTTTTTTCCCCTAAGCTGGATAAGACCATGTAGTAAATTGGAACTAGAACCTCTTAATGCATTTATGACCATTATTTTATTAGCATATTTACCAATGTTCCCTTAGTCATGTCTTTAGATCATTCCTCCATCTAAGCCATTTCCATTTCTCATTATGATGATTTGGAACTATGTGGTCTTCCGTCACTTCCTAGATGTGACCTTAAATACGAGCACCATGGCTCTTCCCGTAGCATATTCCTTATGGATAGGTTCTCCCTTCTTGGTGAGAGATCTATGATCATCACATCCATCTTCCTCTTATTCACCTATTAGAACCATGAAAAGGGTCCAGGGGCATCTCTTGTATACTTTTTATCCCCTCCTAAGTGGTATATTTAGCTAGTTCCATCTCTCACCCTTGCAAAATCAAAAATCAGGGATGCTCAAATCAAAAATTAAAGTTATCAAAAATAGACTAATCCCTTGAAGGATAATTGTTCATGCAAAAAGAGAGAAAAATAAAACAAATAAAAGCATCAAATAAAAATAAAAATAAAAATAAATAGTGATCCCTCAAAGGATGAATATAATTTATTCTTTCCATTTATATATTGCAAAAAAGTAGTCCATAACCTCAAAGGATGACTACTCCTTATGGCATTATAAGGCTTCCCGCATTGACCAGCCTTCCATTTTATTAGCATCCTAAGAAATCTTTCTACATTGATTAGATTTCTCTTTCCCTTCCCTAGAGCTAGGACATAGTTTAGGGAACACCACTTTTGGAGAACCCTCTTTCCTCTATACAAGTGTATCTCAAACCCCTTTTGTTATGTCAACATTAGGTCTATGAGATCATCTCATCCATTTTCTCCTTATGATCCTAGGAATGACTAACTATCATTGGTTATTTGCTAACATCTTCTTTGGTTGCATGTGTCTTACGTTACTTGGATCCTCCTCTTATTTACCTCCAATGTAGTTAGAGGCATGTTTTCCCTTGCTATAACATAGTTTCATTCACACCTATGAGTCACCGCTATTATGGGGTGTTATTCATCCTAGCCCCATCACATCCATTCTTCAACACACCTCTCTTCATCTCATGTTACCTATTTATCTAACAACACATTTATTCTTAATCACGTCCATTTATGATCTATTTTTATCACATCTTATCTATACATTTTAATCACCATAGTCAAAATTCAAAACATGTTACCACATCATACATTCATATGACCATCCATACATATTTCAATTTCAATTAATCCTATATTATCCATATCATCATCATCAAATATAAACACGAAGCATATAATCCTAATCCTTACATCACACATTTGTATCCATATTCACATTTGAATCTAAAGTAATCATCTAATCATACATGCATTTCACCATCATGATTAAATTTAAATACAAAACATGTAATCCTAATGATGACATCACATCTCATCAATCATCACATCACATCTAATTAATTATCACATCACATGTTATCAATCATCATCTCATCTAATCCAAAATAATCATCTCATCTAATCCAAAATCATTACATCACATCTAATCAATTATCACATCACATCTAATCAATCATCACATCTCATCTAATCTAAAATCATCACATCATACAATAGACACATGGGAAAATATAACACATAATGATCCATGAATCAAAATAAAAATCATATATCTTATTTTGTTGAGCATAAAAAGTATGAAAATTACTAGAAAGGCACACGAAGGTTCGTGCGTGGGAACATGGCACGTTCAAAGGTGTAGAAGAATAGGAAGGAAACACACACGAAAGACAAGGAAAAATTGAGACTTAGCCATTTT
Organism: Taxus wallichiana var. yunnanensis; assembly: GCA_018340775.1. Lineage (NCBI taxonomy): Eukaryota > Viridiplantae > Streptophyta > Pinopsida > Cupressales > Taxaceae > Taxus > Taxus wallichiana. The sequence goes on from CM031242.1 coordinate 74,578,102, forward strand.
CAAGATTATGGGCTATTTTTGGAGATAGTGTGCAGAGCACACAAACCGAATAAAGACTTGTGCAACACACATAGGATATTTTTGGAAGAGCATCTACTAAGCACTTTGTATGGGTTCAAGTTAATAATAGAATTACTACTGCCAGTTAACTAGAAGAGATCTATTATTAGTGCACTTGCATGTGTGTCTATTATTGTAAAGGCGCATGGCTATTTTCAGCATGTGACCTATTTTGGGAATTATGTAAGTGGTGAAGGGCAAGTCCCCACCCTTATAAATATGTAGTAATCTATGTAGGTTAAGAGAGTAGTGAGATACTATGGAGTTATGATGCCGAGAAAGATGTGTGCATAAGTTTATGATCTTGAATATTCAACTATAAGGAGGGGCACTGGTACCTTTGCACACTTCGGGTGAGAAATCGGTCTAGCACTGAGTGATATGCTAGCGCACATGGGTTATTTCTTGTAAATTTTAGGCTACATCATTGGTTCCATTATTGGGACCTCTTTTAGTTGTATTTAGGATTGTTCGTGATGAAGACGTACTGATCGATTGACCTTAACAAGTGTTGAGGAGTGGATAAAATATCTAGAAGAAGAGTACACATGGAGGTTCAACACTAGATTTGAGTTTGATGCACGTGCATGGGTGGAACATAATTTGTATGAGAGATTATTTGTTATATTTCTGGTCGAGTTGTACAAGTGGCTGGTTGCTTATGTGTCTAAATGAACCGGAGGTACCGCACACTTGCGGACGTAGGAAGAATTTTAGGCCCTCTATGATATCTTGATCGATTTGGAAATGCAATGTGGATACTTGGTTTCATGGTGTTCTAAATAGTTATATCTTGGAGTATTCAATTTCCACTTATTCTTTCCCAGAGGTAGCTAAGTTCCAGTTTTTACAATATCCCATGGGAACTTACTTGCAAGGCATTCCACTGGCGATCAAGATCTTGATGGTAACCCTAAACTTGGAAGAAAAAACTATGGCTAGCTAAACCCCACCACGCGTGGGGTAGGATAAATTTTGGTGAAAGATGGAAAACCTAGCGACAGAAAGGTAGAGAGAAGAAAGGTGGCTTAAATATAATGAGGTGCGCAAGAGGAAGATAGAGAATCAATAGGATGTTTTAGTGTGAATGGAATTACGAGAGAGAGATGTCTCATGAATTATTTGGAGATCACATAGAAGGCATGGAGCTAAAGCATTAGGAAATATCCCATTTGGGAAATAATGAAAGAGAACCCCCTCACCTCACATGGAAGCGTGCCAAGAGAGACGACTGGGCCATAGGTGCACATCCGAATGTACATAGAAACCTTTCCTTGTGCTTGATTTTCTAGTAACTAGTATGACAAGTAGTCAACAAGCTAATTTAGGCAGTGTGAGAGTAGGAGTAAGTCACATAGAAAGTACATTGATGATGGGGAAAAAATCTTCATTGTTGTTTAGAGGTACCTTTTCAGGTGCATCTTTTGTAGAGAATTGGAGCATGTAGAATTTTGGACTCACTTCTGGGAGTGGTAACACTTCACAGACTGTAGGGGTTTAGTTTAGTACTACTGTTGGGACAGAGGTAAGTACATATTTTGGTCCACTTCCGGTTATAGGTGGAGGATCAGGAGGTATAGGTGGTTTTAGTTTTGGTGGATCTGATGGTTCTTGAGGCAGAGGTAACACAGGAGGTTCTAGATCAAGTGGGAAAGGTCCTCACCAACCCCAAAATATTTACATGGAGATGTCGTAGTGGTTCTGGATCGTGTGGAAAGGTCCTCACCAACCCCAGAATATATTAGCATAAAATATGTTTCTGAGCATGTGCACATGTGTGAAATACTATGGCGTACAAAAGGGATCATGGATTCTGAGTGCAAGTCAAGTCATTTGCAACTACATTGTAGGGACACACACATAGTTGGTACATGAATTTTGACCCTAATCAAACTTGAGTAGATTATGCGGCGTTGCTCAAAGATGCATTCCTTAAAGAGTTCTATATCCCTGAATTTGAGCAGAAGAGTATAATAACACTCAAGGATATTAAGCAAGGAACTACTGAGAGTGTTAGGGAATATGATGCCCATTTCAAGACTATGTTGTCTAAGCTTTCATATGATATTCACACAAGACAACATGCACAGTGGTTTGTTGGAGGTTTGATTACACCTTTTAGAAGGGCACTGTCACATAAGACATACACTGATCCATGTGAATCCCTTGAAGAAGCTTTACACACTGAGGAAGTTGGGATAATAGACACTGGGGTGAGCCCATTTTTGGAAGCACAGATTATAGCTATGGCAAAGCAGTTGGAGAAACTATCGGCGAAATCAGCACATGAGATGCACATGGGGATTTGGTGTATAGATTGTGAAGTAGATTGGCTGCGAGGATAGTTTTCCCCATAGATCGGTGCGTTCATTATTAGTGGACTATGAGATATGTCATTTGAACAATTATGTCAGCCCACCGCCCACTATTTCAATGTGCAATAAAGAAGAATGTCTCTTGCTATTGTATAATTTGTAGGTCCACAACTCATGATACAAAAGATTCTTTGGCTGATTGGTCGATTCATGATCCTATAGATATTGGTGTATGAAAGATGAGAGTATCAAATAACTCTAAGGGTAAGGGTGAACATCGGGATCATGATCAAAATCAAGTGTGCTATATTCGGAATGAAGGGCGTTTAAAAGGAGGTCATGACAGAGGTCAAGGATACAATGGTGGATTCAGAGGCCAATGTCGTAGTGGTGGATGAGGTGAGTTTCCTCATGGAACATGTTATACATGTAGTTCTCCTAACCACCATAGGAATGAATGTGCTTAGAATATTACATGTTCTTTCTGTGGAAAGAATCATAGCTATGAGGAATGCCGGACTTATATGAGCATCTTAGTAAGTAACATAAACAAAAAAACAAAGACAAAGGGATGGTTAGGATACAATGTGTTACGGAAAATCGGTGGATGCCCAAATTGGAACCGGAATCGAGGTATTTCTGTAAATATCACTACCCATGGTGAAGCTACATGTGCTAGAGAGGGGCTATAATGAAGCCTACTACCACTAAAGAGGAGGTTCTACAAGCACAATACCTAGATCCTACCCATTAAAAGGAGGTTTATCAGAAACCATGGAGGTCCTAAGAAATCTTTAGGGTGAAATAGAGGTTTAAAGGAGAAATCACGGAAGATGGAACAAAAGAAAGCATAGAGACGGTCCAATCAGATATTAATGACTTGAAGGAGGTGTGCAAAATGTTGCGCTAGGAGAATATTATTCCATTACTAGGGAGTTGGCTGAAGGGAAACACTTTGCGTGCTAATATTGAGAATGGGTGAGATATCTTGCATGCAAATATTACCCCCATAGCTTAGAATATGACAAGGAAATCACTTTAAATGTTGTTGTAGATGGATGGATTTTAAGTCATATATTGATTGACATAAGGCGCGGAAGTCAATGTGCTTACTTTAGATGCATGGGTACAGATGGGGAGACCTACATTACAGCCATCTTCTAATGTATTATTCATGGCTAATCAAACTAAGGCCACTCCTATCATAGTTTTAAAATATGCATCTATTACTATACAAGGGGCCAAGTTCACTAGGGATTTTGAGGTTTTAGCACTTGCAAAAGAAGACGGTTTCAGCTCACCGCTTGGATGCCCCAGTGTTATGCAAATAATCTTGATCTTCGGTTAAACAAGGGGTGTATCAATTTTGAAAAAAGGAGGAAATAGTTATTATTCCTTTAACGAGATGGAAAATTTATGACCTATGTTGAGCCTTTGAGTGAGGAATATCTTAATAGGATTTATGTACGTGCCATCCGAGACTCGAAGCGCTCGAGCCATCGAAGAAGGAATCCTTCAGTGAGAAGATTCATATTCTATTAGCGATACTACAAGTATTTCTTGTGATAGTTGGGCTCACGGTACTTATGATTTGGTAGGGCGTGAAGTAAGGAGTACATTTGTGTAAAATAGTAAACCTCGTTGCATCAGGAGAATATGTAACAACCCTGAACCTTGGTACACTAGGGAAGGGGACTTTACGGTATTCTTGCGCACCATGGAGGAACAATAGATGAACTAGTTGGAGAGAAGAAGTATTCTATCATATACCCTACATGGGATAGCGATTACTGGTGGGTGGTTCACAAGGATAATCTTGTAGAATGGAATGAAGTCAGGATTGTTCTTACAACTCAGATTTCTAGGAGTAATGCACTAGCTTGAATATGTAAATATCATGGTAATCAACTTATTCAGCACCACATTTATCCATGTGAGAGGCTCGGACATGGGGGTAGGAAGCTTTACCGCCATCTCTATGGGTGAATAAACTTTATTCTACTTTATAAGCCTATGCACACACTTGGTATGTATATGCGAGCTACATAGAGAAACTAGAAATTGGTAGGATTTGATTATAAGTATGGTCCAGAATTTTGACTACTTCTCTACTAAACCTCTAGTAGAAGAGGCATTAAGGGTTATAAAGTGGTTAACTATGGGAGACAATGCAAAGGTAGAAGAACTCATTCAGGAGTTATTTGATGGAAATGACTCAAGAGCGTATTTTTTGCAGAAATAAAGACATATGCCACACTACTTAAGCACACTTGCTTTGAGAAAGAAAAAGGGAAGATGGTCTACATGGTGGATGATGAATAAGAAGAAGAACTAGATATAAACCATTCAACAGGTGCATGTGAGGTCTTGAATAGTGTAGATAACAGCACACGTGCCTATCATGAACCTATGAGGACCAAGAAAGTGAATATTAGTACGGACATTGAACCTAAAGAGGTAATAATTCGAGATTATTGGTTTGAATCTGAAGTAGAAAAAATAGTGGACTTGCTCCATGATTTTAAGGATTTATTTCGTAGGGGCCACTATAAATTGAAAGGAGTGCATGAATCATTAGGAGAAATGAAGATAAAGCTTAAGGAAGGTGCACACCCGGTTAGGAAGAGACCCTACAGAATGAACCCCAACTTGCGCGAAAAGGTCAAGGAAGAAATTGACAAAATGTTGAAGTCTAGAATCATCAAGCCCCTAGATGAGTTAGAATGGGTTATCCCAATGGTGATCAGTATAAATAAAGATGGTCGGATTAGGATCTGTGTGGACTACATGGAGCTAAATGTTGCATGTGTGACTGATCCTTTTCCTACGCCATTCACAAAGGAAATATTAGAAGGTGTTGTAGGGTGCGAGATCTATTCCTTTACAGATGGATTCTCTAGGTATCATCAGGTTAGGATTGCACAGGAGGATCAGGAAAAGACTACTTTCACCATTGAATGGGGAATTTTTTCATATATTGTGATGCCATTCAGACTGAAAAATGTGCCTGTTGTATTTTCACAAATAGTTGTTCAAGCATTCCAAGATTTTATTCATCTTTTATTACAAGTTTATTTAGATGATTTAGGATCATCATGATAATTTGTGCTTAATGTTTGAAATATGTAGACAATTAAGAATCTCTTTGAACATCAAAAAGTGTGTGTTTGCTACACCTTTTGGCACTCTGTTAGGGCATATTATCTGCAAGGAAGGTTTGTTGGTAGATCCAGCTAAAATTGCTAGTTATTTTCAGCCTAAAAGAACCTACCAGTTAGAGTGAGGTGCACAGATTTTTGGGTCACACTGGGTATTATAGAAAATTTATCAAAGGATATGCTAAGGTTTCCACACCCTTGGAGGAGTTACTAAAAGGAAAAGGGACATTCTATTGGGGGAACCGTAACAACGCACATTTGAGACATTGAAGGAGAAAATTACTACAAAGTGCCTATTTTATGATTTCCCTCATAGGACCAACCATTTCATGTACATGTGGATGCCTCTGGCATGACCATTGACGTGGTGTTGGCTCAGCTTGGAGAAGGTATTATAGATCATCCTATCTATTTTTCTAGTATAAATTTGACTCATATAGAGCATAATTATACAACTATAGAGCGCGAAGCTTTTTCAATGATCTATGTGCTACATAAATTTAGATAGTACCTGCTAGCAACACTATTTGTACTTTATACCAATCACATGGCATTGAAATACATGATAAATAATCCAATTTTATAGGGGTGCATACGTCGATGGGTACTCTTATTCCAAGAATTTTATTTTACAGTTGTGGTAAAACCAAGGAAAATTAATTTTGGCCCAGACCATTTATCAAGGATACAATTAGGGGAATACACGTAAGCAATTGAAGATACGATGCCAGATGTGTAGTTATATAGGTTACATCACGCACCTTCAGACTTGGAGGATATTGTTGTCTTTCTATGCATAGGTGTGGTGCCAGATGGATTAAAATCCTTAGAGAAGAAACAAATTGTAATTCGCGTGACATTGTTTATGTTGATTAGTGGTGACCTATACAAGTTAGGCCGAGATGAAGTACTACGCCAATGTGTATTGGAGCATGAGCACACAGATATCATGGAAGAGGCTCATGGTGGTATTGCAGGTGGGCACTATGTAGGTGATGTGACTACGTGTAAAATTCTACTAGTTGGATTGTAGTGGGATACCTTGTATAAGGATTATAAGGCATATTACAAGGCATATGATCACTATCAGCGCCTTGGCAAACTAGGGAAAAGAGATGAAATGCCTTTAAGACCTATTCCTAGTACATAACCGTTTGAAAAATGGGCTATAGACTTTGTGGGTCCTATTTCACCAGCCATGCATAGGACTAGATCACGCACAAATTATTTGACAAGGTGGGTAGAAGCAACACCTACAAAGATTGTCTACAATATAGCTGCAATAGCCATGTTTTTATGGGAAAATATTATTACAAGGTATGGATGCATGTTGGGTTTGACCGGTGATAGGGACACACATTTTTGAATGAGATAATCATAATTCTATTCGACGAGTTCATGATTGCACACCATAAGACTACGCCATATCATCCTCAAGAAAATGAGATTCTGAAGATTTCAATAAGATTTTGAGCGGACATTGATAAAAATTGTGATGTTGGAAGAAAATATTGGGATGATAAATATTTTGTCATGATTTTCATGTATAGAACAACATATAAAAGGTTGAATAAAGCCACACTTTTTTTGAGTAGTGTTTGGCACAGTAAGCGATTCTTCCTATGGAATTCATGTTACCTTCTTTACGTATTGCACATGCAGGAGGTCTAGCTGATGAGAAAGAATTAGAAGAATGAATTGGAAAGTTGATCAAGTTAGATGAGCGATGAGAAATAACACGATGGAGTTAGAAGTAAGAAAAGGCCAGGCAAAAAGCATGGCATGACAGGCACATTAGGGAAAAAAATCTTGAGATAGGAAAAATGGTGCTTCTTTATGACTCTAAGTTTCTATGCCATCCAAGAAAACTTAAAGTGCATTGGTTGGGACCATATGTTATCACTCACATACTTGAAACATGCACTTTTTAGTTAGAGGCGCTTGATGGAATATGGTTACCCGGTTATATCAACGGGAGTAGGCTGAAACCCTACTGTAAATAAGACTTCTTGGTGTTTGTAATAAGGTAGTGTTGTCATTTAGATTAGGTTTTTCATTATTTATTCCCTTAATGAATTTTTCATTATTTATTACCTTAATGAATTTCCTTATTCGTCGCTATGTTTTTTCATTTTTGTTGGTGTTTTGTGTAATAAGCACATTTGTGCACTGGAATCTAATTACCATTTATATAATTTTTATGCGCAGAGGACTACACATACCATTTATGTGGGGTGGCTATTGAAAAATGGGTACACTTAAAGGAAAAACTACTACATGTGATATTCAAGTTTGGAGAGTTTTTGGAAAGAAGATTGCTTCCAAACAAGGACCATAGATGGAGAGAAATGAAGGAAACATATAACACAAGGTAAGTAGCGACGTGGAGACTACCGGGAGAAGGCACAATCTTTGAGGTACTCGGGTGGATGGAAGCACGTTGAAGAGAAGTATGTATCTAGAAGGTAGGAAGGCATGCTTTATAAGGTTAAAGATGAGGCACGAAGATGTACCACATGGAAAGTTTGAAAATGGTCAATTAATGAAAGAATTGTTGGTAGGTGAAGGAGCTTGATAAATGCACTAACTTTTGAAAATCTAATAAGGATGGGATACGAGTTCATTTTTACCATTGTGATCACAATAATCTAAAAGAGATAAGTGCACTGATTGATTTGAGTGACCTGTATTGAGGTGCGAAGAGTGGGAAACTAGACGTGGAGGGTAGATTTGTGTGCGAAGAATATTGCATCATTATTGGTGAAGGGTTTGAGAAAAGAAGAGGCATTACAAAAGAGCTAGGGCACGTGATTTCAAACTAGGGCACACATATTTGAGCTAGGGTTTGGACCTACTCGCTATAGAAAATAGAAAGTGAAGCATTTACACATTACAAAGGATAGAAAGTTGAGATTTTCATATGGCACCAAAGAAAGTACCTGCCGTAGGAGCCAAAGGAAAGAAGAAAGTGGAGGTAGAAGTTGAAGTTGCACCCAAAAGTAATTTTTCGAGATGCAGTACCTAAAAGGTGTTATAGTTGGGAAAGAATGGGATTCCCACATCCATAAGTGTAAAATAAGTGATTACAACCACCACACATTGGATAACAAGAAGGAGTTAGATGCGTTGTTGAGCACAAAGACCAACAAGTGCATAGTGAAGGACATGCTAGTATATGATGACATTGGGGAGAAGTTGTTAAAGTAGGTTAGAGTCTATCAATTGTACGAGCTCCCTTATTTTGGCAAGTATGAACCATTATACCAGTGGTTAATGAGTAGATTCCATGAGGACTTCTTATATTTTTCTAGACAGAGGGTCAGAATCATAGTCGCCTTGATTGCAATGCTGACAGGATTAAAGGCACAAGGATAGACCTTGCTAGTGATCTAACAGATAAAGTAGAAATAATGGAAACATGGAAGGAGTTGGGATATACAAAGGGTCCACATGGGATGGACATTGACAAGTTAAAGAAGTACCTAGTGGTTCAGGAAGCTGCACATCTAGTAACAAAGTTGAATGACCAAGAGAGGTGGTCGTAAGTGAATACAATGTGGCTACATATCGTGAGGAGAATATCACAGGGATTTATCTACAACATATCAAAGGCTACATTATAGAGAACATTATCGAGGAAGCATGCACAGGTGATAAAATTAGTTTTGGCACTATTTTACTTTCTTTAGTATTTATGGAGATTGGAGTGCCCAATGGGCCAAAGGACAAGATCTGGGAGTATCCCATGGAGAAAAAATCCCTTGCAGAAAGGTTTGAAAAATATTTATGTGAAGGGTTGATGAGTGGGCCATTCAAACAGAGGGTGGAGATGTGGTATGATAGGCTCCACATGACATTTGAAGAGGAGTGGCGCATTCCTAAGGAGTTACCGCGTGGTGGGAAAAGCAAGTTCAATTCGTGGTGTACCCACATCTCGCATCATGTGATTTTCTATGAAGGATGGGACATGGAACCCATTATGTAAAATCTGTATTCCTTCATAGCGTGCTACTTCTAGGCATCAGTCCACTGCATTTCACCGATGCACGCGCCCGAATTTTATTACAGACAAGGTAGACTGTGACTACCACACTCTAAGGAAGACATATGTATTTCCAGGCTAGACTGCCTATGTTGAGAGGCTCATTTTAGACATTATAAGCATGAATCCTGTAAGCTTGGAAATTGGGGACATTGGAGTAGCACTTGTATACCTTCAGCTTAAGCCCAAGCTAGAGAATAACAAATATGTGGAGAATGAGTTTGCGCTCCCAGGGCCACCTAAGGGAAAACATATAGTGGAGAATGTACCAGCTCCAAATCCCATAGAACCTATAGAGGTAGATGATGAGGAAGAAGAGCATGAAGATAATGGAGGCTTAGAAAGTAGGGGATGATGGCATTCCAAAGACAGAGTAGAGGCTGAGCGCACAAGTACCCACCTCAAGTACAAGAAGAAGAAGAGGACTTGGAAGCAGTCAAGGAGAGTGTCATTTCAAGAGGGTGTTTATAAGAACAAGAACACAAGGCATGGGAACTCCACAGTCAGTACGAATATCACCACGACTCTCTCCACAGAAAGAGGCAGTTGTGAAAAGAAGGAGAAAGTTGAAGCTGAATGAGGAGGTAGAGGAGTCTGCAGAGAGTGTGCCTGGAACTCCTATACCACCAGAGGATGTGGAGGAACCCAAGGATAAAGAAATGAAGGATGAAGAAGGAGTAAAGGAGGTAGGATAAATAGAACAAGATACTTCTCAAAACATAGAAGATCTAACTCCAAACCTTGGTGCTCAAGTTCCTAAGGGGCTAAGAACAAAGAGGGAAAGTGGGGAGTATGTTGCACCGATCATGGGCTATGATGAGGAAAAAAGAAAAATTATTGCACACAATTCTAGAATACAGTAGGCCTCAAGGAGTTGTATGGATGGGAGTTGATGGACCCATACATGGCTATTGCATGTGTCAAGAAATAGTTGTCATGGTCCATACAAACTCACATAGATGAACCTTTTGATGTATGTGAAGATTCATGTGTGTCAAGAAGAATGAGAAAGGCACCACAAAACGGCACATAACTATCAAGCCCACTATTATGTCTAATGAACAAGTGAGTAATGCCTTGGTGAAGGTATCTACAAAGGTGGCGTGGTGGAATGTAGATAAGGCTGCAACTATTAGAGTGCTAAGAGAAGATATCAAAGCTAAAGATGTCAAAATAACACATCTAAAAGGAGAGAAGGACCTAGAGAAAAATAAGAATGGGGTTCTCATCAACATGGTAGAGGAGATTGACGATCATGTCCTAAAGGAAAGACCACACGGAGTCCAATGTACCTAAGAGATTCCCTTCGGCTATGCATTATGTGTGTACCTTAGTTGATTTAGTGCTTGAGGATGGACCAATTCGGATGCTAGAACCAAAGGACCCTGAACAGGAAGTGGAGAGAGAAAGGGCCTTAGTAGTTAGAAATATTTCATCTTATGAAGCCTTTCTCTAGACTTTGTGTTAGGAAATAAGGGATAAAATATGCGGAACAATCCCTTATAGAATCACAACAGTATAAACTAATATGCATAAAATATTACAAATCTCAAATAAAAGTGCATAGTAAAATAACACAACACAAAGAGACAATATTTAACATGGTTCACCCAATTTGGGCTACGTCCACTAAGAATCACTTGCTCATATTTTATTATAAGCCACCTCTCTCTCAATACAATACCCAGATCTATTTGGAGCTATGCTCAACAAAATCTATAGAATTCACACCCAAATTTAGACACATCTGCAATGTTACATAATACCTACCATATGCACAAAACCACATAAGTAGACAACTACTTAAGTATTTTTACAAAACTGTGGGTATCAAAACCATGGGCCAAAACCATCCCATAAACCTATGGGTCAAAATCCCACCCATATGAGAAAAGTACATTTCCTGGTATATTGGGCACATTTTTTTGGGGTAAAACAAAAATTCTCGGAAGCCGCCGCGCTTGAGGCCCATTGACCAGAACCCTGGCGAGAAAACTATGGAAAGTGTACATTACTCTTAGTGAATAGTCTTCAACACTTTCTCACATGAAAGCAGGCTCCACAACCTATAAATCTCCCAATTAGAGACTATTTTTCTTCTGAGAAAGCTTCTCAACCCTTCACTAGTTTCCGTGAAGACCAACCAAAGCTGAACATAACTTCAATTTTTCCCTTGTACCCACCTTGGTTATCATGTCTGCAGGATTTTGACTAGTATGAATCTTCTTAGCTTTAACTTCTCTTCCTCCAAAGTTATCCTGATGAAATGGTACCTTAAGCGTATATGCTTCATCCTAGAGTGGAAAACGAGTTCTTAGCCGGTGTATAGCACTCTATCTATCACTATACAACTTTCCTTCCTTCTACTTATGCCCCAACTCCTCAAGAAATTTATGTAACCAAATCATTTATTTACTTGGTAGCAACATACTCAACCTCTTGTGGTTGACAAAGCCACCACTTCTGCGTAGTCGTAAACTATATCTCACTATTGTCCCACCTATAGTGTAAACATAACCGGTCGTGCTCCTCATGGTGTCTACATCTCCAGCCATATCTGAATCTACATAACCATATAAAGTGGTGTCTGATCCACTATAGCACAAAAAATATCCCCATGGTCCTTCTCAAATACCGAAGGATCCACTTTACTACCTGCCAATGATCTCTACCTGGATCACTCGTAAATCTACTCACCATTCCCACTGCATGGACAATATCAAGCATAGTGCACACCATAACATACGTCAAACTACCAACCATTGATGAGTAAGGTACCTTGGACATCTAGTTTCTCTCATGTTCTTTCTTGGGACACTACTCCTTTGATAACTTGAAATGGCCTGTCAAAGGAGTCCCAACTGGTTTAGCATCCTGCATATTAAACCTATCCAAAACCTTCTTAATGTACTCTTCTTGAGATAAAGTCAGCTTCTGTTCCCTCCTATCCCAAGATATCCTCATACCAAGGATTTTTTTGGCTGCCCCCAAATCCTTCATAACAAAGGATTAGCTTAGTTGTTTCTTGAGTACTCTTATTTCTGCGCATATTTTTACCCGCAACCAACATGTAATCCACACATAGACACGGGACAATATAACTTCCATCCTCAAATTTATTTTTATACATGCAATGGTCAAAATTGAATATAATATAACCTTGCTCCATCATGAAGCTATCAAATTTCTTATACCATTGATATGGAGCTTGTTTCAATCCATACAAGCTCTTCTTTAGTTTGAACGACCTATCCTCTTTACCTTTGACCTCATAGCCCTTTGGTTGCTGCATATATAGATCCTCCTCCAAATCACCATGGAGAAATACAGTCTTTACATCAAGTTGCTCTAAGTGCAAGTCTTATGCTGCAACTATTCCAAGAATAGTTCTAATAGAAGTCATTTTTACTACAAGAGAAAAAATCTCATCAAAATCTATACCTTTTTTTGTGTAAACCCCTTGACCACCAACCGGGCCTTGTATCTTTTCTTGTCTCCTTCCTCTTTGACTCTAAACACCCACTTGTTCTATAATGCTCTTTTTCCTTTGGGTAGCTTCACCAAATCCCATGTTTGGTTCTCCATGAGAGCTTGATGCTCCTTATCCATGGCTTGCTCCTACTTCTTCCTGGCATCTACCTAAATTGTGTCATTAAATCTCTCTCGGCTCTCTACTTTGTCACTAAGTAATAAATAATAAAGAGAAGGATAAAAACATTCAGGTTGTCTTCTTACCCTAGAATACCTCCTCAATATAGGATTTTGGGGTTCTTGAATTGATTCATGTGTCACTTTCCCATCCGGAAGATCCTCTACCATTGCATATTCTTTCTTAGATTCTTCCCTATTTTCTTGCAACTGCTGCTTATACATGACTTTCTCATTAAATACCACATCCCTAGATCGAATGATTTTCTTGTCCTTAATACTCCAACATTTATATCCAAAGTCATCACCACCATAACCAATGAAAGTACATTTTTCTGATTTAGCCTCTAGCTTGGTCCTATCATCTTTGTATATATGGACAAACATCTCACATCCAAAGAATATAAGAAATGAATAATCAACTTTATTACCATACTAAGCCTCCTCGGTATTCCTCCATCCAAGGCACTTGAGGGTCCTATGTTTATCAATTACATAGTTGTGTTCACCGCTTCTTCCCAAAAAGAAAGAGGTGGTCTTGTATATAACCCCATGCTAAAGACGTTCCATTATTGTTCTATTCATACTTTCGACACCCCATTCATGTTGCGGAGTTCCTAGAACCATATTTTTCCTACGATTTCCATTCTTAGAATAGTAATCATCAAATTCATTACGCAATACTCCCCTCCATTATCCGACCCGAGAAATTTCAACTTAAGACATGTTTCATTCTCAACCAAGGCTTGTTAGGGAATAAGAGATAAAATATGTGGAATAATCCCTTACAGAATTGCAACAGTAGAAACTAATATGCAGAAAAATATTACAGATCTCAAATAAAAGAGCAAAATAAAATAACACAACACAGAGAGACAAGATTTAACATGGTTTAAACAATTTACGCTACGTCCACCAAGAATCACTTGCTCGGTTGTTATTACAAGCCTCCACTCTCTCAATACAATACCGGATCCATTTAGAGCTATGCTCAAAAAACTCTACAGAATTCACACCTGAATTCAAAGCACATATGAAATACATTTGCTTTTCTATCTATCATATGCATAAGACCATATAAATAGATAATTGCTTAAGCAGTTTAATACAAAACCGTGGATATCAAAACCATAGGCAAAAACCCTGGGTATCAAAACAATGGGCAAAAACCGTGGGTATCAAAACAATGGGTATCGAAAAACCATGGGCCCAAAAACAACCCATAATGGTTACCCATTACCCATGGGTTAATAAACCACCCATGAAAATTTTCTTTGGGGGCTTCACCCCGAACCCCTTAATCGCTCACTTTGGCAAAGCAAGACCACCGTAAAAATACCCGAGTGTAACACATAGAAGGTGTACCACACTCTAACATGAAAATAGGCTCCACAAACATAACAAGGCTTTCCATTTAACAAAAGTGTCAAATACATAATATTTGTTTCTAATCTTTGTGATGCCCGTTAAAACAACCCACTTGAGACCCAAGAAACAACCTAGGATTAGTTAGGAAAATTATGGAATATTTTTTTATTAGAAGTGTCCACAAACAGTCATAAGACAACAATTGACACTAATGGTTCTAGAATAAGTCTAAATTACTACAAAATACTTTTAATTTATTAACATTTGTCGAGAGGTCACAAGGTACAAATTTTAGGGTTAGAAGTTTCGATTAGGTTCGGGGTTAAATTAACACCATACCCACTCTCAACCGGCTCATAGTTTCAACTTGATTTTTCTCACACTAAATTCATTCACAAATTTTCCTAAACCATTCCCATTGGACAGAATTTTTTCACCTTCCAATGATATAAAGAAGTCCTCATAGTGGGTTGGCGGGCGTGGGCGGTGTTTGCAATTTTTTCGTGGGGAGAAATACCAATTTGTGCCTATGCCTCTATTGTGCCGCTAGGGACACGTGTCGGTCTTCGAGCCATCACCGGGAGAACAGAGGGAACAGCGGGGTGTGAGAGGAAGTTGAAGAAATTCATTGGAGAGAAAACCAAATAGCGCCCACGTACTTGCGGGTCCGCCAGGACATGTGGCGCTCAACGAACAAACGCGGGGAGAAGAGAGGGATGGGTGGAGTGGTGGGATTAGTTGGAAAAATTTTCCAAAGGGAGGAAAAAGTGTAAATGGTGCGTGTGGGTTTGTACGCCCACGGAGGGGATCACACCGTGGCGAGTCGGGAGTGTGGGCCACGGGGAAAAAAGTGAAACTTTTTCCAAACAAAAATTTCAAAGGATAAAGTGTGCGGGTTCCCCAAACCCCCTTCTCGCTATCACCCCATGCTACCATGTGGCAGCCCACTGGTTGGTTGCGGGAAAATTTTAAAAAATTTCCCAAAAAAAAAAATTCAAATTTTTTCTAAGGATGTATAACGGGAATTTTTTGGGCCACAGGCCTGCCCGCTAAGGAAAATTTTCCCAAATTTTCTTGCCAAGGCAGGAAAAACTTTAGAGGGCCATAAATTTTTCTAGAAAGCTCAGTTTTGGGAAAACAAGGACTTTCTGGAAATCTCTCGATGCCCTCTTTGTACAAGAATCATAAATTTTACATTTTGATAAAGTTTAAGGGGTCAATTTTATGAAAACATTCTACAGGATTTTAAAAAGCCAACTAGTAAATTTTAACTTATAATTTTGAATTCAATTTGATCTCCTCCTTCACTCAACATGCCAAACAGCATGGAGGATTATTCTAGGAAGGATTTAGAATGTTTTAGGAAGGTAAATTTGCTCAATTGATTCCAATTTGAATTTTTTTCCAACAATTGACAGAAAATGACTGTGAAAGGGATTGGGCTCGATTTTGCAATGTTTAAATTGTTTTCTTAAGTTTTCTTTGTCAATTTGAGTTCCTGATAATACAACATGCTAAATTTTAACATTTCCAAGTTGATTATAATGTGCAGGGCTCGAACTATACATTTTAATTAAATTTATTTGCCAGTTTTAAATTTATAACAGAAATCCATTTCTAGAAAATTGGTTTATCAATTTCATCATTCAAGTGTGGAAATTAATTTCTATTCTAGTCCAAGGCATTTAGTTGTTTATAAACAAATCATTTAAAGGCTAAATTGTAAAGTCTAGTTTCCAATTTAATATATTTCCAAAAGAGACAAAGTAATATAATTCCTTCATACGTATTTCTTTTTTTTCCATTTTTCTAAACAAGGATTTCAATCACAAACTGATATTCCAATTCAACACAACAATGCAAATGAGGGAAAGTCTTGCAATTCTTTATTAATTCAAAAAGAAATACATCTTTACATTCTTCCATTCCTTGAATGAAATTAATAGATTTCACTTTCCTTGTTTCAAATGTACATGAACAAAATGTAGATATCTTTCACATTTCGAATATACACTTTCATAATCAATTACATACATCTTTCCTTCACAAAATACATTACAATTTCATCCACTTCAAGTGGGAAAGGTTACAAATGAAGTATATTTCACAAGGGGCTGGCAAAACTGTCTTCTTCTACCCGAACAACATGCAAGTTTTCTTTTTCTTCCAAATTGATCACAACAAAAGTGGGGGAAAGGCAATGCTCTCCACCCAACCAAGACATCCAATGAAAGGAGAAGCCATCCTTCATCATTGGCCCCTGAGCCCCAACCATAATACAATAACATGTGTGATTCAACCCATGGCAACAACTAGCTTCCAATAAACACACAACATTCTTTCAACATGCATAATTCAATATAAAACACAGTCCAAACAAAAACAACATTTTACAACTGCATTTGAAAACCATTCAAACAAAACTCAGGCTTGATCATGCAAGCCAAAGGAGCAAGGACTATGGGGGAAGCTACTTATACCTCCCAATGGGAATTGGGCATCCACCAAAACAAACCGCTAATAAATTTCACCACACATATCCTTATGCCCCCACAATCCCTCCTTATGTCCCCCACATATTTCCTTATGCCCCCCACAAAGTAAGAAATGCAAGCTATTTCTTTTCCATGGTGGATCCCAAACCCAAACTCCCTCCACAAAATATGATGCCACTGGCATTCCCTTATGCCCCCACATGAATTCCCCATAGCCATCTCGTACACCATTCCTATGGCAGTCTACCCAACCAACCAACAATTAAACAAAGCACATGCACAATTCATACAAACACAAAAGAATTAACAGTAAAAGGAAGAGCTAGGCTCCTACCTCTCCATGGTAGTTTTGGTTTCCAAACAAGTAAACTCTCAATGCCAAGAACACAGTCCCAAAACAGCAATACCAAGTATGAAATTATCTCCAATCTCCTCCACAATCCACAAGAGCTCCAAACAAGCAAAAATGTGCCCCCAAAGAAGTATGCAAAATGATTCAACAACCCAAAACAAGCAAAGAGTTTGAATTTTATAGAAGAGGGAAGAGAAGAGGATGATGTGGATCCATGTAGGATGCCACATCACACATCCTCAACTCAAACACAAAATACAAAATTTCATTCTCCAAAGCACAATAAAGAGGTGGGTGAAAATATGACAATTTACTTGCACACTCCAAAAGCCCACACCCCAAAGGACTGCAAATTAAATAAAATGTAAGAGAGTGCAATCAAAACTTGCAACATGATTAATAAAATGCATTATAAAAGTCTAAAATTACTCCTCCAACCATAAGTATGGTTGGTAAATTAAATTGAGAGGTATGGGACAAGTTTTACTTGTCCCACATGCCTCCAAAAACAATCCCCAAGGAAAAATTCAAATTTCCAAGGAGGTGGAGTGTTTCATACTCAAAAATCAAACTTGCAAAACTCTTACACAAACTTACACATCTCTTACATATTTAATAACAAAGCCAACAAATTCCATTATTACTTTCCCATAACCCAATTTGATTTATTTAAATTTTAACCATATGATTTCTCACATTAATCTACCACAATTTTAATTAAATAAAAGAAAGGGACACATTACTAATAAAATACATACAACAATAAATAAAAGAAACCACATTAATAAAATACACAAAACCCATGGTCACATATAAAGGTAATCCCCCCATGGGAATCCCTAACAAAATACAACACACACACACAAGACATGTTGCCATGGTGACCTTGTTGAATTCACCTAGAATTCCATTGTGGTTGGTCTCCAATCCCCGATGTTTGTTGTGATATTAACTGCAAAACACAAATACCTCCTTTGGCCTTGTGGCCATATTAGAACATCCAAAATGAATATAAATATAATCAAAAAATCATCTAAATATGTGAATCACAACAACATCAAGGCAATTTAACATTATCACATACAATTTATATCAACTATATCATCATCATATAATATCCATTTTCTAGATCTACTCATAATATCCAAAATCACATGTCCGAACAACATCCATAAAACATCCATGTCAAATAGTATATCATCATCCACATATGAGTGTCTCTAATAATCATCGTGCATCATAACCAAATCAAGATCAACAATAATCCATGACCAATGTCTAACATCATACTAAATCAAAACATGATAATGTCCATAATGTAATCAATTGTATCAAAATAAGTATCAACATGTGTCAAAGGGAAGTGGGCACTACAAATATAATAAACCCAAACTTTCCTTGTTGCATCATCAATAAAAGTAACGTAATAACTTGAACCCCTAAGAGATGATACGAGCCGGCCCCACACATCGAATGCACCGGCTCTAACCTACTCTCTTTCTTTGTAGGTCTAACCTTGAGAAACCTTACTTGCTTCTATTTCCCATATATGCAATCCTCACAGAACTCCAAACATGCTTCGTATATCCAATAAAATCCTTTTTATGATCTCCATTCCGCTATGGCTCATATGACTGAGCCTATAGTGCCACAATGTTGTATCTACTTCTAAAGCCACAAGATTACAAACATCAGTGCTATAAGTGGTTAAATACAAGTTTCCAACCTTATTACCTCTTTCTACCATAAGAGCACCCTTGGTAACCTTCTAAGAGTCGCTATAAATATCACAATATAACCATCACTTCCCAACTGGCCCGCCGATATCAAATTTCATTTTAAAGAAGGCACATGTCTGACATCCTTTAATAGCCATGTATTCCCATTCTGCATCTTAACCCTAACATAACCTTTTCCAACTATACTAGAAGGCTCATCATCACCAAGAAAAACATGCCCAAAATCCCCTTGAACATAATCAACAAAATGATGCCTATGTAGAGAAACATGGAAAGAATCCCCCGAATCTAAAACCCAAGATTCAGAAATATTGTGCAAAGAAAGAATCAAAGCATCTGACGACATACATTACCTTTTGCCACATTTTCCTCCTTGTTTTATTCCTATTGTTTCTTCTTGTCCCAAAGATCCCAACAAATCCTTTACATGCCTAGACTTTCCACAGTGCCAACATATTATCTTTCTTTTGGATTTTGACCTTGACCGATCTTTTAATTTTCCATGGCTTCCTCTATTGTTATTGTCCCCTATAGTTTCCCTTTGTCAAAGCATTCCTGAAGTAGAAGATTCCCGAGATTTTTCTTCCCATTTCCTCGCATAGAATCACCGCTACAACATCCCAAAACTTCAACTTTGATTTACACGGAACCGAGTTTCTTACCACCATTACGGACTATTCCAACTCTTAGGTAAAGAACACGAATTAATAAAGCCCTAACTTCTTCATACAATTCTATGTAACCGAAGCTATCATATTTACAACTATATTAAAATCATTTAAATTATCTCGCTACTAAACCATTCTCAAACATCTTCATACTAAACAAATTTTTCATTAAATATATCTTATTAGAGGAGAGGGTTTTTCATACAACTTTTCTAATGCATTCATAAGTTCTTTTGTAGTCTTTTCCTTTGAAACATTAAATAATAATGAAGATGCAAGACACACTAGATTGTCCCAAGTGCCTTCCTATCCAATAAATATCATTACGCATCCTTCATGCTTGAGGTTTTTTCACCTTCTCTAGACAATGGAATATAAAGATCCTTATGATAAGGTAATATTCCATATGCATCTTTGCAAAGACCTGAAATTATGCTCACCGAATTTATTAACCCTTGATCTTCCATCATCTGCCATAGCTCCCACTCAAGCTAAAACTTTCCCTATGATTCAACACTTTAGCAAACCAAACCAGGATCTGATACTAATTGTTAGGAAATAAGGGATAAAATATGTGGAACAATCCCTCACAAAATCAAAATAATAGAAAATAATATGTAGAAAATATTACAGATCTTAAATAAAAGTGCAGAATAAAATAACACAAGACAAAGACATAAATTTTAACATGATTCACCCAATTTGGGCTACGTCCACCAAGAATCACTTTCTCGGATTTTATTAAAAGCCACCACTCTCTCAATACGATACAGATCTGTTTGGAGCTATGCTCAACAAACTCTATAGAATTCACACCTGAATTCAAACACATCTATAATGTTACATAATAGCTACCATATGCACAAAACCATATAAGTGAAAACTACTTAAGAAGTTTTACAAAACCATCCCATAAACCTATGGGTCAAAATCCTGCCCATATGAGAAAAGCACGTTTCTCGGTATGTTGGGCACATTTTTCGAGGCCGCTTTTTTTTTTCTTGGGAGTGTAGCCCCGGACCACCACGTGGGGCCCTACTCAGCCCCAAACCCCGGTGACACAACTCAGGAAGTGTATAGTACTCTTTAGTGTACGGTCTTCAACACTTTCACACATGAAAATGGGCTCCACAACCTAACACTTTGTAGGAAGAGATGAAGAAGGAAGACCGGGCATTAAATATTTGTTGCAACTCTAGAAGTAGTTATCCAAATCCAAAAAATGATAGAATATAATGATGTCTGAAGGAAATGAAATATGATACATTGGGGCATGTAAAATGATTGCACCTTTGGTAAAGCAAAAGTGTAAGGCCCTTGCGCAGTAGCTTCTAGGACCCACATAAAGAAAGGTTAGATGAAATTGGAAAGCTTATAGCGCAGAAGATGGATCTTCTAGAAGGAAGGGTGACTACAATGTCCAACATTGTTATAGTATTACAGAATGAGAAGGAAGAGATTTCACAAGAGGAGTTAGATTCTATTACATCGGATATTCTAGAAAAGGCAGAAGCCACGCTAAGTGATTGACAAACCTTAGAGGCTGAAATTAAAGAAGAATATCTAGAGTTAATTCTTCCAGTTGAAACAGAGGACGTTGTAGGGTGAAATTTCATTCTTTGTACAATAATTCTTTAATTTCCTTTCATTCCCATTCTTTATTCTTTAAAGTATCAAGAGGCAACCATTTTTCAAGGCGGTAATGTAGTTTAGTGTGGGGTAATGTTGAGAAGACAAAGTATGACACTTAGCAGAAGGAACATAGAAGGTTCACACATGGGAATAGGGCACGTTCAAAGGCACAGAAGAATAGGGAAGGAAACACACATGAAAGACAAGGATAAATTCAGGACTTAGCCATTTTTTAGGATTACGGGCTATTTTTGGAGATAGCGTGCAGAGCACACAAACTAGATAAATACTTGCGCGACACACATAGGCTATTTTTGGAAGAGCGTCTACTAAGCTCTCTTTATGGGTTCGAGTTAATAATAGAATTACTACTGTCAATTAACTAGAAGAGATCTATTATTAGCGCACTTACATGTGTGTCTATTATTGTAAAGGTGCATGGTTATTTTCGAATACAACCTATTTTGGGAAATATGTAAGCGGTGAAGGAAATTCCCCACCCTTATAAATATGTAGTAATCTGCGTAGGTTAAGAGAGTGAGTAGTGAGCTATTATGGAGTTATGCTACCAGACTGATGTGCGCATAATTTTATGATACTAAATATTGTAAGAAGCTTCTATGTATTTATTGTGTTTAATATAATGGAGTGTATTGATTGATTCAAGGTGTTAAACATGAACATAACTAGTTCTTGCATGGTTGAATTCATTATGGCTATTGTTTAAATCCATTACTCCTTAGATCTAGATCTGGAATATGCTCTGTAGAATTTTTATACTATTTATGGATCTGAATGCATTAACCCTTCATCATGTTTGCATCCTGCACAAGCAACTCTAAGGAGGGGCCTGGTACCTTTACGTGATTTGGGTGAGCGCTCGGTCTAGGCTGAGTGATCTGCCAACATACTCCAGGTTATTTTTGGTAAATTCTAGGTTACATAATGTATCAAAATGATTTTCAATACATCATGACCCTCTAGGGGGATCCCTTAGAGCTGAAATACTATCAAATCTCTAAATTGCATGTTTGAAACTCTCATACCCTCTAACTCGGGGTAGGTATAACACTTGACCCCTGCATGCTACCACCACCCTCTTGGCCTCCCTCCTTACATCTTGTTATGCAGGCCACACTCGATGTGCTCTCTAAATGACAACCCAAACCCACTGTCACTTGCCTATGAAGATGTTCCCGATAATGAAGCATCTTCAGAAACATATGGATCATGATATCCTCATAATATTCGGCCTCCGTAGCTAGTGCTAGATATATGTCCATCCCAATTATGTCGGGGGAGCCATCTTCCCTAACCCTGTGGTGCTTCCCGAATGTCACTAGTCGAATCAGTCACTACATTGTATCTAAATCTCCTAAACAAGCCCCTGTAAGCCTTCATATGCCTACGGTAGTGGTCTCTCTCTGAACCACTCGAGTCTTGCTCCCATGTGATCGTATCTCACTACTATAGATTTGTGTCTTGCTCTACCCTCATCGATCTAACTCGGTAGGCATGTTTGCCAGTTCAGCAACCTCTCCTATTCCCTCATCTCCACCTCCTCAAGAAGCCAACTCAACATCCACCTCCATCTCCTTGATCTTTGATGAGCCCCATTTTTGTCATGATAAACCTTGTGTAATTATGTTCAAGCCATGCCAAAACCTATTCTACTTTTGATATTATTATGCATGATGGACAAATACATACTTTATATTTACTATTTTACTATGTTTATGGGAAATTATTGTGTGTACTTATGATGTTTCACCTTGTTAATTTTTTGCATAAAAGGATTGAATATGATGTGGATAAATATTAATTATGTGTGCAAAAATTGCATATATTGAATTGTTATATGGAGTGTAGGACTTAGTATATACACTGACACAGGAATCTTTTTTATGTGATAGCGCGGGACTCTCATGGAATTTCATCACCGATCAAATGTCCAACTCATCAAAACTTGATCAGTGACACAAGCATGCATGCAAATAACTTAGATTCTAGAATTCCATTTGTGACAACATCATTTGCTACCCAGAATCATCACCATTTATCAATCAACATTCAAGCCACAAGAAGAGTGAAGCAATAATGACTGAAGACTCACAACCACTTCAGTTTCTTCAATCAGTTATGATTTGGAGAATCTTCTAGGGGTGATTGAATCCTTCAAGGAGTCAATCACGGATCCCCTCTTCAGTTATTGTAAATGCTTCAAGATCAAACACCTACGAATTGTTCCCGCCATTAATGTATTACCAAGAATCAAGGGAATTGTTTAGTTCAAACAAGTAGTTAGATTTAGAATTAGTCATTCAGAATAACTATGTCCCATGGAGAGACTAGGACTCTTTTTGGATATAAAAGAGAGAATGTAATTAGAGTTAGGGATTCCATATTTTTTTAGTTGTAACAACATATTTTGAATTCAATAAAGATCAAATTTAGGAGTAAGTTTATTTTTCTAGAAGTTTGGTACAAACCTAATCGAAGGGCAGGAGTAAGGGCCACTCCTACCTAACGAGAGGGATATTCATTCTTACTTTCTTACTTTGTTCTTTAACAATTGTTGTTACTAGTTTACTATTTCTTTTCAAATGCAATGTAGTCTTTAATATTGATGTTTTAAGTTAAACTCAGTTTCTACTTTCAATTCTGTACTTTAATTTCATGCATTTCATTTGTAATCACAACCAGTTCAATGAATTCTTATATTTAAGATAGAAACTCATCGTTGAGATTGTGTTCCTATTGTTCCCCTTTGTTCAAACAATCGTTGGACGCCACCTTGGATTGACAGATTAAATTGATTAAAGTACGAGCCCAACGACACTCGTCACTTTTTGGCGTCATTTTGGGGACAAGGTGTCATCAAGGGTTAAGGTACTAACTAGAAGATACATTGCGAGGGTGTCTAGTAAGTTTCCATTTAGAAAATTCATTTCCATAACTCTTTCTTTTTTTTTTTCTTTTCTAAAAAAATAGGAGACTTTGTAGTGACAACAAGGATCCCTTCAATGAGTATGTGGAACACACACAACCAAGTTCAGTATCAATAGTTAGGGAACCACTTTTAGTATGTTAGGATTGCATGTTTAGACCTAGAGACCATAGAGGAATATTTATTAGGATAAACCTTCAAAACCCCCTCCAAACCAACCTTATGGAACAACCTGTTGCTTAGAACAAGATGGTTGACCCCAATGATGGGGATAATGGTGTAGAAAATCCACCAGGAAGAACATTTACCTATCCTATCTAGTTGGATCCTAATGATCAAGCTCCTATGAAAAACATATCCCCTTCAATTTTTCCAAACTTTTGGGGGCTAGTTTAGAGGACCCTGATCAATTCCTTTTTGAATTTAAGGTTTTATGTCAAACTTATGACTACACTACGATGACCAAAACTTAAACTTTTTCCCTCTACCTTAAAAGATGCAGCTATGAGATGGTTTATGGGGTTGACCCTAGATTCCATCAATACGTGGGAAGAAATGGAATGAGTTTTCTTGGATAAATACCAAGATTACTGTCGAGTAAGGGATAGGAAAGAATAACTCTTCCAAATCCAAAAAAGAGGATGAAAGTGTAGAAGACTACCTAGATCGGTTCCTTTTTCTTCATAGAAGGTGTGGAGATGGCCTAGACATTAACCTACTCAAAACCTTATTTCTCAAAGGATTAGATGATGAAACTCAAGAAGCATTCAACCTAATGGGGAAGGGAGACATGAACAAGTTAGAGTTCATGGATATCATTGACCTTTGTAGGAATTACTCGAGAACTCACCCCAATCTTAGGAAACAAAAAGGAAAAATGGCTAATGGGGATCTATCCAAGTTAAGGGAAGAAATTGAAAATTTAAATACTGGCCTCTTAATTCAACTCAACACTACTATGGATAGAGAAAAGGATAGAAATATAGAACCCTTGTTCATCTACTGCCCAAGGTGTAGAGAAAAACATGGACTGAAGGACTGTCCATTAGACAAGACAAAAATATGTCTTATCTATGAACTTAAGCATGTCATTGATCAGTGTGGTCTACTTCCCCTACTAAATAACCATCTAAAGCAAAATAATCAAGAAGAATCTAAACTTAACTACATGGGTCAGAGGTAGGAGGAAATTTTTAGTCCAACCAAAATCAAAACTACAACCAAAAAGCACAATGGGTCCCAAACCAATGGAATGGACCATGGTCATATCCACCCCCTTGGGCCCAACAAGTTCCACAGGAGTGGAGACCACAATATGCACAACCAAATTTTTATCAACAACCATGGGCTCCACATCCAAACATTCCACAATACTCATAGTATAATCCTTAGTACCAATAGTAGTGGAATGTACCACAAGGGTCTGGACAACAATATTATAATCAACAAAGATCACAAGGTCAACAAGCCTGTTGGCTAGACCAAGTAATTTGATTGCCAAACCTGCCCAACCATAAATACCTTCTTATACCATGGAAAATCCTAAAAATATAAGGTAGGGCAATCCAACATATATGGTAGAAATAGAGAAAAACCCTATAGTAAACTCTTTGGATTGCAAGAACATAATGTTGTGTTCAAGGAAGGTTACATCTAAACCTTCTTCTCTAGTCATTAAGGAGATACTTGAAGACAACTGATCCGAAAATAATTAGATTATTACTACCGATCTAGGACCCTTATAGGATTTAATTATTTGCACGATAATTTACTCCTTTTAAGTAATCAATTTAAAATAATGCAAGACAATAATGACAATCATGCACAAGATTGATTACGGAGTTAAACAATTGTCTACATCTCCGGGTTCGTGTTTGAATTGTTCCAGTCAACAATAAACCATTTAAAAGTAAAATTGTAAGTTACAATAGTACTTTCACAAGAAAACCTAATGGAATTTTACTTGCATGGCTTAACATAATTACACAATGTTCTTAGCAGGGTGAAAAATAGCACCCGACTTCACCTCCTGGCGTCTAGAATCTCCTAAGGCCGTGATCGGCTACGATATTAAACAATGCGAAGCTAGCACTAGTCAATAATCAGGATTTGCAAGTAATGGTGTGGCTCAATGGGCTCTATTGGGTAGTTTACAATTTATTCCCAATCACAAATATTTCATCTAATAATGCCTAAAATAATTTAGGTCTTCACACAACAACAATTTCTCATTCGCCTTCCAAGCTCAAGCTTGTCTACGGTTTGTGTGTCCATTACAATGAACAGGTTCCCTATTTATACAATTTTAGGGCCCTCAAATAATGCACTTAACATCATCCTTAGGCTAAGATTAGCCTTACCCGTACATAGAAATTGGGATAAAATATTTCCCATTTGGGCAGATTACATGTTTTAATGGGATTAAATCCCAAGTTTGGTGCGGATGCATTTTAAATAGGATAAAAATCCCATGAGGAACCGCATTTGGATAAGTCCCACATATTTTGGTGGTGGGGAATAATGTATAAGGCTTTAAAGCCTTTCCACGCATATAAAGTGGTCAAAGACCACGTTGGAGCATAACCCCCCCCTACCACCACGTGGATTTGGTACCACGCATGCCATTAAACTGCCTCCCCACCGCTTCACTCCTCCTCCACGTGGAAATTTGGCGGTTAGTAGAGTTTAATACTTATGTATCAACATTAGATTTAATACTAATGTATACACATTAATATATACATGTGGCATTTGGAAAGTGGCCTTACCAATATAATTTCGACCCATACAATGTGGTATAGAAATAATTAACTCGGTAAATAGCATATAGCCCACTTGTCATCTCCTGATAGGAAAATCGAGCGAATTCGACGAGTGGTGGCAAGCCACGTGTCACAGTGCAATTTGGTCCAATATTGACTAGTTCACCATAGTTGACTTTCCCGTTGTCTGAACTTTGACCGAACATATCTAGAGCTCCCGATGTGCGAGAACATTTGTTGCGTTCTCAGGTGGTTGGAAAACTCTCGAGATGATCTTCTACATTTGACACCATTTAGGGGTGTTTAGGGAATTTGAAAATGATCCCTGATCAACAACAAAGAACTAGAGAATACAGAATAAGAATGTTGAAGAAACTCAATAATCAGACATTAACATTCCTTTTCCATCTAGACTAGCTGAGAAACAAATTGCCACAGTTCCTGAGAAGCCAGAGTCATAATTAATTCAAGGACTGAGGAAGTTAAGTATTGGCATTCCTTTTCTACAGGATCTCAAGGACATTCCTAAATTAAACAAAACCATTAAATATCTCTGCTTCAAGACTCCAAGGAGAAGGAAGAATCAACCAAAAACCATTCATGTTGATGGGAAACTTGTTAGCATCTTAGAAGGAACTAATCCTCCTCTTAAGTATGGGGATCCTGACAGTCCTATTATAACTGTTTGCATAGGAAATGTCCAAATCCCTAATGTCCTCATTGATTTAGGAGCTTCCATAAATGTCATGACTATAGATACTCTATCCACATTGGCACTCCTTGAACCTCAATCAACACATATCATCTTAGAAATGTTTGATCAGTGAGTGAAGTAAATACAAGGAGTATTAGAAGATGTTACAGTTACAATTGAGTCCTAGGACTATGTGGTATATTTCATTATAATAAAAATAATAATAGAAAGATTGGTTACCCCCTAATCCTAGGACATCCATGGTTAGCTACGGTTGTTACCCTCATTATTTGCAGGACAGAAATATGGTCATTACCAATGGTCAAGATTCCAAGAAATTATCACTATACCTGTAGTTAAACCATTTTCCATAGACAAAAACATTGGTCTAATGATGACTCTGATGGTTTCAAGGATATCATTTCCTCTCTTTCCATGGTAGTAATTCAATAACACTCAGATCAAATTCAATATGACTACCATGGCACTAATTTTATACATAGCCCAAGACTTGTGCACGAGTCTTGTGCTAGGTTCATTCAAAGTCTTACGCTCAACTCATGTACTAATTCTTGTGCTAGTCTGATGCTGTAACTTACGAAATCAAAAATGACTTCATGGATGAGAATAACTAGCCCATTATTTTTCATTTGCGAGGAACATAGATTTAATAGAATGCTTATTTCAAAACATAACCTCGGTGCACAAACTTCTACCACATAAATGTCCATTAAATGCACTTCTAAGAAGATATCCAGAGGTCAATTCAATTCAACTGATACAAAACAATTTCCTGTTCTTCTTGGAAGAACTCTGATAGTAAACAACTAGTTGAACGGTGAAGAGGAAAACACATTGTTTGAACTCCTCTGCTCTCATCCCCAAGATTTTTCTTGGGAATATAGCGATATGAAGGGTATACATCCTAGCATATGTACACATCACATTTACACCACTGAGGCCAAACTAGTTAGGAAACCTCAAAGAAGGATAAACCCAACACTTAGAGACATTGTTAAGACTAAAATTGAAAAGCTCTTGAATGTAGGGTTTATTTATCCAATTTTAGACAGTCAGTGGGTTTCTCCTTTGGTCATAGTACCTAAAAATAATGGGAAATGGAGAGTGTGTGTGGACTATAGAGATTTGAACAAGGCCACTCACCGGGACTATTTCCCATTACCATTTATTGATCAGGTCCTAGATAGCTTATCAGGTAAAAGATACTTCTCATTTTGTAGATGGATTTAGTGGATACAATCAGATCACAGTAGCTCCTGAAGACCAAGACAAGACAATGTTCACATGTCCTTGGGGGAAATTTTCTTACAAGGTGCTACCTTTTGGGTTATGTAATGCCCCAACCACTTTCCAAAGATCCATGTTAGCTATCTTCTCAGACCTCACTCATGATTGTGTAGAAATTTACATGGATGATTTTACAGTTTATGGGGAAACATTTAAGGAAGCAATCAGTAATTTGGATAAAGTTCTTGCTCACTGTGAAAAACATTAGCTATCCTTAAACCATGAAAAATGCTTGTTCATGATGGAACAAGGTATAGTTTGGGTCATCATGTTTCAATTGAAGGAATTAAGGTTGACCCAGATAAAGTAAGCATCATTGTGAAGTTTCCCTCACCCACCAATCAAACTGAGGTAAGAATTTTTCTCGGTCATGTTGGTTATTATTGTAGGTTCATCTCATATTTTAGTAAAATTGCTTCTCCATTGTTTTCTCTACTAACTAAAGATTCTGAGTTTGACTAGACAACAACATGTCAAAGGGCCTTTGATGCGATTAAGGACAAACTAATCAGTACTCCAGTGTTGAGAGGTCCCAACTAGGAGTTACCATTCCACATTCAAACAGATGCCTCCAATGAAGCAATAGGTGTTTTCCTGGGACAACAAGAGGAAGGAAAACCCATGCATGCAATTTACTATATTAGTAAAAATATTTCTCCTACTGAGAAAAATTATACAACTGAAAAATAATTCCTAGTTGTGGTGTATGCAATAAATAATTTTAGACATTATATTATAGGATATGAAGTCATTGTACATACTAACCACTCTACCATTAAATATCTCATGAATAAACCTTTGGTTCATGGTAGAATTGTCAGATGGTTATTGCTACTACAAGAATTCAATATTAAAATTATTGATAAACCAGGGAAGTTGAATGTTGTTGCTGACTTCCTCTCCAGGCTCACAACTTCAGAAGAAGAGGGACAAGTCAGTGATGACTTTCCAGATGAACATTTGTTTTCACTATCTACTACCTCTCCTTGGTATGCAGACACTGCTAATTACTTAGCCACATGGAATTTTCTAAACTTTTTCACACCTAAGAAAAAGAAGCAATTAATTAAGCAGAGTGTGATGTACACTTGGTTGAATGGAATCTTATTTAAATGTGGTCTTGATCATGTGTTACACATGTGTGTTACTAAAAATGAAATATTTGATATCCTACGGGCATGCCATGATGAACCATCAGGAGGCCACTATTCAGTGAAAAGAACCATTCATAAAATCTTGGGATCTGGATACTATTGGCCTTCCTTGTTCAAGGATGTCAAGAAGTATGTGTGGAGGTGTGATAAATTCCAAATAATGGGGAAACCAACATTCACATCAGATATGCCCCTCCAACCACAAGTTATTCTAGAGCCATTTGAGAAGTGGGGTCTAGATTTCATTGGGCCATTCGACCCAACCTCACAAGGTAAGGAGTATATATTAGTTTTTACTGACTATGTTACCAAATGGGATGAAGTGTAGGCACTTCCACATGCAAGAGATGAGAAGGTTGCATATTTTCTCTATGAACGAATCTTCCAAAGATTTGGAGCGCAAGATCAATTGTGTCAGACCAAGGGCCACAATTCATGTCAAGGGTAATCAACTCTTTTATGGAGACATATCAATTGAAACATAAGAATTCATCTCCCTATCACCCATAATCAAATGGGAAAGTTGAGGTGACCAACAGAGAATCAAAAATATACTTACAAAGACCGTGGACATCTCAAGGAAAAATTGGGCTCAAAAGTTACTAGACGTAGTATGGGCCTATAATACTACATGGAAAACAACAAAAAGGTTTACACCATATGAATTGGTCTATGGGAAGAAACCAATCATGCCCATATAATTTGAAATCCAAACATTGAGGATTGCCTCTGAGGTGGGGATTGAATTAACCAAGGTACAACAAGCAAGAATTATTCAATTAAATGAATTGGATGAAATCAAGCTTTAAGAATTGCAGCAGACTGAGATCATCCAACAACAAAGGAAACTATGACATGACAAACAAATCAAGCCAAAGAAGTTTCAAAAAGGAGACTGGGCCTTACTTTTTGATTCAAAATATAAATATTTCAAAGGGAAGCTACATATGAGGTGGATGGGTCCTTACCAAATTGTAAAAGTATATGATAATGGGACCATCTAGTTGATTCCAATTGATGGTGAAAGGAAATTCATGTTAGTTAATGGTCACAGACGAGGTGTACCATAAACCAACATCTCGATAAGAGTTTTAGAGAGCAATACAGGAAGATTCAGATCTTCATTGTGTAGGCAAGGTTTCTTTGCCTAT
Organism: Taxus wallichiana var. yunnanensis; assembly: GCA_018340775.1. Lineage (NCBI taxonomy): Eukaryota > Viridiplantae > Streptophyta > Pinopsida > Cupressales > Taxaceae > Taxus > Taxus wallichiana. Next base: position 74,609,595 of record CM031242.1, read on the forward strand.
CACGATGTAGCCTGAACTATCATCTTCTAGAAATAAAGAGGGGATGGTTGAAAACCAGAAATGACAATCATCTTCCTCAGGCATTGGGTGAAAACCAAAGATGACGCCCATGTTTCATAAAAAAGAGAAGATTGAAAACCAGCAATGGCGATCTTCTCTCTCCTAAATTGATCAATAGAAATAAAAGGTAGTACCACTTATGCATGGAGCATGACATCATGAAAGGTGGCGAGAGAGGTGTCACACTTAATTTCAAATAACGGCGGAGATTGACAAGCTTTAATATCAAGGTATGCATAATTAATGACCCTTATCATTGTAAGGTTTTAAATTTAAAGTTAAATTTTTCCATCATGTATATTAATTAACCATATTTTCCCAAATCATATCGCATGTCCCAAAATTCACTCCAAATCCACCACCCATTAAATTCCATAATGTTTCACATGCGTCAAAGTATTATCCCATCACCTTGGGATTTTGGCTTGAATTTTCCACATTAGGTCATATCACCTGCATAACAAGGTTGTTCGACATTTTTGCTCTCAATTGGGTTGCTCTCTATCATGTGCCATACTTATTTTGTGTTATTCCTAGCAACTCTGAATAACCGAGTCTTGTGCTGCTTAATTCCTTCTTCCTCGAACCTAAAATGGGACCCAAACTCAGACATGAGCCTACCAATTCAGTTGAACTCTTGGCGGATGCAAATTCAATGGAAGTTTTTGACAGAGCCGGGTGGTTGGATTTTCTCCTAGCATATGAATAATTCAACATCCCCATGATAGAGGAATTCACAAGGAATATGGAGGAAAGCTACTCAACCATAAATGGTAAGGAAATACCCTTCTCCCCAACTGTAATCAGTCAATTTTCTAGAATTCCAAATGATGGTTTAGCTATTACTGAGCGGACAATGTACCATGAATTAATTAAAATATTTGCAGTAGGAAGAAGAGAAAAATTACAGTTGGTAGTTGATAATAAAGGGAAGGAAAAAGGGATCAAAAGACTGAGTATACCAGAACCCTGGGTAGGGGTAGAAAAATGGTTGATTAAATATTTTACTTGTGAAGGGAAGTATGAGATAGTGCTAGGTCTAGTATTGAGGATGCTCATACATTTACGCCACGGCAAGGAAAAACCCCAGTATAAGGTTAATTTTCCCCAATTTCTCTATGAAGCTATCTATGTGGCCACTAGAAAATTTCCTTGGGGGAAACCTATCTCAAATTTTAGGGTCTCATTCATTTAATCTACAAGCATAAGTTTTTGAAATAGAGAAATGGCATGAGACGGTGGCTTAAATTTCAACAATCATACTCTCCCTCATCCACTTCTAACAAACCTAGCAAACGTTGTCGTACCTCTCATACAAACCCTATTATCCCTAAATCCCTAGAGGAAAATCCATTGACACAAGAAGAACATGAAGCAGCCAAAACCATTCAAACATTGATTAGCACTCCACTTGAGTCTCCAACTGAGCCAACTCTTCCATCCATTCCTAAAGAAGGATTGGTTAGGGATAAGGGTAAAGCACCCATGGAAGAAGGAGAACCTAGTTCTCTAGACCCTGGTACTTTGTTTCCCAATGTGTTGTCCTTGTCTAAAGTTCAGTTTGAACTTCAAATGGCTCAGGAAAGGGTTAACCAATTGCAAACATTATTGGATGTGAAGGATGTCGGTTTTTCCCAACAATTATCTTCTCAAGAAAAATAGATTCAGGAACTGCAGAGTATGGTATCACACCAAGAAGAGGAAACTCTTCAATTAAAATAGGCCCTACATGAAAAGGAGAAGCAAGTATATGTATTGGAAGCATCCGTTACTCAGTTGCAAAAAGAACAAAAGCAGGACTTCCCTCAAATCATTGTCATGAAGGGGATGACCAAATGGATGGAAGAATGCTACTAGTTGAAAAAGGTTGAGGAAGAGAATACAAGTTTAAAAGAAGATATTGAGTTGCTAAAACAAAATGTTGTCCATGTTAGTCAGTTGTATGACCAGGTGCTCTCCTACAGACCTCCCTCCAATTTTTATGCCTTGTTCTTAAAAGAACAATTCTTCAAATGGAAAATCAATAGAGCAGGGCTCGGTTGGACATTGAATTTGAAGATGACCATCAATTTTTAGGAGCATACACTGCTATGAATGATGTCGATAAGAATTTATTATGTGAATTTTATGTGCACAAATTATTTCTCCCTGAGAAAATAGAAATACCAATAAATTTGTATGTGGGAGAAGTTCAATTGAGGTCATTTGTTTCAACCCTAAGACATCAAGGTGAGTGGAGAGATCAAAGGGAAATATTTACACAGTCAGAGTCTACAGTAGGCCTCCTCATGAGGCATGATTTTCCAGCACCACTCATATTTTTCAACAGGTTTAGATCACAAGTGTATTGTCTACGTCTCGTAGATAGGTACATTGAAATTCTACAGAGTTGTGTCAAGAACTTCCGGAGAAAGTGATTCCCACTTTTAATGTCAACTTTCTCACATCACAACTATGATATCAACTATTGGCGAGCCATATAAAAGGAAGGAATTAATTTCACCCACCAATCTTAGGTGGTCATTAAAAAGGGAAAAATATGTATGCAAAATTATTTTAGGACTTAAAGAAGTGGATTGGAATGCGCTATAGGCCACCTCTTCTTCTTGCACCAATACCCAGATGGAACTCAACTAATGATCAGGTAGAAGATAGTTATACTACTAGAAAAGGATGTGGTAGATAACTTTGGGTTTTTTGATATAACCATCGAAGAGACATGGCAAACATTCACAAATGAGTATAACTATTCTAGAATAGTAGAACTCCTTAATAGGTAGTAGGAGGACCTGCTAAATCTCTAGTCAGGGGGAGGTGATGAGCCCCATTTTTATCATGATAAACCTTGTGTAATTATGTTCAAGCCATACAAAAGGGAAATGCATAGGTATTATACTCATGAACACTTAGAGGATTTATAACAGAGCATTATATTCATACTAACAGATTCAATAGCACACATTACATCCCTTGAGGTCATAACAGATCCTCATATAACTATGCAAAGCCAAGTCATGCATCAGAGCTATATTATGCTCATCATATTACATAGAAGAATGAAAACCCATCCCCTTAAATGTGCCATCACTCACAGAGCTCTCCTAATCCCTAACCCATAGCATCCTTCATCTACATTTACGCAGGGATTTTCCTCCTTTTCTCTTCTTTTACCTTTTATATCTTTCTTCTATCGGTGCTTGTATTTATAACCTTAACACCCACCGCCATGCCTTCCAAAAATTACAAATCAGTTGCCAAGTGTCGAAGTTGTCCTGTATGGGAGCATGCCTTCACATATCCAAGCTCTCTACTCCTTAAAATGATGTCTTACGGAACCTTCCATCACATGCCCGGATTATTCCTTTTTGATCCCATAGTCGCCAAGTGACACCTTATCCAAAGCATCATGTTTTTCTTATGTGCTTCTGGGATGCCAAATGTAGCTAAGTACAAAACCTATTTTGCCTTTCTGCGTACGCCATGTGTTTTGAAAACTCCTACCGAGTCCTTCCCCGCGCACCTTCAACTGCATGCCCTTTTTCAACTAGGTCCCATACTCCCGTGCACCTTTTTGTACTTAGCTGATATTTTGGGGCCCAAGATCACCCCACACTATGCTTGTTCTCTCGTCCTCGGAAACACTCTTGAATAAATAAATAAAGAATGGTGGATCCTTGGAAATGATTAGAAAGGAAGAATAAAGGAATGAAGAAATGGGGAAAAGAGTTAAATAATGGGGAACTTTATTTTTGGAGGAGGAGAGGGAAATACTTCCCTAAATTTGCTTCTATCTTTCCCCAAGTGTTGACCTTGTCATGAGTTTCTTGACAGAGATAACCCACCGGGGGCTCACTTCTTCAAAACTTAGTTCTTCCCCCTTAACACTCATTGTTTCTATGATCTCCTCCAATTGTTTGCCCAAATCCTCAAGCGCTTCCATCCTCCGAGTGATTTAGGGGTACAATTCCTTTACCTAGTTCTTGATTGAGTCTTGCAAGGTCTCAATGGCCTCTGATTTCTTTTCTACTTCAGCTAGGATCTTGTCCCACTTAGCCCTGTTCCCTTGTTCTTTTCTTGAAATTCCTTGAGTTCCACTTCATGGGTGGAAAATACGATACTTTCTACTCTATCCCTATCCGTGCAATTATCATAGGTGGCCTCAGCAACTTGCTTGCGATGCCTTTTACATCGGTGAGGATCTTGTTGTCCGAGAAACAATTACAACAACCTTCACTTTATTTCCTTTTCTTGGCGCACCAATGCCTCTTTTATGGATTCTAAGGCCAATGGCCACCTCTCCATAGTGAGTATGTGGGTCAAGTCCTCTAGGAATTGCAAGGATGATCCATAATTTTTCACGTGTAGTGTTAAGTCTGGATGCTTTAAGACAATGGAATCCATGATCATCTCTATCTTCTTGTATGCCTCATGCACTCTTTCCTTCTTGTCCTTTAGCTCATGCCTTAACTAAGCGCTGATTAGTTCCTCCTACTTCAGGTCCTTACTTTTCTCAAGGATCTCTTCTTCCCTTTTCTCCAATTTTGCCTCTAGGAACTTCACCTTGTCATTTCTCCCGAAGATCCTATCTTCAACCTCAATTGAGACTTTGTTGAGCACATTGTAGATTTGCTCATCTAATAATCATTGAGAATTCACCAAGGGGTTTATCCCTTTTGTTTTTGGCACTTTCATCAATGCTCCTTGGCTTACCTCAAACTCGGGCTCATCAATGTGGGACTCAAATGCCCATGATAGCATTTTCCTTGTTTGAGGGTATGCACCTTCCTCATCAAATGAAGCCATGGCTAAAATTTGTTCCATTGGCATGGTGCTCTGGAAGTGTGCGTGCAACACCTTGTTTGGATCATTGATGTAGCCCATTACTTGAACTTGTGATGCTTTTGTGCTCTTTCTCCCTGTGTGTGCAGCTTTTGGAAAGCTTACAAAAAAAATGGGATCTCTCCCCATGTTGCCATATTATTTTCCTATGATTTCCTCCTCATCTTCCTTTACAATCACATCTGCATTGCGTTCAACCTCTTGTTCTACCAGGTCCTTGATGATTTTGGCACTTATTTTTTGTTTCCTCATCTATCTATTCCTTTATGAGGCTTGGGGTCCTTTTATCCCTCGTATTTTCTTCCCCGCTTACCCCCTTGCCTTGAGTCTCAGCTTCTTCTTTATCCTTCTCCTCATCTCCTTCCTCTTCAGAATCATGTATCTCATAGACAAGATGGTCTTCACCTCCTTTTGGCTCATCATCATCATCCTTATCACTGATGTAGGTATCTAGGTTCTCCATCTCTTCTGAATCGGCCTCATCCGTCACCTTCTGCTTCTTCCTTACTGGGGATTCCAGTATAGGGGATTCTTCTCTTTATTTTTATTTGATAGGTGATGTATTAATTGGTTTTTCCAACTAGGTGAGGGGCTATTTGTGCTCGATGCCTCTTCTTTTGGGCCTTCGCCTTAATAGGATACTTCTTTCTCCATGCATAAGTACTAGGCTTAGCGCTTTCTCCTGGAACACTCACTACTTGTGTGGTTTGAACACTTGGTGCCTTCTGCACCTCTTCTCTTTCTCTTTTTTAGGCATGGCCTTTTTCCTTCTGGTAGGGTCTTTAGGGATGGAGACATCATTCTCCAAGTAAGAAATTCAAATTTTTGCCTTATGCGTAGTTTCACCCTTGTTTTGGTTCTTCCCTGCAATCGGAAGCGTTAAAGGCTTCATCATTTGTATCTCATGTGAGACATCTCTCCATGTACATGCACTTATTTGGGTAGACTAGCTTTCGATGTAGCTTACGGTGGTCTATATATACCTCAATAAGGTCAAACCTTAGCCTCTTGGCCTCCTTGAACTAATTAACTCCGGCTTGGAAGTATTGCATGGTGAAGGAGAAGGTTAGCTTGCACCATGGGCTCATGTTATCATATATCAATATAAATTTTCCAATGTGGAAGTGTTGGTATATTGGAAATTGTTCCTCCCCATTCACGAGCATGGGAAACTACTTTGGGATCCTCCACTCAACCCTGAATGTGTCATGCATTTTCTTATACCACTTCTCCAGGCATGCCTTGTGAGTGGCCATCATGGTTTCACAAGTGTATTTCGCAAACCTCTTTGTGGGCAAGGGATCCTCTTCTGGGTACTCCCAAACAATTTTTTTATCCCATCGGGCACTCCAATCTCTAAAAATACAATTGTGAGGAGGACATTACCGAAGAGTATCTTCTCTCCCTCCTGCGCACTGCTTATAATTTCATCCGCGATGAAAGTGAAAAATTTACAGATGGTTCCTTCTGATATCTTTGGCATACATTCAACCATGCCTTGTTCACTTGTGTCCATCGTTCCTGTTCATTGAGCTTGGTGACCAAATGCACGGCCATCCTCATCACTAGGTCTGGTATCTCGGTGATGTCAAATTATCGCGACCCCTTCTTGTAGTCATACACAGCTACAGTCTCCTTGATAACCTCCTTATCGCTCAGATCATCATCAATGCTATCTCCTTCACAATTGAGGCTTGTGAACTTAGATATCAGTTGTGGTGTGATGCACATCTTGTGCCTCACAAAATAAAAATGATCCTCATGCATATGCAACATCGACCACTGATAGAGGTACTCAGGCTTGCCAAATTATGGCAACTCATATAGTTGCAATAACCTAGCCTTCTCTAATTTGACCTTCACCTCATCATTGTAAATGGGCATTCCATCTGGCATCCTATTGTTAGGTAGTTGGACAAACTCTAGCGCCATTACCTTCTCCATTGTGCTCGTGTGATGGTTATAATCACTTACGACCATATTTTGTAGGTATGACTCCCATTCTTTCCCTAGCGAGTACCCGTTTGGGTCTTTGCATTTCCGCATACCATTCTTCATTGGTGTTAAGTATAAAGAACGATTTTATTTCCCTTTCCCTTGCCCTTTGTTTTATTTAGTAAAATGGTTGGTTTCCTTGGTGTAATTATTCTAGTAAAAGTTAAACTTAAACAATCCTTTCGTTCAATCCCAAATCTCACTCTGAAGCTTCAACTCCTGAAATGAATCCTTCTTTCTCCATGCCCTAGCTGCCAAACCCTAACTAGGAAATCCTTCCACAATACGGTGCTCTTCACACAACCTTCCCCACGCACATGTACTCCTTCCCTCTGGTTCGCAGATCTACTCTAGATGCACACTCAAATTTTTGGATTCTCCTTTCTTCACACAAATTTCTCTTTGGATGCTCTAGTTCTCAAGAGCTTCTTTTAGTTTGTAAACAAAAGGTAACAAATGACTCGCCCAACCTTGTATTTATAGTTTTTGCTTCTTTCCAACATTAAATGATATACCACCTACCAATGTACTTTTAACATTAAATGTGGATTTTTCCACTAAGCTAACTTTAAGTGCCTTTACCCACGTGCCACATCCTACACGAAAAACCCTTTATAACCTTCTGGCATGCAAAAATCCAACTTTGATGAATACTCTTACACATGCATCCACAAGTGCCAAATGCACTTCTTTTGTCCTTTATGCAATTTTTTCCCTTGCCTACCTCATGTTGTTTCTGCACTCTTCATCCTTTCTATATGTGGTTTCTGCAAAGCCTTTTCGACACCAAAATCCAATACCCACCGTTTCCTCATGTGTTTCTTAACCTTACGCACTTTTTATCCTTCAATTTGGGCCATTCACCGAAACTTCTCATGACTCAAACTTGTATTACAGGCCTATACTTCGTATCACTCCACCCCACACTAAAACAAATGCGCGGTCCTCTGTGCATACACAACCTTGGAAAAATAATGTGGTTACCGGTGCACAAGGCACAAAAACAAAACAAAAAGAAAGGAACACAACGAGAAAAGGAAACACAAGAAAGGAAAAGCATAAAGGGAAATTCTAAGCTAATTGGAAATATTGCCTTATTACAAACACCAAGAAGACTTATTTATAGTAGGGCTTAACCTACTCCCATTGAAGTGACCTGGTAACCTCGTCCCATCCAACACTTGAATCGGAAAGCACTTTGAATCGGGAATGTACAAGATGATGTAGGGTCCCAACCAATGGAATTTTGATTTCTTTAGGATGGAAAAGATACTTACAATCATATAACAACACCATTCGCCCAACCTCAAACTTCTTGTTCTTGATATGATGATCATGCATGCCTTTTGTCTTGATTTTTCTATCTTTTGACCCCATTTAGCAAGTGATTTCCTTTCTTCTAATCGCATCAACTAATCAATTCTTTCTTCTGGTGCTTGTTCATCAGCTAACCCTCCTATGTGCACTATACGTAGTGATGGTAACATGAATTCCATTGGTAAAATAGCCTCTGCACCAAACACCAATTGAAACAGTGTGGCCTTGTTCAACCTTTTGTAGGTTGTCTGTATGCCCATGGGACGGGCGATACTTTTCATCCCAATCCTATCTTCCAACGTCACAAATCTTAGTTAACGTGTGACTTAGTATCTTGTTAAATGCCTCAATAGTTCCATTTTCTTGAGAGTGATATGGGGTAGTCTTATGATGGGCCACCATAAATTCTGCTAACAAAATCCGATTGTTTCATTGAGAAAGTGTGTACCCCTATCACTTGTTAAACTTAAAGGGTAGTCATATCTAATGATTATGTTCTCCCATAAGAATCAAGAAGTTGTTTCCATGGTGCAATCCTTCATAGGTGCTGCCTCTACCCACCATGTCAAGTAATCAGTGCAAGTGATGATATACCATGAACTAGTCCTTCACGCAGCTGGCACAATTGGCCCTACAAAGTCAATTTCCCATTTTTCAAATGGTTCAGTGTTGGCTATTAGTCGTAAGGGAATTTCATCTCTCTTTCCAGGTTTAGTAAGGCATTGGTAATGGTCACAGGCCTTGCAAAACTCAATACAATCCTTGTAGATGGTTTCCCACCAAATCCCAACTAATAAAATTTCCGTGCTTATATAGCATTTCTGCATAGTGTCCTCCTACAATCCCACCATTCGCTTCCTCCATAATTGCAATGCACTCATGCTCCACTATGCATCGGTGCAGAACCTCATCATGACCTAACTTATAGTAGTCTCCACTAATCAACATGTAATGTTTGACGCATATTGCTAAGCGATTTCTCTCAGGGGCCTTCATCCCTTCTAGTGCCACACTTATTTTTAAGAGCATTGTGATATCTTCCAAGTCTAAGGGCACACGCCGTAACCTAAATAGTTTTGCATTTGACATAGTATCCTCAATGCTTTACACATCCTCCCCGAATTAATCCTTGATAAGTGGTCATGTCTGAATTGATTTTACCTAGCTTCACCACCACTTTGTGAACTCAAACTCTTTAAATAGAAGGACCCAACGACATATGCACCCTTTTAGAATAGGATTTTTAACTAAGTGCTTCAATTCCATGTGGTCATGTAGAATATAAATGGTGTTGCCAATAGATACTTCCTAAACTTATACAACGCATAGATCATAGACAATGCTTCACGCTCGGTAGTTGTGTAATTTTGTTCTACTTGGTGTCGATTTCCTACTTTGCAAAGCACAATGGATGATCAACAATTACCTCACCAAGTTTTGCTAGCATTGATCCCATATTTATTCCTAAGGCATCAACGTGTTCATGGAAAGGCTTATCCTAAGAAGGAAAACATAGTATAGGTGTTGTGACAAGCCTATCCTTCAAAGTGTCAAATGCCTTACATTGTGCCTCTCCCCAATTAAAGCAACTCTTGTGTTTTAACAATTATTCCAAGGGCATGAAAATATTTTCATATCCCTTGATGAATTTCTTATAGTACCCGTATGCCCAAGGAATCCACACACTGCGCTCACGATTAGTAAGTTCCCATAATCCTATAATAACTGAAAATTTAGTGGTATCCACTAATAATCCTTCTTTTCATATAATGTGTCCTAACGGGGTTCCAAAAGGAGTAAGCAAAGACACATTTCTTAATGTTGAGGGATATCCTCAATTGTTGACATATCTCAAACATTAGCCTTAAGTTGTCATAGTGGTCTTTCACCAATCCATACACAGTCCAGTCATCTAGGTAAACTTGGAGAGACTTATGGATGAAGTCCTGAAATGGTTGTACCACAATGCATGAGAACATAGTAGGCACATTCTTCAATCCAAAAGGCATAACCGTGTTGGAAAAATTCCCCATTCGGTGGAAAAAGTTATCTTTATCTGGTCTTCCTTTGCAATCGACTTGGCGGTACCACGAGAATCCATCCATGAAAGAGTAGACTTCATACTCGGCTACCCCCTCTATAATTTCTTCAAGTAAAGGGGTTTGGAAAGGGATTGATGACACACACTACATTCAGATCCGTGTAGTCAACGCAAATTATTATCCTACCATCCTTCTTGATACTGATAACCATTGGGATTATCTATTTTGATTCTTCCATTATCTCAATGATACCAGATGTTATCATCTTGTCTATTTCTTCCTTGACCCGTATGTGTAAATTTGGATTCATCCGATAAGGCCTCTTCCGAATCAAGGTGCACACCTTCTTAAAATTGATCTTCATCTCTCCCAAGGAATGGTGAACAAGTTTGAGTTCATGGTACCCATGAGGAAAAAAATCCTGGAACTCAGTAATAGATCAATGACCTTTGAAACTTATTTTTTCGACCAATAGTCTCCAATGATAGCTTCCTTAGGTTCTATCTCCATTCTAATGTTAACCTTCTTTGTTTTCAAGGGCTCATGGTAGGTGTGCGCTTTCTCATTAGCGCTATCTATGACTTTGTGCGTACCTTCTGAATGGTTAACATCCAAAGTCTCCATCTCTTCTCCATCTATTATATAGACCATCTTTCCTTTTTCTTTTTCCATGCACGTGCGCTCAAGCTGTATTTCCTCTAATTCTTCTTCATTGAGGCGCATCTCTAAGTAAGGCTCACCTAGTAGCTCCAATAGCCTATCTTCTTCCATAGCACTATCTCCCATTGTAAGGTATTTGATTACTTGCAATGCCTTATCCACCGATGGCTTGGTACTCCTATACTCGAAGGCTTGAATGAGATTAGCCACCAATTCCTATCAATTACCTATTTGATGATGCATCTCTACATGAATATACCATGCGTGCATACAGCCTTGTAAGGTGGAATATAACTTATGCACCCATAATGAAGGTGGTAACACTTCTAGCACTTCCCATCTAGGCCTTCTCACACGCTTGGATATGAAATGGAGTGGCCTTTTCACCATGGTAGTCTTGATGACTATAGGAGTGATGCTCCTAGAGAACCTTATAGAAAATGTGATCCTCACCTCATGCCACTCTAGGAGGTTCTCCCGATGTGTATCCCACCAATGTGTTGCAGTTCCGAGTAGGTTGTAGTTGAGCATTCCCCTCCTCTCATCCTCATTTTTCCACTGATCTTCCATTTCTCATAAGAAAATTTCAGGATATGCTCCTCCAAAGTAACTTGGAAACTTTCTTCCCCTAGGTTCCTGACTAAGTGCATCTTTGTAACCCTTGTTATAGATCCTCTCAAATTTCATCTAATTAATTCATAAGTCCCATGCACCCAATTTTCGCATGCCACACTAGTGGTATCACTCAAGGACTGAGCATCTTCAAACTAGATAACTCCCTCCATGGGGTGAATTATCTCAGGATCTCTGATGGAGTGCACATAGATTCTATCAAGGAATTATTCTCCTAAGGGATCAGTATAGGGTGTTTACTTCCCATCTTTCAAAGGGATTATCACCCTTTCTTCTTTTTCTCAAACTGATATAACCTTTGTTAAACCGCATGTCGGCATTATTCTTGTAACATCATGGATACCCAAGCAACGTTGGAAAGTTTTATGCCTCGAGAAAGTGCTAAGACTTCAAAATCTCTAACAAACTTGGCCCCTTGAATGGTGATAAGTGCATCCTTTAGGACTCCAATGGGCATTTCCTTAGTCTTGTTTTCCATATAAAACACATTATAAGATGGCTGCAATGCGGGACTTCCCATATGATGTCAGGCATCTAAGGTAATAACAATGACTTCTACTCTCATTTTGATGAGAATATTGCTCAAAATCCATCCATCAACAACTGAATTCAAGTCGAGGCTATGAGGGAAAGGTTTGCATGTAAAACCTACCTTTCGTGCTCTACTCCGGTGCATAGTACCTTCTCTCTCAGCCATTCTCCTAGCAAGGGAATAATATTCTCTTGCCTTAACATCTTGCATACTTCCTTGACCACATTGAGATCATAATTTGGAACCTTGGCATTCTTCCTTTGCTCCAACTACCTTGATTTCTCTTTCAAAATTGGATTTCTCCTTGTAAATTTTGAATCATTCCCATAGTCTCTTGATATACCTCTTTCTTATGAGTAGTGGATACTTTCCATGTACCACTTCCTCTCTTGAAACTAGTGTTCTTTGTCTTGGTATATCCCTGGAGCACATGACCTCTGCTCGCGTTGTCACTAGCATAGGTTCTAGCCCTGACTCACACGTCACTTTTGGCATCCAATATGAATCGACCTTCTTAATGCTTACCATCCCAACATCTTTTTCTTTACAGTGTTGCTTATTCATATGCTCATAAAGTTCGGACACTCCCGGTACTTATGTTTCTTTCTGCACCATGAGCATTGTAATAGGTTAGGACACCCGTGTTTGTAATGATCGTAGATCCACAATTATAACAGGTTCCTCACGGGAACTCACTTTGTCCTCCACCACGGTTACTTCGACCAAAAAATCATCCATGAAAAACTCTTCCACATATTCCTCCATCTGCATGCCCTTCGTAATGTCGGTCATTATCCTTTGAACTACTTGTAAGGCTAGTCTAGCGTACACCCGGATCAATAGCATCATGGATTTGATCGATCACTCTCGCAATCCTTAATATTATGGGTAGTAGAGGTATATATCTTGCAATAGTAAGAAACATTCTTGTGGATTACACACCTGGAGTAGAGGGCATCTACTTTCATCATGATCCCCAAGGTAAATCTCATAGTCTACCATCATGGTGCACACTGAATTCCAAGGGAAAATATCCTTTGCATGTCCATCCAATTCATAGTTTGTACACCAAATCCCACTATGAACCTCATACACCAAGGATGCGAGATAGCTTCTCCAACTGCTTTTCCATTGTAGCAATTTGAGCCTCCAGAAAAGGGCTAACACCAGATCAATGCTCCCAATGGCTTCAATGCGTAGGGAAGCTTTCAATGCCTCACACGGGTCTACGAAAGTCTTGTGCGATAGAGACCTTATAAATAGTGTTATCAATCCTTTGACAAACCATTGATCATGGTGATAGGGATGAATGTCATAAGATATTTTTGACAAGAGAGTATTAAAACACACGTCATACTCGACACACTCTTTGTCATTCCCTTTTATATCTCCTTCATAGCGTTGATGCTTTTCTACTCAAACATAGGGATATGAAACTCGCTAGGAAGGCATTCTTCAATGCGGTGTAGTCTACCACTATTTGATGGGGGTCATACTTCTTATACCAACTATGCACGTGCCCTTGTAACATTGTTGCAAACTGACTTGCCTTCCACTCTGGGGTAGTGATTCCTTTCACACGCCATAGTAACTCACACTTGTGCACATGCTCTGTAGCATCTTCAATACCCCCTATAGTTTGGAAAGTGCAAAGACATCTTAAAAATACTTGGGGAGGTGGCTGGGGTTCTTGTCCTCCCAATCCAAACCCTTGGTTCCCTTCGATGTTTCCTCCTCCACCAAATCCACTGGATCCACTAGGTCTTGTTCCTCATGACCCACCAGATCCACCTCCTATAGTTAGAAAAGGACCTGAAATGGTTGCACCTAGTGTTCCCAACGTCTCATTAAACTACACACCAATAGTTGTTATATTTTCCCACTTCTAGTGGTATGTCTTACGCCACTCATGCAGACACATTACCCAATCTATGCATACTTGCACCTTTTCTAAAGATTCCTCTAAATACGGGGATGGTTTACGTGGCCATGGATGTTCCAAATGAGAAATTATATCTCTCCGGGTGTTGATTGGTTACTTGCACCGATACCGGATGGGTTAACAATACTTATCCTTTCATCTAGAAAACCAAGCGCTAGGGGTTGGTCACCATGTGGGTTCAGATGCACGCCAATGGCTCATCTCTCTCCATGCAATGAAATCTCATCGAAGCTAAAGGGGACTTTCTCCTGCACTTTCCAAGATGGGCTAGCATGCATCGCTTAGGCTCAACATCCTCTACTTGAACCTCAACTCCTTCCCGCAACATCTTCCTCCATAGATCCATCACACTTGCAACCGCATGTTGTTTAGTCATATCCCTTTCATGAGCTTTGCTATACTTGAGTCGTCTCTCCTCCTTTTCCTTCTCATCTGTAATGTCTGCCATCTTCCTCCACCCTAGCTTCCTATCCCAATGCTTAGAGAATCTTAGTCATCCATGGGAAATGCTTCTAAACTCAAAGTAATGACCAAGAGCTTCATAGACAAAGGAATAACATGTAAAAATGATTCTCTATGCTCCCTCAGAAACTTGAACTCAACAATTTTTGGGCAAGAATACATATAAATGGTGTATTCAAGAGTATAACTGCTCAACACTCTCTTCCACCAGTGATCAACAACATGCATCCAAGTCAAATCTACATCCTGCAGCCTCTGATAGGCATCTTGGTTCCATACGTGTGATCTATAGTACCAACTCGATCTGGATGCGTATGCTAAAATCCATTCATATAGTTTTACTTGGGAAGCATCAAATGAATGTCTCATACAACTCATGGTATAGGTTTTTTTCTACCCATCTACGTGCATCAAACTTATGTACAGTGCTAAATCTCTCGAGAAAACCCATCCTCCGTGCTCTTGAACCATGTTTCCACACTTTTCAAGGTTAGGCACTCTGTCATCACACAATACAGGGATAAATATGCATGCCATTTCTCACAACTTTGAAAAGAGGTCCTGAAAATGGAACCAAGATGTAGTCATATTTTATACCCCTTAGACCAATAGTCGAATCCCATGCACACCGGCCTATCACCCAGCAGTACTAGGCACTCACCGAGGCACGCGTGGGTGCCGAGTCTCTCCTTTATGTGAGTTTCATGAGAATGCATCATCTTAGGATAGATAATCAAATGTAGGACAAAAAATAACTATACAACATTCTTAATAACTTAGAACGAGTTATCATCTCATTGTATGTAGAAAAGAGAAATAATAAACAACATATGGAGATGGTTCATACAAAAGGGAAATGCATAAGTATTATACTCCTGAACACATAGATGATTTATAATAGAGAATTATATTCATACTAATGATTCAATAACCCACATTACATCCCTTGAGGTCATAACAGATCCTCATATAACTATGCAGAGCCAAGTCATGCATCAGAGCTATATTATGCTCATCATATTACAAAGAAGAATGAAAACCCATCCCCTTAAATGTACCATCGCTCACAGAGCTCTCCTAATCCCTAACCCATAACATCCTTCATCTGTTTCTACAGGGCTTCACCTCTCTCTTTCTCTTCTTTTTACCTTCTATATTCTATATCTTTCTTCTATTAGGCACTTGTATTTATAACCTTAGACCCACCAACATGCCTTCTAGAAATTATAGATCGGTTGCCAAATGTCAAAGTGGTCCTCCATGGGAGCATGCCTTCACAGATCTGAGCTCTCCACTCCTTACAATGATGTCTTATGGAACCCTCCATCGCATGCCTGCACGATTCCTTTTGATCCCATAGCCGCTAGAGTGGCACCTTATCTATAAGGGTCATAATTTTCTCATGTGCTACCCGGGATGCCGAATGCGGTTAAGTAAAAACCCATTTTTCCTTCCACGTGCATGCCATGTGTTTTACAAAATCCTTCCCTATGCACCTTCAACCTACAAGCCCCTTCTTCAACTAGGTCCCGCGCTCCCATGTGCCTTCTTGTACTTAGGCGATATTTTGGGGCCCAACACCGATCCAAGCAGGGAAATTCTTATACGCTCTCCACTTAACTTGATCAACATCAAGCTTTTTTAATCTATCAATGTACTAGTCTACTCCTCTCTCTCCCTTGTCTTTAATTGCCTAATTGGCCCTCTACCTCAAAATTCTAACCTCCACCTAAAGATAGTCCCTCGTGACCCAAGGAAAGATGGTTTGGTGGTTGATAATATTAGCCACTACACCATCTAATTCCCATGGAAACCGAGGTCCTCCCGAGTTGAAAAATCATAGCAAGATAGTGTCATCATAACCATGCAAATCAAATGGCTATGTGCCAGCCATCCTCATATCTCTCGCTCATATACGAAAGTTGCTAAAGAAAATATGATAAGGGGTACGTTGGCTCCAAAACTCCATGTCAACACTATCAATCGGTCATCTCTGTGAATGAAACCAAAAGATGTCAATATTCCTATCCCATCTCTCCACAAGAGAAATTATAAGCACCACATCTTGTGGGATTCTCTGATAATGTCTAAATCCACCTAATTCGACTACAAATAAATGGTCCAACTCAACATCTATCACATCCTCTCTAATCTTCTTACAAAAATCTGACATTTGGTCTCTAAGATATAAGGTCTCTTGGGCTTGAAATCACAAGCAAAACATACACACATTAGACCCATGATCCAAAAATTCATTCAAAATGCATTAAATTTCAATTCAAATACAACTTAGCACCGAGTTTTCCAAATCCTATCCCAATCGATGCTTACCCAAATTAGGTTGATGCATCCATGGTCAAATCAGTGTGCCCTAAGGCCCAGTCGATGTCGACCCACCTGGTTCGCCACCAACCACCCCTGGTGTCATCATTTTTTATTTTAAAAATGTAAAAATAATAAATAAACATTAAATTTAATAAAAACTAGCGTGGGTTTTATTACTCACCATCCTCCAGACTGTATGGTGTTTCCTCGCAACTCTGGCAACCTCCATCTCTCAATTTCTCTTTTCTCACTTTTCTCTCTTTTCAATTACACGTGATAAAATGAGCATCGTCGGCCTGACCCATGGCTTATAGAGCCCACTTTGGAACTAGATCGCTGTCACCCCCTTAGGTTTCTATTGATTGGCTTCAATCGCCATCAAATGGCCCTTACAATTCTAATTTTGGTTTTCCCCCTCATCCTTACACTCTTCCCTTTGGGAATTCTTCACAAAGTCCATTGTTGTGGCCATAATTATTTCCCTTCTGGGAATTCTAATCCAATCGTAAATTCCACTATTGTGGCCATATTTATCTACCTTTCCTTCGGGCATATTCATTCTTCCAAAGTCCACCTTTGTGGCCATTTACCTATCCCTCTCTCAGGCATACCTTTTTGAAATCCACCTTTGTGGTCGCATCCTTTGTTCCTTCGGGCATTTTAATCCCTTCTCTATTGGGAATTTCATTTTATAATCCTATCTAATCTGTGCACAAATTCCTCCTTTGAGGCCATATTCGTCTTCCCCTTCGGGCATTAAAATCTTCACATCAAGTCCACTCTTGTGGCCATATTTGTGCCTTTCATACATGCACCATTATTTTTCATCGAAGTCCACCTTTGTGGCCATATTTTCCCCATCTCGGGACATGCTTTTACTCTTTTCCACATTTTCCTTCACGGCCATACCTTTTCTCCCACTTGGACCATATTTTAATTTTTCCCCTTTCACCTTTTGTAGACACCAAATTTGTGTCTTACGACCCCTTGTGACCCGCATCTCATTTCGCAACCTAACCTCACCACCTAAACCTTACACAATTATTTATTAATTATCTTATAATTAATAAATCCACATCGCCTTACCTGCCACCTCATTTTGCCACCTCATCATGACCTAGTCTTAACCCTAAACTAACCTAATTAAGACCTATAACTCAGTCCAATTCCACACCCATGACTAATGACCCCTCTCTCGCACCCAAAACCGACCTTCTAGTCACTTGACCAAGCCCGCAACCAATCCCTCGGAAGAAAAGGAGGGAAAGCTGGCTATTTTACCAAAAATAGCCCGCTTTGACCTAACCGATACCGGTTCCTACTCGACCGCCGTCGGTTGTGTAACCGCCATCGGTTCCCCGTAAATGACCACTTCCAACCAAAAACAAAGGATCGGATTTTCATTTGATCGAGAGAAAGAGAAATCATCGAAAGGATCCGGATTTGCTTGGCCGAGCAGAGACAAGTGAAGAAACAGGAAGAGTTTGCAGAGAAGAACATCAAGCCCAAGATCGCAATCGAATAACTGTGAGCCCAAGAACACTCATCTCGAGCTTGAGAAGAGGAGATAACTCATCTTGGATTGTCAGATCATCCAACTTGGGTCCTGTCTTCATCATCACAGTCCTGAAACCTGCATCTGCATCAGGGATGAGTAAGTAGTGTTTTATATGTTTCTAAGCACCATTTTCTTGATCTTGTGTATTAATAGTAATCATAAGTTTATTCCTAGATATACTACTGAAACATACCGCACTTAACCTTCACCCATACATCCTGATATTGCCCAGAAGGCCATTTTATCACACTCTGAGTCTTCCCTATCCTCTCATCATTCCCCTCAGCCATCCCCCAATCTTAATAACCCCACAATCACCTTGTAACCAACCTCTATCCAGAAGCACTTAGATTGTTGACCCTACCGGTATCGTTTATCCCCTACCGGCGGCGGTTCTCTAACCGTGGTCGGTTATCCGATGACCGGCGCTTGGCCACTGGGTGTGACTTATACCCCAAAACCCTTTTCTCGCCTATTTTTCACCTAACAACCTTAGATCCAGTCTGGTTTATCCCTATAACTCAACCTGAACGTATCAACGACCAGTAATCAACAAACAACGTGACACTTTATTATTTAGCTTCTATTGCTTTATAACGAGATACCTAAATCGTGATTTTGCAATAGTTTTCTTTGTTATCATTTGTGTTAATTCGTATTAAAAGGGGAACTGACCACCTTCGAAAGGAAGTTTTATATTTCCTGGGCCTAAGGCAGATCCCTCATTTATTGTCTAATTAAAATCTGGTGGTCTTGTATTCTTACTTGCAGGTAGTCCTTCCAAGACAAAAAGGAGTTCTTCGCAATCGATCTGATCTTTCTCTATGGTACGCGCACACCATCTCAACATTCAACAGGTATTCCTCCTAGCCCTAACCCTTATCTGTTTCTCAAAGAAATGATAGGATAGAAGCAAGTCTATTCTGCAGAACCGAAACCATTCTGTGTGAAACATTTTGGCACGCCCGGTGGGACCCATTTCGGGTTTCTGTTTCTCTTACTTGTTTTCGTTTTAGGAAGCATACTTGCTGTTGCTGTTTTTGTTATATTTAGTAAAGAATTTTCTTGTTTTCCTAGTTTCACATTAGTGAAAGTCATCGTATTTGCTTCATCGAATATCATTTTCGATTTGGGTTTAAAACACGTGCATTACATTCTTGCTTGTTGTTTTCAATTCTAGTGAACATAGACTAAGTAATGTGTCGTACACGTGGGGTGATTTCCACGGTATTAACAGGAAATTAATCTTACTTTCACCGCACAACACATACCAAATCACTTCATAATTAACACAACAACTCAAAACATCCCCCTTTTCCGCGGTATTCCTCCGCCCAATTGAGGTAACCTTATAAGCCAAAAAAACTTGACATTTCCCTAAGTCTTTTGTTTAGGATTGACATCATTCACGCGTTTAAAGGTATAAGCCCACAATAATTAAAATTAACCCTAGGGTAGTCTCTGGATTTACGTGCGCATCTTACTTGTTTTTAGTTCTGCTTTTTCTCACATACGCGGTCTTCTCGTGATTACCTTAGAACAATTGGATAAATGTACTGAGCGTTGTTAACAATCAAATCAGTAGCTTCTTATATTTTCTTATACCAGTCTTATTACACCGACATCGGTTAACTGACCGACGTCGGCTATAGTCTAACCGACATCGGTTATCGTGATATCGATTCCATTATCTTTTACAGCTTCTGACAAACCAAAGAACCTACCAATTTCACCATTCTCGAGTCTGTTAAGCTGTTCTTGAAAGATTGAAACCCTACTGTGTACTCCTGTCCATGGTTGTTATCACTCAAAGCAAGCCGCCGCCATGGTTTGACATGCTTGCACTGTGCCTTTTCCTGAATCACCCCCTTCACATTCTGTGGGGAATCCTACGGACACCAGCGAGTTTCCTAAAATTCCTGTGGGAGATAAAGAATTTGCCAAATTTCTCGGATGCTAATCCTAGCGCATTTGTGCAGACAATACTATTTGTCTCATGCCTCGACCGTACACCCGACGGTCAACTCCTTGTTGGCATGCCTATCAAGATAGCCTGCTCATTTAGCCCCTTCTCCGCCTTTGATAACTCCGCTTTGCCTTTCGCATCCTTAGTCCTGCCGCTACCTCAAAGCCTTCAGGGGTCCATACAAAGATGATTGGCTTTCCTTTGGTTAATCTTGGGCCCAACATGTCATTATCGCCAATCGCTTCTACCTCGTCTCTCTTGCAGATCGCTCCATTCATGACTTGCTCTATGCCACCTATCCACACGAGCTTTCCTTCTCAAGCTCCGCCCACCTTTTCATTTCCACACACATATCCAAGAACCTCAATAAACTTATATAGGACATCCCTATTCGGTTGCCTCAACACATTCGTCCTCCATACCTTATCAATATTTAACCCCACCATTGTCTAGCGGTAACCCTTGGCCCAATTTGCCTCCGTTTACCATAACCACACCATCATCTCATCCAACTTCTGATTTAATTAAACAAATGATGGACAAAATGCAAAATTTGGAGGCTTTTTTGTGAAGTCGTAGCGCCTTGACATACGAGCAAGTTTGTCAGAGCCTATCCACCCTTCGTCCCCATTCATTCATATCCTCCTCAATGGGAATTACCAAAGTTTACCCGTTTTAACAGTAAGGAGGACCCTCAACAACACTTGCGATCATTTAGACATGCCTGCTATCTGATTGCTCATGACGACGCTTTACTACTCCGCACCTTTCCCATGTCCTTATCAGGACCCGCCTTGGAGTGGTACAGTGCTTTAACCCAGCACTCAATCTTCTCTTTTAACCAGCTAGCCCAATCTTTCTTGGATCATTTCTCCATTAACATTTCCAAGAAAGTATCTATCACCGACCTCTATGCCATCCAAAAATTTGAAGACGAATCTATCGCAGATTTCGTTGGACGATGGCGGGGCCTTATCAACCAACTTACGTATGCCTTGCCTTAGACTAAACTTATCGAACTGTTTACGCGGGCCTACGCTAAGCACATCTCTCCTACCCTCCAAATTCAAACTTTCCGTACATTTGATGAGGCCTTTACTATGGCTCGAAAACTAGAGATTCGAGCCTTAGAGGAAGAGAAAGCTGCATGGTTGCGCAACAAAAACCCCACTTTCCGAACCCAAGATTCCACCAACAAACCTAACACCACCAATCCTCACCCATCGATTGCTTTGAAATCAAAAGGGGCCATGCACACGGTGATGGTAAAATCCCAACCACCGTCTAATACCCCGCCAAAAACCACCTATAAGTATAAAGCAGAGCCCATCAACTACACTCCCTTGGGAGAAACATATGGTGTGATATTGGAAAAATTGCTCAAAGTAGGAGCCATTACCTTACCTCCTGTTAAACCTCATTCCGGGTTTGATTCCACTCGCGCCATACCTTCTTGGTACAAAGAAAATGACTTCTGTAACTTCCACCGCGTGAAGGGACACAATCATGAGAACTGCAAGATGTTGAAAAACATAGTGCAGGAAATGGTTGATGTGGGGGATATAGCCCTCGATAATCCTAACGCCCCTGCTAACCGAAATTTGAAAATATTCAACAAACCATTCCTGAATCATTCTTCTAACAGTAATCTAAACCAAGATATCTTAGCCGAGGAGAGTGTTCATGAGATCCATGTAGTCTTCGATTCCCAGCCAAAGACCTCTATCAAACAAATTTGAATCAAACCTCTTCACTAATGTAGGAAACCGAACCCCCTTCCTCACCATCAAGACAAATTGAAATCCTTGCCGTTCCTTTACCCATCAAGGAATTAACCGCCCAGAGTTCCCTTCTCACAAATGAGCCTTCTTACACCACATCCTTGTAAGACTGTGAGTGGATGTTATCTAATTTATCTATTTCCCAAACGTCTCCTTCTACCATTCTTGCTATACAAGAGGAAGGCTCGCCACTTCTTTTGTCATCCTTAGACGAGAAACCTCTTGAACCGACATCACCACATTCTTTAAACATGACAGATCCTCTCAAACATGCCCTCCTACCTATTAGTCCTTCATCACCTAAATCTTTTCAAAGAACCAGATTGACCTCTTAACGCCCATTGATACAGTGCCTCATATACCCCTTGTATCACACCCACAGTGGACCGGAATCACAACCCACCTTTCTTCCATACAAAAGTTCCTATTCACACGTGAGGACTGTCATTCCCCAGAAGATAGACAGGTCCTATGGGAACGTTTGAGTACGCCATATTCTACTCAAATGCAAATGACCGATCCTGATGCCTCTACCATATACCCAAAGTGTTTACAGAAGCTTAAAATGCCTATGTCCTCATCTTCACCCCCCTCATCTCTACCAAATACCTCATCCACTTCTATTAACCTAACCAAATCTTCCCCTACGCTTGGGACCTCACCCATACCTAGTCTAACACACCCACCTAAGCGGCTTGATTTATCTAAAAATAAAGCCGTCCATCCCATTAGGAGACAGACTCAATCTCCTCAATCTATGCCGTTAACACAACTAAAACCCTCGTCGTCACACCTACCTTCCATATTGGGACCCCATCCCTCTACCTTACATCAATATATCATACCTCCTGTGTTTTCTTTAAAGCAACCTATGCCTTCTGCACCCATACAGAAATCCAAGGGTATAGCAACACCGTCACCCCGCGTATCCTGTCCACCTATCAACCATAAACAAATTCCACCATCAAAAGATTTGTTTTCTGTCACTCCTATTTCTCCGTGGTTGTTTTCTGATACCACATCATCTGTGGCCTCATCATCCAACCAGCTAAACATAGCTTCTACATCAAAGAAACCACGGTTAGTTAAAACCCATTATCAAAACTCCTTGGCTAAACCACCCCCCATACAAACCAACCACACCACGTCATCACCAGAATCGACCCAGTCAATAGCCTCATTTTCCTCTGACTTTGACCCACTCAAAGGGTCTTACGCCAAAATCCTTGCTATGTTGGTAGAGAATGCGACCATTTCCCTACCCCCACTTAGACCTTATGATCCATCTAAACCTTGACCTATAGTTTATGATGAGTCTAAAATCTGCGCTTACCACCACATACTAGGACATGACGTAGGGATGCAAAGCGTTGAAAGTCATACTTCGTCCGTCACCTCTCTCGGGATAGGAAAGTTAAGAAAGACAACTTACGAAGAGAGAGACCTTTAGATTCAATTCCCTCTCCTATACCACCCGTCCCTCGCCTCACCAAGATCTATCATTATTACAGCCCCACCTTTTGAAAACCATGACCTATCCCTACCATCTTCCTCCTCTTGTATTCACGAGATCAATATGATTAGTGTTGCTACTCGAGGGAAGAAAAACAATGGGAAAGCTTAAAGAAAACACACTGCGGCATCTCTTTCTCCGTCCATCATCCCGATTGCACCACCACCTAAAGTGGTTATTCGCGGACCCACCTATCCGTCTCTAATGGCATTGCCCACCGAACTATGATCAAACGGCTTCACCAATCGCCCGTAAAAATGACATCTGTATGATCTCATTCGACTTCGGCTTAGCCCTCTTTGAGGCAAATGAAAGCGGGCCCGGTTTATTGCTACTTCTACTAGCGAGGAACCTATGCAAGTCTCACAGATTACGCCTTCGGGGTTGGGATCTCATCCCGGTAGAGTGCAGGTTGCGAAAGAAAGGAATAAAAGGAGAAGAGAAAGAAGCAGATCCGAAGGAAGAAAAGAAATGAGTTCAAAGCGGAAGGGTCAGAAGATCTATGCTTTTAGTTTGGTAGTAAACAGAGCCAAACCTACTTGCATAAATAAACAAAGCAATCTTGATAAACAAATGACGGAAAAGTAGATATGAATCAGATTAAACACATACGAGATCTAACGTAAGAAAGATCTAATGCATAACACTGACTATTGAGCACAAAGTCGAATAATTGTATTCTTGTTCTTTTACATTCAAGAAAGCTCAAAGTCTTTCTCTCCTCACTTCTATTTCTATCTGAAAAATGTTCACCCCGAATACAACAAGTATTCTTGTATTTATAGAAGATGAGAGAGAGAAGGCAAAATGGAGCCAACCACTTATCTACAAGATATTTACAAAATATCTAAAGTCATGTTGACTTTTACATTTTTGAGTGGATGACATCATCCCATGATGCAACATGGATGATGTCATCGTTGGCACCAACATACTTGAGATATGGCGAAAAGAAAGTCGGAGAATAGCGAGAGGAAGAAGAAGAAGAGGAAAAAGAAGAAGCTAGTCATCATCATCGTCTGCTGGCCGAAAAAGTCGCTTTGCTTACGATCTTGCTCGGGAGATGAGATGTGGGCCTGAGCGCGGTATTCAAGAACTTGCTGATCATTGACCCGGCCGATCTGTGATGGATCCTTGTGCGATCACCGATTGCCGCAAGTTTCCCGCTCTTCTACAAGCTTTTCGGGAAGTTTGGAATAATCTTTCTCCGCCTCAATCGGGAAACCGATGAAGTCCTATGCCGGCGAGGTTATTGATGGATTCGGTATCAAGCGTGACTACGGCCTGTTCCTTGAGAAGCTAACTCCTTGAAAATCCGGATAGTATCATCGGCCGTTCTTAAGGTGAGGAAGGAGTGAGCAACCTTGGATTCATGGATAAAACAATTTTCTCCATTTGATACATCGCATCGGGGCCTCTTCCTTCACCTTATCTATTTTTTCTAACACAAACTCAAGCTGATCTATCAGATAGTCGAGTGGACATAGTCTTGTTGAGGGTCCTTGGGTGACCGAATACTCGAACTTGACCAAATCTTGGTGAGCAGTCGAACATACATTGGAAGGCCTCGTGTTGGAGTCTAGCGTTTTCTAACTCTTACGATATCGGGGCCGCTAATGCTTGAAGCTCCTTATTCGCCTTTTGATGTTCGGGGATAAGGTGATATATTCGGCGATTACCTTTTCGCTATCTTTGAGAATCGACTTCTCAGCGAAAAGCTTGACCATGCCCTGCTCACCGATCTTTGAATATTCATTGATCTTGTCTGTTGGCGGCTCGGGAGTCTCGGCGGCGGTTGTGGGAGGTGCACTTCCCATCTTACGTAAGGCACTGAAGCGAGTATTTATTTCTGTTCTTTCAGTGAGCCTTTTCTCTTCTTTGGCTTCTTGAAGCTTTTCACAAAGTGCATCAATCGCGGAGCAGAGCTTCCCCCTGGAGACTTTCAGAGGACGTCCCCATCGTGACTTGGGTCACTGTGAAATCTGCTGGAGACAGATCCTCTTTTTCTTTGGTGGGATCGGGGTAAGCTATTTCCAGGACTCTCTCACCTGCAGCGCTCTTTGAGAAGCGTGTAACCGGCTTGTGCTTCTTTGCTCCTTTAGCCGGAATAACCGAAAAGTCCATCGGAGCGATGGGGACTTTCCTCTTTGGTAGCTCATTTCTTTGAGAGATCAAGCTGGTCTATTGAAGAAGGACCGAGGCAGAGAGGAGAGCAGCACGGTAGAAGAGGGGAAGAACGTGGAGACACGCGGCGGTGGCATTGAAAGAATAGCCGCGGAGGTGTCCACGGGAGGAAGGGAAACCGGGGCTGCAGAAGACATAGGAAGGGAAGGGAGCCCGGAAAGGAGAGAAGAAATGGAAGGAGACAAATCAGCAAGAGAGGAGAAGATGGATGAAGAGGCGGGGAAAGGGTAGAAGAAGGGGAGAGGACACTGACCAAAGGAGTGGTTTTTGACACAGGGAAGGAGAGGAAGAGAAGGAGAAGGGACAGAAGGAACCTCCGTAGTCGTAGCAACGCCGACATCCTGAGTGGATGGGCCTTCGGGAACGTCCTCCATGAACTCCTCTTCCAAAGTTATGACTTGTTCAGGCTCCGAAGGAAGAGGACTTTCAGGGGCTTCCTCTGGTGGCGCTTGATTCACCCTTGCACCCTTGCCTTTTATTTGCTTCTTTGATCTTGGGCGCATTACCCAAAGGAGAAGTTATAAAATCTACGCCGAGGTAGATCAATCCATTCATACGGCACTTTTGAGCTCCGTTCTCGCATGGTTTCTTTGACCCTCTCCTCAATTGCGAGGAGCCTTGCTTCTATCAATAGCGGGAAGGGCCAATTGTCCCCATCTCGTGTTATTATACACCTTGTCTACTTCATCTTCCGAAGTTTGGAAGCCTTTGGGGACGATGGCTACTCCATCTTGAATAATTTCTGCCAATGCTAGCGGGAGTGATCTGTCTCACGAGTGCCACCTCATGGATGGCGTCGATGTAAATGTCCTCAATTTGAGGGACATGGATAGGATCAAGCTTAGCCCTTGTGAAAGCGACCTCTCGGGTCGAATGTAGGCCTTCTTTGGGAAATCATGCTTTAGATTGAGCAATTCTAGCTCGGCAAACATCTCCTTCGCCTTGTGATAGCTGGAACAAGTGTATCGGCCTCTTGTGAGGGGGAAAGGAGTTCCACCCTTCTTTCTCTTCCGACACTTCTCATGATATGTGACCAGCTGCCTTGACAATTCCAATAGAACCAGCTTTGGTCCAGCATACCTTGGCAACCTAGTGGGCTCGCCCAAGAAGTTAACCGCCCTCAGATAGGTGAATGTGGGAAATTGGGTGAACAAGGCCCCCCACTTTTCCACAGCAGAAACAGTATTCTTAATTGTGCGGCCATGAGTCAACTTTGGTCGCAGCATGCATATAATTTGGTAGAAGAAAGCATCATTGATTTTTGAAAAGTGTTGGATGCTATTCTCCAGCTTTAGCTCTGGGTAGTATTCATATATCTTGGCACGAGGCCAAGTTCCACCAGTGCAGCCACTGGATAGTCCCTTTCGGAATGTTTGCGGCATACACTACGTAGGAGTTCATATGAAACACTCCTGTTGTGGCAAACTGTTGTAGCTGCTCAGAAATGGCGCTGCTTATTATTTCCCCCCAGCAGAAGCGCTGATCGGGCAAATTTTTGTTCATCGTCTCCAGGTACCGCAGCATCCATTTATGGAAGTAGTGGGCGTCGAAAGCCGAAGACTCTGCTCGGGAAAGTGATGGTGTCATTTGAGTTCTTCGGAGAAGTCGCGGTGGATAGTCTGGGGCCACCGGGTCACTACCTTCTTATTTTTGAGGTAGACTTCATTCATTAATTGCATGCATAGGTCCTCATTGCCCTCCCAAGTCTGGACACATTCTTCTTGGGTAACGGCCACGAAGCTTCGGTGATGAGGGATGCGAGAATCTTTTCAAAATGGCGAGTGGTGAGGTCAATGACCACTTCTCCCTTACTATTTTCGACACACCTGGTGTCCTTGTTGTAAGATTGGGCAACCACCATTATGAACTCATTATTAATGGCGCTGACTGGAATCCCACCGGCGAAATGTAGAGCACTACCCATCAATTTATCCATCCGGGGCTTCTTGTTACTTTACGAGTTCTCACCGAGAAGTCGTCCATGTCAATGTGGCCCGATTAGAATCTCGACATCCATATTGCATTCACTTTGAGATTCGGGCATTCTAACCCTTTGGTACTTATACTTCATTTCTTCCTCTGTTAGCTTAGCTTTTCCTCTTGGTTTGGCGGGTCTCTTGCTTGAGGTAGACATGTGTTCTTCAAAGCTTATCTGATGATCTGCACGTAGGAGAAGAGAAACCCAATCCAAGAAGCTTGAATTAGTCATTTGATCTTCCATTGGAATACTAGCAGAAGAAAGAGTTAGAACTTTTAAGGCTCGGGGCGCAGGGCGCATGGAAGATGTGTGTAACAGGCTGCATTTTATAACAGGGCGCACAGGAAATGCGTGTTACATTGGGGTTCGATGCGCCTGTGGCGCATGGAAAGATTGTGTAACATGGACGAATGATGCGCCAAAGGAATATAGCGCGGCGCATGGAGGGTTTACACAACATCATGTTACTGCATCGGAGGGTGTGCCAGCGCCTATGTAATCTTTATACTTGCGCGAAAAAGGCTTTTGTTGCATCGAGGCCAGGTGCGCTCTTTGGCGCGTGGAAATGGGAGCTGGCAACATGGGTAAAAAGTGCTTGAGGCTTATAGGAGGAAGCGCGGGATTTACACTTGGAGCATGCAAAAAGTGCGCTTATAGGCGCATGAATTTCAGGCATATCGGGATGGCGGGTGCGCCATGGCGCGGATCTTTAGTATGTTGCAAGTCGGATAGGTGCGCCGAGGCGCGCGGCGTCTTGATTATTCTAGGCGCGCGGTGCGCCTTGTGAAATAAGCTCTCAAACCTCTCTTTTTCTTTCTCTTCCACTTCAAAATTTGCTTGGACAAGTAAGGTTTTCAAAAAACTTGTAAGCAGAGACCAAGCTAGCTACAAAACGACCCCTTTTCAGCAGATCCGGAAAGGGAGGGAGGAAGCGAGCAAAAGAAGAAAGATACGGGGCAGCACGGGTGGAAAGGCTCAAACACATTCAAACTTTGATGCCATTAAAGCGGCGTGCAAGTTGGCATACACACCAAAACCGGACAAAAACAAGCCCGAAAGAACGAGAAAACATAAAAGCAGGGAAGGGGAAGAACCTCTTACCTTAAAATATAGCGAAAATTCCTTGAGCGGGTCCACTTTCTGCGAAAGCGGCAGGCAGCGGGTGACAAATCGAGAAAAATCACGTCTTTGACAAAAGAACAATGAAAATGACATGGCGCGCATAGGTATATATAACAAAATTTGTCATAAATGCGCATGACCACCATTTGAAAAGGCGCGTGAAAGCATTTGTCGGCGAGAGGAAAGCATGCGCCCTTTGGCGCATGGAAATGTGACAACGAGGAGAATGGGGCGACTTTGGCGCATCAAGCGAGTTGTCGACATGAATTTATGTGCGCCATTGGCGCACAAAAGCGTGGTGTAACACGGAAAATACATGCGCCTTTGGCGCATAAAAAAGCGTGCTAACATGGAAAACCATGCGCGAAGGCTTTTAAGGGCGCATCAAAAATTGATGTTGCGAGGAAAAACCATGCGCAAATCCATGCGCCCAAAAAAGGCTCAAAAAGACTAAGTTCAAAAGCTGAATTTCCGGGAAGGGATTTTACAATATTACGAATGCGGAGGATCCCTAACGAGGATCGAAACAAAATTTTCGGTATGGTTATCGGTAAAATTGCCCTTGTCGATTTTACGGGATATTTGGCTCCTCACAGGGACTATCCTTGAGTAAAATCGGGGGTAGAGAATCCCGGATTACATGTGCCTATCCATTGGAGTGCGGAGTCAAAAACAAGGGGGACCGGAGGAGAACAAAGGAAACACACACAACAAGCGAAAGCAAACACGCGGCGAAAGCAACACACAACCAAAATAAAGCATGCAAAGAAGAGAGCAAGCTCTACTTCACGAAGATCTTGAGATGTTGCCATTTGTAGGGAAGCGGGAGTTCACTCCATCCGGATACGAGAGATAGAAACTATTCTCTCCATTGAGTTGTTTGATTTTGAAGGGCCCTCTCCACAAGGAGTCAAACTTTCCATG
Organism: Taxus wallichiana var. yunnanensis; assembly: GCA_018340775.1. Classification (NCBI taxonomy): domain Eukaryota; kingdom Viridiplantae; phylum Streptophyta; class Pinopsida; order Cupressales; family Taxaceae; genus Taxus; species Taxus wallichiana. Next base: position 74,639,428 of record CM031242.1, read on the forward strand.
CATACCCTTTGGCTCTCTTCGCTTGTCCCAGAGAAGAACAAGATCTCCCACTTCAAAATCCCTCTGCTTGGCCTTCTTGTCGAAAAGCTTCTTCACGTGATTCTGATGTTCAGTGATCCTGTCGACCACCCTTACTCTCTTTTCTTCAAGTTCCGCAAGGTACATGATTCTCTTCTCTAGAGAACTTTGAAAAGTTTCATCTTCGATAGCTTGTGCCAAGCGAAGAGCAGGAAGTTCCGCTGAAATGGGAAGCTCGGCATCAGTGCCATATAACACTTGAAAAGGTGACATGCCGAGAGATCTCTTGGGAGTAATCTGTCCGCCACAAAGCGTCGTCTGAAAAGCCTTGTGCCACATTATTTGGTTTGATTCCACCAACTTAGTATAATGGTCACTAGGTTCTTATTCTTTGGATTCGCTTTGACCATTTCCTTGCGGGTAGTAATCGAAGCATGGGCTAAAGTTATTCCATATTCATAACAAAAACTAATAACTTCTCGGGAGGAGAAGTTAGAAGCATTATCAGCAACGATTTTGTTCGGGATGCCGAACCTGACAATGATATTTTCCTTGATAAAACTGCAAACCACCTCAGAAGTGGCATGCTTGACTGGTATGGCTTCCACCCACTTGGTGAAGTAATCAGTTGCTGTAAGGACATAGCTATGTCCGGCACTCGATTGGGGATTGAGTGCGCCAATAAAATCGATTCCCCACTGCTTGAATGGCTCATTTATAATAACCGGCCTTAGGGAAAAGCGGCCAATTTGGGCTTACCAAGCAAGCTTGGCAAGGCTCGCATTTCGCTACCAGTGTTGCATCTTGAAAGAGCGTCGGCCGATAGTACAGCTCGAATGATCTTATGTGCCGTCACGGAAGAAGAAAAATGGCCTCCACGAGGTGAGTTGTGAAAACTTTCAGCGGTTTTACTTCTTTGGGGCTTATCAACACATCGCGAAAGATACCATCTATCACGCTTATATAAACCGTCATCCCGGATAACATACTTGGCGCTCACGAGCTTTATAGCACGCTTCTCCTTTGCATTCGGGTGTGCTGGGCATTCGCAAGTAGGTGAGGAAGAAAGCAATGTCGGAGTACCATTCGTCACTAGTTGCCCAAACAAAACCAGAGGCGAGAGAATCGGCCCTTCTAGAGGGTTTGCTCTTCATTGGTACAATTTTCTCTTTCATCATGATTTTACGAACCCTTGTTTTCAGCCATTAGGGTGACACGAGGCCTTTGCCCCTCACCGGCTTGGTGGGTTTAATATCTAGGTCATATTCTGGACCTTTGCGATCAATTCCCTCTCACACTTCCCACTACTCTTGTTGAGTTAGAATTGATTTCACCGCTGTGTCGGGGACCAGCACCACCGTATGCGAGTTCAGAATGTAATACCTGAAACTCTTCACCGCTTTAACGACGGCAAAGGCGTGCTTTTCCAATTGAGTCATTTTCAACTCGTGAGGCTTGAGAGGAGAACTCATGAATGCGATTGGAGATTCAATATCCTCCGAGTTCTTTTGCATCAGGATTGCAGAAACAGTATGTTCGGAGGCGTAACTATACATAATGAAGTCTTTGGAGAAATCCGGACATACCAGGACCGGTGCATGAGCAACAGAAGTTTTTATCTCCTCAAACGATCTTTTCCCTTCTTCACTCCATCTGAAAGTTGGTGTTCCCTTCATCATGTTCAAAATGTGGCGAGTCTTCTCAGCAAAGTCAGGGACAAAACGCCTAAGAAAATTCACCTTTCCGAAGAAAGAATGAACACCGGTCTTGCTTGTGGGCAGAGTAAGGCTCTGAATAGCCTTGACCCTTTCGGCATCAATCTTTGTTCCTTCTTTGCTAACCACATGGCCTAGCAATTTCCCTTCCGTGACCCCGAAAACAGACTTTTTTGGGTTAAGGGAAATTCCGTGTTCTCGGCATCTGGCCAATACCTGTTCCAAATGATCATAATGATCACCGTCGTTTGGAGAACACGGTTAAGTCATCTAGATAAACTCTGATGACCTTTCCCATCATGCCTTTGAAAGCAAAGTCCATGGCTCATTGAAAAGTGGCACCGGCGTTAGTTAGGCGAAAGGCATCTGCTTTATAGGCAAGCGTACCCCACGGAGTAGTGAATCTTGTTTTGAATTGATCTTGGCGAGACTTCAATCGATTATAGCCGAAAAACCATCAAGCATAGACGGCATTTCGATCCGATCAGCTTGCGAGAACTTGATCCATTATGGGAAGAGGGTAGTTGTCTTTCAGTGAAGCTTGATTTAAGTTTGGAAATCTCGAGATCGTATTTCACCGTTTTTCTTGCGTCTTTGGCACAATGTTCGCCACCCAAGTCTTTGTGATGGATAGGGAAGATGATTCTTGCGTCGGCATCTTACGAATTCGGCTTGAATAGTGCCGAAATCTTGGGATTATAATGCCTTTGCTTGACGGAAGGCTTTGGCATCTTCTTTTAGCGGTATATCATCTTTGAGCGTCCTTTGGCTTGAAGGACTTTAAATCGGCATAGGACCATGCCAATACATCCATATATTTCTTGAGCAACTTGACAAACTTTTGCTTTTCTCGGGCGTGCGGCATTTGCCAATGTTCACGAAGTGCGGATGTGCCTCACGAACCCATATTGGTAGTTCGGTCTGCGGAGATGAGCCAGGATCATCCCGCCTCTTCTTTTTTACAAAACGGTCGTGCCTGTCAAACAAGCGTTCCAGAGAAACCAAGCCCTTTGGAATTTTATTTCCTTTGAGCTGACATATGCCATCGTTCTCTTTTGATTCATGATTTTGGCCGTTGATTGATTCACGGCACGTAGAGGTGGATCCTTCAAAATACAACTCATCAAAGTTTTCTGCTTTTTCTAGAAAGGCAATGAGATGATTATCATCGTTGAATACTTGCCAATGCTGAGAGTTGTCTGGCACGCTTGGACGGAAAACCACTTCAATGGTGTATTTGTTCGTTTTCAAACCCGGGTGCGGGAGCATGAGAGATCTTTGAAGCTTGACCAGCGAATCAGCCATGTCATTTTGGGCCCTTGGAATGGCCTCTATTGAAAAAGCGTCAAATTCCTCAATGCTGTCCCATACCGCATTACGGTAGTGCCTGAGCCTTTCATTTTTCACTTGATAAATCCTTTTGACCTGATTTACAACTAGCTCGGCATCACCTTGGACTTTCAGATTTTTTATTCCTCTTTCTTTTGCAGCTTGCATCCGAGTGTGAGAGATTCGTACTCAGCAGTATTATTAGTGTTGAAAAACTGCAATTTGAAAGAAAGAGGAATTACCTCCTCCTCGGGAGATATCGGCACAACTCGGCGCCACATCCACTAGTAGTGCGCAGCTGCCATCAAATTGCAAGGTCAGATCTTATTACAATCCTTTTCTGAACAAAACGTCCTTTGTATCCGCCTCGGTGGATAAGAAGTAATTCCCCAACCCTGATGATTCGAAAAGAATTTGGGCTTTTGGGTCTTCAGAGCTAGTGACCAAGTATTTCTTTTGGGATTCCGGCTCCAAAGTTTGCATTACGCCTTTGGTGGGATTCTAGCTTTGGACGATCCATGTGAATTTCTCCACCAACCCACTGCAAAAGCTCCTTCCCAGCGAGAATTCCATAAGTGCCGGAATGTCGGCGGCAAGGGCGGTCATCTTTACTCTTTTATCGGGAAGGCAAAGCGCAAATTGCGCGTCTTTGATTTGGCCAATCAATGGCACTTGCTTGGTCTCGATGAATAGCATCTGCCGAATGGTTTGGTAAGAGTGAGGCCCAAGCATGGCGACTTTTGCCGGCATGGCGTTATCGGAAGCTCGGAATCAATTATCTGATTGCTCAACTTATGGCCGTTGATTAGGAGAGAGAGATAGAAAGGTTCTATTTTGCCTGATGCGGATGTTGAAGCAACATTTATATGGGATTCAGGGGGAGTGGAAAGGATTCCTTTTGGGGAAACCTGTTTGGGTGAAGCTTGACTTGACTCGGATGTATTTGGTCAATCTTACAAGTTGTTCGGGGTTTGAGTGAAGGTACTCAGCTTCAGACATTTGGATCTTGGTCTTTTTTGCATGATCTATAATATCAAACACGGCCAAGGGTTGCGTTGGTGAGGGAATGAGTCCTTCACTTCGCGGTGGTGGAATGGGATTACTGATCTTAGTAGGAACTTGAGGGGGCTGACTTGGAGGAGAGATGGGCGGAAAAGACTTCTTAGCAAAAGACTTAACGAGGGAATTGAGTAGGAAGAGGATTACCTCTTTAGCAATAGTTGGAGGTGCGTTTGTGCGACCTTCTCCATACGTGCGTGGGTATGACTTCCGCCTCTTTTCCTTGCGGCGGGTGAAAACGACATATGATTGTCGCTTGCGTAGCCACTGAGTACTCTCTTCTTCGTCGATTCATCCTCGTCAAACTCCATATATCCAATAGTAGAGTCGGCGGTCGGCTCACCGACATCTTGATCATCTTCGTCTTGAAAGCGAAGGTTCTTCATATCTTGCTCTTCTTCTTGACTTCGGCCAAAGCATTGGCCAGGAGGAGCAGCGCCTTGACCGTGGAGCGATCGCGGTAAAGCGCGGCCTTTGTGAAGCATGGTTAGGAACAAAACTCCTTCTTGGAACATCCGGTATGAAGAACTAGGAGCTGGGCCATTGCTTCTTGATGCGAGCAAATCATTCGCCATTTTTGGAATCTTTGGGTCGAGACGAAGTGGTAGGTGAAGGGCCCGAGGACTTAGGCTTTGATGATTCCTTTTTCAATTCGCGAGATATTATCAAATTGTCTTTATCAGGATGGCGGCTTTGAGCGAGAGGTAGAGTAGCCACTCGCTCTTGAAGGAGCAAGAAGCTGACTTTTGAGCTCATGGCGTTCATGAAGAAACACTTCTGATTCTCCGGCGTTGGAAGCATGGCAGTAGGGACACGGTTGATTAGAGCATTGAACCGGGCGATAAAATCGCGCATGGTCTCGTTTGCCTCCTTCTTCAGATGAGTGATTCGTGATAATAAAGTGAACGCATCTTCTGAGGGTTTATACCTGTCTTCAAAAGCGTCCCGCAAAGTTGCCCAACTGGTGATAGATCCGGCCGGCAAATGTTGAAACCATTCAGCTGCAGGCCCTTGTAGGGTTTCCAGAAAAGCGGAATGACACATCTTCATGAGTCACGTCAAAATCTTGCATGACATAATGAAAGCAGATATGTGGGAATCCGTGCTTTGATTTCCGCTCCCGTCGAATTTAGGAAAATTCTTTCGATTTCCGTGAGGGAGTGCGTGAACTGGATGTGGCAGTGCGAGAGGGCCCATAGCATTTCCCCATGGTACCGCCATTTGAAAAGTTGGAAAAAGCACCACAGTGGAAGGGTGGTTCAGCTTTGAAGCGCGAGAGCACACTACAAAGGGATGTAGATGCTTACAGTAGCCGACCTTTTCTTTGTGAAGGTGAGACACTCTGGATGGCCATTGCATTGAGCTTAAGCGGCTGAAAAAGCGTGCGGTGTTACGCTGAAATTGTGCCTCGAAGCGGATCGAAAGTAGGATCAGCTTCTCCTCGGGCTCTCTCTCTGCTGCGCGTAAAGGTTCACTCGCAGAGTGTACCTTTCGGATCTGCTGATATTACAGCGTGATTTAAACTTTATTTTAGGTGTACTGCTGATTTTCTGGTTTTCGACAAAAACCAGCAGCACGCACTTACCTACGGATATTAAAAATTATCCTCTTGAAACCGATTGCGGTTAAATGACGAGATGAAAATGAGGATAAGATGGTGGGGAAGATAGTAAGCTGATTTTCGGATCTGATTTGGACTTTTGAGAGGGTTTCAAACTTTTTAGAAAAGCAGTCAAAACTCGGATCTACGGAAAAATAATGATTTCTGTAAAAACTCAGCGAACTAAAGATATGTAAGAAGCCCAGATCTATGACTCTCAGAAGAAAAATTTTCGATTCGGGCACTTTTGCAAATTTTTTGGATTTTCAACAAAAAGCTCAGATTTGCAAGTAGCGTGACTGCTGCTGATTTTTCGATTTTTTTTTTTTTATCTTACTACCAGCATAGATCAGCGGATCATGCATTCGTTCCCAATGGAGTCGCCAAAAGCTGTTGGTCGAAAATGCGCCGCGCGGACGGATCTATGGATAAGCGGGCCAGCGGTGTTGCGGGGCTTAGCCCCTCTTTGAGGCAAAAGCGGCGGTTTATTGCTACTTCTACTAGCGAGGAACCTATGCAAGTCTCACAGATTACGCCTTCGGGGTTGGGATCTCATCCCGGTAGAGTGTGCAGGTTGCGAAAGAAAGGAATAAAAGGAGAAGAGAAAGAGCAGATCCGAAGGAAGAAAAGAAATGAGTTCCAAAGCGGAAGGGTCGGAAGATCTATGCTTTTAGTTTGGTAGTAATGAGCCAAACCTACTTGCATAAATAAACAAAGCAATCTTGATAAACAAATGACGGAAAAGTAGATATGAATCAACAGATTAAACACATACAGATCTAACGTAAGAAAGATCTAATGCATAACACAGCTATTGAGCACAAAGTCTGAATAATTGTATTACTGTTCTTTTCTGTTACAAGAAAGCTCAAAGTCTTTCTCTCCTCACTTCTATTTCTATCTGAAAAATGTTCACCCAGAATACAACAAGTATTCTTGTATTTATAGAAGATGAGAGAGAGAGAAGGCAAAATGGAGCCAACCACTTATCTACAAGATATTTACAAAATATCTAAAGTCATGTTGACTTTTACATTTTTGAGTGGATGACATCATCCCATGATGCAACATGGATGATGTCATCGTTGGCACCAACATACTTGAGATATGGCGAAAAGAAAGTCGGAGAATAGCGAGAGGAAGAAGAAGAAGAGGAAAAAGAAGAAGAAGCTAGTCATCATCATCGTCTGCGGCCGAAAAGTCGCACAGCTTACGATCTTGCTCGGGAGATGAGATGTGGGGCGGCGCGGTATTCAAGAACTTGCGATCATTGACCGGCCGATCTGTGATGGATCCTTGTGCCGATCACCGATTACGCCCATGCAAGTTTCCGCTCTTCTACAAGCTTTTCGGGAAGTTTGGAATAATCTTTCTCCGCCTCAATCGGGAAACCGATGAAGTCCTGAGCGGCGAGTTATTGATGGATTCGGTATCAAAGCGTGACTTCGGCCTGTTCTTGAGAAGCTAACTCCTTGAAAATCCGGATAGTATCATCGGCCGTTCTTAAGGTGAGGAAGGAGTGAGCAACCTTGGATTCATGGATAAAACAATTTTCTCCATTTGATACATCGCATCGGGGCCTCTTCCTTCACCTTATCTATTTTTTCTAACACAAACTCAAGCTGATCTATCAGATAGTCGAGTGGACATAGTCTTGTTGAGGTCCTTGGGTGACCGAATACTCGAACTTGACCAAATCTTGGTGAGCAGTCGAACATACATTGGAAGGCCTCGTGTTGGAGTCTAGCGTTTTCTAACTCTTCTGATATCGGGACCGCTAATGCTTGAAGCTCCTTATTCGCCTTTTCGATGTTCAGGGATAAGCTGATATATTCGGCGATTACCTTTTCGCTATCTTTGAGAATCTGACTTCTCAAGCGAAGCTTGACCATGCCTGCTCACCGATCTTTGAATATTCATTGATCTTGTCCTGACTGAGCAGCTCAGGAGTCTCGGCGGCAGTTGTGGGAGGTGCACTTCCCATCTTCTGTAAGGCCTGAAGCAGGTATTTATTCTGTTCTTTCAGCAGCCTTTTCTCTTCTTTGGCTTCTTGAAGCTTTTCACAAAGTGCATCAATCGCGGAACGAGCTTCCCCCTGGAGACTTTCAGAGGACGTCCCCATCGTGACTTGGGTCACTGTGAAATCTGCTGGAGACAGATCCTCTTTTTCTTTGGTGGGATCGGGGTAAGCTATTTCCAGGACTCTCTCACCTGCAGCGCTCTTTGAGAAGCGTGTAACCGGCTTGTGCTTCTTTGCTCCTTTAGCCGGAATAACCGAAAAGTCCATCGGAGCGATGGGGACTTTCCTCTTTGGGTAGCTCATTTCTTGAGAGATCAAGCTGGTCTATTGAAGAAGGACCGAGAGGAGAGAGGAGGCGGCAACGAGTAGAAGAGGGGAAGAACGTGGAGACACGCGGCGGTGGCATTGAAAGAATAGCCGCGGAGGTGTCCACGGGAGGAAGGAAAGCCGGGGCTGCGAGAAGACATAGGAAGGAAGGGAGCCGGAAAGGAGAGAAGAAATGGAAGGAGACAAATCAGCAAGAGAGGAGAAGATGGATGAAGAGGCGGGGAAAGGGTAGAAGAAGGGGAGAGGACACTGACCAAAGGTGGTTGCTTTGACACAGGGAAGGAGAAGGAAGAGAAGAAGGGGACGAAGGAACCTCGTAGTCGTAGCAACGCCGACATCACGAGTGGATGGGCCTTCGGGGCGTCCTCCATGAACTCCTCTTCCCAAAGTTATGACTTGTTCGAGCTCAGGAAGAGGACTTTCGGGGGCTTCCTCTGGCGGCGCTTGATTCACCTCTTTGCACCCTTGCCTTTTAAATTGCTTCTTTGATCTTGGGCGCATTACCCAAAGGAGAAGTTATAAAATCTCGCGAGGTAGATCAATCCATTCATACGGCACGAGCTCCGTTCTCCGCATGGTTTCTTTGACCCTCTCCTCAATTGTCGAGGAGCCTTGCTTATCAATAGCAGGAAGGGCCAATTGTCCCCATCGTGTTATTATACACCTTGTCTACTTCATCTTCCGAAGTTTGGAAGCCTTTGGGGACGATGGCTACTCCATCTTGAATAATTTTGCCAATGCTAAGCGGGAGTGATCCTGTCTCTGAGTGCCACCTCATGGATGGCGTCGATGTAAATGTCCTCAATTTGAGGGACATGGATAGGATCAAGCTTAGCCCTTGGCGAAAAGCGACCTCTCGGGTCGAATGTAGGCCTTCTTTGGGAAATCATGCTTTAGATTGAGCAATTCTAGCTCGGCAAACATCTCCTTCGCCTTGTGATAATTTGGAACAAGTGTATCGGCCCTCTTGTGAGGGGAAAGGAGTTCCACCCTTCTTTCTCTCGACACTTCTCATGATATGTGACCATTTGCCTTGACAATTCCAATAGAACCGGCTTTGGTCCAGCATACCTTGGACCTAGTGGGCTCGCCCGAAGTTAACCGCCCTCGAGATAGGTGAATGTGGGAAATTGGGTGAACAAGGCCCCCACTTTTCCACAATGAAAGAGTATTCTTAATTGTGCGGCCATGAGTCAACTTTGGTCGCGGCATGCATATAATTTGGTAGAAGAAAGCATCATTGATTTTGAAAAGTGTTGGATGCTATTCTCGGCTTTAGCTCTGGGTAGTATTCATATATCTTGGCACGAGGCCAAGTTCCCGCCAGTGCAGCCACTGGATAGTCCCTTTCGAATGCTGCGGCATACACTACGTAGGAGTTCATATGAAACACTCCTGTTGTGGCAAACTGTTGTAGCTGCTCCGAAATGGCGCTGCTTATTATTTCCCCCCAGCAAAAGCGATCGGGCAAATTTTTGTTCATCGTCTCCAGGTACCGCAGCATCCATTTATGGAAGTAGTGGGCGTCTGAAAGCCCGAAGACTCTGCTCAGGAAAGTGATGGTGTCACTGAGTTCTTCGGAGAAGTCGCTTCGGTGGATAGTCTGGGGCCACCGGGTCACTACCTTCTTATTTTTGAGGTAGACTTCATTCATTAATTGCATGCATAGGTCCTCATTGCCCTCCAGTCTGGACACATTCTTCTTGGGTATGCCCACGAAGCTTCGGTGATGAGGGATGCCAAGAATCTTTTCAAAATGGCGAGTGGTGAGGTCAATGACCACTTCTCCCTTACTATTTTCGACACACCTGGTGTCCTTGTTGTAAGATTGGGCAACCACCATTATGAACTCATTATTAATAGCGCTGACTGGAATCCCACCGGCGAAATGTAGAGCACTACCCATCAATTTATCCATCCAGGGGCTTCTTGTTACTTTCTGAGTTCTCACCCAGAATTCGTCCATGTCAATGTGGCCCAGTTCAGAATCTCTGACATCCATATTGCATTCCGCCTGAGATTCGGGCATTCTAACCCTTTGGTACTTATACTTCATTTCTTCCTCTGTTAGCTTAGCTTTTCCTCTTGGTTTGGCGGGTCTCTTGCTTGAGGTAGACATGTGTTCTTCAAAGCTTATCTGATGATCTGCACGTAGGAGAAGAGAAACCCAATCCAAGAAGCTTGAATTAGTCATTTGATCTTCCATTGGAATACTAGCAGAAGAAAGAGTTAGAACTTTTAAGGCTCGGGGCGCAGGGCGCATGGAAGATGTGTGTAACAGGCTGCATTTTATAACAGGGCGCACAGGAAATGCGTGCTACATTGGGGTTCGATGCGCCTGTGGCGCATGGAAAGATTGTGTAACATGGACGAATGATGCGCCAAAGGAATATAGCGCGGCGCATGGAGGGTTTACACAACATCATGTTACTGCATCGGAGGGTGTGCCAGCGCCTATGTAATCTTTATACTTGCGCGAAAAAGGCTTTTGTTGCGCCCGGGTGCGCTCTTTGGCGCGTGGAAATGGGATGCAACATGGGTAAAGGTGCGCAAGGCTTATAGGAGGAAGCGCGGGATTTACACTTGGAGCATGCAAAAGGAGTGCGCTTATGGGCGCATGAATTTCAGCTGTATCAGGATGGCAGGGTGCGCCATGGCGCGGATCTTTGAGTATGTTGCAAGTCGGATAGGTGCGCCGAGGGGCGCGACTGTCTTGATTGTTACAAGGCGCGCCGGTGCGCCTTGTGAAATAAGCTCTCAAACCTCTCTTTTTCTTTCTCTTCCACTTCAAAATTTGCTTGGACAAGTAAGGTTTTCCAAAAACTTGTAAGCAGAGACCAAGTTAGCTAAAACGACCCCTTTTCCAGCAGATCCGGAAAGAGGGAGGGAGAGCGAAAGCAGCGAGAAGAAAAGATACGAGGCAGCCACGGGTGGAAAGGCTCAAACACATTCAAACTTTGATGAAATGGCGGCGCAAGTTGGCATACACACCAAAAGCCGGACAAAAACAAGCCCAAAGAAGCAGAAAACATAAAACAGGGAAGGGGAAGAACCTCTTACCTTAAAATATAGCGAAAATTCCTTGAGCGGGTCCACAACACGACGAAAGCGACAGAGCAGGGGCTGACAAATCCAGAAAAATCACGTGCTGACAAAAGAACAATGAAAATGACATGGCGCGCATAGGTATATATAACAAAATTTGTCATAAATGCGCCAACCACCATTTGAAAAGGCGCGTGAAAACGACTGTCGACAGAGGAAAGCATGCGCCCTTTGGCGCATGGAAGTAACTGACAACAGGAGAATGGGTGCGACTTTGGCGCATCAAACGAGTTGTCGACATGAATTTATGTGCGCCATTGGCGCACCAAAACGTGGTGTAACACGGAAAATACATGCGCCTTTGGCGCACCGAGAAGCGTGCTAACATGGAAAACCATGCGCCAAAGGCTTTTAAGGGGGCGCATCAAAAATTGATGTTGCAAGGAAAAACCATGCGCCCAGCCAAAAAAGGCTCAAAAAGACTAAGTTCAAAACTGAATTTGCCCTTTGGGTTGAATAATGCACCTGCTATTTTCTCGCGCATAGTGGTGCAAGCATTCCAGGACTTTATCCATAAATTTCTTTAGGTCTATTTGAATGATTAGATGGTGTATGGGCTAGTAAAAGACCATTGTGATAATTTAAGGTTGATGTTTAGGAGGTGTCGGTAGTTGAGGATATCTCTATACATTAAGAAGTGTGTATTTACTACACCCTTCAAGACGTTCTTCGGGGCATATCATATGTAAGGAGGGCTTGCTAGTAGATCCTGCCAAGGTTGCAGTTATTGTGGGATTAGGGGAGCCTACTAGCCAGAGCATAGTGCGCAGATTTCTTGGGCATACGGGTTATTACAAGAAGTCCATCAAGGGGTATGCCAAGATCGGTGTGCCTTTAGAAGAACTGCTTAGACATAAAAGTGCTTTCCATTGGGGAGAGGTGCAGTAGAAGCCGTTTGACACATTAAAGGATAGGCTTGTCACCACGTCTATATTATGTTTTCCCTCTTGGGACAATCCCTTCCATGTTCATGTAGATGCCCCAGGAATTGCCATTGGAGTAGTGCTTACACAACCGAGTGAAGGAATTGTTGATCATCCTCTCTGTTTTGCAAGAAGGAAGATGACACCAACAGAGCATAATTACACCATGACTGAGTGCGAAGCATTGTCAATGATCTACACACTTTCCAAGTTTAGACAAGTATCTCTGGAAACACTCTTTGTGTTTTACACCGACCATATGGTGTTAAACTACTTAGTAAACAAGCTTGTTCTACAAGGGTGCATATGTTGGTGGGTGCTATTATTTCAAGAGTTTGATTTTATAGTAGTTGTGAAGCCTAGAAAGAGTAATTGTGGACACGATCATCTATCGGGAATTGATTCGGGGAGGATGTGTAGAGTATTGAAGAGACAATGCGGACGTGCAACTGTTTAGGTTGTGGTGTGCGCCCTCGGATTTGGAAAAGATTTTAGTATTTCTAAAGGAAGGTGTGGCACTAGAAGGGATGAAGGCATTAGAGAATAAGCAACTAGCCATATGCGCCGCACCCTGCATGTTGATAAGTGGGGACTTATACAATTTAGGCCGTGATGAAGTTTTGCGCAGTGTGTACTAGAGCATGAGCACCTCGCCATCATAGAGGAAGCACACAGGAGGAAGTGCAGGTGGAAATTATGTAGGTGACACCACCGTGCATAAAATTTTAATGGTAGGATTGTGGTGGGAAACTCTATATAAGGATTGTAAGGACTATTGTAAAGCGTGTGACCATTGTTAGCACATTGGAAAGCTAAGAAAGAGAGATGAAATGCCTTTACGCCCTATCCCTAGTGCTGAACCTTTTGAGAAATGGGCAATAGAATTTGTAGGCCCTATTACACCAGTAATGCATAGGACTGGATCACGCTATGTAATCACTTACATGGACTATTTGACAAGGTGGGCAGAGGCAACCCCAACTAAAGATCGCACAACTGACAACCCACAAAGTGGCAATATTTTTGTGGGAGAACATTATCATGAGGTATGGATGTCCTTTAAGTTTAACCAATGATAGGGGTACACATTTCTTGAATGAGACCATGAGGATCTTGTTAACAGAGTTCATGGAAGCTCATCACAAGACTACCCCTTATCACCCACAAGCAAATGGAACCATAGAAGCATTTAACAAAATACGAAGTCATACCACGGCTAAAATTTGTGATGTCGGAAGACAAGATTGGGATGACAAGGTATCAGCCGTATTATGGGCTTATATGACAAATTATAAAAGGATGAACAAATCCACACCATTTTAATTGGTGTTTGGCATAGAAGAAGTTTTTCTTCCGGTTGAATTCATGTTGCCTTCTTTGCAAATGGTGTGTGCGGGAGGACTGGCTAATGAGAAAGCATTGGAAGAGAGAATTGATGAGCTGATGAAGTTGGATGAAACAAGATCACTTGCCAAGTGGAGACAAATAATAGAAAAAGTAAAGAAAAAAACATGGCATAATCGCCACATCAGAAACAAGAAGTTTGAGGTTGGGTAGATGGTCTTAGTTTATGATTCTAAGTTTCTATGCCATCCTGGGAAGTTGAAAGTCCATTGGTTGGGTCCCTACACAATCTCGTACATCCTTGATTGGGCACATGCTAGTTACAAGCGTTGGATGGAATGAAATTTCCTAGACACTTCAATGGGAGTAGGCTGAAGCCCTACTATAAATAAGTCTTCTTGGTGTTTGTAAATAAGGTAGTTTTGCCATTTAATTTAGAATTTCCTTTATGCATTCCTTTTCTTGTGTTTCCCTTTCGTGTTGTTTTTTTTTGTGCCTTGGGCGCCGGTAACCTTATTACTTTGATTATTTTTGAGTGTGTAAAGGACTGGGATTCATTTTAGTGTGGGGTGGAGTGATGTGAAGGAGAGCATGGGTAAAGTTCCAAGGAAGTTTGTGTTGAAAATCTGGTTGAATGGCCCTATTGAAAGAGGCGCATGGAAAGAAAATATGGAAAAGGATGGTTGGTTTCAAGATAAGGCTACTTTCGGATCTCATGTACAAAGGAGAAAAAAGCACATAAGTAACACAAGGTAAGTGAGAGCAAAAATAGGATAGAAGAAGTTCCTTCGGCGTCGTTGACACGCACGCAAGAGTCTCCTTTCAAGATAGATTGGTTGTGTTCCAAAGGTTGGAAGACTCTCCGCACATGGTTGGGCGCGTGAGTTAAAGTGCTAAAGTCGGACTTTGTTTGAAAAATCTGCATTAAATTTTTAGTATGGTGGTAGGTGGAGTAAAATTTAATGCTTAAAAGGTAAAAACTATAAATAAAGGGTCGAGTCATTTCATTATTCACTTTATGTATAAGGAGAAAGAAGCACTTTTGCATCTTTGCAAACTAGGGATTCAAAAACTGATCCGTGTGAAGAAAAATTTGAAGAGATTGAGCGTGAGTAACTAGTTTGGATCTGCAAACTAGAAGGAAGGGATTTCATGAGCGTAAGAGAAGTTGTGAGAAGGCGTCATCTTGTGAAGGGATTATCCTAGTTAGGGTTTGAAGAACTAGGGCACGAGTTTAAGGAGTTTTCTTCACAAATTTGAGATCTAAGGTGGGAGAGAGTGGAAGAATAGAGTAACAAGAAGTGATTGAAGTAGTAAGAGGACCTAGACAATGGCACCCAAGAAACCAGTTAGCACACCTAAGAAGGGCAAGGGAAAGGGCAAGGGAAAGGAAAACAACAAGAAATTGACACACATACAAACAAAGAGTGGTATGCAGAAATGCAATACCCAGATGGAGTGTTCTTTAGGAAGAAGCGTGGGAGTCCCATCTAAGAAACACATCGTAAATGAATACAATCATCATACGAGCACAATCGAGGAGTGGAATTGGAGTTAGTGTGCCCAAAAATAATAGGACACTAAAGGGTTTTCCCATCTATAACGATGATGTGAAGGTCAAGTTAAAGAAGGCAGGTTATTAAAACTCTTTGAGTTGCCCTACTTCGGGAAGCATGAGCACCTATATACATGGTTGATGTCACACGTGCATGAAGACTACTTTCATTTCAAAGGACACAAGATGCACACTACCCCTCAACTTATTTCACATTTCATAGGGCTCATCTGTGAAGGAGATGGTTTGGAACATGACTTAAGTGACAAAGATGTAATCAAGGAGACTATTTCCGCCTACACATACAAAAAGGGGTCAAGGTACTACGATATCATAGACATTAAGGACCCGATAATGAAGATGGCCATGCACTTGGTGACAAAGTTAAATGGCTAGGAGAGATGGACCCAGGTCAATAAGCCATGGTTGCATGTTTGCAAGAAAATTTCAGAGGGCACCATCTACAACTTTTCTGCATTCATCGTGGATGAGATTGTCAATTGCATGAAGGAAGGTGATAAAATCCTTTTCGGTAATGTCTTGCTAACCATTGTGTTTTTAGAGATTGGGGTACCTGATGCATCAGAAAAATTCATGTGGGAGTACCCTACTGAGGACCCTTCGCTGCAAAGAGATTTGAAAAATACACTGTGACACTATGACGACCGTGCACAAGGTGTGCTTGGAAAAATGGTATACGCACCTAAGGAATGCGTTCGGGGTAGAATGGAGGATTCCCAAACAACTACCAGTGGCCACTAAAGGAGAAGCTGAATTTTCGTGTACCAACATTTATGACTAGGCAAATTCAGACTAATGGATGAGACATGGAGCCCATGGTGCAAGATCCCCTTTTCCTTCATAGCTCAATACTTCCAAGTGGGAGTAAACAAGTTCAAAGAATCCAAGAAGTTGAAGCTAGACCTTGGTAATCTGGACCGGGACCATAGGGAAATGCACAAAGGGTTGGTCTACCTGAAAAGTGCACATACGTGGAGAGGTACATGTCACATGAAGTTCAAATGATAAGGCCCATGACTTTTCCATTGCAGGAGGATCCGCGGCGTGTGTATACCTCCACATAAGACCCAAATCTGAGAAGGGCACATATCTGGAGAATGAGGTGTCTATACCTAAGGACCCAACTAGCAGGAAGAGACCCATGCATAAACAGAAGGAAAAGGAGCTAGAGAAGAAGATACCGAGTGTGGTGGATACATAGGTAATAAGTTCCCCACAGGACAAGCACCGGAAAAAGTATGTATTTGTGCAAGAAGAGGCCTATAGTCAAAGAGAATACTCCAAAGCTAGAAAATCTGTTAGATAATGAGTCCTTGGGAGGAGAAGAGAAAAGTCACGCACACCAGAATCCCTAGTTAGGAAGAAGCAGAGGATAGAAGAGGAGACCGCCTCGGAAGAAACTAGGAGTTTGGACAAATGCATAGTTGAAGAAGATGACAGTGAAGAATATGAACCGAAAAGATCAAGGGCCACCTTTTTTAAATGTGCATGATTCAGAAGAAGAAGGTGGAGACAAGGAATAGGGGTTCCTTTTCGTGCGGCGCAAGGATATCTGGAGGGGGAAGGCACGGGACATGGGAAGAAGTGAGGAGGTTGGCATGTAGAAGAAAAAGGCTCCAAGCCTTACGTTGGAATAGATAACCAAGGTGGTAGAGAGAGAAGAAACAAATAACATTGAGACCTTGGTGGAGGAGAAGTTAGAATGCAACACTGAGCTGGTGTTGAACAAGGATAAGGAGGAAAGTGCAGAAAAGGACCACGGAAACACTGGAGGCCCCATTTTAACTATAATTATTCCTAAGGGAACGCGCACGGGAGGAAGGCGTGTAGAGGAGGAGAGGCTAGGGATGGGTTATATTGATGACCCCAACAAAGTGTTTCGTGCACGGTTCCAAAGCACGATTCCAGTAGAAGATCTTGTGGCAATGTCATCTTTTGACAAGGAGGCTACACCCACGAGACAAGGAAGATGCTCTCATGGGCAATTGAGTCCCATCTTGATGAGAAGGAATTTGAAGTAATCCATAGGGAAATTATAACATTTCCAGGACCAAGAGAAGATAACCCAGTGGTGAATGCTTAATAGCTCTTAGATGAACAATTGTGTAACACACTCAACAAGGTCTCCATTGAGGTCGAAGCTAGACTCTTTGGGCGGAATGATAGAATCAAAGATCTGGAGGAGGGCGAGGAAGAAAGAGGAAGAGCTAGCTACTGAGGAAAAGGAGCTAAGTTAAGAGAAGGCGATCGGTTCCCGATTCAACATGAGTTAAAAGACGAGAAGGCCAAGGTGTGCACAATATACAAAAAGGTGGAGTCCATTAATAATGCTATAGTGTTGAAGCATCCGGACCTAGCGCCTCCCGTGCAAAAGTATGGATCTACCTTGGGATGCCTGGAGGATTTAACAAGAGTCCTCACCATGGAGAGGCAGCCGTTAGCCTTGGAATCTGTAGAAGAAGTGGCCACGCACTTGGAGAAAGAAGATAAATTAAAATTCATGGTATTCATAGCTGAGTACAACAAGGTTCTTGCTGATATTAAATTTTCTTCCTAGAGCTGCCGAGGCCACGACAATTGTGCGAGATAGAGACGAAGTGGCGGGAATCTTAGTCACTACTCATGAATCGAGAACTCAAGGAGTTTCAAGAAAAGAATAAGGAAATAGGGTGGAAAGGGAAACAATCCTTGCTAAGGTTGAAAAGAAATTTGAATCCATTGAAACCCTAAGGTGTTCAATCAAAAACCGATTGAAGGAACTATACCCACAGATTACACAAAGAATGGATGCATTGGATGATGTAGGAAAAGAGTTAGAGAAAATTTCTACCACCATAAGCACACAAGGAGAGGGACTAAGTTTTGAGGAGGTGAGCGCCATGGTCGGTGACCTTTGTCAAAGAGCGCAGAATGAAGTCGATGCCTGGAACAAGTTGGAGGCTGACTTGCAAAAGGATTTTCCTAGCTTATTGCAGTGATTCCATCACTTCCCCATTCTTTATTCTTTCCCTATTTCTTCATCCCCTTATTCTTGTTCCAAGGCGTAAATCTATTGTATTATTTCTTTTCACTGGAGAAGTGTTCCCATGGACGGAGAACAGGCGTAGTGTGGGGTGATGTTGGGCCCCTAAAATATTAGTTAAGTACAAAGGTACATATGCACACAAGGCCTAGTTGAAGAAAGGCGCATAAGGATAAAGTGCATAGGGAAGGGTTTAAGGAAGGGTTTAAGGAAACCCGTGGCGCACGCAGATAGAACAAAGGTTTTAGGACTTAGCCATATTGGGAATTTTGGGAAGAACACATGAAAAGCATGACCTGACTGTGCATGCGGAGTGGATAAGGTGTCAGCCTGGTGACAGGTTGGCCCAGGAAGGAGCATGCCTGTGGTAGAAGCTTCTAGAAGCACATCATGGTAAAAAGTGGAAAGCTTAGGCCTGGAGGAGCATGCTCGCATGGAGGACCACATTCAGACACTTGGCATCAGATTTGAGGCCGCTAGAGGATGAGTTGGTAGTCTAGAAAGGCTATATATACAAGCGCCTGCAGAAGTAAAGATATAGAGAAATAGATAGAAGCGGAGCTCTGCATAAATACTGCAAGAACTCTGTTAGCTTGGGTAATTAGGCTTAGTAAAGGATATATCAAGGGTATGAGGTTTATAAATTTCTTTTGAGAGCTTAGCCACATGAGCCCAGTTATAATGCATGACTGTAGTTTGCTTCTCTATGACATTCTGTAATGGTTCCATGAATGTAATGAGGTTACCAACTTTATGAATATGAACATTGATGATTTTGATGCATACATCTTTCTCATAGTTCTTTTTCATTTATGTTTATGACTAAGTATGGATGCTTGTACAAATTCTTTCTGTTTTGGTATAAGTTATATAATCTATCAAGAACTTTCTATCTGGAATGAATGTAAGAATCTAGAAGCCGTTCTGAGCTCTATGGTGCTTGTATGTATTACTTCATTTCAAATCTCTTAAACACAGACCATAGATGATGTTTCCCACTAAACTCACATAAAAGAGAGACTCGACACCCGTGCATGCCTCGGGTGAGCACCTAAGCACCAGTTGGGTGATAGGCTAGTGCACATGGGGTTCCTTTCTTTTGTGATAGGGCTAAAAATGACTACATTCTTGGGTGATAGGCCGATGTGCATGAAGTTATCCAAATCCTTCTTGTTGAAAATGAGATTGAATAATATCATAAAACTATTGAACACTGCTCCTAATTTTATCTATGTACAACCTTGGGTGAGATTCAATTAGATGTTAAACCTTTCTATATAACATTTTTGGTTAATAGTTGACTCTTACACAACTATATGTTTTATTCTAGTTCATCTTGTAATATTATACTATTATCATTTATGAATTAGATTGGAATAAGGATATTTTCTACATGTGTACAATGTTATACAATGGACTCAAACGAGGTTCCAACGAGTTGTCCATGTTAAGGGGTTGGTTGTTTAGTTAGCTACACATCCAGGTAAGTATTTAACCATGGATGTTTTTTTGGTTGACCCTCTTGCTAAGTGGGTGATTTAATAAAATTAAAATATAAGATTAAAAAAATAATGTTCAAATAAATATGACAATATTCAAGCAAGATCAAGTAAAGGAAATACGGGAAAGAGTGATGGATAATGTTTTTATAATAACTTAGCTTACCACCATGGGTTTGGACTAATTAATAGGATAAAAAGGAAGATTCTAGATTGTATTATCTCTGTATATGATTATGAAAAAGTGACAATCTCGAGAGATAGGCGAACCTAGAAGGGGATGAGGCCACCTAGGTGCTTGAATTTTTCTAGGTGTCGGTGTCATAGAATAACTTGGAATATGGTTCCTTATGTGTCACTCCTTTTTTTGTTGTAGGTCATATCAAATTCACTATGTCACACATGTACCTATAAAGTAAACCCTACATATCTGCATAATAATCAAGCACACATTATATGGATAAAAATATTCATATAATTGAGTTAGAATGAACTTGGTGGTCACCCCACAGTGATTATCACTGAGTGCTACACTACATTTTAGACTCTATATAGTTCTTGTGTATGTGTGATTAAATTAGTGTCCCTTGAGCTATAATTCCATAGTTCCGGTTGTAAAAAGGGATAGTAGGATACAAATAATTTGTCCCAAATGTAGATGTGTGGTATGGAATTAATAATAAACCCTCATATGTAATGAAATATGTAGTGTCTAAATGCATCTCTTGGTGTAGTAGATAGATAATATTAGCTCCTAGTAATAATATGTGTCTCTTGAAATACTTTCCCCCTAATGAGGTTAAATAAGACATGTATATATGATTTCCTTGATTAATTTTCATCATTAACAAGTGAAAGGACGTCCAAGAGGTATAAGAGAAGGAAAAAAATAATTAATATTCAAAAGATTAAAAAAATAGGTAAATAGGAAACAAGCACTCAAAGGGGACAATATCACCTAGGCACTCCTGTCTCTAATGGATAGTCATGTATAGGGTAACATCTCTGGTTTAGATTATGCTAATCTAGAGTAGAATTCCACATAAATAGAAAATAAGTTTACACAAAATATTAATACTTTTATCTTAAATTCATCCATGATTATACATAATAAATAAAATAATATTCTCCTAAAGATAGAGAGGAGAGTTAGGAAGTTTTTAACAACTCCTATAATCTCTCATACTAAATACAATATTCGTAAGTTGTTACAACACTATTAACAACTTACTCTATAAAATATTTAATCAATGTAATAATTATTTATCTCACAGTAAATATAATGTGAGCGCTAAAAGTTATGAATTGTTAACATTCCCCCTTAGTGCAAACATGGTACAAAAGCAATATCACTTCTACAACTTGTATCCTCTACGTGCTCATGATATAGATGTTTTTCAAGAGATCAAACAACATTCAAGGATGGTTTTACTAGACAACCACCAACTAACAAGGATGTCTTTTCAAGACAATCAACAACCCCAACAAGGATGGTTTTCCAAGGACAACCAATAACATGCACATACAATTGGTTTTATAGGGTAACCAACAACCAAAACATACAAATACGGGGTTCATTTTAAGAGGCCTCTGGGAAATTGGAGGTGGAAAATCCCTATCAAATATCTTCAAAACCACTTTCATGACATAGGTGAATTTCCCAGGGTTTGTGTGAAATTTTTTCACCCAATATAAGCTATCATTTTTGAATCACATGACATGAGATTTGCAGTCACTTGACAACAAGTTTTTATCGTGTGACACCAAGTTTGTTGTCGTGTGACAAAAAAATTGTTATCACATGAATGTAAATCTTCGTCGTCGTGCAACCTATTATTTTAAGTCACGTGTCTCCTTTATTTTTTTGTGTCTAGTAGCTAGCTAATTGTTATTGCATGTCTCTTAATTTCACTATCACACATTTGGAGCATTTTTATCACATGTTCTAAAATGTATTGACCCGTATCCTTGTTTTTTCCTTGTCATGCGTCTACACCTTTGTCTTGCATCTATAATCTAATTTACACTTCTTGTCATGCATCTGATGGTACTTCACAAGTTCACATGGTACTTGATTATACTTTGAATAATACCTTACTAGTAAGTTACTAGTATACTACCCAACAAATTACCTATGTTTATATAGGAGTAGTTTTTAATAGTAGGAAAAGCTGACCCCTAAAAAAATTATACTAGAAATTTTAGGTGAACAGGACATTGACTTGTTCCAAAAAATTTGCCATTTCAAATTTTCCTAAAATGGAGTTTTCTCCAAATTACGAATATTTGCTACTAAAAAAATCCCTATACAAATGGTTTTATAGGACAACCAATAACCTAAATATCATAATGTTGTATTTCACTATGCTCACGATATTTTAAACTATATTTTCCTTTACGAGATTACATAAGAATCTAATCATTTATTATGAACTTGAATAAGAATATTTTCGCATTACATCTCATTGAATGTAGATGATCGGTGTAGAGTGGAAATGTAACATTGATTTTATGTTCCCCCTCACAATGTGAAATTTCCATTTATTCAAACTACACAAGACAATAGGAACACACCTTTGCACATAATTGGAAAGAAGAAATCTAAAAATAAAGCACACAACTGAAAAAACACATCAACAATGCTTTGTGTAGCCCCATCACTAGTTATGGATGAGAGGTTTTGATTGACTTCCATGCTCATGTGCCTTCATCCCTTAGTTTCTTGCTACTTAATATAAGAAGTATTCATCACTATCTTTGAGAATTTTCTTTTTCATCATTGGAATTGGTAGACTTCATGTCACAATCACCTTCTTCATCTTTGTTTTTAGAAATGAAAGCTTTATTCTTCAATTTTCCATCAAGGTGACCCCTTGCCCCTTGTTTGCAATACATGATTCCATGTCCAGGAGCATTACAATAGTGACAAAAATTTTTTTATATCGTGGGAGGTTGATCCTTGCTTAAAAGAATATTTGTATAATCCTTTACCATATGATCTATTTTTACCATACATTACACTTTCCTCTAGATCAATTTTCTTGGTTCTATTTTCTTCTTCTATCAGAGAAGAAATTAAATCTTCTAAACTAGGATTTATTTTACTTAATGTAAAAACCATGTTAGAATAGTTGGAAGGCATGCTATTAAGTAATACAAATTTTGCATCATCATCGGGCACATCAACTTTTATTCCAACTAACTGATTTGAAATATAACAAAACTTATTGATGTGTTCAACCATGTTGTCACCTTCTTCCATCTTGAGCCCGAATATATTTTTCTTGAGTGTCACTACTACACTCTATGCTTGTGAACTAAATGTTTTCTCAATTTCATCCAGATGAAATGTGATGTATTTGTTAGATTTATGTGATGCAGGAAGGTATGAGACAATCTCAAGCCAAAACATTATTGTTACTTTTCGATCACTTCTTTCCCATTTTATTGCTTCATCTACGTCATTTGGTTTCTTGATTTTTCCTTTCATAATATCCCATAGATTTTTTTTTATCAACAACTAAGTTCTTACTTTCAATGTATGAAAATATTTTCCTTCAAATTTTACAATATGGTTCAACTTGTCCATTTTGATACTTTTACAATTTCTTAAAGAAATTATTCTTGATATAAAGCGGTGTTGGTTCCCAGTTTTACACTTTTGGGACTGGAAAAAGATTTGAGGTAAGAAAAAGCCTAGAGAATGACATATCATGGGTATTTTTTTATATCTAAGGATGCATTTGACATTCTCTATTACACTATGGTCTATAGGAAATAACTAGGTGGCATATACAAAGGGGATGACTAGACCTGTTGCTTTTGGATCTTCTTAAACTAGGGTGAGAGAAACCACATGGTGACCTAAATGAGGGGAAAATATGTCTATTTATATTCCTTCAAATTAAAAATTATTCGATTTGAAATGAGTATATCCATGAATGTAATATCCACTCATAAGAGTTATCACAAAAGATATCTCACATACTCAATGTATCGAGATAGGTCATTAAAGACAAGTAAGCTTTGATTTTTGTTATACATTATTTACAAAAATTTAGCTAATGAAAATGTTCTCAATGATGTCTAGAATAATATTCATCAAATATTAAGGAAAATTCATTTATGATGAGCAAGGGAAATGTAATATGTAGGAAAATAGAAGCGTGATATGAAAATGTAATGTGTTTGTGAGGGGTAAAATGACGGGATATTCTAGTTATGAGAAAGGGAGATGGATGATTTTTATTTTGTAATAACAAAGTGCTAGTAATTGTGTAGAAGAATTTCTACTTCATAATACACTGAATATGAGATTAAGTAAAAATACCTTTCAAAGGGAAATTTGTATTCATTGATGCTCAACTCCTATAGATGTTAATCACACAACATTGAGGATTCTCACCACAAATGATCGTGTGAGAATTCAAAATATAGTGTTCACAATTTCCATTTTCATACAAAAAGATACACTCGAGAGGCTATCAAAAATAATTTATAGGGATATTGTAATAATGGTTTTATAACCACATCAATTATTTCAAAGTAAGTTATTGAAAAAATATTATTGAGTTAGTAACAAGGAATTCCAATATCCAGAGGTTGATCTAGTGTATTAGATGTAGATATAATGAACATAGATATGCAATAAAAGGTATAATTCATTAATAAAAAATACGATGTGTAAATTTCAAGTCGAGATGAATCAAAACAAACAATATTTATTGAATCTTATTTTTTTGACCAGGGGACATGAACTAGATTCACTCTATGACAACTTATGGATGTACATTGCAACCACCTTAGTATTATAACTTTGAATTCAAATATTTTACATTTTACATAAAATGGGAAATTAGGGCTACAATAATTAAGTTTCAAATTTCATAAATACCAATCCCATTTAATATGAGGATAGGCCCTCATATTTATATAAAAATTCCATGAAGAAACAAACCCAATTTCCCCCAAAACTAGTTTAAAATATTTCATATGCAAAACAAAGGATATTATTCTTTCCACAATGAAAGAGAATCATTTTTAACTGAAAGTATTCTACTTATAACCATAAGCTTCAAATGGTTTACCTATTTACCTTTTATTTGGAGACGTGGACATGCATTGGATATTCCCTCTTATGCCAATGATTTATTTTGTCTTTTCTATTTTGTCACTTTGTCACACATGTGTCATGTGCTTAGTCATGGAATTTTTTTGCCTCGGCACATTAATTTATTTAGAATAGAATTCATTCTCATACTAAGAAATGTGTCACTTTTCTATAAGCTCGCACTTTGCAAGTCGCACAAAAAAGCCGACATATATATATGTGTTCAAATGCCATTAGATCACACTTCGCAGTGTAACCAAAATGACTAAAGCAAACTGAAGACACGTGGAGCCTTTTAAATGGATCGCATTTCGAAAATATGACAAATGCAACATAAAATCTACTTGGAGTAATATTATTGGCTCAAAATTTTCAAATGTTAGAACTAGAAAACAAGGGGCGAGATAATAAGAAATATGGAACAATTCTATTGGTCGAGTATTTTGCAAATGTCGAGAGGATAGCAAATCAAAGTCCGAAAACATGAAGACATGAGTAAAGCCCTTATTGGCTCGCATATTACAATTGAAAATCAGATAAACAATATTATTGACACCACAAAGCAAGATGGAGCCTTTTGATTGGCTTGGGATTCATAAAAACTAACAAATGTGAAGCTAGCTGGAGTAATATGATTGGCTTAAGCTTCACAATCAAAAGAAGTCAAATAAGTATATTAGGCGAAGCCAAATGGCACTAGAGGATTGGCTGAAGATTCACAAAGATAGAAAGATGTCAGATTGAAGCCATTTGGCACTCTAAGAGAGGGTGCGACTTCACAAACATGAAAAAACAAAAAAGAAGCTACATGGAGCAATATTATTGGTCCAAACTTTATAAAAATAAAATCTGGAAATATGAAGCCAAATGGAACAAAATGATTGGCCAAAGCTTTGAAAATAAAAAAACTAAAAATACAAAGATGGATGGCATAAAAATATTGGCACAAGCTTTGCAAAAAAAAAATTAGTGAAAAATAAAGATTTTTACTTGCTAGAAAGAGACTTAAAATCCCCAAAAATATAGATCTAAATAAATATTTCAGATCCACATTCAAAAAAAAATTGAAACAATCATTTATAGTTAGAAAAATTATAAAAATAACACACTGAGACAACAAATTCAATCCAAGTAAATGGATAAAATGAAATCAGAGGTAAAGATATAAGCAAACAAAAGCTTAAACATGATCTAAACAACCATTTATCCCATTTTTAATCAATATTTCAAGCAATATTAGGTGGGAATTGGAATTTTAAACCTGGTTAGCTTGAACATGACTGTGGAACTTTTGGGTCTCATAGATCTGTCAATAAACTTAAAGTTTCTTCACTCTTTCAAGTCAAAAGACTTCTAGATTGATCTTGCACATGCAAAATCACCAAGCTATGATATGATGTTAGATTTAGTAGGAAAAATGAGATCTACAGATTATAGATTCACCATTAAGGCCGAAGATTATAGATTATGATGTACAGTCGATTTAGACTAAGCTATAACTTGAACTAGAGAGTGAATAACAGAGCTTAAAGAGAAAATAATGAGAAAGAGCTGAAAGAAAATAACAAGAACAAGAACAGTGACACATTACACCAGATATAAGTGGAGAAACTTGAAGGAAAAACTCCACTATAAAAGCATTGTCTTTTATTCAAAATCTGCTACAATTTCACCCATAACTTCCAATTCACTCCTTAGCTATATTTCACATCTCCAAAGCTATGTCTCAAGTTTTTTCAATAGCTTAAAACATTCAGTTAATTATCCCGTCCTATATACAACTTGTAATACGTAATATAATCTGCATAGCCATTATAGACAGTTAGAAAGTCAATCCCAAGAGGGATCACCCAATAAATTGGGTGGGTGAATTGGTCAGACCACTTCACTCTTTGAGTGTGAAAGAATTCACACTTAAATTTTGATCAGACAAACTATTAATGATTTTGGGCGTGCCCAAGTGGCTAATCCCACTTAACATTATCACCCCACCAATCCCCGTAATGTTAAGTGGGAAAACCCAATCGGAGACGTGCCAAGTTTCACACTCTTGAATGATTAAGGCTTAACATGCAAACAAGGAAAATCCGTAGATCTTCCCAAACAAAGGTTCATAAGACTATTTCTTTATAATATGAAGACTTACAATAGACTATGGAGCCAAAGGCATACCCATGACTGAAGCTTCACTGGGATTTATAAGTAACTTCAAAAAATAGTGAAACATTTACTTATTACAATTAGAGGAAGTATTAGAAGTTTGAACAGGTCATAAAGAGGTGGCATTGTCATGCACACTCACCCTCAACGTCAAATCTAACGAGCCCAATAAGACACGAAACTTACAAAACTTGACACAATACACTTTGGTTTTGTGAAGATATGTGTAACATTCCCATTTTAAGACTTTAGAAATTTTTATTTTTTTATCATCCATAATGTTCTCTATTCTAAATTAACATAATTTATAACACACATTCCAATGCCAATCCATCTCATAACAGAAAACCATATGTAGTTGTAATGACTTGGTGAAACACCGATCTCTCATTTCATGACTCAGTATTAAACCGATCTCTCATGTTAACTCAATAATGTGTATACAATGTATACTTGGTTCTTTTACCCTTTTAGGGGTACCCAAGTGTTCTGTTTAAGAGGCCTATCGATTATTTTTATTGATATTCATCGAAATCACACTTCTTAAACTAGGTGATACGAACAACACAACCCAATAGCTTGTGATACTTTGGCCAAAGTTTTAAAACATGTTTATCATGTTAACATTCCTTGATGACATACTCATTAAATGGAATAAGTCCCTCACCACACTTGTTCTATTATCTAGAGTAGTATTTACCGACTCTATCAGGCACATTTGATTCAAGGTTTCATACTAGTCAAGGGTAGAAAAATGCACTTGTGTGGAAGACTACTCATGGTGACTGAGGGCACATAAACATACTCAATAAAATTACATCTATTGAGTGTGTCTATTTATCCTAAGTCAACATGAATTGACCTCGACACTAGATCATGTTCCCATACCGTATAGGGCGAGAACCATGATCAATCAAACACTTATATCAGTCAAGTTAAACAAACTATGTAGGGTGTTGACACCTATAAATTGCTTCATAGTATCCTCATAATGAATCTTGTCATTATGAAGGTATTACACTATAATTGATGTGTATCAACATCAAACCGAGTTTCCTAAACTGGATGAAGATACCTTAGATTATAAGTTTATTGTCTGCTTAATTACTTCATTAAAGATTAATTACGACAATGCCCATAGATTCAACTAGGTCATTTAACCTATAAGGTTACAAGTTGAAGTTATATGAGAAGTAGTTATGAAGGTAAAATTTGCTTCCTAACCATTCAATTACATGTTTAAGTTTATCATTAAATGAAACAACTTGTATCATGTAATGACATAATAGATCTTATAGTTATGAAAGTGTGTTAATTAGTTCCTTACTTATTTCAGCCCTAGCTTAAATAAGTTCCATAAAAACCCTTTTTATTTTAGACTTCATGGAGATGAAGTATAAATTACATTTAAATCCTTTCAAAACATTCCAGTTTATGATTAAGGAAATCTACCTAAGGAAGTACACATGCAACCATTTACTTACAACATTCATAACACTTTAAACAAGTTCTTAAATTATGTCTCAATGATTGATCTCAAGGGAATTATCCTTTTTCCCTATATTATGGACTAATGTCCATTTATGAAAACTGATTTCATATGTTCCAAATACATCCATAATTCATACATATATATATCTATAAAAATCAATCATAGTTATTTATATTGTTTTAAGATCTACTTATTCAACTTATTAGTTGTATCTCTTTTATTTGAGAACAACCAACTAAGATTTCATATTCACAACTCATAGTTTTATAATATAAGAACTATTAAGTTCCAATTTCCATAGCTCTAAAATACATATACTTCTATCCTTCATTTATGATATTACTTAATAGTACCCCACAATATATGCCAAAGAAGGTATTTCTATAAGGTAGAAATCAACAATCATCACATTATTTATTGATAAAAAAGGAGTTATACATTCATTAAATTTAGAAGTATTTCAGAGATTACAAAGTGTCATAAAACAAGAAAAACTAGTTTTATTACAACTATTTTTTTTGACAAGTACATCTCAAGTAATGACGCCACATATCATCATAATAAAGATACAATTTATTTAGTAAAATAGATGTAACTTTCTATATGTCTTTCTCCTTTCATATTTTACGAAATCCATCTGCAAAATTGTTAGCATGGGTCAATTCATTTAAACTGAGCATGATAATAACTATAACATTAAAATGTTGTGCTTTTAACTAACTGTTTCATAAAAAGAACTTTGTTGTTTATGAAACAGTTCTGAAAACACAACCATATAAACAAAAAGACTTATCCATAAAATAATACAAACTAAGAAGAAGAGAGAGATGTTTTAAAGTTTCTAATGCTAAAGTAAGGTTTAGTTAATCATCCTATCAACCCTAACTTTTCATCATAAAACTCTTTTCAACATGCTAGAAATAAAACAACAAAATTACAGAAAGGAAATTCATATTTCATCCTAACTTTACCTTATCATTCAATTTCCAAAAATAAGATCCTCCTATCATCCAGTTCTAACTTTTCAAGAATTAATACTAGATACAAAAATCTACCCATCTGAATAGGTGTACTGTTTTCTATTTTAAGAGAACATCAAAATCAATACATGAAGGAATTGACATACCAAACAAAATTATAATCCCTTAGAAAATCATGAATATTTCATGCTCAACACAGAGGTTACATTTGGATTTATTAAGATTATATCTCTATCTTCCAGAGAAAGAAGACTTGATAAATTAGAAAAACAAAGGTTAGCTCTCAGAAGATATACTCTAAAAGACTTGAGTGAGTTCATTTCAAGTTCCACTCACAAAACAATCATAACTAACACTCTACAGTCCTAACAACTACATTTCTATAGCAATCGAAAGCCAAAGGAATATGAGATAATAATTTAGATCCACACACAAATTTTGACCAACTACTATCAAATCTAGAAAAGGTAGAGTGGTTATAGTTCATAACTAAACTAGACAATATCATTCCATTTTACCTTATGCCAGAGTTCATCCAAAGGAATGTTTACAAAGGTAATGAGTAAATAATATTCTTGTTTTGAAGAAAAAGACTTCAACCATGTCCTCAAGAGACTCATCAACACAACAGTCTTAAAGATATCAAAGTATCTAAAAGATTCTAGCTAATATATCAGTTTAAGAGAAAAGAAAACAATTATACATCAAGTAGGTTCGGTTTCCAAAACCCCAATGTTAGAACAACTTGAAAATGGAAAAAATTAATCAAAAAAACCTCCCTTTATAAAAAAATTGATAGGGCATTAAAGAACGATAATGAGGAATCCTCAACCATTCACCATTTCACAAACTAATCATCCACTCCATGCAAAGATGGAAAAAAGGGAACATACTACTTCAAGAGAAAGGCATGAACAAATTTGAATGTCCCAAAAGGATTTACAAGCTCAAACCTAAAACACCAATGTAACCTAGAGTTGGATAACCACAACGATCCAAAAAAAGAACCAAAAACATAAAATACGACAAGAAAAACCATTTGTCCTTTCTCTACACAAAATTAAAATCACCATTCACTTATTGAATCGAATAATAAATTATTGTTTCAATAAATTAGAAATCTCGGTGAAAGAAAGGATAGGAGGGTAGCCTAGATCTAGTTCAGTTAGTCCCACACAGAACTATCAATTAACAAAACAAGAAGGAGAGAAATATCATTCGAACCACTTCCTTTCAAAAAAATTCAACAACAACCAACGATATAGAGAGAAATTCCCAAAATCTAAAAGATCGCAAAGGTATCCAAAATCCCAAGGTGGGTTTAAGAGAATATGAACAATACTCAACAAAACAAAACCAAATTTCAAAACAGTTTTTCCTGTACACTTTCAACAAAATGATCTAAGACTTGATACGATACCCAATAAGAGTTTTTCTATATATAAACACATCTTTGGGCATTCCAAAGCAAGAAGAAATTACAGTCATGAAACAAGTTGAGCAAAATGATAGTCTCAACTTCTATTATCAAGAAAACAACCCAAAACAAAGAGCTCACAACAACACGAACAATGACATAAAGCAAAAAAATGGAGATTTCTTCAAACTATATTCCTATCAACAATAAAGTAAAGAGGCATGCAAGTTAAGATCTATAGATTTGCACGAGTCACAATTTTTTTAATAGTATTTACAACCTCAACATAAGATTTCAATAAGTTAGAGAACCACATAGAATTGTTCTAATAACATGAAGGTCTGAATTTACAAACAAGAAAGCATTGCAGTCGCAGATTCACATTTCCATATTTTTTTATCAATAATGAGGAACCAGTAGAATCTGAAGAAACAAAACAAACATCATTGAAGAAAGAATAATCAATCATAAAAACAAAAACAAAAGATTTCCACAAAGAGCATATTTGTTTTTATGAAGTACTTAAGTAAAAGAAAAAGACTTAATGAATAGGGCCTAGCATGTCTGATAGAGCTCCTATCTTCACATTTTCACAAGAAAATATCCAAGCAGAGCTTCAATTCCTTCCCATGAATGCCAACAACCTAAAACCTTCTCTACTTCCTCTTATAGATCCATAGTGCTATTTTCATCTTCTAATGCCATGCAAGGTAAAACATTCATGCAAGGATTTGAACTGTGGTTCGAAGAGAAAAACCACATGCAGAGCTAAAGCTCAAAAAATACCAAATGACCAAAACAAAACTGAAACCCCTCTTCTTTCCATCTTCCTCCTTCCTAGGTGGTTTTTCACCATTTCCAAAAATATTAAATGCCAAACAAGACTGACATTCCTTCCACATCTCCCGCCACCGCCAACTTGTATGTGGTTATATATAAATTCAAAAATGCATGCAACTAACACTTTGGTGGAGGTGCCAACTAGACTACCTATCAATTTTTATGCATTCGCCAAATTTGGAAACTTCAAAGAGATAAACATGCCTTTAATTCCTCATAAATTCCTAGAGGTTGGTGCCACTAACCTTCCCCCTTGTTCATGTCATCCCATAGGCCCCTTTTAGGTTAGCCAAACATTAGGTTAGGTTCAACATTAGTCTAGGATTTAACTTAGGTCCTTAGGTCTAAGTCTAAGGTTTTAGTCTTAGGTCCTTTAATTATTAACATCACACATTAATAAAAGAACATAGTAACTTAGAATAGGTTACAACTTTAGAATTGGGTTACCAATTTATGGAACATAGTTTAATTAGGTTCCTAGTTTATAGTAAGAATTGCATCCCAAACTTACCAAAGAAGAACCAAATTACCGTCCAAGATCACATATGAAGCAGGAAGCCGTAGAGATCATTCGTGACTTCAGGACAATAAGAATTCAGAGATCACATGATCTGTCTAGCTTGGTCAATATGACCACAAAGTTATGAATTAGAAGCATACCTTGGATCAATGAAATTGATCTAAGGTAATGTTGTTCTGTATCCAAAAATTATGAAAACTAAAGCATAGATTTGAGTGCAACAAAGACTCATGGATTAGTTTATCTAAATCAATTTCTTATTTCCCAAGCAATGAATTATAAGAAGAGATGAATTACTTCATTTTCTATTCAACATAAACATGGTAGAATTATACCTATTTTAGTAGATAACATATTATCTACAACAAACATGATTTCTTGATTCACAAGAGTACACCGTCTTCAACAAGAATCACATGTCAACGTTTGCAACTTCAAAAATAGAAGTCATCATAGATATCAACCATGTTAGAGGTGTTAAATACCTCCCTCCTAAAAATCATCATCATCCTGATGATTAACTTAGTCCACATTATCAATAACAAAAAAATGATCATAATTGTTGTTCTTTCATCCATGAATTCAAAAACATAAACCAGATTTGAGAATTTCCAATTTTCATAATTTATTACAGCATTAAAATAATTATTTTAGTACTAATGAATATAGTACTTGCCTAAAACAGGAAGAATTAATGATAAGTTAAAAAAAGTCTTTAATTGTTATCAATTAATAGAACTAATTCCATTCAAATAAATGAGGAAAAATAATTCTCATGTCCTCCAGGTTTCCCCATGTTACACTTTCTTCATTAAACTGGTCCCACTTTGAACCTTACATTGACTAATTTAACAAATTTTTAAGTGAAAATGGTGAATTTCCAACACTCTTATGGGTTCAATCATGATTATTCCTAGGTCTTGGACCTGGAAGGAATCTCAATTTAACACATGTGATAAATCTGAAATGCATTTCTTAAGCAAAGAAATATGGAAAACATCATGCATTTGTGACAAAGCAGAGGGTAATTCTAAAAAATAAGCTACATGATTGATTACTTGAACAATCTTGAAAGGTCCCACATAACGAGGTGATAATTTGGATTCCTTTCTAAATGTTATAGAACTATTTTTCGGCTTAACGTAAAAATACCTTTTCACCAAGTTAAAATGTCTTATCAACCATTTTCAAATCTGCATAACGTTTTTGCATATCTATTACTTCTTTTAAACATTCACGAATCATTTTAACTTGTGGTTCAATTTCAATAAGGATTTCGGGTCCAATTACCTCTCTGTCTTCAATGCTATCCCAACTAATTGGGGTTCTGCATTTCCTTCCGTACACTACTTCAAAAGGTTCCATCTTCAAAGACGCATGGTATGTATTATTGTATGTGAATTAAACTAAAGGAAGATATTCTTCCCATTTGTACTACTAATCCTTGTAGTACATTCATAACATATCTTCCAAAACCTGATTAACTCCCTTAGTTTGACCATATGTTTCCAGATGGTAAGAGGAACTAAAATTTAGTTTAGTTCCTAAGGATGCATTAAGCGTTTTTCAAAATCGAGATGTCATTCTAGGGTATCTATCGAGATATAATCAATCCAGGTACTCCATGCAATATAAAAATTTCATGCATAAATAATTTTGCTAAAATAGGTGAATCATCCTTAAGATTACCAACAAGATAAAATGTGCTACTTTTGTCGGTTTATTAACGAGAACTAAAATAACATCATGTTTATTTCTTGATATAGGTAGCCCCGAACAAAATCCATGCTAATTACTTACCACTTATATTGTGGTATTCTACGAGGATAAAGTAAACTCATTAGGTGCATATGCTTAGCATTAACACATTGAGATTCCAAGCAAAGTGTGTCACAAAATCACTTATGTCTTTCTTCATCTCAATCCAAAAATATTGTTGTTTTACATCAGTAAGCATTTTTGTAATCTTGGGATATCTTGAGTAAGTGAAGTATGAAATTCCATCATCAAATTTTTCCTCAAATCTTTTCCCGAAGGTACATACACCTTCTTATCATACCTCAAAATTTTTTTGTTATAAAAGTGAAAACCTTTATACCTTTTTTCATTTGGATCTGTAATAAATGTTGTTTTTAGCTGTTGAAAGTAAAAATCAGATTCCATGATTCTTTTTACCTCATATTTAAACTAAGTTCTCAAAGTTATAAGTGCACACATATGTTTCTTATGACTTAGTGCATCTTCCACTTTTCCTTTTATGTAACTTATGTCAAAATCATATTATGACAAAAACTCTAACCATCTTTGTTGTCTTGTATTGATTTGGTTGAGTCAAAATATATTTCAGCCAAAATGATCAGTCTTTAATTCAAAATGTCTTCCCAAAAGATAATGTCTCCATACTTGAAATGCATGAATTATGGCAAGTAAGTT
This sequence comes from Taxus wallichiana var. yunnanensis, assembly GCA_018340775.1. Lineage (NCBI taxonomy): Eukaryota > Viridiplantae > Streptophyta > Pinopsida > Cupressales > Taxaceae > Taxus > Taxus wallichiana. The sequence goes on from CM031242.1 coordinate 74,673,917, forward strand.
CTAGGTCATGGGAAACATAATTCGAATCATAAAACTTGAGTTTTCTACTCTCATATGCTATAACATGTTCATTTTGTAACAAAATACCTCCGAGTGCTTCGGAAGCATATGCAACTCTTTGTAAAGTTTCCATTTGGATCGTGTACATCAAAAATAGGTGCAGATGTTAATTGATCCTTAAGAGTTTTAAATGCTGATTCACATTTTTCACTTCACACCAATTTCTTATCTTTCTTTTGTAATGAAGTTATTGGTGCAGTGACTTTTAAAAAATTCTTAACAAATTTTCTATAGTAACCAACAAGACCCATGAAGCTTCTAACTTCATGTACATTCTTAGGTGCAGGCCACTTAGTTATTGCAACAATATTTGATGGATCAATTACTATTCCATCCTTACTTATGACATGTCATAAATAGTGCACTTCTTGTCTCATAGAAAGAAAATTTGGATAACTTACCATACAATATTCTTTTTCTTAAGATTTCAAGTACTATTTTCAAATGCTCATGATGCTCATCAATGATTTTAGAATAGATAAGAATATTGTCCAAGAATACAAGTACAAACTTGTCTAGGTATTCTTGAAAGATATTATTCATTAAATTCATAAAAGTTGCAGGTGCATTTTTAAAACCGAAAGGAAAAATTGTAAACTCATAATTCCCATACCTTGTCCTAAATGTTGTTTTATGAATGTCTTTAATTTTGATTATTAACTAGTGATACAGAATAAAGATCTATCTTAGAGTATATGGATACAACATGAATCTAATTAAACAGATCATCAATTTTGGGAAGCGGATATCTATTTTTGATTGTTACTTTGTTTAACATCCTATAATCAATACACAATCTAAGTGTTCCATCTTTCTTTTTCACAAAAATTACCGGTGCTCCCTAAGGTGAGACACTCGAGTCTTATCAAACCTTTAGAAAATAGTTCTTGTAACTATGTGCCTTAAGCTCTACCAATTCAATGGTAGTCATTCGATATGGTGCCTTGGAAATAGGTTCAATTCTCGGTTTGATCTCAATTGTGAAATCAAACTCTGTTTGGGTGGAAGACCAGGTAGTTCTTCTAGAAATACATCACTAAAATCTCTTCACATCGATATTTTTCTAAGAAATCACTATCCCCTTCAAATTGTTTTAGAAATTTTTACTACATATAAGGTGAAACCTTTGTTTTGGCCTTTTAAAGTTGCATAGATAACATTTTCCTGACTGATATTTTTCATTTTATCCCTTGGATGTCTACTATTTTCTACAGATCATCAAGACAACTAATGTGTTTTTCAAAATAATCTACTTTTGCTTTATGTTCAGCAAGCTAGTTAACACCTATTATCACATCATAAGACCCCAAAGGAGAAACATAAAGATAAAATTTAGTGGAAAAAATAGGTAAGTCTAGGACTACTCCAAAAAGATACTTACTAACTGTGTGGACAACATTATTCCCATAATGTACAACCCAAAATTTTTCATTTTTCCATCTTTTGTTTTTAGTTTTGTAGCTAATTTAGTAGAAACAATGCATTCAAAGTAGCTCAATATAAAAATTATAGTAACATGTATACAAAATAATTTACGGCACTTCTATAGGTGTAACATGCTTTTCTTGCTTGCTATATCACTACATCGCAACATATATCTTATGTTATTGATTGTTGTCATCCTTAGAGGGAACTGATTTTCATAATGATCTTTGCCACAATTGTAGCAGCCCCCTATAGGCCCTCTTTTAGGTTCAAATTTATTTCTAGCCTTGAAATTGTTGTTCTGTCCCCATAAGACTTCTGTCCATTATTATTGTTCTTTACGAAATTGTTTCGTAAACATTTGCAACATGTTTATTTGTTGCTATTTTCTTATTGTTATCAGTAAAACAATTATTTTTAGTACCAAACTTATTCCATGCCCCCTTTTTGTGTGTAAGAGATGAAGAAGAAGTAGGATTTTTCTTTCTATTTTCTTCCTTATAAATGAGACATTACTTTCAATTTCTTTTCCTTCTAAATGTCCTTTTCCACAACCCATTCCATGGTAGTTAGGATGTGAGCATCTACCCTACCCCCTATGATAGGTTTTAATCCCATAATGAATTTTCGTATCCCGAAATTATAATCAATTTGATAATGAGGTACGTACTTAAAAATCTTAGTAAACTCTCCCGAGTAATTTTTACGCTTAACTTTCCCTGAGTTAAGTTCTAAAATTTAGTCATCTTCTGATCATAATAAAGTTTTGGCAGCCAACATTTCCTAAAATAATTCTTAAATTGATCCCAAGTGATGTTTGTTTCATCAATTTTTAGTTCAACCTTACGACTATCCCACCAGGAAGATGCCTCATGGGAAATTTGATAAGCTCCCCATACTGCTTTAGTTTCCTCCGAGAAGTTCCTTATTGCAAATTACTTCTCCATTTCACTGAGCCAATTCTTAGCTCCATCCCCTAGTGTAGTGCCATCAAAATTGGGTGGACTTATCCTTTTATGTCATTTGTGAGTTCAACTACCAATCTTTCCTTTTTATTTTCAGGCTAATTGGGTACATTTGCATTAGCATTTACAACATTATTATTATCAATGCCCAAATTTTCAACATTGACATTGTCTAAAAAAGGTGACTAATTGTTATTTCCAGCATCTTCTTCCTCCTCCTTATTACCGACAACTTACTGTTTAAGTACAACCAAACGATCTCTTGTGTCTAATAGGGAAACAAGGATCTCATCAAGTTTTTATGTGGTAGATGCCTCTCCACCTAGAGGTGGGTTGTTTGCACCATTCCCCCTTGTTCTAACAATTTTCTGTTAATAAGAAAATTAAGTTTTCATCAGATTATGGACTCAATAGGTCCAAAAGCTGCAACCTTCAACTTTGATACCAAGATGTAACATTCCCATTCGAAGACTTTAGAAATAAGATATATTTTTTTTATCATTCATAATGTTCTTTGTTCTAAATTAACAAAGTTTAGTACACATATTCCAATGCCAATCCATCTCATAACAGAAAACCATATGTAGATGTAATGATTAGATGAAACACCTATCTCCCATTTCATGACTTGGTATTAAACCTATCTCTCATGTTAACTCGATAATGTGTATACAACATATACTTGGTTATTTTACCATATTAGGGGTACCCAAGTGTTCTATTTAAGATTCCTATCTGAATATATGTTACTATATTCATATGAAATCATGCTTCTTAAACTAGGTGATACAGGAAAATGTAACCAACAACTTGTGATACTTTGGTAAAAAAATTTAAACATGTTTATCATGTTTACATTCCTTGACGACATAATCTTCAAATGGAATAAATCCCTCACCACACTTGTAAGTTGGGATGTGAACATTACAAGTAAGATGGGGAATGGTTGAGGCTGATTGGTGGTTGGGATGTGAACATTTACTAATTGCTTTGTAAGTCGAATCGATTCTAGGTTTCATACTAGAAAAGGGAAACAACATGCACTAGTGTGGATGACTACTCATGGTGACTAAGGGTACATAGACATAATCAATTGAATTATGTCTATTGGGGTGTCTAGTTATCCTAAGTCAACGTGAGTTGACCTCGACACTAGATCATGTTCCCATCCCTGTATAGGGAAGAACCATGACCCATTCAAACACTTATGTCAATCAAGTTAAAAAAAACTATATAGGGTGTTGAGACATATGTACTACATCATAATATCCTCATAATGAATCTTTTCATTGTGAAGGTAGTACTACTTGTAGTTGATGTGTATCAACATCCAACCAATTTTCCTCAACTGGACGAACATACCTTAGATTATAAGTTTATTGTCCCGCTTAATCACTTCATTAAAGATTAATTACAGCAATGCCTAAAGATTCAACTAGGTCATTTAACCTATAAGGTTACAAGTTGAAGTTACATGAGAGGTAGGTATGCAGGTAAAATCTACTTCCTAACCACTCAGTTACATGTTTAAGTTTATCATTAAACAAAATAACTTGTATCATGTAATGACATAATAGATCTTATAGTTATGAAAGTGTGTTAATTAGTTCCTTACTTATTTCAGCCCTAGCTTAAATAAGTTCCATATAAACCCTTTTTATTTTAGACTTCATGGAGATGAAGTCTAAATTACATTTAAATCCTTTCAAAGCATTCCAGTTTATGATTAAGGAAATATTCCTAAGGAAGTACACATGCAACCATTTACTTACAACATTCATAACATTTTAAACAAGATCTTAAATTATGTCTCAATAATTGATCTCAAGGGAATTATCCTTTTCCATATATTATGGACTAATGTCCATTTATGAAAACTCGATTCATATGTTTCAAATACATCCATAATTCACACACACACACACACATGTATATATCTATAAAAATCAATCATAGTTCTTTATATTGTTTACAGATCTACTTATTCAACTTATTAGTTGCATATCTTTTATTTGAGAACAACCAACTAAGATTTCATATTCACAACTCATAGTTTTATAATAAAAGAAATATTAAGTTCCAATTTCTATAGCTCTAAAATACATATACTACTCTCCTTCATTTATGATATTACTTAATAGTACCCCACAATCTATGCCAAAGAAGGTATTTCTATAAGGTAGAAATCAACAATCATCACATTATTTATTCATAAAAAAGGAGTGATACATTCATTGAATCCAAAAGTATTTTAGAGATTACAAAGTGTCATAACAATAGTATAAAACTAGTTTTATTACAACTCTCTTTTCCGACAAGTACATCTCAAGTAATGATGCCACATATCATCATAATAAAGATACAATTTCTTTAGTAAAACATATGTAACTTTCTATATGTCTTTCTCCTTTCATCTTTTACAAAATCCATTTGCAAAATTGTTAGCACGGGTCAGTTCATTTGAATTGAGCATGATAAGAACTATAGCATTAAAACATTGTGCTTTTAACTAACTTCTTCATAAAAATATCTCTTTTTTATGAAATAGTTTTGAAAACATGACCATATAAACAAAAATACTTATCCATAAAATAATACAATCCAAGAAGAAGAGAGAGATGTTTTAAAGTTTCTAATGCTAAAGTAAGGTTTAGTTAATTAGCCTATCAACCCCAACTATGACTCTTTTCAACATGCTGTAAATAAAACAACATAATTAAAGAAAGGAAATTCATATTTCATCCTAACTTTACCTTATCATTCAATTTCCAAAATAAGATCCTCCTATCATCTAGTTCTAACTTTTCAAGAATTAATACTAGATAAAAAAATCTAACCACATGAATAGGTGTTCTGCTTGCTATTTTAATAGAGCATCAAAATCAATACATGAAGGAATGGACAGACCAAACAAAATTATAATCCATAAGAAAATCATAAATATTTCATGCTCAGCACAAAGGTTACATTTGGATTGATTAATATTATATCTTTATGTTCCAGAGAAAGAAGACTTAATCAATTAGAAACAAACAGGTTAGCTCTTAGAATATATACTCTAAAATACCTTAGTGAGTTCATTTCAAGTTCCACTCATAGAATAGTTATAACTAACACTTTTTAGTCCTAACAACTGCATTTCTATAGCAATCGAAAGCCAAAGGAAGACGAGCTAATCATTCAGATCCACACACAAGTTTTAACCAACCACTATCAAATCTAGAAAAGGTAGAGTGGTTATAGTTTAGAACCAAACTAGACAATATCATTCCCTTTTATCTTATGCTAGAGTTCATCCAAAGGAATGATTACAAAGGTAATGAGTAAATAACATTCTATATTTGAAGAAAAAGACTTCAACCATGTCCTCAAGAGACTCATCAACACAACAATCTCAAATATATCAAAGTATCTTAAAGATTCTAGCCAATATATCAGTTACAGAGAAAAGAAAACAATTATACATCAAGCAGGTTTGGTTTCCAAAACCCCAATGTTGGAATAACTCAAAAAGAGCAACAATAAATCAACAAAACCTCCCTTTATACAAAATAAATAGGGAATTAAAGCACGATAAGGAGGAAGCCTCAACCATTCCCCATTTCACAAACTAATCAGCCACTCCATGTAAACATGGACAAAAATAAAAAGGGAACAGACTACTTCAAGAGAAAGGTAGGAACAAATTTGAATGTCCCAAAAAGATCAACAAGCTCAAACTTGAAACACCAATGTAACTCAGAGTTGGATAACCACAACGATCCAAACAAAGAACCAAAAACATAACATATGACAAGAAAAACCGTCTGTCCTTCCTCCACACAAAATTAAAACCACCATTCACTTATTCAATTGAATAATAAAGTATTGTTTCAATAACTTAGAAATCTCAGTGAAAGAAAGGATATGAGAGTAACCTAGATCTAGTTCCAGTTAGTCCCACAAAGAACTATCAATTAACAAAACCAAAAGGAGAGAAAGATCATTCAAACCACTTCCTTTCACAAAAGTTCAACAATAACCAACGATTTAGAGAGAACTTCCCAAAATCTAAAAAGATCTACAAATGTACCCAAAATCCTAGGGTGGGTTTAAGAGAACACAAACAATACTGAAAAAATAGAACCAACTTTCACAAACACTCTTTCCTATACACTTTCAAAAAAATGAGATAAGACTTTATATGATACCCAATAAGAGTTTTTGAGATCTAAACACATACTGGGCATTCCATGTAAGAAGAAATTACAGTCATGAAACAAGTTGAGAAAAATGATGGTCTCAACTTCTATTATCAAGAAAAAAACCCCAAACAAAGAGCTCAGAACAACCTGAACAATGACATAAAGATACAAAATGGAGATTCCTTCAAGCTAGATTCCTATCGAAAACAATAAAGAGGCATGCAAGTTAAGTTCTACAAATTTTCATGAGTCATGAAATTGTTAATAGTATTTAAAACCTCCACATAATCTTTCAATCAGTCAGAGAACCACATAGACTTGTTCCAATAACATGAAGGTTTGCATTTACAAACAAGAAAACATTTCATTCCTAGTTCACACTTCCATATTTTGTATCAACAATGAAGAACCATTAGAATCTAAAGAAACAAAAAAACACCATTGAAGTAAGAATAATCAATCATAGAAACTAAACCAAAATGTTTCCACAAAGAGCAAATTTGTTTTTATGAAGCACTTAAGTAAAAGCAAAAGACTTAATGGATAGGGCCTATCATGCCTGATAGAGCTCCTGTCTTCACTTTTTCACATAAAATCTCCAAGCAGAGCTTTGATTCCTTCCCACAAATGCCAAAAATCTCCTCAAAACCTTCTCTACTTCCTCTTATAGCTCCACAATGCTATTTTCATCTTCTAACACCATGTAAGGTAAAACATTCATGCAAGGATTTGAACTATGGTTTGAAGAGAAAAACCACATGCAGAACTAAAGCTCAAAAAGACCAAATGACCAAAAAAAAACTAAAACCCCTCTTCTTTCCATCTTCCTCCTTCCTAGGTGGTTTTTTGCCATTTCCAAAAATATTAATTACCAAACAAGACCTGACAGTCCTTCCACATATCTTGCCACCGCTAACTTGTATGTGGCTATATCTAAATTCACAAATGCATGCAACTAAGTCTTAATCACAATAAAAAAAAAATTATGCATCATTAGAAGAAGAATAAACAAGACCAAAATTGATTGTGCCTTTGATATATTTCAAAAAAATTGTTTCCATTTTCCAATGATCCTCATAAGGTTCTTACATAAATCTTGACACTACTCCTACTGCATAAGAAATATCAGGTCTAGTAATAGTCAAATAGATCAAACTACCAACTAGCTACCTATAAAGAGTAGGATCAAATTTAGCACAAGCTGGTTTAGGATCAAACTTAACACCAACTTCAATAGGAATGGCAACATGCCTACAATAAAACATGTTAAATATCTTAAGAAGATTAACAACATACTGATATTGAGATGCAACAATAAATTTATGATCTTGAATGATAATCATGCCAAGAAAATGATTTAATAAACCCAAATCAGTCATTTCAAAATGTTGTTTTAATCTTTGTTTGATTCTTACAATTAGACTTTTATCACTGCTAGTAATCAAAAGATCATCTACATACAAGACAATAATGATAATATGATTGTTATCAAACTTGAAAAATAAATCATTATCAGAACAACAATTAGTAAAGCCAAGGTCTTGAAAGAAACAATTAATTTTAGCATACCAAGCTCTAGGAGCTTGTTTAAAACATAACAAGAATTTTAAAGCTTACTGACATAAAGTTAATTTCCAGAGCCTTAAAGTATTTAGGCTGACTCATATAGATTTATTATTTTAAGTCACCATTTAAAAAGTAATTTTGACATCCATTTGATGAATCTCCCAACCATATTGGGTGGCCAATGCAAGAAGAACTCTTACAGTTCTCATCTTAGCAACATGAGAAAAAGTCTCAACATAGTCAATACCTGGTTTCTAAGTGAAACCACAAGATACTAGCCTTGCTTTGAACTTTTCAATCTCTCCTAGAGAGTTATATTTGATTTTAAACAACCACCTAGATCCTACAATGCTTCTCTTAGAAGGAGGGACTAGTTCCCAAGTATCATTTTTTATTAAAGCATTGTATTCATCCTTCATAGCTTGAAGTCATTTTTCATCTTGAGATTCTTCTTCAAAGGATTTTGGTTCTACCTCATAGAGTGTCATCAAGGCATTGTATGAGTGATAAATTCAAGTCGATTTCTAAGAGTATCAAGCTAAGAGTTTTGAACAAGATTTTTAGCCCATCTAGGAATATTAGGTTACAAGACATTTTCAAATGACTCCCCCTCAATATCCATCATATCTATATCATTATAATCAACCTCTTGAAATTATTTTTCCATAATGTCAATAGGAGGATTATCAAGATCTATCTCTAGAGAAGGAGCGGAAGGTTCATTAGGATCAATAGAGAAAGTTATTTTTAAGACTTGAACATTTCCGTTTTCAAAAATGTCATGCTTGAATGGATCATAGACTCTTAAACCTTTAGTTTTATAGCCATAGTAAAAAATTAAAATAAAAAGAGTTTGGATCAAGATTATTACTTTTAGCTTTTGGAATGAATATGGAAGGACTGCCAAATATTCTTAGGTGAGAGATATCTGGTTTTTGCTTTTTCCATACTTCATGAGGAGTAGCTTGATGAAGAGGTTTTGTAGGTAGTCTATTTAAAATATAGAAATCAATGTTCATAGCTTCATCCCATAAGAACTTAGGAACATTAGAAGCATGAATCATAGTCCTATCCATTTCTAAGACAATCCTATTCTTTCTTTCTACAATGCCATTTTGCTGAGGGGAATAGGGAGTGGTCAATTCTCTTTGAATTCCACATGACACACAAAACTCATCAAAGGATTTTCTGACATATTCACCTCCATTATCAGTCCTAATTATCTTAATTTTTAGATTTGAAGCATTCTCAACTAGAGCTTTAAATTCCTGAAATTTAGATAGGACATCAAACTTTTTCTTGATAAAATAGGACCAAATCATTCTAGAGAATTCATCAATAAAACAAACAACATACAATGCACCACTGAGACAATGAACTTCAAGTGGAACTCTTACATCACTATGTATCGAGTTCTAATAACCGAAAGGAATTTAGATCATGATTTTTGTTAAATGGTTGAGCATGTTGCTTACCATGTAGGTGTTTTATTAAATAGTTTATGTAAAACAGATAAGGTAAGAGGTTAGGAGGAATATATATAAAATCAAAGGTTGAAGGTAGGATACGTACATTATTGAATTTTGATCTGAGATGATCGTGGAGAGCTTCCCTTTGGCTAGGAGGAATGACCTGTAAGAAACAAAAAAGACCAAAAATAACATTAATAATATAGGTTAGTGGACTGCCTAGCGAGTGCTAGATCTAGGAAGTGAGGTGCTTCCTAGAAGGTTGTCAATCCACTTTCAAATATAATTTAATGCAATAAATACCATGAAATAAGGAAATCCTATTGTATTTGTATGATTTAGGCATCTCATGCTAATACTAATAAGTAAATTTAATCTAACATGTAAAGTTACGATTAGATCTAGAGATTTGGTAGGTTATTCTGGGTTTTGCAAGTCTGACAAAGGTCTGATAAAGGGTCTAGGAATGATCAGGTGAGGTCTGGGTTAGTTTTGGTTGAATTGAAGGATTACTAGTCAAAGGGTATAAAATGACACAAAGACTAATATCAGTCAGATGCCCGATGCCAGTATAGGGGTGAAACCGATGGAGGTAAGGTAAACCAACGTCGGTAGGGGAAATGGGTAATAAATTAATAAAAATGGATTTTGGCCTCTTTGTGATTACACAGAGAGTGACAAAGGTGTGGTTAGGCTCATAATATAACTGAGAAGACTTATGAATGTAGAGGAAGAGGTTAAGAAAGGTGGAAAGGATTAATATGGTTAGGTTTGTGGATTGGTAGGAAGATGGATATATCCAAGTAATAACAAAAATGGAAATACTAAAATAAGTAAAAGATCTACAATAAAATAAGAACAATTGATGAAAACCATTTTACTTACTTGTTGCTATGAAGATATCATGAACGAAGGTGGATGGGGGTTGATAGGCAAGGTGATGGACGGTTCAAGTACCATGAAAGTGTAACCTATGTGTTTCCCATGGATACTCTAACGATCGGGAGATAAACCATTGCTTGTGCTGTCCTTTGGTGGTGTGTAGACGTCATTTAGATGAAGAAATGGATCTGTGATTCACGATTGATTGTAATAGAACTCCCAAAAATGAATGACCAACCCCTATAAAGAGTTGTAAAATTGTATATAAAATAACCAATGGCAGTTTAGGTGACTTACGTCGATCGAGGATAAACCGGCGTTGGTCAAGGTGAATTAGTCAAACTTACCAAAAATAGCTTGATATTTACTATGTTTGGCATGATCTCTATTACTAATCCGGGTCTTAAGTGAGGGTTGACACTTAGATAAGTGAGAGCATTTTTGGAGAAGGAATAAGACTTTAATTTTAGGGTTTGAAATAGTTCTAATTGTTTAAGATAAGGAGAGAATCAATCTTACTTAATTTATAGGCTAGGAATAAGTCCATGGTGAGCAGCTAGGTGAGGTGTAAATTAACTTAATTAAAGTAATTAAGTTAATTAATAATGTGAGGATGAAAATTAATTTAATTATAAGTAATTAAATCAATATGAATGCATTGTAAGGGGTCATGGTTAGGTGAATATGTTACATTAATTAATTAAAGGGGACTAAGGGGAGTGTGACCCAAATTTGGTGTCTACATTTTCCCCATTTTATCGTGTAGCTTGTATTGATAAGTGACGCTAAAAAAATAGGAAGTATTTTTCTCGGGTATGAGTGAATATTAGGTTACCCCAAATATGAGTGGAGGTAATCCCCCTCAAACTAGGATCCGATGAGGTAGTAGAGGGAGTCAATGAGTGGTTTGATAAATGTGCAATGGGTTTTAGGAAAGGTGAGTTTGGTTCGGGTAGTATGTAGTTGCAGTTTAATGCACACACACATATAGAATGTGATATGGTACCAAGGTGATGAGATTACAAACTCCACTTCATCAAAACAAGGTTAAAGTGGTTCAATTATCCAAGGTATAGGATATGGTCTCGAATCACAACCAAGAAAGGTGCCAGGAATGAACAATAGGTTTATTCTAGGTCATTAAAGGCATGGTTGGTATAAACAACATGACATTAGGCAAGGCAAGGTCATTAGGATGAACACCACGAGTAACGTCATCATAAGGTATAACGAGTAAGCAAATTCAAGTGTTAAAATGGTCAAGGTTGGGTTGCTTCATTTAGGCATGGTTGTATGTAAGGCCAAGTTAGGTGTAGGGTCATTAGGTAAAACCTCAATAGATTGGAGGAGCTCAATAAAGGCGTGACAATGAGTCTTAGAGGTTTGGATGAGGTTGTACAAATACATTTTGAGAGGAGACTGATACAATTATTTAAATATTGTATGATGGGAAACCCTATTAGAAATAGGGTATATGGGTCCACAAATGGTGATTTTAGGTGTAGGTGTAGATGGAATGTTGGGTAAAGGAGTAGTGGATGAGCTGGTTGTTTTATCCTTTCCTTTTTCCTTCTGGGATCAAGTGGAAAATTGAACCATATTGATCTACGGTGAAGGAGAAGGTGAGTCATGAAAGGTGTAGCGATAAGACATGAAAAAATATGGTGAGGAAATATAATAGTTTTTCTAAAAACAATGCGGCGCATTGGAATTTTGATAGAGGTTTGGCTAGCTCTCGATGCGTACTATATTGATCTCAAATTTTGGAGGAGGATAAAATGGTTATGGAGGTGGAGATAGAGGCCACTTTGAATAAGTAAGGGACAAGGCTGTATGGTGATAGGTGTAGGTGGAATAGGGTCCTCATCTAAAAGATCATCATCTTCAAAGTTTTATTCGAGAAGACATAGTTAGAGAAGAATAGTCTTAAGATCCTTACTTGTAGTGCCCACTTCCCTTTGACACATTTTTATGGTTATGTTGATATCTTGTTGATTTCATTATAGACATTACTATGTTTTGTTTAGTATGATGGTTAGATGTTAGATCAGCGATTATTATTGATCGGATTTAGCTATTATGCATGATTATTACTAGAGACATTTTTTATTTGTGGATGATGATATACTATTTGAAATGGACATATTATAGATGTTGATTTAGACATGTTGTTAGTGCCATTTCTGAGCTTGCATTGTGTGCCCTGATTTTTTCATGTCTGATTTTTCTTAGAAATATTTTATTTCTCAAATTGGTGATCTGTATTTTCTCCCCCTGGTTGAATGTTTCAAAATTGCACATAAACTTGTTGTTCTGCCCTAGTTTAAAAGAGAACTCCGTGTATGCTCTTATTTGTGCCCTAGGTTTTTCCAATTTTTGGGCTGTGTCGTTTTCCTTTGCCAAATCATGTAGAAAATTGAATTGATCAAAGATAAATTGTATGGGTTAATTTCCTAATCCTAAGGTTGAAAATAATGTCAAAACATGATTCAGTTGATTCAAAATCAAAAAATTTGCAATCCTTGTTGAAAAATTTAATTTCTAGGGACTCCTTTAAAATTTTCATGATTTGATGGTCATACGGGTGTCATTTTCCCGTCAAATTTATCATTGCAAGGTAACAGAAATGTGCTAGATTCCTATTGGCCGAGGGATGTTAGAAATATTTTTAACTTACCATCTTTTGAAATTTTGGCAAAAGGAAAATTTTGATCTGCGGCTCCGCCTTCTGCAATGAGGTGCCTACGTGGCACATTTTGATTGGCTAGGGGATTGGCGGGTGGTGGAATTTCCTTAGGAAATTTTGCTTTCATTATGCAAAATTTTCAAAATCAAATTTCGGCCCGAAGGCACATAGCCAATAGGGAGAGGATGCGTGTCCAAAAGGGCAAAAGGTGGAGGAAGGGGCCGAAGGAAATTTTTATAACTTTGGACCTTTGTTGTCTAAAAGGTAAAAATGAAAAATTAGCTCCATAGCCTATCCATGATGGACACGTGGCACATTCTAAGAAGTCAAAGGAAGGGCATGGGCCCATAGTGAGTTTTGAAATTTTCAAATTTTGTGGGAAGGTTTAAAGGTAGAATAGGAGGCTTGGCCCCACGGTGAATCGGAGAGCGCCACGTGGTGGAGAAGAGATCGGGCTTCCAGGCCCGCGGAGGTTTTGTGGAAAAATTTCCTTTTTTCAAAAAAGTTGCAAAATTGATAGAATTGGTCCATGGTTTCAATGGGACCCACCTTTGGACACGTGGCGGGCCCAGAAGGTAGGCAGAGAAAAGTGGCGAAATTTTCCAAAATTTCAAAAGGTCACGAATGCATTTTTTAAAGGCATGGGCCCGATCCAGTCATGTTTTGACATGTGTCCCGCCTTATCCAAAGTTTAAAAAGGTAATATTGAGCTTATTTTTAAATGGCATTTTCCACGTGGAGGGCTGATATTAAAAGGTGGATGAGATCGACGGTTATTGTGCATTTGTTTGTTTGGGCCACCATGGGAGCTCTATGATCATGATTTCTTCATCAATTTTCATCAAATATTATATGATTTTGTGTCGCCTTGGCCTTCTGAGAACAATGGAATTATTTTCATGATCTAATTCTTTGATCTATGGTGTTAGTTTATGTAATTTTGGCTCAGGCCTGAGAAAAAACGTGAAATATCAACAATCAAAAGTTGCAGAGGTAAAATTAAAAAGGGGAAAAGGTAAAAAATGATGAATGGAGGATGCTTACATGTCTGAATGATAAAAAATGTGTCCTTGGGGTGGATAATGATCTGAATTTGTGTAATGATTTAACTTTTTGTGCATACCTAGTAACCTGCAAGTTGTTTTTCGTTTGATGTCACTGTCATTAAATCATGAGGTTTTTGTGACAAGTTTGATCCCATAGCATATTATTTGCTTGGGAAGGAAGAATCCAATGTGGCATGAAGTATATAATGCATTTTGGAGAATTTTTGAATGGTTGGGAGTTGAAAATCACGAGAAAATTTTGAGAAAAAGCTCATTTTCTGAGAAAATCTGCCAAAGAACCAGGTTAATGTCTCATGTGTTGGAAAATTCATGTATGTGGGTTGGTTACAAGTGTATAACCACCACAAAGCTCTGAGATTTTTCATTTAACTCTCCCCTATATTTGAATCTAACAAGTTTTGAATTAAATCTGTGTTTTTCTTGGGCAATATGATGTCTGTTATCAATTTTAAATGCCTACAAATAAATTTTATTGTTCTTGTTGCAATCTTGCATTGAAAGTCTTTAGAAGTCACACAGGATCTCCATTTCTGGTTGATAGTTTAGTGGCATTTGCAATCTCATACTCAGAAGAGCCTTCATCTGATAAGGAGATAAACAAATTTAAAATCACTTTACCTTCCTTGATTGTAGAGATTTCTTGTAAGCCTTTGGGGGTACCTTAGGCATGGTTTGATCATGGATTTTTGTGTTTAATTGAGTTCTTTACTTCAAGATTTTGTGGTGAGTTTCTCAAAGATTGTGTGAAGAGTGCAACCTGGGCTTCCATTTGTGCCTCTTCTGGTTGAAAGAACATCCTAATTATTTTAGGCATTTCATCTGATAGTTGTTCAAGTATTGTACAAATTGTCAAAGATCTAATCCATCCCAGTTTTTCTTATCAATATCCCACCAAAAATCATCCAAAAACAAAGATCCTATCATGTACTACCCCTAATTTGCATTTGTATACCCACAGAAGATCAAAATCCATTTGTAAAAGTATGCATAACAGATCAAGATTTCTAATGTCTCTAATAACCTTTTCCTTGTTTTGAGAACATACCCTTGTTTTGAGAAGTGACAACTTGTGAGAGTTCAGATCTGGGGTGTTGATCATGTTTTCATCAAGGTCTCCATCATAGAATTTCAAGCAAAGAGAAGGACATCTTCATCTCCTTCACCATTACAAGGTTACAAAATAGGTCCTCTTACCTTGGTTACAAGGCACAACCTAAAACAACTAGGACAAGATCAAGTCCTATTGGAGTGCTATCCATTTCTCCACAAACTTGGGTGCTAGCTAGACCATATCCCCAGCTACCAATGACATACAACATGGTCTAATTTGTCTTTAAGCTCCATGACATATCTATGGTGCTGCTTAGACTGAAAAGGAGAACAAATTTGGATACCAACACGAGTGGCACTATTGCCGGGGAATTATTGGAATTTCTTGGTGTTTTTGAAGTGTTTGAGGAGTTTGAGCATTTGTGTATTCTAGTATTTGAGCTGCTACATTGTTAAAATATCATCCTATGCTTTAGATCTACAAGCTTTAAGCAAATTTTTCAAGCCCTGTCTGCCATTTTTCATTTCCCAGCAGTTTATACACTTTGGGTGCATTGTGATTGATTGATTTAAGAAGAGGAAGGTCTGATTTATAAGGCTTTGTAAGGGTTTTAGTACTAGAAAACATTTGATAGAATTATTTTAGTGAATTCTTGCACAACTGAGGTGAAATTCCTTAGTGGCGACTCCATCCTGACTTGAATTTTAAAATACCGGTGTCTTAAGCTTTTTGTCATTTATTTTTGTGATTAAACTGGAGGGAAGAAGATCTCTCTTCCTTAAAGAATATACTAAGAAATTGTTCTCAAATTCAAGAAATTAAGAGTTGGAAGGGAGAAGAGTTTGGAAAGTGGTTAAAGGTCAGGCATCAGGAAAAGATATAGCCATTGGTGAGAGAGATCAGCCTTTGGTAGAGGATTATCACTCTTCTTCAAGTGATTCTGATTCAAGAAATCCTCTCATAAACTTGTTTTCCTTAGCTAGTGAAGGTCCTTCTATTGTACCTGGTAAGTTCCTTCTCCAATCTGTACCTCTGTGTTTTAATTCGAGTAAAACTTTCCAAGAAAATCAGCACTTAGAGGATACCAGTCTTGTGAATCACATTCTTGAGCCCCAAAGATATAACACTCCTCATCAGCTTGTCTCACCTCCAAGATCACCCCCACCAAACAATATGGCTCAGCCTAGACCTCCATTCATTGTTAACACCTTTGGTCCTATAAATTTTAGAGGAATGGATGGTTACCCAAATTCTGTCCCACAAGATGTTAGAAATAGGTTGCCAAAATTCCAGGTAACAATGCTATTACTGGTGATCAACATCTCAAACTTTTTGATAATATGATGGAAGATTTTGAGATAGAGTTTGAAGATGTGTATATTAAGTTGTTTATTCATACACTAGAAGAAGATGCTAGGGATTGGTACAAGGCTCTACCTGATAACTCTATTGATTCATGGACTGAAATGAAAAATGCATTTAGGTTGTAATATGGTGACGGGACTGATCTCGGATTTATTTTATCGGAGTTCGATAATATCAAGAAGAACCCTAATGAGTCAGTCCATGAATTCAACACAAGGTTCAACAAAACTTTGAGAAGGCTTCATGTTGGTTTGAGGCCTTGTGATGAATCTTTTTAATCAAATATGTAGATGCATTTGATAAAAAGGCAACCTATTACCTAAGAGACAAGAACCCAACCAATCTAAGACAATATTTCACCATGGAAGTTAAAATTGAGAACAATATCAAGGCTATTGGGAAACCTCTTAAGAGAGATGGTGTAAAATTGATAAACCCTGAAAAACCTCAAGCTAGCAAGGGTGCTGATTTAAAAGAGGTTGTGAAGACTTTAGCAGGGTTGTCAAAGAAATCTCATACAAGTTGGCAAGAGCTGAGAAGGGAATTGGGCAGACTTCACAAGGTTAGCCTAGGTAGTAGACACAAGATAGATTTGGCAATCACCATAGGAATGAGTAGAGGTTTGATGACAAGGGTAAAGGGCCTATTGGATCTGCAAATAGACAACCCCAAACACATGAAAATAGATTGGTTCCTGACCCTCTAACTGCCAGGGTTTCTATTGTTGATGAAGTTGCTGATATGGATTGGTGTGATAGATGTTTTCTTCCTCATCCTCCATGTGAAGTGGACCAACAAGTTGATGAAGCTGATAATGAGGATGGAATTGATGATGATATTTGCATGGTGGGTTGTTCTTCAAGCTCATAAGGAGGAGCAACATCTACTAAAGTAATAAGTGCTAGGACTACTGCTACCTTTTAGGATTGCATCAAGTGGGTACAAGTATTTCTCCCCCCTCATGCTCTTGAATTTGATGTAGTGCAAGCTTTTGAAATTCCTAACAATGACTTTGAATACTTGAGAGCTTTGATGATTAAGAAGTATGATGGTGGTATCCCTTCGGAGGAAGATAGACAATTGTTGATGAATGTTGTTGTAGCTCAAGAGAAGGACTATAACACTAGAAGAAAAGTTGTTAAGGGAGTTGGGCCTCAAGCCAAAACTAAAACACCCTTTCTCACAAGCATTCCAAAAGAAGCTCCTAGGAAAGAAACACTTGCTAGAAGCTCTACTGTCCCGAGAAAAAATTACAGTCCTCATCACACCCAAGCTGCCAAGAATCCTTTGCCATCTGATGAATCTTCTTGTATCCCTTCCAATGTTGTTTTGCCAAAGATTGTCCCCTATGACATAGCCCAGGTATTGAGCCAAATTAAAGTGAGTGTTCCAATCATTGAGTTGCTTATAATTCCTGAGCATAAGAAGAGAGCATTTGAGTACTTGGGATTGAAAGAAGAGAAGATCACCCCAAGCAGAAATGTAAATGTTGTTAAGACTCCTCTTCAAATAATTGTTGGCCTTGAAACACCACCAGTAGTGGAAGATCTTGGAGAGACACCTAAGGTATATTTGGGGACATCCTTGGTTGATTCCCAATTGAATGTTGATCCATTCTTTACAACTTTTCTCATAAAAGATAGGCTACTTCACAATTGTATGTTTGATTCCAGTGCATCATGTAATGTCATGCCTCTAGAAGTCATGAATGAGTTGGATATCAAGGTGATAGCTGCCTATGGGAAGTGTACTGCCATGGATTCAAGGGAAGTGCTGGTGGTTGGTTGTGTGAAGGGTTTGGTAGTGCAACTTGCAGCCTATCCGGGTAAGAATTTGAAACTTGATGTTGTAATTGTTGACTACCCTGCCAAATGGGGTATGCTTTTGTCAAGAAAATGGGCTGCAAGTGTTGGTGGTAGTGTTTAGATGGATATGTCTTTTCCACCATTCCCATTGAGGCAGCCTGGTCAAACTTTATGGTGAAAAGAAGATGTTGCACCTAATTGAAGATCCCAACAATGCTTCCTATGAAGTGTTGTTTGCTGATGTAGATGCTGAGAATTTCATTGGTTTTGCTGATGGAAAAGAACACAAGATGGACAGATCAAAGTGCCTTGATATGGTAGGTTCTCCTTGGACCTTGCTATTTGATGGAGCTTGCTCCAAATTTGGAAATGGTGCTGGTATAGTTATGCTTTCTCCTAGTTTGGAAGAGTTTGTTTTTTCCTTCAAACTTAATTTTGAATGCACTAACAACATTGCTGAGTATGAGGCATTTTTGTTAGGGTTAAGGATTGCATGGAAGTATGGAGTGAAAGATATTGTTGCAAAAGGAGACTCAGAGCTGGTTGTCAAACAAATAAGAAAACTGTATGCTACAAAAAATTAGCGTATGAAACAGTATAAGCATGTAGTTTGGGATCTAATTGAAATGTTTGATTCCTTTAACATTATTTACCATGATAGAGGTCTTAATGCTACTACTGATAAGTTGGTAGTGTTGGGTTCTATATTTGAAAATTTCACCATTTCACCTTATTGTGATTACAATGTTGAAGTGTTGACTAGGCCAGCTGTCCCTGATAATGTGAAACATTGGAAAGTTTTTAACAATGATGCTCAAGTTCTCAGGTTCTTGCAAAACCAAGGTGAGTTTGCAAATCAGAATATTGATTGGGAGCCAATGGTGTGCATGACTGAAGGAAGAGAAACTTTTTTGGAAAAGATATCATCCAATTGAAAACAAACACCATTCCTAGAGGTCTTGTTGCACTTGAGTCAAATTTTAACAATGTTGATTACATCATAAATAGAAACATGTCTACTTTAAGGGATGTGGAAGAGCATGAATTGGGAACAAAGGACAAACCAAGGAAGGTTTGGTTGGGCAACAATTTAAGTAAAGAAGAAAAATAGTCCTATGCCCAACTCTTGAAAAATATCAAGACTGCCTTGCTTGGTCCTATTCAGAGCTAAAAGCATATAGGAATATTTATTTCAAGCATGAGATCCCTCTTGAAACAAATTCCAAACCATTTAGATAGAGGAAAAGGCCAATTAATCCACTTCTCTCCATGAAAATTTAGGAGGAGTTAAGGAAGTTGAGAGATGGAGGTATTATTCAGCCCACTAGATATTCATCTTGGGTTGCAAACCTTGTGCCAGTTAGAAAGAAGAATGGAGACATCAGAATTTGTGTGGATTTTAGAAATCTAAATAAAGCATCCATGAAGGAAAACTATCCCTTGCCAAATATGGAAAATATGTTGTAGATTGTTACAGTGGTCTGAATTGCTTTCCACATTGGATGGTTTCTCCGGATATAATCAAGTGGTAGTTAAAGAATCAGAAAGACTTAAGACAACATTCACTACTCCTTGGGGGACATATGTTTTTGTTAGGATTCCCTTTGGTTTGATGAATGCTGGTGCCACTTTTCAAAGAGCAATGGATGTTGATTTTTTTGGTTACATCAATGAGTTCATTGCAGTTTACCAAGATGATGTGACTGTATTTTCAAGGCAGAGAGGTGATCATTTGTAGCACTTGGAGAAGATGCTAATTAGATGTAGGGAGTATGGCATTTCTCTTAATTCGAAGAAGTGTCATTTTGGTGTGCAAAAGGCCAAACTGCTTGGTCACATTGTGTCAAAAGATGGTGTTATGATAGACCCTGAGAGAGTGGAAGCAATCAGCAAGGTACCTATCCCAAGAACCAAGAAAGGCATCCAGTCTTTCTTTGGTCAGATTAATTTTATTAGAAGGTTTGTTTCCAACTTTGCTGAGTTGACTCTTCCAATCACAAGCATGCTAAAGAAGGACCAAGTTATCAAATGGGATGAGGCTGCCATTCAAGCCGTTGAAGGAATTA
The DNA here is from genome assembly GCA_018340775.1 of Taxus wallichiana var. yunnanensis. Taxonomy (NCBI): domain Eukaryota; kingdom Viridiplantae; phylum Streptophyta; class Pinopsida; order Cupressales; family Taxaceae; genus Taxus; species Taxus wallichiana. Next base: position 74,694,508 of record CM031242.1, read on the forward strand.
AGGATGCACTTAAACATGCACCTATTTTAGCAGCCCCAAACTATAAGAAGCCTTTCCAAATCTTTTCCTTTACTTCTAAGTATACCATTGCTTCTATTTTGCTACAAAAGGATGAGAATGAAATTGAGAGGCCTATTGCCTTCTTTAGCAAGGCTTTACAAGTTGTTGAGTTAAAGTATACAATCATGGAGAAACAAGAATTTTCCTTGGTGAAAGCAACAAAAGTTTTCAGGCCTTATATATTGAGTTCAAAATTTATTGCCTATGTTCCCTAGACCATGGTGAAAGACATCTTATCAGAGATGAAGATCTCAAGTAAAATATGTAGATGGGTGAACAAACTACAGGAGTATGATATGGACATCCAAACCAAAAAGTTGGTAAGAGGTTTGGGTCTTGCTAAGCTCATGGCTAAGAGTAACTTGCAGAATGTGGAAGTGAATCAACTAGAGGAAGAAAGGGTAGATGTGCTTGAAAAGTTGGTAAATTATGAGTGGTACAAGGATGTAATCTTTTACCTTAGACACCTTTGCTATCCTGATCATTTAAATAAAAAATCAGAAAAGAGCCTTAAGTGGATTCTAAAAAATATATCATTATAGACCTTGGGCTGGCTTGGAATAACCCTAAAGGTGTCCTCTTGACATGCATAGCTGAAGATGAAGCTCCCAAGATAGTTGCTAATTTCCATGGGGAGTTTGTGGAGGAAACTTTGCTGGAAGAGTAACAACACATAAGATTTTGAGGGTTGGTTATTGGTGGCCTACTCTTTTTAAAGATGTAACCTGAGTAGTTTAAGATGTGATAGTTGCCAATATTTCTCTAGAAGACTGAAAGCTTTAGGCTCCCTTCCTTTGCAGCCTATATCAATTGAAGCCCCTTTCAAACAATGGGGAATGGAATTCATTGGTGAGATTTCAGATCCTTCTAGTGCTGGTCATAAGTGGATTCTTGTAGCCACTGATTATTTTACAAAATGGGTTGAAGCAATCCCATCTAAAAAGGCAACACACCAAGTGGTAGTGGACTTCTTATTGAATCATATCATATGCAAATTTGGAGTTCCATTTAATATTGTATCTGATAATGCCATGTTCTTTAGAGCCAAACCTTTAATGGCAATGCACAATGAATATGGAATCAATCTGACTTATTCTTCAAACTATAACCCCCAAGGGAATGGACAAGCTGAGTCCAGTAATAAGAACTTGCTGAAGATCATTACAAGAACCTTGGAAATGAACAAGAAAAAGTGGGGTGAATAATTGAAGTTTGTAGTTTGAGCTGATAGAATAAATCCTAAAAGAGCAATTGGTAAAATCCCGTTTGAATTGGTGTATGGAACTCAGGATTTGCTACCCTTACACCTCCAATTATCTTCATTTCAATTTTCCCAATAGTTGGAAGATCAAGAACATGGCCCATATGAATCAAGGATCAATCAAATTATTGAGCTTGATGAGGAGAGAAGAGCATCCCATCAAAGGCATATCAGATTTAGAGAGAAGTTGAAGAGATTGTTTGACAAGAAGGTCGCTCCTAGAGCCTTCAATATTGGAGACCTGGTTTTGCTATGGGATATTAGGCATGAAGATAAGGGCAAGCATGGCAAGTTTGATGCATTATGGATGGGTCCTTATGCCATTGACATCAGAATTGGTGAACATACCTTTTTTCTCAAATATCTAGATGGGGAATTGCTGGAGCTACCTATTAATGGAAGACATTTAAAAAATTTCTTGGATTAATCCCCAAAGTGAGGTATGCCAGATTGTACAATTTTTTTAATATTGGTAAATAGTTTTTGAAAGGGACTATACCCTTGTGTACAAAAGGAGGCCTAAAAGCCTAAATAAGAGAGAGGAGCAGAGAAGTTGTATCAAAGCACAAAATTTACAAAGAACACCGAAGCCTAGAAACACAACACAAACGAGACTTAACAAAGCAAAACAACGGCAACAAAACAAAGCAAGCCTACGGCCCAAGAAGCGAGTAAATTGGACTACTTCTTGGCCGCTTGATCAATACTCATCTTTACTTTTTTCCAAGCATGATACATACCCAGCGTGGTCATATGAGCAGCATCCGTCTTATCGAGCTCCTCTCTGGTTCTTTTACTCTCTTTCTCATTGCCCCAAAGAGTAAGACACCGCCGAGATGCGAAACACTTGCATGACCTTCAATGAATTCCTCTATGGCCCTGAATGCTGCAATATTATACTCATGCCTAGTCTTCGTTTTCCCAAGGCGGGAGTCTAGGGAGGTCAGTTTTTTGTATATTTCATCAAGCTGGCTATTGCCAATGCTCCCTTCTCCCTCAATGCTTTTTTTGCCTTTTTGCTTAGCAAGATTTTTTACCTCATCCTTCAGCAATTTAAGCTCAGCCTCTAAGGCCTCCAATCTTCTAGAAGGGTTATCCGTTGGTGCCGCCTGGGGACTGGCACTACTAATGTTCAGCAGATCACGAGCAATGTCATCCAAAGGTTCATCCCCCTCAGCAGTAGACTCAAGGTTGAGTCTCCTAGAAGCCCTGGTGACACGTTTAGAAGTAGAGACAGTGTGGGTGGCAGGGGGCAGCAGCAGGAGGAAAAGAAGGAGAAGCATGAGCAGCCTGCATGGGGGCATCAGCACCGGAGGCGGGGGCAGCAGCAGGGACAGCAGGGGAGACAGGACTGGCAGCAACGGAGCCCAACAAAGCCAGGCCGGGAGAGGAAGGGAGACCGGGGAATTTGATAAGGCAGTGCTTGTGAATAAGCAGAATAAGCCCTTGGTGAAGGGGAACCGCCCGGGTATGCTTCTGGAACTCCAAAATGGAGCGCTCAAGAGAGTTTAACAGATAGTGGGGGAAGCAAACCAACCTACTCCTACGAAAGTGATTCAAAAAGACAAGGTGCTTGGCAGGGACAGTAACAAACCTGCCTTCCAAGGATATGTAGCGAATCATCATGCGGGTGACTTCATCATACGGAGAAGGAATTGAATTAACAAGCAGACCCGCGGTGTTGAATATAAGCTTCTCCTCCTCCTCCACAAATCTTCTCTCTTGACCTCTTTGATAACCCTCTTGTTGAAGAAGCGGTATCCTTCCAAGCTGAGGCCAGTCGCTTCGGCTATGAGTTCGTCATTAATAAGAATCTTCTGCCCTCCATAGTCGACCATCCTCTCATTCCACTCCTTGGCAAAGCGAACAGAGATGCTTTGATCATGCCCTTGCACTCTCTCCACAAAGTTGGTGAATCCGCCAATACTAAGAATGTTCCAGAGCTCAGTGTTATCTTTCAGTCGTGAGTCTCCGCACACGGCTCAATCTGGCAGGGAGGCCCTCCCATCTTCACAAGGATGTGCTGGTTACAACAATTTTCAAAATACCTTTGGGCGTTGAGAGTGGTTCGTTTCTCACCGTTGCGGGTCGCATAAAAATGGGAACTGTAGCCGTTGGTCCTCCCACGAACGGCTGTAGGATTGCCGATCTGAGTCTGCGTGAAGTCGCGCGTGAAAACCCTTATCCTGTCAGCTTTCACCTTGTAGTTATCTTCGGTTTTCGCGGAGCTTGGCAACCGAATATCAACAGCTATTGTACTTCCCGCGTGCGCTGTTTTTAAATTTAGACAACTCCACTTGAAGTTCCTAAACAAAATCTTGCTATCATTTGGAGTAGATATCATATGCCACGCCAAATAAACTAAAACAGCACCTGTGGAAGAATTTATGGATTTCCTCCAAAGATTAAAGCATATCTTTAGAGATTGTTTGCGTGTGAAGGTCTGCATGTATCTTTGTTGTGAAGTGATTAGGGATACTATCATTATCCCAAATAGTGAAATTTAAATTAATGCCATAATTGGCATTGCATCGATCGCGACTTGTTTCCTTCCCTATAAGTATGTATGATTCGATGTCTTTGTTGAAGGTATGGTGATGCTTATGGACTCGAGAGATAAAATCTTTGATATTCCGGCTAGGAGAAGAGGACTGATTAAGTGATTAATAATATTAAGGGAGTCCCCTTCAACAATGAGGTTCTGGATATTTTGGGCCCGAGCAACTCTCAAACCCCAGAGAACAGATAAAGCTTCTGCAAAATGATTGGTTTGGATTCCCATTTTTCCAGCATATGCAACAATCAAATTACCTTTATGGTCCCGTATTGCTCCTCCTCCATTTCTTGCTGTCCGGGGTTCCCCTTAGAGGCACCATCAAAGTTCAGCTTGAACCAATTGGATTGTGGGGATGCCATTTGACCAAAGATCTATCCACACTATTCCGGGGTTGCTCCAATATCCGATCTCGCCAATTTGATAAGATGTGCTTTTCATTTTGGGTAACAATTGTTCTTAGGAGGTTTAAATCGGCCATGTCCTCTTTGATGCCTTGGGAGATCTTGCCAGTAGTGAGTTTAAAATTCGCTTCTTATTTCTAAAAACTATATTATTTCTATCCTTCCGAGATCCTCCAAATTAAATGCGGGATGGCTAATTTCAGATTCTTTTGATAGCACAATGTCCGAATGGTGGGTTCCATTGGTTCCACAGTGAGTAAGATCCTCGGCATCACCCGAGAGCTTCAAATTTGGAAAGGACAAAGTTCCAAACTCTAAAGGCATAATCACAAAGTGTATGAACAGATGTCTAATGTCTTCATAGCTATTCCTACAAAGGTGGCACCAATTGGGAATGATAAATCCTCTTTTCATCAAATTGTCGGTGGTAAGAATTTTACCTCGATGGCCGACCAAAGAAAAAAATTTATTTTGGGGTTAACTCGGGCATCAGATCAAGTTCCAGTTAAAGTCGAATGGTTCTTGTGGAAAAGACTGGTATAGCATTTGACCGAGTATTTACCCTCGTGTGAATTGCTCCGAGATCAGCTCATCCTTGGAATCCAGTGACACAAAGGGAAAAGATCCAAAAGGTCTTGGAGGGAGGAAATAGTCATTTGATTCAATACTCTCCATAGTAAGTCTTTTCCAATTCTTGTTGGTGCCATTTCCATCAATGTAGTCCTTGACTTTAGTTCCATATTTTCTTATAAGACTGTCCTTAGCAGTCCCAAATCTCTCAAGAGATTATCATTGGACAGATTATCCTCCAGAAGTTAATGTCGCTGCCATCCCCAATTTTCCATTTGCTTCCCTTCTTAATGAAGTTTCTACTCTTAACTTGATTATTCCAAAAATGGAACCATTGGGGAGTTGCTCATCATGCGAGATAGGAGTAAACAACTTGCTGATTCAAGTATTTTGTTTTTGATCTTTTTTTTTCTTTGTTGGTGGATTGTACAATTTTATAGTCTTTGTTTTTGATCTTTTTTTTTTTTCGCTGTTGGTGGTTTGTGGTTTGCCCTTTGTTTTTGGTAGCTTGATTTGGTTGGTTTCTCGGCTCATTTTTGTTGGGTGGTTACGGGTTTTAAGGTGGCTTGTGTTTTGACTCCTTTGCCCAATGGTATTTTGGCACTTGGTCTACATTTTTCCTTGTGGCACTCGTTGGGAGTGCCCATCCCAGGTAGGAGCCAATGTTAGTGCCATTTCTAAGCTTGCATTGTGTGCCCTAATTTTTTCATGTCCAATTTTTCTCAGAAATGTTTTATTTCTCAAATTGGTGATCTACATTTTCTCCCCTGGTTGAATGTTTCAAAATTGCACATAAACTTGTTGTTCTACCCTAGTTTAAAAGAGAAATCTGTGTATGCTCTTATTTGTGCCCTAGGTTTTCCAATTTTCGAGGCTGTGTCATTTTCCCTTTGCCAAATTGTGTAAAAAATTGAATTGATCAAAGCTAAATTGTATGGGTTAATTTCCCAATCCTAAGGTCAAAAATAATTTCAAAACATGATTCAGTTGATTCAAAATAAAAAAATTTCAATCCTTGTTGAAAAATTTGATTTCTAGGGCATCCTTTAAATTTTTCATGATTTGATGGTCATACGGGTGTCATTTTCCCATCAAATTTATCATCGCAAGGTAATGGCAACATGGTAGGTTCCTATTGGTTGGGGGATGTTGGGAAATATTTTTAACTTACCATTTTTTGAAATTTTGGCAAAAGGGAAAATTTTGATCCGCGGCTCGCCTTCTGTAATGAGGTGCCTACGTGGCACATTTTGATTGGCTAGGGGATTGGCGGGTGGCGAGATTTCCTTAGAAATTTTTCTTTCATTATGCAAAATTTTCAAAATTAAATTTCAGCCCGAAGGCCCGTAGTGAATAGGGAGAGGACGTGTGTCCAAAAGGGAAAAAGGCAGAGGAAGGGGCTGAAGGAAATTTTTATAACTTTTGACCTTTGTTGTCTAAAAGGTAAAAATGAAAAATTAGCTCCGTAACCTATCCATGATGGACACGTGGCACATTCTAAGAAGTTAAAGGAAGGGCACGGGCCCACGGTGAGTTTTGAAAATTTTCAAATTTTACGGGAAGGTTTAAAGGTGGAATAGGAGGCTTAGCCCCACGCTGAATTGGAGAGCACCACGTGGTGGAGAAGAGATCAGGCTTTCGGGCCCACAAAGGTTTTGTGGTAAAATTTCCTTTTTTCCAAAAAAATTTCAAAATTGATAGAATTGGTCCATGGTTTCAACGGGACCCACCTTTGGACATGTGGTGGGCCCATAAGGCGAAAGCGAAGAAAAGTGGTGAATTTTTCCACAATTTCAAAAGGTTGCGAATGCATTTTTTAAAGGCATGGGCCCGATCCAGTCACATTTTGACACGTGTCCCGCCTTATCTAAAGTTTAAAAAGGTAATATTGAGCTTATTTTTAAATGGAATTTTCCACGTGGAGGGCTGATATTAAAAGGTGGATGAGATCGATGGTTACTGTGCATTCATTTGTTTGGGCCACCATGGGAGCTCTAAGAAGCTTGGAATCGTGATTTCTTCATCAATTTTCATCAAATATTATATGATTTTGTGTCACCTTGGCCTTCTGAGAACAATGGCATCATTTTCATGACCTAATTCTTTGATCTATGGTGTTTTTGATGTAATTTTGGCTCAGGCCCGAGAAAAAACGTGAAATGTCAACAATCAAAAGTTGCAGAGGTAAAATTGAAAAGGGGAAAAGGTAAAAAATGATGAATGAAAGATGCTTACATGCCTGAATGATAAAAACATTCCCTTGGGGTGGATAATGATCTAAATTTGTGTAATGATTTAACTTTTTGTGCATACCTGACAACCTGCAAGTTGTTTTTCTATTTGATGTCACTGTCATTAAATCATGAGGTTTTTGTGACAAGTTTGATCCCATAGCATATTATTTACTTGGGAAGGAAGACTCCAATGTGGCATAAAGTATATAATTCATTTTGAGAATTTGTGAATGGTCGGGAGTTGAAAATCATGAGAAAATTTTGAGAAAAAGCTCATTGTTTGAAAAAATCCGCTAAAGAACACGGTTAATGTCTCATGTGTTGGAAAATTCATGTATGTGGGTTTGTTACAAGTGTATAGCCACCACTCAGCTTTGAGATTGTTCATGTAACTCTCCCTTGTATTTGAATCTAACAAGTTTTGAATTAAATCTGTGTTTTTCTTTGGGCAATATGATGTCTGTTATCAATTTTAAATGCCTGTAAATAAATTTTATTGTTCTTGTTGCAATCTTGCATTGAAAGTCTTTAGAAGTCACACAGGATCTCCATCTCTGGTTGATAGTTCAATGGAATTTGCAATCTCATACTTAGAAGAGCCTTCATCTGATAAGGAGATAAACAAATTTAAAATCACTTTACCTTCCTTGACTACAGATATTTCTTGTAAGCCTTTGGGGGTACCTTAGGCATGGTTTGATCATGGATTTTTGTGTTTAATTGAGTTCTTTACTTCAAGATTTTGTGGCGATTTCTCAAATATTATGTGAAAAGTGCAACCTGGGATTCCATTTATGCCTCTTCTGGTTGAAAGAACATCCTAATTATTTTAGGCATTTCATCTGATAGTTGTTCAAGTATTGTACAGATTGTCAAAGATCTGATCCATCCCAGTTTGTCTTATCAATCTCCCACCAAAAATCATCCAACAACAAATATCCTATCAAGTACTACCCCTGATTTGCATTTGTATACCCATAGAAGATCAAAATCCATTTGTAAAATTATGCATAACAGATCAGGATTTCCAATGTCTCTAGTAACCTTTGCCTTGTTTTGAGAAGTGACAACTTGTGAGAGTTCAGATCTGGGGTGTTGATCATGTTTTCATCAAGGTCTCCATCATAGAATTTCAAGAAAAGAGAATAAAATATTCACCTTCTTCACCATTACAAGGTTAAAAATAGGTTCTCTTACCTTGGTTACAAGGCACATCCTAAAATAGCTAGGATAAGATCAAGTCCTATTGGAGTGCTATCCATTTCTCCACAAACACAGGTGCCAGCTAGACCATATCCCCGGCTACCAATGACATACAACACGGTATAATCTATCTTTAATCTCTATGACATATCTATGGTGCTGCTCAGATTGAAAATGAGAACAAATTTGGACACCAACTCATGTGACATTGGATATTGTGAATAGACCTAGTATGGAAGATTGAAAATGATAATGTCAATTTCTTGGACGTTGATGTGATTCACATGTTTAGATGATCTTGAGATGTTGTTTATATCATTTTGGATGTTCTGATATGTTCATGAGGATGAAGGAGGTATTTGTGTTTTGCAGGTTAAAATTATCACAACAATTTCGGGGGACTGGAGACCAACCGTATTGGAATTCTAGGTGAATTCAACAAGGTCACCATGGCAACATGTTTTGTGTGTGTGTGTGTTGTATTATGTTAGGGATTCCCATGGGGAATCACCTTTGAATGTGACCATGGGGATTTATGTTTTGTTAATGTGGTTTCTTTATTAATGTTTGCATGTGTTTATTTTGTGATGTGTTACCCCTTTTCATTAGTTTATATGTTGTGTTAATGTTGTGAATAATCATGTGTTAAAATAAATAAATCAATATGTCATAAGAATGTAATTAATGAAGTTGTTTCTCTTAAATGTAATGTTGTAAGAGTGTGTAAGAATGTGTAAGGGATATGTAAGAGAATGTAAGATTTTTAGAGTGTGAAACACTTCATTCTCTTGGGAATTAAAATTTTTCCTTGGAGGCTATATTTGGAGGCTCGTGGGACAAGTTAAACTTATCCCACACCTCTTAAAATTATTCACCAGCCATAACTATGGTTAAGAGGATAAATTTAGACCCTTTTAATTCATTTTGAAATGACTAATTGTAAGTTTTAATTGCACTTCTCTTACATGTTTTAAATTCAGTCCTTTTGGGGTATGGGTTATTTTGGAGTGTGTAAGTCAATTTGTCATTTTATTTATTATGTTTAGGTGAATGATGTTGAATTTGATCTTGGGGTTGAGGAAGAATGATGTGGCATCCCACATGGATCCACATCATCCTCTTCTCTTCCCTCTCCTTTAAAATTTGAACTCCTTGCTTGTTGGATGGTTGTTGAAACTTTGCTTATTCCTCTTGGGGTGAATTTTTCTTGTTGTTTTGGAGCCTTGCTTGTGAAAGGAGTTTGGAGTCATTTGCATACTAGTGTGTTGCTTATTTTGGACTGAATTTTGGCATTGGGAAGCTTGTTGATCTTGGGACAAAATCCATTATGGAGAGGTAGGAACTTGAGCCTTTTGAAAATATTTCTTCTCTTTCTATGCATGTTTAAAATGGTGAATGTTTTATGTGTGTGTTGGTTGGTTGGGTAGACTGCTGCTTAGGATAAGGTGTAGGAGAAGCCTATGGAGAATTTTTGTGGGGAGCATTAGGAAATGCCATTGGCATCGAGTTTTGTGGAGGGAGTTTGGTTTTGGGTTCCACCTTGGAAAATAAATAACTTGCATTTCTTACTTTGTGGGGGCATAAGGAAATATGTGGGTGACATAACGAGGATTTTGTGGGGGCATAAGGAAATGTGTATGTGATGAATTAATTGGCGGTTTGTTTTGGTGGATGCCCAATTCCCAATTGGAAGGCATAAGCAACTTCCCTCATAGATGCTTACTCTTTTGGCTTTCTTGATGAAGCCTCGTTTTGTTTGCACTTATTTAATGTATTTTTGAACTACATTCTTCTTGAAATGTGTTTTGAAAGTGGAAATGCTGCATGTTTGTTTTGGAAGCCTTTGTTGATATGTGTTGTATTGCATCTCTTATTTCAATATGGTTGGGGCTCGGGGGCTAATGAGGAAGGATGAATTCTCCCTTATCATTGGATATCTTTGTTGGGTGGAGAGCATTACCTTTCCCCCTTCCTTGTTGTGATCAAAATGAAAAGATGAAGAAACTAGCATGCTGCTTATTTTTGAGCAAGAGGAATATACGAGTTTGATAGTCCCTTCTTTGAGCAAGTTCATTGTAATCCTTCCCACTTTGGAGTGGATGAATTGTATAGAAATTTTTAATGTGAAGATATTTGTATTGATAATGGAAGATTGACATTGGAATGTGAAATGTAAAGAATTTATATCTACTCTCTGTTTTGAAAGGAAATGTGAAAGGATGTTACATGCATTACATTTTGTATTTAGAAATCAAATGGAAAAGAGATAAATTGTAAAGTTGTTATTGGAAATCAATAAAGGAATGCTCTACCTTCTCATACTTGCATGATTGTGTTGGAATTGAATTTTTTTGCTGTGAATCAAATCTCTGTTGGAATGAAGAATGCGTATGAAGGAAAAGACAATGTTTTATTCTCTTGAAATGAGTTGAATTTTTAAATCAGGATTTGTATAATTTCTATTGAATGGTTTAATGAATCAATTGAATTCATTAGACTAGAAAGGAAATGAATTTTAACACTTGGAGGATGGAAAAATGTTTAAGAACCTTTAATGTTGATCTCTATTTTAATTTCCAAACGTGGCAATCAAATTTATCAAAGAAATGAGCAGTTCAAAACTTGCACTAAGAAATAAGATATGAAACATTTAAATTTAGATGTAACAAGTCCTAAGGAACTCAAATTGACCTTAACACTTAAGAAAGGACCCTAAGAACTTTATAAAAATCCAATTTGAACTTGCACAACCATTTTACTTTCAAAAGATGGAAAATTATCAATTGCAACTCAATTAACTAAATTTAATCTTGAAAACTCTCTTAAATACATCCAATAATAAGTCTCCATGGCTGATTGATATGTTGAGAAAGTAAGAATTCAAAATTGAAAAAAAAATTGTAAGTTAAAGATTACCAGTTTACTTTGCAAAACCCTACAGATTTTTTTCATAAAATTGACCACTTAAACTTCATCAAATTTCAAAATTGATAACTCTTGTGTAAAGAGGGCTTGAGATATTTCTAGAAAGTCCTCGTTTTCCCAAATCTGAGCTTCCTATCAAAAGTTATGGCCATTTGAAGTTTTACTTCAAATTGGCATTCAAAAATAAAATAAATCTAACTGTTAACTTTAATTTTTGACTTTGGAAAAATTTCCACAAAAAGTCCACGGCCCGCCATCCCACAACCAATTGGGACTTGGCACGTGGCACCTCGGAGGGGCGGACCAGTTTTAAACTTGTCTTTTTTGAAAATTTTCCCACTTTTCGCCACATCCCCGCCAACCCGCAGCTAGTCATGTCTTTGACACATGGCACGACGGAGAGACAAACCCCTTTTGAACTTAAACCTTTTAAGTTTTGGACCTCAGAAAATTTTCCAAATTTTTCCTGCATCCCCACTAACCCGTGACCAATCAAATGTTGACACATGTCTAGGCGAAGCGTGAGAGGTTTTTCAACTTAGCATCCTTTATTCCCCTTTGGCAAAAATTTCATTTTTCCTCCGCGGCCCAGGACCCGCGCCTTACCTTGGAAATTTCTCCTTTGCACACATGTGGCCCGCATAAGTTTTTAGAGTTTTCTCCCTTTTGGCGTAATCCCTTAGGTTTTTCCACCACCCTGTCTCCAGCACCAATCAACACATGACACGTGGAATTTCTAGCGTCGGCATAATCATGAACCAATTTGATCCCCTTGCAATTTTGGCGAAAGAGACTTAAAGTCTCAACCTACTCCATCAGCCCGCTATTTCTCCCAACCAACTAGGGAGTTACATGTGTCTCCCTCACTGGGCTCATGGGTGTGTGAATGCATTTTGCACTTTTGCATGAAAAATGCGCCAAGTTCCTCCCCGCTCTACTGACCCGTGCAAAGGGGGAACATTTTCCTCCCTAGGTCCATTGACTCTCCTTGGGAAAATTTCTCCCCTAAAGTCCACCGGCTCATATCTTGCAAAATATAAGGAGTTAGGAGGACTTTATATCACTGAAAGGTGAGAAAATTTCCTATCCAATGGGAATGATTTAGGGAAATTTTGGAAGAATTAATTATGTGAAAAATCTAGTTGAAACTTAGAGCTTGTTATAGAGTGGGTATTGGGTAAATTTCTCCCTGAACCTAACTAAATCATCTAACCCTAAATTTTGAACCATGTAAACTTGATATTGCTAATGAAGGAAAAATATGTCCTTTTGAAATTGAAGCTGTTCCATAACCTAATAGGGTCAATGGTTTCCTTGCAACTTTGTTGTGCACAATCCTAATAAAAAAATATCCCATAATTTTTCTAGCTAACCCTAGGTTGTTTCTTAGGTCTCAAGTGGTTGTTTAAGCGAACACTACAATTTTGTATTAGAGCAAAGTCATTGAGACCACAGGTAGCATTGGTGGTATTCCTACCTCTATATTGTTTGACTCTGGTTCTTCCAATTATTTTATTGCACCATCTTTAGTAGAGAGATGCAGGCTAGTGGTTGTTAGGCAGGGTCATTGTTGAGACATTGAGATGGCTTCAGGATCCAATATCTCTATAGAATCCTTGGTTAAGGAGTGTGTTGTAGATTTGGGACCTTTCACCACTACCTCATATCTCCGTATTATTCCTTTGGGCTTGTATGGAGTCATTTTTGGTATGGATTGGTTAGTGTACATAGGTCCAGGATGGATTGTTATCAAAAGACTAGATTGTGTAGATGATTTGGGAGTTGAGTTGGTGATCTCGAGGGTTAGGAGACCCATTTCTATTCACACTATATCTGCTATACAGCTTAAGCGGTGTGTGCGACGGCGGGATTGTCGGATGTTTGCTATTACAATCAGTGATAGATCGAGGACAAGTCTAGTGGACCATCGCTAGATGATCATCCCCCATCTTGAGAGAGTTTTTTTTTTTGGGGGAGCTACGGGGTTACCACCCCACGTGAGATTGATTTTCATATAGACCTAGTTCTTGGAGTAGAGCCTATCTCATAAGCACCTTATCGAGATGACCACCCTAGAGATCCGTGAGCTCAAGTTACTGACTTGAGGGCCTTTTGGAGAAGGGCCTTATCCATCCTAGTGTATCCCCTTGGGATGCACTGCGATCTTTGTGAAAAAGAAGGATGGATCCTTGTGGTTGTGTATTGATTACCACTAGTGAACAAGGTAATGATCAAGAATCGTTATCCTCTCCCTCGTATCGATGACTTGTTTGATCGGATGAAGGAGCCATAGTTTTATCTAAGATTGATCTTAAGTCGAGTGTATAATCAATTGAGGATTTTGGAGGTGGACATTCATAAGACCACTTTCCACACAAGATATGGGCACTATGAGTTCACAGTGGTGCCTTTTGGTTTGACAAATTCCCCTACAGTGTTTATGAGTTTGATGAATGGGGTATTCAAGACCTTCTTAGATTAATTCATGCTCATCTTCCTAGATGAAATTTTGATATACTCACATACACGTGAGGAGCACGAGGGGAACCTTCACCAGGTTATTCAGTGTCTTCATGAGTAGCAACTTTATGGGAACTTGAATAAGTGTGCTTTCTTTCGGAGGCCGAGGTGCGAAGACTTTGGTCATATTTTTCCGGGTAAGGTATCACAGTCGATCCTTCCAAGATTGAAGCCATTATGGATTGGCCAACACCCACTACAGTGACCAAGGTGTGTAGCTTCATGGGATTAGTAGGATACTACCAGATATTTATTCAGGACTTCTCTCGAATTGTGCACCCTATCACTTCCTTCGAGAGGAAAGGAAAGAAGTTTTTTTGGTCGAGATAGATATGAGCCGGCCTTTAGGAAAATGAAGGAGTGCCTCACTACAACACCCATTCTTGTAGTGCCAGATCCACAGGGCGAGTTCTTTGTTTGCACAGATGCTTTGTTAGTAGGATTTGGAGGTGTGTTGATGCAGGATGGCAGAGTAGTATCTTTTGAGTCTCAAAAACTCAAAGATCATGAGCTTAATTATCTGACCCATGATCTTGAGCTTGCGGCAGTTGTGAATGATTTGGTTAGATGGATACATTTTCTTCTTGGATGAAGATTCAAACTTAGGACTGATCATTTGAGTCTTCAACACCTCTTCACGTAGCCCAATTTCAATGCTCGTTAGTGGCGTTAGATGGAGTTGCTTTTTGAGTATGACATGGAGATAGAGCATGTGAAGGGGAAGGAGAATGTAGTAGCAAACGCTCTCGGTAGGTGGAGAAATGTGGCCATGGACACCTCTGTGAGCACAAATTTATGGAGTACGATTCTTCAACAACTTCCTCTTGACAACTTCTACATTGTAATACAAGCGGTGATTGAGTCACGAGAGACCCCTTGAGGGGAATTTTGATGATTTTTCCTTAGAGGCGAGATGGTCTTCTCAGGCACAAAGGTTGGATATATGTTCCCAGAGATGGAGGCTTGAGGCAAGACATCCTAGTAGAGGCACATCGTGCACCCTATTCAACCCATCCATGGGTGAAGAAGATGCACACCACTTTGTGACAGTTGTATCATTGGAGAGGACTTCGTAGAGATGTGGCTCAATTTGTGTCATGGAGAGTGCCGAGAGGGTTAAGGCTGAGCATCAAAGCATCCAACAAGCCTACTTTATCCTCATGCTATATCGGAATGGAAGTGGGACACCATTTCCATAGATTTCATTGTTGGGCTACCAATATCGAGATATCACCACGACGCCATTATGGTCACAATTGATAAATTGAAAAAATTGGCTCACTTTTCTCCAAGAAAGACCACTTATACCGCTAGAGTAGTGGCATGACTATATTTGGATGATATTGTCGAGGTTGCAAAGGATTCCATAGAAGATCATTTTTGACCGCGATCCTTTGTACACTTCTCATTTCTAGACTACCATGCAGTATGTCTTCGAGATGAGGATCAACTTCAACACAACATATCACCCTGAAAAATATGGACAAACCGAGTGAGTGAATCAGATTTTAGAGGATATGCTCAAGATGTATGTGATGGATCAACAGTCTAAGTGGGAGGAGTAATTATACTTAGTGGAGTTTGCCTATAATAAGAGTTTTCAGATTTCTATAGGCATGGCTCCTTTTCAGCTTTGTATGGTAGAGAGTTCAAGACACCACTTAGTTGGGACAAAGTTAGAGGACATAGTATCTATTAGACTAGCTCTTTTGTAGGAAATGGAGTAGCAGGTAGTTTTGTTCGGTGGAGATTGCAAGAGGCACAGGACAAGTAGAAGAAGTATGCGGATCAACATAGGATTGATTATAGTTTTGATGTGGGCATGAAGGTGTTCCTTCATGTCAAACCACACAAGAGCCCTATCCGTTATGGAAAAGGTTCTAAGTTAGCTCCTAGATTCCTTGGTCCTTTTGAAATATTGGAGCGTATAGGCCCTTTGGCCTACCGTCTAAGCATTGCCACCCAACTTGTCTCATGTACATAATGTGTTTCATGTTTCAGATTCTAATGATATATATTGTAGATCCTTCTCATGTGTTGGATTGGACATCATTATAGGTGCAAGATCAGGGGCAAGTGATGGTGGAGCCCATTTACATCCTACATCATAGGAACCTGAGCCTTCGAGGCGAGAGAGGTTGATTAGGTTTGGGTATAGTGGTTCGAGATATGATGAGACCTGTAGCTACATGGGAGGATGCTACTTCATTACAAGTGTAGTTTCCACATTTGTTCCAGTGAATTCCAGGAGGAAGTCGAGTCTAAGGGGAGGGGGATGTAGTGCCCACTTCCCTTTGACACCTTTTTATGCTTATGTTGATACTATTGATTTCATTATAGACATTACTATGTTTTGTTTAGTATGATGGTTAGATGTTAGATCAAGGATTATTAGTGATCTGTATTCAATTATTATGCATGATGATTACTAGAGACATTTTTTATATGTGGATGATGATATACTATTTGACATGGACATATTACAGATGTTGATTTGGACATGTGACATTAGATATTGTGAGTAGACCTAGTATGGAAGATTATTGATGATGATATAATTGATTAATTATTTGAAAATGATAATGTCGATTTCTTGATGTTGTTGTGATTCACATGTTTAGATAATCTTGAGATGTTGTCTATATCATTTTGGATGTTCGATATGGCCATGAGGCCAAAATAGGTATTTTTGTTTTGTAGGTTAAAATTATCACAACAATGTCGGGGGACTAGAGACCAATCGTATTGGAATTCTAGGTGAATTCAACAAGGTCACCATGGCAACATGTTTTGTGTGTGTGTGTTGTATTATGTTAGGGATTCTGTGGGAGGAATCACCTTTGAATGTGACCATGGGGCTTTATGTTTTGTTAATGTGATTTCTTTATTAATGTTGGCATGTATTTATTTTTGATGTGTTACCCCTTTTCATTAGTTTATATGTTGTATTAATATTGTGAATAATCATGTGTGAAAATAAATAAATCAATATGTCATAAGAATGTAATTAATGAAGTTGTTTCTCTTAAATGTAATGTTGTAAGAGTGTGTAAGAATGTGTAAGGGATATGTAAGAGAATGTAAGATAGATTTTGGAGTGTGAAACATTTCATCCTCTTGGGAATTCGAATTTATCCTTAGATGCTATATTTGGAGGCTTGTGGGACAAGTTA
Organism: Taxus wallichiana var. yunnanensis; assembly: GCA_018340775.1. Classification (NCBI taxonomy): domain Eukaryota; kingdom Viridiplantae; phylum Streptophyta; class Pinopsida; order Cupressales; family Taxaceae; genus Taxus; species Taxus wallichiana. Next base: position 74,711,412 of record CM031242.1, read on the forward strand.
AACTTGTCTCACACCTCTTAAAATTATTCACCAACCATACCTATGGTTTAGACGTTAAATTTAGACCTTTTTAATGCATTTTGAAATGGCTAATTGTAAGTTTTAATTGCACTTCTCTTACATGTTTTAAATTCAGTCCTTTTGGGGTATGGGTTATTTTGGAGTGTGTAAGTCAATTTGTCATTTTATTTATTATGTTTAGGTGAATGATGTTGAATTTGATCTTGGGGTTGAGGAAGAATGATGTGGCATCCCACATGGATCCACATCATCCTCTTCTCTTCCCTCTCCTTTAAAATTCAAACTCCTTGCTTGTTGGATGGTTGTTGAAACTTTGCTTATTCCTCTTGGGGCAAATTTTTCTTGCTGTTTTGGAGCCTTGCTTATGAAAGGAGTTTGGAGTCATTTGCATGCTGGTGTGTTGCTGATTTTGGAATGCATTTTGGCATTGGGAAACTTGTTGATCTTGGGACAAACTCCATTATGGAGAGGTAGGAACTTGAGCCTTTTGAAAATATTTCTTCTCTTTGTATGTATGTTTAAAATGGTGAATGTTTTATGTGTGTGTTGGTGGTTAGGTAGAATGCTTAGGACAAGGTGTAGGAGAAGGCTATGGGGAATTCTTATGGGGGCATAAGGAAATGACATTTGCATCAGAGTTTTGTGGAGGGATTTTGGGTTTGGGTTCCACCTTAGAAAATAAATATCTTGCATTTCTTACTTTGTGGGGGCATAAGGAATTATTTGGGGGAATAAAGAGGATTTTGTGGGGGCATAAGGAAATGTGTATGTGATGAATTAATCGGTGGTTTGTTTTTGGTGGATGACCAATTCCTAATTGGGAGGCATAAATAGATTCCCCATAGATCCTTGCTCTTGTTGGCTTGCTTGATGAATCTTGAAATGTGTTTTGAATGTGGAAATGCTACATGTTTGTTTTGGAAGCCTTTGTTGTCATGTGTTGTATTGCATCTCTTGTTTCAATATGGTTGGGGATCGGGGCCAATGAGAAAGGATGGCTTCTACCTTATCATTGGATATCTTTGTTGGGTGGAGAGCATTGCCTTTCCCCCTTCCTTATTGTGATCAAGATGAAAAGATGAAGAAACTAGCATGCTGCTATTTTTGAGCAAGAGGAATATACAGTTTGATAGTCCCTTCTTTGAGCAAGTTCATTGTAATCCTTCCCACTTTGGAGTGGATGAATTGTATAGCAATTTGTAATGTGAAGATATTTGTATTGATAATGGAAGATTGAAATTGGAATGTGAAATGTAAAGAAGTTATATTCTACTCTTTGTTTTGAAAGGAAATGTGAAAGGATGTTACATGCATTGCATTTTGTATTTAGAAATCAAATGGAAAAGAGATAAATTGTAAATTTGTTGTTGGAAATCAATAAAGGAATGCTCTACCTTCTCATACTTGCATGATTGTGTTGGAATTGAATTGTTGTTGTGAATCAAATCTCTGTTGGAATGAAGAATGCGTATGAAGGAAAAGACAATGTTTTATTCTCTTGAAATGAGTTGAATTTGGAAATCAGGATTTGTATAATTACTATTGAATGGTTGAATGAATCAATTGAATTCATTAGACTATAAAGGAAATGAATTATAAAACTTGGAGGATGGAAAAATGTTTAAGAACCTTTAATGTTGATCTCTATTTTAATTTCCAAACCAGCAATCAAATTTATCAAAGAAATGAGAAGTTCAAACTTGCACTAAGAAATAAGATATGAAACATTGAAATTTAGATGTAACAAGTCCTAAGGAACTCAAATTGACCTCAACACTTAAGAAAGGACCCTCAAAACTTTATAAAACTCCAATTTGAGCTTGCACAACCATTTTACTTTCAAAAGATGGAAAATTATCAATTGCAACTCAAATAACTAATTTTATTCTTAAAAACTCTCTTAAATCCATCCAATAATAAGTCTTCATGGCTGATTGACATGTTGAGAAAGTAAGAATTCAAAATTGAACAAATTTTTATAAGTTAAAGATTACCAGTTTGCTTTGAAAAACCCTATAGATTGTTTTCATCAAATTGACCACTTAAAATTCATTTTTTTTCAATATTTATGACTCTTGTGTAAAGAGGGCTTCGAAAACTTTCCAGAAAGTCCTTGTTTTCCAAAATATGAGCTTCGTATCAAAAGTTATGGCCATTTGAAGTTTTACTTCAAATTGGCATTCAAAAATAAAATAAATCTAACTGTTAATTTTAATTTTTGACTTTGGAAAAATTTCCACAAAAAATCAACGGCCCCGCAATCCAGCAACCAATCGGGAGTTGGTACATGGCACCTCGGAGGCGATCCGGTTTTAAACTTGTCTTTTTTGAAAATTTTACCTTGGGAAAAATTTCCCACTTTTCCCTGTATCCCCGCCGGCCCGTAGCCAATCATGTGCTGACACATGGCATGGTGGAGAGATAGACCCCTTTTGAACTTAACCCTTTCAAGTTTTGGACCTTGGATAAATTTCCAAATTTTTCCGCATCCCCGCTAACTCGCTACTAATCACATCTTGACACATGTCTAGGCGAAGCGTGGGAGGTTTTGGACTTAGCATCCTTTGTTACCCTTTGGTGAAAATTTCATTTTTCCTCTGTGGCCCCGCACCTGTGTCTTGCCTTGGAAATTCCTCCTTCACGCAGGCATGGGCATGTGTAATTTTTTTGGACTTTTCTCCCTTTTGGACTAATGCCTTGGATTTTCCACCACCATGTCTCCCACACCAATCAACACGCGACACGTTTCATTTCGCGTCGGTGTAAGCACGAACCAATTTAGTCTCCTTGCAATTTTGGTGAAGGAGACTTAAAGTCTCAACCCACTCCATCGGCCCGCCGTTTCTCCCAACCAACCAGGGAGCGACACATGTCTCCCTCACCGGGCTCATGAGTGTGTGAATGGATTTTGTAGTTTTCTGCCTAAAAAAGGAAAAATGTGTGAAGTTCCTCCCCACTCTGCTAACCCATGCAAAGGGGGAAAATTTTCCTCCTTAGGCCCGTGGACTCTCCTTGGGAAAATTTCTCCACTAAAGTCCGCCGGCTCATATCTTGAAAAATATAAGGAGTTAGGAGGAATTCTTTATATCATCGAAAAGGTGAGAAAATTTCCTATCCATTGGGAATGATTTAGGGAAATTTTGGAAGCGCTAAGTATGAGAAAATTCTAGTTGAAATTCAGAGGCTATTAGAGAGTGGGTATGGGGGTAAATTTCTCCATGAACCTGACTGAATCATCTAACCCTAAATTTTGAACCATGTAAACTTGATATTGCTAATGAAGGAAAAATATGTCCTAGTGAAAGTGAACTGTTCCGAAACCTAATAGGGTCAAGTGTTTCCTTGCAACTTGGTTGTGGATAATCCTAATAAAAAAATCATCCCATAATTTTTCTAGCTAACCCTAGGTTGTTTCTTGGGTCTCAAGTTGTTGTTTAAACTAGAATTACACTTACATTTTTCCACATCATGACCTGAAACACGATGGTAAGTGCAAATGTTTATATCATCAAGTCCTTTTTTAGGTTTGAGTGGGTCATAAGGTCTAAGTGGTGGAAATGTGATGACAAAGGTTTCCAAAAGGTTAGATATGATGTTGGCATAAGACCCTTCCAATGGATCACAATGTGAAGTAAGTGTGGGTCCTGGATGGAAGTGTGGGTGAATTTGGTGGGTGAGGCATCACTTTGGAGCTGGAATATGAGGTTTAGTAAGTTTGAATACTTATTTGGTAGATAGTATGGTTTTAGGTTTGGGTTGTACTTCGTGGGTAAAGGTGTAGTAGGTGAACTAGTTGTTAATGGTGGTGTAGGTTTAACTACCTCTTTGGAAGGTAGTTGAGTTTTTGGCTTGGGTTGCACCTTCTTGGGTAAAGGTGAAGAAGGAGTGTGTGATGTAGAAGGGAAGGAAGATGGCAGAAGTAGACGGGTTAGCCAAGGTGATAATAGAGGTGCGGTGAAGGAAGTGGTAACGTGCAATGTGAAAGGAACTTTTTAGGAGAAGGGAATGACATAGGTAATGATGAGGATACAAGAAGTGGTGTGGGTATAGGAGGAAGAAAGGATGTAGGTGATGGTGAAGGCATAGGATGTGTAGGTAATTTAGGTGGAAAAGAGGATCATGATTAGGAGGTGGACTACTATGTTTTTGGTTTACCTTGGTTAGGGGCTACTTGACAAAGGTTGATGGGTGGGGACCTAGGATAGATGGAAGTGGTGAAGATGAAAGAGGGGTAGCGGGAAAATTTAGTGTACATAGCCTAAGAGGTTGGGTCTTCCTTTTATGCGGGGGAATAATATTTGTGATGGCTTGTGAGGATGTGGATAAATCTAGTTTGATAGGAGGATGGACTAAGCTTGATGCCAACATGACTCCCAATGCGGTAAGGGTCCGAACGTAGGAAGATATAGGTGTAGGTAGGGTTTTAGGCATAGGAAAAAGTTCATTCAATGGTAGAGGTTTAGGTGTGGGTGAGGGTGATGAAGAAGGGGTAGCTACAACTGGCATGGGCATGTTGGGTTTAGTTGTCTAAAAACACCTTCAGATAGATCGTGGAAGTGTCAAGCAGATAAAATCTACATTTGAGTTGAGACAGAATTCGAAGGCATCCTCAAAATATGAAGTTATCAACATAATCCAAGTGGTCACCAAACGTGAGAATGGCACCAATGTAGGGGAGGATGATGTTGATTTGGTAGTAATCCCTGTAAAGAATTTCTATGAGACGGGGAAATGGTTGGCTTTAAACTCTATGGGTGGAAGAGACAAGAGCATATCAACATGATCCTTGAAATCTAGTGGAGAATTACCACCAATAGGAAGGGATGCTACTAATGGATCCCCTGTGGGTAGGGGAGAAGGAAAGTTAGATGAGGTAGGTTATTCTTTTGGTGAAGAAGAAGGTAAGCATGAATCTCCAGTGTGTGGATGAGTAAGTACTACTTGTTGTTTGTCGAGGGTTGAGAGGTGAGTGGGGAAGCGTATCGACAGATATGGTGGAATCCTCTCGTGGGTAGAGGAGAAGATAAAATAGGTCCCTCCGTGGATGAAGGAGATTGTGCAAGAATATCCTTGATATATGGAATGGGAGGATATTGAGAAGGAGTTGGTATGATGTTGAAAATGGCATGAACCTCACAAACGTTACTGTCATTGGTTAAAGTTTTGCTAGTTTGGTTAGACGACAAGGTGTGATTTGAGAATGAATTCTTGAAGATGTGAAGGTTCTAATTAACCGGTGTGTTAGGGTTATCCAAGAAGAGATCTCCATCATCTAACATTTCTTGGATAATATTTTTGAAATTTATATAATTACCATTGCTATAACCTCTAATGTGATGATAGTTGGAGTAATCATTTTATTTGTACCATCCAGGACACGTAAAGAGAAGGGTCAAAACTAGTTTTTGGTTTGATGGGTGGAAGAATCATTGCTTCAAATTTTAGAAGTTTTTCAAAAACTAAAGAGTAGTGTTCTCCTATGTGACTATATTTTTCGTTGCTCCTACTTGAACCGGAAATCCTAAATAGGAGAAAGGTTAAAATTTTTGATTGGTTGGATGGAAGAGATGAGCCAACTTTCAAACCTACTTCGTTGGAAGATACTTTTTCTTTAGAATAATTATTTTATGGTTTTGAAGAAGAATAGGTATCATTTGATTTAAACGCAACATTCTTGTTACACAATTTTATCTTCTTCTCTTCAATGACATGAATTTCAATTTTCTCGGGCCATGGTGAATGCATCGTCAAATGTGCGAAGGTTTGAACTTGAAGAGTTGGAAAGATGTGTCTAGCAAAAGCTTTGGTGAATAACTCTATCAAATTTGTATGAGGTAATTGGAATGTGAGTTGGTTGATCAGGCTCCGCCAACGAGTGAAAAAATCTACGATAGATTCATCTTCATATTGGTGTGTCACGTACAAGTTGGTCATGGTGACCTTCTTGAGAATGTTGATAGAAACATGGTCTAGAAAATCTTGAGCTACTTGATTAAATAAAAATATGGATGTCCTAGGTAGAGAACTATACCAATCTAAATCCGGTCCTGTTAAGGACATTGGTAATGTTCTCAAGAGAAAAGTGTCATTGTGAGCCGGTAGATAAAACATATATTTAAAAGAACGGAAGTATTGTTACGGGTCTTCTTTGTTGTTAAATTGGTTGAATTTAGGTATTTTCCAATGGGTAGGGTATGGATGAATTGGAATGGATGGGTGAATGGGATAATTTCAAATCTCTTTGTATGTCAGAGAGTTACGTGAGCCAAAGATAGATGCTTTTAATGTCTACATCTTGTCCATAATCATTTTTATAAGATCATTAGTAGGTTGTGATGATGGGCACCCCCTATAGTATAAGGGGGTAGATAAGGTGGGTATGATGTGGATGACATCCTAGTATGTGGTGGTGTTGAGTATAAAAATTGTGATGAAGGAACATAGGACAAAATAGATGTAGAGGGAAAGTACCCGAATAAGCGGTAGATGAAATAGGGGGTTGTTGGTGATAGGTGTAGGTAGGTGGGGTGGACGTAAAGACTCTCATAACAATTAGAGGAAGAGACTACGGGATGGAGAGGAAAAGGTTTTGGAAGGAAGTATGGGTTTCCGACACCAGTGGTGGCTGAGATGCAATAGGTATATGAGAAGTAGAAGACACAGATAGACCTATACTAAGGGCGGTTGATGAAGGCATGGTGGATGTTGTAGGGACTACATACATCAAAGGAGCGATAGATTCCATAGGTGGAGAAGATATCTATGACGTAGGGTCAAGCTGGGAAACCATAGGTAGTAAGGTGGAAGAAGCTAAGGCTACGCTGGTAGTAGCTGATGCAGAAGTGGGTGCAAGAGTAGGAGGAATGGACAAAGGCATACCGTATATAATATACCCTAATGAACCATGCATATATTAATGAGTGAGGAAATACTATAGAGTGGCGTGGTTTTGATCAAGTAGTCTCGTAAACTTCTCATCACCAGTGGGTATGGTAAGAGACTGATTGGGGTCCATATGTGATGATATGGAAGGGGGCGATGGGCTAGGTGGAAGAGGTTGACGGCTAGCATGAAACACGAGAGCGTTGGCTTGTCTATGAGTCAAAACCATGTGACTGACAATAGAACAGGTGATCTAAACCTTGGTGATGATGTCAAAACACATAAAGAATGGAGAAAAATGGGTCTAAAAGGTGTGATTTGATCATTTTTCCAATTTAAGAATCGAACATAGAGACTAATGTCAGTTGAGTAACCAATGATGATATGAGAGGGTAATCATTTCCGGTCGACTACACCGATGTCATTTACCATGGAGAAATGAAATATTTGTAAATCTAGCAATAATGAATGAAGTTGAAGTAAAATTGGACCCTAAAGGTAATATCAAGGACTTAGAGATATAGTAAAGTGACATAGGAAGTCACAAAAAGAAAATAAATATAGATTGAACATTACTTTGACAGAAATGACCAAAACAACATAAAGCGATGGCATTCGGTGAACTGATAGTAGTGAGATGATGAAATTGATGGCGATTGCTAGAGTGACACTAGAATTCTTGTGAAATCTATGAAAAATGGAAAAGGTGAATTTTTGGTGATTTAGGTCAAATAAAAAAACCAACTCAGAGACCAAGTATGAAAATGAGTAGTCCTAACACATTAAAAAATAGTCGAACACACCAACTATGATTATGGAGTATGTAGAGAGAGAAATAATGAAGAAAAAACTCGAGACCTCAAAACACAAATAAAGCAAAAGCTAGCAAACAAAAATCCTATGACGTGGATTTTATGTTGTGGCTTATGCCATTTAGACTGACTTGTGAATAGAATAGAGCTTTTGGTTATTGAAGGTTCCATATGGAAACTAATAACTATGGTTGGTTTCAGGTAAGTTTTAGCGTAGTGTTCCCAATATATATTTTGTAGTACTTGAGACCCGCTCCGATATGATGATTGGCCAAAAACTAGCAAGATCCCACTTTCAATCCTCTAATCACGTGATGGTTGACAAATTATTAGAGGAAATATGTTGTTTAAAAAATGTGTAGTTTATTTTTAGTGGTTTTTTATATAGAAAGTGTATAAAATGTGAGCCATGATTCAATTTTTCAACCATCAACTAGTCATGACTTCTAGCATATAGGTTCTTTTGTATGATGGAAAAGTGATAAGCGAGCATGGGAATCTACAAGTAACTCTTCCTTGTACCCAACCTCCCAGTCGTCTGCCGAGACGGCCGATGGGGATGGAATATATGTGGGGAATAGAAAAACTAGTTAGGGAATCTTATGTCTTCGACGCGCACTAATAGAAACCGTGAATGTAAGGCAAAGAAGGCCCTCCTAACCTGAATTGGTGAGATAAATCATTTAGCGAGGATGACCGCTTGAAGGCTACAATCAATATCGAGCTCTCGCATGATCCAATCTATAGGTTGTGGGATACATGGAAGATAACTTTGTGGATGCTTCATATATGTCTCCCGATAGGGTCATGAAAAATGGATGATGGATGTATGGTGGATTCTATGTGAATTTTACGGTCTATTCTAGAAATCCTTAGCTTGATTAGTTGTTATGTCTAGTGAGGATAGTTGTGTGATAATGATTGGTAGAAGTGGGGAGTATCTAAATACTAATGTGCGTAAACCAACATCAACTTATGATTGACCTATGGGCCCTGTTGGGTTGTGGGACTGTGGATCACAACCATAAGTTCGTGGTCATTGTAGGCCTCCTATGTTCAAGTGTAGAATCAATCCATAATCCCTAATATCCAGTAGTCATATGCCTTTTCGGCCTCTATGTTTAGAATCAAAAGTTGTGCAATATTTTTAGAGTACCTTATAGGCGTTACGATAACTTGAATTCTTAATCCAATGTCTATGTCACCGAGGATGTCTTCGCATCCCATTTGTGGGACCAAAGGATCACAACTGAACGTTTTCTCTTTTGCAAGCCGTTGTACGGTCATGCAAATATCTATTAAGGAAATCTGTAGTTTGGTTGGTTTGACCAAAACGTATGTGCTTTGTTGTCTTCTATATTTAATCCTCTTAACTGTGAGCTAATTTCTTGTAGGTTTGTTGTTGTTCAGAAAACCTAAATTATTAGATTTTGGTCTATGTCCGTTATTGCTGCAACAATATTGGGTTGAGGTACGATTGGCTCGAATATGTATTCTCTAGGCTCCCTAGGTCCCGTGATTGTCAAACAAAAGAAACAATATAAATCTTGACTAAAGCAAAGTAAACTAATTATGTAAAGTATATCCACAACATATATAAATTCTCTATTTTTGTATTTTTGTGAGTTTTTAACAAAATTAAGATAACAACTATTTAATAGAATTGAAAGAGAAATTATTTAATATCTAGAAAATTAAAACTAAGCTAATAAAATTTTTTAAAACAAACAAAGTAGCCAAGTGTAGATACCTACCGTGCGGTTGTGAATCTATTCTAAATAACCAAATAACTGATCTAATCTATTTGAAAGACCCCCGATCTTACCTCAAAAGTGAGGAATGAATCATAGTTTCTCGAAATTATCAATCCCCCTGACTTCCCGACAATATCAAAAGTGATATTAACGAAATGAAATTATTCACTACTCTATTTTATATGTTTTAACTAGAAATTTGATAGCTTTAACCTAGATTTTGCATAATAGTGGTGAGTCGATTGTGTGTGGCTTTGTCCCCTTAGTGTGGTCTCCTGTTCCTTTGTGCTCATGTGAATCTAGAAAAGTGTGTAATGCTAGCATCAACAGAAGTAGGTATTGGAACAATGACATCTTTGGATGTAGACTGAATACAATGTGAGTAGGAGAGGGATAGTGCAAGAGAATAGAGCTTGGCCTATGCAATTCCTAGTGGGATTTATTGCGAGTCATGCAACATAAAACATCCGAACACGAAAATATCCTTCTTGACGAACAAAACATGCAAATCTAATGGCTTCAGACTGAAAATGAAACTATCCTACCTTAATTGATTGTATGAAACAAAGTAATGACACTAGAACAAGAAGATCATGTGGCTTCTAGATAGAAAGATAAGACTAACTATGTATTCAACAAATGAAAACTATCGAATTCCTAAACAATAACTGAAAGACTAAACTATTGAAATGAGAGGTAGTTTTGAGGGGCCATTTGCTTGTAATCAAACCGACTATTTATGGAATTCCCATTCACCCAAAGGTAACTCCAACTAGGACTCTTTTACTATAAATAATGAAGAAACACTATTCCAAAGAACAAAAATCATAAATACAAGCAAAAATGCATGAGAAAGCTGGTAAAAGTTGAAAATTTACGTGAGTTATGTTAAAAGAAGCATGTTGGAAAATGTGTGAAGGACCTCGCCACGAGAGGGGGTGGTTCTGAGACCGCCGGCCTGCTGGCGGCGGTTACTGAGACCGCCTCCCAGGCAGGGCGGTGGTTTCACATCGCGAAGACAAAAATCCAAAGGAAAAGAGGGGAAAAGAGCAAAACAAAGAACATGGAGGCTAAGCGGGGCATGCGGGATGTTAACATACACTTGGAGAGCTTTTCTGGATCCCGAACACCTTGTGAGGAGACTTGTATCATCATGGGGGCATGTGTAACATCGTTCTAGCAGTGTAGTACCCTTACAATTTTGGGTACGTACATATTGCCCCCTCAGAGAAGCGTTTTAGCCATGAAGATGCGTAAAATGGTGGGTCCAAGTATGGTGGTCCTGAAATGGGAAATTAGAAATTATACCTGACATGTCTGTGTGTTGAAATGATGCCATCCAAAATTATTGCTACCTGTAAAATGAAAAGAAGACTCAAGTGCAGATAGATAAAATAAGCCGAAAAATAAATACTAAAATAATATGAAGTGAGGACTTACCATTTGTGCGGGGATAAGAATTTACCTCCGTTAGTGCTCCAAACTGCGAAAAGGGGCATCCAAGACGAGTCAAATGCTATATATATAAAAATGGACCCATTTTCCTATTCATTTGCATGTGTTGATTTGATTGATTTTGAGCTCTAGGACCCATGGTGACGGTTTTTTATGAGAGTACAGTCAAAATGTTCATGATGATATAGTGATCATGCTTCATGAGCGGAACATCGAGCCACAAGATCTCAAAGTTAGTTTTTCTCAATTTACCATTTTTATACCTAAAATGTAAAAATGATGAAATCTTTGCCATGGAGGGGTAATTTTTGAAATTTTTAGTTTTAAATGTGTCCTTAGGGGGGGATGCCTAATGGGTAGGCTCTCATTTTAGTCAAAATGGTCATTTTTGTGTTTTTGAGCATTTTTAGGGCACGTGACCCATTTGAAAATGTGGGACATGACTGCCACCCCTGAGCAGGTGGCGATTCTGAGACCACCGCCCTTCAAAGCGACAGCGATTCTGGAACCACCGCCCCGCTTAGATAGCTCAGTGGGCTACATATATGGGAGACACAGTTGTCTCCACTGGTTCAAAGAAGGGGGTGAGGGTCCATTCCATTCCTAGCTTGGCTATCCCTTTGATTCATCGAGGCCATTATGGGGATCTTTGCCTTGAGATTGATCGGGGACAAGGGAGGGGACACCTTACTCTACTGCTAGTCCCCTATTATTGTACAGATTGAGGCACATGGCCAGATTTATGCTTGGGGAGCCGATATACTTGGGACGACCTACCACAACCTATACAGGGTGGTCCACTTACAGGGATAGTCTTTGAGCCATCCGACTTTGGTTATGAGTTGGGTCTATGAGCGTATCATCCCCTATGGGAGAGGCATAAAGGTGGCAGATCTCGGAGCCACGAGGGCACCCAGATGGACGAGAGATGTTAGTGCTTAGAGCACACCACTAGTCGCCTGGCTTCCCGACTACCGATGATATGGAGGCCACACCTTATCGGGACATGGCAGGTTATGGGGTGAGGAGACCCTTACTTTGATTTCTGCTCTACTACGGGGCAACTTGTGGATAGGACAGGGGAAGGTAGAGACACACCCTTTTGATTGAGTGGATCAGCGTTTGGCCTTGCCTATGTTGGTATGCTTCTCCTAGTGGTGCCTTGAGTGTTTAGATCAATTTGGGAGGCTAGGGGAGGTCCTAGTGGCTGGGGTTAGGCTGTTGTTACTCTGAAATACCTATCGCAGCTAGGTGGGTGGTACGTGCCCGAGAGAGAGTCAATGCTCCTCATGCACCTTTACTTCAGATTGTCACCGATCCTACCCATAGCAGTGATGAACCTATTGATATAGACTCGAGTCTGAGGAGTTCACAGGGGGAGAGACAGAGGAGGATACCAAGGACATGGAGATCAATGAGTCGGGTGGAGAGGAGGATAGCGATCCCGAGTGGCATGACACTCAGGAGATCTTATAGGCCGAGAGGGCAGAGTAGAGTGCGGAGAGGGTGACTCTAGTCTCTAGAGGAGTTTCCCTCTCAGGACCTAGGTGGGGAGGATGAGTCCATAGTAGGATGTTATGTTGCCCCAGACATAGGAGGAGGACATCAGTCAGTGGCAACATCTATGGTAGGTGCTGATCCTAGGGATCCCTCTTGGAGGCCCAAAGATCCGAGTGAGTTGTCACTCTTCTTTTAATATTTGTTTTTAGCTAGGATTGCCTTAGTTGCTATCTCTCCTTTTGTTCATTTTTGTTTTTATCTTTTGATTATTTCTAATTTGTCTTGTTCTTTGCTTGCAAAGATTGCTAATGAGTGGCAAGACTTGATTCTGGGTATGTATTGATACCCTGATGCTCCCCATGGAGAAGACTCATGCCAAGTTGTCGGTGGATGCGGGGGAGCCTTCAGCAGCTGGTAGGCATAGTGATGTCTTTTCCCCTGTCTGGAACATGGCCAAGATGGTGACTTCCCTCCATCTTGAGCTACCCGGGTATAGGATTGTAGATTTCACGATGAGGAGCCACTCTCATAGCGAGGATACAACCACTGTTCGGGACCGTGAGCCTTCAGTGCACTCAGAGCACCGGCATAACCAGAGTCCTAGACATGGTCATGCACCTTCGGAGGGATCTCATAGGGGTTGAGAGGCCACTTGGCTCTTTTTGTAGTGACTCTTGTTAGATTGTTTATACGATCATTTTGTATTTTCCGGGCTCATTGAGTGTTTTGACCATGCCTAGTGCATGATGGCATTATACACAAAACTTGATTATATATATACTTCTTTTTGGATCAGACTCTTGGTGTCTAGGATTTTGTGATTTATTTCCACATGTATATTAGATGCTTATTAGAATTCTTGTTTTTATATGCTTTTCAGAATGTATGCAATGGAGAACAAATGATACAAATGCTTTCTTCCTTTTTGTATTTTGTGATGCTGATGTATGATAATGTAGACACAATGTGATCTTGAACTTTAGTTTCTATAAGCAATTTTCCGGTACTTCATAATTGTTTTGACAAAATGTGATGATAAATTGATATGATGAGCAGATGAACTTGCCCCACTCCTAACTCCACGCAACTAGTAAGATGCAAGGGCTCACCACCAAGAGCTAGAAAGGGCACAAGTTGTGAGGAGTGTTGAAATGATAATGATGGGAGATAGAAAAAGAGTTGGTGGAACCAAATTAAGATGCTACAAACCTACCCTACTCAAGTGAATCCATAGTTTAGAATGTGACTTACTTTGTATTTTATCTAGAATTAGATCCGTAAATGGCCACTTGGTTGACAAAATCTAGTTTTCAAGGTTTTGAACTCTCTTAGAATTTTGGACATCTGATTCATTTGTTTTTGACTCAAGACTTCAAAGGTTTATTTGAAATATTTGCTTATGACCTTCAACATTACTGTCAAGAGGACCCCCTACACCTTACCCCATGCTACTAGTAAGAAGCATGGGCTTATCACCATGGAAAAGGTATAGGTGAGTAAGGGCATTCCCATCCTTTCTCAACCCTACGTCACTAGTAAGAGACACAAGTTCATCACCGAAGGTTGGTAGGGCAAGGAAATGTGTAAAAGTAAAATTTTCTGTTTGATCTATTAATTGACTTATTTATTTGAGAAAAATGTCAGTATGTTCTTATTTCCAAAGAGATCTATATACGGGATAGATGTGACACCATGAAGCTTCTAGAACAGACCATAGGCAAGACACCTATCCTAGGAAGAAACAAAAGTGAGAACAAACATGCAGGCCTTGGTATGGCTACTATTAAGACTTTGTCATATCTAGCTTTAATTGATGACATGATTCTGAAATAGTTTGATGATGTTTGAAGAAGTATGATTTGAATGCTTTTGCCAATGTTTTCAGAATTTTGTAATGAATTTCTTAAGAATAAGTCCCTTGATCACAAAATTTTATGAAATGAGCGAACAAAATGAGCCTACCTAATGAAGATGTAATGTAGATATAATTATACAAATAGTGCTAATGCTTCATGTGTAAAACCGTTTAAGGTGCAAGGAATTGACAGTTTCACCAAATTCCTCACCTTTTAGTGTGCATAAGAGATACACACCATTTCTGTAGTCCTTCATAACTCAATATGGGCCCAACCACTTGGGCCGAAACTTTCTTCCTTCACTGGTCTTCTTATTGATATGGTTTTCTAGTCTTAAAACTAGATCTACTTCATATATTTCTCACTCATAGACCTTTTTGTTATACTGCCGGCACATCTAGTCAGCATAGACTCTATGCCGTTGTTCAACATTTATCCTAGCCTCATCTAGGATTTCTAGTTGGGAGAGGCGTGCCTCTCTATAAGATTCCTCATCTAGAATCCCTTGTAGTGAGATGCAGGAGACTGGGTATTTCAACCTCAAGTGGGAGAACTACTTCTGCTTTGAATACCAATGAGAAAGGAGTTGCTCTGTTGGTGTTCTTATTGAGGTTCGGTGGGCCCACAAGGCTGGATATAACTTTAAATGCCAATCTCATTTGTTTTCTTTTACGGTTTTTAAGAGAATGGACTTTAGAGTTTTATTCGTAGCTTAGCCTGTCCATTGGCTTGAGGGTAATACAGGGAGGCCGTATGATGGTTTATTTTAAATTTACTACATAGCTCATAGACCTCATCATTCTTAAAGGACGTGCCATTATCTCGAGATAATGAATTATGGGAAACCCTACTTGTAAATTATTTGATTCAAAATGAACTTGGCAATCACGACACAGTACAATGGTAAGAGGCATAGCCTCTACCCACTTGGTAAAATATTTAGTGGCCGTGATTATGAAGTTATGGCCATCTGTTGATGAGGAGAGAATTTCCCTATCAGATTGAGGCCCCATGTAGAAAAGGGCCATGGAGTCGCGATTGGTTGAAGAGCTTGTGCCAAAGCATGTGAATCTTGTAGGAAAATTCTTGGCATTTATGGCATCTACGTACAAACTCTACTACGTCGTGTTCTAGAGTGGGTCGAATTACCACTAAAATGGCCTCCACATATTCTCTTTGTGGGGTTCGTAGAGAATCTTCTTGGATTCTTCTGTGTCAACACACCTTAGAAGCATTCCATCAAAAGCTTTATGATAGAGCACTTGTTCTATAATAACATATTTAGCTACGATAATGCGTAACCACCTTATTTGTTGTGGTGTAACACCTTCTAGATACGTATGGTCTATGATAAAATTGATAATATCAGTATACCAAGGACATTCAGAGATGGGAGGTTTGGTTTCAATGTAATATATGCATTCATCGGGAAAATCTAGATCTACTAGATCACCTTCATCTAACGGGTTGTCGGCTAACCAATCTACAATGATTTGTCCCTTAATGGACTTCTGGTTTACAAAAGTTAATTTGAATTCACCCATTAAGGTTATAAAGCATCCAACCTTTTTAGACAAAGACCCTTGCATGAGGAAAGTTTGTAAATGGTCTATTTTTACAATGACCCTTGTTTCTTGATTTAGCATGTAATGTCTTAAGCATTTGGTTGCAAAGACTATGGCAAGGCATTCTCGTTCTGCTTGCGTATAACATGTTTCATAATCGAGCAACGTTCAGCTAATAAAATAGACCACACATTCTCATTTATCATCGTCTTCTTGAGCCAACATGCAAGCTAGCGAGACATCCGTAGCCCATGAATATAAGATCAAAGGATGATCTGGTCTAGGTGGCATTAATGTGGGAGGAGATAGTAAGAAGTGTTTAACTGCTTTGAAGGCCTCATGGCATTCCTTTGTCCAAATAATGCAGCAATCCTTTTTCAACAAATTTTTGATCGGATGTACAACAAAACTTAAGTCCGGAATGAATCTTCGGATTGCACCGAGCTTTCCAAGAAACAATCTAATGCTAGAGTCATTTGATGGTGGGATCATCTCAAGAACAACCAGATTTTGGCTAGGTCCACATCAATCCCTCGTGATGATATAATATAACCTAGGAGTTTCCCTCCTGTCACACCAAATATGCATTTTGATGGTTTTAGTGTGACTCCATATTCAATCAAATGTGAAATAATGATGCGGAGCACTTCCAGGTGATCACAACACTTCCTGGCCTTGGCCAACAGGTCGTAAATCTACATAGGATTCCATGATTTTATGAATAAGATCATGAAATATGTATGTCATTGCCCACTGATATGTAGCGCTAGCATTATTGAGACCGAATGGCATAACAACGTAGAAATAAGTTCCCCAAGGAGTTATAAACGTGGTTTTGGCTTGGTCTTTTTTAGATATTCTGATTTGATTGTATCCCGAGAACCCATCCATGAGAGACAAAAGCTCAAATCCAGCTATTACGTTAATGATGATGTCAATGGATGGTAACAGGAAGTCGTCCTTGGGGAATTCCTTGTTAATGTCTCAGAAGTCTATGCAGATGTGTATCTTCCCATTATTTTTGAGAATGGGGATGATATTAGATACCCACTGAGAGTAATCGACCGGTTTGATGAACCCTACCTAGAGAAGCTTCATTACTTCTTCCTTCACCATGAGAGCTACCTTGGGTTTCATTGGTCTTGATTTTTGTTTAATTGGCTTTGCATCTGATTTGGTGACGAGGTTATGTACCACGATGTGTGGTGTAATTCTCGTCATTTCTTTATAATTGAATGCAAAATCCTTTTGATGTTCTTTGAGGATTCGAGTGTGTATTTCTATTTCTTCTGGAGTTAACGAAGATCTTAGTTTCAATATCCTTGGTTCTTCCTCCGTTCCGATGTTAATATCAATTGTTCGTTCAATTAAAGAAGCGTTACCCTCTTCAAACTCGGGCGGAGTGCTGGGAGGTAGGTCCAAATCTTCTCCATTATCTACCGTGTATATATTGAGATCCTTTTGTGGGGAAGCTCTACCATGGGATTTCCAAAGTAAGAGATGAATGTGGGATTAAGGATAAATCTACCATGTGATAGGTGAGATGTAACTATGCATAGGCATTTAGGTAATCAAGAGTGGCTCTATCGTTGTCAACATGACCTAAGATAGTAGATTTATTCTCAGCTATGTGCGTTAGAAGAGGGTTTGTTGACATTTTCTTTACTAACAGTTCAGTACGAAGGGATACCATGAAACGGGTATCTTCCAACTCATTGTTTGGAGTGAAACATGAAGCCGAGGTTGCTATCGAATCTGCAAGAAGGTTTTGTTCCCGTGGGATTGCTTTAATTGATATGAAGTTAAATCCTTTGCTCAAATCTAATATTGTTGTTTTGTAGAGCTGTAAATGTTCATCTCTAGTCTCATAAACCTCAGAGACTTGGTTTTCTACTAATTGAGAGTCTCCTAATACTCTAATGTCATTAACACCGAGCCTTTTAGCTATGATGAGGCCAAGGAGGAGGGCTTTGTACTCAATGCCATTTTTTGTACATTTGAAATTTAATTTAAAGGCGAATGGTAGGATCTTTCCCTCGGGAAAAGTAAAGATCACACCTACCCTAACCCCATAATGAAATCTAGCTCTATCAAAGTGGAGAGTCCAATGTTTATTTGGGAAGATGGATGTTGGGACATTTGTTACGTCTATTTCTTCTGCTTCGGTTACTTCTACCATGCAGATTTCCTCTACCGGAAGAGAACCGACTCCTAGGGTACATCCCATACCTGTGGAATCAAACGGTAGGAAAATTGGTAGATCTTGTTCTAGTAACTCAATAATTTTTGTATTAGTTCCTAATGACACTGTTTCTACAACATTAGCTTCATCCTTGAGGGTTGGGATGCTCTTGACTAGGTTCGTAATCTCTAGTTCTGTTGTAGGTATTAATTTTTCTTCTGGTTTTGAGTTGGTTGGTTTGTTAAGTTAGTTTGTTGGGAGTTCAAACTCAAAGTGAACGCTTGACCTTTTCTTCAGGTCTGCTAGGTGTATATCGAATGGTTTTGGATCACCTTTTGCTACGAATATCTTTCCTAAGTGCAAGAATCTTATTTCCTGAAATAACGTAGAAGGGATTGCCTTCATTCGGTGTATCCATGGTCGACCAAGGATCATATTATAGTTGGTTTCTCGATCTATAATATAAAAATTAGTGAGGATTTTTTTGGGTCCTAAGGTGACCGGTAGTATTATAGTTCCAATCGAAGTGACTTTAAGGCTATCATAATATCTTAGTGTATTCCAAGTCGTGGAACAATTTGTCTCTCCATACCCTAGATTTTGAAGGAAAGAGAAGGGGACTATGTTAACTGCTGCCCCATTGTCAACCATTGCACATTTAACGTAATTGTTATAAATCCATACTTATAAATGTAAGGTTGGATCACCTCTACGTGCAATCTTAGCGTCTGTTGGCATTTTTCTTATGTCGAATATAAACTTGATATCCCCATCCAGCTGCCCTGAAGGGTGGATATAAAAGTCTATATGGTTTACCTATGTTTCAGGATGTGGAGTGATGTTAATTAAATGACCTAAACCTAATGCTTCTAAAAGAGTAGCCCTATGGGTAGGAGAGTTCTTCAGCAAGTCCAAAAAGGAGATGTGAGAAAAGGTTTTTGTTAAGTCATTAATTAAATCATAGGCACCTACAAGTTTTACTAATGTTTGTTGAATGTTATCTGGCTCTAGTGGGTAACTTGGATTTGGCTGATAGGAATACTCTCATGTCCTTGTTATGGCTTCCACGTGTATCTCAGTGTCTAAGTCCACTAAACCGACTATCTTGGTTCGTGGTTGATTTCCTAATTGTGGTGCGACATGTGGATTTAGTGAAGTCGAGGCTTCATGATCATTGTTTCCTGTCATTACACCGTTTTTCATCCCATTTGGATTTAATTTGTTGTGATTTGGGAGTGGATCATTGAAGATCTTGAGGGGTGCATTTTGAGGGGAGACCGCCCCTATGAAAGTATTTAGCGTACAGTGATGTAGGATCTGCTAAGAACATATCTATGAAAAGTTGTCTTTGTTCCTCTGGAAAACATTGCATGAATTTATTATAGTCATGGCAAGTCCTAGTGTCATGGCCTTGAATTTTTGGAAACCACAATACGAGTTGGGATTGTAATTCCTAGGTTGTTGGTTTGGCATGTGTTGTGGTCCAAAACTTTGATTAAATCATTGACTATTAAGATTAAAGTTTTATGTTTGTTGCCTTTGGTTTTGATATCCAGTTGAGTTTTGACTTGGACCCTGTGTCTGGATCTACCATTGTTGTTGTTGTTGTTATTGTTGTGGACGGTTAAAATCCCCCATATTGAATGTTGGGATAAAATTGTTGTTTCGTTGATTGTTAATCGGTGGTGGAGCATTTACAACATTTGCATTTTTTTCTTGGTTAGTTACTCCATCTGTTGTGACCCCGCAATTTCTGTTAAGGATTTTAGGTCCTTGATTGATATTTGTGGTAGTAGGATAAGTCGTAGTATTTTGGTTGGGGGTGATTAACCTCCCATTTGTTCCATATTCCTGTGACCGCTATCAATTGCAGCTTGATCTATTCGGAGAGCACTCTCAAGCACCTCATCATAAGTTCTTAGTGGGAAATTTTGGACTTCTTCCATCTCTCTACTCAGATAATGAAGGAATAAATCACAAAGTTCCATCTGATCCATGTTTGGAGCACTCACTGAAGAATAGAGGACTGTATGCCATCTCTGGATGAAATGAGAAATAGATTCATTGTGTTCTTGCTTAATATGCAAGAATTCCCTGATTCCTATTCTCAATAATTTTTTCATGTCAAATGCCTTGATGAATTTTGAAACGAGTTGTTTAAATGAATGTATTGAGGCTTTATGTATTCTGTAATACCAATCAAGGGCGATACCCTCTAAAGTTTTGGGGAATATTTTAACAACTCCATCCTAAGGGAGAAATTCTCGAATGGCTGTGGCATAGGCCTTAATATGTGTATTCGGATCTCCCTCCCCTTTATACTTGGGTAAATCAAGAAGAGGTCTTGGAAGCATGACACTTCGTATAGTGAAGTCTAAGGGATCTTTCAAATATTCTGAATAAGTTCATATCACATAGGTTTCAACCATTGATGGTGTCTACTGAGCGGGTGGAGGTGGAATGGGTTGTTGATATAGCGTAGCATATGCATTTGCAGGGACATAAGGAAATCCCTGTGGTTGAGAAAACATCATGGGAGAAGAGAACATATATCCCTGTGGTGATTTGGAATACATGTTCAAATATGGAGGAGCATTGCTTAGGAATGGGTTATTTTGTGTTAGGTTGGGAGGTATCATATTTTCCACTGGAGAAGTGTTAGAGAACGTGGTTCTAGTTGGCATTTGTTGTGAATACTAAGGAGGCATGCCCAACATGCTTGTTCCTATGAGGAGGTCTACTTGGCTAGGATGATGTGGAGGATTGGAAGTTCCTGCTTGCATGAACTATGAAATTTGACTTGCTTGAGCAAGTTCCAACCCTTTAAATTTCTCAACTAAGGCTGAGATGACCTCGTTTGGTGAAGATATGGTATTTTTCCTTAGTGGTGTTTGTTGAGGTTGTATAGGCATATGGTACCCAACTATGAATTGATCGGTGCCCTGCCAAGTTTCACCGAGGGTATTTCCTATAGGTGGAGGAATGGAGGTGTTTTCTTGAAAAGAGACCTCGGGTTGTGTTTGCAAACCTCCTATAGGTGGATACATACTTTGAGAGTGTTGTTCACTCTTGGCATAATGCACTAAATGTTCATCATCTAAAAATAGATATGGATCTGATTGTCTACTGATTTGTGGTCTAAGCAACACCTGAGGAGATGAACCAGATTCTCCAGTGAGCATCATGTTATTCGAGCCTAAAGGCTCTAGTTGTTGCGTTTGAGTGAGCTGATCCAACTCCTCTATTTGGAAAGAAGAACTATATCTAGTCCTTTGAGGTGGAGTTTGTGTTGAAAGCTGGTTAATTGAATAGTTTTCACCCCATGCTGAGAGCGAGGGTGATGGTTGTCTATTCAGTTGATTGTAGTATGCTTCAAGACCTAGGAGAGGTCTACCATATGCATCGAATCCGACATATTCGGGGTATATGAATACCCGCAGAATAATGGGAAGAAGCGAAGATGGATGAAAGAAAATGAAACACTAAAAGGGGAAAGGTTCACCAATTTTGTTGGTAAAGCTGATGTGAAAGGCTAATGAGGTAGATAGGGTGAAATGGTTGTGTGTTTCACATTGGGTTCACCAATTTTGTATGATGGAAAAGTGACAAGTGAGCATGGGAATCTACAAGTAACTCTTCCTCGCACCCGACCTCCCGAGGTCGTGCTGAGACAACCAGTGGGGATGGAATATACGTGGGGCGCAGAAAAACTAGTTAGGGAATGTTATGTCTTCGACACGCACTAATAGAAAATGTGAATCTAAGGCAAAGAAGGCCCTCCTAACCTGAACTAGCATGATAGATCATTCGGCGAGGATGACTTCTCGAAGGCTCCAATCAATATCGAGCTCTAGCATGATCCGATCTATAGGTTGTGGGATACGTGGAAGATAACCTATGGATGCTTCATATATGTCTCCCAATAGGGTCATGAAAAATGGATGATGGATGTATGGTGGATTCTATGGGAAATTTTGTGGTCTAGTCCAAAAATCCTTAGCTTGATTAGTTGTTATGTCTAGTGAGGATAGTTGTGTGATAATGATTGGTGGAAGTGGGGAGGATCTAAATACTAATGTGCGTAAACCAACATCAACTTCTGATTGACCTGTGGGCCTGTTGGGTTATGGGACCTGTGGATCACAACTGTAATTTTGTGGTCATTATAGGCCTCCTATGTTCATGTGTAGAATCAATCCATAATCCCTAATATCCAATAGTCATATGTCTTTTCGGCCTCTATCTTTAGAATTAAAAGTTGCGCAATATTTTCAAAGTACCTTATAGGTGTTACGATAACTTGAATTCTTAAGCTAGTGTCTATATCAATGAGGATGTCTTCTACATCGGGGTCATGTGGGACCAAAGGATCACAACCAAACGTTTTCTCTTTTTCAAGCCATTATACGGTCATGTAGATATCTATTAGGAAATCAGTAGTTTGGTTGGTTTGACCAAAACGTATGTGCTTTGTCGTCTTCTATGTTTAATCCTCTTAACTGTGAGCTAATTTCTTGTAGGTCTGTTGTTGTTTGGAAGACCTGAATTATGAGATTTTGGTCTATGTCAGTTATTGCTGCAACAATATTGGGTTGAGGCATGATTGGCTTGAATACGTATTCTCTGGGCTCCCTAGGTCCCGTGATTGTCATACAAAAGAAACAATATAAATCTTGACTAAAGCAAAGTAAAATATTTTTATAAGATCATTAGTAGGTTATGATGATAGGGCATCCCCTCCAGTATAAGGGGCTAGATAATGTAGGTATGACGTGGAAGACATCCCAAAGTATGGGGTGGTGTTGAGTATAAAAATTGTGATGAAGGAGCATAGGACAAATAGATGTAGAGGGAAAGTACCCTGAATAAGTGGTAGATGAAATAGGGGATGTTGGTGATAGGTGTAGGTAGGTTGGGTGGATGTAAAGAATCTCATAAAAATTAGAGGAAGAGACTACGTGATGGAGAGGAAACGGTTTTGGAAGGAAGTATGGGTTGCCGACACGGTGGTGGTGAGATGTAATAGGTATATGAGAAGTATAAGACACGAGATAGACCTATACTAAGGGCGATTGATGAAGGCATGGTGGATGTTGTAGGGACTACATACATCAAAGGTGTGATAGATTCCATAGGTGGAGAAGATATCTATGATGTAGGGTCAAGCCGAGAAACCATAGGTAGTAAGGTGGAAGAAGCTAAGGCTACGCCTGGTAGTAGAGCCGATGCGAAGTATGGGTGCAAGAGTAGGAGGAATGGACAAAGGAATACCATATATAATATACCTTGATGAATCATGCATATATTAATGAGTGAGGAAATACTATAGAGTGGCGTGGTTTTGATCAAGCAGTCTCGCAAACTTCTCATCACAGTGGGTATGGTAAGAGATTGATTGGGGTCCATATGTGATGATATGGAATGGGGCGATGGGCTAGGTGGAAGAAGCTGATGGCTAGCATGAAACACGAGAGCGTTGGCTTGTCTACAAGTCAAAACCATGTGACTGACAATAGAATAGGTGATCTAAACCCTTGTGATGATGTCGAAACACATAAAGAATGGAGAAAAATGGGTCTAAAAGGTGTGATTTGATCATTTTTCCAATTTAAGAATCAGAACATAGAGACTAATGTCACTTGAGTAACCAATGATGATATGAGAGGGTAATCACTACCGGTCGACTAGAATGATGTCATTTACTATGGAGAAATGAAATATTTGTAAATCTAGCAATAACGAATGAAGATGAAGTAAAATTGGACTCCAAAGGTAATATCAAGGACTTAGAGATAGTAAAGTGACATAGGAAGTCACGAAAGAAAATAAATATAGATTAAACGTTACTTTGAAAGAAATGACCAAAATAACATAAAATTGATGGCGGTCAGTGAACTGATAGTAGTGAGATGATGAAATCGATGGCGATCGCTAGAGTGACACTAGTTACTGTGAAATCTATGAAAAATGGAAAAAGTGAATTTTTGGTGATTTAGGTCAAATAAAAAAACCAACTCAGAGACCAAGTGTGGAAATGAGTAGTCCTAACACATTAAAAATAGTGAACACACCAACTATGATTATGGAGTATGTAGAGAGAGAAATAATGAAGAAAAAAACTCAGACCTCAAAACACAAATAAAGCAAAAGCTAGCAAACAAAAAATCCTATGACGTGGATTTTATGTTGTGGCTTATGCCATTTAGGACTGACTTGTGAATAGAATAGTGTTTTTGGTTATTGAAGGTGCCATATGGAAACTAATAACTATGGCTGGTTTTAGGTAAGTTTTAGCCTAGTGTTCCCAATATATACTTTGTAGTACTTGAGACCCTACTCTGATATGATGATTGGCCAAAAAACTAGCATGATCCCACTTTCAATCCTCTAATCACGTGATGGTTGACAAATTATTATAGGAAATATGTTGTTTAAAAATTGTGTAGTTTATTTTTAATTGTTTTTATATAGAGAGTGTACAAAATGTGAGCCATGATTCAATTTTTCAACCATCAACTAGTCATGACTTCTAGCATATAGGTTCTTTGTATGATGGAAAAGTGATAAGCGAGCATGGGAATCTACAAGTAACTCTTCCTCATACCCGACCTCCCGAGGTCGTCCGAGACAATGGTGGGGATGTAATATATGTGGGGCATAGAAAAACTAGTTAGGGAATCTTATGTCTTCGATGCGCACTAATGGAATCTGTAAATGTAAGGCAAAGAAGGCCCTCCTAAACTGAATTGGTGAGATAAATCATTCGGTGAGGATGACTACTCGAAGGCTCCAATCAATATCGAGCTCGGCATGATCCAATCTATAGGTTGTGGGATAAGTGGAAGATAACTGTGGATTCTTCGTATATGTCTCCTGACAAGGTCATGAAAAATGGATGATGGATGTATGGTGGATTCTATGGGCAATTCTCTGGTCTAGTCTAGAAATCCTTAGCTTGATTAGCTGCTACGTCTAGTGAGGATAGTTGTGTGATAATGATTGGTGGAAGTGGGGAGGATCTAAATACTATTGTGTGCGTAAACCAAAGCATCAACTTCGATTGACTTTGTGGGCTGTTGGGTTGTGGGACTTGTGGATCACAATCGTAGGTTCATGGTCGTTGTGGGCTGTCTATGGTCATGTGTAGAATCAATCCCTAATCCCTAATATCCACTAATCTTATGCCTTTTCGGCCTCTATGTTTAGAACTAAAAGTTGCACAATCTTTTCAGAGTACCTTACAGGCATTCTGATAACTTGAATTCTTAAGCTAGTGTCTATGTCAATGAGGATGTCTCCTGCGTCTGGTTGTGGGACCAAAGGATCACAACCGAATGTTTTCTCTTTTTCAAGCCCTTCTACAATTATGCAGATATCTATTAGGGAAATCTGTAGTTTGGCTGGTTTGACCAAAACGTATGTGCTTTTTCATCTTCTATGTTTAATCCTCTTAATTGTGAGCTAATTTCTTGTAGGTCTGTTGTTCAGAAAACCTAAATTCTGAGATTTTGGTCTATGTCAGTTATTGCTACAACAAGATTGGGTTGAGGCACGATTGGCTCGAATATGTATTCTCTGGGCTCCTAGGTCCCGTGATTGTCATACAAAAGATTCAATATAAATCTTAACTAAAGCAGAGTAAACTAATTATGTAAAGTATATCCACAACATTATAAATTCTCTATTTTTGTATTTTTGACAGATTTTTTAACAAAATTAAGATAATGACTATTTAATAGAATTGAAAGAGTAATTATTTAATATCTAGAAAATGACAACTAAGCTAATAACAGAATTTAAAACAAACAAAGTAGCCAAGTGTAGCTACCTGCCTGTGTAGTTGTGAATCTATTATAAATAACCAAATAACTGATCTAATCTATTTGAAAGACCCCGATCTTACCTCAAAAGTAAGGAATGAATCATAGTTTCTCAGAAACTATCAATCCCCTGACTTCCCGGTAATATCGAAAGTGAGATTAACTGAAATGAAATGATTTACTACTCTATTTGATATGTTTTAACTAGAACTTTGATAGCTTGAACCTGGATTTTACATAACAGTGGCGAATCCAATTGTGTGTGGCTTTGTCCCCTTAGTGTGGTCTCCTCGTTCCTTCGTGCTCATGTGAATCTAGAAAAGCGTGTAATGCTAGCATTAATTAATGAAGTATGTATTGGAATAGTGGCAGCTTTGGATGTAGACTGAATATAATGTGAGTAAGAGAGGGATGGCGCAAGAGAACAGAGCTTGGCCTATGTAATTCCTAGTGGGATTTATTGCGAGTCATGCAACACAAAACATCCAGAACCTCAAACTATCCTTCTTGACGAACAAAACATGCAACTCTAATGCTTTGATTGAAAATGAAACTATCCTACCTTAATTGATTGTATGAAATAGTAATGACACTAGAAAAAGAAGATCACGTGGCTTCTAAACATCAAAATAAGACTAACTATGCATGTAATAAATGAAAACTATTGAATTCCTAAACAATAAGCGAAAGACTAAAATATTGAAATGAGAGGGTGAGATGTAGTTTTGAGGGGACATTTTCTTGTAATCAAACCAGCTATTTATAGAATTCCCATTCACCCAAAGGTAACTACAACTAGGACTCTTTTCTATAAACAATTAAAAACACTATTCTAGGGAACCAAAATCATAAATACAAGCAAAACGGATGAGAAAGCTGGTAAAAGTTGAAAATTTACGCGAGTCGCATTAAAAGAAGCGTGTTGGAAAATGTGTGAAGGACCACCGCCCTGAGTAGGGCGGTTATAGGACCGCCACCCTGCCTGGGCGGCGGTTTCGTCACTAAAGACAAAAATACAAAGGAAAAGAGGGGAAAAGAGAAAAACAAAGCACGTGGAGGCTAAGCGGGGCATGCGGGATGTTAATGTACACTTGGAGAGCTTTTCCGGATCCCGAACACCTTGCAAGGAGACCTATATCATCATTGGGGCATGTGTAACATCGTTCTGCAACGTAGTACCCTTTTAATTATGGGTACGTATAGTTTCCCATAATTTAAATGAGCTATAATACAACATACAAAAATGAGATGCAAAATTTTTAAAACCTAAACCCACAAATTATATTCGATGAGAACAAATTATGAAAGGGTAAAGAGTATGAATTTCACTAGATGAAATGAAAGAAATGAAAGAAGAGTTCTTTGTAATCCAAAAAGACAAATGTCATTGAGACAATTAGAAGAAGAGAATGTTTCCATAGAATAAGATTAATGTGAATTTTTTTTTGAATGAAATAGACACAAATATTTGCCCTAAAAATGAACAAATGCAACAAAACCCAATAAGAGTCCCACTGGGCATTCCAAAATGTTTCATCGAATAGTTTTGGTAAAATAGATACAATAAGAGGTTATGAGAAATACCGTAAAATTGAAGGTCAAAGGTAGAATGCGCGCATTGTTGAATTTTGATCCCACTGATTGTGGAGAGCTTCCTTTGGCTAGGAGGAACAACCTGTAAGAAACACAACAAGACAAAAAAATAACATTAATAATATAGGTTAGTGGACTGCCTAGTGAGTGCTAGATCCGAGAAGCAAGGTGCTTCCTAGAAAGGTCAATCCAATTTTAAATATAATTTAATGCAACAAATACCATGAAATAAGGAAATACTAATGTAGTTGTATGATTTAGGTATCTCATGCTAATATAATAAGTAAATATAATCTAACAAGAAAATTTATGATTAGATCTAGAGGTTTGGTAGGTTGTTCTAGGATTAGCAGTGTCTGACAAAGGTATGATAAAGGGTCTAGGACTGATTAGGTGAGGTCTGGGTTAGTTTTTGTTGAATTGAAGGCTTGCTGGTTAGAGGGTATAAAATGACATAGAGATTGATATCGACTGTGAATGATGCCAAGATAGGGGTAAAACCAATGGCGGTATGGTGAACCAACGTCAAGTAGGGGAAATTGGTAATAACTTAATAAAAATGGATTTTGGGCCTCTCTGTGATTGCATAGAGAGTGAGGAAGGTGTGGTTAGGCTTGTAATATAATTGAGAAGACTCAAGAATGTAGAGGAAGAGGTTAGGAAAGGTGGAAAGGCTTAAAATGGTTGGGTTGGTGGATTGGTAGGAAGATGGAGATATTTGGGTAATAGAAATTGAAATACTGAAAGAAGTAAAATATCTATAGTAAAGTAAGAACAGATGATGAAAACCATGTTACTTACTCGTTTCTATGAAGATATCGTGAATGGAGCTGAAAGGGGGTTGATAGGCGAGGTGATGGCTGGTTCAATTCCACAATAGTGCAACCTGTGTGTTCATGTGGATACTCCAATGATTTGGGAGAGAACATGTTGCTTGTGCTGCTCTCTGGTGGTGTGTAGCTGTCATTTTGATGAAGAAATGGCTCTGTGATTCATGCTTGATTGCAATAGAAATCCAAAAGCTAATTGACCAACCTATGTAAAGAGTTGTAAAATTGTATATAAATGAACTGATGGTAGTTTAGGTGACTAACATCCATCGAGGATAAATCTGGTGCGGTCGGGGTGAATTAGTCAAAGTTACCAAAAATAGCCTAATATTTACTATGTTTGGCATGATCTTGATTGCTATTCGGGTCTTAAGTGAGGGTTGGAACTTAGATAAGTGAGAGTGTTTTTAGAGAAGGAATATGACTTTAATTTTTGGGTTTAAAAGAGTCCCAATTGTTTAAGATAAGTAGAGACTCAATCTTAGTTAATTAATAGGCTAGGAATAAGTCCATGGTGAGGTGTCTAGGTGATGTGGCTAGGTGAGGTGTAAATTAACTTAATTAATAATATGAGGATGAACATTAATTCAATTTTAAGTAATTAAATTAATATGAATGTGGGGTAAGGGATCATGTTATGTTAATTAATTAAAGGGGACTAAGGGAGTGTGACCCAAATTTGGTGTCTACAGAGGAAACTTTCACAAGTTTCATGTTTTGATTTTATCTTAGGAAGAACAACAACAAGATTTATTCTAGACATATCATACATAATCTTGAAATTTACATGACCAAGTCTTTCATGCCATAGTTGAATATCATTCTTAGAAGAGGAAGAAAAACAAGACTCAAAGACAAAACCATAAAATATATACAAGCCATTCTTTTGGATCCTAGAAGCAATGACATTTTAAAACTTATCTTTGACATACCATTTTTCTTGTAGAATTTTTTTATAGTTTTATTTAGTTAGCTGAGAGCAAGAAAAAGATTCTTTTTCAGTTTAGGGACATACAAGACATTCCTAATTAAACCATTAGATAACTTAACATTGCCACAACCTTTAGATCTAATGACAGAGTTATCTCCTAGATAGATATTCTCTTCACATTTGACCATATCTGAAAGGATATTAGGAATGCAAGTCATGTGCCTAGAGGCACCACTGTCAAGAATCCATTCATGGTCATTTGAAGCTGAGAGGGATGTATATAGGGAAATGGATTGCTCAACTACATTTTCTTGATTTTGATTCTATTTTTTCTTGTAGATAATAGGATTTGCTTTATTTTATCATTCTTGACTACTTTATTAGTTTTTACTCTACAATCAACTTCTTTGTGTCCAAATTTTCCACATTTATTACAAGTTCCATTAAATTTGAATTTGAATGGCTGATTGCTTTTAGTAGAGTTCAAATTAGGATTAGATTTAAATATGGATTTAATATTAGGTTTCTGATTTAGATCGCTATGTATAGTATGCAAAGGCTGATGCTTTTGAGAGAATAGATATTAAGAAGCTACCTCCTTTGAACCAAGGTTCTCCACGACTCTCTTTTCTTGAATCAATAAAGAGGATAAAGTGTCTAAATTAGGAAGATCATTCTCATTCTGATACTTGGAATTGAGAATTGAGATGTAGTGTCTGTATTTTTCATGAATGTTGATTTGAATTATGAAATACAGTAGCTTGTCTTGAAACAATTCATAGTTGCAGACCATCTAGTTGAGCTTTAATGTTCTTAATTTTAGCTAGATAGTTTACAATTTTCTCATCTCCTTTCATGGGTGTTGTAAACAACTCTAGAACAAGCTTAATGATCTTAGACATCCTACTTCCTTCATGCATGGTCTCTAATTTCTTCCATGTAGCTGAAGGTGAGTCTAAATGGCCTATATGCATCAAGAACTCATCTCTAATGCTTTGCAACAGGATGGATAGAGCTTGAGATCTTTGAGAAAAGGAGATAAGATTTTCATGGGTAGCTTATCTCCCTATGGGATGGTTTTCAATATAATTCACAAGATCCCAAAGCTTTCTAGCCATAAAACAAGCTTTCAAATGTACTTTCTAGATGCTATAGTTAGTTGAACTCAAGAGATGACATTTATCCATTGAAAAAACAACAGAACTAACCATTTTTATGCTCGGACGTCAAATGAAGACAAACACAACTAAAAATGACTCAAAGAGGCCAAAGAGAGAAAAAAACAAGCTATAGATATTTTAAATTTTTATATGAAAACAAACAACCTGAATTTGATCAAAAGATAGCTTGAATTGGTCAAATTTAGATCAAATTTATAGAACAGAGTCGGGGTGGAGTTACGGGGATCTTTATCATTTCTTTAACAACTCATCTCAGTGAGCTAGATGTCAATATGGTTGTTTAAAATAAAAAAATCAAGTCCAATAACAACTTAGATGAAGCGGATGTGTGTTAACTTTAAAAAATATCCTCTGGTCGAGAGATGAAACTTTAAAAAATTGAAGTTTGCACCCCTTGAGTGTCTGGCGATTCAAATAATCGTGACAAAAGATAAACAAACACACATCAATATGCAAATATTTAAAATATAAAACAACTATACATGTTGCCTTTTACTTAGCTTGCATTTTTAATGCAACTTATAAGTTAGAAGATAATTAATTACAAAATAGAACCGGATAAACATGTCTTTATTTAATTGGATTGAATTTCACACTCTAACATAATGTGTAGGAAAATCTAAGTAAAACAAGCCACTTGTCAAAAAATTAAAGGATTAAAAATTATAATCCAAACTTGAAATAAACTTCAGAGTTCAGAAAAGAAAAAATAGGTGTCACAATATAAGTGGCTAAGTCAAAGAAAATACTGACACCTGACACTTGATACGTGACAAAAACAATTGGTTCACTCTTTGCAAGTATGAAAAAGTCTAACAAGTGTGAGAAGCAAAATACACATGTCATTTTTCAATTAGATTAGAATTCATAGATCACAAACTTCAAAAAATCCGTGGAATGAAGAAAATTAGAGATCCCACTAGTATAAAGGAAAGTTAATAAACCCATGAAACAAAGAACTAAAGTTTGACACCGCAAAAATACTAAGACAAGTGTCACTTTTCTATTAGCTCACACTTTGCAAGTCTACCAAAAAAATTGATAGATATATATGTGTTCAAATTCTATTGGATCAAACTTTGCTGCAACCAAAATGACTAAAGAAAACTGAAGACACGTGGAGCCTTTTAAATGGCTCACATTTCAAAAATATGACAAATGCAACATAAAAGACACTTGGAGCAATATTATTGGCTCAAGTTTCACAAATGTCAAAAGTAGGAAACAAGGGGTAGATAATACGAAATATGGAACAATTCTATTAAATCTCGTATTTCACAAATGTTAGAGGATATCTAATCCAAGTTTGACAACACAAATACATGTGTAAAGCCCTTATTGGCTCACGGATTACAATTGAAAATCAAATAAATAATATTACTGACACCACAAAGCAAGATGGAGCCTTTTGATTAGCTTGAGCTTCACAAAAATGACAAATGGGAAGCAATATGATTGGCTCAAGCTTCATAGTCAAAAGAAGTCAAATAAGTTTGTTAGGGCCAAGCCAGATGGCACTAGAGGATTGGCCCAAGCTTCACAAAGACAGAAAGATGTCAGATTGAAGCCATTTGGAACTCTAAGATAGGGTGAAACTTTGCAAACAATAAAAGAACAACAACAAAGCTATGTGGAGCTATATTATTGGTCTAAACTTTACAAAAATGAAAAGTCTGGAAATATGAATCTAGATGGCACAAAATGATTGGCCAAAGCTTTGCAAAGACAAAAAAACTAAAAATATGAAGCCGGATTGAAAAAATTGATTAGCCTAGGATTTGAAAAGACAAAATTAGTGAAAATAAATATTTTTACTACTAGAAAAAAATTAAAAGCCCCAAAAAAACTTGATCTAAACAAATATTTTGGATCCACATTCAAAAACTGATTGAAACGGTCATCTATAGTGGGAAAAATTATAAAAATAACACACATATGATAGATTCAAGCCATAAATAGCTAAAACAAAAGCAGAGAGGAAAAATATAAGAAAATAAAAGCTTAAACATGATTAAAACAACCATTTAGCCCATTTTTAATCAATATTTCAAGCAATATTAGGCGGGAACTAGAATTTTAAACCTGGTTAGCTTGAACATGAATGTGAAACTTTTGGGAGTCACATATCTATCAATAAACTTAAAGTTTCTTCACCCTTTCAAGTCAAAATAATTATAGATCGATCATGCACATACACAATCACCAAGCTCGATACCCTATTAGATTTAGTAGGAAAATGAGATCTATAGATCATAGATTCACCATTAAGGACAAAGATTATAAATTATGATGTACAATTAATTTAGACTAAAATATAACTCGAACTAGAGAGTGAATTATAAAGCTTAAAGAGAAAATAAATAGCAAGAGCCACAATCAAATTAAAAAAAAAAAAGAAATGACATATTACACTAGATATAAGTTTAGAAACCTGAAGGAAAATCTTCACCGTAAAAGCACCGTATTTTATTTAGAATCTAATTAAATTTTACCCAACACTTCCACTTCGCTCCTTAGCTATATTTCACATCTCTAGAGTTATGTCTCACGTTTTCTCAATAGCTTAAAACATTCAGTTAATCAACCCATCCTACATATAGCTCACAGTCTTTAATACAAGCTTGCATAGCCATTATAGATAGTCAGATAGTCAATCCCAAGAGGGATCACCCAATAAATTGGGTGGGTGAATCGGTCAGACTGCTTCACTCTTTGAGTGTGAAAGAATTCACACTTAAAGTTTGATCAGACAAAAGTTAATGATGTTGGGGTGTGCCTAAGTGGCTAATCGAACTTTACATTATCACCCCAATAACATTGGCCTCAAATGCTAATGGTGTTATTTTGATTTTTGGTCAAACTTACAATAAAATTATGTGCTCACCCCAAAATATACCTTATTTTTTATGATTATCTCAAAATATGAATCATGAACACTAGATAAAATGAGGTTCCGTATTTTTGGTGTTGTGTAAATAAGTATAATGTAAAGGATATCAACTTCAAGTGTAATGTCCAACATTCAAAAAATAAAAATTCCATGAAGATTCTTTAAGATTCCACTTTTAATCTTGGCTTTTATGAATTAATCCACCTACCTTGTTAACACTTGGCATATCAGTATTACTAAATAATGTATAGACCTTTTTTGTTTGATATTATAATAGTGAAATTATTGAAGCAAAATATGGAACTTGTGCTAGTTGGTCATTCTATTTTTGGGTTAAATTTGAAAATTGCTGAAGATAGGTGGTAGAAGTAATTTTATTTTGGTAGACATTTAAGTTTTCTTATCTCAGTCATAGAATTGAAACAATTCAAGTCTTGTTTTCTAATATTGTACATGTTGTTAAGCTTCATGTTGATTATTATTATAAATTATATCTCATATTTATCAAGAAAGTATGAAAACATCATTGGGAGCTATGTATATCACAAATTCAATTACTATGAAAGAAAGTATAATTTATTCTTGTGAATTGTTACATTCTCCATATAAATGATGAGTCACTTAATTCCATGAGGAATAAAATGAAGTAATCCTTAACACAATGCAAGAAAAATTCTTGTGAGAAACACAGTCAAATTCCCTTGGAGATACATTGAACTAATATTGTATGGTTTACATCAATCAAAAGACACATTATGCCACAATTGTATTATTTTTGATTTAATAAATGCTTAGAAAATCCCACCACCCTTTTCCCCGAGTTGGGCACTGTGAATGAGCTACATTTTCTTCACACCCATCATTATGGAATAACACTTTGCTCCAATCTATTTTCTCAAGTCCCCCTCTTGTAGCCCAGTCTCTTAGCCTTGTATAAGTTGAGTAGATCTTCATGGGTTGATTGAATGGATATCTAACTCCCAAGTCTTTTTTAATTGAAGATTTTATTGGAACACCATCTTCAAAGAATCTAACATCCATATCAATGAAATTTACTTACATAATCCAAATCAATTATGCATGTTCTAGAGAAAATAGTAAAAATGGAAATCTTTTGTAGGGTCAAACAAGAGGTATATATACTACTCCTTGTTTCCTTTCCCTCCACTAAACACATTGGTTTTATTTAAGAACTCAAAGTCTATCTCATCATAATACGAGTTATGTGATGAAAAATTTAGCTCACAATAACAAAATTGATGTGTCATAAACAAGAAAAGGAAATCATTGAGAAAATTAGGATAACATGACTATGGGATAAATGGTCCAGTTACCAGGAACCATCTCTATTTTCACACCGAAGTTCCTAAACAAATACGTTCCATTGGATTGGAATCTAGTACCTACACCACCATCCCCAAAACAAAAACATGAAGAAAATAAAAATGTATCACATTGCTATCAAAATACTAATTTCAAATAATTTTACAATTAATTTGAATTTTTCAATATAATAAACCATTAAAAAATATTCTTATGTAATAAAATTGGACTCTAACTATTGAAAACACGACAACCACAAACATATGTAAAAAAATATTCCGATGAAAAGTTCTAAAGATTGTATCCTCATGCCCACTAAGCTTTACAAAGAGTATTATGAAGAAAATATGTATAGGTATGATACTAATGGCCACAAAGTTATTCAAATAGTTTTCCAATGAAAACATCCTATAGTTTTGGTGAAGTTAGCGTTATAATCAATATTTCACCTTGTGTTTTTATATACTTTTCATTCCTTTTTCATTCCTAATTAACCAAAGTAACGATAATAGGTTTGTTATTTATTTCTTTTCTATACATGTGTCAATAAATATAATATATTCAAGTAGAAAATTCCATATTATAATTCATTACTTCTTTTAAATGTTAGTATATCATTGACATAGGAAAATTCTAAAAATATGGGTAATCAATTAATAATATATAATACTCAAACCCCATTAAATATGTTCCTGCACTAGCCATTGTCTAGTTAGAGCCAAGAAAACAAGAAGGTAAGGTTGTGGGAATTAAAGAAAAGGGATGGTCTATGTCACGGTCACCACTACCAAAGTTAGGAGTGAATCCCATGCAAAATTTAGCCTCCATGGTGTTTCTCTTGAACAATCTACCCAATATGCTTCTTGACTTGGTTTTTAATGAATGAATTGAAACTCACAATATATCTCTTCCCAAAGGAACTAAACACCCTCCACAACGTCTCTCTTAAACTTCCCGACTAGCACATTGGGATTCTTTAATTTTTATCCCCTAAATAGTTCTTGACAAAGGGAACTTCATATTGGTAGTCACAATATATCTCTTTCTAAAGGCACTAAATACCCTCCATGTCTTTGGGTGGACATCCTCCACATAAAAATTAGGAAGCACTACCCTTGATTAAGGGAACACTACCAAAAATAATAATTTAGTGTAGGAGGTTCCCACCCTCCATAGAAATCAACATGAAGTAAGGAAAAGATATTTTGGATCCGAACATGGTGTCACCCAAATCATATGCCATGGTCTAGGCCTCATGACCTAGACATAAAGGATCTATAATTAACCCAAGTGGGGCATGAGCATATAAGAAATACATGACAAGAGGGAACATACCATAAATGCAAAGTAACATTAGGTTTAGGTAATATTACAGAAAAATTGTAAAAGGTACTATATTCGTGGATAAACAGAATAACATAGGAATATAATGAATTGAAACTTCCTTAGGATATAGAGTTGTATGGAATATTAGCTCGTTTATGCATCGTTCATATCCATAAAAATATGATTTTAATTCTAAGTTAAATATAATGTTAATTATATTTTGTTATACATTATTCTTTATATTAAATTTAAAGTGAAAGCATCATGACAATTACTTCCTTAGAGACAAGAACCATAGTAGTTCAAAATTCAAGTCTACCCACCTTCCAAGCAATTTTGGAATACACTTCATGATTTATTATCATGTATGATGGTTAAAATTTTCTAAAAATATTTCCAAAAGTAAATATTAGAAGATATTTTTAGCTAACCTAGTTATACAATGATTTAAACTATTTCTACTGACTATAGATTAACATTCTAGTTGAAAAGATTTTGATTTAAAACTAAAAATTCGTAGATCAAAATTTTAATGGATCATTGCACACCTCAAAATAGTGACATCAACCACCATGTAAAACAACAATCTTCATGTCAAAACATCACCAAAATAATTTAATGCATACAAGAATACTTACAAAAAGAATAGCCTCTTCGTAGAGTTGGCGGTATGATATATCTTAAACTGCTACACACCCAATAATCTAAATAATGAGTTTACTATTCAAAAAAATAAAATGTTTTTGATAGCAAACATTGAAGGAAAAACCAAACCTTAAATAAAGAACAAAAAAATAGGAATACACTATATAAGCCACATCATAAAATATCAACTTCACATAATTACACGAAATTACATTTACAAAAAGGCTTGTTTTTATGAAAACCACATGATTATACCATGAATAGATGATTTTGTCATTATCTAAGATTAATAATAGAAAATAAATATATATTCAAGAAATAATGAATTTATACAACAATACCAACTATAATCATAATAAAAACAAGATCTCATTCGTGAAGAAATAAGCGAAAACATTCGGGATAGTTTCAAGTGATATTTGAGAGTATTACCTTGGACGTATTTCAAGGTCTAGGGGTTAAAAAATTCACTTTAGGCTATGGTAAGGTGGACTCCATGGCTATTGATGTTATGTCTCACCCTCTGCTCAAACAACCAAAAATTCTAAAAATCCCTAAACAAGAAAATTTTATAGAAGAGAAAGAAGAATATAAAATCGACTTTTTTTTCAGTTCGTTTGTTTTCTATGTTTCTCTCAAGAGCATGTAAGAAATATTTAGGGTGATTTAACCCAAGTGGGGCACTACTAGGTCCATAGAATTTGATCTACAAAAAAATTCTCTCACCTACGTCAATGACTATGACACATACTATTTAAATGATGTAAATTGAAAAAATGGAATCTAAGTGGTCATTGGGAAGTGTGGGATAGGTTTTAGTCATTACAAATTTAATAAAATGTGGTAAAATAATAGCCTTTCCATTACAACCAAACTCAAACCCCACTTAAGCTTTCCTCTTTCGGTCAATTTTTTCATAGTTAACATCACTTTTAATAGTCATCCTCTATGTAAACCTTAGGCAGAATATAATAGATCTTGAGAAAGGTAAAGAAAATAAAAATGAGCATCCGAATGCTTGTTGATTTGGAAAAAAATGCATATATGAGCCATATCAGGGGTGCCCGACAAAAACAATAATGCTAATGATGCCCAAGAGTTTTAATATAATCGTATAATACAAAATGTCTATAATACAAATTTTTAAGATGGATTGCATAGAATACAATGTTTAGCTATTGTTGTATACATTTATTCATTCATACTCAAATTAATAAGCTAGATACTAAAATAAACTAGAAACTCAGAATATGGAGGGTTTATAGTACCTCAGAAGTGTGATATACATGGATGGATGGGTGCCAAGTAGTTGATCATTGTTGTAGATGATAAACCTACAAATACGAGTGTCTAAAAAAATGATTAGATAAGATATGTGGGGTTTCCCAAAAAGTTGGCTCCAAGAAGTGTGACCTTCCTTTTGTGGATGTCAACCCCCATTTTAAAGAAAAAGTGAAGTAAAGGATGAATAAGAAGATTGCATGCAAAAACAAAGATACTACTGAATCTGAAAGTAATTGAGATTTGATCTAGATACTAATTCTTTATGAATAGATAGAAATTAAATAATATCTAGTATGGGTTGATGGTGACCCAAAATGTGTAGAATTAGGTCAATGAATACTTGGGAGTGAAGATTTGAACAATAAGAGAAATATGCAAACCCTGCAAGATTTGGATACAATCTAAAAACTACAAATTTTTTTTATGATGGAGTCAACCTATAGGAGGGATATAAGGGAAAAGAAACCAAAAAATGGATGAAAAGAAGGATTTAAAAGTATAGATTGAGAATCATGATCCAAGTCGACAACGAATGGGATGGAGATAGAGTGGTTTTAATGAAATAGAGATATAAGATGGTGGTTTTAGTAAGATAGGGAAGAGACATAATAGATGCAGAGGATGGAGATGGCTCTAGAAGTAGAAAACAAAACTACATAAGGCCGAGTGGATGGAAAATTGAGAAAGGAGATGATGAATATAACATATTTGGATTAATACCAAAGAAAAACAAGCTGAAAAGTAAACCCTGCAACTAAGGAAGATGGGAGAGAAGTTTGGTAATGGATCTCTGAGTGTTGTTGAAGAGGATCTAGTCCTGGAAAACATTATATGTGAGAAAAATAACGAAAATATGATAATAATGAAGTAAAGAAACACAAAGATGATAATAATCTCATGAAGGATGATCGTGAGTGATGTAAGCACATTCCAAAGAGGTCTATAACTATTATAGGAATGCTCAGGCATGAGAGTCAGTTCACAAGTCACAAGAAAGCTCCAATATTCACATGTATATGATGATTATGGAAAGAAACAACTCAGTTTTATAGGGTCAACAATGACTGGGCTGGGTTACCACCGACCATGGGGAAAGTTTCCCAATGGGGTGGATTTTGTGCTTTAGGTTGGGATTTCATGTTTTTAAGGAGGAAAAAGTTCTTTAAAGCTTATGTGTGGGATTAGGTTGTTTAGGGATGAATCATGGGTAGTTAGAAGATAGGAATGGGTAGAAAAATAAAGGGATTTATATTTAGGATAAAAGCATCCTAAATAGCAAGTTGATTAGGGAAATTTAGGGATATGGATATTAATTAATTAATTAATTAATGGGAATTAATTAATTAATGTGAATTAATAAGAATTAAATGATGATAGGATAATAAGTGGGAATTTTATTAAATATTGAAGGGGATGGATTTAATTAAAGGGGGACCTAGATAGGACCATAGAAAAATATGTGCACGCAGGTAGACAAGGGTAGAGATACCAAATTTAGGTGTCTACATTTGTCCCTTTTTGTCAAGTGGTTTGCGCTAGCAAGCCATGAGAAAAAAATAGTGAGAAGAGGAGTATGATGAAGTTTGACAAAAGGTTGATGATGAAATCCCAAAACTCGGGGATCAATGTTGCCGCATGAGGAAATCGATGACACATTTGAAAAAGGTAGATGATGAAGGGTGGGTGAGTGAAGAAAGAAATATGGGTAAAAGGATAGTGTAAGGAAAGATGCCCCAAGAAAAAAAAAGAAGAAAATAACAATAAAAAATATGGTGGTGAATCCGATATCACATTGGTAGAGGGAAAATTGTGGTCTCAATGGAGACAGTGAATGAGCTCTACATGCCAGTGAGTGGGTGAAAATCACTGCAAAATGGAGAGAATCCAATGGGAAAGATCTCAAATGGATGCAAGCTAGAATGATCACGAGGTCATAGGAAAGCATCAAAGTATGCACAAATAAATGTAAAAATTATGTGAAATCCTTCGTACATGAGGAATCAAGTAAAAAAATATGCGTCCACAAGGGACAAGGATGAAAATAATGGTGACCCAATACAGGACACGAAAAAAGGCGAAAAAGGTGAGTAGTGAAATATTATGCCCAAAGGGAGAGAGAAATATGGCCATAAGGTGGAATTTGTGCACAAATTGGATAGGATTGTAAAATAAAATGCCCGAAGAGGGAGTAAGTATGGCCATGAAGGTGGAATTCAAGATTTCAAAAGAATAGGATAGAAGTAATGAAATAAAATGCCCTAAAGGAAAAATAAAGATGGACACAAAGATGGAATTTGAAGAATGCCTAAGAAGAGGTTATAAACGAGATCGGGGAAGTGAAAACAAAGGCTACCAAAGTAATTCAATGTCGATGAAGGTCAATTGACAATGAACTAAGCAAAGTTAATGGTGACCAGTGTGTGGTGGCTATATAAGCCTATCGGTCAGCCGAAAAAGCTCATTTTCATGTGTAAAATTAATGAGAGAGATCAAAGTGATTAAATAGAATATTAAGAAATGGAGGTCGCAGGAGATGAAAGGAAACTCCATAGGGTGTGAAGGATGGTGAGTAATGAAACTCAAGCTTTTTTAGTTTAATTTTTTATTTTATTTATTTATTTATTTGCATTTTTTATAGAAAAAGTGGATGACGCTTAGGGTGGTTGGCAGCGATCCGGAAGGGTCGGCATTGAATGGGCTCTAAGGCATGCCGATAAAAACTTAAACATGTTGGCCCAACACTGGGTAGACATCGACTAGGGTTAGATTAGATATGTCTAGAATTAAATTAGATTTGTAATGAAATTTAATGGATTTTGATTGAGTTTTGGATTTTTGATCTAATGTTTACATGTTTTTTTTTTATTGTAGGCTAGAGAGACCCTATATTTGAGACATCGAGTGCCTTATCTTTATGAGTAGATTAGAGGAGATGTGAAATATTCCGAGTGGGACCATTTGTCCATAGTGGGGTTAGGTGGATTCAGATATTATCAAAGGATCCCATGAGATGTGGGGTTGATGATCACTTTGGTGGAGAGATGGGATTGATAGATGGGTACTTTTTGGTTCAAGACAGGGGAGATGACCATCACCCTGGAGGATGTGTATATGATTATGAGATTTCCGATACAGGGAGAGCAAATAGTTCCCATGACAACTTACATCAAGCGTGTAGTTTTTACATAGTTATTTGGAGCCGATGTGCCCCATATCAGATTTTCCTCGGTGGTGTTTTATTATGAGCTGAGGTATGAGGAAAACGTACCTGCAGCTTGGTTAATCTTCTTAGTGATGATGACAGTTTCTTGTTATGCTTTCTCAAACTTAGGTGGAGCTTGGTTTTCATGGGTACCTGGCTGGTGTAGTTGCAGATGTAGTTGAGCACGTGACAATTTTTTATTTTGGGACTACCTTTCTATCTCGGGTGTACCATGAGCTATCAATATATAGGGCAGGCATGAGATATGGATTATATGTAGGCTTCTTTCTTCACTTTGTTGGTCCTAGAAGAACATTGTTGTTATTCAGCCACTAGGGCTTCCATGGGTCATAGGAGACCATATAGAGCTGACAGTGGGATTTTTGAAATGGAGGGCTGATCAGGATCATGAATATAGGGGAAAGAGGGGTGGAATGGTATGTGGATAGGTTTACAAATCTCAAGATAAAGTATATAAGATTACATACGTATAGGGATTTTACCGTATGGCCTGGGGTGGATGTAGAGTTAGTTGGGATGAGGAGGACGAGATGGGTGTAGGGTAGGTGGTTAGAGATGATAGAGGCCATGTAGTTTGATTGAGTGTGATGAAATTTTGGGGTCATCTAGATGGTGCCTAGGGATCCTATTTTATATAGGAGGGAGGAGCTAGATAGGGATCTCGCCAACACCGACATTGCATATCCATTGGGGAGGTGAAAATGCCTTGGGATGATGATGATGATGTGGGAGTTTGAGTAAGATTCGGTGATTAGATGACCATAGCTTGGGTAGATATGGTTTATGGGGAGAGAGGAGATAGAGGAGATGAAGGTTGAGGTAGAGGAAACTCTAAGTGGTGGTGGAGATGGAGATGGAGGAGAGCCCGTTGAGGTGGCTCAATTACATACAGAGCTGGAGAAGATGCACATTGAGAGAGACACCACATTACAATAGAGGGAAACAATTATGCATGATAGGGACCAAAGTGTTGGAGATAGAGGGAGGCCTACAGGGACCATTTTAGATATCTTGCTACCATATTCGATGCCAAGGATTTGAGTGGAGGACATGAAGCACCCTAGGGAGGAGGATATATGACACCTCCTAATATGACTTCCATTGATAAATACAAAGCCTTAGCTATAGATGCTAAGTATTAGGAGGGGATCATGATTAGGAAGTTTCTAGGGACACTCGATATTGGGATCATCTGCAGAGTAGAGTGGAAGGTGGAACTTGGTTGTATGGGAGTGCATTGAGTGTGGCACAACCATATTGAGGAGAGGGCCAAGGTGGAGGTGATGAGGCCAGTAGAAAAATAGAGGCACTTTCCACATAGGGGAAAGATTTAGGCTCTCGATGCAAACCTTACTACCGATTTTGATAGTATTCATACTTTGAGAGAGCCATGTTAGAGCACGATGATGTATTGATACACTTTATGATATATATATATTGATTTTGTCGTGGTTTAGTATATGTGTATTGTGTAATTTTGATTATTTGATTTATGATGATGATGATGTGAATGGTTATGTATAGCTACTTTGGATTTGTATATGTATGGATGATTGATGATGTGAATTTGTTATATGGTTAATGAGGATTAGGATTACATGTTAGTTTTGAATTTGAGCATGGTAATGAGATGAATGGATAAAATGTGATGTGGATGGAAAAGTAATGTGGATGTGATTATTGATTAAAATAAGTAAATGTTGACGTGTTTAGGATAGATAGATAGATTGATAGGTGATTGAGATAACGAAAAATGCATTTAAACATGGATGAGAGATAGATGCAAAAAGGATTGAGGAAATAATGCAACCAAATGATGGAGACCTATAGGTATAAACAAAATTATGTTGTATCAAGGAACACACAAATAAAATATGCCTCTAATTACATTGGAGGTAAATAAGAGGGGATCCGAATAATGTAAGGCACATGTGACCAAAACATGTGTTAGAACATAAGCAACGATAATTAGTTATATCAAAGATCATAAAGAGACAATGGATGGAATGGAAGTAATTCATAGACCTAATGTCGACACAAAAAATGGGTTTGAAATACAACTTGTTCATGGGAAGAGGGTTCTTGATAAATGGAATTCCCTAAATCTATTCCCAATCTCTAGGAA
This sequence comes from Taxus wallichiana var. yunnanensis, assembly GCA_018340775.1. Lineage (NCBI taxonomy): Eukaryota > Viridiplantae > Streptophyta > Pinopsida > Cupressales > Taxaceae > Taxus > Taxus wallichiana. The sequence continues at coordinate 74,754,610 of CM031242.1, forward strand.
AGGGGAAAGAGCAATGCTAGAAGAAAGAAGATCAATATGGGAAGCCTTCAATACCATGATACAAAGAGCATCCTTCCTTCGAGGGTATAGTCTACTTTATACATATGTAATATATATGGAAAAATATAATATATATAATATCTATCCTTCAAGGGATTGGTCTATTTATTTTATTTGAATTTAATTTTAATTGATTTTTCTTTACATGAACAAATTTCCTTCAAGGGAACAATGTAGTTTTTAATGCTTTGAATTTTGGTTGGAACATCCTTTGATTTTGATTTTGAAATGGGGAAGAGATGGGAATAACAATTATGGAGTTATCACCAAGATGGGAAAACCTACCCATAAGGTAGATGCTATGAGAAGATTTTTGGTATTCATATTTAAGGTCATATCTAGGAAAGTGATGGATGACCACATAATTCCAAATCACTATGATGAAAGATGGAAGAGGTTCATGATGGAGGGATGATCTAAGGATATGACTAAGAGATCACTTTAATACACGCTAATAGTACAATGGTCACAAGTGAAAGTCATTAAGAGGTTCCACTTCCGGTTTACAATTAATGGAGGCCAATCGATAGGATCCCAAACCATACTTATTCATGATAATGTATAGTCCAATCTAGTTAGGAAAAATTTCTGCATTGGCTCCTTTATATAATAGTGACATTATGATTTTATTTGATGATGAGGTCACCAAAATTAAAGTCAGTGTTCTTTGATGTGATTATTGTAAGCATGTTTGATAAGCTCTTGATAAGCATGATGGTTTTCAAGAGAGAGAAGGAGATTCTCATCTAAAAAATTGAGTTGTGCTATACATGCTTAGAGATACTATTCTTTAGAGATGAAGTCACAAAGGAATACATGCAAAGACAAAATTTTAAATTCAAGAGGAAGGATGAATTCAAAACTCGTATACAAGTGAAAATGGGGTTTCCCAATGGAAGTTCGAGATACTAGTCCGATAAGCCCAAATAACAAAAGGGAGATGGAGATGCCAAACATGACTAGTCCGATCAATAGTTTTGTGAGAATGTTTTGAAGAGTTTTATTAGTGGCTTTAACTTCACCATTAGTTTGAGGATTTTATAGAGAAAAGAAGATGATTTGGATGTTAAATGAGTCAAAAAGCTTCTTAAGATATTTGTTTTTAAAGGACTTTTCATTTTTTGTGATGATTCGTGAGGAATGATAAAGCAGAAAATGATGTGTTGGTAGATAAAGTTAATGATTGGACCAGATTTGGTTGAAGTGAGGGGAATTTCTTCCACCCACTTAGTGAAATATTCAGTTGCAGTGATGATAGAGTGATGTTGTTATGAAGATCAAGGATTAATAAGGCTAAGACCCCCTTATATATGACAAGGGATTTTGGGTAAGAAGATAGATGGAAAGGTTTGGTCAGGAAAAATTCAAGTTTAGGTAGGTTGAGATAAGTCAGATAAGGATCATGAAGCTTTAGTAAATACACATTTTCTTGGGAAAACAAGAGTAATAGTTACTAAAGTTATTTTAGGATGATATTATATGGCCACGAGGGTGGGCCTTAGATAGAGCCATGGTGCTCCCAAGGGAAGCAAATATATGGCCATAAAGGTGGTCCTAGGAGGAGAAGATGACGGATAAAACTAGATGATATGATTGGATGAGATGAACTAGATAGGATAAGATAATGTGTTGTATGAAGAGGATCCAATCCACAATCACACAGATCCTAGAATGAATTCCCCCAACGTCAAAGAATCTGTAGGGATAGGATGATGAGGAAGAAGATGTGGAAGATTAAACAATGAGGGGAAGGTGCTCCCCTAGTAAGAGAGATGTGGATGAGCTAGTGGATTTTGGAAGAAATGGGATGGGATATGTGGAAGGGATGTCAAATATAGATGGGGTATAGGGTCAAATATCATAGGGATGGTGTATCAAGGAAAATTGTATCGATGAATAGGGAGGACCCTCGCTAAGAGGAGCGGTATGTGAAGAAGTGGTGGATGAAGGAGAAGGCCTAGTGGCTCCTACAGATGGAGAGGTGGAAATGGGAGTCGAATTAGTCATGGATGAGATGGTAGATGGAGAAGGAGAGTCCTCGAGAAGGTCCTCTCTCTCGATAATATCATGGATGACAGTTCGTAGGGCCTTACATTGTTTGGTGTCATAACCTGAGGTATGATGGTAGGCACAAATGCGGAGGGTCAAACCATAATGGATTTGGATGGTATGGATCTAAGGCCTTGAAAAGTAGAAGTTTGTTGGCGTAAATTTAGAGTAGATTTCGCTAAATTCTACATAAGATTTGATATATGTGTCGGGAGATTTTTGGAAGATTTTTGGATGTCAAGGATGAGGGTGGATTGTTTCAAGATCTTGGTGTTTTGTTTTTAGTTTTGATGGTGATTGGTGTCTTGGAAGAATAAGGGTTGGATGATTTTGGTTTGGACTGATCAGTGGATGGGAGTGTTCTCAATGAAGGTAGGAGGGAGTCATACTATTTGGATTTGGATTGGTTGATTGATTGTGATGAAGGAGGTGGTCCTAGGATAGATGGATGTGGCCCCAAGATGGATGATGTAGGTTTGGTCTTGGCTAGAGGAATGTCTATCTTTTTTGGGGGCACACAAGGGACCATTATGGAAGGGTACCAAGGTTTTGGATTTTGTTTTGTGAAGGAGTACCCTTGGAGGGGATGAAAATGATTTCAACTAGTGGGTCTGAAGGTGATGTTGTGGCTAATGGGGGAAGTAATTTTTTCATGATTTGGTCTAAGGAAGGTGAAGAAATGTCTGGTTGTGTAGATGAGATAGGAGGGTCACCTATGGTTTTTGCAAGTTTTAGTGCTCTCCAATATTCTTTAAAGGATGTGGGAGGAGAATATGATGATGTAGGATATGTGGTTATGATGGTTGATGTAGTAGGTGTAGGTAGAAGTACGAAAGAGGAACGGGGTTGATTCTATGGTTGGTTGATGGGTAATGCTGGAATAGATGTGGATAAGGGAGTCACATCCGATGAAGTGGATGAGGTAGATATTGGTGTAGAATTGATTACATGTGTAGGTGTGGATATAATAAGGGGTGTTTGGATCATGTGGTTAATGAAGTCTATGTGAGAGGAAAATGATGCAGGTTTTGGATTGTTTGATGTGGAAATGAGGGGTTTTGTTGAAGAGGTACAAATGCCTTTAGTGTTTTTCTTAGATTTGTAAGGAGGTATTATGGGTATGTTTTTGGATTGATGAGGTGTGATTGGTGTGGTAGTAGATGTAGATGTGGGAATGGTGGATGTGGGAAGATTAGGTGTGGAAGAGTGGGGTAAACCAAATGACATGGTTATGAGTAAATAAATGTGTGATAATGATGTCAAGACATACATAGGTGGACTTATTGGCGTAGTAGATATAAGTGTAGTGATGGGTGTGTTTGGGATAGATGTGGATAATGGGTTAGTCATAGTAATTTGGGGTAGGATAGGTGTGGATGAAGAGGTGGGTGCAGTGGAAGCCAATGCATATGTGGTAAGAGTAGGAATGGATGTAGATATGAGAGAAGTGGTGGAAGTTAAGGTGGTAGGTAAGGTAATGGTGGATATGGTTGATGCAGGATAGCTCTTGAAGGAGATGTAGGCACAATATCAAGGATGGGAGTAGGTGATGATGAGATAAGTGGGGTAGATACAAAATGAGGTGTTCGGTGTATGGTGTTGATTGAAAATGGGTTATATTTGTTTGGTGTGGTTGGTGAAAATAGGTTTTTTGGTGGTGGGTTAGGAAAGGGTTGTCTAAAAATGTTGGGGAGTGGTGAAGATCATATTGGTTGAGGGGGTGTATGATATTGGGAAGGAGGAACATGATAATATGGTTGGGATTGGATGGGAAGATATGATATATGAGGGATGGGAATGTCAATAGGTGGGATATGCATGGTGATGTTAGATGAAGCAGGGATGGTATAAGGCAATGGCAATGGAATATGATCTACTGTTCGACATGATCTATGGAGTAGGAAAACATGAGTGGGGCTAGAATGAGACAAGGATGAGATAACTCTTTGGGGAATTTTTTTCCATCTTTAAATCAAGAAAATAAAGTAGACAAATCTATTTTTATTTAATCAAGAATATGTGAAAAATAGAAAGGGAATGGATAATGGGGTACCAAATTGAAGGTAGTCTAGATCTGGTTTTAGGATTGTTTTGGCTTGGGAGAAAGTCCGTAAGTTCCCTGTTGCATGATGAAATCCCAATCATTCTATTGGATAGGAATATGTTTATATTTATTGATTTGAATGCGTTAGTTTTAGGTTGTGTGTGAGATGCAACAAGTTAACCCCTACTTAAACTATGTGAGTAAGCAGGATGTAGAAAAGAAAGGTTCTTTTAAAACCAAATTAAAGTGTGATATTTTGATGAGGACACACACAGAGGTAAGGGAACTACAATGCAAAAAAAGAGAAAATATGGAAAAAATGAGAAATAAATGGATATAGATTTTACTTTTTATTTGAACTTTAGCAAGAAGATAAATCTTGAAGCTAAACCAAAATGAGCAAACAAGAAGTAGGTCATTTATTTTGTAGTGTTAGTAGAAGATAGAAGAAGTAGAAAAATAGAAAGAAATGAAAAATGGATCACCTAAGGGGTGGTCCCACAGGTGTGCCAAGAATGTTGTCCAAATTTCTTTGTTCGTACTCAAATTAATAAGCTAGCTACTAAAAGAAACTAGCAACTCAAAATATGGAGGGTTTATAGTACCTCAAAAGCATGATATACGTGGATGGACGGGCACCAAGTAATTGATCCTTGTTGTACACCGATAAACATGTAAATAAGAGTGTCTAAACAAAATAATGATTAGATAAGATTCTGGGGTTTCGATAAAGATGGCTGCAAGAAGTGTGACCTTTTTTTGCAATGTTAACCCTGTTTTAAAGAAAAAGTGAAGTAAAGGATGAATAAGTAGATTTCATGCAAAAATAAAGATACTACTAAATCTGAAAGTAATTGAGATCTAATCTAGATACTAATTCATCTAAATAGATACAAATTAAACAATACATGGTTTGGGTTGATGAAGACTAGAAATGTGTAGAAGTAGGTCGAAGATGACTGTGAGTGAAGATGTGAATAACAAGAGAAATATGCAAACCCTGCAAGATCTGGATGCAATATGATAACTGTAGAAGTTTGTTTATGCTAGAGTCAACTTGTAGGAGGAATATGAGGGAGAAGAAACTAGAAAATGGTAGAAAGGAAGGATTGGAAAAGGATAGATTGAGAATCAAGACCCAGTCGATGACAAATGGGATGGAGATAGATTGGTTTTAATGAAACAAAGAGATTGGATGGTGTTTTTAGAAAGCTCGGGCAGAGAAAAAACATGCGAGAGGTTGGAGATGGCCCTGGAAGTAGAAAACAAAGCTACAAAAGGTTGATTCGATGGAAACCGTAGTAGATTTTGTGTAAGGTTGAAGAAAAAAATTTGAAAAGGCAACCTGCAAGTAAGGAATCTAGGAGAGAAGTTTAGTAATGGATCTCTAAGTGCTATAGAAGAGAATCTAGTCCTAAAAAATGTTATACATGAGAAAAGTAATGATAATATGATAATAATTAAGTAAATAAAAAAAAAAGACAATAATAATCTCATGAAGGATGATCATGAGTGATGCAAACATGTTTCAAGTAGGTATAGGAGGTTTGTAACTATTGTAAAAATGATCAGACACAAGATTCAGTTCACAAGTCACAAGAAAGCTCCAATATTCACATGCATTTGATGATTATGGAAAGAAACAACTCATTTTTATAGGGTCAATGACGACTAGGTTGGGTCACCACCGACCACGAGGAAATTTTCCCAATGGGGTGGATTTTGTGCTTTAGGTCGGGATTTCATGTTTTTAAGGAGGAAAAAATGCTTTAAAGCTTATGTGTGGGATTAGGTTGTTTAGGGATGAATCATGGGTAGTTAGAAGATAGGAATGGGTAGAAAAATCATAGGGATTTATATTTAGGATAAAAGCATCCTAAATAGCAAGTTGATCAGGGCAAGTTAGGGATATGGATATTAATTAATTAATTAATTAATGGGAATTAATTAATTAATGTGAATTAATAAAAATGAATAAGAATTAAATGATGATAGGATAATAAGTGGGTATTTTATTAAATATTGAAGGGGATGGATTTAATTAAAGTGGGACCTAGATAGGACCGTAACAAAATATGCACACACAAGAAGACAACGGTAGAATATCGAATTTAGGTTTCTACAACTACATCTAAGATCCATGACTATGATTACATATTCCAACATGATATTTCAAGACTAATGAGTACTAAGCTTGATGTTTACTACATTGCTTTGATGCAACCTAAGGAAAAATTGATATTAGTCCCCGCTAGGCTAGTTATTACATTCTAGATAAGACAATTAGTAATTATTTCCCTAAAAAGCGAGGTAAGCTCCATTAATACGGTTACATATTCCAACATGATATTCCAAGACTAACGACAACTATTCTCAAAGTTTATTTTATTACATTGATGCAACATAACAAACATAAGATATTAGTGAATGCTAGGCTAGTTATTACCTTCCATACAAGACAATGATGAAAATACATTTTATGCAACCTATTTATATGTCTGATAGCATAATTAATAGCCACATGTACAACTTAATTATAATTTGTTTAATATGTGTAAATGAAAGGTGATCATTCAATGATGTGAACATTTTTCTAAACTCCTTGGGATAAGTACCATTAAAAATGATTTGTAAATCAAACTAAATATTTAGATTAACAAACAACAAATCCTTGTTGATCTATTCAAAAATATGTTTAATCATTCCAATTTGTATTTGATAACTTGTTAAGGAATTGTCTAAAGCAACCTCTAAGCTCTAAATATATTACATTTTTGTTATAGCCAAGAACTTTGTCCACCCCCAAACAGTTCCCGATGAAGGTATCCTCAAATTGGTGGTCATAATATATCTCTTCCCAAAGGCACTAAACATCCTCCATGAAATTTCTATTAAACCTCCCGACTAGCATGCAGGGAATATTGACTTGGTAACCTATGAAAATATTTACTTGCCCCAAAACAAATCTTGATGAAGGGATCCTCAAATTGGTAGTCACAATGTATCTCTTCCTAAAGGAATTGAACACCCTCCATGAATTTGATTTCACGTTCTCTGTGTAAAAATTGGGAAGCACCACCCTTGACACCAATTTAATGTCATAAATCTTGAGCCCAAAAAGGGAAATGAAAATGAGCATCCGAATTCCCACTAATTCAGAAACAAATGCATATAAAATCTAGATCAAGGGCACGTTGGCTAAGAGAAGCATTCCCTGGAGGAGGATCTTTCCCTCCATATTGACAAACATGAAGTAACGACATTAGATTCTTGATATGAACATGTTTCCATCCAAATACTCGCCACCATCCGGGCCTCATGAAACTATGACCTACGATTGCTAATCCCATCGAACCACATATCCAGGAATGAAGTAGAATTAACCAAAGTGGGGCGAGAGCATATAAGAAATACTAGGTGGGGTGATAGTTGATTTTTTCATTAGCTAAGATTAAGAAGAGAAAATAAATATCTATTCAAGTAATAATGAATTTATATGGAAATGCCAAGTATAATCATAATAAAAAAAGACCTCATCATGTCAAGAAATAAGAAAAAACATTAGGGATAGTTTCTATTGATATTCGAGATTATTTCCTTGACATCTTTCAAGATCCAATGGTTAAAAACTTTCACTTCAGGTTGTGTTAAGGTGGCCACTATTGCTTCTAATGATATGTCTCGCCCTCTTCTCTAACAACCACAAATTATAAAAATCCCTAAACAAGAAAATTTTAAAGGAGAGAAAGTAGAATATATATGTTACACAAAAACCCTAGCCCTAATCCTAATCATTTTTTTTTCAGTTCATTTCTTCTCTCTATTTCTCTCAAGATAACATGTAAGCACTACTTAGGGTGAATTAACCCAAGTGGGGCAACTGCTAGGTCTATAGAATTTGATCGATGATAAAAGAATCTCACCTACTTCAACGAATGGGACTCATAATATTTAAATAATGTAAATTGAAAATAATGGAGCTCATGTGGTCATTGGGTGGTGTGGGGTAAGTTTGAGCCACTCCACATTTAATGAAACATAGAAAACTAATTTCCTTACCATTAAGACCACACTCAATCCCCACATAATCTCACCTTGTTAGGTAAATTTTTTCATATTCAACCTCAATTTACCATTATAATTTATGATCATTACAGAAATATTTACATGGGACCATGTAATATTCCTAAAGACACTGAACATGGACCCCATGTAAAACATAGGAAACACCACCCATGACACCAATTAAATGTCATGGATCTTGAGAAGGGTAAGCGAAATGAAAAGAAACATCTAAATGTTTGATTATTTGGGAAAAAAGCGTAGCAGAGCCAAATCAAGGGCGTGTTGTCTAAGAGAAAAATTCACTGAAGGGAGCATTGTTGGGTCTATATAAATTGAACTATAGAAAAAACACTCACATACATCAATGGATTAGACATGGACTATTTAAATGAGGAAAAATATACATGTTATTTGGATGTTAATTGTGTAAGGGTCACTAGAAAATTATGCATGAAAGACTCACTAGAAAAATATGTTATTGTTAAATTAAACTTAGATATTTTGAAAAGGTTTGGACATTTATAGAAAAAGCATTGGTTCAAGTAATAAAACCAATAAGCACTTCAAGTTGTGTGGGAAGGTATAAGTCACTAAAAATTTAATCAAATGAAGCCAACTATTTTCCTCACCATTTCAACCACACTCATTTCCCACACATTTCTATGCAACTCCACATTACCATTAAAACTTATGTGCATTATTTGGGAGCATGGATTTATACATGATATTGTTGGGTGAGTTTCTAGTTGAATATTGCCATCAACATACATTAAAATTCCACAATGTATTATTTTTTTGTGGCTTGACATATCCATAATTTATTATCAAATTAAAGAGTATGAAATAGACATTAAACTCATATTTCTCATCGGATTTATAAAGGAAAATTCTTAGCAACCACTAAGCTATATTACTATGATTTTTCTATTCAATTGATATTTTCAAATTAAGAAACATTAGACCTTAGTAGCCACTAAGCCATTCCTTCTAATAAGTAATGGAGCTTAATAGTTGCTTAAGCCATTCCTTTTGATCCATAAAAAGTTTTTTATCTTTAACATATGAATGAAGAATATGATAATGATTCGAAGGCTCACCCCTTTCTACATCATGAAGCAAAGGCTTGACCATTCATGATTTTTCATGATGTCCATGTTCATGAGCACCACCTATTTGGAAATATATGTGCTTGTGGCCATGTTGATGAGCATGCTTAGATTTATGACTGTGGTTACATTCTTAGTGTTTAATATTAAAGGCATTTCATACAAAGGAAAAGGTGACTCGGTCTTTGTGGTGAAAAGTAGATCGATGGTCTACAATTTAAGGTACTTCAATGTCCTCCGCGGAGCTACCATCGATATACATACACTGTTTCATTTGATATTTTCTTCATCTCATTTGCATTTGACATTATTCCATCTATCTTTTTGTTAAGTGTTATTTGTGTGATTTTAAGAGTAGAATGTTAATCATATTTTTCAAAGTGAGGGTATTCATTAATATTAATCATATTTTTCATGGTGATCAAAAATGGTCAAGTGTGAAAGATTGGATTGGATTGTATCATTAATGTCACTCATTCTTCCATTTAGTGATGAAGGTATATTCTCACGTGTGGTCGAGTGTAGGGGTATTTTTAATGGGTTGGCCTAGATTTATATTTTCATATTTTTATTTCTTTATTTTTGGGTCGTGGAGTCTCCCATGATTCCGCTTCTACTATTTTCTGGTTTAGATCGTGAGACATTTAACTCTAGTATTTCAAAGCATAAAATAAGTTTAATCTTTTCCATTTATTCCAATCAATTTCTGGAAGACATTGAAAATATTTTGGGAGAGAAATATTTGTAGGTGTCACGGTCAATATGGGTAAATTCAAAAGTAGTGCTAAGTTTATTGAGAAAATTCTAATTATTAAACCTGATAAATATAAGGCAATTACGATTGGTGAAAATGGATTTAGTAAAAACATAGAGTGGGTATAGAGGCATATGTTGAAAAAAAAAAAACGTATTTCTTTATGGCCCCTATTCTCATATGAATTAGCTCATCAAGTGGATCAGCGGACAATTATACCTTTGTGAAATTAGGAAGGAGAGTGGAAATTATCAAGTCCTTTACTATTTTGGTGATTAATTTATACAAGGAAAAGGAACCTGGTGTCCTTCGGCTACCTTTTATGGATTTAGCGTCCCTGTCTATTGTGCTCTCCTTGGATCCATGGTTGTGGTATTTTTTTCATGGCTCGGCGTTGTAGGCGTATTATCAAATCATTTACATGGTTAGGTTGAGATCCCAAGTAGATTCTCCAAATATGTTTGACATTAGGTCTAAGATGGTGGACCCGATCAAAGTCATTGACATCTCCTTCAATTTTGAAGCTTGAGTGGGTGGGGGATATATTTTATTCTATTTCATATCTACATAGATGTAAATAGTATAATGATGTAATGGGTCGAATCCCATGTGGTGCATAAAGAACATTTTTGTAAGCTTATAGTGTTTACTTATTAAAAAAATAGCGAGGTCATATTAAGTAATTAACCACTCTTGAGTCATTGCATATGTTTGTTTGCTTGGTTTTTAATATTTCCTTAAAATTATATTTATTTTAATTATTCTTTTGAGTTAATTCATCTTTACATAATTTTATTTTACTGTAAAATAGAAATTTGTATTTGATTGTATGAGGGGAAATTACTTAATTGTCTTACACTTGAACAATCAAACACTCTTCACATTCATCTAGAGATTAGGAAACATGTAGTGAGTTAACACCCAAGTTAGGATTCTATCTTCAAAGATAAAATTAATAAACATGCAGTGAGATTAATATGGATTATGTTCATTTGATTTGTTATTCGATCACTATTTTCAAAATAATAAATTTTTAGCCTAGAAGATGTTAAACCATTCCTTTCAATAAGTAACCAATCTTAGTAGTAGCTAAGATTTTTATTTGATATGAAAATATGTGTATTATGAAGAAAATATGCATAGGTTTGAGCCTAGAGGTCTCTAAGCAAAGAAAATATTAAAAAAAACCTAAATCAACTTTAAATCCATCCGATAGGATACAATGCTATTATATCAAATCCCACTTGCTTTAACTACATTTAAGATAATATGTCTCTACATCATGATGATGTACAAGTACCCTACAAAATTTGTTAATAATCATCTTTTTTTTCCGACTAGGAAATATCTCCATAGCCTTTGAGAGTAAAAAATGTCCCTTACACACATATTTATCATTGAAATATGTAAAGGAAAATGTGCTAGTGACCACTAAGATCTACTACTATGATTTATTATTTGATCATTTTTTTAAAAATAATAAATTGTTGAGCCTAGTGGTCGCTAAGCCATTCCTTTCAATAAGTAATGGAGCTTAGAAATCTCTAAGCATTTTATTTGATAAAAAATGATGTGTATTACAAAGAAATGATGCATAGGCATGAGCTTAGTGTTTGCTAAGATAACAAAATAGTTTTTACAATGACAAAATCCTAACTCAACTTTAAATCCATCTCGATAGGATACAATGCTATTATACCAAATCTTGCTTGACTTAGTAACATCTAAGATGACATGTCTCTACATCATGATATTGTATGAGTACCCTACAAAATTTGTTAATAATCATTTTTTTCCCGAATAGGAAAACCCTCCATAGCCTTCGAGAGTACGAAATGTCTATTACACACATATTTCTCACCAAAATATGTAAATTAAAACACCTAACGACCGCTAAGATATACTACTATGATTTTTATCGATCTCTATTTTCAAACTAAGAAATTGTTGAGCCTAAATATCATTAAGCCATTCATTTAAATAAGTAATGGATATTAGTGGTTGCTAACCATTTTATTTAATACAAACCAATGTGTTTTACAAAGAAAAGATGCATAGGTTTGAGCCTAATGGTCGTTAAGCTAAGAAAAGAGTTTTTACAATGACAAAATCCTAACTAAACTTTAAATCCATATTATAGGATACAATGTTATTATACCAAATCCCACTTGCCTCATCAATATTTAAGATGACATGTCTCTACATCATGATTTTGTACAAGTACCTTGCAAACTTTGTTAATAATAATCTTTTTTTCTTGACTAGCGAAATCCCTCCATAGCCTTCGAGAGTACGAAATGTCCGTTACACACATAGTTATCACTAAAATTCATAATGACTGCTAAAATATACTACTATGATTTTTTTATTTGTTCTCTATTTTCAAAATAATAAAATATTGAGCCTAAGGGCCGCATTAAGCCATTCATTTCAATAAGTAATGGATCTTAGTGGTCACTAAGAATTTTCTTTGGTATGAATGATATGTATTATGAAGAAAAGATGCATAGGTGTGAGCCTAGATGTTGTTAAGATAAGAGAAGAATTTTTACAATTAAAAATACTAACTAAACTTTAAATCCATACGATAGGATACAATGCTATTATAACAAATCCCACTTTCCTAAGAAACATTTAAGATGACATGTCTCTACATCATGATGTTGTACAAGTACCCTACAAACTTTGTTAATAATCATATTTTTCAGAACTAGGAAATCCCTCCATAGCCTTTGAGAGTATGAAATATCCGTTACACACATATTTCTCACTAAAATATGTGAAGTAAAATGCCTAGCAACCATTAAGATCTACTACTATTATTTGTTAAATGATAGCTAGTTTCAAAATAAAAATTGTTGAGCTTAGGAGCCCCTAATCCATTCCTTTCAATAAGTAATGGATCTTAGTGGTCACTAAGAATTTTATTTGATGCAAAATGATGTGTATTATGAAGAAAAGATTCATATGTATGATCCTAGCCATCGATAAGCTAAGCAAAGAGTATTCACAATGAAAAAATCCTAACTGGACTTTAAATATATATGATTGAATATAATGTTATTATACTAAATCCCATTTTCCTTAGCAACATTTAAGATGGCATGTCTCTAAATCATGATGTTGCACAAGTACCTTGTAAAATTTGTTAATAATCATCTTTTTTCTTGACTAGGGAAAGCCCCCCATAGCCTTCAAGAGTACGAAATGTCCCTTACACACATATTTATCACCAAAATATGTAAAGGAAAATTCCTAGTGACCACTAAGATATACTACTTTGATTTTTTATTTGATCTTTATTTTCAAAACATGAAACATTTGAGACTGGTGGCCATTAAGCCATTTCTTTCAATAAGTAATAGAGCTTAGCAGTTTCTAAGAATTTTATTTGATATAAGACAATGTTTGATATAATGCTTTGAGTGTAATGGATGCTAAGCTAGACCATGTTTTTTTGCAATGATAGAATGCAATAGATGAAGCCTAGTAGGCATTAATTTGTACAACTGCATGACTAAAGGGGTTTTTATCTTGTTTATAATGGTTGTGTATTATAAAAGGGTGTATAATATAATCTACTATATCCTATAATTTCACCAAAGGATATATAATAAAATTTCCAACTAGTATTTCACCAAAAGGTGTATAATATATTACCCTATACAACAATACCTATTTTATTATATACAAAATAAAGAGATTGATCCTAGTGGCCACTAAGCTATAAAATATTGTTTTTACAATGACAAGACCGAATAGACGAAGCCAAGAGAATTTAATGTAAATTTTTGTATTACTTAAGAGGGTTATATATAGTTTCAAATAATCTTATTTAATGAAACTGAATTATAAATATTTGAGTTTAGAAAAGTAGAAATATAGTCTAGCGGCCAGTCTAGACCATTGTTGTGAGTTACAGTGTATATTGACAAAAATGAAATAAAACAAATGGATGTATGATAAAATATCTCCATGTTGTATGTATACAATCTGGAATGTATATACGATTATATACATATATGTATATAATTGTATATTTACATATATTATTGCATAATGACCACAAATTTATGTGATTTTATTGTATATCCTAGCGGGAAAATGGTTTAATATGCATTTATTATTAAATAGATTGATATTTATATTTATTATATTTTCTTGTGCATATATGTAAGTTATTATATTTAAATATAATTTACATGTACTTAGGAAAGATGTAAAAATATCATTATTTTTCTTCCACATCTTCTAAATTACCAACTTTAGAAATTGAATTTTTAAGAGAATCTTGACTCAATATTGACAATTAAGTGTAATAATATAATGAAAGATAAGTATATTAATTAACCACACTTAATGTAACATATTAATTAAAAAATATTTGGAAGACCTAATTAATTGTTTCCCAAAATAATATAATATTAAACACTTTTTGCTATTTTTTTAAAGATGTGTAAATTACTCATAAATCATTACTACTCATAAATATTTATGGCAGAAGGAATTCAAAAATAAATGAAAAGTAAAATCAGATAAATAATAGTGCAACAAAGTTTTATCATTGTGGAGACAAGCATTCAAAATCTCTCCTTGCGATGAACGAAGCAAGGAGCAATTTTGAAAACGGTTTTGAGTGGGAAAATAGGAGGGAGACTGATGTAGGGTTTCATAGGGAGATTCTACAGGATGGAAAGAAGGATACACAATTTACAATGGAAAGGGACAAGGTGGAGCCTGACATGGGACTCCCTATCATGTGGGCACAAAGAGTGGTTGGAAAAGTAGAAAAACAAATATCTCCTTTGATCAATCTTAACCCTGTTTCCAATGAAAATGGTATTTTCTTAGAAATCTTTGGAGAGCCTAGCCAATTGGGTGAAGACTTCAATGTAAAATACCATTTTATCCAAGATACCTAGTAGCAGACCAAATATTGAGGAGTTCAAGAAATGGGCTAATAGAAAGTGGATGCCCAAAGGCTCACTAGAAATAACAACATACACTAATGCCTTCTTTGTGATCAACTTATCTTTGGAAGAGGATTTCTTATGAATCCTAGCTGGAGGGCCATGGTTCATGGGTAGGGTGGTGGTTCTAGTTCAAAAATGGCAGCCTAGTTTTAACCCATTGGAAACAATCATTAAAGAGTATCATGTCTAGGTCATGTTACTAGGATTACCTTTGGAATATTGGGATTTGGATATCCTGCATGGCATCGCAAAATCCATTGGGGCTTTGGTTATTATAGATCCAATCACTTGTGCAAAAACTAGACTATTATTTTCATGGTTCTGTGTTAATATGGCCCCTAAAACTTCCTTACCTAGAAGCATTGAGATCAAGGCACCCGGGGATTCATACCCAGAAGATCAAATTTGAGTTCACACCATTTATGTGTTTTTCATGCTTTAAGGTAGGCCAAAATATAAAATATTTCCCCAAATCCAAAGATGAGGCGGCCTAGAAAGCTCTTCTTAAGAAAAATAAAGGCATTAATAAGGAATATCTAAAAGGTAAGGGAGTCATGCAACCAAATGGAAGTGGACCATCGAAGGTAAATCCTACATGGAAACAGATAAGTAAACCATTAGAGATTAAGGAATGTATTCTAGAAGACCCAATATAATAATAAGTAGTTGTAGAAGGTCAAGAGGAGGTCAGTAAGATGGAAGAAAATCAAGATCCTAAAAAGGAGGAAGATGCAATGGTTTTGAAGATTGTCAGGAGGATAGTATTGTTGGATCCATAGTCCTAGATACTATGGATGCAATTTTTTTCACCCAAATACCTGGAGAATCACTACTAGTAAGTAATATGTTCAAGATCTTAGACATTGGTTTGGAGGACATTCCTATAGTGGAGGAGGATATCCAACGTGATCTTGAGTCCTCTGAGAATATCACAAAGGAAAATCTAGCTAAAGACATTGTGGTTATAGAAGTGGTAAAAGAAAGCCCCATAAAGGTATGCTATGATGTTCATGTCCCAGGGAAAGATTGTATACCATCTCCAAAATGGAGACCAACAATGAGAACTAGATCAAAGGAGGATGTAGGTGTCAATAAAGCATCTCTAAGAAGACTGTCTAGAAAAGGAAAAGAGGGAGAGAGCTACTAAGAAGGACATTTTGGAGGGGCGACAAAAACCATTGACGGGAGGTCATAAATCATATCACTCTCAATGAATTATTTATATTGGAATATAAGGGGCCTAAACCAGCCTTGTAAGCATAGGATTTTGTTTGATTTCAAAATGAAGGAGAAACCTGATGTTATTATGATATAAGAAACTAAGATGAATCAAGACAGGATGAAAGACTTTTAGATTTTTTTTGGAAAGAAGTTGGTTTCCACTATCAACCATCTATTGGGGCCTCCGAGGGTATTTTTGGATGTAGAATAAGAATAGCTTGGAGGGATTTCCCCTTATCAATAGTCAGCATCATATTCCCATTTGTTTCACTAAAATCAACTCTAGAAAACAATTTATTCTCTCTAATATATATGCTCCTAATACTACTACGGGTAGAAGGCTACTGTGGGAATAATTGACCACTTTCAAAAGAATGTTTAGTGAGATAAAATGGATTATAGGTGGAGATTATAACACTCCTCTCATCCCCTCATAAAATAAGGGAGGAGTTAATGTTTTTATTGAGAGTATGGAGGACCTTGGGAATTTCCTAGGGTAAAATGATTTGATGGATCTGAATCTTAGTGGTTCAAAATACACTTGGTCTAATAGATGTGAATGGGAGAACTTGATTCAAATCAAACTACACTTCTTTCTTTTGAATACCCAATGGATTCAGGAGCAACAATATACTCTTTCCTAACTAGCTCGCATTGGTTCGGATCACTATCCACTAATTCTTAAAATCAATATTAGGGAGAAACCTTTTAGAATACCTTTGGGTTTGAAAAATGTGGGCCACTCAACCGGAGTTAGAGAAAAAGATAAAATAATAGTGGAGTGTGGAAATTAAAAGCAATAACATGTTTAGGGCGACTTTCAAACTTAAAAAAATTAAGATAAATATCAGAAGTTGAAACAAGGAATTTTTTGTTAATATCTTTCTTCAAAAGAGTATAATAGAAGAAAATATTTTTGCTATGGAAGAAGTCATAGAATAGGGAGGATGGTGCATGGAGGAAAAATTTAAAGAAAAAAATTTACTTGCTGAATACCATAATATCCTACGTAGAGAAGAGATATATTGGTAGCACAAATATAGAATTACTTGGCTTAAAGAGGAAGACCAAAACACTAAATTCTTCCATATCTCAGCTACTATTAAGGCCAACAAGGTGATAATTCAACAAATAAAGAAATACAATGGAGAAATGGCTCTTGATGAAAAGGATTTCTCTTCTACTATTGTGTCCTTCTTCAAGAACTTGTTTGTGGAAGACCATCATTCTGAAAAAATATCTAGAGCAGAAATCCTTAATCTTTTTCAACCTGATATTAGCCAAGCTGAGAATAGTTAAATTATAGGCACCCCTATAAGGATGAGATAAAATTTATCTATGATGTTATGGAAGGGGATAAAATCCCAGGGCCAGATGGTTTCCTTGCCTTCTTTTTTCAAATGTATTGGGATATTGTTAAGAATGAAGTTGTTTTAGCAGTTCAAGACTTTTTCCAATTTGGTAGTCTTATCAAACAAATCATCCACACCTTTATTTCTCTCATTCCTAAAAATACTAGGACTAAGAAACTTTGGACTTTAGACCCATAAGTTTATGCAATACTATGTATAAGCTCATTTCTAAAATTATGGCTTTCAGGTTGAGGGAGACTCTTAGCAATTTCATTTCACCTAATCAAGGGGCATTTGTGCCTGGTAGGAAAATATTGGAAACCATAATTACTATTCATGAGATGATACACTCTGTGGAGCTATCTAGTAGGGAGGCTATGATTGTGAAGCTTGACATGCAAAAAGCTTATGACAAAATATCTTGGGATTTCTTGTACTCCCTCTTAATTCGGTTGGGATACCATCCCCACTTCATCAAAATGATTCAAGATTGCACTAAAGATCTAATATTTTCTATTATAATTAATGGAAAGCCAAATGAATTCTTCAAATATGAAAGAGGTATGAGGCAAGGTGATCCTATATCACCTTTCCTATACATAATAGTTGCTGAAACTTTGAGCAGGTTATGTTCTAGGGCTCAGAGAATGGGTATTATGGAAGGTATAAAAGTGGCTCATGGAGTTGAAAACTAATTCTTGCAACAGTTTATTGATGATATGGTCCTTCTGGGTCAAGTAGTTGTTCAGGAAGCTAGGGCTATCAAGGGCATCACCAAACATTATGAAAAAGATACGGGAAGAGGATCAACTTCAGAAAAAGCTCATGCTTCTTCATTAATGTGGGGGAGGAGCAACAAAACAAATTGGCCAATATTCTGGAATGCAACATCAAGACCATCCTTGATACTTATCTGGGAATGCCCCTTTGTGGGAAAATATTGAGGAAGGAGGTTGGAATAAATTAATTGAAATATTTCATAAAAAAATTGCCTCTTGGAAAGGCACACTGCTCTCACAGGCTAGAAAATGTCAGCTTCTTCAAAGATGTTTACAGGGTATTGTTGTGTTCATTATGTCCATCTTCACTTTGCCGATAGAGTCAAGAAGGCTATTGAGAGCATACAGAAAAGGTTTTTATGGACTAGATATGAGGAAAGGAATATAATTACTTTAGTTTCTTGGGATAAAGGCACTATACCTACGGACAGGGGTGGCCTAGTTTTAAAAACATTCAATGTAACATCCATATTTCATGCTTACAAAAGAAGGGGATTTTTTTTTTGTTCACTTTTCTAAATTCAGAATTTATAACAACATCAAATATTCTAATCAATCCTACAAAAATAACCATATGTAGTTGTTATGACTTGGTGTAAACCAATCCCTCATATTTCATTTGATTATATAATCAATATACTTTTGGTTCACTGATTCGTTTATGGGCTTATCAAGTGTTACTCGACCAAGGGCTTATCTAGGTACTTGTTATGAGTACCCATCCTATATCCTACACCTTAGTCTAGTGAATTTAAGACAACACAACCAATAACTTGCAATACTTTGGCCAAAGTTTTAGACATTTTTACATGCCTATATTCGAGATGACATACTCATCTTAAAGGAATATGTCTTTCACCTCACTTGAACTATTATCTTGATGATACTTTTTTTACTCCTGTCAATCCTTCTCATTTTTGTGTTAGACACTAGGAAGAGATAACAAAGATGGGCTAGGGTAGATGGCCCACTTATGATGATTAAGGGTAATCAAGTGTATTGGAATTTACCCCTATCGTTGCATCACCCGTAGTCAATGCAAGATGATATCGACCATAGGCTATGGAATCATCACTACCTAGTGTTTAACAATGAATAGAGATCCCATTCCGATACGGTCTTGATTTGTGGATCTGATTAGATTATTATGCCATAACGACAACTCCACAATAACCACCCAATGAACCCCATAGGTGGATGAGTACTATGCAAAAATGCTTATGCTGCAACAACCCATTAAGTTCCAAAAATATAAACCACCTTCCTTAAAAATTTCATTAATCCCATTAATTTTTATCTTGTTAATCCCACCTAGTTATTTTCAGTCCTTGGGTGTTGTTCCTAAGGACTAACTTGGGTCCTATCAATGCTCCATTAAGAAACGTTATGTTTCTACTTAAGTTAACTTGAAGGATTTATAGGTTCATTCATGTTCATTACTTATTCTCCTTAAATAAGAAAACTTCATTAATTTTAATTTTATACTTTAGAATGTCATACAAGTATATTATAGGGAAATAGTCTCATTCATTCAATTATACCTTAAGGAGAACTTAAGTTCATTTTAGTAACTCCTAATCGGGTCTTATGTATTTGACCTGCATTAATATCATGACTTACATTTACTTCCTTTGATTCATTCAACTTATTCAAATTGAAATTACTTAGTTAAAATTAATCCCTTAAGTGCAACTCATCTATGGTAGAAGGACATTTTACGTCTAACTCATAGTTATTTAAAGGGTTCATTCTATCATCCCAAGGTGAATAGTACCTTGAATTCATGTTCTCATTGTATAATTATTTGATGTGTACAAATAAAATATGTATCATACTTATAACATCATTATTATATCAAGAAGAACTATTATCTTAAATCCTTAAGGTTAGGTTCATTATACTTCTAACTCGATTATCATTTATATCCTTCATTAACATAATTCCATTTCATTGATGCACTTTATCGTCAATTAATATGGATCGATTGGATTATGGTATAATAGAAATGGGGAAGCCAACACTTCCTAAAATGACCCTTGAACTAATCCCACGTGATGTTTGTTTCATCAACATTAAGCTCAACCTTGCAGTTGTCCCACCATGAAGATGCTTCATGGGAGAGTTGATAAGCTCCCCATACCACTTTGGTTTCCTTGGAGAAATTTCTTATCACGAAATATTTCTCCATCTCACTGAGCCAATTCTCTGCCCCATCTCCTTGGGTGGTTCCATAAAATTTTGGTGGACTTATCCTCTTTATATCGTTGGTCAATTCCACTACCAATATTTCCCTCTTATTCTCGGGTTGATTGGGTACATTTTTGTTACCAGTATTTTAAGCATTACTTGCAGTATTATCATTCACAGCGTTGAGATCCTCAACATAATTTTTGCTATCATCATGTGGTTGCCCTAAAACTTCTCACTTTCACTCTCAAAGCATTATTTCTAGCCACTTGTTGTTTAGGAGCTGCAATCCTATTCCTTGTGTCATGCAGAGCAACAAGGATTTCATTCAAATTTTGAGTTCTAGTTATTTCACCACCCGAAGGAGGGTTATTTGTAGTATGTCCCCTTGTTCATACTCTTTTTGTAATATTTTTTTTTTTTTTATTAGAAGTAGACTCAAATAGGTCCAAGAGATGCAACCTTTAGCTCTGATACCAAGATGTAACATCCCTATTTCATGATTACAAAAGAAGGGGAATTTTTTTTGTTCACTGTTCTAAATTCAACATTTAGAATCACATAAAATATCCTAATCAATCCTACAATAGTAACCAAATACGATTGTTAGTACTCGGTGTAAACTAATCCTCATATTTAATTTCAATGTATAATCCATATACTTGTAGTTACCTGATTCATTTAAGGGCTCATCAAGTTTTACTGACCAAGGGATTATCTAGGTACTCGTAACAAGTACCTAAATAAGCCCTTGGTCAAGAAAACTGGTGAGCCCTTAAATTAATCAGAGGATGATAAGTATATTTATTATACATTGAAATGAAAGGGATCAATCTATAGTGATTCATAACCGCTACATATGATTATCTTGTAGGATTCATTACCATATTTTATGTGGGTCTAAATACAACATTTAGAACAATGAATAAAAATAGCATTCCCTAATTTTGTAATCATGAAATAGGGATGTTACATCTTGGTAGGGGTCTATTCAAATACACTTGATGACCATTAGTAAACGTAAGCTAACATTGACCATAGACCATGGACTCATCACTACCTAGTGTTTAACAATGAATTGAGATCCCATTTTGATACGGTCTTGATTAGTGGAGCTGAATGGATTATTACGCCATAATGAATACTCCATAGTAACCACCCAATGAACCCCATCATTGGATGGGTACTATGTAGTAGTGGTTATGCTGCAACAACCCATTAAGTTCTAGAAATCTAAACCTCCTTCCTTAACAAGTTCATTAATCCCTTTGATTCACAGCTTGTTAATCCCACCCTAGCTATTTTCAATCCTCGGGTGTCATTCCTAAGGTTCAACTCTGGACCTATCAATGCTCTATCAAGAAATATTATGTTTCTACTTAAGTTAACTAGAAGGATCTGCAGGTTCATTCTTGCTCGTTACTTATTCTCTTTAAGTAAGAAACCTTCATTAGTTTACTTTTATACTTTAGAACGTCATACAAGTATATTGTAGGGAAATAGCCTCATTCATCCAATTATACCTTAAGGAGAATTTAAGTTCATTTTAATAACTCCTAATTGGGTCTTATGTATTCGACCCACATTAATCTCATGACTTACATTTACTTCCTTTAAGTCATTCAACTTATTCAAACCGAAATTACTTAGTTAAACTTAATCCCTTAAGTGTAACTCATCTATGGTAGAAGGAAATTTTACAACTCATAGTTATTCAAAGGGTTCATTCTGTCATCCCATGGTGAACAGTCCCTTGAATTCAAGTTCTCATAGTATAATTGTTTCATGTGTACAAGTCAAATATGTATCATACTTATAGCATCATTATTACAACAAGAAGAACTATGCTCTTAATTCCTTAAGGTTAGGTTCATTATACTTCTAACCCCATTATCATTTCTATCCTTCATTAACACAATTCCATTTCATCGATGTACCTCATCATCAATTTAGATGGACAGATTTCATTATGGTATAATCACTTAGACCCCTTTCCCAAAGTGGATTCCTATATGTACTTAATAAGATTAAGTACTCATGTGATTATTCCTATGGTCTGAAAACCATTATTACAATCATGTATCCCTTTATATTTCATAACGTTCCTCATAAAATAGTCATGATTGTGTTGTTTCATAAAGATATAATTAGACACTAGTCATTCATGATTTAGATTCCTTAACATATGACTTGTTAAGTATAACTTACTCTTTATTTTTCTTAATCAAATGAATTCAGAAAATAAAAGTTACAACAGCCAATAGTCATTTCATTCAAGTCACTTGCAAGGTAAAGATCCTTATTTATTCCCTTTTTGCATAATAGAGATCAACATTAATATTCCTTGCTACATAATAACAATGTAAGTAAGTGACATTTCCCTTAACTTTCCCAAGGTTATAAATTAATGCCAAGAAGTGAAGAAATGTAAATCAATAGATTTCCAACAAGCTCACTTTTCAAGTAAAAGAACTATTTCATTGAAGACACCATTGCCTTTAGCTAATCCAATCAAGAAGGAATGATTCAAGAAACAACCTTCATCATTTCCAATTTAAGAAGACATTTCAAGATGACAAGAAATAATCAAGTTCTTTCCATAGTTTTACAAAATTGGCCTTAGGCCCTAGGCACTTATTCCCAAGAATAGTTTAGCAAATGAAACATAATCATTTCATCAAACTACATTTCCTCAAGAAATAGAACAAATGCAACTTTCCATAGGTATTCCTCTTTCCTTCTTATTTTTCACAATTTCATTTAAACAGATCTAGAAAAGCATTAAAAAAATTTAGTTCATTTGAACTGAGCATGATAGAAAATAAATCCTTAGAACCATATGTTCTATCTAACAAATTTGAGAAGGAACACTTCTTATTAATAGAAATTAGTCAAGGGTTTAGAAAAATATTTTCCTATTTAAACAATTTAGCAACACCATACTCAAGTGGATCAAAACCCCTACTTTGTGTCGGAAGAATAACAATCCAAAACAAGTCGATTTCTATCAACTAGAAGACTTATTCACAAATCAGTTCAGTAATCATCCAAGTTCAGTCAAAAAGTAATCCATAAACATGCAAGTATACATTCTCACTTATGTAATATCACACTAATGATGCAAAGCCAAGTATACCCGATAGTAGATAGCAAACATGAGTAGAAATGCATTAATTGTGAAACACATACCACTTGTATTAAAATATTTATCTCTAGTCCAATTAATTAAATTCAAAATGATTTCAGTCCAAATGTCCCAATATTTTAAAGCTTTCATAGGATCTATATAACTGATTATAGAAATAACAACAACAAGCTCTCAAGGCCCAATTTTGTCTTAGCCTATCAACAAGAGACTAAACTAGAATAACTTGGCTTCAACCAAATTCAGAGTGCATGTGATACATTGAATATATATATATATATATATATATATATATATCATCAATGAGATAATGTAAAGAAAATGCAAGTATTCCATACAAGACAGATAAAGAATCATACCAATTTGAATACATCATTCAAATTTAGAACAAAGTGATTTAACCAAGGAAGAGAAGGCTCTAGCCAATACTCTAGAAAAATGATTAATGATATCAGGAGTTTAGTTTTATCAATGCTCAAAGGAAAGTCTGAAAAATAATCTAATTGTACATGTCAAGGCCCCAAGCTTAATTTGTTAAGGTAAAAAAGAACATCGAACAAACTTAAACATATTTAAAGATATAATAGTTCAACATACTGTTATCAAACTGGAAGTCTACCTAAGACCCAAACAATTCACAAAAGGAATCACAATAATCCTAGTAGAAATTAACTACCCCGGTTCAAGAAGTCACTACTACGACCAAAATATACTAGACCACTTCCTACCCATTCACAAAGGAAATATACCCAAAAACTCCTTATGACCTGGCAAAAAAATATCCCATCCATGTAAAGCAAGGAAATCAAACCAAAACTAGACTTGACTGGGTTTGAACATGAACTCACCCAAATGAGGGTGTTAAAAATAAAACGCCCGTGAATGTACAATTATAGGTTTTAAGGGTTCATTTATTCAGACTAGAATAAAACAAAACCCTGACAAATAACCCTAGCTTAGAACAATACCAATCTGATTCGATTGAGAAATCAAGTTCAAGTTTGACCCACAACACAGGGTCATCATTTCCCAAAAAGATAAGCTCATGAAATATATTACCCATTGAAATAATAATAAAGAGGTTGATAGAAACATTACGACTCGATTCACTAAGTATATACACATGCAACTGGAAATAAACATTTTATATTTCCATTACAGTCAAGGAATTATTTAAAAACATTCCAAAATAGACATGTGAAGAAAACCGACATTATCACCATGATAAGGAAAAAATACAATGCCATGATAAATAACAAATTCCAACAACTACTTTCCATGTAATAGTAAAAACCAGAGACCCAAAATGATATCTATAATAAGTAGAGTTATTTTAATGAATCAATTAGATAGAACAAATTTTTGCAAGGGATTAGAGCCTATCATGTCTGGTAGAGCTTCTTGAAGTCTTCCTCCAACTCCCATGATCCTTTTCCCAACTACGCAATAGCTTCCTTAGTTGAAGCAGGTTCCAAAAAAATTTCTCCACCCTTCCACTTAATATCCTTTCCAATAGTCTATCCATGAAATAGAGGAGTAGAGATTCCAATATCAAAAAAAATTGAGAACCAGATAAAAATCTCAAAACCTTCATTCACAGAGTGAGAGGGAGAAAATAAAAATGACCAAATGGAACCCCAAAACAACAATACTTCCTTCATTGAACCCGATGTGTTTTCCCTAGGAAGTTTGGTACATTTTTCCAAATCATCAATGCCTTCCAGGATAGACCAACTTTCCCACTCCCCACCAACTTCCTCTATCTCCATTTTGGCTCACCACTAACTACCTAGCCAACCCAATGATCACATTTAGCACCAATTTTTAGTAACTTGCCATTTCAATTTTGGCTTTCCACTAAGGAGTGCCGGTGGCCTGCCATTAATGGAATTGAATTCAAAATTCAAGTACATGCAAGGGTGGCGGAAACCACCAACCCACCTATCAAACATGCATCCATCTCCTAATGCCACTCGAATTATTATTGAGTTAAACTTTAAAGTCTAAGTCCCCTCCCCTTCACCATTATAGGTTAGGGCTTAGGTTAGCTTAGTGACATTGCAATTAGGCATAGATAAATTTAGGTTAGGTTCCCAAGAAACCAAAATAATCTACTTGTCTTAGGTCTTAGGTTAGGTCATTAGAACCTTTAACGTTATTAGAATAGTAATAAAAGTCTAGGTTTAATAATTGTCACAACCAAATCTTACCAGTAGAGTGATGTTTCCAAATGGGGTAGTACCACCCGAGCCAGCTCTTGGCACTTTCCAGTCCTTATTATGGGATTGAATCATAGGAAAACTAGAACAAGTCACCAAGATCAATTAGTGTAACATAGATAATCCAAAAACAATGAACAACTAAAATTTCTAGAGTTAATCAAAGTTGTAGATCAAATTAAGGGAATGCCTCGGATCAATGAAACTGATATGAGGTATTCTCTTAATCGATTCCCAATAATAATAATAATTGATCGTCATTGAATTAGAATATTTTTCAAATTATCAGTTCACCAATTGGTCCCAAGAATAGAAATTAAACTTTCCACAACTGTAGACATCATGTTCATTTCATGAACCAATTAAATAAACATCACAATTCAAGAGTACTTTACAATTTAATGGATGATTAGTTACACAAATCTCAACTAAGATAAACATCAATCTAGCAACATGATTTAATTATTTCAACAGAGAAACAACTCCAAGAAAAATCACATGTCAATGTTGCAATCCACATTCCAATGAGCAAGTACAATTGAAAGGATGGCAGGGGCATTACATTCTTCCCCTCTAAAAGTATCATCATCTCGATGATTTCCTTGAATTCAAATAGTCTATCAAGAAAATAGGTCTAATAAAATTTATGTAACCTTAAGATTTCTTGACAGTAAACAAAATTTAATCCAAAAATTCATTTTTCCAATTGTATAACAACATCGATGGCTGTAATAATACTCAATAAGGGTATTTTTCTCAAAACAACAAACCTAGAATCAGTTATAAGCCAAAATGATTCAAGATTTTGGAAGAGAAATGAAAATTTTCCACTAAAACAAGTGGGGAAAAGTTACTTTCATGTCCTCCAAATTTTCCCAAGTTACACTTTCTTCATTAAATGATCCCATTGGACCTTACATTGTCCAATTTCACAATTATGCAAGTGCAACTTACGGGTTTCCAACACTCTAACTAGTTCCACCACGATTACCCCTAGGTCTTGGACCTACAATGCATTCCAGTTTAAAACATGTGATAAATTTGAAATGTATTTCTTAAGTAAAGAAATATGAAAAACATCATGCATCCATGTCAATGAGGGAGGAAATGCAAGTCAATAGGCCATATGACTAATTATTACCACAATCTCAAAGGGGCCTATGTAACGAGGTGAAAATTTGGCTGAATTTCCAAAGGTAATCAAGCTATTTTTAAGATTGATCCTCGAAAAACCTTATCACCAAGTTCAAATTTAATTTCAACCCTTTTAGGTCAGAATAGCATTTTTGTCTATCAATAACCTCTTTTAATATTTCTCGGATTAACTTAATCATGTTTGTTCCATTTCAAAATCATTTCTGGTCCAATTACTTCTCTATCCTCCACGTTATCCCAACTAACAGAGTCTGCACCTTCATCCATAAAAATCCTCAAAGGGTGCCATTTTTAGAGAAGAATGGTAAGTGTTATTGTATGAAAACTCAACCAAGGGAAGATATTATTCCCATTTATATTGTTGGTCCATGCAGTACATCCTAAGCATATCCTCAAGGACTTGATTTACCCTTTCTATTTTCCCATCTATTTTCAGGTGATAAGCGAGCTAAAGTTCATCTTTGTTCCCAAATCTACATTAAGAGTTTTCCAAAATCGAGAAGTCATTTGTGGGTCCCTATCAGAGATTATCAACTTGGGAATGCCATGAAATCTGAAAATTTCTTGAAAAAACCTTTTTGTAAGCATAGGTGAGTCATCTTTCAGATTTCTAGTAATGAAATGAGCTACTTTAGTTAGTTTATCAATCACAACCAAAATAACATCATGCTTATTCCTTGACATAGGAAGTCCTTTAAAAAAAGTTCATGCTTATAACCTACCATTTAAACTGTGGTATGCTATGAGGGTATAAAAAACCAACTGGGTGCATATGCTCACTTTCACATGCGTTGGAATTCCAAGCAAGTGAGACATGTAATCCAAGATATCTCTCTTCATTCCCTTCCAAAAATATTGTTGTTTAACATCAACAAGCATTTTTGTCACTCCAGGGATGCCTAGAGTAAGGTGCATTGTGAAATTCAGCCATCACCTTTTTCCTTAACTCATTTCCTAGTGGTATGTACACTTTATTCTCATACCTCAGTATCCCTTCACCATCTAACTAAAATCCTTTGTACCTCATGTCCTTTGGATTCACAGCAAGTGTTTTTTTACTTGCTAAAAGTATGGATCAGTCATTAAGGTATCTCTGACCTCATCCTTAAATTGAGTTCTCAAGGTCACAAGTGCAGAAATATATTTCCTACGACTTAGTGCATCTACTACTCTATTTTCTTTCCTTTTATGTAGCTGATGTCAAAATCATATTGAGATAAGAACTCCAACCATCTTCATTGCCTTGCATTTAAGTTAGGCTGAGTGAAGATATATTTCAGCCCAAGATGATCAATTTTTAACTCGAAGGGCTTCCCTAAGAGGTAATGTCTCCAAACTTGTAGTGCATGTACTATTGCAGCAAGCTCTAAATCACGAGGAACATAATTTTTCTCATGAAATTTAATCTTCCTTATTTCATATGCTATCACACAATCTTTTTGTAGCAATATACCCCCTAATCCTTCCCCAAAAGCATCTGTTACCACCGTAAAACTTCCATTTGGATCAGGGACAATCAAAATAGGGGCTGAATTTAGCTACTTGTTTGATGTTTTAAATGTATCCTCAAATTTTTCACTCCATAATAGGTTTTTATCTTTCTTATCCAATGAAGTTATTGGGGCAATAACCCTAGAGAAATATTTTACAAATTTTCTGTAGTAACCAACAAGACCCATGAAGCTCCTAACTTCATGTATGTTCCTAGGTGTTGGCCAATCTACTATGGCTGATATCTTCAAGGGATCAACTGAGATTCCATATTTATTTATTATATGTCCCAATTATTGTACCTCAATTCCATAAAAGCAACACTTGGATAATTTTTTGTACAATTTTCTCTTTCTTAGCACCTCAAGTACAATTCTTAAGTTCTCATTATGCTCCTCCAAGATCTGTGAATAGATGATAATGTTGTCCAAGAATACAAACACAAACTTGTCCAAGTATTCTTGAAAGATATTGTTCATCAAATTCATGAAGGCTACAGGGGCATTAGTTAGCCCAAAAGGTAAAATAATGAACTCATAATGTCCATATCTCGTTCTAAAATCAGTCTTATGAATATATTATTCCTTGATTCTTAATTGATGATATCCAGAATGTAGATCTATTTTAGAGTAAACCGATGCTCCACACATTTGATCAAAAATATCATCTATCCTTGGAAGAGGATATCTATTCTTAATAGTTGCCTTGTTCAACATCCTATAGTCAATGCAAAGTCTTAAGGTTCCATATTTCTTTTTGACAAAGATCACCAGTGCTCCCCAAGGTGAGA
This sequence comes from Taxus wallichiana var. yunnanensis, assembly GCA_018340775.1. Lineage (NCBI taxonomy): Eukaryota > Viridiplantae > Streptophyta > Pinopsida > Cupressales > Taxaceae > Taxus > Taxus wallichiana. The sequence continues at coordinate 74,784,000 of CM031242.1, forward strand.
CACTCGACCTTATTAACCCTTTAGACAATAATTCATGCAATTTTTCCTTAAGCTCTACCAATTTAGTGGTATTCATCCTATAAGGTGCCTTAGAAATAGGTTTCGTTCCTAGTTTGATTTCAATAGTGAAGTCAAACTCTCTTTTCAATGGAAGGCCTGACAACTCTTCGAAAACACATCACTGAAATTTTGTAACAGTGGGTATTTCTCCAAAAAGTTACCTTCTTCTTCATTTGAATCTGAAATTTTTATTGCATAAAGCATACATCCTTTATTTTGGGCCTTTTTCATTTTCATAGCTGATATTTCTCTAGATTTTGTGCTTCTTTTTTTAGATAAGATAAAAATGTTTGGTTTTAAATGGGGACCCAAAAACCCCATATAAAATATAAGCAAGTTTTAAAGAAAAAAACACCAACGAAGCCAAGGAGGTAGAGTAAAACAAGCTTGACAACTAAGCCCCCAAAAATAGAGCCAAACTAAACCGTTTGCATATTAACAATCGTTTTTTGTAAGTATATAAACCAAGACCAAAAACATGAAAAAACAAAATAAAATATAAGGGCTGCAAATAGCCTCGCCATTAGTTCTCAGTACCTTTGCTTCAAGTCTTGGAGCTCGGACCACCATATTTCAAACATGTTACTTTGATAATGAATCTCTTCGGGCATTTAAACTCTTGATCCTTAGTCTAAGTGCCAGTAATAACCTCCTCGCAAGACTTACCCTAATTATCACGCAACCATACTTGAGTTGTCACCAGGATTTGTCTCATCATTGTTATAATAACTCAGACTCAGCTTCATGTTGTTTTTGGACTCCTCAAGAGTAACTTGGTTTTGAAGTAGAGAAATCCATTTCTCTTACATAACATAATCTATTTGAATCCCCTTGATGGTTCTATTCTAGGTTTCAATCCTTTGATGATAATATTTCAGCTCCTATATGAGGTTTTTGTTGACAATGAGAATGGTATCAGTTTTGGACTCGACCCTCATCAGTATGGCCTCCTAGTAAGAAATCTCATGGTCCCTCTTGCTGGAACTTTCCCCCAAATTCCTAATCACCTTCTTGAGATTACATAAGGAGTTTGCAACACCCGCATGGGGATAACTAAAATTTTTATTCTTCTTGATTTTATTAAGTTGAGAAGTAAGGGTTTCCTGGTCAGAATCTTGATCCTTGACTTGATTAGGGATGGCAAGTTTGCTTCTTTGGACCAGAAGAAAAATGAGGCCTTGGTGAAGGGGGATATCCACCTTCATTTTATTGAAATCCTTGATAGTTGAGAGGAGTGACCTATGGAGGAAGAATGTGAGGTTTGTAGTATGGTCTTGGTGGAGAAAATTGAGGATGGATAGGTGGTGAGTGAATATTTTATGGAATTTTCCTTCAAGAGTCATATATTTCATAATAACTAGGAAGACATCAGCACATCTATCTGGAAAGAAGGTGCAAGCAATACCATCATCATAGGCAATAATGTTTTCCCCAACTTCAAAGTAAGTAGAAATTTCATGTTTATTTCTATATTTGTCTTTTAAAAAGTTTATGCCATCAATTTTTAACCTAGTGATCTTAGCTATGGCATTCTTAGAGAAATCAATATGAATCCCTCTAAAAGCAAAACCTCCTTTTAGGAAATCAAAAATTGATAGAAAGGTTGGGATCATTACCTTTCACCCAAAGAATGTATCTAGTGAGACTGCCTTTGTGCAATAATTTCCATATAGCCACATCATTCTTGATGTGAAGAAAGGTATATGGTTTAGTACGCAACATATCACCGCCTATGAAGCTAGCAAACAAGTTGAAATTTTTGCATAGACACTAGAACTCAACTGATAGAAAATGAAAAAAAAAAAATGAAATATGAAAGGGCCTTTTTCCAAAAAGGAAAAGTCTTTCCAAAACCCCAAAAATGTGAGCTAAGGGTGTCATCATAGTGTATCCTCCCACTTTGTGTATTCATTTATGAGTTTATTAACCTATCCCTAAGGTATACACGTGCTAATCCACGTCACCAAATTGACAATGGAATTACCTTTCTCAGCCAATGCATCCACCGGTTTGTTCCCATCACGATACATGTGTTGAATGACCACCTTTTCAAATGATGCAAGCATGGCACATGCCTCCATTCTCAAATGATTTAATACTATATTTTAGGGAATTAATAATGCACATCGAATAACCTTCAATGATTCTATTTTTAATCCCTAAGTATTTACTCATCTTAACACCCCAAAGCATAAATCTCAATTGAGCCACATTGTTAGAGTGATTTCCTATGGGTCCCGTGTAGGCTCTTAGGTATCTCCCACTATGATTGTGAATGAGACCACTACCACCAGCCACTATATCCTTAGAATGGGTCAATCCATCAAAGTTGATCTTGAAACTTCCTTCGGGAGGTTTATTCTAATTAACATCTTATTTAAACCTACTCTTACTAGTGTTAGAGACAAGAATGTACAAAATTTTAAGAATGTCCTCCTCCCACTCTAGGATAGCACAAACCTATTTGGGTTTAATAATCCAAATATTTTCTTTCAAATCCTGTGTTATTTTATCAACAACCTAGCATAGCCTCACTGATTTATTCCTAAAGATCCTATTGTTGCGTTCAATCTATATACCCCACAAGACATGTGGTAAAACTAGTTTCCAAATTTTATTAACCATATAATTCTCAAATTTGAAACTCCTCTACTCAGGTAGTAGGGGAACATATCTTGGAAGAACCAATTGAATTTTTAAAATGTAGATGATCTCTACAAAAATTTGATACGAGAAAGGGAATTCCACAAACAGGTGACTAATGGATTCTTCCTTATCCTTGCATAAACCAAATGTTTTTATGATGATCATTCCCCTATGTTAGAGTCTATCCACAATGAGTATCTTACCTCTTATAACTCCCTAGTAAAATATATTGATCTTGAGGATGAGAAACTTGTTCCAGACCTTCCTCCAAAAATAACTTGCAACAAAGTTATCAAAATTGGATAAGTAACCTGATTTAACTTCGTAATCTCCAGTATCCATGCTTCTCCAAATGAGATCATCCTAGAAAATATCCCAAGGAATGTACATGTCATTAAGCTTCCTATTTAAATCATGAAAAGGTTGAATATCACCTTGGTAGAAAGAGGGGGAAAGAATATGAATCCTTTTCCAGTCATTTCAGAGTAATTGCAAACTAGAGCTCCCCGTTCAAAAGAAAGGACCTGCCAGAGCTCACTCCACGGACCTAAAAATTGAGAGAAACATCCTCTAACTAAGGATCCTCCCAGAATTTGATCTGAGACCCATCACCAAGGTTCCATTTACACCCTTTGATAAGAAACTTCTTGGTTAGGCATAGGTTGTTCCAAAAGATAGATCCTCTAGGAAGCTCCAAATCACTGAAGAAGTCCAAAGTTCCACCAAAGGGAAGAAAATATTTTACCTTCATAATTTTCACCCAGATGCCTTCCTCTTTGTGAAGTCTCCATCCCACCTTAGAAATGAGGGCATGGTTCATAAAATGAATGTTCTTTAGCCCCAGGCCACCCATGTCTTTGGGTTGAGTAACCTTTTCCTAGGAAACCAAAGGGATTCTATTTTTATCTTCGAACCTAGTTTAGAGGAAACGTTTCTAGATACCTTCAATGGTTTTCTTAACTCTGTTTAGAAGAATTAAAATAGAAATGATGTAGATCGGTATGCCTTGCAAACTACTCTAAAGGAGTTGAGATTTATCTATCTCTCTATTAGTCTATTCTAACCACCTTCCTCAAGTTTTCTCCTACATAAAGGCATACCCAAATAAAAATCTAGGAGATTTTTGATGTTATACTCTAGGATAGTGGTTAGTCTATACTATTGATCTTCATCAACATTTATGAAGTAGCAAGAACTTTTCCTGAAGTTTATTTTCTATCTGGTAGCTCTTTCATATTTGTTGGTGATACCTTTGATAGTCTTGGATTCTTGAACATTAGCTTATCCCGGAAGAATTGTATCATCAACGAACTACTGCAGACATTTGTTCTTCATTCCATGGGAAAATTTGACCCTTCCATGCTTCCCTCTCTCGGGATTTGATGTATAACATGCTCAAGGTTTCAGCCACAATTATATAAAAAAGAAGGATAAAGGATCCCATTTTCTCGAGGCCCCTTTCAGATTTGAAGAAACCATTAGGTTTACCATTGATTATAAATGATAAAATCAGATCTTTAGTACAAGATTGAATCATTTTAATAAAATATGGATGATATCACAATATAGATAAAAGGGAATACAAGAAGTCCCATGAAACCCTATCATAAGCCTTTTACATATCCAACTTCAAAATCATAGTTTCCCTACCTGAAAGCTCCACAAAATGAATGGTTTCATGAATTTTTATTATGTTGTCCAAAATTTATCTTCCTGGCACAAAGGCCCCTTGGTTGGGAGAAATGAAATTACTCATATTATCTCTTAGTCTAAAAGCTTATAAATTGGACAGGATCTTATACATGGTGTTACATAGGCTAATGAGTCTAAAATATCTCGAAATCCTTAGCTTCGGTGTTTTAGGTATGAGATCTAGAAATATATGGTTGATTTGTTTGAAAATGTAGCGTGAACAAAATTTTTTTGGATAGAATTGATGACATCAGTCATGACAATATCCCAATAGAGTTGGAAGAAAAATCTGGAAACCCATCCAGACTCGGGCTTTTTTCACCTTCCATAACATCCATAATACCTTTGATCTCCTCTTTAGAGGGGATAGAAATAAGTTCCATATTCTCACTTTGACTGTAGGAGGCTCGAAAAGATATAGAATCTCTTCTTTGGTGACCTCGTCATTAAGAATATCCTCCAAAAAGAGGTTTTTGGAAAAGGAAATAATGGTGGAATTTATTTATTTTTCCTCGGTGACCAAATCCCCATATTCTTTCTTGACTCATTGAATGTGAAGTTTTTTGGATTTAATAGTCGCAAAGGTATGGAATAATTTGGTGTTCAGTTCCCCTCCTTTAGCCATATGATTTTCAATTTTTGTTTCAAAGACACCTCTTCCCTATGAAAAATATTGTGATAGTCAGAGAGAAGGCTCTTCTCTTTTTCTTTATCCTTAGAAATCCACCCCCTTGTTCCATATTTTCTTCAAGAATTCTAAGATCCTATGTTATTCTACTTTTTTAGAGGAATATGTTTCCAAAAATCTCCTTGTTCCATATCTTCATATTGGTTTTAATATTTTTGAGCTTGGAGGTCACCTTGAACATGTTGTTTCCTTTCACCTCTATACTCCACTAGTCCTTAATTCTCCTTTTCAAATATATATGAGTAGTCCACATCTTTTCAAATCAGAAAGGTATACTAATGGGGATCTACCTAACACTATTTTGAGGATCAAAGGGTTGTGATCCAACCCGATCCTCTAAGAAAAGATAAGGAATATTTTTGTTCCTAAATCCATTGAGTGTTAACCAAGAAATGATCCAGCCTTATTTAGATTAATTTAACCCCTTCTCTCCTATTGGACCATGTAAAATTGGATCCGTTAAGGTTCAAGTCAATTAAAGCATTCCACCCCATGAAGTTACCAAGATCCTTCATACTCTCAAGTAAAAACATTAATACCATATTTCTTCTCGGAGAAAATGAGAAGAGTATTAAAGTCACCACTTATGAATCAATTTAATTCACTAAACATTATTATGAAGGTGCTTAGATGATCCCAAAGTTCTCTTTTACCGACAGTCATGTTGGGAGCATAAATATTTGACAAAATAAATTATTTTCTAGAAGTGACTTCCTTGAATTTCTCGCTGATTTTTGTGTAGGTCATCCAAACACCTTCTACGTTTCTAAAAATAATCCACAAGTTCCTTATGATCATCTAACTATTTCACAATGATATTTATGTCATAAGACCCTAGAGGTGCAACATACAGGTCTACCTTAGTTGTGAAGCTCGGAAATTCTAAGGCTGTGCCAAAAGGAACTTACTGACTGTATGGACAACATTATTTCCATACTAGATAGTCCATGGTTTTTCCATAAAACTAACCTTATGTTTTAATTTAGTGACCAACTTGTTAGAAATAAAACATTTAGAAGCACCAATATCAAAAATTATAGTTACAGGAGGCAAGCCATACAGCTTACCTGGTACTTCTATGGGCGTAGCCTTCTTTTTAGCTTGTCTGGCCAAAGAATGCATGACATATATCTTATGTTGTTGATTGTTGTCATTTTTATTTAAATGAAAATGAATTGCATAATGGCATCCTCCATAATTAAAACAACCTCTAATGGGTCCTTTCTTAGGCTCATATTTATTCTCAGCCTTGAAAGCATTGTTTGGCCCATGATTTCCCTTCTGGCCATTGTTCCTATTATTTGCTACAACTTTACTAGTTCTTGTTTTCTTTTCATTTGCAGCCAAAGGCTTAATTTTGTTTCCAAACTTATTCCATGTACCCTTCTTGGGTGGAAAATATGAAGAAGCATTTCCATTTTTCTTATGTTTCTCCTCCTTATGTGCATAATTTGCTTTCGTTTCTGCTCTTTCCAAATGGATTTTTCTACCACTTCTTCCATGGTGGTGGGGATATGTACATCAACCTCACCACCTATGATAGGGTATAACCCCATGATGAACTTCCTTATTCAAATTTTTCATCTGTTTGATACTACGATACATATTTGAGAAGCTTGGTGAACTTCTCCCAATATTCCATCACCAACAGTTTGCCTTGAGTTAGAGTTTAGAACTCTATCATTTTTGGTCATAGTAGAGCTAGGGAAGCCAACGATTCCTAAAATGACCTTTAATTGATCCCATGTGATGTTTTTTTCATCAACATTAAGCTCAACCTTGTGGCTATCCCACCATGAAGATGCTTCATGGGAGAGTTGATAATCTCCCATACCACTTTGGTTTCCTCAGAGAAATTTCTTATTGCAAAATATTTCTCCATCTCACTGAGACAATTCTCCACCCCATCTCCCTGGGTGGTTCCATCAAATTTAGGTGGGATTATCCTCTTTATATCACTGGTCAATTCCACTACCAATCTTTCCCTCTTATTCTGGGGTTGATTGGGTACATTTATGTTACCAGTATTTTTAGCATTACTTGCAGCGTTATCATTCGCAACGTTGAGATCCTCAACATCATTATTTCTCTCATCATGTGGGTACCCCGAGACTGATAAATTTCAATTTCAATGTTATTCATAGCCACTTTTTGTTCAAGAAATGCAATCCTATTCCTTGTGTCATGCAAAGAAGCAAGGATTTCATCCAGATTTTGAGTTATAGTTGCTTCACCACCCAAAGGCAAAAGTTATTTACGGTGTGTCCCCTTATTCTTACCATTTATGTAATCAAAAATTTTAATTTTTATTAGAAGTGGACTCAAATGGGTCCAATATCTGTAACCTTCAGCTATAATACCAAGATATAACATCCCTATTTCATGATTACAAAAGCAGGGGAATTTTTGTTTTTTTGTTCATCGTTCTAAATTCAACATTTAGAACCACATCAAATCTACTAATCAATCCTACAATAGTAACCATATGCATTTGTTATGAATCAATGTAAACCAATCCCTCATATTTCATTTTAATGTATAATCAATATACTTGTGGTTCCTTGATTCATTTAAGGACTCATCAAGTTTTTGACCCAAGGGCTTAACTAGGTACTTGTAACAAGTACCTAGAAAAACCCTTGATCAAGAACACTTGATGAGCCCTTAAATGAATCAGGGAACCATAATTATATTTATAATACATTGAAATGAAAGGGATAAGTTTATAGTGATTCATAACAACTACATATGATTACTGTTGCAGAATTCATTAGCATATTTGATGTGGGTCTAAATGCTGAATTTAAAACAATGAATAAAAATAACATTCCCCTGCTTTTGTAATCATGAAATAGGGATGTTACATCTTGGTAGGGGTCGATTAGAATACACTTGACACTTAGTCAATGCAAGCCGACATCGACCATAGACCATGAAATAATCACTACCTAGTGTATAACAATGAATTGAGATCCCATTTTGATACATTCTTGATTTATGGAGCTAATGGATTATTACGCCATAATGAATACTCCATAGTAACCACCCAATGAACCCCATCATTGGATGGGTATTATGTAGTAGTGGTTATGCTGCAATAACCCATTAAGTTCCAGAAATCTAAACCTCCTTCCTTAACAAGTTCATTAATCCAAATAATTCACACTTGTTAATCCCAACCTAGTTCTTTTCAATCCTCAAGTGTCATTCCTAAGGTCCAACTCTGGACTTATTAATGCTCTATTAAGAAATATAATGTTTCTACTTAAGTTAACTAGAAGGATCTGCAAGTTCATTCCTACTTGTTACTTATTCTCTTTAAGTAAGAAACCTTCATTAGTTTACTTTTATACTTTAGAACATCATACAAGTATATTGTAGGGCAATAGCCTCATTCATCCAATTATACCTTAAGGAGAACTTAAGTTCATTTTAATAACTCTGATTGGGTCTTACGTATTCGATCCACATTAATATCATGACTTACATTTACTTCCTTTAAGTCATTCAACTTATTCAAACTGAAATTACTTAGTTAAACTTAATGCCTTAAGTGTAACTCATCTATGGTGGAAGGACATTTTACAACTCATAGTTGTTCAAAGGGTTCATTCTATCATCCCGTGGTGAATAGTCCCTTGAATTCAAGTTCTCATAGTATAATTGTTTCATGCGTATAAGTCAAATATGTATCATACTTATAGCATCATTATTACAACAAGAAGAACCATGCTCTTAATTCCTTAAGGCTAAGTTCATTATACTTGTAACCCCATTATAATTTCTATCCTATATTAACACAATTTCATTTTATCGATGTAGTTCATCATAAATTAAGATGGAGAGATTGCATTATGGTATAATCACTTAGACCCCTTTCTCAAAATGGATTCCTATATGTACTTAATAAGATTAAGTACTGTGTGATTATTCCTATGGTTCGAAAACCATTATTACAATCATGTATCCCTTTTTAGTTTATAGCGTTCCTCACAAAATAGTCAGGATTGTGTTGTTTCATAAAGTTGTAATTAGACACTAGTCATTCATAATTTAGATTCCTTAACATATGAATTGTTAAGTACAACTTACTCTTTATTTGTCTTAATCAAATGAATTCAGAAAATAAAAGTTATAACAGTCAATAGTCATTTCATTCAAGTCACTTGCAAGGTAATGATCCCTATTTATTCCCTTTTTGCATAATAGAGATCAATTGTAATATTCCTTGCTACATAAATACAATTTGAGCAATTGAAATTTCCTTTAACTTTCTCAAGGTTGTAAATTAATGCTAAGAAGTGAAGAAATATAAATCAATATATTTCCTACAAGCTTTATTTTCAAGAAAAAGGACTATTTCATAGAAGACATCATTGCCTATAGCTAATCCAATCAAGAAGGAATGATTCAAGAAACAACCTTCATCATTTCCAATTTAAGATGAAATTTCAAGATGACAAGAAATAATCAAGTTCCTTCCATAGTTTTATAAAATTGGCCTTAGGCCCTAAGAACTTATTCCCAAGAATAGTTCAACAATGAAACATAAATCATTTCATCAAACTACATTTCCTCAAGAAATAGAACAAATGCAACTTTCCATAGGTCTTCCTATTTCCCTTCTTATTTTTCACAAAAACACATCTACAAAAGCATTAACATTTGTCAGTTCATTTGAATTGAGCATGATAGAATTTAAATCCTTGGAACCATATGTTCTATCTAAAAATTTGAGAAGAAACATTTCTTATTAATAGAAATCAGTCAAGGGTTTAGAAATATATTTTCCTATTTGAACAATTCAGCAACACCATACTCAAGTGGATCACAACCCATGTTGTGTTAGGATAATAATACAAAACAAGTCTGATTTCTATCAACTAGGAGTCTATTCACAAATAAGTTTAGAAATCAACTAAATTTAGTGAATAAGTAACCAAAAACATGCATGTATACATTCTCTCTTACACAATATCACACTAATGATGCAAAGCCAAGTATACCCGACAGTAGATAAAAAGCATGAGTAGAAATGCCTTAATCATGGAGCCCATACTACATGATTAAAAATATCTCTCGAGTCCAATTAATTACATTCAAAATTATTTCATTTCAAACATCCCAATGTTCTAAAGGTTGGACATGATTTATACTACTGATTCAATGAGCTCTCAAGGCCCAATTTCATCTTAGCCTATTAAGAAATGAATAAACTCGAATAACTTTTCTTCAACCAAATCGAGTTCATGTGATACATTCAATATATATATAGAATGTAAGTATTCCATACAAGAAAGATAATAATCATACCAATTCAAATACATCATTCAGATTTAGAATAAATTGATTTAACCAAGGCGGAGAAGGATCTCGACCAATACTCTAGTAAATTGATAAACGATATCTATGATCATCTTCGTATGATCAGGTATCGGGAGGAGTTTAGTTTTATCAAAACTCAAAGGAAAGTATGATAAATCATCTACTAGTACATGCCGAGGCCCTAACCTTAATTTTTTAAGGTAAAAAGAGAACAAGGAGAAAAATTAAACATACTCGAAGATATAACATTTCAGCATATTGTCATCAAATTAGGAATCTTCTCAAGAAAAAAATAGTTCATAGAAGGAATCAAAATAATCCTGGTAGCCATTAACTACCCTGGTTCGAGAAGTCACTTCTACAGTCAAACAATACCAGACCACCTCTTACCCATTCACACATGAAATATACCAAAAATTTCTTATGACCTCGGCAATAAAATATCCCATCCATGGTGCAAGGAAATTGAACCAAAAATTAGACCCAACTGGGTTTAAACATCAACACACCCAAACGAGGGTGTTCAAAATAAAATGCCCGTGAATCTATAGTTATAGGTTTTAAGGGTTCATTTATTCAAACTAGAATAAAACAAAACCCAATCAAATAACCCTAGCCCAAAATGATACCAATATGACTTGGTGAGAAATTAAGTTCCAATTCGACCCAAAACACACAGTTCATCATTTCCCAACAATATAAGCTCATGAAATATATTAGCCATTGAAATAATAATACAGAGGTTGATGGAAACATTACGAATATGCTTCACTAAGTATCTACACATGAAAATAGAAAACAACATTTTACATTTCCATTAACTTCAAAGAATTATTTAAAAACATTCCAAAACAGACATGTGAAGAAAATCGACACTATCACCATGATAAGGAAAAATACAATGACACAATCAATAACCAGCCCAACAACTACTTACCAAGAAACAACTTCCATTTTACCATGCAATAGTAAAAACCTAGAACTTCAAAATGCTTTCTATAATAAGAAGAGTTGTTTTAACGAATCAATTAGATAAAAATTTTTTTTGCAAGGGATTAGAGCCTATCATGTATGGTAGAGCTTCCCAAAGTCACCCTCCACCTCCTAAGATCCTTTTCCCAACTCCATGACAGCTTCCTCAATCAAAGCAATTCACCAACATAACTTTCTCCAACCTTCCCCTTAGAATCCTCTCTAATAGTATCTCCACGAACCAGAGGATTAGAGATTCCAATATTAACAAAAAAATGAGAACTAGATCAAAATATCAAAACCTTCATTCACAGAGCAAGTTGGAGAAAATAAAAATTACTTAATGGAACCCCAAAACAACATTACTGCCTTAGCCAAACCTGACATGTTTTCTATACTCGGTTTGGTACATTTTTCCAAATAATTAATGCCTGCAAGGACAGACCATCATTCTTTCTCCCCACCAAATTCCTCTCTGTCTCCATTTTGGCTTGCCACTAACTTCCTAGCCAACCTAATGATCACATTTAGCACCACTTTTAGTAACTTACCATTTAAATTTTGGCTTGCCGCTAAGGAGGGCTCATGGCCTACCATTAATGGCAATGAATTAAAACTCCAGTACATGCAAGGGTTGTGGAAACAACCAACCCACTTATCAAATTATTATCGAATTAAACTTTAAAGTCTAAGTCCCTCCCCTTCACCATTATAAGTTAAGGCTTAGGTTATCTTAGTGACATTATAATTAGGCATAGATAAATTTAGGTTAGATTCCTAAGAAACCAAAATAATCTACATGCCTTAGGTCTTAGGTTAGGTCATTAGAACCTTTAACGTTATCAAAATAGTAGTAGCAGTCTAGGTTTAATAACTTTCACAACCAAATCTTACCGGTAGATCAATGTTTCCAAATGGGGTAGTACTTGCCCAAGCTAGATCTTGGCATTTTCCAATCCTTATTATGAGACAAGATCATAATTAAATTGTAATAAGTCACCAAGATCAATTAGTATAACATTGATAATCCATAAACAATGAACATCTGAAATTTCTAGAGTTAATCAAAGTTACAGATTGAATTAAGGGAATGCCTTGGATCAATGAAACTGATCCGAGGTATTCTCTTAATCGATTCCCAATAATAATAATTGATCGTCATTGACTTAGAATAATTTTCCAAATTACTAGTTCACCAATTGGTCCCAAGAACAAAAATTAAACTTTCCATAACTGCAAACATCATGTTCATTTCACGAACCAATTAAATAAAACATCACAATTCAAGAGTACTTTGTAATTTAAATGATGATTATTTATACAAATCTCAACAGAGATAAACAACATGATTTAATCAGTTCAATAGAGAAACAAATATAGAAAACTCACATGTCAACGTTGGAATCCACATTCCAGTGAGCAATTTACAGTTGAGAGGATGGCAGGGGCATTAAACTCAGCTCATGAACAAAGCTCTTATAGCCAAGGTTGGGTGGTGGTTGCACAAAGAAGAAGGAACCTGGGTCAAAATCATGAAAGTGAAATATTTGTGGCCCTTTGGCAGTAGTCTGGCACTCTTCTTTGATATGGAGCTTCCTAGAGGATCCATATTCTGGAATAACCTCTGTCAAACTAGAAAGTTGTTGTTAAAGGGGATTAAGTTGAATCTTGGAGATGGATCTAAGATAAAATTTTGAAAGGACCCTTGGATTGTGGATGGATGTAGTCATTTTTACTCCCATCACAAAAGGAAGGAACCCCATGCACGTCAGCCTATCACCCAGCAGAAGCTGAGCACTCACCCGAGGTACGCGTGGGTACCGAATCTCTCTTTTATGTGAGTTTAGTGGGAAGCATCATTTATGATTAGTGTAAGAGTTTTTATGAGGGAGGTTGAAACATACAAGGACCATAGGGCTTAGAATGGCCTCTAGATCCTTTCATCACCTTAGATTGAGTACTTTAACAGAATCTAGAACATGCATTATGACAGAAAGAATTATACAAGCATTCATACATAGCATGAAAGGAAAGAGAACTCATATGAGAGAAATATGCATTAAAACCATTGATATCCATGTTCATTTATAACAGGTAACCTCATTATATTCATTGATTCATTACAGAGTGTCACGAGAGAGCGGGACCGTACTCATGCATATCACTTTGGACATATGTAACTAAGATAATGAAAAAGAAAATTACAACTCCGGGCTTAGTACATTCTTTCCGAATACAAATATCAACTAGTAGTAATTATGCAGAGCTTTTCTCAGTCTCTAACCTGCTACACCTCATACTTGTATCTCTTTTACTCCACATGCACTTTTATTTATAATTCTCCTACACCTGCCAACTCACCTTCCCGGTGTCCTCGATCCGAGTTCCAAGTGTCGAATGTGGTCCATGCGAAGCATGCTTCTCCAGTGCCTAGGCTTTCCACTTTACCTCATGATATTCTTCTAGAAGATTCCATCCAAGGCAAGCTCTTTCCTAGGCCAACCTATCACTAGGTTGACACCTTATCCATGCGCAACCGGTCATGCTTTTCTCATGTTCTACCTTGGGCGCTCAAATTGAATAAGTCCCGATCCTCCTTTTGTGCATTGCGCATGCTATGTGCTTCCCTAAATCTTTCTCTCACGCACTTTTTCCTTACGCACCTTTTCATAACTGGGACCCTGCGCACCTATGCGCCTTTATACTTGGCCAATATTCTAGGGGTCCAACATCACCCCACACTATGCCTGTTCTCCATCCTCAGAAACATTTTACTTGACCAAGATTCCTACTATCTAGGGAACCAATGAATAGTATTACACTTTACAAAAAGAATAAGGAATGAAAGAATCGGGGAAAGAATGAATAATGGGGGAATATCAATTCAACAACCTAGGAAAATATTTCCGGAGGTCTTCCTCTTTTTCCTTTTCACCATCTTCTTCACTTTCATCCCCTCTTCCACCCATATATTTCTCCAAGCTGTCGATTGCCTCCGAGTCAACTTCTTCATCAACCCTCTACTTTTTCATGAGAGGTGGCTCCTGATCGGGGATTTAGCCTTATCTTCCTCCTCAATTGATTCTTCCTTAGAGATGGGTCACCTAGGAATCTCTACCTCCTCGGCATCTTCTCCTTCACTGGAGACTTCTTTCTCTACATGTAAGTGCTTGGCTTAGCGCTCATGGATGGCATGGTCACTGTTTGAGCATTCTGCACAATTGGTGCTTCTTCTTCTCCTCTCCCTCTTTTCTTATACATTTCTTCTTCTTCCCCGAGGGGTCTTCAGGTATGGAGACTTCATTCTCTAGATACGCACCCTTCTCAAACTTCGGCCTTATGCAAAAATACACATGCGTTGCTGATCCTATAGTGATGGGTAGCATCATCGGCCTTGTCATTTAAGTCTCGTGTGATACGTACTTTTCCACGTACGCGCACTTGCCACTGGGGTAATTCAGCTTCTTCCTAATCTCCCTATGTTCCCGGTCTAGACTACCCAGTTCTAGCCTTAGCTTTTGACTCTTTAAACCTGTTCACTCCCACTTGGAAGTATTGGGTAGTAAATGTGAAGGGGAGCTTGCACCAAGGGCTCCATGATTCGTCTATCAGCTTGAATCTACTCAGGCAGTAGTGTTGATGGACCATGAATAAAGAATTCCTCAGATGCGTGTACTATTTTTCCAGAATCACCTTGTGGGGTGCTTTCATTATATCACAGGCATTTTTTCCAAACCTCTTTGTGGGTGAAGGATCCTTAGCTGGGTACTCCCACACGAACTTGTCTGGTGCGTCAAGCACTCCAATCTCCATGAATACAATGGTGAGTAAGACGTTTCCAAAGAGGATCCTATCCCCTTCCTTCACGCAACTGAAAATTTCCTCTGCAATGTACATGGATAGGTTGTATATAGTTCCCTCTATAATATTCCTACAGACATGTAGCCAAGGTTTGTTGACCTATGTCCATCTTTCCTGGCCATTCAACTTAGTCACCAAATGCGTGGCCATTTTCATTACGGGGTCCTTGATGTCTGAAATGTCATAGTACCATGACCCTTTCTTGCAGGCATACTCGGTGATGGTCTCTTGAATAGCTTCCTTGTCACCAAGGTCATCTTCTAGGCTATCTCCCTCACATATGAGGCCTGTAAATTATGAAATCAGCTAGGAGTCACGTGCATCTTGTGCCCTATAAAGTGGAAGTAATCTTCATGCACCTGTGACATCAACCACTGGTACAAGCACTCTGGATTTCCAAAATAAGGCAACTCATAGAGTTGCAACAACCATGCTTTCTCCATTTTAACCTTAATGTCATCATTGTATATAGGAAAACCCTCAGGTGTTCTTTTTTTGGTGGGGTGTGCCAATTCCAGTGCCATTTATTTTTCTATTGTGTTTGTGCAGTGATTATAGTCACTAACAGGTACACTTTTTAACTGGGATTCACATTCTTTCCCCACCATCACCCCATCTGGGTATTGCATCTCTGCATACCATTCTTCATTTGTGTCTACCATGGGTTCTAGTTGTTTAGCCTTGGCTTTGCCATTTCCTTTCTTAGGTGCTATGGTCGAGGTATTTTTATCACTCCTATTCTCTCCTTATTACTTTGTCTTACTTCTTCCAATCCTTTAATCTTAAATCCATGATACAATCATCTTCGAACCCATTCTCTAGTTTTTCAAACCATAACTGGGATGAAAATATTCACAAGACAATGCCTCTTAAACTCTTTCCACACCCATGTAACCCCTTCTAGTTCACAAACTCAAACTGGCTACTTCAATCTCATAGATCTTCCTTCACTTGATCGAATCTGAAAGCCCTAGTTTATAGAACTCGCTTATATCTCAAACTCTTCTATTTCACAAAGTAAAAATGAGAGTGCCCCGACCCTTTACTTATAGTTTTTCTCTTTTCTGAACATTAAATGCTACTTCACCTACCACCGTACTTTATTCATTTAATGTGGATTTTTCAAACAAATCCCATCTTTAGTGCCTTCCCTTATGCACCCCAACTGTTCATGCAAAATCACAGCACCCCTGGACGCACATCAGGCTTCTAGGTTGATGTTCAGGCATCCAGTGTGATTGCACAACATGGAAACCTCTCTCCAAGCGTGGGACTTGTGAAACCGAGAGAGGAATCTCCAGATTAGAGGCTGGTTCCTCAAACTCCTCTGATTTAGATCTATATTTTGCAAAACTACAGAGGTTTAGATCCTAATCCTATTCTAACTTGCAAGGAGACAGGGGCAGAAGTGCAAAAATTGAAACTAACTAAAGATGGTGATGCACCAAAAGGAGAATGTTGGACATCTATCAAAACTGCCATGGGACAAAGAGAGGTGAGCAATGGGAAGGATGGACAGATGCATCACAGGCCCAAGGATAGATTTCACACAGAAAATGTCCCAAAACTCCATGAACACAACTCCAGACCTGCAATGAACATTCAAACATGCACAGATACCTGCAATGAAGAGAGGCAAGAAGAGAACAAGCAAAAACGAGGAAGGATGGACAGATGCATCACAAAACACGTTTTGTTGCTCCAGAAGTTTGCACAGAACATCATTCCATTAATAAAAGGCAAAAATGCCATTACAGAGCAAGGGAGGAGGTTCGAACTCCATTTTCAACCCTAGAGAAGAAAAGAAGGGAGGGCAGAGTAGAAAGAATGAACAACCTTTTTTTTTTTAAAATGAGCCAAATCTGGCTTTTTCATTGCATCGGTCGAGCCCAGGGAACAGAAAAGTAGGAAAACGTGCCAGCCCATTCCTCATAACTGCAGGTGCATTAAATCAGCATGGGTACCTTACAAACCCATACCCTGTCACTTTGAGTGATTTTTGGAGGAGAATGCGACCCATGTGCATTAATTTGGCCGCTGAAATGTCACTTCTGGCCATTATCACGCATCAGCGCCGTTTCTCAATTTTCTCTCTTCAGACCACTCCAAAACTCGAGATTGATCCCAGAATCATGTAGATAATTTCATAAGCTTTCCGTTGATATAAGGAATGTGCAAATCCGAGCTCTGGATCGAAAGTTATGGAGGTCTGAAGTTTTTGGGCACAAAACAGGTGAAAACGTGTTTTGAAATCTTTCCCGCGCTCTGCCACTTGGATGACACGTGGCACGCTCTGATTGGACGAGAAATTCTCTCTCCTCCGTCTTTCGGCGGGCTGTCTTTTTTTGAAATTTCCTTGTGGGCCCCAGCTTGGACACGTGGCGCCATTTCATTGGTTCGCGCTGACCCTTTAAAACTTGCCCTTTGACTTTTTGACTTTTCTCCTTGAGACACGTGGCGCGATCTCATTGGTTTTCGGACCTGCCGGCTCTTTCACGTCCTTCACGTCTTTTCATCCCAGATGTTCCAAACGCTTAGTGCTCCCTGTGCTGATTTCAGGCGAACCGGCCGGTTCGCGTCCATTTGTCCCAAATGTCCCAGTTGCCTTTTTGACTGCCTATGCTCATTTCAGCCGATCCGGCCGGTTCGGGTCTTTTTGTCCCAAACGTCCCGAGCAACACTTAGCCAATTTTTCTTCCTCCTTCGGCCGGATCGGCTTTTCGCGCCCTTCGCGTACTTCTGGCCCGATTGTCCCAAATGCAATTTGGGCCGCCTGGAGGCTTTTCGGCCGATCCGCGCCTTGACGTCCCAAATGTCCCAGTTGCTCCCTTGAGTGTGACTTAGCCAATTTTCACACTTTTTCCTGGATCAACCTATTTTCCTTTCTGCAACCTTTTTTCGCATTTTCTCAGAGCTTGCTCTTTTCAACCTGGACAGGAGAGTTAAAAAATTTCCTGAAGGGACCCTAGAAACCTGATTTTTACTCTGAATCAGTCAATTGCCTGGGACTTGAATATTCTGATACATGTTATCAAATTTACCCTGGGGGGGTGAAATTTTGACAATAGTTTGGTGACTCAGTGGGGTCATCTGCCTGCTAGATGAAAAGACCAGTAGCCTGAAGTAATCCATTGGGCATGGAGTCATAAGCAAGCCTGAAAACTAATCTGAACTTTGAAAATCTCCCCTCTGAGCCACTAGGAAACCACCGGGCATGGAGCTGTTCTCACCAAAACCACTGAAATGAACTATGCAAGAGCAAAACCAGCAACACCAAAAAACTATGTACAAAACTAAAAATCATACATGCTCCAAATGGAACATGCAGAGTGTGCACAAGCACTTTTTCTGCTGAAAGCAAACCTACCTACTTTATTCTAACTGGAAGCAAAGGCAAGCTAAACAAACCTTGCAACTGGTTGTGAGAAATAGCTTCCTTTCTTCAAAATTGGCAGCCATGCAATTGATTTGGCACTGATCATGGCTGTTTGGATGGATGGAAAATCAACAAGAAGTTGGTCTTCCACCCAGATCATCAAGGTATCAGCTGAAAACAAATCCAAAACCTCTTTTAGTTGCTCTGCATTTGGATTAGAGAGGTATGGCAGCTGATCCTTGGTACTTTGTAGCTCATCCTCATGCTCAGAAGCAAGCATGACTGGTTGTGGCTTCTCCTTTGGCTCCAATGAAGCCAAATACCTGATTGGGCAAGGTTTGATCCGTTTGATATGCCCATATCTCTGATTTTCAACTCCAAGAATGGAGTCTTCTTGTAGACCTTGAATGGATGGTGTGGAAGCAATGGTAGAACCCTTCTGCCCTTTCTCTTCTTCCAATGAAGAACATGGAAGATTAAAATCTTCCAATCTTGATTCCAAAGAGCTATTATTAGATGCAGTGCTTTGTAAATGAATATTCTCCTTGGAGACAGCAGGCTCTTGTGTTTGGAATGTGAATGATGAAAGAGAGAATGGTGAAAACTCAACCAGCTTTTCTCCATCAAAACAGTCCTCCAAATCGACGGGTAAACTACCTCATTCTTTGTCTTTGCTTGCTTGTGTTCAACTTCCTTCATGGTGTCCTCTTGATTTGCAACTTGACCACCATGGTTTCTTTCACTCTCCAATATTGAGTTTGAGAGATCAAACTCCTCTTCAGTACTAGAACTTGAGAGAGATGAAGTGGGAAGAAGAACTGAAGGTTCTCCCGTAGCCTGCTCTGTGCCCAAAGCCCTTGAATCTGCACTTTTCTCCTCCACAACTGGAATGTGCTCTTCTTCTTTTGGATTTGGAGCAGCTTCTCCTTCATCCAATGTTTGAAGAGAATCTTGCTCTTGATTGAACTCCTCCTCCAGCATGAAGTTTGTCAAGTCAAACTCTTCAATTTGTTGCTCTAGAGGACAAGTTGGGGCTGCAAGATCTTCTTCTTCAACAAAATCAGTCCTCACCACCATTTGTTCAACCTTAGCCTCTTCTGTAGGCTTAACCATCAAGGGGATCTTTGTCATCCCAAATCTAAGAGCCCAACTCTTCAGACTTTGAATTTCTTCATCTTTGTTTGGCCTCTCTTTTTGCTGTTGTTTTCCTTGACTGGCATTCTGATTTTCATCCTCCCAACATGGATTTGGGAATGCAAGAGGAGGAATGGGTTGAAACTCAACCGATTTTACATTTTTTTGTGGTGGTGGAGGAGGTGAAACCTCTTGTTTCTTTGGAGGAGGGGGTGTTTCTGTTAGCTCTTGTGGAGGGGATGACTGTTTGGAAGGGAAGAGGAAAGAAGAATCGAGGTGGGGTGGAAGACTAGGGGATGGAGGGATGGATTCAACACTTGGGACAGCAGATGGGGAGTTTAAATGAGATGGTGCCACTTGAGTAATGGAAAGAGAAAAACTAGATGATGGTGTAGAACTTACCCATTGATAAGGTTGTTCAACACCGACTGTATAGGCCTCTATTTTCTGCTGTCCATTGTGCAAGTTGGGGCAGCATCTTTATCATGAAGTCCAGCTTCTCTTGAGGGCTGAAGTGTCTTGGAAAAGGGCCTCCCCATGGACAAGGAGTCCTGCAACCAATTCTGAAAGCTCTCATTTGAGCTGTTGCTCTGGACTGCAACATCTCCACCTCCATCTTTTGGATTTTCTCCAACAGACCAGCATCTTGGATCTGATGGTCTTCATTGTATGCATACTCTTGCTCTTGGGAAGCTTCATTGCCAAACTGACTTTGGCACTGCTGTTCATATGAGTATGCATGCTGATCTGGAGGATTTGTAAAACATGTTGGAGGTGTGATATACTGCTGTTGTTGTAAATGTGAGTTCCATGATGGAAATGAAGTCATGGTTGCACAACTTCATGGAATGAAAATAATGAAAGGGATGGAAAGAAGGATGAATGAAAAATGGATGGAAATGAATGGAAAGGAAGGTCTGCAACTTCAGAGATGGGTTGTTGACCAGATGGAGTCGCCAGATGTGTTTGCAAGTGCCTCCAAAGGCTGAAATCTTCACAGGAACACATCAACCTACAAAAGATGAAGTGAAAGACCTCTAAGGTCCCACCGGGCGTGCCAAAACTGTTGATGCAAAATCACAGCACCCCTGGACGCACATCAGGCTTCTAGGTTGATGTTCAGGCATCCGGTGTGATTGATTGCAAAACATGGAAACCTCTCTCAAGCGTCGGACTTGTGAAACCGAGAGAGGTTTCTCCAGTTAGAGGCTGGTTCCTTAAACTCTCTCGATTTAGATCTATATTTTACAAAACTACGAGAGGTTTAGATCCTAATCCTATTCTAACTTGCAAGGAGACAAGGTAGAAGTGCAAAATTGAAACTAACTAAAGATGGTGATGCACCAAAAGGAGAATGTTGGACATCTATCAAAAGCGCCATGGGACAAAGAGAGGTGAGCAATAGGAAGGATGGACGAGATGCATCACAGGCCCAAGGATAGATTTCACACAGAAAATGTCCCAAAACTCCATGAACACAGCTCCAGACCTGCAATGAACATTCAAACATGCACAGATACCTGCAATGAAGAGAGGCAAGAAGAGAACAAGCAAAAATGAGGAAGGATGGACAGATGCATCACAAAACATGTTTTGTTGCTCCAGAAGTTTGCACAGAACATCATTCCATTAGTAAAAGGCAAAAATGCCATTACAGAGCAAGGGAGGAGGTTCGAACTCCATTTTCAACCCTAGAGAAGAAAAGAAGGGAGGGCAGAGCAGAAAGAATGAACAACCTTTTTTTTTTATTTTAAAATGAGCCAAATCTGGCTTTTTCATTGCATCGGTCGAGCCCAGGAAGAAAAGTAGGAAAACGTGCCAGCCCATTCCTCATAACTGCAGTGCATTAAATCAGCATGGGTACCTTACAAACCCATACCCCCTGTCACTTTGAGTGATTTTTGGAGGAGAATGTGACCCATGTGCATTAATTTGGCAGCTGAAATGTCACTTCGGCCATTATCACGCATCAGTGCCGTTTCTCGATTTTCTCTCTTTAGACCACACCAAAACTCAAGATTGATCCTAGAATCATGTAGAGAATTTCATAAGCTTTCCGTTGATATAAGGAACGTGCAAATCCGAGCTCTGGATCGAAAGTTATGGAGGTCTGAAGTTTTAGGGCACAAAACAGGTGAAAACGTGTTTTGAAATCTTTCCCGCGCTCTGCCACTTGGATGACACGTGGCACGCTCTGATTGGACGAGCAATTCTCTCTTCTCTGTCTTTCGGTGGGCTGCCTTTTTGAAATTTCCTTGTGGGCCCCAGCTTGGACATGTGGCGCCATTTCATTGGTTCGCGCTGACCCTTTAAAACTTGCCCTTTGACTTTTTGACTTTTCTCCTTGAGACACGTGGCGCGATCTCATTGGTTTTCGGACCTGCCGGCTCTTTCGCGTCCTTCACGTCTTTTCGTCCCGAATGTTCCATACGCTTAGTGCTCCCTGTGCTTTGATTTCGAGCAAACAGCCGATTCACGTCCATTTGTCCCAAATGTCCGATTGCCTTTTTTTGATCTGCTTTGTGCTCATTTCGGCCGATCCGGCCGGTCGAATCTTTTGTCCCAAACGTCCGAGCAACACTTAGCCAATTTTTCTTCCTCCTTGGCCGGATCGGATTTTCATGCCCTTCGTACTTACTCGCCCGATTGTCCCAAATGCAATTTGGGCCGCCTGAGGCTTTTCGGCGATCCGCGCCTTGACGTCCCAAATGTCCCGAGCTTGCTCCCTTGAGTGTGACTTAGCCAATTTTCACACTTTTTCCTGGATCAACCTATTTGCCTTTCTGCAACCTTTTTTCACATTTTCTCAGAGCTTGCTCTTTTCAACCTGGACAGGAGAGTTAAAAAATTTCCTGAAGGGACCCTAGAAACCTGATTTTTACTCTGAATCAGTCAATTGCCTGGGACTTGAATATTCTGATACATGTTATCAAATTTACCCTGGGGGGGGTGAAATTTTGACAACACAACCTACGTGAAAACTCCTCCAACCTTCTGGCATGTAACCAATCCAACCTGACAGGAGACTCTTTTGCGCATGTAACCTACAACGAAGGCACTTCTTCTATTCGATCCTTGCTCTCCGCCTACCTCATGTTGCTTTCAAATGTGCTTTCTCCTTAGTACATGGGATCTACTAGTAGCTCTACCCTAGCACCAACTGTTCTTCCATCTTCCTCTTTATATAACTCTTTCAACTTGGCTACTCAACAAGGATTTTCAACACAACTTCATTGGTACTTTAATCATGCGCTTCTTCACCTTTCTCCACCCCACCCTTAAAGTGATGTGTGGTCCTCTATGCACTCAAAAATTCTCCAAAAATAGCAATAAGGTTACCAGCACCCAAGGCACAAAACAAAACAACAATGCGAAAGGGAAACACAAGAAAGGGAAAATGCATAAAGGAAACTTCTAAACTAACTAGAAAAATTGCCTTATTTACAAACACCAAGAAGACTTATTTATAGTAGGGTTTTAACCTACTGCCATTAAAGTGTCCAGGAAAATTTTTCCCATCCAACGCTTGTAATTGACACGTGCCGAATCAAGGATGTACGAGATTTTATAAGGACCCAACCAATGGACTTTCAACTTCCCAAGATGGCACAGAACTTAGAATCATATAATAACACCATCTTCCCAACCTCAAACTTCTTGTTTCTAATATGGTAATCATGCCAAGCCTTTTGCTTTTCCTTTTCTATTGTTTGGCTCCATTGGGCAAGTGATCGTCTCTCATCTAGTTTCATTAACTCATCAATTCTTTCTTCTAGTGCTTGTTCATCAGCTAACCCTCCTACATGTGCTATTCGCAGAGAAGGAAACATAAATTCAACTGGAAAAATAGCTTCCACACCAAACACCAATTGAAAAGGTGTGTATTTATTTAGTATTTTATATGTTTTCCTGTAAGCCCACAATACTGCCGATACTTTTTCATCCCAATCGAGTCTTCCAACATCACAAATTTTGGTCAAGGTATGACTCAGTATCTTGTTGAATGATTCTGCGGTTCCATTTCCTTGTGGGTTATATGGCATAGTCTTGTGATGAGCCACCATGAATTTATATAACAGGATCCTCATGGTTTCATTCAAGAAATGTGTACCCATATCACTGGTTAGACTCAAAGGGCATCCATACCTTGTGATAACATTTTCCTATAACAAACTCACTTGTTGTTGCTGCCATGTAATCTTTAGTGGGGTTGCCTTTTCCCACCTTGTGAGATAATATATACAAGTGATGATATATAATGACCCATTCCTACGCACCTTGTCGGTGTAATAGTTCCTACAAATTCTATCACCCACTTTTCAAAATGCTCCACACTAGGAATAGGGCGCAAAATCATGTCATCTCTCCTCCATGGTTTTTCAATGCATTGACAATGGTCACAGGCTTTACAATAGTCTCTACAATCTCTGTACAAGGTTTCCCGCCACAAACCTACCATTAATATCTTACACATGGTGTTATCACCTACATAATACCCACCCGCACTTCCTCTGTGTCCTTCCTCCATGATGGCTAGGCACTCATGATCTAGGACACATCTGTGAAAAACTTCATCACATCCCAATTTGTATAAGTCTCCACTGATTAAAATTTAGGGCACAGAGCGTATGGCCAACTGCTTCTTTTCCAATGCCTTCATTCCATCCAGTGCCACACCTTCCTTTAAAAATATTGCAATATCTTCCAAATCTAAGGGTGCGCACGCAACCTAAACAGATTGCACACCTAGAATTGCTTCCTCAATACTCTACGCATCCTCCCTAAATTAATTCTTGACAGATGATCAGGCCCACAATTACTTTTTCTAGGTTTTACTATAACGGTGAATTCAAAATCTTGAAACAACAACACCCATCGACATATGCATCCTTGTAGAACATGCTTGTTCACTAAATACTTCAATGCCATGTGGTCGGTGTAGAACACAAAGGGTGTTGCCAACAGATACTGTCTAAAATTGAAGAGCACGTAGATCATTGACAATGCCTTGCACTCGGTTGTGGTATAATTCTGCTCTGCTGGTGTTAGCTTCCTACTTGCAAAACAGAGAGGATGATCAACAATCCCTTCACCTAGCTATGCAAGCACTACTCCAATGGTAGTCCCTGAGGCATCTACATAAACATGAAAGGGCTTGTCCCAAGAGGGAAACCATAAAATAGGCATGGTAATAAGCCTATCTTTTAATGTATCAAACACCCTCTATTGCGCCTCTCCCCAATGGAAGGAACTTTTATGTCTAAGTAGATCCTCTAATGACACAGTGATCTTAGCATATCCCTTAATGAATATTCTATAATAGCCTGTATGCCCAAGGAATCCACGAACTATTCTCTAACTAATAGGCTCCTTTAACCCCATAATAGCGTAACTTTAGCGATATCTACCAATGAAGCCCTCCTTACATATGATATGCCCCAATAAAGTCCCAAAGGGTGTAACAAACACACATTTATTAATGTTGAGGGATATCATCAACTACCTATAGCTCTCAAACATTAACATCAAATTGTCACAATGGTCTTTAACGGACCATATATTGTCGATCATCCAAATAGACCTGAAGAAATTTATGGATGAAGTCCTGGAATGCTTGCACCACTATGCGTGAAAAGACAACTTGGGCGCATTCTTTAACCCAAAGGACATGATTGTATATGCAAAACTTCCCCACTCGGTGGTGAAAGTTTTCTTCTCTTAGTATTCCTTTACAATTTGGACTTGGTGGTACCCACGAAAATCCATCCGTAAAGGAATAGATTTCACACCCAGTGACTCCTAAAATTTCTTCAGTGAAGGGGGTCAGAAATGGATCAATGACACAAACTACATTCAATTCCCTATAATCCACACAAATTCTAATCCACCCATCTTTCTTGATGTTGATTACCATCAAGATTATCCACTCTGATTCTTCCACATCCTCAATGATCCTAGAAGCTATCATTTTGTCTATCTCCTCCTTAACCTTTAACCATAAATTGGGATTCATCCGGTAGGGCCTTTTTCTAACTGGACTCACACCATCCTTTAGTTTTATCTTCATCTCCCCCAAGGAATGGTGAATGCCTTTGAGCTCATGATACCCACACTTGAAATAAATCCTCAAATTCACGTAACAGATCAATGATTTTTGATACTTCCTTCTTTGTCCAGTAATCCCTAATAATAGCTTCCTTACATTCTTTTTCTGAACCGATGTTAACTTTCTTCTTCTTTAAAGGCTCATGGTAGGCATGTGTGAGAGCATATACACTATCCACTACCTTACGCGTCCCTACAGGATGGATAATACCTAAGCTTTGTGATTCCTCTCAATCAATCACATATCCCAACTTTACATTCTCTTTTCCAAACACGCATGCTCAAGTCGTAACTCTTATGCTTCCTCTTCTTCTTCAAAATGCGCCTCCAATCCTGGTTGACCTAGTAATTCCAATAGCCTATCTTTTGTCTGGCATTATCCCCCATGGTAAGGCACTTAATACCCTATAATTCCTTATCAAGTGATGGCTTGGTAATTTGATATTCAAAGGTTTAAATAAGATCAGCCACAAATTCTGGCCAATTCCTTATCCGGCAAAGCATGTCTTCGAATGAATGTACCATGCACACGCACTGCACAACCATGTAGTGTAGTGTAGAATACAACTTGTGCACCTAGAGGGATGGTGGAAAAACATCGCACTTTCTCTCCGGACACTGTTCACACTCCTGGATATGGAAAGTGGCGGGCTCCTTCCCGTGGTACTCCTTGATGATGGTGGGTACATTGCTCTTGGAGAATCGATAGAGAGAGTAATTCTTACCTCGCGCCATTCTAAAAGGCTCTCTTGATGTGTGGCCCGCCACCGAGCTACTGATTCGAGCAAGACATAACTTAACATCTCCTTCTTCCTTCTCATCCTTCCACCGAGATTCTACCTCTTGCAGAAATATCTCGGGAAGGCTCCTCTGAATACTTGGGTAGTTCTTTTCCTCCAAGGTGCCTAAGCTGTGTGAGCCTTTGTTACCTTGGTCACCAAAAATATCAACTACCATCCCATTAATTCATAAGTTTAATGCGATCAATTGCCACATGATGATTGGTGGTATCATTCAATGACTAAGCATCTTTAAACTGGATAACCACGTTAGTAGGGTGTATCATCTCGTGGTCTCTTATTCAAGTGCACATAAATCTTGTCCGAACTTCTTCTCCCAACAGTTCATAATAGTGTGTCAACTTCCCATCAACTAGGGGTATAATGAACCATTCCTCTTTGTTCTTGAAGCTGATGTACCCTTTTTTTGAATTGAAGGTCCACATTTTTTTGTAACACCAAGGACACCCAAGTAGTGCTAGGAAATTTTCGCCTCGGCGAACGCCAAGACTTCAAAGTTACCAATAAACTTGGCTCCCTTGATAGTAATAGCCGTATCATTCAAGACACATATGGGATTTTCCTTAGTCTTGTTTTCCATATATAACACATTCAAAGAGGGCTATAATGTAGGTCTTCCCATCTGATGCCATGCATCCAAAGTCAGAACATTAACCTCCGCACCTATGTCAATGAGGTAATTGTTGAGGAGCCATCCATCTACAACTACATTCAACGTAATCTCCTTATCATAGTCAAGGTTGTGAGGGGGAAGGTTCACGTGCAAGACTGTCTCTCATGCTCTTCTCTCGGCATGTGGTACCTTCTCTCTCAACCAGGATCCTAGCAAGGGAATGATATTCTCCTACCTTAGAATTTTACACACCTCCTTGACCTCATCCAGGTCATCCTTTTGTGCCTCGACTCTCCTTCCTTGTTCCTCCCTCCTAGATTTCTCCTTTAGACACTGGATCTCCCCTTGTAAGATTTGAATAACATCCATGGTGTCCTGATATATCTCCTTTTGATGCGCGGGGTTTGGATATTTTCCATGAATGACCTCCTCTCTTGAAACCAGGATCTTTGTCTTGGTACTTGTTGGTGCCATTTTTGAGCTTGCACCATGTTGCCCTAAATTTTCAAATCTGTATCTACTCAAAAAATGTTTTACCCTTTGAATTGATGGTCTGAAATTCTTCCCCTCTAGTTGAATGCTTTAAAATTCTAACAAACTTCTTGTTTTTCCCTAATTTGAAAGAATAATCCAAGTTCACCCTTTTCTGTGCCCTAGTTTTTCCAATTTTGTGGGCTATGTCTTTTTTCCCTTTGTCAGATCATGAAAAAAATAAAAATTGACCAAATCATACTTGTTTGTATTTGAAAATATAAATCTTAGATTGGGAGTGTTGTAAAAAACATGGTTTAGTTGATTTCAAAATCAAAAAATTTGCCATCCTTGGTGAAAAAATTGAATTCTAGGGCATCCTTTGAAATTTTGCGTTTTGATGGTCATATGGGCATCATTTTCTCATCAAATTCATCCTCAAAAGGTATTGGAAATTTGGCATGTTTTCATTGGCCAAGGTGCGGCGGGGAAGTGTTATAACTTTTCACTTTTCACCTTTTTGACAAATGGGGCATTTTTCGGGCCCAGGGACCCCTTTTTCCAAATTTGCCTACGTGACATGTTCTGATTGGTAGGGGAATGGTGGGTGGTCGGATTCCCTTGGAATTTTTACACTTTATTTCACAAAAAAATTTAAAGTCCAAAAATGGTACAAAGCCCTGCACTAATCGGGGAGTGGACATGTGTCTTAAAATACCAAAAGGGGAGGAGCGGGTGAGGGGGACTTAGAGTTTTTATCTCTAATTCTCTAAAGTTTCAAAATAAGTTTCATCCCCACTCCAATTAGAGGAGGACACATGGCAGCATGACAAGTGCAGAGCGGGTCGTGGTGGCGGAGGTAAAAGGGGATTATTTCTCTTTTTCACAAAAGATTTTAAAGTAAAATTTTGGAGTGCAGCCCGTGGCCAATCATAGGTGGACACGTGTCCAACAGGTCGAGAGGAAGTACAAGCCATGGAAGAAAATGGATATTTTTTCCTTTTCGGCAAAGAAGGCTTAAAAATAAAATTTTAAGCTAACTGGTCCACAAGAAAATCAATGAGAGACACGTGGTAGAGGACAAGGCGGGACAAGGGAGGTAGGAGAGAATTTTTTTCCTTTTGCAAAAAAGGTGTAGAATAAAAATTTGGAGACACGGCCCATGACGAATCACAAGGAGCCATGTGGTGAAGGAAAATTGAATTTTTTCCCTTAGCAAAAAAAAAGGGAGTTAAAATGAGAATTGGGCTTGGATTTTAGCGATAGAGGAAGCGACATGTGGTGAGGGAGAAATCGGAGGTGCAGGCCCGCATGGAAAAAGTGAAAATTTTCCAATTTTCCAAAAATATCAAAATGCGTAGAATTGAAGCATGATCCCAATGGGACCCACCATGTGCCACGTGTCAACTCCAAAATTAAAAGGTAGAGGGGCGGGGGAAAAAGTCAATTTTTTTCAATTTTTCAAAAATGTCAAAAAGACAAAAAGTAAGCCCAAATTGATTTCCAATTATTTTTTTCCATGTGTCTAGCCTTATCCTAAATTTAAAAAGGTAACTCAAGCTTATTTTTAAGTCCACATCTTCCACATGGAGGGCCAAGATTAAACGATAGATAAGATCAACGATTGTTGTGCATCTATTTGTTTTGATTGCCATGAGACCTCCAGGAAGCTTGGAATCATGATTATTGCATGAAAATTCATCAAATTTATAGTGATTTGTGTCGTCTTGGCCTTCCAGGATCATTGGAATCACTTTCATGGCTTAATTCTTTGATTTGAGATGTTTTTGAAGTAATTTTTTGCCCTAGCCTGTGTAAAAATGTGAAATGAAAAAATAAAAAATTGCAGAGGTAATTTGAAAAGGTAAAAAGGGGAAAATGATGAGTAAAAGGTGTTTGCAAGCCTCAATGATGAAAAACATGCCTCCAAGATGGATAATGATCCAGATATTTGTAATGATTTAATCTTTTGGGCACACCTGGCAACCTGCAAGTGTTTTTTTGTTTGATGTCATTTTCATTGAATCATGAAGAATTGTTGTAACAGAATTGATCCCATGGCATATTATTTTCTTGGGAAAGAAGGATCAAATGTGGCAAGAGATATATAATGCATGTTTTGAG
This sequence comes from Taxus wallichiana var. yunnanensis, assembly GCA_018340775.1. Classification (NCBI taxonomy): domain Eukaryota; kingdom Viridiplantae; phylum Streptophyta; class Pinopsida; order Cupressales; family Taxaceae; genus Taxus; species Taxus wallichiana. The sequence goes on from CM031242.1 coordinate 74,813,867, forward strand.
ACATGCAAGAGGTCGAGAAGTTGAAAATCATGAGCAAATTCTAAGAGAAAGCTCATTTTCTGAGAAACCCACCAAAGAACCAGAATAATTTCTTCTATGTTGGATCTTCATGTATGTGAGTTGGTTACAAGTGTATAGCCATCACACATCTCTGAGATTGTTCATGAAACTCTCCCTACTGATGAATCTAACAAGATTTTGAGTTAATCTATGTTTTTCTGGGCAATATGATGTTTGTTATCATTTTTAAATGCCTACAAATATTTTTCATTGTTCTTGTTGCAATATTGCATTGAAAGTCTTTAGAAATCACACAAAATCTCCATTTCTTGTTGATATTTTAGTGGCATTTGTAATCTCATGTTCAAAAGAGCCTTCATCTGATAAAGAGATAAACAAATTTAAAATCACTTTACCTTCCTTGACTGCAAAGATTTCTTGTAAGCCTTTGGGGTACCTTAGGCATGGTTTGATCAAGGATTTTTGTGTTTAATTGAGTTCTTTACTTCAATATTTTGTGGTGAGTTCTCAAATATTGTGTGAAGAGTGCAACCTAGGCTTCCATTTATGCCTCTTCTAGTTGAAAGAATATCCTGATTATTTGAAGCATTTTATCTTATAGTTGTTCAAGTATTGTAGAGGTTGTCAAAGATATGATATATCCTAGTTTTCTTGTCAACACCCCACCAAAAAATTCATTCAAACAAACTAATCCTACCCATACTACCCCTGCATTGCATTGTGTGTCAACAAAAGGATCTAACCCATCTATAAAAATGCACAAGGCAAATCAGGATTATACAATGTCTTCAGTAACCCTTGCCTTACATTGAAAATATCTCCATGATCTGGGAGTGACAACTTGTGAAAGTCAGATTTGGAGTGTTGATCATATTTTCCCAAGGCCTTTTCATACTATTTGCATAAATTGAGGGATATCTTCATCTCCTTCACCATTTGGGGGTTACAATATAGGTTCTCTTACCTTGGTTGAAAAGGCACAACCTAAAATAGTGAGGGTTAGATCAAATCCTTTCAAAGTGCTATCCATCTCTCCACAAATCTAAGTGCCAGTTAGATCACCTCCCAGCTACAAAATGACACACATCATGATCTATCTGACTTCAAGCTTCATGCCATATCTCTGATGCTACTTAGACTAAAAAGGAGAACAAATTTGGGTACCAACACCTTCTAGCGCCATTTCCGGGGACTTCTTGGAATTTCTTGGTGTTTTTGAAGTGTTTGAAGAGTTTGAGCATTTGTGTATTCAAGTATTTGAGCTGCTACATTGTTAAAATATCATTCTATGCTTCAGATCTGCAAGTTTTAAACAAGGGTTTCAAGTTTTGTCTGCCCTTTTTCCATTTCCTAGTAGTTCATACACTTTGGGTGCATTTTGATTGATTAATCTAAGAAGAAGAATGACTGATTTATTAAAGCTTTACAAAGTTTTCAGTCTTAGCAAACATTTGATGATTAATTTAGTGCATAATTTCAAAAATAAGGTGAAAGTCCTTAGTGGCGAATCCATGCTGATTTAATCTTGGAAATACCAGTTGTCTTACCTTTCTGTCATTTATAATTTGTTACTCAAATCTGCAAAACTGGAAGGAAGAATATCTCTCTTCATCGAGGATTCTATAAAGAAGTTGTTTACAGATTCAAGAAATTTAGAGTTGGAGGGAAGAAAAGTGTGGAAGGTTGTTGGAGACTTGACTGCAAGAAAGAAGATCCCTATTGTTGAGTTTGAAAGTGAGCAACCTGTTATTGAGGACTGAAATTCTTCTTCAAGTGGATCTGATTTAGACAATCCTATTGCTGATTTGAATTCCACATCAGGTGAGGGACCTTCTTGTGCATTTGAAATGCTTGCTCCTAAATTTGTTCCTGTATTTTCTAAATTTGCTAGAGATCATCAAGAAGGAGAGCTATTAAGAGATATCTATTTTGAAGTTTACATTTCCATTCCCAAAGACCTCTCACTCCTCATCATTTTGTTTCACCTCCAAGATCACCTCCACCAAATGATATGGATCAGCCTAGACATCCATATGTTGTTAACACCTTTGGTCCTATAAATTTTAGAGGAATGGATGGTTACCCAAATGTTGTCCCACAAGATGTCAGAAATAGGTTGCCAAAATTCCAAGGTAATAATGTTATTACTGGTGATCAGCATCTCAAACTTTTTGATAATATGATGGAATATTTTGAGATAGAGTTTGAGGATGTATATGTCAAGTTGTTCATTCATACACTAGAAGAAGATTCTAGGGATTGGTACAAGGCTCTACCTGATAATTCTATTGATTCATAGACTGAAATCAAAAATGCATTTAGGTTGCAATATGGTGACAAGACTGATCCTAGATTTCTTTTGTCAGAGTTTGAGAATATCAAGAAGAACCCTAATGAATTAGTCCATGAATTTAACACAAGGTTTAACAAAAATTTGAGAAGGCTTCCAGGTGGTTTGAGGCCTTGTGATGAATCTTTTTAATCAAATATGCAAATGCATTTGATAAGGAGGTAGCGTATTACCTAAGAGAACCCAACCAGGTCTAAGACAAGCTTTCACCATGGCACTTCAAATTGAGAACAATATCAAAGCAATTGGGAAACCTCTCAAGAGAGATGGTGTAAAATTGATAAACCCTAAAAACTCAAGCTAGCAAAGGTGCTGATTTAGAAGAGGTTGTGAAAACTTTGGCGGGTTTGTCAAAGAAATCTCATACAAGTTGGCTACTGCTAAGAAGGGAATTGGGAAAACTTCACAAATCCGGCCTAGGCAACAAGCACAAGATAGATTTGGCAATCACCATAGGAATGAGCAGAGGTTTGATGACAAAGGTAAAGGGCCTGTTGGATCTACAAATAGACATCCTCAAGCATGTGAAGGAAGAGTGTTTCCTGATCCCTTAACTGCTATGGCTGCTACTATTGAAGAAGTTTTTGATATTGATTGGTGTGATAGGTGTTTTCTGCCTCATCCTCCATGTGAAGCAGACTAGCAAGAAGGTGAAGTTAATAATGATGATGGTACTAATGATGATATTTTCATGGTGGGATTTTTTCAAATTCACAACAAGCAACAACATTACGAGAGGTAATAAGTGCTAGGACAACTCAGTAACTTTTCGGTATTGTGTCAAATGGGTACAAGTCTTTCTTCCCCTCACGCTCTTGAAGTTAATGTAGTGCAAGATTTTGAAATTCCTAACAATAAATTTGAATACCTAAGAGCATTGAAGATTAAGAAATATGATGGTGGTATCCCTTTGGAGGAAGATAGATAGTTGTTAATGAATGTTGTTTTTGGTCAAGAGAAAGAGTATAATACTAGAAGCAAGTTTGTTAAAGGAAGTGGGCCTCAATCCAAACCTAAAACACCCTTTCTCACAATCATTCCAAAAGAAGCTCCTAGGAGATAAGAACTGTCAAAAATTCTACTATCCCAAACAAAAATTACTATCTTCCTCATGCCCAAGCTGCCAAGAATCCACTGTCATCTAATGAATCTTCTTTTCTCCCTTCCAATGTTGTTTTTCCCAAGAGTGTCCCCTATGACATAGCCCAAGTATTGAGCCAAATTAAAGTGAGTGTTCCAATCATTGAGTTGCTTAGAATTCTGAGCATAAGAAGAGAGCATTTGAGTACTTGGGATTGAAGGAAGAAAAGAGTACCCCAAACAGAAATGTAGATGTTGTTCGGACATCTTTGGTTGATTCCTAATTGAATGTTGATCCATTTTTCACAACTTTGATTATAAAGGATAGGCTACTTCACAATTGTATGTTTGATTCTGGTGCATCATGTAATGTCATGCCTCTAGAAGTCATGAATGAGTTGGACATCAAAGTGACAACAACCTATGGAAAGTGTATTGCCATGGACTCAAGAGAAGTGCCGGTTGTTGGTTGTGTGAAAGGTTTGGTATTACAACTTGCATCTTATCCAGGGAGGAATTTAAAATTGGATGTTGTGATTGTTGATTTCCCTGCCAAATGGGGTATGCTTTTGTCAAGAAAGTGGGCTGCAAGTGTTGGAGGGAGTGTCTAAATGGATATGTCTTTTGCCACCATTCCCATTGAGGGCAGCCTAGTCAAGCTCTATGCGGGAAAGCAAATGTTGCATCTAATTGAAGACCTAAAAATGCTACTTATGAAGTATTATTTGCTGATGTAGATGTTGAGAATTTCATTGGTTTTGCTGATGGAAAATAAAACAAGATGGAAAAATCAAAGTTCCTTGAGGTAGTAGGTTCTCCTTGGACCTTGCTATTTGATGGAGCTCGCTCCAAATTTGGAAATGGTGATGGTATAGTTCTGCCTTCTCCTAGTTTGGAAGAGTTTTCTTTTTCCTTCAAACTTAATTTTGAATGCACTAAAAACATTGCTGAGTATGAGGAATTGTTGTTGGTGTTAAGAATTGCATGGAATTATGGAGTGAAAGATATTGTTGCAAAGGGAGAATTAGAGATGGTTGTCAAACAAATAAGAAAACTATATGCTATAAAAATCAGCGTATGAAACAGTACAAGCATGCAGTTTGGGATTTAATTGAAATTTTTTATTCCTTTAACATTGTGTATCATGATAGAGGTCTCAATGCTACTACTGACAAGTTGGCATAGTGCTGGGTTCTAGATTTGGAAATTACAACATTTAACCTTATTGTGAATACAACATTGAAGTGCTAACTAGGCCAATTGTCCCTGATAATGTAAAACATTGGCAAGTTTTTAATGATGATGCTCAAGTGATAAGGTTCTTGAAAAACCAAGGTGAGTTTGAAAATCAGAATATTGATTAGGAGCTAATGGTATGCATGACTAAAGGAAGAGAAACTTTGTTTGAGAAAGACATCATCCAATTGAAAACAAACACCATTCCTAGAGGTCTTGTTGCACTTGAGTCAAATTTTAACAATGTTGATTGCATCATAAATAGAAACATGTCTACCTCAAGGGATGTGGAAGAGCATAACTTGGGCACTAATGGTAAACCAAGGAAGATTTGGTTGGGCAGCAATTTAAGTAAAGAGGAAAAATAGTCCTATGCCCAACTCTTGAAAAAATATCAAGATTGCCTTGCTTGGTCCTATTCCAAGCTAAAAGCATATAGAGAAGACTTGTTTCAACATGAGATCCCTCTTAAGGCCAAGACTAATCCATTTAGATAGAGGCAAAGGCCAATTAATCCACTTCTCTCCATGAAAATTCAAGAGGAGTTAAAGAAGTTGAGAGATGGAGGTATTATTTAGCCCACTAGATATTCATCTTGGGTTGCAAACCTTGTGCCAGTCAGAAAGAAGAACGAAGAAATAATACTTTGTGTGGATTTTAGAAATCTAAACAAAGCATCCATGAAGGAAAAATATCCCTTGCCAAATATGGAAAATATGTTGCAGCTTGTGATAGGGTTTGAGTTGTTTTCTACATTGGATGGTTTCTCTAGATACAATCAAGTGGTTGTCAAAGAATTAGAAAGACTTAAGACAACATTCACTACTCCTTAGGGAACATATGTTTTTGTTAGGATGCCCTTTGGCTTTATGAATGTTGGTGCCACTATTCAAAGAGCAATGGATGCTGCTTTTGTTGGTTACATCAATGAGTTCATTGTAGTTTACCAAGATGATGTGACTGTGTTTTCAAGGTAGAGAGGTGATCATTTGCAGCACTTGGAGAAGATGCTGATTATATATAGGGAGTATGTCATTTATCTTAATCCAAAGAAGTGTCATTTTGGTGTGAAAAATGCCAAGTTGCTTGGTCACATTGTGTCAAAATATTGTGTTATGATAGACCACGAGAGAGTGGAAGCAATCAGCAAGGTTCCAATTCCAAGAACCAAGTAAGGCGTCCAATCTTTCTTTGGTCAAATTAATTATTAGAAGGTTTGTTTCCAACTTTGTTGAGTTGACTCTTCCAATCAAAAGCATGCTAAAGAAGGACCAAGTTATCAGGTGGGAGGAGGTCTGTAATTCAAGCTTTTGAAGGAATTAAGAATGCACTTAAACATGCACTGTTTTAATAGCCCCAAACTATAAGATGCCTTTCCAAATATTTTCTTTTTCCTCCGAGTATACCATTGCTTTTGTTTTGCTACCAAAGGATGAGAATGGGGTTGAGAGGCCTATTTCCTTCTTTATCAAGGCTTTACAGGATCTTTGAGTTAAACTATACAATCATGGAAAAACAAGAATTTTCCTTGGTGAAAGCAACAAAGGTTTTCAGGCATTATATTATAAGTTCAAAGGTTGTTTCTTATGTTCCCCACAACATGGTAAAAGACATCTTATCAGAGATGGAGATCTCAAGTAAGAGGTGTAGATGTGTGAACAAAGCTGTAGGAGTATGATATGGACATCCAAACCACAAAGTTGGTAAGAGGTTTGGGTCTTGCTAAGCTTATGGTGAGAGAGCAACTCTGTAGAATGTGGAAGTGAATGAAGTAGAAGAAGAAAGGGTAGATGTCCTTGGGAAATTGGTAAGTTATGAGTGGTACAAGGATATAATATTTTACCTCAGACACCTTTGTTGTCCTGATCATTTAAATAAAAATCAGAAAGGGTCCTTAAGTTGGCTTCTCAAAATATATCATCAGCAGACCTTGGGCTAGCTTGGAAGAACCACGAAGGTGTTCTCTTGAAATGCATAACTGAAGATGAAGCTCCCAAGATAGTTGCTGATTTCCATGGGGGAGTTTTTGGAGGAAAATTTGCTGGAAGAGTAACAACACATAAGATTTTGAGAGCTAGTTATTGGTGGCCTAATCTCTTTAAAGATGCAACCCAGTTGGTTAGAAAATGTGATATTTGCCAACATTTCTCTAGAATACTAAAAGCTTCGGGATCCCTTCCTTTACTGACTGTATCAATGAAGCTCCTTTCAAGTAATTAGGGATGGACTTCATTGGTGAGATTTCAAATCCTTCTAGTTCTGGCCATAAGTGGATCCTTGTAGCCACTGATTATTTTACAAAGTGGGTAGAGGCAATCCCCACCAAGAAAGAAACACACCAAATAGTTATGGAATTCTTGTTGAATCAAATCATATGCAGATTTGGAGTCCTAGTCAAGATTGTAGCTGATAATGCCATGTGATTTAGAGCCAAACCTTTAATGGAAATGGGCAATGAATATGGAATCAATTTGACTTATTATTCAAACTATAACCCCTAAAGGAATGGATAAGCTGAGTCTAGCAATAAGAATTTGTTGAAGATCATTAGAAGAACCTTGGAGAAAAATAAGAATAAATGGGGTGAACAATTGAAATTTGTAGTTTAGGATGATAGGATAACTCCTATAAGAATTACTAGTAAAAGCCCATTTGAATTAGTGTATGGAACTCAGGATTTGCTGCCCTTACACTTGCAATTATATTCATTTCAGTTTGCCCAACAGTTGGAAGATCAAGAGCTTGGCCCATATGAATCAAGGATCAATCAGATTATTGAGCTTGATGAGGAGAGAAGAGTATCCCATCAAACACATGTCAAATTTATGGAAAAATTGAAGAGATTATTTGACAAGAAGGTCACTCCTAGAGCCTTCAATGTTGGAGATTTGGTTTTGTTGTGGGATAGTAGGCATGAAGACAAGGGCAAGCATGGAAAATTTGATGCATTATGGATGGGCCCTTATGCCATTGATATCAGAATTGGTGAACATACCTTCTTTCTCAAGGAATTAGATGGGGAATTGCTTGAGCTTCCTATTAATGGCAGACAATTGAAGAATTTCTTGGATTAATCCCCAAATCTGAGGTATGCACCAATTGTACAGTTGTATAGTCTTTGTTTTTTTGTGTTTTTATTGTTTTGTTGGTGTGTGGTTTTCCCTTGTTCTTGGCAGCCATTCTAGTCGGTTTCTCAACTCGTTTTTGAAGGATGGTTCTAGTTTTTTGATTGCCTTGCATATTGACTCCTTTTCCCAATGGATATTTTGGCACTTTGTCAAAGTTTTTTCCTTGTGGCACTCACTAGAGTGCCCATCCCTAAGAAGGAGCTGATGTTGGTGCCATTTTTGAGCTTGCACCATGTTTCTCATAAATTTACAAATCTGTATCTACCCAAAAACATTTTACCCTTTGAATTGATGGTCTAAAATTCTTCCTCCAATTGATTGCTTTAAAATGCACACAAACTTTTTTCCCCTAATTTGAAACAATAATCCAAGTTTGCCCTTTTTTGTGCCCTAGTTTTTCCAATTTTATGGGCTATGTCATTTTTCCCTTTGCCAGATCGTGGAAAAATTGAAATTAACCAAATAATACTTGTTTGTATTTGAAAATCCAAATCTTAGATCGGGAATGTTGTAAAAAACATGGTTCGATTGATTTAAATTCGAAAAATCTACCATCCTTGGTGAAAAATTGAATTCTAGGGCATCCTTTGAATTTTTACATTTTGAAGGTCATATGGGTGTCATTTTCCCATAAAATTCATCCTCAGAAGGTATTGGCAATGTGTTGGGTTTTCATTGGCCATGGTGCGGTGGGGAAGTGTTATAACTTTTCACTTTTTGCCTTTTTGACAAATGGGGCATTTTTCGACTCGGGGGACCCATTTTTTCCATATTTTCCTACGTGGCATGTTCTAATTGGCGGGGGTGGCGGGTGGATGGATTCCCTTGTATTTTTTACACTTTATTTCACAAAAATTTTAAAGTCAAAAAATGGTCCGAAGCCCCGTAGCCAATCCGGAGTGGACACATGTCCTAAAAGACCAAAAGGGGAGGAGCGGGCTGAGGGGGGACTTAGAGTTTTTAGCTCTAATTCTCTAAAATTTCAAAATAATTTTTAGCCCCGCTTTAATTAGAGGAGGACACATGGCAGCATGGTAGGCACAGAGTGGGTCGATGTAGGTAAAAGGGGATTTTTTCCCTTTTTCACAAAAAGAGTTTAAAGTAAAATTTTGGAGCGTGGCCCCGTGGCCAATCACAGGTGGACACGTGTCCAATAGGGTCAAAGGGAAGTGTGGGCCATGGAGGGAAATGGGGATTTTTTCCTTTTTTGCAAAGAAGGCTTAAAATCAAAATTTTAAGCATTAGCCCGCAAGCAAATCAATGAGCGACACGTGGCAGAGGACAAGGCGGGTGCGGGTCGGTGGAGGGGAGAGAATTTTTCCCTTCTATAAAAAGGTGTAGAATTGAAATTTGGAGCACTAGCCCATGAAAAATCACAAGGAGACACATGGCGAAGGCAAAGTAAGTAGGCGACCCGGCGGAAGGAAAATTGAAATTTTTCCCTTAGCAAAAAAGGGAGTTAAAATGAGAATTGGACCCGCGCGAAAAAAAGTGAAAAATTTCCAATTTTGCAAAAAAGGTCAAAATGTTTAGAATTCAAGTGTGATCCCAATAGGACCCACCATGTACCATGTGTTAGCTCTAAAATTCAAAGGCAAAGGGGCGAGGAAAATGTCAAATTTTTCCAATTTTTCAAAAATGTCGAAAAGACAAAAAGTAAGACCAAATTGATTTCCAATCATTTTTTGCCACGTTTCCGACCTTATCCAAAATTTAAAAAGGTAACTCAAGCTTATTTTTGGCCCTCCACATCTTCCATGTGGAGGGCCAGGATTAAACGATGGATAAGATCGACGATTGTTGTGCATCCATTTGTTTTGACCGCTATGGGAGCTCCGCATGAAGCTTGGAATCATGATTTTGAATCAAAATTCATCAAATTTATAGTGATTTTGTGTCGTCTTGGCCTTCTAGGATCATTAGCATCACTTTCATGGCTTAATTCTTTGATTTGAGATGTTTTTGAAGTAATTTTTTTCCCACCTAAGCAAAAAAACGTGAAATGATAGAATCAAAAGTTGTGGACGTAATTTAAAACGAGGTAAAAAGGTGAAAATGATGAGTAAAAGGTGTTTGCATGCCTCAATGATGAAAAACATGCCTCCGGGATGGATAATGATCTAGATATTTGTAATGATTTAATATTTTTGGGCACACCAAACCAACCTATGAGTGTTTTTCTGTTTGATGTCATTTTCATTGAATCATGAAGAATTGTTGTAATAATTGATCCCATGGCATATTATTTACTTGAGAAAGAAGGATCAAATGTGGCAAGAGATATATAATTCATGTTTTGAGACATGCAAGAGGCCAGGAAGTTGAAAATCACGAGAAAATTCTGAGAGAAAGCTCATTTTCTGAGAAACCCACCAAAGGACCAGGATAATTTATTCTGTGTTGGATCTTCATGTATGTGAGTTGGTTACAAGTGTATAGCCATCACACAACTTTGTGATTGTTCATGAAACTCTCCCTACTAATCAATCTAACAAGATTTTGAGTTAATTTGTGTTTTTCGGGAAATATGATGTTTGCTATCATTTTTAAATGCTTGCAAATAGTTTTCATTGTTCTTGTTGCAATCTTGCATTGAAAGTCTTTAGAAATCACATAGAATCTCCATTTCTTATTGATAGTTTAGTGGCATTTGCAATCTCATGTTCAGAAGAGCCTTCATTTGATAAAGAGATAAAAAAATTTAAAATCACTTTACCTTCCTTGACTGCAGAGATTTCTTGTAAGCCTTTGGGGGTACCTTAGGCATGGTTTGATCAAGGATTTTTGTGTTTAATTGAGTTATTTACTTCAAGATTTTGTGGTGAGTTCTCAAAGATTGTGTGAAGAGTGCAACCTGGGCTTCCATTTATGCCTCTTTTGGTTGAAAGAATATCCTGATTATTTGAAGCATTTTATCTGATAGTTGTTCAAGTATTGTAGAGGTTGTCAAAGATATGATATATCCCAGTTTGTCTTGTCAACACCCCACCAAAAATTCATTCAAAAAAACTAATCCTACCCATACTACCCCTACATTGCATTATGTGTCAACAAAAGGATCTAACCCATCTACAAAAATGCACAAGGAAAATCAGGATTATACAATGTCTTCAGTAACCCTTGCCTTGCATTGAAAATATCTCCATGATCTGGGAGTGACAACTTGTGAAAGTCAGATTTGGAGTGTTGATCATATTTTCCCAAGGCCTTTTCATACTATTTGCATAAATTGAGGGATATCTTCATCTCCTTCACCATTTGGGGGTTACAATATAGGTTCTCTTACCTTGGTTGAAAAGGCACAACCTAAAATAGTGAGGGTCAGATCAAATCCTTTCAAAGTGCTATCCATCTCTCCACAAATCTAAGTTCTAGTTAGATCACCTCCCGGCTACAAAATGACACACATCATGATCTATCTGAATTCAAGCTTCATGCCCTATCTCGATGTTGCTCGGACCTGAAAAGTAGAAAAATTTAGGTACCAACAATACCTCTCTCATGTGTGTTGCTTCTGCCCTTGTTGTTACCAAGATAGGCTCCAAACCTTCATCCCATGTTACCCAAGGAATCCACTGTGTGTATGCCTTCTTAATACTAACCATTGCAGCACTCTTGTCCTTATAGTGCTTATAATTCATGTGCTCAAATAATTTTGGGCACTCCTCATACTTATGCTTCTTTCCACACCATGAGCACTGTAACAAGTCTAGGAACTCATGCTTGTAATGTTCTGTAGATCCACAGTTGAATTATGTTCCACACGGGAAATCAATCCTTCCTCCTCCACAGTTACCTTGACCATGGAATTGTACGTCGGAAAAGCGGCAGAGCGAGCGTGAGAATCAACAAGTAACTCTTCCACGCACCCGACCTCCCCGAGGTCGTCTTTGAGGCAGCCGGTGGGGGTAGAATATGCAGAAAAACTAGTTAGGCAGTCTAATGTCTTCGACACGCACTAGTGGAATTTACGAATCTAAGGCAAAGAAGGCCCTTCTAACTTGGACTGGTGTGATAGATCGATCAGCAAGGATGAATGCTCGAAGGCTCAAATCAATATGGAGTTCTGGCGCGATTCGATCTATGGGTTGCGGAATACGTGGAAAATGACCTGGGATTGTTTCGTGTATATCTCCCGATAAGGTCATATAGTGGATGATGAATATAATTGACTCTATGGACGATTTTCTAGCCTAGTCCAGAATTCCCTAGCTTCGTTAGCCACTATATCTAGTAAGGACAGTTGTTCGATGATGATAGGTGGAAGTGGAGTGGACCTGAATACCAAGATGCGTAGGCTAGTGTCTATGTCTAACTGACTTGTGGATTCATTGGGCTGTGGGATCTGTGGATCACAACCATAGACTCTTGGTTGTTGTGGTCCTGTTATGGTCATACGCAGGATCAAGTTCTAATCCCTAGTATCTAGTAATCGTATGCTTTCTCAGCTTCTATGTTTAGAACCAATAGTTGTGCAATCTTCTCAGAATACCTTACAGGCGTTCTCGCAACCTGGATTCTTAAGCTGGTATCTATATCTACGAGGGTGTCTCCAGCGATATCTTTGTGGAACTAGAGGATCACACCCGAATGCTTGTTCTCTTTCGAGCCCTTCTATAGTCATGTGGATGTTTTCTAGGATAATCTGTAGTTTGGTGACTTGACCAAAACGCATGTGCTTGGTCGTCTTCTATGTTTAATCCTCTTAACTGAGAACTGATCAGTTGTAAATCTGTGGTTGTTCGGAATACTTGTATCCTGAGATTTTGGTCTATGTCAACTATTGCTGTGACTAGGTTTGGTTGAGGCATGATTGGCTCTAATATATATTCCCTGGGCTCTTGAGGTCCCATGATTGTCATATGAAACAAAATGAAAATCTAACTATAACGAAGCAAATTCTAACTATGTGAAATAAATCTAACTGTATAACTTTTATTCTTCTAAGAAAACTTTTAATAATTTTAAGGAAAGCAAACTATTTTAAGCATATCTAGAAATAATAACTAAACAATAATTTGAAAAAGACAAGATAACCGAGTGTAGTTATTTGCCTGTGCGATTTTGTAGAATTACTCTAAATTAAATAGTTTTCTAATCTACCGGCAAGATTCTCGATCCTACCTCAGAAGTGAGGATTGAATCATAGTTTCTCAGAAACTATCAATCCCCACAGCTTCCCTGGCAATATCAAGAATAGAATTTATTGAAATAAAACGATTAACTACTCTATTTGATATGATTCTGACTAGAACTTTGAAATTTAAAACCTGGATTCCGCAGAATAGTGGCGAATCCGATGGTGTATGTGATCTCGTCCCCTCAGTATGATCTCCTCGTTCTTTCGTGTTCACGTGGATCCAGAAAAGCGTGTAATGCTAGCACCGATAGGAGTAGATTTTGGGACAAGGACAACTTAGAATGCAGACCGAAAATGTGAGTAGGAGAGGGATAGCGCAAGAGTACAGAGCTTGGCTTATGCGATTCCTAGCGGGATTTTACTGCGAGCCATGCAACATGAAGTGACCAGAACCTGTAACTATCCTATACGAAGAGAAAAACCTGCAACTTTAATGGCTTCTTAAGCGATTCTGTTCCAATGGATTGGATAAAATAAAGACACTTCTTGCACAAGTTAGATATGTGGCTTACCAACGGTGAATAAAGCTAACCGGGCATATAATGGATTGAACTAAGAACTCCAAGACACAATAAAAACAAATCTACAAAGAAAGAGAAATTCGAGAGGCAAGCTTCTAAGCTGGATTGGGATGAGATAACAAAGATTGCTGCCTGCATAAGATGGGTGCGTGGCTTACCAACAATTTGAACAATACTAACCAAGTATGAAATGAACTATGCTTTATCAATCCTAAGCAAGGTGTGGACCAAACCACTGAAAATTAGAAGACTCTAACAAAAATGGTGGCCATTTGCCTCAGCACAAGCTATGCATTTATAGGAATTCCAACACTCAAAAACCAAAACCAAATTGAACTCCTAAACAATAAACAAAGGAAAAACACTATTCCAGGGGACCAAAAACATAAATGCATGCTCAAGTCGGCAAAGAAAAGCTGGTGAATCGTGATATTTCATGCGAGTCACATCAAAAGAGTGTTCTAGAAAGCGCGCAGGACCACCGCTCACGGCGGGCGGCGGTTCATAGGACCGCCGCCTGGCAGGCGGCGGTTTAAATCATTGAAGGTCAAGAGGCCAAGGAAAGAGGGAAAAAGGGGAAAACAAAGGGTGCGGGGCTAAGCGAGGCATGGGGATGTTAATGCATGCTCCGAGGGCTTTTTCAGATCCCGAACACCTTGCGAGGAGACCTGTATCATCATCGGGGCACTTGTTACACTGTTCTGGCAGTACAGTACCTTACAATTTTGGGTACGTACATATTGCCCCCTCGGAGAAGCGTTTTAGCCATGAAGAGGCATAAAGCGTTGGAGTGCGAGTATGGCAGTCCCGAAATGGGGTGTTAGAAGCTATACCTTACTCATCCGTGTGTTGAAATGACGCCATTGAAATTCCCTCTACCATTCGTGCGGGGATAGAAAATTACCTCCATCAGCGCTCCAAACCTGCGAAAAAGTCATTTTAAAACGAAATAGAATGATATATATATAAAAGTGGGCCCATTTTCCTATTCATTTGCGCGAGTCGATTTGATTGATTTTGAGCTCTGGGACCCACGGTGACGGTTTCTCACGCGAGTAGAGTCAAAACGTTCACAGCGAGATCGTGATCATGCCTCCACGAGCGGAACACCAACCTCAGCGATCACAGGTTAGTTTTCTTCCATTTTGTGTTTTCCCCCTTTAAACTTGAAATGCTAAATTCGTCATAATGGGGGGGTTATTTTTGAAAATGTTAGGTTCAAAAGGTCCACCTAGGGGGGGCGCCTATTGGGTAGGCTCCATTTTTAGTTTAAATGGTCTATTTTTGCTCATTTTGGGCTTTTTGGGGTTAACAACCCGCGCGGGTTTTCGAACCGCGATGCCGCCTGGCCGGGCGGCGGTTACCCACGACCGCCACCTTGAGCGGTGGTTACAAAACCGCCTCCCTGCTCAGGGCGGCGGTTTTGCACAGAATGCAAAAGAACTTATTTTGGAGACTGCACTTGTATTTTCTTGCACTTCTATGCGTTTTTATGATTCTCTTGGTATTATTCAGATACTAACTTGCCCTGTTTTGTGTGTTTTTGGGTGTATGCAGGCGAGGGAGGAGTATATCAGATGGAGCTGAGAGAGAGAGTGTGATTGGATTTCGGGGGTATTGGATGCCCTTTCTCAGGATGAGGAGGATACATTACAGAGGGCCGGCATATTGCGTATATCACGCGTGCCCCATGTCACACCATCCAGTCACATACTTTGTGACTTATTTTCATATTGGGACGCAGATCGGAACACTTTCCGACTGCCAGGGTGTGGTGAGTGGACCATCACTTTAGAGGATGCCCTTTTGTATCACTGGGGTCCCGATCATCGGGAGGAGACTCACACTGGAGACGGCAGGGTCCCGAGCACAGATTGCACAGTGGGCAGGCTACATGGGAGATGCAGCTATCTCGACGGGGTCGAAGAAGGGAGTGAGAGTTCGATCCATTCCTTCTTTTCCCATCCCCATATTTCGACAGGCTATCATGGGGATCCTTGCCTCGAGGCTGATCGGGGACAAGGGAGGGGATACTTTACTATACTGCTGGGCCCCCATCATTGCACAGATAGAGGGGCATGGCCGGATATACGCCTGGGGCGCAGATATTCTGGGGACCACCTACCATGATTTATACAGGGTGGTCCGTCTACAGGGATAGTCTTTGAGCCACCCTACTCTAGTCATGAGTTGGGTGTATGAGCGTTTTATCCCCTATGGCAGAGGCGTGGAGGTGGCAGATCCCGGGGCTGTGAGGGCAGCCAGATGGATAGATATGTCGGTGCTTAGAGCACCTCACCAGCCAGTTGCCTCTCTTACTACAGTAGACATGGAGGCGACACCGTACCAGCTTATGGCCGGTATATGGGGAGAGGAGACTCTTACATTGATTTCTTGCTCCACCACAGGGCAGCTTATTGACCGCGTGGGATGAGTGGAGGTACATCCTTTTAGTAGGGTTCCTCAGCAGTTTGGCCTACCATATACGGGCATGCTTCCTCCAGTGGCACCAGTCTATAGATCAGTCCGCGAGGCTAGAGGGGGGCCTAGAGGCCGTGGTTGGACAGTAATTACTCCTGGCACTCCCATTGCAGCCAGGAGGATAGTTCGGGCTAGAGGGAGAGCTGGTGTGCCTCGGGCACCTTTGCTTCAGATTGCTGTGGGTCCTGCTCACAGCAGCGATGACCCCATAGATATTGACTCCGATTCTGAGGAGTTTACAGAGGGAGGATCGGAGGAGTAGACGGATGACAGTGATCCTGAGTGGTATGACACTCAGGACATCATGCAGGCAGAGAGGGCCGAGTAGAGTGTAGAGAGAGAGACTCTAGTTTTAGAGGAGCCACTCTCCCAGGGCCATGGTGGAGAGGATGAGTCCGTTGCGGGGTGTCATGTTGCTCCTACTACAGGAGTAGCCCCTCGGTCAGCGGTGGCATGCATGTGGTGGTCTTGGCCCTAGCGACCCATCTTGGAGGCCCGGTGATCGAGTAAGTTATCCTTTGTTCCTTTCAATGCTTGTTTAGTTTAGGATTTGTTTTAATTGCTATTTCTCATTGTGTTTTGATATTGTATCTTTTAGCCTCTTGTCTAGTTTCTGATTCATTTTTCTCCTTTGTTTGCAGAGAGGCGTCGATGAGTGGTGAGATCTGATCCGCAGGGTATGCACTGATTCCCTGATGATCCCCATGGATAGGACCCATGCGGAGCTATCTGTAGATGCCGGGGAGCCCTCAGTAGCTGGTAGGCATACTGATGTCTTCGCTCCCATTTGGCATGTGGCCAGGATGGTGTCGAATCTCCGTACAGAGTTGGCAGGCTATAGGACAGCCGAGCGTCTTATGAGGAGCCATTCTCATGGCGAGACCGCATGGCTGCCCCTCGGGACCTGGAGCCCTCCATGTATTGAGCGCCGGCGTAGCCGAGCCCTAAGCGAGGGCGCGCACCTTCGAGGGTCGCGCGGGGTTGAGAGACTACTTGGCTCCTATGCATTTTGTACTATAGATTCTTTTGTATATCACGGGCTCTTTGAGCATTTTGACCATGCCTAGAGCATGATGGCATTGTATATAAACATTGATTATTTATATATATGCATTCATTTTTGGATCAAAACTTGTCTTGGTGTTTTCCTTTCTGTTTCCGAAGCTTCCTCGTGTATACTACGATGTATGTTTTATATGCTTTTTATATGTATGCAATGGAGAAGCAGATGATGCTTGCTTTCTTTTTGTGTTTCATGATGTTGATACATGATCTTTTGTAGATATATTGTGATCTTAAATCTTAGCTTCGTGAGCAATTTGGATATCTCATGTTTGTTTTGGCAAAGTGATGAAAATAACAAATATGATGAATAGATAAAATTGCCCCACTCCTAACTCCACGCAACTAGTAAGATGCGAGGGCTCATCACCAAGAGCCAAGAAGGGCACAAGTTATGAAATATGGTGAAACAATAGTGATGAAAGATAGACGAAGCTTTGGTGGAACCAAATTGAAAACTACAAGCTTACTCCACCCAAATGACTTCATAGTTTTGGATCTGACTTGCTTTGTGGTTTATCCAGGACTTAGACCCGTAGATGGCCACATAGTAGACAAAACCTGGGTTTTTAGGATTTTTGACTCTTTTTGGAATTTTGAATATCTGATTCATTCATTTTTGACTCAAAGTTTGAATAGTTTGTTTATGACCTTTTAACGTTTGCTTTGTCAAGAGGACCCCCTACACTTTGCCCCATGCTACTAGTAAGAAGCGTGGGTTTATCACCGTGGGCAAGGCATAGGCGAGTAAGGGCATTTCCATCCTTTCCCAACCCTACGTCACTAGTAAGAGATGCAAGCTCATCACCGAAGGTTGGTGGGGCAAGGAAATGTGTAAAAATAAAATTTTCTGTTTAATCACTTTTTGACTTGTCTTTTTGAGTAAGATGTCAGTATATGCTTATTTCCAAAGAGATGTATATATGGGATAGATGTGACACCATGAAGCTTCTAGAATAGACCATAGGCAAGACACCTATCCTAAGAAGAAATCAAAGCGAGAACAAACTTGCAGATCTTGGTATGGTTACCGTTAAGACTTCGTCATGTTTGATTTTATTTGATAAAAGATTCTGAAGTGATTGATGATATCGTGAAAATGGAGAGATATGATTAGAAAGTTTTGTGCCAACAACATCATGAGTTTGTAATGAATTTCTTTTGAGAATAGACTCCTTGATCACAATTTGTGTAAGAAACGAATGGACAAAATGATCCTAATTTATATGAAAATGCAATGTAGATAGCTATATAGGTAGCGTTAGCTGCTTATGCGTAGAAACGTTTGAGGTGCAGGGAATTGACTATTTTGCCAAACTCCTCACCTTCTAACATACATAAGAGGTATGCACCATTTCCATAGTCCTTCATGACTCGGTATGGGCCCAACCATTTGGGCCGGAATTTCCTTCCTTCGCTGGTCTTCTTATCGATCCGGTTGTCTAGTCTTAGAACTAGATCACCTTCGTATATGTCACGTTCATAGACCTTCTTGTTGTACTGCCGGCACATTCGGTCAGCATAAGCTCTATGCCGCTGCTCAACATCTAACCTAGTTTCATCTAGGCTTTCTAGTTGGGAAAGGCGTGCTTCTCTATAAGCGTCTTCATCCAGAACTCCTTGTAATGAAACACGAAGACTAGGTATTTCAACCTAGAGTGGGAGAAATTCTTACGCCTAAATACTAGCGAGAAAGGATTTTCTCCCGTTGGTGTTCTTATTGAGGTTCGGTGGGCCCATAAGGCCGGGTATAAATTTAAATGCCAATCTCACTTGTTTTCTTTTACTGTTTTAAGGAGAATGGCTTTCAGTGTTTTGTTTGTCGCTTCAGCCTGTCTGTTGGCTTGGGGATAATACAAAGAAGCCGTATGATGGCTTATTTTAAATTTATTGCATAACTCATGAACCTCTTCATTCTTAAAAGAAGTTCCATTATCAGAGATAATGATCATGGATCCGTATCTGTAAATGATTTGGTTCAAAATGAACTTGGTGATCACAGAACCAGGTACAGTAGTAAGAGGCATGGCCTCCACCCATTTGGTAAAATATTCAGTGGCCGTGATTATAAAATTTTGGCCATCTGTGGATGAGGGAGAGAATTTCCCTATTAAGTCTAGACCCCATGTAGAAAAGGGCCATGGAGTAGCGATTAGTTGCAGAGCTTGTGCTGGCATGTGGATCTCGTGGGAGAATTCTTGGCACTTATGACACCTGCGTGCAAACTCTATCGCGTCATGTTCTAGAGTGGGCCAGAAATAGCCCATTCGATGTATTTTTCGAGCGGTGGCATGGCCACCGAAGTGGCCTCCACATATACTGCTGTAGGATCCATGGAGAATCCTCTTGGACTCTTCTGTGTCGACACACCTTAAGAGCATTCCATCGAATGCTTTTCGATAGAGCACCTGCTCTATAATGACATATTTGGCTACGATTATGCACAACTACCTTCTTTGTTGTGGTGTAACTGCCTCCGGGTATGTATGGTCCATGATATAATTAACGATGTCAGTGTACCAAGGACACTCAGAGATAGTGGGTCGTGTTTCAATGTAGTATACGCATTCATCTGGAAAGTCTAAATCTACTAAATCACCTCCGTCTAATGGGTTGTCAGCTAACCAATCCGTGATGATTTGTCCTTTAACCGACTTCTGGTTTACAAATGTTAATTCGAACTCTCCCATTAAGGTTATAAAACGTCCAGCCTTTTTAGACAAGGACCCTTGTGTGAGAAAAGTCCGTAAATGGTCCGTTTTTACCATGACCTTCGTTTCTTGATTCAAGCATGTAATGTCTTAGATGTTTAGTAGCAAAGACTATGGCAAGGCATTCTCGTTCTGCCTGTGTATAGCATGTTTCATAGTCGAGCAGTGTTCGGCTAATGAAATAAATCACACGTTCTCTCTTGTTATCATCTTCTTGGGCCAACATGCAAGCCAGCGAGACATTGGTAGCTCGCGAATATAGGATTAACGGGTGATCCAGCTTAGGTGGCATTAGCGTAGGTGGTGATAACAGAAAACACTTAACTGCATCAAAAGCTTCATTGCAATCTTCAGTCCAATCAATGCTATAGTCCTTCTTGAGTAAATTGTTGATTGGATGAACGGCGAAGCTTAGGTGGGATAAATCTCCGGATTGCACCTAGCTTTCCGAGAAATGACCTGATTCCAGATTCGTCCGAAGGTGGAACCATTTCGAGGACAGCCCGAATTTTGGTTGGATCAACATCAATCCCTCGTGACGATATGATGTAACCTAGGAGCTTTCCTCCTGTTACACCAAAGATGCATTTCTCTGGATTTAGCGTGACTCCGTATTCTATTAAACGTGAAAGAATGACGCGGAGTACTTTGGGATGGTCACAACACTTCTTAGCTTTAGCCAATAAGTCATCTACGTAAGATTCCACGATTTTATGAATTAGATCATGAAATATGTATGTCATGGCCCGCTGGTACGTAGCACCGGCGTTCTTGAGACCGAATGGCATAACAGCGTAGCAATAGGTTCCCCAAGGAGTTATAAACGTGGTTTTAGCTTGATGTTGCTCGGATATTTTGATCTGGTTGTATCTAGAGAATCCATCCATGAGAGACAAGAGTTGAAAACCATCCGTTGCATCAATGATAACGTCATGGATGGTAATGGGAAATCGTCTTTAGGACACGCTTTGTTGATGTCTCGGAAATCTATGTAAATGTGTATCTTTCCGTTCTTCTTGAGAATGGGAACGATGTTAGATACCCATTGGGAGTAGTCAACTGGCTTGATGAATCCTACCTGAAGGAGTTTTATTACTTCCTCTTTTACCATGAGAGCTACTTTGGGCTTCATGGGTCTTGATTTTTGTTTAATTGGCTTTGCATCTGATCTAGTGACGAGGTTGTGCACCGTAATGTGGGGTGCGACTCCCGTCATCTCCTTGTAATTAAATGCAAATGCCTTCTGATGTTCTTTGAGGATCCTTGTATGTATTTCCACTTCTTCTGGGGTTAACGAAGAACCTAGTTTCAATATTTTGGGTTCATCTTCTGTCCCGATGTTGACATCGATTGTTTCCTCGATCAAAGAGGCATTACCCTCTTCGAACTCAGGTGGTGCTGGAGGTAAATCTAGATCATCCCCATTTTCTATTGCGTATATGCTAGGTTCTGTTTGTGAGGGAAGATCCGTTACAGGATTTCCGAAGTAGGAAGACGAATGCGGAATCAGGGATAAATCTAGCATGTGATAGGAGAGATGTAGTGCTGCATAGGCATTTAAGTAATCCAAAGTAGCCGCATCATTTCCGACATGGTCTAGGATGGTAGATTCACTTCTGCTTGAAAGAGGATTTGTCATTATTTTTATCAATGGTTCATCACGAATGGACACCGTGAACTGGGTATCTTTTAACTCATTGCTTGGAGTAAAACGTGATGCTGAGGTTGCTATTGAATCGGCGAGAAGATTTTTCTCTCGAGGGATTGCTTCAATGGATATAAAGTTAAACGCCTTGCTTAAATTTAATACAGACATTTTTGTAGAGTTGCAAATGTTTGGCTTTAGTTTCATATACCTCAGAAACTTGGTTTGTCACTAATTGCGAGTCTCCCAGGACTCTGATGTTATCAATACCAATTCTTTTGGCTAAGGTAAGGCCAAGGAGGAGGGCTTCGTACTCAGCGCCATTGTTTGTACATTCAAAGTTTAATTTAAAAGCGAATGGGAGGACTTTCTCCTCGGGCGAAGTAAGAATTATACCTGCCCCCGCTCCATAACGACATTTAGCTCCATCGAAATGGAGAGTCCAATACTTAGCCGGGAGTATAGATGTTGGGGCATCTGTTGCGTTTGCGCACTCTACTTCTACCATACAGAGATCCTCTGCTGGCAAGGAACCAACACCTAGGGAAAATCCTATGCCTACTGAATCGAATGGTAAGAACATTGGTGAATCTTGTTCTATCAACTCAACGATTTTCGCAGTAGTCCCTAATGATACTGTTTCTTTAGTTTTACCTTTAGGGGTTGGAATTGTTTTGGATATCATTGGTAGTTTCAAGATCCATCGTAGGTACCAAATTTTCCTCTGGCTTTGGGTCAGAGGGTTTATTAAGTTGGTTTGTTGGAAGTTCAAATTCTGAGTGCACCCCTGGTCTTTTCTTTAAATCAGCTAGGTGTAAATCGAAAGGTTTTGGATCGCCTTTGGCTACAAATACCTTTCCTAGATGCAAGAATCTTACTTCTTGAAATAAAGTGGAAGGGATTGCCTTCATTCGATGTATCCAAGGTCGGCCGAGGATCATATTATAGTTAGTTTCCCGATCTATAATATAAAACTCAGTCAAGATGGTTTTGGGCCCTATGGTGACTGGCAGTATTATAGTTCCTATCGAAGTGGCTTTAAGGCTATCATAGCCTCTCAAGGTATTTCGTGTAGTGGAATAGTTTGTTTCTCCATATCCAAGTTTTTGGAGGAAAGAGAAAGGGACTATGTTAACTGCGGCCCCATTGTCAACCATTGCCCGTTTTATATAGTTATTATAAACCCACACTTGCAAGTGTAAGGTTGGGTCACCTCGGCGTGCGATCTTAACATCTGCGAGCATTTTACTTATTTCGAAAATGAATTCAACATCCTTGTCCGGCTGCCCGGAGGGTGGATATCAAAATCTACATGATTTACTTGTGTTTCGCGAGGTGGAGTGATGTTAATTAGATGGCCTAGACCTAATGCTTCTAAAAGAGCAGCTACATGAGGGGGAGAGTTCTTTAGTAAGTTCAAAAATGAAATGTGTGAGAAGTCCTTTGTTAGGTCACTAATTAAATCATAGGCACCGATGGGTTTTTCAACTATTTGATGACTCTTATCTATCTCTGGCAGATGACTTGGGCTCAGTTGAGAGAAATACTCTCGTGTTCTTGTTATAGCTTCGATAGGTAGTTCGAGTGTCTAATTCTACCAAAGCCCGACTATCTTAGGTCTCGGTTGAGCTCCCAAGTGTGGCACAAGCGTTAGTGGATTTAATGAAGTTGAGGCTTCATGATCATTGTTTCCCGTTACTGCACCTTTGTTTGTTCCGGTTGGATTCAGCCTATTGCTATCATGATTTGGGAGCGGATCATTAAAGATCTTGAGGGGAGCATTCTGAGGAGAAACTGCCCCTGCGAGAGTATTTGGTGATGATGAGATGGGATCCGCCAAAAATAGGTCTGTGAAGAACTGTCTTTGTTCTTCTGGCAAGCGTTGCATAAATTTATTGTAGTCACGGCACGTTCTAGTATCGTGACCCCAAATTTTATGGAAACCACAATAAGAATTGGGGTTGTAATTCCCGTTTTGTTGGTTTGGTGTGTATTGTGGCCTAAAATTCTGATCAAACTGTTGCCTATTAGGACCAAAGTTTTGGAATTGTTGTTTCTGGTTTTGACTTTGGTTTTGGTAACCAAATGAGTTTTGGCTTGGCCCTTGTATGGGATTTCTCCATTGTTGTTGTTGTTGTTGTGGATGGTTAAAATCCATTGTATTGATTGTCGGGGTAAAGTTGTTTCGTTGGTTGTTTGTTTGTAACGGAGCATTAACAACATTTACCCTCTTGGGCTGGTCGGTTACCCCATCCGTTGTTACCCCACGATTTTTGTTAAGGATTTTGGGTCCTTGATTGACATTTGTGGTAGTTATAGTGTTTTGAGTGGAGGTGATTAACCTCCCATTTGTTCCATATGTCTTACGACCACTATCTATCGCTGCTTGGTCTATTCGAAGAGCGCTCTCAAGTACTTCATCGTAAGTTCTTAGTGGGAACTTCTGGACTTCTTCCTTCACCTCCTTGCTGAGAGAATGAAGGAATAAATCACATAGTTCCATCTGATCCATGTTTGGAGCACTTGCTAATGAATAAAGGACAATGGTACGCCACCTTTGGATGAAGTGGGCGACAAACTCGTTATGCTCTTGTTTGATGTGTAAGAACTCCCTGATTCCTGTTCTTAATAGTTTGTTCATGTCGAAGGCCTTGATGAACTCAGACACAAGTTGTTTGAATGAATGTATGGAAGCCTCAGGTATTCTGTAATACCAATCGAGAGCAATGCCTTCCAGCGTTTTGGGGAATATTTTAGCAACAACCCCATCCCATGGGAGTAATTCTGAATGGTGTAGCGTAAGCTTTGATATGTGCATTTGGATCTCCCCTCCCTTGAACTTGGGAAAATTAGGGAGAGGTCTTGGAAGCATGACGCTTTGTATGGTGAAATCTAAGAGTTCCTTTAGGTATTACGAATAAGTCCCTATCACATAGCTTTCGACCATTGATCTTTGTTTGCTGAGGGAGTGGTGGTGGGATAGGTTGTTGATACGGTGTAGCGTATGCGTTGGCGGGGGCATAAGGAGGTACTTGTGTTTGAGCAAACATGCTTGGGAGAGGAGAACATATCAACTTGTGGTGATTTAGAGTATATGTTTAAGTAGGATAGGGTATTGTCAAGGAAATTTGTTTGACACTAGGACCAAGGAGGAATTGTATTAGAGATGATAGGCCTTGTTGGCGTTTGTTGTGGATATTGAGGAGGCATGCCTAACGTGCCTACTCCCGTAAGGAGATCTACCTAGCCAGAGTGGTATGGAGGATTGGAACTTCCTGTTTGTATGAACGGAGAATTGTGACTTGCTTGAGCCAGTTCTAACCCTCTCACTCTTTCTACTAACGTTGAAATGACTTCATTTGGTGAAGTCACGGTACTTTGCCTAAGCGGCATTTGTTGTATACCTTGGTGTTGTAAAGGTACGTGATATCCTGTCATAAAATGATCGCTATCTTGCCAAGTTTCTCCAAGAATATTTCCTGTATGCAGTGGCATAGAGGTATTTTCTTGAAAAGAGATTTCGGGTTGTATCTGTAAACCTCCTATAGGTGGGTACATTCCCCGGGAGCGTTGTTCACTCCTAGGATAACGTGTTGGCTGTCCATCATCTAAGACTAGGTATGGATTTGATTTCCTACTAACTTGTGGTCTGAGTAGCATTTGAGGAGACGAACCAGATTCTCGGTAAACGTCATATTGTTTGAACCTGAAGGCTCTGTTTGTTGGGTTCGAGGGGGTTGATCTAACTCCTCAGTTTGAAAAGACGAACTATATCTGATTCTTGGGGTTTGTGTTGACAACTGATTAGTTGAATAGTTGTCACCCCATACTAAGAGCGAGGGTGATGATTGCCTATTCTGTTGGGCGTAGTATGCCTCAAGACCCGGAGGGTCTGCCATATGCGTCGAATCCCAGACATATTCGGGGTATATGAATACTTGCGAGAATAATGGGAAGGAGCGAAGGTGATTGAGAGAATATTTGAAACTTCTCAAAGAGAAGGTGAAAGCGATTGTTTGTTTCACGTCGGGTTCACCAGATTTTGTACGTAAAAAAAGCGACGGGTAGCGTGAGAATCAACAAGTAACTCTTCCGCGTACCCGACCTCCCGAGGTCGTGCCGAGACAGCCGGTGGGGGTAGAATATGCAGACAAACTAGTTAGGAAGTCTAATGTCTTCGACACACACTAGTGGAATTTGTGAATCTAAGGCAAAGAAGGCCCTTCTAACTTGGACTAGTGTGATAGATCGATCGGCGAGGATGACTGCTCGAAGCCTCCAATCAATATCGAGCTCTGGCGTGATTTGATCTATGGGTTGCAGAATACATGGAAAATGACCTGGGATTGTTTCGTGTATATCTCCGATAAGGTCATATAGTGGATGATGAATATAATTGACTCTATGGACGATTTTCTGGCCTAGTCCAGAATTCCCTAGCCGTTAGCCGCTATATCTAGTAAGGACAATTGTTCAATGATGACGGTGGAAGTGGAGTGGACTGAATACCAAGATGCATAGGCTAGTGTCTATGTCTAACTGACTTGTGGATTTGTTGGGCTGTGGGATTTGTGGATCACAACCATAGACTCTTGGTTGTTGTGGTCCTGTTATGGTCATACGCAGGATCAAGTTCTAATCCCTAGTATCCAGTAATCGTATGCTTTCTCAGCTTCTATGTTTAGAACCAATAGTTGTGCAATCTTCTCAGAATACCTTACAGGCGTTCTCATAACCTGGATTCTTAAGCTGGTATCTATATCTACGAGGGTGTCTCCAGCGTCTGGCTGTGGAACTAGAGGATCACACCCAAATGTTTGTTCTCTTTCGAGCCCTTCTACAGTCATGTGGATGTTTTCTAGGGTAATCTGTAGTTTGGCTGACTTGACCAAAATGCATGTGCTTGGTCATCTTCTATGTTTAATCCTCTTAGCTGAGAACTGATCTGTTGTAAATCTGTGGTTGTTCGGAATACTTGTATCCTGAGATTTTGGTCTATGTCAACTATTGCTGTGACTAGGTTTGGTTGAGGCACGATTGGCTCAAATATATATTCCCTGGGCTCTTGAGGTCCCGTGATTGTCATACGAAACAAAATGCAAATCTAACTGTAACGAAGCAAATTCTAACTATGTGAAATAAATCTAACTGTATAACTTTTATTCTTCTAAGAAAACTTTTAATAATTTTAAGGAAAGCAAACTATTTTAAGCATATCTAGAAATAATAACTAAACAATAATTTGAAACAGACAAGATAACCGAGTGTAGTTATTTGCCTGTGCGATTTTGTAGAATTACTCTAAATAAAATAGTTTGTCTAATCTACCGGCAAGATTCTCGATCCTACCTCAGAAGTGAGGAGTGAATCATAGTTTCTCAGAAACTATCAATCCCCACAGCTTCCCTGGCAATATCGAGAATAGAATTTATTGAAATAAAGTGATTAACTACTCTATTTGATATGATTCTGACTAGAACTTTGAAATTTAAAACCTGGATTCCGCAGAACAGTGGCAAATCCGATGGTGTATGTGATCTCGTCCCCTCAGTATGATCTCCTCGTTCTTTCGTGTTCACGTGGATCCAGAAAAGCGTGTAATGCTAGCACCGATAGGAGTAGATTTTGGGACAAGGATAGCTTAGAATGCAGACCGAAAATGCGAGTAGGAGAGGGATAGTGCAAGAGTACAGAGCTTGGCTTATGCGATTCCTAGCGGGATTTCACTGCGAGCCATGCAACATGAAGTGACCAGAACCTGTAACTATCCTATACGAAGAGAAAAACCTGCAACTTTAATGGCTTCTTAAGTGATTCTGTTCCAATGGATTGGATAAAATAAAGACACTGCTTGCACAAGTTGGATATGTGGCTTACCAATAGCTGAATAAAGCTAACTAGGCATATAATGGATTGAACTAAGAACTCCAAGACACAATAAAAACAAATCTATAACAAAGGGAAATTGAGAGGCAAGCTTCTAAGCTGGATTGCGATGAGATAACAAAGCCACGGCTTGCACAAGATGGGTGCTGTGGCTTACCAAATAATTTGAACAATACTAACCAAGTATGAAATGAACTATGCTATCAATCCTAAGCAAGGTGATGAGACCAAACCACTAAAAATCGAAGACTCTAACAAAAATGGTGGCCATTTTCCTCGGACAAGCTATGCATTTATAGGAATTCTAACACTCAAAACCAAAACCAAATTGAACTCCTAAACAATAAACAAAGGAAAAACACTATTCTAGGGGACCAAAACATAAATGCATGCTCAAGTCGGCAAAGAAAAGTGGTGAATCGTGATATTTCACGCGAGTCACATCAAAAGATCGTTTCGGAAAATGTGCATGCAGGACCGCCGCTCGAGCGGGGCGGCGATTCTGAGACCGCCGCCTGTTCGGGCGGCGGTCACGAGACCGTTGCCCTACAGGGCAGCGGTTTCGTCACTGAAGGTCAAGAGGCCAAGGAAAGAGGGAAAAGGGGAAAACAAAGGGCATGGGGCTAAGCGGGGCATGCGGGATGTTAACGCATGCTCTGAGGGCTTTTTCGGATCCCGAACACCTTGCGAGGAGACCTGTATCATCATCGGGGCACTTGTTACACTTTTCGGCGATCACGAGTACCTTACAATTTTGGGTACATATAGGAATCCTCCTTGAAAACCCCTTCCACGTGTTCCTCCTTTTGTGCACTCCTCATAATGGTAATCATTATCCTTGGAACCACTTTGGCGATCTTTGGCAGCTTAGCACACCCCATGATCAATGGCCTCATGTATCTAATCAATGAGCCTACAATCCTTAGTATCATGGGTTGTAGAGGTGTAAATTTTACAATAACAAGATACATTCTTCCTAATCATGCGTTGTAGCAAGGGACATCTACTTGCATCATGGTCCCCATGAAAAATTTCACAATCCACTATCAAAGTGCGTACCATCCTCTCGAGGGCAATTATCCTTAACATGTCCCTCTATTTCACAATTTGTGCACCACAAACCACTATGAGTCTCATGGGCTGTGTTTGCAGATAATTTTTCCAACTACTTTTCCATAGCAACAATCTGAGCCTCCAAGAGTGGGATAATGACAATATTAATGCTACCAACAATGTCGGCATGTAGGGAAGCTTCCAATACTTTTTGTGGGTTTGTAAAAGTTTTATGAGACAAGGCCCTTCTAAAAGGGGTGATCAATCCTCCAACAAACCACTTGTGCATGTTGAGAAGGATGAATATCATATGATAATTTAGACAAGAGAGTTTTAAAATGCGTATCATACTCCCACACACTCTCTACCATTCCTTGTTGGATCTCGTTCAAAGCGCTAATGCTCTTATGCTCAAACTTAGGAATGTGGAATTCTACCAAGAATGCATTCTTTAAAGTAGTGTAGTCCACCACCATTTGATGAGGATCATACTTCCTATACCAGCTATGTGTGCGCCCTTGCAATGTGGTTACAAAATGACTAGCCTTCTATTTTGGGGTTGTGATACCCTTTACACGCCATAGCAGTTCACACTTATGAACATGTTCAAACATCCTCAATACCCCTAATAACGGTAAATGCAGAGACATTTCAAAGAATACTTGAGGTGGTGGCTGGAGTCCCTATCCTCTTGAGCCAGAGCCTTGGTTCCCCGGTGTTTCCTCCACCACCTAATCCACTAGGTCCACCGGGTCCTATGCCTCTAGAGCCACTGGATCCACCAAAACAACCGGGTCTAGTAGGGCTTGTAGCAGCGGTGCGAAGTTCCCCCATAGTCCCACTGAAGTGTGTGCCGATGGTTTGTGATGGTGCTTCACTACAACTCCGTGCCCCATGCTACTCCTTGATGCGAGACAAAAGGCTTGTACACTTGCTCCTTGTCCAAAGACTCCTCCAAATACTAGAATATGTGCAGCCATAGAAGAAGGAACTGTAAAGTTTTACCTTCTAGGAGCGGATCTGTCTCTTCTACTAATATTAACTGGGTCAATAACACTTCTTCTTGGTTTGGGAAAACCAAGCACTAGGCTTGGTCACTAGGTGGGTTCATATATGTGCTGATGAATCTCCTTTCTCCATGAGATGAACTCTCACCATAAGCCAAAGGGGTATCCCTCACAACAAACCCTTGTGTATCCGAGAAGGATGGATATCATATGAAAATTTAGAATAAAGATTTTTAAAGCATGCATCATACTCAACACACTCTCTGTCATTCCTTCATGAATATCCTTCAAAGTACTATGCTTATGCTCTTCTTCTCGAACTTAGGGATGTGGAACTCTGCCAAGAATGCATTATTTAAGGTAGTATAGTCCACCACCATTTGATGAGGTTCATACTTCCTATACCAGCCTATGCATCTACCCTTCGCAACATGGTTGCAAACTAACTATCCTTCTATTCTGGGGTTGTGATACCCTTCATGCACCATAGTAGTTCACACTTGTGAACATGTTCCACAACATCCTCAATGCCCCTGTAATCTAGAAAATGCAGAGACATTTCAAAGAATACTTGAGGTGGTGGCTAGGGTCCTTGTCCTCTTGAAATTGAGCCTTAGTTCCCTCCGGTGCTTCCTGCACCATCGATCCATCACATCCACTAGGTCCTATACCTCTAGAGCCACTAGATCCACCAGAACCACTAGGTCCAATAGGGCCTATAGGAGCTATGCCAAGCACCCCCATAGTCCCACTGAACTATGCACCGATGGTCTATGATAGTGCCCCACTACCACTACTTTGTCGTGCCACTCCACGATGCGATCTTTGAAAGCTTGTACACTTGCTCCTTATCTAAAGACTCCTCCAAATATTGGAATATGTGCAGCCATAGAAGAAGGGACTATAAAATTATATCTCCTAGGTGTGGATCTGTCTCTTCCACTGATATCAACTAGGTCAATAAGACTTATTCATCATTTAGGAAAACCAAATGCTAGGGCTCGGTCCACCTGCGTGGGTTCAAATATGTGCCAACGAATCTCCTTTCTCCATGTGATGAACTCTCACCATAAGCCAAAGGGGTCTCCCTCACGTGCTTTCCAAGATGGGGTAGACATGAGGCGCTCGTCAGTTTCACATCCTCTGCGTGAACCTCAACTCCTTCCCACAATGTTTGTCTCCATAGATCCATCACACTAGTAGCCTCGCGTCATCTAACAATCTCCCTTTCATGTGCTTCACTATACTTGAGCCATCTCTCTTCCCTCTCCTTCTTTGTCATGATATCTGTCATCTTCCTCCACCCAAGCTCCCTTACCCAGCACTCAAAATGGTTTAGCTAGCCATTGGGAAAGCTTCTAAACTCATGGTAACCATTAATATATTCATAGCTATAGGAATAACATGTAGAAATGTTCTTCTAGGTTCTCAAAGAAATTCAAACTCAGTAACCTCCAGACAAGAATAAGTGGAAATGGTGTATTCCAGAGTGTAACTAGTCAAGTACTCTTCTCCACCAATGATCTACAACATGGGTCCACATCAGATCTACATCCTGCAACCTTTGGTAGTCTTCTTTAGTCCATACATGCAATCCATAACACCAACTTGATCTAGATGCATAGGTTGAAAGCCATTCATATAGTTCTACTGGGAAGAAACAGAAGAAGGTCTCATATAGATCATGGTAGAGGTTCTCTTCTACCCATCTACATGCATTAGACCCAGGTCCAGTGCTTTGAATCTCTAAGAAAATTCATCCTTTGTGCTCTTGAACCATGATTCAACAATTTCCAATGTCAACCACTCTATCATTACTCATTACACAGATCATGATGTATGTTATATCCCACTACAACTTTGAAAAGAGGTCCCCAGTAACATAACCAAGATGTAGTCATTTTTACTTCCATCACAAAAGGAAGGAACCCCATGCGTGCTGGCCTATCACCCAATAGAAGCTGAGTGCTCACCCGAGGTACGCATGGGTACCAAGTCTCTCTTTTATGTGATTTTATTGGGAAACATCATTTATGATTAGTGTAAGAGTTTTTATGAGGAAGGTTGAAACATACAAGGACCATAGGTCTTAACGGCCTCTAGATCCTTGCACTCACCTTAGGTCGAGTACTTTAATAGAATCCGAACATTCATTATGACAAAAGAATTATACAAGCATTCATACATAGCATGAAAGGAAAGAGAACTCATATGAGAGAAATATGCATTAAAACCATTGATATCCATGTTTATGTATAATAGGTAACCTCATTATATCCATTGATTTATTATAGAGTGTCATAGAGAGAAGACCGCAATCATGCATATCTTTGGATGTATGTAACTAAGATAATGTAAAAGAAAAATTACAACTCCATGCTTAGTACATTCTTTTCGAATACAAATATCCACTCATAGTAATTCTGCAGAGCACCGCTCAATCTATAACCCGCTATACCTCATACTTGTATCTCTTTTACTCTACAAGAAATTGTATTTATAATTCTCCTACACTGCCAACTCACCTTCTAGTGTCCTCAGATCCTGTGCTAAGTGTCAAATGTGGTCCATGTGAGCATGCTTCTCCAAGGCCTGGGCTTTCCACTTTACCTCATGATGTTCTTCTAGAATATTCCATCCGAGGCATGCTCTTTCCTAGGCCAACCTATCACCAGGCTGACACCTTATCCACGCGCAACCGATCATGTTTTTCACATGTTCTACCTTGGGTGCTCAAATTGACTAAGTCCCGAGCCTCCTTTCGCATGTCACGCATGCTATGTTCTTCCCTAAACCTTTCTCTCATGCACTTTTTCCTTACACACCTTTTCATAACTGGGACCCTATGCGCCTATGCACCTTCATACTTGGCCAATATTCCCGGGGTCCAACAATGGAGCCCTAAAATTGGTTGAGCCATAGAGTGAGCTTTTGATTTTTTACACTAAGGAAGAAGGTGAACTGGTCTGTAATTACTATGATGAAGAATGTAAATGGATCCCCCTCCTCCATCCCCCACTTCTTTGGGGATATTATCCCTTTCAAGACTTAAATAAGAGACTTAAGGATTACCATATCCCCCATGATAGAGCTTAGGATGAGTTGATTTAGAGAACCATGGATTTGGGGGAGTATGGTGTTAAATCTGGTTACTTGTTAAATTTTGAACACATTGAACCCAACACCCTCTAGAGAAAGGTCTAGAATAAGAATCTTATTCCCAAAATTAATATTTTCTTTTGGGAAGTGGTTAAAGGTAAGATTCTAACTATGGACAGTCTTAGAAAAAGAGGAATGATCATAATCAATAGATGTAGCATTCAGAATCGTATTGAATAATATATTAAGAAACTTTTCCTTGAATATCCCTTCTCCTTTCAGAGTTTTCTTTGTTGTCCTCGAGTATTTTTAAGGTACACATGGTCCTTTCTAGAGATGCGAGCCTTCTTCCTAATCAACGAGTTTCAATTTTTAGAATGTTCTGGTTCAAGAAATTTGGAAAATTTCTCTCCCTCACATGTTATAGGGGTTATGGCTAGAACAAATAACATGATTTTCAGGAATAAGGTGTCCATCTTGGAGAAGGTGATTGAAAAGGTGAGATAATACTTTAAAGAAAATTCCTGGATTTTTAAAGTTTAAACAAGATAAAAATTACCTAGATTGGGAAAAAGACATTCTAAGGAGTATGTATATCATCCCTAATATCCGAAGAAGAAGAGGGTTAATCAAAAGGTTAAATGGGAAAATCCCCTAGATGACAAAAGCCTTCAAGCTCAATTTAAATGGCTCGGCTAATCTACATAATAGTGTTACTGGAGGAGGGGGTTTGATCTGTGAGCACAGAGGAAGTTGTAGCAGTGCTTACACGGGACCCATTAGTAATCATACCAATAAAATTTATGAAGCTAAGGCCATGCTCTGGGGGGTCATGATGTAAAAAGATCTAGGATTAAAATCCATCATCATAGAAGGGGACTCCCTGTGTGTGATTAATGCTCTCAAGGATTAGAGTAAGTGTGGGTGGAAGCTTAGTAACATGATCAAGGAAGCTCACATAATCTTAACATCATTTGATGAAGTGGTCATTCAACACATTTTTAGAGCTAGCAATAAACCCATGGACACCTGTCAAACCAAGGTAATGACATGGCAGAATTGATGATGTGGACAGGGACACATATCCATAGGAACCCATTAATAAGTTGATTAATGATGACACGAACTAGGAGGCAACTTAATGATGATTACCAAGTTTCTCACACTTGGGATTTTGAAAAGACCTTTCTCTTTTTATAATGGTTACGATTCATTTCATCTAGAATTTTCTTAAGTTTTTGATATTGGTGATGAATTCTATGTCCTCAAAGTGATAAGGTTGAAAAATCCATGGGAGGAGATAGGGTCTGCACCGAACCCACTACCTTCCTTTACTTGAAAAATGACAATGTCTTGTGGAAAATTCTACACAAAGGGGTCTTCACCAGGTACATTTGTCGTCTAAAAGGTAATGACCCTGCTCTTTCTATGTATTTTGGCAACACTTGGATTGATGGTGGTTTTAATTTTAGAGGGGTTGAAATTAGTGTCTCTGAGGCGATATTACTGAGATAATGGGTTTGAAAATGGAGGGCCTTAAAATTTTCAAGGATAAAACTCGTGAAAAACATGAAATTTCCACTTTTTTGAAGAAGGTGAGAAACTTGTGGCTTAT
Organism: Taxus wallichiana var. yunnanensis; assembly: GCA_018340775.1. NCBI lineage: Eukaryota > Viridiplantae > Streptophyta > Pinopsida > Cupressales > Taxaceae > Taxus > Taxus wallichiana. The sequence goes on from CM031242.1 coordinate 74,847,902, forward strand.
GATGATGGTATTACCTGTACCTTCCTTCCTGAACAATGGACTAATTTATGTCTGATGGTCATGAAATAATTGACCTTAGAGGGGAAATTTAGGAAGATTTTTTCCCATCATCTATCTATTTTTAACTTCTTTTACAAAAACCAAACTATGAGATTAGCCTTCTTCTTCTATAGGTCTCTGCTTTCCACCATTGAGAACTTTAAAAATAAGAGAATTTATATCCCTCTCCATCATGACTCAATTCGTCTCTTAGTCTAAAGAAGCCCACCCATTATACCTTCCCAAACCCGGTGATTAATAGAAAACCCGAGTCAGATCCACGAAACCCTAGCTTGAGTCCTTAACAATTTGAAGAAAGGAAAGGGATTGACCCTAATGATGAGGTTTTAGATGTCCTATGCTATTTAAAAATGGTGGTCGGCTGTGTGGAGGAGAGTTATTGTAAAAGGATCGGGATTTCTGGATTGGGATGCTAGACTACTATGGGCAGAATCAATTGCTGATACCATCCTAACTATTAACACGAGCCTCATTCAAGAATTGAAGAAATTCCAACACAAGATCAAGGTACAACATAATAGGATTGGGTGTATTTTGTTATGTATGAACAAAAAAGCTCTATTTTACAAGATCAAGTGGCCAAGGTGAAGAGTCATCCCAAGATGAGACTCGTTTTTAGTAGCTTGGATAGTAAGGATTCTGATACGGATGAGGGCTATGACAGAGAGGAAGTGAACACCCAGGATAAAGAAAAGGATGTGGATGGCATAAAGGATCCTATGATCGCCCTGATTGAGGAAAAAGAGGAAAAAAACCAAAGCGTGTTATCCTATAAGTGGCTGACAGGAAGGATGGCGGGTTGAGTACCAGGGCTCACAACAAGGCCACAAAGAACTAATTTTTGACCTTTGGCTATCCTTTCTCTTTTGTTTCCTATTGGTTTCTCTTTGGTGGTTGTTTGTCAAAAACATTAATGGTAAATATACATACCTTGTTAGTGTTTGGTCTTTTTTGTGGATTGTCGTCAAGTCTTTTTGACTTAACCTCCATGGATTGTTGTTGGTTTTTGTTTAAGACTAGATTATTTTTTGTTCGGGGTTTTTTTGGTCCCTTTTTAAAACCAAACTCTTTTTATCTTATCTAAAAAATATATATAACAACAAAAATAAAATTAAAAAATTACGAGACAAATCAAAGAAATATATCAATGACACAAAAGAGATGGAAAGGGATTACAAAGGTTTCATTAGGGCATAACAAAATGTTGTTTAAAAAGAAAAATAAAGGGAGCATAAGAGTTTCATTAGCATGTCTGAAGTGTAAATCACACGAGACAAATATGTAACATATTGGTTTTCTAGGACACTCAATTGGAATGATCTCTCAAACAAATAGTTGCACAAACCCCTTCAATTTTGTTAAATTGCTATTTTAAAAATGTATTAATGAATTTGATAAATTGAAAGTGTATGGTAGATATTGTTGATAAATACATGTTCTAAAGTTATATGGAATAATTTTGTGTTTATCTCCCTTGTTTTTCTTCCATTTAAAATTGTCAGTGTGATCCTCTCAGCAACCTAATAAATACATGTACCTCAAAGCTCATAAATATGTGTACCGGATTAAAAAATCATATTATTTCCAATGCATCATATTTTTATTGCAAAAAAATTCAAAGCCATATGCTCGACTCTATTGTCTTTTTGATTTCTCATATTTCCTTCCCATCGAGACCAAAAAAGTAGAAAACCTAATCAATTTTTTAGAATATCTAATAAACTTTCATTACGCATTTCACGGGATATTGAAATCTTAAAATTTGAATTTCCCCCTCAATTAGCAAAAAAGAGCGAGAGGTTGAAATTTTGAACCATCTCAAATATGGGGGAAATGAAATTTGAAAAACCCTTAGGGAAAATAAAATTTAGGGGGAAAATAAGATTTGAAATTACTTTTTAAATAAGCATTAGCTATTTTTTTACCTAGTTACATAAAACTAATTACATTTAACTAAAAAAATATTAAACTATTTTGTTTAAAACAATACTTTTTCCATCAATGTTGCTAGATATTGTTATGTTACTTCAAATTAAAATAATATCAAGAAGGAAGATCTTGATTTTTATAAGAATCTCTTAAATGATAAATCCTCTTTATCCTTTGAGGAAAGACATACTTTTTGGACTCTATTCCTCAAGATATTTTAACTCCAAAAGATTTCAGCATTCTTAGGAAACATGCAACATTAGAGGAATTATAAAAGGCATATTCTCTATAGAAGGAGAAATATCCACGGGCCTTGATGGGTTCTCTGCTAATTTTTACCATAAATTTTGGGATATCTCCATTGAATATATTCTTAAAGATACTAATGAATTCTATAAGACAGGATACTTCTGAAATAAATTATTAACACTTTCATATTTTAATCTCCTAATAGGATGGAGGCTAAATATTTCAATCATTTCAGACCTATTATCCTCATAAAAATCTTCAAGAAGATTCTAACTAGTCAAATCCAACCATTTCTCCCTCACCTTATCTCCAAATAGAAGGGGTTTTGTCAAGGTCAGGATTATACAAGATGGTGTTGTGATGGTGCATGAAACCATCCATTATATGGAGAAAATTAAAAAAGTAGGCATGGTCTTAAATCTAGACATGAATAAATTCTTCGATAGAGTTTCTTGGTTTTTCCTTGATAAAGTGATGAAGAAATTTGGTTTAATGCTCATTATAGGAAGATAATTACAACATTTATTTCAATTCCCATATTATCTATGTTTATCAATGGCACCTCGGTAGGATTATTTTCAAGAAATAGAGGTATTTGGTAGGGAGATCCCAATTTCCCTCTCCTCTTCATCTTTCTAGAGTTGTTTCTTTTGGTTACCTCAATGGATTCAAACCCAAATCTCTGGAAATCATTGTTTCTCACCAAAAATTTTCTAATGATACTATCCTTCTACCTCTTGCCTATCTTCTGGAGGAAAAAATGATGAATACTATTCTCAAAACTTATGAGGAGGCTTCAGGCTAGTAGAATAATTTTGACAAAAGTTCTCTCTATTTTTTCAACACTCCTTCAAGAAGGAAAAGGAAAATTTCTCAGATATTGGGTTGTGAAATCAACTTACTCCCCACCACTTATCTTGGCCTTCCTCTTAGTACTAACAAAGTATCCTTGAGTGATTTTAATTAAGAGCATGCTTCAAAACCTCCCTATCTACATCATGTCTTTTTCTTTATTCTTGCTTGTGTTGTTGAGTTGAGAGAATTCAAAATAAATTCTTGTGGATGGGTATGAAAGAGTAAAATAGATTCCTTTTTGTGGCTTGGGATAAGGATTGCACCAAAATAAGTGTGGGAGGATTGGGAATCAAAAATATCAAAAAAATGAATGTTTCTCTTATCTCCAAAATGAGTTGGAGGTTGCTCAAAGAGGACCACCCCTAGACCAAACTTATCAAAGCCAAGTATCTTGATCAAGGTAAAGCCCATGATTTCCTTAAGAACGATACTAACCAGTGGCTCTATTTTTGGAACAATCTAGTTAAGAATAGAAAAAATCTAGAGGCTAGCTATAAATGGAATCTAGGAAATGGGGAGGATATTAAATTCTGGGATGAAAGTGGGAGGATTTTCAAAATCTTACAAACAACTATAATTGGGAGTAACTCAAATTCAGCTTCAAAACAGATATTGGGAAGAAGGTTAGTGACTACATCTATAGTGTTGATGGAATACCTCAATGGAAGACTTTAAAATATGATATTTCTGATCATAAAGATCTCATTATGGATTTGTAAAATATTCTCAGTCGCATCCCAATCATCCAGATGAAAACTAAAGATGAGTTTATTTGGTACCATTCCTTTGATGGGGATTACTTTTTGAGAATTAGATACTAAGTGCTTTCCCTAGAGAAATATTTGGTTCAAAGAACTCACAAAATCAATCAGTTCCTATGGTTGGTTTTGAAAAAGAGTATCCTTTCCATTGATAACCTCATTAAGAGGGGATCCACCATGCCTAATAGGTTCTACCAATGAAAAAAAGATAATGAGTCAGTCCATCACCTTCTCTTACATTGCCCTACTATTATTTCTTTATAGAAGCTTATATTTAGTAGATTTGACATAAGTTATAAGTTTCTAGATGATATTTTTCAAGCCTAGGAGTAGTGGTAGCCTCCTTTCAAACATGGCTTGCTCAGGAGGTTTTGGAGTATTATTTTTCCACACACCATTTGGAGAATCTATATGGCTCACAATTCTCTCATTTTCAGAGATAAAAAATCCATCAAAAGGATCCTTAATGAAATCGTTGTTGTAGCCAAGGAAAACATCTTAAAATTTAAGCCTTGTAAGAATTCCAAGTACCTGAAAGAAGTGGAGAGGTTCTTAAGTTCTGGAATATTGAAATTCAACAGGTTCAAATTATATCTCCCAACATTGATAGGTCTCTTGTTTAGTGGATTCCTCCACATGATGGATGGCATAAATTAAGTTTTCATGGGGACTTTAAGGGTAACCCAGGTGTAGATGGAGGGGGTGGTATTATTAGAAATCATCATGGACACCCCATTGCTACTTATGTAGGTCCTATGGGAAAAATCAAATCACTATGTTGAGGTCCTCACCACTCTCTCAGAATATGAACTACCAGGAATCTCAAGGTGAGAAATTTAATTATTGAGGGAGACTCTATGAACATTATAAATAACCTTATAGGCTCTCAACCCCTAGCTAGACCATAAAATAATTTATAAATGAAGCCAAGGCCTTATGTAAAGGTTTTACAAACATAAATATTCACCATGTTTATAGAGAGGGGAATGGTGCGGTTAACACACTAGTGAATGATGGAGTCAACATTAATAAATTTAAAATTTGGTATGATTATGAGGATATCTCTCTCGTAGTAAGAGAAATAATTTTTAAAGAACACAAGGTCACCTATCTCTCTAATCATGATAATCCAATAGATTTGGCACTTGGAGGGTAAAGATTTTTCGTACTCCCAACTTTTGTCAGTTAAACCTTTCAAACGGATATTTTTCATTATTTTTTGTTCCTTGGTTTTGATATAAGGGGTTTTAAGATGGTTGTGAACTATAAATGGAAATGTTTGGAAGCTTTAGAACACCCCTATTTCATCATTATTGTTTTAGAGCCACTTTCTAGATATGACCAGAAATTCACTTTGCTCTATCTACGAGCTTTAATTTCAAAATTGGGGTCCTCCTTATAGATTGGAACTTATTTTGATCCATCCTAGAAGAAGAATGCAAAGTTATGGAAATCCCTAAATGTGGATGGTTTAATGATTTTATGCAAAGAATATAAGGTCATGAAATTCACATCTCTCTAAATTTCACCCATAAATGGAAAGACAGAGTAATCACTTTCAAGGGAAAATATTTTACCATCATTGAGGGTTTGATCTCTTTCATCACTAGTCTGGGTATGGAAGGGGTTAAATTCTATCATAACAAGTTTGAAAAGGAAGTTGAGGAGAAACATTTTGTGGATGGAGATGAAGCTCTTCAAATTGGGAAGTCTGGTATTCTCTTCTCTTCTATCCCCCCGTATGGTGAAGTTGATAAAATGGTTATGCGCTACATCACCCTGGAAAGATGATTTTCAACGTTTCCACTTCATCACTTGGAAAATTTTAATCTCTTTAGGCATGCTTCCAAGGTCAGGTTTCCCTACTATATTATGCATTTAATAAAAATTCGGTGCGTGATGTTCAAGCCCATTTGAGGAATCTTCCCCTACGTCAAGGTGTGATATTCCTCTTATTAGATTTAACGGGGATAAATAATCCATAGATTACATATCCACCATTAAATATGAGTTTTATAGATTATGATATGCATTCAATCAGAAAAAAATGTAGCTTCAAATAAATAGTGAATAACAGAGCATAATGAGCAAGAGATGAAAAAAATATAAAGCAATAACAAGAGATAGATAACAAAATATTTAAGAGGAGAAACCCGAATGAAAAAAATCCTTTGGTAAAACACTATCTTTATTAATAATTTATACAAGTTTATCCTAATTATTGAGCACAAGGAATATAGCTCAAGTAGAAGAGTGCATAAGGATTGGGCCCTCATAAACAAGACGCGCTTGAAGGTGCATATTCATAGAGGAACATGAGCATGCCAGAACAATTTGAATTCAGGACTTAGCCACTTTTGCGGGTCAAGGCTATTTTGGAGATGGAGTGTTGAGAATGTGATAAACATGAATATTTTTAGCTCGCATAAGGCTATTTTGGGATATGTAGAAATTCGAGCGCCATGCAGGGTCTTGATCTAATAATAGGATTTCTACTTAGAGTTAACTATAGGAAATCTATTATTAGAGCACTTGCATGCTTTTTTATTCCCTTATAAAGGCACATGGCTATTAGTAGAATTTATCCTATGTTTAGAAGGTGTATGAGAGGTGAAGGTAAACTCCCCCCTATATATGTATTGATTTTCATGAATTAGAGGACACTAGTTATTATAGATTTATGTTATGGATTTGCTAGCACGCATAACCATGAAGATTATAACTTGATTGTATGAAGCTTCTATGTTTTATAGTATTTAATATAATGGATCATATTGGTTGGATATTGGTGTTTTATGTCATTGAATCTTATTCGTGCATGGTAAATCTCATGTTAATAATTTTTTAGTCAATATTTCATATGGCTTAGATCTAGATCTAGTTCATGCACTTTGGTTTACTTAATTACCTATTATGGATCTGAATATATACATGCAAAATCATGCTAACATCATAGAAAAACAACTATAAAGAGGTACCTATTACAATTACGTGCTTGGTGAGCGATCAGTTCTATATGAGTGATGTGTCAACACGCCTTTGGATTTGTGGGTGTATTCTAGGCTGCGTCATTAGTTTCATTTCGGGATCTCTTTCTTAGCTATTTTCAGGATGTTGCATGATGAAGACATACCAATTGACCTTGGCTAGTATTGAGGAGTGGTTAGTAGATCTAGAAGAGGAGTATGCTCATAGATTCAGCACCGGACTTGATTTTAATGCACGCACGTGGGTCAAGTAGAATTTGTATGACTACTTATATGTGAGATTGTTATCTTCCCTATAGAATTGTATGAGTGGCTAGCTGCTTATACGTCATAGAGGAATTGGAGGTTTTGCATGATTTTTGTACATAGGAATAATTTCAAGCCTTGTATGATGCAAATATGATTTAGACGTGCTTGGTGGATGTCTCATTCTATGGTTTTTGAAAAACTATATTCTAGAGTATGCGCTTTGACTTAATCTTGCCCAGATGTTCTTTGAGTTTCAATTTTTACACGAGCTTAGAGGATCGTATTTACAGTATGCCATTGGTGATCAAGATCCCGATTATAGTCTTAGATTTGGAAAATAATCCGATGACTAACTAAACCCCACCATATGTGGGGGAGGGAGTAGTTTTGGTAAGGATGACATACCTAACGACAAAAATACAAAGGGAAGAAAGGTGGCTTAAGTTCAATGAAGTGCATGAGATGGATCTAGCGAAGAAATGTGAAGTTGTAGAACAAATGGAATTGTGGAGAGAGATATATCATGTATGGAACCCTCTTCAACATTAGATCAAAGTGTCTTTGGTAGAGATGACATGGGCGCAGGCATGCATTAGTAACCAACAAACTAGTGTGAGTAGTAGAGTTGTAGTAGATAGAGTTAATTTATAGTCAAGTTTAAGAGTTAATCAAGGAGCTTATTCATCTATGACACAATCGTCATCTAATTTATTTGGAGGACTGTTGGAGGTATTATTTCTGACGCATCGTTAGCACATAACATAGGTGCGTAAAACCTTGACATCACATCAAGAAGTAGTGCAACTTTGTAGACTATGGGGTTCAATTTAGCACAACCATTGGAAAACAGTGTAGTGCATCTTTCTATCCATTACCTACCGTATGGGGTGGATCAAAAGGATCGAGTGGCTTGGGTGCTTTGTTGGATCTAATATGTCTCTCTGTCTTCCAGAGTATAGAGGTATTGCATATGTATCTGAGAACTTGCATATGTGTGATATACTATGATGGGAAAAGGGATTATAGCTCCAGAGTGCAAGGAAAACTAGTTCACAACTATGTTGCAATGATGAGCGCATAGTTGGTATAAAAAATTCAATCTTGATAAGAATTGTATGGACTATGTGTGCAAGAATCAATTAGCCTTACAAGTAAAATCAAGACTAACACCTAATAGCCTCAATACAATGCTAAACTGAAATCTATGCACCATCATTCTTAGAGCTTAAATAAGACTAATCTACCAACATATTTGCATTAGTACATGAATAAACATCAAAGTAATATGCTAAACAATTAATCTCTATCTCTATTGAATGTTAATCAATGGAATGCACCTATTTAGATCCTTAACAATGAAAAGGGTTTGATTGTATGTTTGAATCCCAAGGTTTCAAGATTGGATTCTTGTCAATCCATTACTACAAGACCATTTGAGATATCTCCATATGACTTCAAACTTAGATGGATGAATGCAAGAAATTAAGATAGCTAGCTCCTCCGATGGAAGAATTATCTAAGATGATAAAATGAATCTGATTAGGCTCTATGATCATTTAGGTGTAAGTGGAATGGTAAGAGGAGGGATCCTTATATAGCCCAATGGATAAAAGAATCTTTACATCCCTTTACATGTGGGATAATAGCTAGGTTGAGTTAGTTGGGGATGACTATGGTTGAAAAAGGGTGTTGAGTCAACCTTAGGGGAGTTTAATTTTTCCTATAGTGACTCATGGGGTTTGAGAGGATTTATTAATTAACCCAAGTGATTAATTAATAGGTGAGCAAGCTTTATAGAATATTTTAGAAGAAAAATTAGTATGATTTAGGGAATAGGAAGAGTTTAGACTAAATAAATGACGATTCATTTATCTAATAGAAGAGGAAACTTAATTAATTAATTCAAGTAGAAAGGGGTTTAATTAATGGAAGGTTATTAATTGTTGCCTTCACGGGATAGAAGAATCAATTAATTATCATAATGTAATTAATTAACGATGATAGAAGAGAAAGTTTTGTTATATTGACAATATGTCATCAATTTGTGGGAAGGGGGATAATTAGCACAATTTAAGTATTTAAATTGCTAGAGCTAAATTATAGGTGTCTACATTTTCCCCTCTTTGGGGTGGCATAAGTGATGCCACTTCAAAGATAGTAGATATGTAAAATTTTGAAGAGGTAGAAGGAAAAATTAGTAGAAGTGAGAAATGCCCCTAGACTATCGATGGAATGATGAAAGAAGGTGATTGACGATAAAAAAGATGAGAGAAATGGATAGAAGAATGGGTAGGGGAAGGATGCCCCAAGTGAATTAGAAGAATAATATGAATAGGTGAATAATTGAGAAGAAAGAGAGAAAAAGGTTAGGGAAGAACTAGTCTTGCATCGAGTGTAGAACAACTTTCTTATCATCATTTTTCTAAGGATCTACATCATGGGTCCTTATTAAAAATATAAGCATACAAAAAAAGTAGAATGACATGAAAAGTCATACTACGAACAATTTCTCATTTTTGAAAAACACCAACTCAATGTAACATACAAACAATAATGTAATACAAGAAGGAAATAAGCTCATTTAATAGGGAAATAAGTACAAAGGCATATAATCAAACCAAAAATAGTCAAGACGGTTGCATAAATGTTTTTTTATCAAGTCAAGATTCCAAAATGTCCGTGATTGAAAAAGGGTTAAAAAGGATGCCCCCTGGTAAGTGTACATGTGAGGGATAATGGTGAAGGATGCAAATTATAGTGATAAAGCATTGTGCATAATGAAATAGTACCAAGCAATGAGATGTGCCCCAGAGTACTAATGAAGCAAGCAGGCTAGCTTTGTAGATGGTTGTAAATCTGATGATTCGTGAGTCATTAAATTCATGAACACATGAAAATACCATAAAGATATGGGATGAATACCATGTGCAAGATACAAGTTTCAGCCACTATGGGCCTATCACCAATTTTTGCAATTTTTTTCATTTTTATGATTTTTAGGATTTTTGAAAAATGTTTAAATTTTTAGGATTTTCCATTTTCTTGATTTTTTTAGAAAATTTTGATTTTTGTAATTTTTTATGGATTTTTTATTTTTATGGAAGAAATAAGAAGGTATGAGATCACCTAAAAGTGATAAAATTGTTCCAGGGAGAAGAAACAGAGATGCTTGGGCAAAAACATGCCCAAACATGGTGAGAATTAGTTAAAAATTATTATTTAATAAAAATAATCATCACGATGGATAGAATAAGTGTTAAAAGAATCACAATGGTCAAAACATGTCCCTAGGGCATCGCAGTGGTGTAAAATGATGAGATATATACCTCTCCTAAGGGGGTAAATCATCGTGATCAGTTTTATTTGTTACCGAGCTCTACCAAATTTTTACTATGAGATACCATGAGCGATAAGCGAGATGGCCAGAGTTCGATCCACCAAAGACAAGCCAACACCATCTGAGAGTATGCCCAATATGATGACAACAAACCATTTATGAGTTCCCTAACGTTTCTTTGTCTATTTTAACATTTAATTTCACTACATTTATTACTATTAGTAGCTAGGTTAAAATTGTTTACGCAAAACCCGAGGCATGTATGCATCCTAAGGTTAGCTTACACAACCAAAACCAAGTATGCATAGGAGTGTATGCCAAATGACATATATGCATTCAATGGGGGTGTATGCAGTGTCAGGTAGAATTTGTGTGCACTTAGGCATACACATAGGGAAATGCACGTATGCATCAAAAGGACCTTGTATGTAATAGGGTTAGTTGGCGAGATGAGGGTACACATGCACACATGCACAAATACACATATGCGCCATGAAAGAAGCATACACAACCACATGAATATACACCAACGGAGGAATGTATATGCCCAAAGGGGCGCGTATGTGCCATGGGAGGGAAAATCCTAATTTTTCCAAATTTTTAGAGGAATTGTTAGTAAATGAAAAGAGGAGATATATATGAAAAATTAATTAGATAGAAGAAAATAGTAAGAATCAGAATTGAAGAAAGTTGAAACACATGTATTTCCCTTTTCATGTTCACCTATCATCACTTCAAATGAGGGAGTGGCATAACCAACTAGCCACTATAAAGACTGACTTCCATTCATGTGACCGATGGATGATTGTGATCTTGTTAGATGTGACTGGACTGTCTTATGCAACGTATATGCCTATGATCACCTTAGACCATGGTATCCTTACAGCCTTGGCCGAGAGATGGCACTTAGAGAGTTAGTGCTTCCAATTCTTGACAAGGCAGATGATAATTTCACTTGAGGATGTCTGGTTTATATTATGTGTTCCCATAGTTGGCCAGTTAGTTGAGTATACTAGAATATTACAAGGTGTCTTATTGAGGTGTTTGGTTTATTAGATATACCTCACCATAGGATGAAGGTTTATTTAAACTGTTACATTATAGAGCCATGTTTTCATTGCATTACTTTATATTAGATTGTGCTTGTCAATGGAATTCTTATCCCTAATAACACAAGTGCTACCTTTCCATTTGGCCTCATTGGAGTCATAGCAGGTTTACTATGATGCGAGAGATATTGCTGGGGTAAATGTATATTAGCACACATGTATTGGGATCTTCATCTTATTACATACCTCGGTTAGAATATTATGGGTCCAACACTTTTGTTACAGATTTGGTCATGGTACCACATAGCTATTGCTCGCACTGTAGGTGAGTTACGGGCTTGAGATCTCGAGGATCCATCTATTATGGGATGGGTTTCAATAGGTGCTGATATTTAAGGGAACACAGGTAACATCTACCACTATAGGAGAGAATTTGATGAGCTTACACACTAGATGATAGTGTGGAGGCCTTACCACTATTATCAATGAGCTGAGGATGTTGATGAGCTCAACGCAATGATGGTCGAACACTTTATGATAGGCAGCATGGGCTACATTATTGAGTATTATTACATGGACCAATGTTCCCAGTAGTTTGGAGGAGTTTAGGATGTTCCCAACTCAGACATATGGTATGCTCTTAGGGATTCCAAGAGATTTGACATGGGGTCGTATATTCAGTAGCCAAGGCCCGGGCCTTTTTGATTAGATGGTTCTACGGCGGTGGCTTCTATTAACACGTGTCAAAGATGTCAATACCACTATTTAGTATACTCCTTGGTATATGACGGTGTTATCACATTGTCTTACTATTTCTTAAGTAGCATGGGCCACAGAGGGTGGGTGGGATGATGTTGATTATGGGGAGGAGGATTAGGAGGAGGAGGAGGATGGAGGGTGAAAGGTTAGGGGATAAGGTCCTCCACACGTACAACAACATGTAAAGAGATAGCATGTCTGGGTATGATAGATTGAGATGCCCCAAATTAGCATGGTTGTAAGACTAGATGTCCCACTATAGTATGTACCAAGACAGATAATGCTATAGGGTCCTCTTGTAGGAGGAGTTCCATAGTAGTGGCCACCTCCTTACGTGTCGAAGGATGGTGGAGAATAGATGATGGAGGAGATTGGAGAGGTGATCGGAGATGGGGAATAGATAGCTGCACTTCAGTTGTAGCTTCAACAAGTCATATTTGTCCAACTACATGTTACAATGGAGAGGGCTACGCCATGGTATAGGTACAAAAACTCACAAATGAGTGGGATCGGGACGGGGAAAAGGTTCGAGACATCGATAGTTGAGTGGGATGAGGCTAGGGAATAGGCTTGCTAAGGAGGTGCTAGTTCCACATGGTTTCAACAGATACGAAAGATGACATACCGGATGTCACAAATTACAAGTAGCTTACAACAGGCACATGCTCGAGTCCTCACTATTATTGCGGGGATAGGTAGGTTTCCTTATTAACACAGCACAAGCTAATGTAGGCCAGGTTATAGGAGAGTGGGATGGTGCTATAGAGGTAGCCACAATAGTTAGACAGATAGATATGTTATCTAGTATCATGAGAGCCAGTGGGGAAGCTACCTATTACAAGGAAGCTTACCTCAAGGTAGTTCCAGAGGGTCAAAGGATTGCACCGTTTTAGCACTCATTCTTTGTTAGTGGGTGGGTAGGGAATAGATCCCACATGACATCTAAATCTATTTTGTCAAGACAAAATTTATTTTTGTAGTAGAGTACAATGTCGTGGCCTTCTCACCGTGAGTAGATGCCGCCTCCACTCCCTAGATCAAGCATCCTAGGTGAGGGAGAGAGAGTCATGGATGATTCCTTCTTGCTGATCATGTATTTTATATGATGCATCTAATGTACACCTCTTATGAAGGTTTATTTTTGATTGATGTACACGTATTATTTTTTTAATGCCTCGTGATGAAGGCTTATTTTGATCTACCCACATGATGGCTGGTTTTGTATCTAAATGATGTACATTTTGAGAGATACATGTATATTTGGAAATTTTACATTGATATTTATGATGATGATGATTATGTACCTTGTGTTATTGATTATGTATCACATGTTTATTGATTTCATGATATATCCGTAGATATTATCATTTGTTATTGCATATGATGTTGTTTTCATTTATTACACATGATGGTATGATGCTATCAGTGTGGGGGGATATATTTTAATATTTGAGATCCCTCTTTCCTCCTGTTAGTGCAAAATCACAGCACCCCTAGATGCAAATCAAGGTTCTAAATGATGTCTTAGGCATCCAGTGTGATTGCACAACATGGAAACCTCTCTCCAAGTGTGGGACTTGTGAAACTGAGAGAGGAATCTCTAGATTAGAGGCTGGTTCCTCAAACTCCTCTGATTAGATCTAATGCTTGCACAACTACAGAGGTTCAGATCCTAATCCTACTCTAAATTGTAAGGAGACAGAGATAGAAGTGCAAAAATTGAAACTAACTAAAGATGGTGATGCACCAAAAGGAGTGGTGAATATTTTTCTCATGCAAATAGACACAAACCAAAGATTGCAACATAAAACATACACAGGCTGATAAGATATAATTTAGGATGTAAAATGAAGCAAATAATACAAACAAAGGACTGAAACCCATTCACAAAGCTTGCATTATTATTTCTAATGTCAAAACCACTGTATTACAACCTCAGAGAGGTAGAAAAACTGTTAAAATATTTGAAGAGGTCTGACTCTTGCAACAATCACCTACTGGAGGTGAAAGAAGAAGTTTCTTTATGCCAAAAGTGTTCCCCTTTAGAAATGAGCCAAATCTGGCTTTTACATTGCATGGGTCGAGCCCAGGAGAGAGAAAATGTACAAAACATGGGAGCCCATTCCTCATTGACTACAAATGCATTAAATCAGCATGGAGGACCTTAAAAACCCATACCCTGTCATTTTTGACCAAATTGGAGGAGAGTGCGACCCATTCTACATTAAATTTAGTCGCTGAAATGTCATTTCTGGCCATGGACACGTACCAGAGCCATTTTTGAATTTTCTCTCTTGAAACTAAACCAAAATTAGAAATTGACCATGGAATCCTATAGATAATTTCATAATATTTCCAATGATATAAAGAACGTAAAAATCTCAGCTCTGGATCAAAAGATATGAAGGTCTGAAGTCTTAGGACAAAACGGCCCAAAAACGGATGTCGAGCAAAAATTTTAAAATTTGACCTTTTTGTATTTTGGAAAAAATTTCAAAAATTTCCACGCTCCGTTGGTCGGATGGCACGTGTCAGGTGCTGGTTCACCAAGCAATTCTCTCTCCTCCACCTTTCCCTAGGCTTTCCTTTGAAAATTTTGATCTTTTTTAACTTTTGGAAAAAATTTCATTTTCCCCCCGCGCCCCACCACCTGGGACACGTGGCATGCATTGATTGGTTGACAATGGCGTGGAGAAGACCTTTTCTTTTTAGTTTTTGGTCGAAGAACTTTTTCAAAACTTCAAGGTTCCCCGAGCTCCGCACTCCCTACTCCATTGGACACGCGTCCTATTTTTATTGGCTTGGGCCAACGCTCCAACTCGCTCACTTTAAAACTTGCATCGAACACTTAGCCAAAATTCTATTTTGCTCCACACACCATGAACTCCTTGGCCCTTAGGACACGTATCCTGTTTTGATTCCTCCACGGGCCTACCTGCTTTTCACATCCCTCACGTATTTTCAGCCCGGGTGTCCCAAACCATCTGGGACAAATTCCTCCGATTCGCCCGATTCGAGCTTCCCTGTCCCTCTTTGAGGCGAAGACATGTGGCATGATTTCATTGGCTCTTGGCTCTCCCAGCTTTCCACATCCCACGCATCCCTTTGTCCCAACTATCCGGGACAAAAGTTCCCCGTGCCGGCCAATCTGGGCGGTTTGCATCCTTTCAAGCGCCCTCACGGCCCGGATGTCCGCACTATTCACATGACAGATTAGTTAATTTTGTTTTTACCTTCAGCCAGATCGCCCTTTCACATCCCACGCATCCCCATGGCCGGATGTCCCTTTGCACAGACCACCCGGCACCTTTAGGCCGATTCGCGCCTCGACGTCCCAATTGTCTGCGAGGACTAGCACTTAGCCGATTTTCATGATTTTTTCTACCCTAAGCTTGTTTTTGCAAATTTTTCACCCGTTTTAGAACTTGCTCTTTTCTCCTTTGACATGAGAGTTAAAAATCCGAGGGGGCCCTAGAAACATAATTTTTTTCCTGAATCAGTCTATCTCGCTCGGGACCAAAGAATTTAATGCATGTCATCAAAATTACCCACGGGGTGAATTTTGGATAACAATTTGGCGACTTAGCGGGGTCACACCCGCTGCTAGGTAGAAGATACCGGTTTCTGAAGCATCCATTGGGCATGGAGTTATGAGATATTCTTTTTAGAACCCCTAACTCGACTCGAGTAATGTGTAAGCGGGAAGATGGAATATCACCCGATGGAAGCAAGGGCAGAAAAACATCTCCATGGACAACAAGTTGTGCCAAAGAACTTAGGAAAACAAAACTAACCTACAAGAAACAATGTGCACAAGCACTTGGAGGAATGAAAATCTAATCTAATATTTACAAGGTGGTAAATTTCCCTCTAGAAGCAATGCTTGAGATACATTCCATTGATCGAATCTGCAACTCTTCACCATCCAATGAGGCCAATTGGAAAGCATTGTTGTTCTTGCACTTCGTGACCATGTATGGGCCACTCCAAATGGCATAAAATTTTGAATGCCTTCCCGTTTTGCTCTATCCACATCCCATTTCAATACTAGATCTCCAACCTAAAAAGATCTATCCTTGGCCTTCCTATCAAAGTTCTTTTTGAACGAAGCTTGATCCTTTTCCATTGCTTGGGATGCCTAATTTCTGATCTCTTGTAGCTCCATCAGCCTATGCATACCTCACCTCCATAGGCTCAAACTCTAGCAACTCCAACTGCTTCATGAGTTCGAATGTTGGCAACTCAAGTGACATGGGAAAGATTTCCTCTCTTCCATAGACAAGTTTGAATGGAGAGTTACCTGTGGATCTTTTGGGAGTTATCCTATCAGCCCATAAGGCTGATTTCAGTTTGGTATGCCAAGACCTCTGATTCTCGTCAAGAGTCCTCCTAATGATCCTCAACAAGTTCTTGTTTGTAGACTCGGCCTGGCCATTACCTTGAGGGTAATAGTTTGATGAAGTGCTTAGGTAGATACCGTTCTTGACAGCCCACTCAATCACCTTAGATCCAATGAATGCCAATGTATTATCAGATATTATTGTAGCAAGTACACCAAATCTGGTTGTTATCCCCTCATAAAGGTCTAAGATGCTAGACTCATTTGCCTCTTTGAGTGCTACTGCTTCTGTCCATCTGGTGAAGTAGTCCGTGGCTATCAAAATCCATTTGTGCCCTTGGCTTGAATTGGGATTAATGACTCCAATGAAGTCCAAACCCCATTGCATGAATGGCTGGTCAACTGAGATTGGATGTAATGGAAGGGAAGTAAGTCTCTCTTTTCCTGTGAAGAATGCACAATTCTTACACCTCTTGATCCATGCATAGCAATCACTGAAGATTTTAGGCCAATAATAACCAACCTTCATGATTTTTAGAGCTGTCACTCTTGGTGCAAAATGACCACCAGCTGGTCCTCCATAGAACTCTACCAACACCCTTTGAATTTGATTTGTGCTAATGCACCTCAGCAGCACTCCATTCACATCTTTATTGAACAAAACTCCATCAACAATGGCATACGAAATAGCCTGCAATCTGAAGTGTCTCCTTTGGGTCTTGTTCATCTCCGGAGGGCATAGGCTTGTGCCTAGGAAGTGTATAATACCTTGGGTCCAACAAGGAGTGGGGGCAACATTGTCTTCTTCTTGATTGCCACTTGGCTCATGGCTGTCCTGGACTGTCAAAACAGCCTCTTCTTCATTGCATACTTCTTTTTGCTTCCCCAAAACCAGCTGCTCACACAATCCTTTCCCTCTTACCAGCTTGGTGATCTTGATCTCAATGTCATACTCCATGACACGGGTGATCCAACCTGCCCTTTTCTCATTCAAATCCTTGTTGAGGAGGAAGTCCTTAACCCCAGCGTGTGAGACCAGCAACTGGACCTTGTTGTTTGAGATTAAATGCTTGAATTTCTTCAAGCTTCTGATTACTACCAGCACATGCTTCTCAATAAAAGAGTACCTCACCTCATAGTCATCTAGGCTCTGGCTGAAGAAGGCAATTGGCTGCTCATCATTATCCTTGTTCTACTGTACCAAAATGGCAGAAATAGTGTCATTACCTCCAAATGCATAGAGGATGAAATCCTTGGAGAAGTCCGGGTTGATGAGAGTTGGTGCTTGAGAGATGGATTCTTTGATTGCTTCAAAACTCTCCTTGCCTTCTGCTGTCCACTTGAAATCCATGCTCTTCTTTAACATTTTGGTGATGGGCTTGACAAGGGCTGCAAAATCTGGGACAAACCTCCAAACAAAGTTTATCCTTCCCAAGAAACTCTGAAGGGCTTTCTTGTGGCTGGGAAATGGTAGTGATCTTATGGCTTCAACCCTCTCTGGATTAATTGCTAATCCTTCTTTGGAGACAATATGGCCAAAGATCTTTCCTTCATGTGCAAGAAAGATGCACTTCTTAGGATTAAAAGACACTCCAAATCTCTTACACCTCATGAAGACTTGTCTCAAATGAGAGAGGTGGTCTACTGCATTTTTGGAAAAAACAGTGATATCATCAAGGTAAATCAGCACCACGTTGTTAATCAAACCTTTGAATGCCATGTCCATTGCCCTTTGGAAGGTAGCACCAATGTTGGACAGCCCAAATGGCATTTTCCTATATGCAAAAGTTCCCCATTTGGTTGTGAAGGTTGTCTTGAACTGGTCCTCTTCCTTCACCATAATCTGATTGTAGCCTGAGTAGCCATCAAGTAGTGAAAACCTCTCGGAGCCAGCCACAACTTGCAAGATTTTCTCCATGGAAGGGAGTGGGTAATGGTCCTTGAGAGAGGCTCTATTCAAGTCTCTCGAAGTCAACACACGCCTAATCTCCCCACTCTTCTTTTCGATGAAACTAAGTTGGAAACCCAACTAGAATGCTTGATTGGGAATATGATCCTTGACTCAATCAGCTTGTCCAATTCCTTCCTCATGAGAGGCTCCATGTGTGGATTGACTGGTCTTTGTTTCTGCCTGATAGGCTTAGTATTTGGATCGAATTCGATGGTATGCTAAGCTAGGTTGGGATTGAAACCTTTTAAGTATTCATAGCTCCAAGAAAACTTGTCGGGAAATCTTGACATGCTATATGAACTCATACTTTTCTTGTTCGTTTTCATCCTTCCAATTTCCAATGGTTGATTCTCTTCTACCAAGATGGATACGAATCCTCTCTCTTACCCGAATGTTTGCTTTCTCATTCCCGAATCGATCATTGGGATTAAAAATGGACTCTAAAGTTATAAGTCCCTTGGGCGGCTTGTTAGTTCTCAGCTATACTACCGGTCACCATCGCCATTCCAATTTTTCTTCATTCTTAGCCGAGAACTCGGCTTCTTCTTGCAAGAAATGGATGATTTCTTTGGTCATTCTCAAACACTTGCCAACCGACATTGTTATCCTGCATGAAGGCCTCACAATCACGTGGATGTTTGGATGTACCTTGTCTTATTGAATGATTTCCACAATGTCAAAGGCTGCCTCTCTGCGCAAGCCCTGTCATTTGACTTGATTCTCTTTCCTAGGAATGGATTTGATGCCAAAACCCTCAAAATCTTCCATGAGGTCCCACACCCTATTCTTGTAGCACCTGAGTAGATCATTCTTGGCAGCATGCTATCCCTTGACCTAATTTACAATCAATTCACTATCCCCAAAGACTTGCAAGTTCTTTATTTTCTTCTTGATTACCCAATGCATCCCTTACACCAAGGCTTCGTATTCAACAGTGTTATTGGAGCATGCAAACTGAAATCTAAAAGCTGAATAGTACTTTATTCCTTTAGGTGAAACAAGCATAGCTCCACCTCCTACACCTTGTCTACTCCTTGATCCATCAAAAAACAACTACCATACCTCATTGTCATCTTTGTGGTTTGGCTTGGTGATGCTAGGAATAGGCTGATTTTCTTCGTGTATGCAATAGAACCCTAGCTCAGATTATTCCACTTCTTGATAAGGATCAAATGCATGTATCTTGTTTTCCCATTCATCGAGAGTTAGATCCGGGATGCTTCCAACCTTAGTGTCAGCTTCATCGGTGCTTGGGTGATCTTCTTGATCAAATGCTGAGCAATTGGCATTAATCTGACTTGGAGTGTAAGGCTCAATATGGAAGTTTGCAATAGGTTCTAACCTAATTGTAGCCTTAGTTCCATACCTTGTTCTGAACAACATGTGTGACCAATTAGCAGATAAATATCCCCCAATCTTGGCTGTGAAGTCCCTTGACAAGCATAGGGCAAAGAGTGGTGGAAGGTCTATGACTGATACATCTTGTAAAACAACAACATTTGGACATGCATGCAAGGTAAGAATCAAGTTTCTAATCACTCCAACTATTGCTACTGTTGTCCCATCCAGCTGTACTACCCCTTTGGATGTTGTTTCATACTGGAGCCCTAGCTGATCAACTATTTGTTTAGGCATTACCGAGCTACTTGCCTCGGAGTCTATCATGCAATTATGTACTAGATTATTTCCAATGATTAATGAAACATAGAAAGGAGGGGGCTTTAACATTTTACCTTGCTATCCTCCATGATTTCCCTCAGGCTGGGCAGCATTTGTGAGCACTTTGTCTTGCATCTAAACTTGCTGATTCGAAGTTGGCATCCTTCATGACAGCTTGTAGTAGATCTCTTTAGCCTGGGATAGATAGGGATTCCCACATTGATATATTGACGTTTGTCTTCTTCATCTGATCAATGATACTAAACGGTGATGAAGGATCTCTTTGTTGTCCCTTTGCTTGTACATTCACTCCTTGCACGTGGGCAGCAATAACTGGTATTTGAGTTGGTCTAGGAGCCGTTATTGGCTGCCCTTGTGCATTTGAAATTGGATTTTGCTTTCCAATCATTTGTGGAGCCATGGAAGGTCGTGGATTGGTTGGGGCTAATGTCCTGTTCTTCACCTAAATTCCTTCTTTTTGACCTTGTGTTGGCTGCAACACCTTGAGAAACTACCTGGTTCATGCCACAAAAATCCTCTGCTTGCCAATTTACCAATGTGGTGTCATTTGGGGCTGATTATTTGTTGGAATGTTTCTTGTTGTTGGTTGTTTCCTTGACTGCCCTCACCCTCCACACAAGTAGTTGTCTCCATCAATGCTTGATTAAAAGCACCATTGAAGCACATGGATTGGTTATGAGGCTCATTACATGGAAAACACCAATCATACTCTTGGGCAATGTTGTTTTGTGCGGGCACCAATGCCTTAGAGGAAGATATGGCATTTAGATTATAGGGCTGAAATGGTCTATTGGTAGGAGGCCTTGTTTGGTTCATATTTGTAATCGGATTAGGTGACCTTTGTGGTTAGTACGGCTGCTGTTAGGCTAAACTTGGGGTTGATAAGAAGGTCTAAAACCCTTGGGCCTCGCTGCCTTTTAGAGTAACCAGCTCATTGCCTAGGTTTTACAATTGCTTCATGACTTCTTTAAGCTCATTTGGGAACTTGGAGATGAAGTGGAAACTTCATTTGAACTCGATTTCTAGGAGTGGGAGAAGGAGCTAAATTAGGTTCTTGATTGGTGTTTGGACTCTCTAAACTTGGAAACAAGTGGCATGGGAGGTCTAGGGGCAAGTTTGCCAACTTGGATCAAACAATTTTCAGCCCTAATGGCAATGCTATAAGCCATAGGGATAGTTATGCCTCCCATGGACTGAATCAACATAGAAATATCAGAATTTAGAGCTTTGCGATAGATAGTAGAGAAAAGCACCTTCATTGTTGGCCTGACCGCCACTAGAATTCTCTTCCAAGTCTTTTGAAATCTGAAGTTGAAATCGGTCAGCTACTCATTGGGAGCTCTCTTGATGGTTGTCAGCTGCTCCAAAAGAGACAAGTTGTCTCCCTTCTCTCCAAATTGCTCATGAAGTGTTATACACAGCTGATTCCAATTTGTGATAGAACCACAGCTCCAAGGCTTCTAAACCATTGCAATGCTTTACCCTTGAATGAAGATGCAGTAACTTGATAGCCACTTGCATCTCACCGATTTCATGGATTACACAAAGGTTAGCAATGTCTTTAACATGATCACCGGAGTAGCTGATTTTCTCCGGTGAAGTACGTAATGTTCTTCAAGGCTGCAATAGGAATTGGATGTTGTGCATTGAGGGAAAGTGGGCTGCTGCTGTGAAGTTGACGTAGGGGTTGTTTTGTGCCATTCTAATTGGTCTTAAAACCCTTGTTGACTAGATGAAAGGCCTACCAGGTGGAGGAGTTGAGAGGGTTCTGTTCGGTGGAGATAGAGACCTTCGAATCCTTCTTCCTCTTTGCCTTCTTCTTTGAGATAATTGTAGGCATTCAAACAACACTTCTTCTTCTCCAACTCTTGACCTTGTGGTGATTCTTCTCATGAGTTTTCAGGCCTGCACTACTAAAACCAGTTGATTCTTCCCCTTGGAGTCACCAGATATGCAAATAATAGCTCTTTTCAAGCAAGAAAATTGCAGCAAATGCACATCAACTTTTCTGCAATAAAAATGAGACCTCTAGTGTCCCACCGGGCGTGCCAAAACTGTTAGTGCAAAATCACAGCACCCCTGGATGCAAATCAAGGTTCTAAATGATGTCTTAGGCATCCAGTGTGATTGCACAACATGGAAACCTCTCTCCAAGTGTGGGACTTGTGAAACTAAGAGAGGAATCTCCAGATTAGTGGCTAGTTCCTGAAACTCCTCTGATTAGATCTAATGCTTGCACAACTACAGAGGTTCAGATCCTAATCCTACTCTAAATTGCAAGGAGACAGGGATAGAAGTGCAAAAATTGAAACTAACTAAAGATGGTGATGCACCAAAAAGGAGTGGTGAATATTTTTTCATGCAAATAGACACAAACCAAAGATTGCAACATAAAACATACACAGGCTGATAAGATATAATTTAGGATCTAAAATGAAGCAAATAATACAAACAAAGGACTGAAACCCATTCACAAAGCTTGCATTATTATTTCCAATGTCAAAACCACTGCATTACAACCTTAGAGAGGTAGAAAAACTGTTAAAATCTTTGAAGAGGTCTGACTCTTGCAACAATCACCTACTAGAGGTGAAAGAAGAAGTTTCTTTATGCCAAAAGTGTTCCCCCTTTAGAAATGAGCCAAATCTGGCTTTTACATTGCATGGGTCGAGCCTAGGAGAGAGAAAACATATAAAATGTGGGAGCCCATTCCTCATTGACTACAAATGCATTAAATCAGCATGGAGGACCTTAAAAACCCATACCCTGTCATTTTTGACCAAATTGGAGGAGAGTGCGACCCATTCTGCATTAAATTTAGTCGCTGAAATGTCATTTATGGCCATGGACACGTACCAGATCCGTTTTTGAATTTTCTCTCTTGAAACTAAATCAAAATTAAAAATTGACCATGGAATCCTGTAGATAATTTCATAAGCTTTCCAATTATATAAAGAACATACAAATCTGAGATCTGGATCAAAAGATATGAAGGTATGAAGTTTTAGGGCAAAATGGCCCAAAAACGGATGTCGGGCAAAAATTTTAAAATTTGACCTTTTTGCATTTCGGAAAAATTTTCAAAATTTTCTGCGCTCCGTCGGTTGGATGGCATGTGTCGATGATCTGGTTCGCCGAGAAATTCTCTCTCCTCCACCTTTCCGTGGGCTTTCCTTTGAAAATTTTGATCTTTTTTAACTTTTGGAAAAAAATTCATTTTCCCCACGCCCCGCCACCTGGGACACGTGGCATGCATTGATTGGTTGACAGGGGCGCGGGGAAGACCTTTTCTTTTTAGTTTTTTGGCCGAAGAACTTTTTCAAAAACTTCAAAGTTCCCCTGAGCTCTGCACTTCCCTACTCCATTGGACACGCGTCCTCTTTTTATTGGCTCGGGCCAATGCTCCAACTCGCTCCCTTTAAAACTTGCATCGAACACTTAGCCAAAATTCTGTTTCGCTCCCGCGCCGCGAACTCCCCGGCCCTTAGGACACGTGTCCTGTTCTGATTCATCCACGGGCCTGCCGGATTTTCGTGTCCCTCACGTATTTTCGGCCCGGGTGTCCCAAACCGTCTGGGACAAATTCCTCCGATCCACCCGATTCGGGCTTCCCTGTCCCTCTTTGAGGCGAAGACACGTGGCGTGCTTTCATTAGCTCTTGGCTCTCCCGGCTTTCCACATCCCACATGTCCCTTTGTCCCAATTATCCCGGATGAAATTTCCCTACACCCGCCGATCTCGGCGGTTAACGTCTTCGCGTCCTCACGGTCTGGATGTCCCACTGCATTCCGCACAATGCAGATTAGTCAATTTTGTTTTTACCTTGGTGACTCACCCTTTCACGTCCCGCGCATCCCCACAGCCCGGATGTCCCTTTCTGCGCGGACCACCCGGCGAGCCTTTCGGCCGATTCACACCCCGACGTCCCAACTGCGTGAGGACTAGGACTTAGCCCTGATTTTCATTATTTTTTCTACCCCAAGCTTGTTTTTGCAACTTTTTCACCCTTTTTAAAACTTGCTCTTTTCTCCTTGGATAGGAGAGTTAAAAAAGACGAGGGACCCGTAAACGTGATTTTTGCCTTGAATCGGTCTATCTTGCTCAGACCAAAGAATTTAATGCATGTTATCAAAATTACCCTGGGGTGAATTTTGGATAACACCTCCATTTGATGATATGATATGTGATGATTAGCGTACTTATACATGTATGATGTAAAATTAGAATTTTATTTATATATGATGTATATATGATGTTAGATGATGATGTGATAACAAAACTATGTACAAGAACCAAACAAACACAAGAAAATGTTAAAAATCTTCCAAATTTACACATTAAATCAACCTAAAACAACCATGTACAACCATGCAAACAAAACACACTCCAAAGGCACACATAGAAGTAAATCTATTCTAAGAAAGAAAAGATTGGTTTCAAGTGGTAAGTATGTTTTAAGTAACATAATACAAATGTACAAGAAAACAAAAACTATACAAATAATTTGCAAGCAACCAAACATGCAAATTCGTAAACCCAACAAAGAAACAAATCAAGTAAACTAAAACAATTGTTTTTGTGGTACTATTTTTCAATGCGTTTTGCATTGTTTTTGGGAGTTTTTCTAAACAATTTTCTATTGTTTTTGTATTTTCCAATTTTCTATTGTTTTGGGGTTTTCAAGTTTTATGTGAATGTTTTTGGAGATTTTTAACATTTTTAAATGTTTTTGTGTTTTCTGAACATATTTGAATGTTTTGTGTTTTCAATTTTTTGAATGTTTTTGGATTTTCTGAACATATATGAATGTTTTTGTGTTTTCAACATTTTTGAATGTTTTTGGGTTTTCAACATATCTAATTGTTTTTGTGTTTTAAATTTTTTTTTTTTTGGGGCTTTTCAACATATTTGAATTTTTTTCATTGTCTAAGGTATTTCGAAGCTATGTACAGGGAATCGAGAAACATGGATGCCCCCAACGTTAGATGGGAAAATATAAGGGCAAGTGCCACGTGTTATACATAGGAAAGTAAAATTGTCAAATTTCTCCTAGCATTAGACAAGGAATATACAAAGGTAATCCTTTCACAGAAAAATAAGAGGAGAATCATCCGGATCAAGGCTTGACAAGATAGGTTCATAAATAATCTTGGATGTAAGTGTGGAACTAGCCCTAAGCTAAGTAAAAGTACCCCTAGATGCATGATGCTTGTGAATAATGAATCCTCCCAAGGCGCTAAGGTGCCGGAAACCAATTTTCACCAAGGGACTTATCCAAAGTGTCACAATTTTGTGGTTTTCATATTTGGATGACCTATTTTCTATTTTTCTTTTTCTTCTTTTTCTTCTTTTTTTTGTTGTTTTCACTATTTTCAAACCATACTCAAGCATGAAACTATTTGATATGTATGACATTCATGGTTTTTTGGAGCTCATCACCATCAAGATGGGTAATCTTGTATGCTCTTGACCCATATTTGGCCAAAATGACATAAGGTCCTAACCAATGAGGTTCAAACTTTCCTTTCTTCTCTCTTTCTACCCTTGCGTTGAACTAGTTATCTCTCATCACCAAATCTCTAACCTCAAAATGAAGAGGTACAATCCTTTTGTTGTAATTCCATGAGACTCTATTTTGATACACCTTGAGATGGTTGAGGGTACAGATGCATCTTTCATATAGGATTTATAACTCATGAGTTTGTCCAATCTATAATCCTCATCCTTATCTAGGTAATACTTAAGAGATATTCTTAGAGAAATAATCTCAATCTCCAATGGGATAATAGATTTTGTTCCGAGTACTAGGAAGTAGAGTGTTGCACCCATGGGAGTACGAATGGAGGTCCTATAAGCCCAAAGGGATGGGTGGATTTGCAAATGCTAGTTGTGACCTATCTTACTCACCATCTTCTCCATGATTCGAACCAGTGTTTTGTTAGTGGCTTCTGCTTTCCCATTACCTTGTGGGTAATATGGCATGGACCACTTTAATATTATCTGAAAGTGATGACAGAGATCCTTAACTATCTTGTTCTTGAATGACTTGTCGTTATCAGTAACAATGGCATTTGAAATGCCATACCGACAAATAAGGTGATTCATGATGAACTTTGATATCTGAGAACCTATAACATATGTCAACAGAATGACCTCCACCCACTTAGTGAAGTATTATGTGGCCATGATGATGTGGGTATGACCATTAGATGAGGTAGGGGTGAGATTCCCTATTAAGTCTAATCCCCATTTAGAAAATGGCCATGGTGTTGTTATCGGTTGTAAAGGTTATGATGGTGCATGAATGAAATTTCCATACTTTTGACATAGAACACACTTTCTTACATGGTTACAACAATATGTCTCCATAGTAGGCTATTAATAGCCTACCCTTAACAATGTTTTTGCTAATACCATTCTATTTGTATGAGTGCCACATAATCCTTCATATACCTACTTCACTACTTGGACCGAATCTACTACATATAAATAACGCAAAAAAATTCCCACGTTAGCCATGACGATAAAGCATGCATCCTCGAGGGTGTACCAGGATATTTGGTGGATAAGGATTTATTTTTCAGAATGGGTAATGTTATGAGGAAAGGTACCACTTTGGAGGTAGTTAAAAATATGGGCATACCATGAGGAGTGGGGACCAAAAATTCACATGCCAAGAAATAATCCAACATGTCATATATAAAGTTGATGTAGATTTAAAAAAAAATGGCCTATCATTGGTTTCTCGGTGGAATTGGAAACATATAACCCATTGCCATTGCATCTACAGATCAGTTTTTTGATCTTTAAATTTGTTCAAAGGTGATGCAAACAAAATATTCTTTCAGAGTTTCTACCAACTTTCTATATGGGATGATTTTTTCATCCTTGACCTTGTACTCATCGTTGACTTGCTTGATAATCAATTGTGAGTTGCCAACAACCTTAAGGTGGTGGATATTCCATTTTATAGCTAGCTTCATTCCAATGATGAGTGCCTCATACTATGTAATGTTATTTGTTTAAGGAAATCCAAGACAGAAAGCTTGTGGTATGGGGTCTCATGAAGGATTGATTAGCACTACAGCTTCCTTGAACCATGGAAAGTAAATGATCCATCAAAATGTACTTGCCACATAAAAAATTCTTCAATATACATTAGCAATGTGTTAGGTAAATCTAGAATCACATTCTCTATTCCAGGTAAAGGTTCTTCTACTAATTGGTTGGAAAACACTTTTCCTTTAAGCGAATTTTGAAGTACGTAAGAAATGTAAAATTCAATGAGAAGAATTATCGAATTAGTCATTTTAACCATAAGGGTGGGTTAATTTTAGATATAAGCTTTGTTTTAGTATTCAATAGGTAATGATTTTTTTTTTGGAAGGTAAAAATGATATCCGAGAAAAGGTTTTATAATTTGAGGATAGTTAATCTCATAGTGGATTAAAGTAGGACTGAGATAAAACACATCTTTCTCTTTTTAGCTTAGGTCATTTTGTGTGAGCAATGTGCCAATAGAAAATTAGGTAGCAGATATGTATAGAAAAAGTGGCTCATGTAGAGTTGGAGGCATGAGGATAGGTGAATTGGTCAAGTATTTTTGAGAAAGGAAAAGGCCTATTGCTTCTTTGGTCCCCAAATGAAGTTGACATCTTTCTTGAGCATATGGGTGAATGAATGACATTTTTCAGCAAGCTATGGAATGAAGCAACGAATGGCTTGTATCTTCCATTGTAGGATATGTAACGGTTTGATATTATTGGGAGGAGGAATTTTAATAATTACAATGACTTTGGTTGGGTCCACCTTAATCCCTCTCCTTGATATAGTGAATCCTAACAACTTTTCTGATAATACCCTAAATACAAATTTCTTTGGATTTAATCGATGTTATACACCTACAGATGTTCAAAGATATGTCACAAAACTTCGGGTGGTCTTCTCTTGTCTTGGATTTTCCTAGGATATCATCTACATAGTCCTCCATAATTTCATGTAGCATATCATGGAATATTATTGTCATGGCACGTTGATAGGTTACATCAGTATTTTTGAGGATGAAGGGAATTAACTGATAACAAAATGTTCCCCGAAGGGTTGTAAATGTCATATTATGTTGATCTTCTTCTACTATCTTAATTTGGTTGTATCCTAAAAAGCTATCCATAAGAGATATAATTTCATATCCTAATGTTGAATCAATAATCATGTCAATATTAGGCAAAGGAAAATCATATTTTGGGCATGCCTTATTGATGCTTCAAAATTCTGTGCAAATTTTAATTCCAACAGGTTTCCTTTATACTGGAACTACATTTGATATCCACTCGGAGTAGTCAATGGGTCTCATGAACCCTGTTGCTAATAGTCTCTCTAACTCTTGTTTAACTAGAAGGGCCACTTGTGGATGCATTTTCCTTAGCTTCTGTTTAATAGGCTTTACATATTGATGCACTAGTAAGTTATGCACCACCAAAGTTGGATTTAAGCCCGACATATCTTTATAAGACCATGAAAATATATCTACAAATTCTCTGAGAAGTAAGGTGAATGTCTTATGTTCTTATGCTGAAAGTGAAGATCCCATGTTGACTATCTTTGGGTCTTCTTCTATTCCAATATTCACATCACAGTTTCCTCTATGAGCATTTTTTACATATCTTCCATACGTGTAGGATTGGGAGGAAGGTTGAGATCTTATTCAAAGGGAATTTCTATGATATTTTCACCCTTCGTGTGGTTACTTCTTTTGTCCATTGATGTTTTTACTTATTGGTCAACTAGAGTCTCAAATAGGTTTTCACTATGTGACTTAGACGTACATTTTACCGAGATTTTCTTTATAACTTTTTCCAAAGTGTGTTTTCTTAAATTTTCATCGACCATGAAGCTAAACTTCCTCACTAAAGTACGTGTAAGTATCTAGGTCAATGAAGAAACCTTTCTTGTGATTTATTATAGGAATGGTATCACGTATCCTCATAGATTTTGAAATAGCCTCATCATTTTCAAAGAGATCTAATGGCATATGACATTGTTGGTCCCAATTGACAAGGGTAGGGTATACAAGGTCAACTTTAGGATTGGTGGGGGTTATGGTAAGGATAGTGGTATCCATGAAAAGGTTCATGGAGGAAAGATCCTCGTATTGGATACAATGGGAATCTGTGTCACTATCTGAATAAGTAGAGTTATCCTCGCACTCAAAGCAGGTAGCATCTTGATCCATGGGATGTGACCCATATGGCCGAATACCAATACCATAGCATTTTGTTTTGAAATGTGGAAGTGGGACTAGTTCTCTTGATCCTTGTTAAAATTTTCCACATCTAAGTCCTTTGTAAGCATTGGAATACATCATTCTACTAGATTTATCATATTCGGGGTTTTGTAGTAGGTAGGCTTAATGTCATCCGGGACCCAAGTTGAGGTGGGTATAATCATTTCTCTTCTACAAGCGAGTCCACCGGGTAAAATTATCCCTATATAGACGCGTTCATCTTTAGGCCTTTTAAAGTGATATTTGGGCTGCCTCTTAGTTTGGGTGACAAAGACAAATATGAAACTAGGAGAGCTTGTTGCACATTATATCCTCCCTAAAAATACCCAAGGATTTTCATCTCCCATGAATCAAAGGGATAAGTGTCTGTAGAAGCCACATGAGAAGAATAACTTAAGGAGTTAGAATCTACTCGTGATTCAAGATATTCTAAATAGAGGGGAGTAGTAATACCAATGGAGGGACATGTATATGTACCCCTACGTAAAAATCTATTGAGAGCTCTGTAGTGAGCGAAGGGTTCTGGATCACCTTGAATGGTAACAGTGTGTCCCTCATGTTTCAATTTAATACAATGATGAAATGTTGATGGTATGGTCTGCATGGCATGGATCCATGAGCGACCAAGAAGCATATTGTATAGAAGTTCCAAATCTAAGACATGAAACTTTGTGTTGTGGCAAGTAGGCCCTACTTCCATCAACAGTGTTATTGTTCAAGTTAAATCTCATTCCACATTATTGTAAGAGGTTATGGTGATGATGTGGGACTATAGATCTTCCTTTGTGTGTCCTAGCTATTTGATTAGTCTCAATGTGCATATATTCAACCTCGACCCATTATCCACAAGCATCTATTTTATCTTCCAGAGGGTAACAAATGCCTCTAATATAGGGAATATTATGTGTGTGATCATCATTAGGGATATCCTTGTGGTTAAATGATATGTGTTTAGCTAGTGTAATATTTTCCACCATGGCTTGTAAATGTGAAGGTTCTACTTCCATTGGCACTCTTACCCCTAGATATTTTTATATAGGATGTCCTTATGTACATTTGATATTTTAAGAAGGTTCAAGATTGAAATCTTGGTATTTGTATTCTCAAGTTTCTCTAATATGTTGTACTAAACATCCTAAGGGGTAGGCAGAGAAGGTTACGAGATCATGAGATGAATGCATCTTGTTACCTTATCAAAATATTTTCCCTTGATCCTAATGGTATTCAAATTCTCATCAAAAGAGTGAACACATCCAATGAGTGAGGCGTAATTATTGTTATCATTTTTGGTATACAAATAATTTGCAGATTTGGAACTTTGGATGGCTCTCCCTGATCTAGGTTCTTCCCATCTGGCTTATCATGTTTAGGGAATGGTTATTTGAGTATCCCCATCTTTTCATTTGGTGTTTGATTTATCTCTGGTGGATCAACTTCTATCTCTCCATTATCAATAAGATCTTGGATGAAGTGGCGAAGTCTTAGGCACTTTTTCTGTCTTGTGTCCCTTTACACGATGAAAATCACAATATTCATGCTCTTTATACCATGAAGGTTTAGGAGCATTTTCATCAAAGGGTTGTGTCATAGGATAAATCACCATGTGAGTTGTATCTAATTATTTCAAGATTGCAGACAAAGACTTGTTAAGAGGAGTGAACATTCTATGCTTGGATGGTGGTTGGATCGGCCCTTTGGTTAGTTTAAAAGGTTGACCAACTTGGACTACTTGTATATGTTTGGAATATGTGATTCCATCTCCTACCACATTCTTGTTTTTTTAAATATCTTTAGATTATCTCATCGGTTTGGTAGATTGCTTATCCACGATGAGAAGATGATTTGATCATTCCTTTTGCAATGAGGGCTTGTTCTATTTGTATTTCATTCTCAATGACCTCTTCAAATATCCAACCATAATGCATTTGTAAATGAAAAATGATGTCCAAGTTTAAATTTGGTACAAAGATGCTAACAAGTTTCTTTTCAGGTATTGATAAATGGAAGTGGCTAGCTAGCCCCCACCATCTTTGTAGAAAACTTGTGAAGGTTTCATTTGGACATTGTTTAGTGTTACACAAGTCTACCATGGTTATGTCACTTTCCATGTTGTATGAGAAATTTCATACAAACCTCTCTGCTAGTTCAGGCCATGTGAAGATAGACCCACGAGGTAAGTGAGTAAACCATTCCAAGGCTTGTCCTCCTAAATTTTTGAAAGAGCCGTATGAGGTAGTTGTCATTGTAGGTCACTTCTTGGCATGCCATGTAAAAATATTTCACATGATCATGTGGATCACCTTTCCCTCTATACTTTTCAAATTTGGGCATGTCATATTTCTTAAGAAATGGTTGAAGTAAGATGGCCTTATCAAATGGATGGGGAAATAACTCTTCGTATTGATATATTTTGCTATTTCCCCCTTTATTTTCTTTAAGTCTTGTGAGTGTTTCTTTCATAGATTGCAGTTATTGTGAAAAAGTTGTTCTTTAGTGGGGGAAGCTGGAATATACACACAACTATATTTTGGCATTCCTCCCTCTTGGTTTTCTATGTGAAGTTCACTATTTTTGTCCTTAGGTTTCTCTCAAAGTAAATTTTTGTTTGTTTCATTTTGTACATGAGATGTCAGTAAATCTAATTGTCGACTAAGGTTCTAAATTTGTGGCACTGGTATAGTGATTTATTCCTCATGAATTTCTTTTGTTCTTCATCGCATGGGGTTATTCCAAATTTTCATGTTCTGTTTGAACTTTACGTGACATCATGATAGATGGTAATTTATAACCCACCATGTTTTTGTTTTCTACATTTGATGTGGAAGCATGCCCATGTGCTAAAATTTCTTCCATGTTAATAAGAAGCAGTTCTTCCTCAGCCTTATTTTTGGGTGAAATAGTTTCATTTTCTATTGGCATTCTAGCACCTAATTCCACCATCTCACAAGTACTCTATCTTTTATTATAAAAATAAATTCATCTAATAGGTCGGGGTAAAAGTCAAACTCCATGTGTGGTGATCTTGCTTCATCACCACTATGATCTATAATTTCTTCTACTTCCTTTTCTGTGAAAAATAGAGGTCCTAAATCATGACCAATAAAGGGATTTGACCCTTGTTTGTTTAATTTTTCCCATGCTTGTTTTTCAATTACTTGTCTTCTAGCTCCTAATCTTGTTTTGGGGGCCATGATGTGTGATAAATTCACTAAGGTGTTTTGAATTTGTTTAAAAGGTATTGATCAAACCTAAGTGGAAGTTTATAAATGTTAAATAATTTCATTGGTTTAAATTATTATGAATGTCAAAGGATCAATGTGCTCAAGTGATTTTCTTAAAAGAATAGGTCAAAAGTGACAAACAAGATACAATCACTCAATGCTCATTTTTAGATCAATCAATCAAAATGTTGTACTTCCTAAGTTTTTTTTCAAATGGTAGTTGGTGTTTAAGATGGTTAACAAAATTTCACCACTTATGTCAAGTTCAAATAAATGAACAAGGCATAAGTAATTAAAAAAATTCAATATGATCCCCAAAAAAGTATACTAAAAGTGAGCTTGAATCCAATCAAGACCTATATCTCAAAAAGTGGTAGTTACAATTGTGAGCGACACAACAATACCACTAAGATATGTTAACCAAAATTTTTAGAAAATTACAGTATTAATATCAAAATGATATTGATATAATGTTCACAAATGGTAAAACTCAACACTTTTAAAAATTGAGGTAATGTTTGGAAACAAACTAATCCTAGAGTAAACCAAGGAATTTTTAGAATGTTCATAACATAACATTATAATCTAGACACTCATGCAAACTTTGCAAGAAACAAGATGCAAGTATACAAATTTTTGTGATACGATACAAGAAAGATAATAGTTCAAGGGATAATCGATATGATGAATTGTTCCTATCTACGATTTACGATCTTGAATTGGGTATTGAGATAAAAAAGGATATCAATGATGGGAAAATGTCTCCATGTACTTTAGATATTTAACAACTCATCTGAAAACATGGATGAGCGTAAACGGAAACAAAAGTGGTGAATACAATCAATTAACAACATAAGGGTAATCACTTTTCTCCTGATCAAAAAAGTATCAAAATAAAGTCAAGGAAGTAGATATATTGGTGTTGAATAGGGTTTGGCATCACTTTGGTAGAATTTTGCCTCACCTTAGGGTGAGTGAATCTTTAAACAAAAGTAATGCTTCACAATTTTTGTAATGAGTGATGCGTCATTTGAACTTTAATGGAATATCCTCTTGTTCGACAGACAAGATTTTGATTTTGAAAAAGTTCTCCCTTTGCGATGGCTCTCAACTCAAATTGCTTTTAATATGGTCAAATTTTTCTCCTGGACAAGATATCTTCCTAGGTGCTTCACTCAACTAGGTGTCACAAGTTATCTAGAAGTAAGCTTGGTTTTCGGTAGTTTCCCAAGGAGTATCCTGAATTTACTTTAACCCCTTCAAGCACAATGGGAAAGAAATTCATCCATCGTGTACTCTCACTGGGGTCACAATACTGATAAGTTTGATGCTAAATCTCACTTATATACTAGTCAAGTAGGTGTTGAGCACTTCTTGTTTCTTCCATAAGGTTCCCTCTTGCGTGGAATACTTTGGGGTTCCTTGGACCACCCCATTGTTGTAGCTAAAAGAATATGCCAAAGGAATTATGTCCTACTTAAGTGGATGGGGCATACCCTTATCCAAACATGAAAATACAGTCTTTTGATTGTGGTGTATTCTTTTATCTTGTATACTTAATGTAGTTTGTGTGAACATCATTTGGAGACCTGGTTGGAAAATGTATTAGTAGTTTTGTTTTATCTCGATCCTTCTTTCTTCGACAAGATTTTAGGTCCTATACTATGAATTTAGCATTTTTCCATACATAAAGAGGATGAATTGCATTTCGATTCTCAAGATCATCTTAGGACACAAGAGAAGAACATACATGACATAAAATCTAACTACAAAATAAACAATGGAAATACTTGATTCAAACACATAATTTGTTCATTATAACCAAAATTGAACTTCTTTTCAACGTTTTTCATGGAAAAAGAGATTAAAATCATTTCTAATTCCCAAGATCACCTATAAGTTGTGAGGGAAGAGCATATTAAATCCAATCTCATGATTAATCATGCAATGTTAATTAAATCCCTTTAAACAAATCAAACTAATTTAGCAAAAATACACAAATAAAACCTGCAAGGAGTCAATAAATCCCATAAACATTTTTTTCAAATTTTAAAATGAATAAAAATTTGAGTTTGTGATGTGTACGCCTACCTTAGTATGTGTACGCCTCTCTATGGAAAGCGACAATGACCTAACTAATACATGGCCAGAGAGTTGTGTATGCTAGCCTTTGGATGTATACTCCCACATACATAATGGTTAAAGCAACAACACTAGCATATAGGTATGCTTAGGTATAGGCATGTATGCCAGGGTCTAAATGCATACGCTAGTAGATAGAAAGACCATAAAACTCATAAGATAGAAAGTCATGTATGCCGATAGTGAGATGTATACACTGGACTTTGGACATGTATGCCCATAGAGTCAAAATGGGTCAAACAAAAGCTCTACCAGATGGGTACACCAGAGTATGAATGTGTATGCATGGGTTCGAGCATATTCGCTAGAGACAGAGAAGCAAAAATACATAGAGGGTAGGATATCATGTATCTTTGCTAGAATGATACATATGCTAGACGCTAGCGCATACACTAGAATTTTTATGTGTACGCATATGTTTAGATGTCTAAGCACCTCTATCATTTTTGTGTACGCATGTACCTGGAAGTGACATCAAAACATAGAAAATGACGTAATCGATCTCAAAAAGCTCAAATTTTTGGATAGTTAGCTCAAAATTGATAAGAACCCATCTAAATTAGATCTATAACCAATACTCAACACATGTAAAGTTGGAAAAAATCATAAGAAATTCAATATTAATTCACACATGTGCATATCAATGGTTAGCCAAAAATTGAAATAACAACAAAATTTGAACTACAATGCTAAGGGACTAAGGATCTGTCCCACCGGGCGTGCCAAATGTGTGCAAGAATTAGTTAGCTATGTAAGTAAAATCAATACTAACACCTAATAGCCTCAATACAATGTTAAACTAATATCTATGTACCATCATGCTTAGAGCTTAAAAAGACTAATCTACCAACATCTTTACATTAGAACATGAATAAACATCAAACTAATATGCTAAATAGTTAATCTTTATCTCTATTAAATGTTAATCAATGGAATGAACCTATTTATATCCTTAACAATCAAAAGGGTTGATTATATGTTTGAATCCCAAGGTTTTAAAAATGGAGTCTTGTCAATCCATGACTACAAGACCATTTGAAATATCTCCATATGAATTCAAACTTGGATGGGTGCAAGGTTCATTTTAAGAATCCTTTGGTAAAATGGAGGTGGAAAATCCTCGATGAATATACCTAGAACCAATTTCACGTAAATTTGAATTTTCCAATATTCGAGAATGAAATTCTCACCTACTATTATTCGAGTGAGAGTGAGTGTACTTTGCGAGGGAAAATAATTGTGTAGATGCAAAAAAATAGATATTGGCCAATGTTGACACATAATTGACGTGTGCCAAAAATTCTTGTTGTAGTGCATCAGCAAACTTTATTGACGTACAAAAATAGGGTCTCATTTTCATGCACTAACAAGCTTCACTGACGCGTGACAACAAGTCTTGATGTTGTGTGTCAATGAAATTTACTAATGCATGACTGTAAGTCTCACTGTCGTGAGTCAACAAAGTTTGTTGACACGTGAAAAAAAGTGTTATTGTCCTGCGCCAACAAATTTTTTTGCTGCGCATCAACAAGCTTTGTTGATGTTTGAAAACAAGACTTACTAGTGCGCGTGAGTAAATTTCAGCGACACGTGACATCAAGACTTTATGTCACACGTCAAAAAATATTGTTTCCACGTGAAAAAAAATCTAGGTTTCATGTGTCAAAAATTTGTCGACACACATGACAACAAGTGTTATTGTCACGTGTTAACAAATATTGTTGCAAAACATTAAAAAAATTTCTCGACGCGTGATATCATGTCTTGATGTCATGCTTCAACAATTTTTAGACGCGTGATAGTAGCACTTGTTGTTGTGCGTCAAAAGAATTAATTGATGCTTGACAATAGGGTCTTGTTTTCGTGTGCCCAAGGCTCGAGAAACCCTAATTGTGTCCTATAAATACCCTCCCACCCCTCATTTTCATGTTTACACTTCCGGATCATAAATTTGTTCCATTCTCCTAGCACTTAAAGATATAGGAATCAAGCTCATGTACGATCAAGGTACTCAAGAAAGCACAATTACAATCAAGATTCTCTAATAAAGCTCAAGTATAATGAAAACTACAAGTGCAGCCTAAGCTCAAGACCAAGATCAAATGGAAAATCCAGTCAACCCACAAGCCCTATCCAAGGGAAAGATACAATACATGAATTTTTTTTCCCCCCACATTCAGATAGTTTTGCAAATGAATACAGAATACAAGGATTTGCTAGATGCATGTGATTTTGATGGGCTTGTTAAGATGCCCCGTTCGAGATTGATCATGACATTCTAAATTACCTTCTCTCCTCGTATACAATATAGAGGATGGTAATTTTATTGTTACTATGGACGACGGTCGTATGTTTCAATTCAGTGTTGATCCAACTGATATCCATCGGTTGACAGCTCTTCATATAAAAATTCCCCCATAGTAACAATGAAAGCAACCCTCGTCAAAAATGATAAGAAGTACCTCGAATCTACTTTTGGTTTCCATGTTGATTGTATGTGTAATCTGTTTTCAATTTTCATTTGATATTTTTCAAGTTTTTATTTTGATATAATTTAAATTAATATTAATTCCAATGAATTTTGTAGCTCACGTTAATAAATCAAGATGTGGTGTGGATCCATAAGGAATTACACACCACTTTCTTTCGCCATGATTTATTTCTTTCAAGGCACAATTGTTTACGTGGTCAAAGAACATATATACAAAGGGGGATTAAGCCTTAGGCAAACTAGGTAGTTGCATAGGGTGCCAATAGTTAGGGGGTGCTTGAATCTAAAAATTTCCTTTCGTGATAATTTATTAATATTTCATTATTACCATGATGTAAATTTAAAAATACAAAAAAATAGACAAATTTTATTTATTTAGTTTATGGAAAAAAATATTAAATAATTTTTTGAGGAGGGTGCCCACTCAAACTATTGCCTAGGGTGCTCTTGACCTTTAATTTGGCTCTGCATATATACCAAACTGGGCTATTGCATACATTCTTGTAACTATCGGAAAGCTAAAATTTGATTGGTGCACCTTTTTATTAAATAAAATAAAACATGACATTACAAATGAATCACTTTACGAAAAACCAGTTATTCACTCCACAAACTATCTTTTTCCCTTTATTATTAAGTGTGGAGATTAATTTCTTCAAAAAAAAATTACTTTTACATGTTCTTTAGTTTTTGATAGTGACCGACATCGATTAGGAAGTGACCGACATCGGTCATCTATGCAATGGTGTTTTGTTCTTTAAATGAGAATTAAAATAAATCTCTTGCTTTAAAGAATATTTATTGATTGTAAAAGCATAGTTAGTTTCCCGAATATTTATCTATGCATGTATGCATTGTATGAGGGTATGAGAGAAGAAAATAACAATTTTTACATGTAAGTTTTCTTGGTGAGCAAGAAATAGTAGCTGAGTGAGGAAAAACATTGAACATTATGTGAGGTGTTGTGAAGATATCAGATCTTCGTTGTATTTCCTCTGTAAAGTACTAGATAATATTGTTGGCCATTTCTTGGTGGATGTAGACCACACTTGGGTGATCCACATTAAATCTGGTGTTATTTTCTCTTGTTTATTTTATCATCTGGATTATTTCCGCATTCATTTCTTGTATGTTTGATCGGAATATAGATCGTGCAACATTGTTATATGGTTTAACCCCAACAACTGGTATCAAAGATATTTTTTTGGAGGTTTTGTGTGTTGATAGGATTTACTCACAGAGGGTTTTCTGATTGAGTGGGAGAAGAGAAATGGTAGAAGATAGTAAATACCAAGTAGAGAAATTTGACGGTTGTAATTATCAACTATGGAAGATGCAGGTGGAGGATTATTTGTATCAGAAATATATATACTTACCATTGGATGAGCATGGACAACCGGACATGATGACTGATGAATAATGGAAGGTTCTTGACAAAAAGGCTCTGAGATCTATAAGATTAATCCTAGAAGCATCGTAGCTTCGAGTTTTACATATGTAAAAAACCATGGTAGAGTTGATGAAATATTTAGAAAATTTGTATGAAACTCCTAGTGCTTCGAATAAGGTTTATTTGATGATTTTTTTTTAATTTCTAAGATGCAAGAATTTGGATTTGTATCTAATGATTTGAATGATTATGATCTATTGTAAACCAATTAAAATCAGAGAAATTTCATTTGACGATGAAGTGAAAGAACTTTTATGCTTATTCTCTTTTCTAGATAGTTGGGATAGTTTGGTAATGACTATTAGTAATACAACAACTTCTTCTAAAGGTTTGAAATTTGATGATGTGGTTAGTGTAATCCTTAATGAGGAAATACACAAGAAAAACTTAGGAGAAGCATCATCTGGAAACACTTTAACTATAGAAAGGATGGGAAGATCTAAGGAGAGATTATCAAAGAGCAAGAAGAATAGGAGATCAAAGTCAAGACATGGAAGATCTAGATCCGTGTACATAGATTTACTTTTCTTGAATTTTCGAAAGAGAGGACATGTAAAGAAGGAGTATTGGCACTAAAAATAAGTAAAATAAGTGCACTTCCAGCCACTTACTTAGGACTCCCTCTTGGCACTAAAAAAGTTTCTAACAAGGTGTGGGATGATCTATTGGCGAGATTTAAAAAAATGGCTGGATGGAAAGGAGCCATTCTATCTAGTGCTGGTAAGTGCCTGCTCATAAAAAGCATGCTTCAAAATCTGCCTATCTATATCATGTCTCTTTATAAGATCCCTTCTACCTTCAGAGAAATAATTGAGAGGATTCAAAAAAACTTCTTATGGCAGGGCATGGAGGAGAAGTTTAAATATCACCTAGTTGCTTGGGATAAGGTTTGTACTCCAAAATCTATAGGAGGACTGGGCATAAAAGACATCAAGAAAATGAATGAGGCTCTCATTGTGAAAATGGGATAGAGAATGCTTTCTGAGAAGCAACCCTAGATTGAATTAATTAAGGCTAAATACCTTAATCAATAAGCAGTCTTTTCTTTTCTTCAAGATGAACACCTTCCCTATGGTTCCATTTTTTGGAATAATTTAGTGAAGTGCAGAAATTTCATTAAACAAGGCAGTAAATGGAAAGTGGGAGATGGCTATGATATAAAATTATGGGACGATAACTGGTTTAATGAAAACCTTATGGACATATTTGGTGTGGTCAAAGATAGTCTTGAAAACAAGTATGGCACTAGAATCAAGGATTATATTGAAAGAAATGGCAAAAAAAGAAATGGAATTTTTTTTTTTGGATAGAGATGATCTCGATCCAAAATATTTCCTCCCGCAAGATAAGTTGGAACTTATCCCATTAAGTCAGCTGGATGTTAAGGATGAATTGGTCTGGAGAAATTCTATTGATGGGGACTACTCTATCAAAACTAGTTATAATACTTTCTTCGACAATAGTCAAATTGATTTTAAATGGAGTAGAATTTGGATGACTGAGCTAACACCTAAAATTAACTTTTTCTTTTGGCTGGCTCTCAGAGGCAAAATTCTTACAACTGACAACCTGATAAGAAAAGGTTTCATAATTCCTAATAGATGTCATCTTTGTAAAAAAGACTCTGAGGATATCAGTCATTTGTTTATCCATTGTGATTATGCTACCAGAATATGGAGTTTTTCCCTCTCTAATTTTAAAGCTTTCTGGGTGGTTCTGAAGGATTTCAGTCAGCTCTAGACCCAATGGAGCCCACCCTATAAACATTGTGTTGTTAGAAGGCTCTAGAATTTGGTAATACCTCATGTTATTTGGAGGATATGGAAAGATAGAAATGATATTATCTTTAGAAATAATAAACAAAATTTTAAGCTCAGTATTGGGAAAATTTCTAATGCTATTAAAGAAAATATTGCTAGATTTAAACCCCCCAAGAACAAGAGTTATCTAGAAAATGAAGAGCATATCTTGTCCCAATGACCGATTGAGGTGATAATATCTCGAAATAATTCGGTAATAGTATTGATAGATCTTTGATACATTGGCATCCTCCTGATCTTAACTGGTATAAGTTGAAATTTGATGGGGCCTCTAAGGGTAACCCTGGAATTACAGTGGGGGGAGGAGTGATCCGAGATCATAAAGGAAGTTTGATTACTGCGTATGCTGGAAAAATGGGAATTCAAACTAATCATTTTGCTGAAGCATTATCCGCTTTATGGGGCCTTAGAAT
This sequence comes from Taxus wallichiana var. yunnanensis, assembly GCA_018340775.1. NCBI lineage: Eukaryota > Viridiplantae > Streptophyta > Pinopsida > Cupressales > Taxaceae > Taxus > Taxus wallichiana. The sequence continues at coordinate 74,888,927 of CM031242.1, forward strand.
TTCTCAGACTCATAATATCCAAAACCTCATTCTAGAAGGGGACTTGCTTAATATCATTAATCATCTTAATCAGTGTTCACCTCCAAGTTAGAACATCAAAGAATTCATCTTGGAATCCATAAGTATTTTCCAAACCTTCAATAACATTTAGATCAAGCATACTTACCGGGAGGGTAACAAGGTGGCAGATGCATTGGCTAATTATGGCATAAATGTTAATCACATTATTTGGGATAATAAAGATCACATTCCTGAATAGCTTCAAAGTAGCATACAAGTGGATACTTATGAGCATGCAAATTCGGGGTAAGAGAAATGAGCATTTGGAGTGGGACTTCAAAAATAAGACTCCCACACGTGCTGATATTAAAACAACACTCAAGCAAATCTTGACGGGCAATCAAGGTTGTGGAAAGTATAATGAGAACTTAAAGTGGATATATATGAAGATTAAAGCCACACATGTGGGAAATATTGTGCTTTCAACAGCTTTTAAATAGGGCTTTACTGGATTCTCAAGTCAGTAATAAGGATGATGATGATCTAGAGTGGGTTTCTAAGGGGACTGAAGTTCACACATGTGGGTTTTCCCAGGTACATAGCAGCAGTCACTCAGGCATTCATGGGAACAACAATGGCTACCCTAGTCATCATTCACATCATGTGGAAAATAACAGAGAAAGGTGGATTGGTAACTGCAGCTGCTATAGAACTCCTCATAGGGATTTTGAAAATTTTATTTGCAAACACTTACGCATGGTGATAATGGGAGGTGCCCCTTGTCAAATAGAACCTAGTGCGGACCCGGAATGGAAAAATAATGAAGAGCTTTGGAATCTTCTCAACCAGGGAGGCATCACTAATTTTATGGAGAATATTCAGGGTCACAACCAAAGTATTTCCGTTCATTTTGCAAAGGATTGGAAGGATCGCATAGTGGATTATGGAGGGCAAAAGATTTCGATCAATGAAGAGTTAATAGCAGAAGCAACTGGCCTTGACATTGATTTGTACCATTTTTTTAATAAAAGGATTGACAGAGGTGCTGAGGGGAGGAAATTTGTTGAGGGCAATGAGAAACTAGTCTTCGTCATGGCAGGTTTACTGAGTCAGCTTTATCCCTCTACCTTTTGACGAGGTCACCTGTATGATGGTGCGTTACATCTCTTTGGAGGGGAGATTCGTCACTGTGCCCTCAAAGCATCTTGTGTTCCTTAATCACTTCCGTAGGAGTTTCATGGTATGCTTCCCTCATTATCTACTTAATTCTCTTGAGCACTCCATTTTGGAGTTTCAAAAGCATGCACATGCGGTCCCTCTGCATCAGGGTCTCATCTTCTTGTTGCATAAGCTTTGTCTTCTTAGGTCTCCCGGCATCCCATCCTCCCCATCTCTGTTCCTCCTCTACCCAGCACCACTGCCGCTACCCCCATCTCTTCTCCTTCTGTCCCCATCACCGCTGCTATCACCCCTCTGCCCTCCTTCTCGGCTCCCTCAATCATCCCCCACCTCTGCTCCCACCCACTTAGCTTCCACTTCGACCAGACCTATTACTAGGTCTTCTAAAAGACTGAACCTTGATACCCCTGTTTCGAGGAATGTTCCTCAGGACTTGGAAATTGCTCATAACCTCCTGCATATTAGAAGTACTGGTTCATAGGAGGCACACATTGAGAACTCCACAAAAAGGATGGAAGCCTTTAGAAGGCCGAGATGTTCTTTGTTGAAAGAAGAGGTTAAAAACTTGGCAAAGCAAAAAGGTAAGAGGAAGAAGGAAGAGGAGATTGATATTGATAATAAACAGGTTGAAGACATCTACAAAAAATTGAACTCCTTGGACAACCATCTAGGGAAATCCAAGACTCGCCATGACCATAATATGGCTATTTTTAGTGCAATTAAATAATTTATTGAGAAACATGTCCGCAGTGTCTCTGATCTCAGTGGAATTCCAACAACTCTTTGGGGCACAAAAAGGAAAGAAAATAGACCATTGAACAACTGGATGTTACTGACTCTACTCATATGACGACTTTGGCTATGTTCACCTCTTGGCAGAATATCAAATCTAGAATCGAAAAAGCTGCCAAGAAGTAATTGTGGATGCTCTTCTTTGTACTCCTTCGTAATTTTTGTTGTTTGTTTGTTATTTTTGGCTACTCTTCTGCAGTGTTCGAACTGGTTTGTTGTTTTGGGGTAACTTCTCTTTGGTTACATTGGGTTTCTATGTCTCATATGGATCTTGATCCTTTTTGTAATGATTCTCATTCCTATTCTGGCTTCTAGGCCCTCTTTTGTTTACAAGGGTATAGTCCCTTTCAAAAAACTATTTACCAATAATAATAAAAAAGGAGTATTGGTCCGAGGAAAACAAAGATAATACAACGAGAAAAGGTAAAGAAAAAGGTAAAGAGGAAAACATTGCAAATGAGTTAAAAAAATATGCCCTTATTATCTCCCTAGATAATAAATTCGAATCTTAGGTTTCAGATTCGGAGCTTCTTTCCATGCTACCTTTAATAAGGGTTATTTCATAAATTATGTTCAAGGTGATTTTGAACAAGTTTATTTATGATATGATGAGCCATTCAATATTACTTGTAAAGTTGATGTTTATCTAAAGCTACAAAATGGAAATCCATGGGTATTGAAAGATGAGAGGAATGTGCCAAGCCTCAATAGAAATCTAATATCTACAGGGAAACTAGGTGAATCTCGATCCGTGGTTACATTCATAGCCTACTATTGGAAGGTTACCTAGGGATATCTTGTTTTGTCAAGAGGTAAGAAGGTATGAAATTTATATGTCTACCTATGTTACTAATTCATTTTTTTTTGCTATCTACAATAGATTCAGATGCAACCATGTCACATAATCTGCTAGGCCATATGAGTGAAAAAAGGAATGCAGATATTAAAGGATAAGGGTAAGTTATCATATTTGAAACATTTAGATCTTAAATTTTGTGAGCATTTCATATTTAGAAAGTAGAAGAGAGTGAGATTTTTCAAGGTTGGGTAAACAAAGAAGGAGTAGAAATTGAATCTTGTACACTCGGATGTGTGGGGACTAGCTCGGGTAGGTTCTATTGGAGAATCCTAATATTATGTGGCTTTCATTGATGATGCCACAAGGAAGGTATGGATTTATTGTATTAAGTGTAAATGTGATGTTTTTGAGACTTTTAAAAGGTGGAAAGCCCTTGTAGAAAATGAAACAAACTTAAAATTAAAGTGCCTTAGATATGAAAATCATGATGAGTACTATAGCAAGGATTTAAATTATTATTGTTAAGAGAATGGAATATAAAAAGAAAGAACAAGTATCTAGAACTCCACAGGAGAATGGAGTTATAGAAAGAATGAACAGAATAATCATGGAACGTGCTAGAAGCATGAGGATACATGTTGACTTTCCTTTGAAGTTTTGGGTAGAAGCAGTGGATACAATAGTGTACTTGATCAACCATGGGCCTTCAACAACACTGGATGGTGGAATACCAAAAGAATCTTGGTCTGGAAAAGAGGTAGATTTTTCTTTTCTCGAGTTTTTGGCCGAAGCTTTAGTGCATGTTGATAGAGAAAATCGGAGGAAGTTGGATGTTAAATCTAAGAGATGTACTTTCATAGGTTATGGATCCGTGATTTTGGATATCTATGTTAGGATTTAAAAGATTCTAAGATTGTTAGGATTCATGATGTTAATTGGAATGAAAAACAATGTATATGGATAAGGTTTTGGTGCCTAAACATGAAAAGGTTGAGAAAATTTTGAAGGAAAGTCTATTTTCACACATAAAAATACATCCATAGATACGAGACATCGGTTCTATACAAAATTATGTTAGTTAGGTTAACCAACAATGGAAAACATGATTAGGTTTATATAAAACAACTACAAGAACCAACATCAAGAGTACTCCTAGAGCTGATTTTGGTAAGGCAACCTGCAGTTGGTCCACAAATAGATGAACCATGGTTGGTTATAGGTGACCAAAGCATTATTCACTCGAGAGATTGACATGAATGTGCAACATGAGCAGAATGATCCCCAGCACACCCCATATCTCGTAATATACCCACGAGCGGTGGGAGCATGGCATGATGAGGAGATGGACTCCTTGGAACAAAATTAGACATGATATTTGGTCAAGTTGCATGCATATAAGAAGACACTACAGAACAAATGGGTTTAAAAAATCAATGAAGAAGAGGGTGGACTGAAAATGTACAAGGTGAGGCCTATGGTAAATGGATTTATACAAAAGTAGGTATTGAATTTGATGATATTTTTTCTCTTGTATCTAAGATGACTTATATTCATATAGTTCTAGGTTTGGTTGCAATATAATATTTTAATTTACAACAACTTGATGTTAAGATGGATTTTCTTCATGGTGATTTGGAGGAAGATATTTATATGTACAAGAGCCGCTTGGTTATGAATTCAAGGGTAAGGAGAAACTTGTGTGTAAATTGAAAAAGAGCCTATATGGGATCAAACAAGCTCCAAGGAAATGGTATTTGAGATTTGATAGTTTTATGCATGAGCATGGTTATATGAGATGTGAATCTGACCATTGTGTTTATTTTAAGAAGCTTGAAAATGGGAGCTATGTTATTTTGTTATTGTATGTGGATGATATGTTGATTACAGGATCTAGTATGTAGGACATTAGTAAACTTAAAGAAGGTTAGATCACACATTTGCAATGAAGGATTTGGGAGATGCAAAGAAAATCCTTGGCATGTAAAATCACTAAGACAAGAAAAACAAGAGGTTGTATTTGTTTCAGGAGACTTCTATCAATAAGGTGTTGGAAAGGTTTAACATGTAAAATTCAAAAAATTTAGTACACCTATGGCTAGACACTTAAAATTGAGAAAATAACATTTTCCTTCATCACACAAGGAGGTTCAAAGTACATGTTATGTGTTCCCTATGCTTCAAAGAGTAGGAAGTATTATGTATGCCATGGTTTTTACTAGACCAGACATTGCATAAGAAGTGGGAGTTGTGATCTAGTTTATGGCTAATCTAGGTAAAGAACATTGGAAAGGAGTCTAATGGATTCTTAGGTATTTTAGAGGGACATCTAGTATGGATTTATGCTATGGAGGGCCGAAACTTCTTAACGTAACTATTTTGATTCAGATATGGCTGGAGAATTGGATGGTAGGAGGAGCACCACTAGAGATGTTTTCAAAGTAGGTGGAATGTCAGTTAGCTAGATTTCAAGATTATAGAAGGTTGTGGCTTTGTCTACTATAGAGGTAGAGTATGTTACATCTATAGAAGCTAGCAAAGAGATTATATGGATGAGCATGTTTATGAAAGATTTGGGTAAGGAGAAAGAGGCTTGCAGATTATATAGTGATATTTAGTGTGATCCATCTTGTAAAGAACTCAACATTTCATTTAAGAACGAAACATATTCATTTGAGGTATCACTTCATATGACATGTGTTGGTGGATGGGCAGCTGAAGTTAGAGAAAATCCATACAAATGAGAACCTTGCGGACATGCTAACAAAGCCATTGGTAAGGGAGAAGTTAGAACGTCACTCCAATTTTGTTGGTCTTCAAGTTTGAGACTTGAAGAGGAAGAAACATGCCAAGGAAAAGCAACCAAGGATGGTGATGCACAATATAGTGCAAAAATTGATCTCCAAGTGGATATTGTTGAGTGTGGAGCTTAATTACTTCACAAGAAACTTTCTTTTATATGTTTCTAGTTTTTACGTTGGATCGACATCAGTCACCAAGAGGTAACTAACTATTGGTGTGTGTGACATGCCTAGTCATCCTTCATATCACCTAGTGAGTCATCTCACCTTGTAAGATTCATAGGTCTTAGGAAGTCAAATGAGAAGTGTCAGATTCTGTCATAGAATCTATCATTGTCATTTGCATGAATGGGTCATAGGAGTTACATTACTTATTTGGAATTATAACTCCTCCTTTAGTGGTGTCATATGCGTCGCCACATCATATGCGTCGATGGCGTCATTGATATTCTTTCCTTGTTTAGGCATGGGGTTACACAACACCCCTATTTTTACTTCCTTTTTTGATCTATGAGTATGAGCAGCACTGTTTTCTTATTTTCATATTCCTTCCATTGTTTGAATCTTACTTATGCGTTGAACTTGACATTACCATCGAAGTGTAACTTCATTAGGGTGCATTGCTTTCTACATCGATTCTCGTGAATCCCTCTTTCACTAACATTGGTTAGGAAGTGATGACATCATCAGAAGGAACCAACATCGGTCACTGTATGCGACATTGTTTTGTTCTTTAAATGAGATTTAGAATAAATATATTTCTTTAAAGATTATTTATTGATTGTAAAAGCATAGTTAGTTACCAAAAATAGTTATATATTCATGTATGAATTGTATGAGGATATGATAGAAGAAAATATCAATTATTTACATGTAAGTTTTTTGGTGAGCAAGAAAGAGTAACCGAGTGAGGGAAAATCATTGAATATCATATGAGGTGTTATGAAGACAACAAATATTCATTGTATTTCCTCTATAAAGAACTAAATAATATTATTGGTCAGTTCTTGGTGGATGTAGCCCACAATGGGTGAACCACATTAAATCGGTGTTATTTTTCTTTTGTTTATTTTATCTTCGGCTTATTCCCACATTCATTGCTTGTATGATTTATCGATTATAGATCGTGAAACACTATTATATGGTTTAACCCCAAAATTTATTACAAGTCTCTTTTTAATTTAAAAGACAAACCAATTCCTACTTGCATGGACGAGAGAATGAAGAAATTTTCAATTCCATTTCAAGAATAATAGGTATATAGTTTATATTTCAATATTAGATTTTAGTATGGTTATTGTCTTGATTATGTAATTTTGATTGAATATTTATGTAGTAATAACATTATATTCTTCTGAAATCTGATTAAATATTGACTGTTTGTATAAAATATTTTTTGAGGCCCTTCTATGAAAAAACAAGCGGCATCAAGAGGAAGAGTCCAACAACATGTTGAGGTGTCAGTAGATTCACAATCTAAAATGGAAGTTCACTCATTTCGAACCGCCAAGTGTTTGCATTAGTTAAACACTAAAGACGTAAGACCCTAACATTTACTATTTACAAATTACCATTTTCTATTTACAATTTACCATTTACCGTATTGAATTGATATGTAATTGTTTGTTGCTTCAATTTCAAGGACTGTGGACAATACACATGCTTCTCAACCATATTTGCCAACTCACTTAGTTCAATCGCATGCATTTTTCACTTCTCAACACCCTACTCAGTAGTCCCATCCACAAATAACTCAAACAAAACCAATTACTACTCCAACACGGCCACCTCAAGTACCATGATAGGTTACCACTCAATAAGAAGTTATGAATTTATTTCTTTAGTACAAGTTTTGAATAGTTTTTCATATAATTTCATATTTTTTGCATAGTTTAATAGTTTTTCATATGATTTAGTAATGATGTTGTTGATTTTTATTGGAATTTTTCACATCTCATTCCTTCATTGCCTATACAAATAACAACACCACCACCTCCTTCACCATTACGATTCAAAATTCCAACCAGAGGTTTAGGAAAAAAGAGCATTGGTAAACACATGCCAATTCCTTCGCCTCTAAGTGGGACACTAAACATTGCCTCCTCATTTCAAATTATAACCCTCTCTCTCGGTGGCTTTCCCAACATAATAGGTGTATCGTTTTAAATAATATAAATTTAGATGAAGATTACATGGGCATTGATAGCAATGACCCAAAAATATTTTTCAATACATGTGAGATGATTTAAGGCCAATAGGTATACTTCTATTTCAATGTAATTTATTCAAATTTATTTACATTTCACTTTCGATTTCAATATTTGAATATTGATTTATTTTATCACAAATAGGATCAAGGCTAGCCAAAGGAAAAAAGAGGTAGCATTTGATGATCAACTTGAATTCCCTCATACCTCTCCAACGACATCATCTTCTTCAAATATAGATGGTGAACAGTTGTTACCATTTCCTTTAGAAAAATTGATTGGTTATGATTATCAATCCCATGTCCAAGATTTTATTTACCTCATATAAGTCATTTCATAGAATGGGAGAGAAGGGAAAAATTACTAATCAAGTAGATAATAAGTGGTTTTGAAAATTATTGGCAAGGGGATAGTTTATACGCCGCAGATCTAGAATTAACTGCGAAGATGGATGCCTTACTTACCCAAACAAGAAGTGGTAATGTCACGTATAAAATAAATTATAAATATGATATTTCAGATAAAGAATTAATCAAATTGGAAAAGGATATGGTATAATATGTTTAATTAAGTTCACTTTTTGTGCGGTTGAAATATGAAAATTTAAAGAGTCAAGAAAAGGTGTTCCAAGTTCACTTGGAAACCATGAAGAAAATTTTATCCATAAAAACAATTTGAAAGAAAATATTGTTTTAGTTAATAAACAAAACAATGCACTAAAGCAGATAATTAAAGAGAATGACTTGGACCCCGAAATTTTATTCAACAATAAGGTAGATGCATATCCTAGTTTGCCATCCTGGGAGATGTGATAAAGGAAGAACAAATAATCGTAAAGAATCTAAGAATTGCTACAAAATATCTGATTAGTTTTGGGATTATTCAAGCCATTGGGGAAAGGGATACATGAGGTGAAGCCATTAGGGAAAGGAGTACAAGAAAAGAAGCTATTAGGGAAAGGGGTACAAAAGATGCCGCTTTTTTACGGGAAAAAATTTCTTGATTGATGGTTGAAAAATTGAAACTTTAAATTTGAAAATTTTAAATACTTTATATATTGAAGTATGAAACTTGAATGTGATGGTGTTTGAAAATTTGAAATACTTTATAATCTCAATTTTTATATCTTGTTATATATTATATATAGAATTTCTAGATTGTATATGGTGTTTAAGTTTGATTTGAATGGGATGGCATTATGATAATGGTTAATTATTTGTTTTAAGAAAATTTGGAATATGGTATGACAGAGACATATTAATACTAATAGAGTTAAATTTTCTTTTCTCTACTTGTACAATTCAAAATTTGTATCAGTTTTCTTCACATTTAAACCTTCTCATAATATTCTCTCTACTTGTAATGATGTTTTCATTAGATGTGGATGATGACATTAGAATAGATATGGATTGTGATTAATTTTTGTGGACATAGATTTAGCTTCAAACATGATCATGGAATCTGGATGATGATAATGGATAATTGTTTTAATAAAATTTGGAATGTGGTACAATAAAGACATTTAAACCTTCTCAAAATATCCTTCTTCTCTATTTGTAATGATATGATGACATTAAAATGGATATAGATGATGATGAATGATGATAATAGATAATTGTTTTAAGAAAAATTGGAATTTATTAGGAAAAATACATCTTCATATACTTGTAAAAATCAAATTCTATATCAGGTTTCTACACATTTAAAAATTCTCAAGATCTTCTTCTCTCTACTTGTAATGGATATGGATGATGATGAATTGTGTGGACATAGATTTAGCTTCAAGCACGATCATGGATGATGATAATGGATAATTTTTTTAAGAAAAATGGAGTGTCTTAGGAGTCTAGGAAAAGACATCTTCTCTCTACTATAAAATTTGAACTCAGATCAGGTTTATGCACATTTAAACCTTCTCAAAATATTTTCTCTCTACTTGTAATGAATCAATTATATGATGAAATTAGATGTGGATGATGACATTATATATATATATATATATATATATATGATGATGATGATGAATTATATGTGGACGTATATTTAACTTCAAACACGATCATGCGGATGATGATAATGGATAATTGTTTTAAGAAAATTTGGAATGTGTTATGATAGAAACATATTAATATGGAAAAATATTCCTCTCTCTACTTGTAAAATTTGATTGAGTGATTTTATCCCACAAAGTTTAAACAATTTATCAAAGAATTTTGTAAATACAGAAAATAAGTTAAACATAATTGTAAAAAATCAAAAAATTTCATATGATAGGTTTTAAGCTACCTCTTGTCTTTTAGATGGCTATGATAAAGCATATGGAAGGAAAATGAGAAATCATCCTTTGTCAGCATGCTAGAAGATATTTGATTCAAGAAAATCAACACAAAAAATGGATTATTATATAGTTTCCTGACATTATCAATCCCGAGACGTGAGAGATTCCTCGCATGGATGTCAACCCATGTTTTCAAGAAAAAATATGAAATAATGATTGAGTGGATTAAGGAAGAAACATAAAGATTAAAGAAAATGAAAATGATAACCTGTACATGTCTGGACAATAGAAGTCTAGATGTATGGAAGAGTATAACAATGGAAGAATATGTAGATTTGAAATCTGAAGGCCTTGCAAATTAGTATTGGAAAAATGTATGTAAAAAATAGATTTTTAAAACAGAAATTGGTATTCGAAAAATCCAAAATAGTAATTATATAAAATAGAATTTTTAATAAATAATTGTATTTAAATAAATGTAAATATATATACCTATAACATCTTTAATGATAACAAGATCTGAAACAAAATATTATAAAAATCCTCCTTAGTTAATATGAAATTGAATAAATAACCACGCTTAAAATGTAAGGTGAAAAAAAAATTAAGGTCAAGGAGAAAACTATTTAAAGCTAAAACAATCCATTATCAATATCTTCTTCAAATTCGATGTTTTCTTCGTAGAGTGTGATGACGCACCAATTCCAGTCTCATCATTGGGAACAATTATACTTGTAGATGTATTATTTACACATTTTATTTCGAAAAGGGAATTCCATGGAGTAGTAAGAAACATAACACCTAATGCAACTTTCTATATTTTTGTCCAACATGTTTCTTAGTTTTGATTTTATAAGTGATAAAGCAATGAAAACCCTTTTGTCCTCCACAAACCCCAAAATCATTTTTGGCATAACTCATATAATCAAATATTCACTTATGTCATCTTAAAAGACAATACTTTGATAGATTCCTCACTAGAGCCTTGTAGTAGCACCACTCTCGAGAAGGTTCATCTAAATTTTTATATTGGTTCCTCATTTTTGTTACAAAATTTGTTGATTGAGAATAAATCAACATTCAAGATACCTTTGATTTCCAAACCCTTGACCTCTCGAAGTCTTTGTGAAATGTTCCATTATTGTACCCATGGATTTACGAAATGATTTCTTACAAAGTCTACACAAGCACCTTCAAAAGTATTCCAATAATTAAGATTCATCACACCCATTGCTTCAAGAATTTTATCTTTGGAGAAACATTCTCTAATTTCGATGATAAGGATTCTAAATTTTTTTTAAGCTTTATTCTTGTTTCAACTGTAATGGAATCAAAGAGATTATGTGTCACATGAACATCTTCTCTTTTTCATCCTATAATATCTTGACATTTTTAAAAATGTGCAATGGTATGCCTCTCCGTTAACATTGATGCAGAGGTGATCATGGATATTAAATCTCAAATAGTTACTCGGATTCTTAAGATCTAATAAATATTTCCAATTCTTGGAAATAGGTGTATCAAAACTATCTTGGGAACAATACAAGCTATCAATACTTTGACATACCATTTTTCTCATCCGTATAAAATCTAAAATATTTATTAATCTCCCTATGCATGCTTCATCAATGTATTAATCTCCGCAATATTAAAATAATACCAACCAATGTAAGCAATGTCTCCAGATCAGTTAAACGGAATAACAAGTCCCTCACCCTGTCAACTTCGTGACAATATTTGTGCATGAAACCAACCAACGAAGGATACTCCTTACAAACTCTACATGTAGGTTCATACGAATAAATTCATCTCGTCTCAACATCCTTCAAAAGTTTTTTGCCATCTATTATTATAATTGTGAATTTTTGGAACTCAATAAATTGCTTTGGGTTGCTTTTGCCATATAGGCATGAAGTTATAAGGTCTTCTAATTTAGCAACATTTTTAGAATGTTTATACCATTTTATACGTTAAATTCATTCCATGAGCCATATAGTGAATTGCTATTATATACGGGGCCATTGTTGTTTACAATATAACACACAACCTCGTTTAATGACCGTGCATGATTGATGCACCATATGCTCCAACACATACCAACTTCATAGAAATTTCATAATCAATCATTCTAACAATATATTTCAAATGACAAACAACTATTTTATGTAGGTTTTCGGCATTATAGTTTTCAACCATTTTCATAACACCTAGTAGATGAGGTATCCTTATATGATTTTCTAAAGTATAGATGTGGATACATGCCCATGCAATGTTATCGATTATTGTCACTTCATCAATTGAAAGAGAGAGAAACTTTTTTTTTACATTCCCTTTCAAATCTTCCTTCTCTATCATTGAAAGGAATTTTTGCATTTCCCATGCACTCTTTGTTAGATCAATGAGATAGAGGAATGTTGGGCATTTCATAATATTGATACAAAACTTTGAAATTGAGGAAAACTGAAATCGGACTTCCTTTCTTTAGTATGTGAAATAAAGTAGAGAATTATATGATTTTTGCATGCACATTTGATTGATTCATCTTACCAATTTGCAATGTAATCGTTCCTCACTTTTCCATGAGTTGTTTACGTTTTTTATGCTCCTTCATACTTTGCTACATATTTAAAATGCATGCAATCTTTTCAATTTTCTACCTATGTGTTTTTATTTTCTGGCCATCCTCCTCATTCTGATCAAATATTGTTTTCCAAAGTATTTTTCTATAGTGTCCAACTTCAGTTGCATTTTTTGTTTCCTTCCAAATCTCCATGTACATATTGTATATGTACATTCAGATATGATCTCTTCTAAATTAGATGGTTGTATAAGTTTGATAAACAAAAATTTGGCAGCCCAATCAAACTTGTATGTCCTCCCAATTGTCCACATATTCTTGTTTTTTTCAATGTTTTACTTTTTTTAGTAGAATTTTGAGCATTATCATAACCACTGGTTTCCTCTTTCATGAACCAAAATTTTAATTTGAGTTTTGTGTTCCATTTTGCTGAGTATTTGTATTTGCAATATCTTGATGCACTCTGGTGCACCCAAACAGAAGAATATATTTTGGATCGGCATCCGAAATAAGTATATCTTGAAGATCGGAATGGTATTATCATAGGTGTCATTTGGTTGATACTATGTAGAATGCATGTCCACCTCAAGATTACCTTCACACATTCTATATTCTCGATTCATTCCAAGTGGAAACTATATGGGTACTTGTGGTTGCGGTATGATTATCCGTAGTAACATAGTTTCCAAAATACTTGAACAGGGACTTATGAGATTTCTTAGTTACTTTTTGGGTCTTCTCATTTTAAGCACTAGCACCTTCCATTTTTTGAATGACTAAATTGAAAAAAAATTGTCTGTCAAGTAAACTGAGTTGTGTGTCAATAACAACAATGTCATATGTCAATAGTAAATTTGTCGTGCGTTAACAAATAAGGACTATGTTATGCGTCAACAATATTTGGTCGGGCATCGTTGAGACTTGAGTCTCCTTATCAAGCATCAAATGAGTCACGTGTCAATAAATACAATAAATCATGCATCAATAAATATTATTATCACATGTCATAGAAAAATCTATCATGCATCAACAAAAGTAGAGTGGAGTCATGCATTGTCACGTGTCAACAACCCTTGTCACGCGTCAACAATATCTCCTTGTCTCCCATCCACAATGAAAAATTCATGCATAATAAAATGCAATAAGTCATGTGTCAACAAATATGGATGTCGTGCATCGATGAAACTCTATCGTGTGTCAACAACAAGTAAATTCATGCATTAACAAGGTCAATTTCAAGCACCAACCCCCAAACCCTTATCTCGCATCAACAAGATTCTCTTGTTGCCTACCCATAGAAAACATTTTTAACATGTCACAAAATATTACTAGTCACATGTCAACAAATAACACTGTCATTCAACCGCAAACTACTAAACAAGTAAAAAAATCTACAATGTGCTCGTGCTTAGAGTATGCAAGTTCATGGTATTGTAAAAGTCATCGATCAGTAGTATACTAGGTGATGAATCGCCTAGATTTTTATAGGAGATGTTTTTAATTGTAGGAAAAGATGAACCCTAAAAAAAAATACAAGTAAATTTTAGGCAAACATGACACTCGACTCTGCTCCAAAAAAATTCCTTTTCAAATTTTCCTAAAATGGAATTTTCACCATATTACGAATATTTGCCACTAAAAGTGTCCCTAGGCTGATCTACTCAAAGAACTGAATAATACTCATATTGTGTTGGCTCCTAAAAAGATGGATGCTAAAGAATTCAAGGAGTTTTGGCCTATCATCCTAGTAAATGTTATTTACAAAATTTTTACTAAGATTCTTGCCACTAGGATTCAACCTCTTCTTTCGATTGATCTCAAAACAAAAAAGTGGTTTCATTAAAGGAAGAATCATACAAGATGGGGTGATCATGGTACATGAAACCATTCATTCCATGGATAAAAGTAAGAAAAGGGGATGGCCATCAAGCTAGATATGAACAAGGCCTTTGATAGAGTATCTTGGAAGTTTCTAGATAAGGTTTTGTTAAAATTTGGATTTCACACAAAATTTAGAAAGATCATTCAGGATTGTATATCCACGTCCAAATTTTTGTTGTAGTTAATGGAATTCTAGTGGGTTTCTTTGCAAGTAGTAGGGGCATAAGACAAGGAGATCCAATATCCCCTCTTCTATTTATACTCATGGCAACACATTTAATAGATATATTACTAAGGCTATTAATACATGCTTGTTAAAAGGATTCAGACCTACCTCTTCAAACCAGATAGCTTCCCATCAAAAATTTGTTGATGACACCATTTTTGTTTATGGCCTCTATTCTTGAGGAAAAATCAATTACAACATTCTCAAGTTTTATAAGGCAGCTTTAGGACAAGTTAATTTTGACAAAATCTCAGTCTTCTTTTTCAATAGCCCTTTGGAAGGACAGAAGATAATTACTCCCATATTGGGATGCAAAATATACTCTTTGCTTACCACTTGTCTTTGTTTTTCTCTTGGGACAAATAAAGTGTCTATGGCTATTTGAAATGCCTTATTGGACAGATTTCATAGGAAATTGAATGGTTGGAAAGGTGTTGTTCTTTCTAGTGTTGGGAAATTCTTACTAATAAAAATTACACATCAAAATATACCCATTTATATAATGTCCATTTTTAGAATACCTTCAGATTGTCATTGAAATCATCAAAAATATTCAAAAACATTTTCTTTGGCAAGGAACTAAAGAAATATTCCAATATCATCTAATTACATGGGATCAGTTTTGCATGCTTTAGAAAATTGGATGCCTTGGTATCAAAGACATAAGTAAAATGAATGTTTCTTTGATTGCTAAAATCAGTTGGAGATTATTAAAGGAAGAGAAACCTTAGAATGATCTCATCAAAGTCAAATATTTTTCTCAAAACCATGTTTATACCTTTCTCTTTGAAGAGAAACTCCCCAATGGCTATCTTTTTTTGGAAAATTTTCTTCAAATTAGGAAAACTTTCACAAAAAGGATGTAGATGGAAAGTGGGAATTGGAAATTACACTCAATTTTGGCAAAATAATTAGACCAATTTCATCTTGAGGGATAGGTGTTGGTCCATCAAGGATACCTTGATTGAGAAATATGGTAGTAAAGTGAAAGACGATATATATTTAGAGGGGAACAAAAGAACTTGGAAACAACTTAGGGTGGACATGTTAAATTTGGAACCAATAGTCTCTTCTCTTCAAGAACATATTTCCCATATTCCTTTAAATCAAACTAATTCTAAGGATGAACTCATTTGGGTTAACTCTTTTGATGGTGACTACACTGTTAAATCTAGATATAGTACATTTTTTGAGAATATTTAGTGTGATTTCAACTGGAGTAAAATCTGGATGCCTGAGTTAACCCCAAAGGTTAATCTTTTCCTTTGGCTTGTGCTAAAGGGGAAGATTTTAACTAATGATAACCTTATCAAAAAGGGTTTCATTATGCCAAACATGTGCTGCATGTGTAAAAATGAGGCTAAGGATATAAAGCACTTGTTCTTTACATTGTGATTTTGCTACAAAGTTATGGGGTCTAATATTTACAAGTTTTTATCTATGGTGGAATTTTCCTAGTAATGTTTTGCAATCCTAGAAACAATGGGACCCCCTTATAAGCATTGCATGGTTAGAATAATTTGGAAATTTATCTTTCCACATACCATTTGGAGACTATGGAAAGATAGGAATGGAATCATTTTTAGAGATAGTAGACAACTGTGAAAAAGGATACTAAAGGAAATTGTTGTTACTGTCAAAGATAACTTAGAGAGATATATACCCCCAAAGAATAAGAATATAATAAGGAAGAGGAAGCTATTCTATCAGCATGGAAAATTGACATTGGAAATCTACAGAGAAAATATCATACTAGTATAGATAGGTCTTTGATCCATTGGATTCCACCTCCTAATTTATGGTACAAGCTCAATTTTGATGGAGATTTCAAGGGAAACCCAAGAGTTTTGGAGGAGGAATAATCATAGATCATTAAAGGATTTTTATTTTCTACTTATGCAAGTAGCATGGGGCATCAATCAAATCACTATGCTGAAGCTTTATCGGCATTATGGGGCATTAGACTGGTTAAGGACTACAATATTTAAAATATCATCATAGAATGGGAATCCATGAATATTTTAAATCCTTTAAATCAAATACATCCCCTAGTTGGAAAATAAAGGATTTCATCTATGAATCCATAAATATTTGCAAGTCCTTCACAAATTGTAAAATTATTCATTCCTACAGGGAAGGAAATAAAGTCACAAAAACTCTTGCTAATCATGGGTTTCTCAATAAAAATGGAAATTTAGTGTACTAATGAGAACTTACCGATTCAAGTACAAAATGGTATTATCAATTAAAAATATGATAATGAACTTGAATTCCGAGTCTTGATGAGATGTCCTTCACACATGGGAAGGTAAGGATAATTATAACTCCCCCCATAAGCTTATAATAAAAACTAAATGCTCTAATTTATCACATGATTTCTAGGTGGACAAAGGAGTTGTTAAGAATTAGTCTTTGGGCGGAAATATTTTCATTCTAAAATGTAATGAAGACTCCAGTAGCGGAGGAGACATCATGGAGGGAGTGATGTGTCAAGTTGAGCCAATTTGTGACCTTGTATGGAAGGAGGATGAGGTTATTTGGAATTATCTACAGATTGGTGGGGTTTCCAATCTCATTGAAAGGATCAAGGGATCGACCAACACATCTCCCTTCAATTTGTTGCAGGGTGGAGAAACATAATTGTGTCATATGGGGACAAGGCTATTAATATCATTGAAGAACTTCTTACGAAATAAATGGTCTTAGCATGGATGACAACTGGATTTTCAACAATATAATTGATAAGACATCATAAGCTAAAAAATTCCTAGACGCAAGTGAAGATTTGGATTTTATCATTGCTGGAATTGAGGTTACTTCAATTCTAGCCACGTTCGATGAGATTAAAAATTATGGTAAGATATGTTACACTTGGAAGGAAGATATATCACATTCCCCTTTAACATCTCAGATTCTTGAACCATTTTAGGATACATCTCTAAAAAAATTCCTCATTTCATTTTGAACTTTCCTGAGCACTCAATCTTGGAGGTTCAAAAGCAAACCTATGCCACTCCCCTCCATCAAGGGATTATTTTTCTTCTACATCGGCATTGTCTTACTCAAAACCCTACTATCCCTCTAGCCCCTACCCCTCCTAACCCCAACCCTATCCCTTGAACCCACCATTCCTACCCCCGCCAATCCTATGGGACTGAGGAAGGCTAGATCCAAAATCCCTTCTACCCCCTTAACCATTATTTCCCTTTGAAGAGAGTTCTTCGTAGTAGCTAAAAAAAGGACTTTGAGTTTTCCCAAAGTCTACTCCATATGGGTGACCTTAGATATACTAGATCTACTTTGGAGAAGAATGGAGACATACATAAGAGGATTGATGAGATTGAGAAGGAATTAGAGGCCCTAAATAAAGAAATGAAACAAATGTCAAGAAAAGAGGGAAAGAGGAAAGTGGAAGAGGGACTTGGACTTGCTTAAAAGTCATATTCAAGAAGCTAAACTCTCTTGACAATAGGATGGTGAATGTATGAAGAAGACAAGCCATTACTCTCGTAGCTCTCAAAGTTTATTAAAAATTTTTTTGAACAAAAAGTCAAGAATGTCTGCATGTTAAGAAATATTCCTAAAAACATATGGGGGGAAGGAGTGACTCAAGCTCAAGTCTTTAGTCAGGTTGATAAGAATGACCCCACACAAGTTACAACTATTACATTATTTAGTTCCCTTCTTGATTTGAAATGAACAATTGACAAAACATCCAAATGATGAGCTTCTTTATAGGCTTGCATTGTAGAATGGCATATTAGCTTATGCTCTTTTGTTGTTAATCGGTAGTTTTGTAGTTGTTTTGGTACTTTTTGGTGAAGTTATATTATCTTATAGAATCCTTATTTTGATCACTTTTTGGTGTGCTTTATTGTAATATCCGGATTTTGAGCCCTTTTTATACAAGGGTATAGTCCCTTTCAAAAATTTTTACCAATAATAAAAATCTCCTTATGGAGTCCAATATATGTGGTCATGAATGAAATTTATGAATATCTAAAAAATGTTTAATGATTTCAGGGAATCCAACATTGATCTGATAAATAATTCCTGATGACCGCTCACCCATATAAAATAGATACATGTTTTGTTTTATAAGGGCTAGCGGTGCTTAGGCATAATTATTGCTTTGGATTTATTCTCTTATTAATTTTAAGATGTTTTTAAGATTAAACTATGTAAATTTGAATATTTAAAATGCCATTGGAAGGGCGGCCGCTAGGCTAATGACATTCACAAGATGTGAGACACTTCTTGATTTAATTATTATGGTTCGAATAAACCTTGGGGAAACCAGAGAATTACCAAAGATGTTTTAAAGAAACTTAAAAAGGGTGACAATTCAATTTTGGAGAATGAAATTAACTATAAAACCATTCAGATATATTTTCATATTTAAAGTTAGATATCAAATTTACTTAATTTATTATGGTGTGATCGAACCTTAGAAAAACTAGAGAAATTTTAAACATGTTACAAAGAAATTAGTAGAGGGAGATGATCTAGTTTAGGAGAATGTAATTAATAGAAAATCCTTACCAGAGATATTTTCATATTTAAATTTAGATATAAAATTAATTGTAATAGACATGGCATAAAATTTATCATATTCAAATATGGATATGAAGTTATTTCAAATTAATTGTAAAACCATCCCATATATATTTTAGTATTTAAATATAGCTATGAAATAAATTTAAATTCCTTTACTAAAGGTATAATTATAGTAAAAAAATTGAATAATTTTTTTAATTTATAATGTAACACTATTCCCGAAGATGGGCTTCCAAATCAACCTTAAAAACATAGTAAATCTCAAATAAAAAAATCCCTATAATTTTTTTTGTGATCTAATATAATCCCGAACATCTTCGACATCCTTCAATGGTTGCAAAAAAGGCCACAACACATGTAACAAGTATTTGTCTTCTGACTTATAATCTATGTTAAATGTTTTAGAAATTATGTAGTTCACATGGAATTTTTTCTCTCTAAAGATTCATCTACAAGCACTATATTTTTACAATTGTACGATGCATTAAACCGTAACCAAACAAATTTAGGATTCTTGAGATATAATTTGAGATTCCCATAACGTTCATAATCAGAGTGTTTGGTCTTGACATAATCTTCCTGTGTAAATATGAACTCGAATCTTGCAACCTCCAAGCCAATGTTTTGAAGGAATGAAGGCATCATGTCATCAACATTTAAATTTCTCGTCGATGTCCATATTGCTATTTTGAAATGTTTTTTACACTATTACAAGAAATATTTCACATTATGGCTCAGAAAATAATTATTTTTTTAGCTTGATGCTTGCCAATTTTAAAACTAATTAAATGTTGAATCATCCGTGTGGAGGGTGTGTACCAAAACACTTTTTATATCAAATATGATCATTCTCATGTTGCATATTTCCATAACTATAAATTTTTGAGTGTGGAGCTTAATTACTTCACAAGAAGCTTGATTTTACATATTGCTAGTTTTGAAAGTGACCATCATTGGTCGGGAGGAAATCGACATCGCTTAGGAGGTAACCGACATCGATTAAGAAGTGACCGACATCGTTAGGAAGGGACCACCATCATTCACTGTGTGTGACAGTTCTTTATTCTATAAACAAGAATTAAAATATATTTTTTAAATATGATTTGTTGATTATAAAATCATATAGTTTCCTAGAATATATATATGTATGCATTGTATGAGGGTATGAGAGAAAAAAATAGTAATTTTTTAAATGTTAGTTTTCTTGGTGAGCAAGAAATAGTAGGCGAGTGAGGAAAAAGCATTGAAAATCCCGTGAGGTGTTAGTGTTAGTGCAAAATCACAGCACCCCTGGATGTTGATCAGATTTCTAGGTTGATCACTCTAGCATCCAGTGTGATTGCACAACATGGAAACCTCTCTCCAAGTGTGGGACTTGTGAAACTGAGAGAGGAATCTCCAGATTAGAGGCTGGTTCCTCAAACTCCTCTGATTTAGATCTATATTTGCACAACTACAGAGGTTCAGATCCTAATCCTACTCTAAATTGCAAGGAGACAGGGATAGAAGTGCAAAAATTGAAACTAACTAAAGATGGTGATGCACCAAAAGGAGTGGTGAATATTTTTGTCATGCAAATAGACACAAACCAAAGATTGCAACATAAAACATACACAGGCTGATAAGATATAATTTAGGATCTGAAATGAAGCAAATAATACAAACAAAGGACTGAAACCCATTCACAAAGCTTGCATTATCATTTCCAATGTCAAAACCACTGCATTACAACCTCAGAGAGGTAAAAACTGTTACAATCTTTGAAGAGGTCTGATTCTTCAACAATCACTTGTTGGAGGTGAAAGAAGAAGTTTTTCTATGCCAAAAGTGTTCCACCCTTTAGAAATGAGCCAAATCTAGCTTTTACATTGCATGGGTCGAGCCCAGGAGAGAGAAAACGTACAAAACGTGGGAGCCCATTCCTCATTGACTGCAAATGCATTAAAATGGCATGGGGGACCTTACAAACCCATACCCTGTCATTTTTGACCGAATTGGAGGAGAATGCGACCCATTCTGTATTAAATTTGGTCGCTAAAATGTCACTTCTAGCCATGAACATGTGTCAGAGCCGTTTCTTAACTTTCTCTCTCCAGACTGAACCAAAATTCAAGATTGACCCCGAGAATCATGTAGAGAATTTTATAAGCTTTCCAATGATATAAATAACATGCAAATCTAAGCTCTGGATCGAAATATATGGTGATCTGAAGATTTAGGGCACAAAATAGGCAAAAATGGGTTTTGAAATTTTTTCCCACGCTCCGCCACCTGGACGACACATGTCGGGCGCTGATTGGATGAGCAATTCTCTCTCCTTCCCTTACCCGCGGGTTTTCCTTGAAAGTTTTGACTTTTTGTAATTTTGGAAAATTTCCCATTTTTTCCCCACGTCCCCGCCACTTGGGACACGTGGCATGATCTGGTTGGAGGACAGGGGCGGGGTTATCCTTCACTTTTTAGTTTTTGGCCAAAACTTTTGCCAAATTCTCTAATTCCTCCCCGAGCTCCACACTCCCCTTCTCCTTAGGACACATGTCCTCTTTTTATTGGCTCGGGCCAACGCTTCAAACCTTTCCCTTTGAATTTTTGGGCATTTTCCTTGTGACACGTGGCATTTCTTGATTCGTCCGTGGGCCTGCCATCTTTTCGCGTCCCTCGCATCCCTTTGGCCCGGTTGTCCCAAACTGTCTGGGACAAATTCCTCCAATCTACCCGATTTGGGCTTCCCTGTCCCTCTTTGAGGTGAAGACACGTGGCGTGATTTGATTGGCTCTCGGCTCCTTGACTCTCCGCATCCCACGCATCCCTATGTCCCAACTGTCCCAGTGTGAAAGTTCTCTATTTCGGCTGATCCGGGTGGTTCACATCCTTCGCGTCCTCACGGCCCAGATGTCCCAGCCTGTTCTGCACAGCAGATTAGTTAATTTTTTCTCCTTTGGCCGAATCGGCTTTCCACGTCCCGCGTGTCCCGATGTCCCAACTGTCCCAGTGCTGCGTAGACCACCTGGAGGCTTTTCGGCCGATTCACGCCCCGACGTCCCAACTGTCCCAAGGACCGCCTGGACTAGGACTTAGCTGATTTTCATGATTTTTTCTGGCCCAAGCTTGTTTTTTGTAACTTTTTCACCCTTTTTTAGAACTTGCTCCTTTCTTCTTGGACAAGAGAGTTAGAAAAATCCGAGGGGACCCTAGAAACATGATTTTTTGCCTTGAATCAATCTATTTGCTTGGGACTTGAGTATTCTGATGCATGTTATCAAATTTACCTCTGGGGGTGAATTTTGGATAACAATTTGGTGACTCAGCGGGGTTACCTACCTGCTAGGTAGAAAATACCAGTTGCCTGAAGCAGTCCATTGGGCATGTAGTCATCAAATATTCTGTTTAGAACCCCGATTGACTTAAAATGTGTAAGGAGGAAGATGGAATATCACTTGATGGAAGCAAGGACTGCAAAACATCTCCATGGACAGCAAGTTGTGCCAAAGCACTTAGGGAAAACAAAACTAACCTACAGCAAAACAATGTGCACAAGCACTTGGAGGAATGAAAATCTAATCTAATATTTACAAGGTAGTGAATTTCCTCTAGAATAACGCTTGAGATAGATTCCATTTTGGAATCGTAGTTCTTCACCATCCAATGGGGCCAATTGGAAAGCATTGCTGTCCTTGCACTTCGTGACCATGTATGGGCCACTCCAAATGGCATCAAATTTTGAATGCCTTCCTGGTTTTGCTCTATCCACATCCCATTTCAACACTAGATCTCCAACCTGAAAAGATCTATCCTTGGCCTTCTTATCAAAGGTCTTCTTGATTAAAGCTTGATCCTTTTCCATTGCTTGGGATGCCTGATTTCTGATCTCTTGCAGCTCTATCAACTCTACATACCTCACCTCCATGGGCTCAAATTCTAGCAACTCCAGCTGCTTCATGAGTTCCAATGTTGGCAACTCAATTGACATGGGCAAGATTGCCTCTCTTCCATGACAAGTTTGAATGGAGAGTTACTGTGGATCTTTTGGGAGTTATCCTATCAGCCCATAAGGCTAATTTCAGTTTGGTATGTGAAGACCTCGATTCTCGTCAATAGTCCTCCTAATGATCCTCAACAAGTTCTTGTTTGTAGACTCGGCACGGCCATTACCTTGAGGGTAATAGTTTGATGAAGTGCTTAGGTAGATACCGTTCTTGACAGCCCACTCAGTCACCTTAGATCCAATGAATGTCAATGCATTATCAGAGATTATTATAGCAGGTACACCAAATCTAGTTGTTATCCCCTCATAAAATTCTAAGATGCTAGACTCATTTTCCTCTTTGAGTGCTACTTTCTTCTGTCCATCTGGTGAAGTAGTCCGTGGCTGTCAAAATCCATTTGTGCCCTTTGCTTGAATTGGGATTAATGACTCCAATGAGGTCCAAACCCCATTGCATGAATGGCTGGTCAACTGAGATTGGATGTAATGGAAGGGCAACAAGTCTCTCTTTTCCTATGAAGAATGCACAATTCTTACACCTCTTGATCCATGCATAGCAATCACTGAAGATTTTAGGCCAATAATAACTAGCCTTCATGATTTTTAGAGCTGTCACTCTTGGTGCAAAATGACCACCAAACTAATCTACCATGAAACTCTTACAACACCCTTTGAATCTGATTTGTGCTAATGCACCTCAAAGAACACTCCATTCACATCTTTCTTGAACAAAACTCCATCAACAATGCCATACGGAACAACCTGCAATCTGAAGTGTCTCCTTTGGGTCTTGTTCATCTCCGGAGGGCATAGGCCTGTGCCTAGGAAGTGTATAATACCTTGGGTCCAGCAAGGAGTGGGGGCAGCATTGTCTTCTTCTTGATTACCACTTGGCTCATGGCTTTCCTGGACTGTCAAAATAGCCTCTTCTTCATTGCATACTTCTTTTTGCTTCCCCAAAACCACCTGCTCACACAATCCTTTCCCGCTTACCAGCTTGGTGATCTTTCTCTCAATGTCATACTCCATGACACAGGTGATAAAACCTACCCTTTTCTCATTCAAATCCTTGTTGAGGAGGAATTCCTTGACTCCAGCATGTGAGACCAGCAACTGGACCTTGTTGTTTGAGACTAAATGCTTGAATTTCTTCAAGCTTCTGATTACTGCAAGTACATGCTTCTCAATAAAAGAGTACCTCACCTCATAGTCATCTAGGCTCCGGCTGAAGAAGGCAATTGGCTGCTCATCATTATCCTTGTTCTGCTGTACCAAAATGGCAGAAATAGTGTCATTACCTCCAAATGCATAGAGGACGAAATCCTAGGAGAAGTCCGGGTTGATGAGAGTTGGTGCTTGAGAGATAGCTTCTTTGATTGATTCAAAACTCCCCTTGCCTTCTGCTGTCCAATTGAAAGCCATGCTCTTCTTTAACATTTTGGTGATGGGCTTGACAAGGGCTGCAAAATCTAGGACAAACCTCCGAACAAAGTTTATCCTTCCCAAGAAACTCTGAAGGGCTTTCTTGTGGCTTGGCAATGGTAGTGCTCTTATGGCTTCAACCCTCTCTGGATCAATTGCTAATCCTTCTTTGGAGATAATATGGCCAAGGAGCTTTCCTTCATGTGTAAGAAAGATGCACTTCTTAGGATTCAAAGACACTCCAAATCTCCTACACCTCGTGAAGACTTGTCTCAAATGAGAGAGGTGGTCTGCTACATTTTTGGAAAAAATAGTGATATCATCAAGGTAAATCAGCACCACATTGTTAATCAAACCTTTGAATGCCATGTCCATTGCCCTTTGGAAGGTAGCACCAGCGTTGGACAGCCCAAATGGCATTTTCTTGTATGCAAAAGTTCCCCATTTGGTTGTGAAGGCTGTCTTGAACTGGTCCTCTTCCTTCACCATAATCTAATTGTAGCCTGAGTAGCCATCAAGTAGTGAAAACCTCTCAGAGCCAGCCACAACTTGCAAGATTTGCTCCATGGAAGGGAGTGGGTAATGGTCCTTGAGAGAGGCTCTATTCAAGTCTCTGAAGTCAACACATAGTTTGATCTCTCCACTCTTATTTCTGACTGGAACTAAGTTGGCAACCCAACTAGAATGTTTGATTGGGAATATGATCCTTGACTCAATCAGCTTGTCCAATTCTTTCCTCATGAGAGGCTCCATGTGTGGATTGACTGGTCTTTTTTTCTACCTGACAGGCTTAGTATTTGGATCCAATTCAATGGTATGCTGAGCTAAGTTGGGATTGAAACCTTTCAAGTCTTCATAGCTCCAAGAAAACATGTCAGGGAACTCTTGACACGGCTATATGAACTCATACTTTTCTTGTTCATTTTTCATCCTTCCAATTTGTAATGGTTTTTGTTCTCTTCTACCAAGATCGATACTAAATTCTCTCTCTTGACCTAAATGTTTGCTTTCTCCTTTCTAAACTGATCATTGGGGTTAAAAATGGAATCCAAGGTGATAAGTCCTTTGGGCAGCTTGTTAGTTCTCAGCTGTACCACCCTGGTCACCATCTTGTTGTTCTAATTTTTCTTGATTCTTATCGACAACTCAGCCTTCTTCTTGCAAGAAATGGATGATTTCTTTGGTCATTCTCAAACACTTGCCAACTAACATTGTTATCGGCTTTGAAGGCCTCACAATCACGTGGATGTTTGGCTATACCTTGTCCTATTAAATGCTTTCCACAATGTCAAATGCTGCCCCTACTGCTGCAAGCCTATCAGCAGCTTGATTCTCTTTCCTAGGAATGGATTTGATGCCAAAACCCTCAAAATCCTCCATGAGGTCCCACACCCTGTTCTTGTAACACTTGAGTAGATCATTCTTGGTAGTATGTTGTCCCTTGACCTGATTTACAATCAATTCACTGTCACCAAAGACTTGCAAGTTCTTTATTCCTCTCTTGATTTCCCAATGCATCCCTTGCACCAAGGCTTCATATTCAGTAGTGTTATTGGAGCATGAAAATTGAAATCTAAAAGCTGAATATTACTTTACTCCTTGAGGTGAAACAAGCATGGCTCCACCTCCTACAACTTGTCTACTCCTTGATCCATCAAAAAATAGCTGCCATACCTCATTGTCATCTTTGTGGTTTGGCTTGGTGATGCTAGGAATAGGCTGATTTTCTTCGTGTATGCAATAGACCCCTAGCTTAGATTCTTCCACTTCTTGATAAGGATCAAATGCATGTATCTTGTTTGCCCATTCATCAAGAGTTAGATCCGGGATGCTTTAACCTTTTTGTCACTTCATCGTTGCTTAGGTGATCTTCTTGATCAAATGCTAAGCAATTGGCGTAATCGACTTGGAGTGTAAGGCTCAATGTGAAAGTTTGCAATAGGTTCAGACCTGATTATGGCTTTGGTTCCATACCTCATTCTGAACAACATGTGTCACCAATCATCAGACAAATATCTCCCAATCTTGGCTGTGAAGTCCCTTGACAAGCATAGGGAAAAGAGTGGTGGAAGGTCTATGATCGATACATCTTGTAAAACAACAACATTTAGACATGCATGCAAGGTAAGACTCAAGTTTCTAATCACTCCATCCGTCACTACTCTGCTGTCCCATCTAGCTACACTACCCCTTTGGACATTTTTTCATACTAGAGCCCTAGCTGATCAGCTATCTGTTTAGGCATTACTGAGCCACTTGCCTCGGAGTCTATCATGTAATTGTGCACTAATTGATTTCCAATGATCAATGAAACATAGAAAGGAGGGGGCCTCAACATTTTACCTTGCTGTCCTCCATGATTTCCCTCAGGCTGTGCAGCATTTGTAAGTACCTTCTCTTGCCTTTGGATCTGTTGATTTGAAGTGGACCAGTCCTTCATGGCAGCTTGCAACAGATCTCTTTGGCCTGGGATAAATAGGGATTCCCACATTGATATATTAACATTTGTCTTCTTCATCTGATCAATGATGTTGAATGGGGATGAAGTATCCTTTTGCTTTCCCTTTACTTGTACATTCACTCCTTGCATGTGGGCAGCAACAATTAGTATTTGAGTTGGCCTAGGGGCTGTTCTTGGCTGCCCTTGTGCATTTACAACCGGATTTTGCTTGCCAATCATTTGTGGAGCCATGGAAGGTTGTGGATTGGTTGGGGCTAATGGTTGTTCTTCACCCAAATTCCTCCTTTTTGACCTTGTGTTGGCTGCAACACCTTGAGAAACTACCTGGTTCATGCCACAAAAATCCTCTGCTTGCCAATTTACCAATGTGGTGTCATTTGGGGCTGATTGCTGTTGGAATGTTTCTTGTTGTTGGTTGTTTCCTTGACTGCCCTCACCCCCCACATCAGTAGTTGTCACCATTAATGCTTGATTCAAAGCACCATTGAAGCACATGGATTGGTTATGAGGCTCATTGCATGGAAAACACCAGTCATACTCCTGAGCAATGTTGTTTTGTGTTGGCACCAATGCCTTAGAGGCAGATATGGCATTTGGATTATAGGGCTGGAATGGTCTATTGGTAGGAGGCCTTGTTTGATTTATATTTGCAGCTGGATTAGGTGGTCTTTGTGGTTGGTATGGCTTCCTGTTAGGCTGAGCTTGGGGTTGATAAGAAGGTCTAAAACCTTGGGCCTGCTGCCTTTTGAGAGTAACCAGCTCATTGCCTAGGTTTTGCAATTGCTTCATGACTTCTTGAAGCTCATTTGGGGCACTTGGAGATGAAGTGGAAGCTTCATTTGAACTCTGATTTCTAGGAGTGGGAGAAGGAGCCAAATTAGGTGCTTGATTGGTGTTTGGACTCTCTAAACTTGGAAACAATGGCATGGGAGGTCTAGGGGCAAGTTTGCCAGCTTGGATCAAACAATTTTCAGCCCTAATGGCAATGTTATAAGCCATAGGGATAGTTATGCCTCCCATGGACTGAATTAACATAGAAATATCAGAATTTAGAGCTTTGAGATAGTAAATAAAATCACCTTCTGCTGTTGGCCTGATTGCCACTGGAATTCTCTCCCAAGTCTTTTGAAATCTGAAGTTGAAATCGGTCAGCTGCTCATTGGGAGCTCTCTTGATGGTTTTCAGCTGCTCCAAAAGAGACAAGTTGTCTCCCTTTTCTCCAAATTTCTCATGAAGTGCTATACACAGATGATTCCAATTTGTGATAGAACCAGCTCCAAGGCTCCTAAACCATTGCAATGCTTTACCCTTGAATGAAGATGCCAGTAACTTGACAGCCACTTGCATTTCATTGATTTCATGGATTGCACAAAGGTTAGCAATATCTTTAACATGATCACCTGGAGTAGTCTAATTTTCTCTAGTGAAGTAGGGAATGTTCTTCAAGGATGCAATAGGAATTAGATGTTGTGCATTGAGGGCAAGTGGGCTGCTGCCTATGAAGTTGACATAGGGGTTGTTTTGTGCCATTCTAATTGGTCTTAAAACCCTTGTTGACTGAATGAAATGCCTACTAGGTGGAGGAGTTGAGAGAGTTCTATTTGGTGGAGATGGAAACCTTCGAATCCTTCTTCCTCTTTGCCTTCTTCTTTGAGATGATTGCAGGTATTCAAACAACACTTCTTCTTATCCAACTCTTGACCTTGTGGTGATTCTTCTCATGAGTTTTTAGGCTGCTTCTGCTGAAACCAGATGATTCTTCCCCTTAGAGTCACCGGATATGCAAATAATAGCTCTTTTCAAGCAAGAAAATTGCAAAAATGCACATCAACTTTCTACAATAAAAATGAGACCTCTAGTCCCACCGGCGTGCCAAAAATCGTTAGTGCAAAATCACAAAGCACCACGGATGTTGATCGATTTCTAGGTTGATCACTCTAGCATCCAGTGTGATTGCACAACATGGAAACCTCTCTCCAAGTGTGGGACTTGTGGCGAGAGAGGAATCTCCAGATTAGAGGTGGTTCCTCAAAATCCTCGATTTATATCTATATTTGCACAACTACAAAGGTTTAGATCCTAATCTTACTCTAAATTGCAAGGAGACGGGTATAGAAGTGCAAAATTGAAACTAACTAAAGATGGTGATGCACCAAAAAGAGTGGTGAATATTTTTGTCATACAAATAGACACAAACCAAAGATTGTAACATAAAACATACACAGGCTGATAAGATATAATTTAGGATCTGAAATGAAGCAAATAATACAAACAAAGGACTGAAACCCATTCACAAAGCTTGCATTATCATTTCCAATGTCAAAACACTGCATTACAACCTCAGAGAGGTAAAAAACCTGTTACAATCTCGAAGAGGTATGATTCTTCAACAATCACTTGCTGGAGGTGAAAGAAGAAGTTTTTCTATGCCAAAAGTGTTCCACCCCTTTAGAAATGAGCCAAATCTAGCTTTTACATTGCATGGGTCAAGCCCAGGAGAGAGAAAATGTACAAAACGTGGGAGCCCATTCCTCATTGACTAAAAATGCATTAAAATGGCATGGGGGACCTTACAAACCCATACCCTATCATTTTTGACCGAATTGGAGGAGAATGCAACCCATTCTGTATTAAATTTGGTCGCTAAAATGTCACTTCTGGCCATGAACACACGTCAGAGCCATTTCTTAACTTTCTCTCTCCATACTGAACCAAAATTCAAGATTGACCCCAGAATCATGTAGAGAATTTTATAAGATTTCTAATGATATAAAGAACGTGCAAATCTGAGCTCTGGATCGAAAGATATGGCGATTTGAAGATTTAGGGCACGAAATAGGCAAAAATGGGTTTTGAAATTTTTTGCCACACTCCGCCACCTGGACGACACGTGTCGGGCGCTAATTGAATGAGAAATTCTCTCTCCTTCCCTTACCCACGGGTTTTCCTTGAAAGTTTTGACTTTTTGTAATTTTGGAAAATTTCCCATTTTTTCCCCGCGTCCCCGCCACTTGGGACACGTGGCATGATTTGGTTGGAGGACAGGGGCGCGGGGTCATCCTTCACCTTTTAGTTTTTGGCCAAAACTTTTTCCAAATTCTCTAATTCCTCCCAAGCTCTGCACTCCCCTTCTCCTTAGGACATGTGTCCTCTTTTTATTGGCTCGGGCCAACGCTTCAAACCTTGCCCTTTGAAATTTTTGACATTTTCCCTTGTGACACGTGGCGTTTCGATTCGTCAAGTGAGCTTGCTGATTTTCATGTCCCTCACGCTTTGGCCTGGTTGTCCTAAAGTCCATGGGACAAATTCCTCCGATCTCGCTTGATTGAAGCTTCCCTGTCCCTCTTTGAGGTGAAGACACGTGGTGTGATTTGATTGGCTCTCGGATCCTTGGCTCTCCGCGTCACATGCGTCCCTATGTCCCAACTATCCCGGTGCAAAAGTTCTTTGTTTTGGCCGATCCTGGGTGGTTTTCGTCCTTTGCGTCGTCATGGCCTGAGATGTCCCAAACCTATTCGCACAGTGAGTTAGTTAATTTTTTCTCCTTCGGCCAAATCGGCTTTCCGCATCCTCGCGCATCTCGATGTCCCAACTGCCCAAAGTCTTGTGTGATCGCCTGGAGGATTTTCACCGATTCGCGCCCTAACATCCCAACCGTCCCAAGGACTGGACTAGGACTTAGCCGATTTTCATGATTTTTCTTGGCCCAAGCTTGTTTTTTGCAACTTTTTCACCCTTTTTTAGAACTTTCTCCTTTCTTCTTGGACAGGAGAGTTAGAAAAAATCCGAGGGGACCCTAGAAACATGATTTTTTTCTTTGAATCAATCTATTTGCCTAGGACTTGAGTATTCTAATGCATGTTATCAAATTTACCCTAGGGGGTGAATTTTGGATAACAGATTAGAAGACAACATATCTTCATTTTATTTCCTCTTTAAAGCACTTTGAATAATAATATACGCCATTTCTTGGTGGAATTAGCCAACACTGGGTGAACCAAGTTAAAATCGGTGTTATCTTTCTCTTGTTTTATTCTATCTTCGGTTATTTTTGTATTTAATGCTTGTATGATCTATCTGCTATTAGATATGTACAACATTATTATATGTTTTAAACCCAACAAATGGTATCATAGCTTTGTTTGGAGGTTTTGTGTGTTGTCAAGATTTACTCACGAAGGTTTTCTCGATTGAGTAAGAGCGAGAGAAATGGCGAAGATAGTAAATTCCAAGTAGAGAAATTTGATGGTCATAATTATCAACTATGGCAGATGCGGGTGGAGGATTATTTGTATCAAAAGGACTATACTTACCGTTGGATGAGCATACACATACGGACACAATGACTCGATGAAGAATGGAAGGGTATTAACATAAAGGCTCTGGGATCTATAAGATAGAGTATGGAAGCATTAGTGGCTTCAAATTTTATAGATTCAAAAACCACGGTAGAGTTGATGAAATATTTAGAAATTTTTATGAAACTCTTAGTGCTTCGAATAAGGTTTATTTGATGAAAAAATAATAATTCTAAGATGTAAGAAGGTGGATCTGTATCTAATCATTTGAATGATTTCTAATCTATTGTAAATCAATTAAAATCAGTAGAAATTTTGTTTGATGTTGAAGTGAAAGCACTTTTATTCTTATTCTCTTTTCTATATAGTTGAGATAACTTGGTAATGGATGTAAGTAATACAATGTCTACTTCTAAAGGTTTGAAATTTGATTATGTGGTTAGTGTAATCCTTAATGAGGAAATATACAGGAAAATATCAGGAGAAACATCATATGGAAACTCTTTAAATGTAGAAAGCAAAGGAATATCTAAGGTGAGATCATCTAAGAGCAAGAAGAATGAGAGATCAAAGTCAAACATGGCAGATATAGATCTAGGTAAAAAGATTTAATTTTTTAGAATTGTGGATTGAGAGGACACGTAAAGAAGGAATGTTTATCTAATGAAAACAAAGAGAATGCATCAAAAAATGTAAAGAAAAAGGTAAAGAGGAAAATGTTGTAAATGAGGTAAAGAAATATGCCCTTATTCTCTCCTTAGTAAATTAGAATCTTGGGTTTTAGATTCTGGAGCTTCTTTCCATGATACCCCTAATAAGGTATATCTCGAGACATTATGATCGGGTGATTTTGGACATGTTTATTTAGGTGATGATGAGAAATTTGATATTACTTGTAAAGGTGATGTTTATCTAAAGTTACTGAGAATGGAAATCCATGGGTATTGAAAGATGTGTGGCATGTACCAAGCCTCAAGATAAATATAATATCTGCAGGGAAACTAGGTGAATCTAGATGCGTGGTTACATTCACAGCCGATTCTTGGAAGGTTACCAAGGGATCTCTTGTTGTAGTAAGAGGTAAGAAGGTAGGAACTTTATATATGTTTACCTATGTTATTAATTCCTTTTCGTGTTACCTAATACAGTTTAAGATGTAATCATGTGACATAATCGGATGAGCCATATGAGTGAAAAAGGAATGCAAATCTTAAATGCTAAGGGTAATTTATCATATTTGAAATAGTTAGATTTTGAATTTTGTGAGCATTGCATATTTGGAAAGTAGAAGAGATTGAGATTCCTCAAGGTTGGGTCAACAAAGGAGTAGAAATTGGAGCTTGTACACTCAGATGTGTGGGGACCAGTTAAGTAGCTTCTATTGGAGGATCCCAATATTATGTGACTTTCATTGATGATGCCATAAGGAAGGTATGGATTTATTGTATAAAGCGTAAATATGATGTTTTGAGACTTTTAAAAGGTGGAAAATATTTGTAGAAAATGAAACAAACTTTAAATTGAAGTACCTTAGATCTAAAAATGGTGGTGAGTAATAAAGTAAGGTTTTCAATGATTATTGTTCGAGATAATGGAATACAAAGAAATATAACATTTCCTAAAACTCCACAAGAGAATGGAGTTATAGAAAGAATGAATAGAATAGTCATGGAACAAGCTAGAAGCATGAGGATACATGTCGACTTGCCTTTGAATATTTGGGTAGAAAAAGTGGATACAACAGTGTACTTCATCAACCGTGGGCCTTGAACATCATTGGATGGTGGAATACCAGAAGAAGATTGGTCTGGAAAAGAGGTAGATTTTTCTTTTCTTAGATTTTTTGGCTCAAAAGCTTTTGTGCATGTTGATAGGGAAAATATGAAGAAGTTAGATGCTAAATCTAAGAGATGTAATTTCATTGGTTATGTCTCTAGTGATTTTGGATATCAATTTTGGGATTTAGAAGATTCTAATATTGTTAGAAGTCGTCACATTGATTGGAATGAAAAATGAATGTACATGGATCAATTTCTGATTCCTAAACATGAACATGTTTATGATATTTTAAAGGAAAATAAAATTTCATTTCTGAAAAAGACATCCACAAACACCGACATCAGTTCTACAAAAAGCTGACTTTAGTCGAGGATAACTAGCATTGACGAGAAAATATTAGGTTCGAACATAAAAATAGTGGAACTGGACGTCGGTACTCCTCGAACCGATGTTGGTAAGGCAGCCATAGTTAGTCGGAAGATAGAGGAGCCATAGTTGGTTACAGAACTACGGTCGGTTATAGGTGACCGGTGTTGGTCAGCGATAGATATTTACATGAATATGCAATAGGCATAGAATGATCCCCAGACACCCCAAATCTCAGTGAGAAGGTCACAAAGGGTAAGTAGACCTTCAAATATATTTTCACCTTCCTTTTCTTATTTATTATTGACTGATAGTGGTTAACCAGAAAGATTTGAAGAAGCAATTCGGGTAGATACCCACGAGCATTGGGAGCATGGAAACGATGAGGATATGGACTCCTTGGAACAAAATCAGACATGAGATTTGGTCAAGTTGCAAACATGTAAGAAAAATCTACAGAAAAAATGGGTTTATAGAATCAAGGAAGAAGAGGGTGGACTTATAAGGTATAATGCGAGGCTTGTGGTAATGGGATTTACATAGAAAGCGTGTATTGACTTTGATGAGATTTTTGTCATGTAGTTAAGATGACTTCTATTTGTATTGTTCTTAGTTTGGTGGAAACATAATATTTGCATTTAGAATAGTTGTATGTTAAGAAATATTTTCTTTATGGTTATTTGGAGGAAGATTTTTATATTCAAACACCACTTGGTTATGAAGTAAAGGTTAAGGAGAAACTTGTGTGTAAATTAAAAAAGAGCCTATATGGGCTTAAACAAGCTCCAAGGTAATTGTATTTGAGATTTGAAAGATTTATGCATGAGCATGGTTATATGATATGTGACTTTTACCATTGTGTTTATTTTAAGAATCTTGAAAATGGGAGCTATGTTATTTTTTTACTGTATGTGGATGATATGTTGATTGTAGGATTTAATATGCAGGGTATTGGTAAACTTAAAGAAATTTTAGATCACACATTTGTAATGAAGGATTTGGGAGTTGAAAATAAAATCCTTGGCATGAAAATTCACCAAGAAAGGAAAAATAAGAGGTTGTATTTGTCTCAGGAAGCTTATATCAATAAGGTGTTGGAAAGTTTTAACATGAAAGTTTCAAAACCTATTAGTACACCCATGGTTGGACACTTCAAATTGAGAAAAGATCATTTTCCTTTATCACACAAGGAGGTTGAGTACATGACACATGTTCCCGTGCTTGAGTAGTAGGAAGTATTATGTATACCATGGTTTATACTAGACTAGACATTGTATAGGCAAAGTGGGAGTTGTGAGCGGAGTTTATAGATAATCTAGGTAAAGAACATTGGAAAGTAGTCCAATGGATTCTAAAGTACTTGAGAGGGACATCTAACATGGAGTTACACTATGGAAGGTCAAATACTTATTTACGTGACTATGTTGATTCATATGTGGCTCGAGATTAGGATGGTTGGAGGAGTACCACTTTGTATATGTTTTCACGAAAGAGGTGGAATGGTAGTTTGTTAGATTTTGAGATTGCAGAAGGTTGTGGCTTTGTCTACTATATAGGTAGAGTATGTTTTAGCTACATAAGCTATAAAAGAGATGATATGGATGATAAGGTTTATGGAAGATTTAGGAAAGGAGCAAGAGGATTGTAGATTATACGGTGATAGTCAAAGTGTGATCCATCTGGCAAAGAATTCAACATTTCATTCAAGAACAAAACACATTTAGTTGAGGTATCACTTCATACAGAAGGTATTGAAAGATGGGCAGATGAATTTAGATAAAATTCATATGGATGAGAACCCTACGGATATGGTAACAAAGCCATTGGTAAGGGAGAAGTTAGAGATTCACTCCACTTCTATTTCTCTTCAAGTTTGAGACTTGAAGAGGAAGAAATGGGCTAAGGAAAAGGAACCAAGGATGGTGATGCACATTACAGTGTAGAAATTGATCTCTAAGTGGGATATTGTTGAGTATGGAGGTTAATTTCTTCACATGAAGTTTTATTTTACATGTTTTCATTTTGACAAAGGATGGCATCAGTTAGGAAGAAACCAACATCAGTCAAGAGGAAACCGACATCGGTTAGGAGGTAACCGACATCGTTTAGAAGTGACTTCCATCGGTTAGGAAAGGGACCGACATCGGTCACCGTGCGATGGTGTTTTGTTCATTAAATGAGAATTAGAATAAATATTTTGTTTTAAATATGAATTCTTAATTGTAAAAGCATAGTTAGTTTCCTAAAATAGATATATATGCATGTATGCATTGTATGAGGGTATGAGAGAAAGAATTAGCAATTTTTTGCATGTTATTTTTCTTAGTGAGGAAGAAGGAGTAGCTAAGTGAGGTAAAATCATTGAACATACTGTGAGGTGTTGGAAGATATCAGATATTCATTGTATTTCCTCTATAAATCACCTGAATAATAATATTGGTTGTTTCTTGGTGGACGTAGCCCACCTTTGGGTGAACCATGTTAAATCTAGTGTTATTTTCTCTTGTTTTATTCTTTCTTCTTGTTATTACTTGTATGATCTTTCGATATTAGATTTGTGCAACACTATTATATGTTTTAGCCCCAAGATGAATGAAATAAAACAAAATCAAATGGTTGAGTGCGGTGAATCAATTAAAAAATAAAAACAAGACCCTTTCGATAGTTTTATGAAGGTAAAAAATAACAAATATACGGGCATTCCTCATTTCCTATTGTTATACTAGGAAGATTTTTTTGTGCAATATTTATTCAAATAAAATGTAATGTTTGAGTGTGATGATTCTTTACATCCGTATTGTAGCTAATTTATTGCATTGGAAAGTGGTATACATTTTCTATTATCGAAGAAAACACTAGTTTTTAATCATGCTCAAAATTAATTTACTGAATACATATTTCATTAATAAATACTTATCAAAGATTTTTATAATAATTTTTTTTTAATTCACATTCACAAGTTATACACTCACTCTCTAAACTTATAATTAGGGAAAATTTAAAATTTCCCAGCTTATAATCATACAATCTTAGCATACAAAATAGTTACGTAGATGTTATCAAAATAACTCTCCTAGTTATCCGGATAACTTATATTTTATTTCGACTCGATGTTTCACATTTTAGGTTGCACACACTCTAGCAGTTCTTCTCGCACCTTGGCATAGCTGCAGTCATTCTATGCACCCGTGTGCCTTGCTTCCTTCATCCCTCTACATCCTCGTTCCTTTTCTTTATCTCACACTTGCTTCATGCGCATTTACCTTCCCTTTACATTTTGATATCTCTGTTCATTATCCCTTTACACCTTCCTCCTATGCACCCATTTTCATTCCCATCTTTCCATGCACTCCTTATACATGTACCCATGACTTTCATTCCAATTTGGCTAAGACCCTTACATGTCTTCATGCTTGCGCACCTTGCAATTCTTCCCTTCTGGTTTTCCTCACACACCCTTTCCTATTTATTTCACGCTCATACTTCCAGTGCTTGCACCACTTTGCATGCCTATCTACCCTTACGCTTATACACCTTACTTCCACATGGATACCTTTTCCCACCCATTTTCTATACCATCACGCCTCTTACTTTTGCACCTTTCTCCTTCTTCTACGCTAGTCACTATGCCAAGTCATTTTTTTAGACTTTAATGTGCCACACGTAACCTACCATAGCATGCCAACAAGGCACCAAAATTTGAAAACCAATCGGTGCATGAACGTGGCAGAAATGAAAAAAAAATAGTTGGATGAATATTTAAGTCAATTAGTGCATGCCATGTGTCATTGCATATCGAAGCCACCTATAATATTCTAATAGTTATAACTTCACGCTAAAGGTGCTCGATTCCCACATGCTTAGTATTATATGAAATTTGCTAACATCATCTCCATGTTGGACTTTTCAAAATACAATTTAGGTGATATTTGATACGTAGAAAATAGGGAAATGTCATTCGAACAATAATGCACACATCTAATAACTCCAACCACCCATATTTCTTTATATTTTTCCTTCTTCCTTCTTCTACAAGCCAAACAGACCCGAGAAGGAACATATGACACTATCATTGTAGGTGGTATGCGGGCATTTATCACTTATTGTTAATGGTTGTAGTTTTGAATCCATGTTTCCCTAGCTTTTATCCTTCTCTTCTCTCCTTTTTCTACATATAATTGAGTTCTACTTTGTAAGATGGATCCTTCTTTGTTATAACAACACCATGCCAAAATGGAGGCAAAATTCCCATGGGTTTCAAACCTTGACATGGTATCTACAATGTATTCTCACCTTATGCGGTGAATGTAAGCGATTGTATGTCCCTTAAGAAATAAAATTGTTTTTGCAGAAAATTTATCTTCCCTTTCTATTTTTCATTACATCTCACCTCCCTCTTTGCATTTTCTAGTATTTTGTGTGTCTCCCTTGCTTAAAGTTCCCGTGTTCATGTGTTTTACTCACTTGAAGGCCCAACTCGCATGTTGATCTATGGTGCACATCGTATGTCGTCTTCTCTTTCACCCTCTTTATTTCCTTCACCATTGCGGAGAGATAATTACCCTTTCCCTACTACTATGGCCTTCCTTAACTTAGGATTTCCCCTTTCTACATACCCTTATATCCTTGGTCCCTTAGCATGTTAGTCTAGGATTTTGTTTTTGCATTATGAGTAGTGTTAGCATTAGAAGTAGGTAGAGGAACCAACCTTCTCCGTAGATCCGTATCAAGTGCGCAAGGTCTAAAAAATTAGAGATGGTTCCATTGTTGTCTCAAATAGCTCGGTTCTCCTAGATCCAAGACATGGGTGCATATTTGAACGACCAGCAGATTTTCGACATGCTTGGTGGGACTAATTTGAAGAGCTATACATCTTCATCTCAACAAGTTTGGTGTATTATTGTTGAGATCTAGCCTTTGGAGGAATTTTTTCAATACATCTGGTGACTCCATTGATTCAAATGCACCCATTTTCTCATTCGCAGACCAGTCTCCCCTTTCTTCCATCCATTTCTCCTTTTCCATCATTCCACCTTCCCCTTTTGAAGTCATGCAATCATGACTTATTTTCCTTCTTGGAATTCCCATTTGCAATAACAAAACTATTTCTCTCCATCCCCATGGTTTCAAAATCCTCCTCCAAATCAGTTTTTTGAGCCCCATCAAGAATATGCATATAACCCACCTCCTACTGATATGTATGGTTATTTTTCTAACCATGATGTTTATGAAGAACAGGTTTATGTAGATGACAATGGTAAATCTATGGCAAACATTGTGTTTGAGAGGTAAATTCAAAAGATAGATATGGATATGATGCATATTAGAGTCAAGTTATCCCTAAAGGTAGCGAGTTGGTTACAAGGTCCCTTATCCATGGGGAGGCCTGTCTTAGGCTGTTTTAGCACCTAACAGAAGTTGTGCTTTATCATTAAGATGTTGCCTCAGATTATAGAATGGGCTGAAGAAATGGAGGCTCACAAACCTAGTGTTGATCAACCCTGTCAATGGGGGAACCCTGCACTACCATCTCACAACCCTCCCATTCCTTCGTGCTAACTTACACCATCTCATCCTATTGCCCATGTTCCCAGCATTTCTGTGCATTTTCCCCATTGAGATTTTCATTCCTTCACCTTCTTCCCTTCATTTCTCTACCATCATCCCTCC
The DNA here is from genome assembly GCA_018340775.1 of Taxus wallichiana var. yunnanensis. Lineage (NCBI taxonomy): Eukaryota > Viridiplantae > Streptophyta > Pinopsida > Cupressales > Taxaceae > Taxus > Taxus wallichiana. The sequence continues at coordinate 74,928,203 of CM031242.1, forward strand.
CAAAAATTATTCCACTCCTCTTACATGCGTGCCTTCCATGCCTTCTACACCCATCCTTCCACCTTCTTTCTAGTCCCCTCTATCTAACCTGTACCATAAACAAACAACCCCTTACCTATGCACCATCCTAAAAAAATTCATCATGTTTGATGAATGTAAAAATTAAGAATTATATGACTCATGCGACTCTAAGTGGGATGATGAGATCATCGAGTGCCTATTCTAGAATAAAATCAGTTAGCTATAGAGGGTTTAGTTCTAAAGGAGACCCAGTTGCTTATAGGGACAAACCATACACACCCAAGCTTTGCACGACCCAACTGTAAGAAATCCCTTTAGGAGTAAATTCTACAAGAAAATTCCACCTGTGGTATTGAGCTTCAAAGTAGTGGGAAAACCACAAGGATCATGTCATGCCTAATCGGATATATTACTAATCAAGAGCCAAAGACAGAGTTGTTTCCGGTCATGTTCATTTCAGAGCATGAGGTTGAGATTAAATGTGCCAAATATAGTAGCACTACCTCCCTAATCCAAGTGTAGAAAAACTTCAGGAGGTATATATATTTTTGTTGATACTTTGAGAAGGGTGAAAGACCATTTACACATCATTTTTTCAGTCTTGTCACCTACCATGTCCCAGTGGAAAATAAGTTACATGGTCACAATTTTTGAAAAATGGAAGTTACTTCTCCCTACCTATTACGATTTTTACTTGAGTGCTCTTTTCCTCTAGTTAGTTTAGATTAGTTTAGGTTTTTTTAGCAAAACAAGTTCTCACACACACTCTACATGTTCCCCTTTGGGAAATGTATGATTTTTAGATTATACATAGCATTTGTGCTTTGTGTGCTACCTCGATGTTGTTTCCTTTATTGTTGCATGCTCTTGCATGTGCTAATTTTGTTTCTTCTTGGGATAACATTTCAGTTTTCAGAAAGAGGGTTCCAATAGTCTATGCACAACTTTCCACTATTGGAATCCAAGTCATAATATCTTCATGAGAGAAGTGGTTCGGTTCCAAGTTCGGGACAAGGCTTCAAGTGAATCTAGGGTGTTCTTCAAGTTATAGATCAGATCTTCAAGTTTATTGCCTAAATCCATGCTCAATGGACTCCTAAGGTTACCAAAGTATCTTCATTTAACGGTAGATGAGCCCCGAAATTCACCAAACTATTATCCAAATAACTATCCTAGTTATCTAGATGACTTATATTTTATCCACGAATCGATGTTTCAAATTTTAGATTACACACACTCGATAATTATTTTAGAACCTTTGCATACTTTCAGTTCTTCCATGTGCTCCATGCACATTGCTTCCTTTATCCCTACATCCTCGTTCCTTTGCTTCATCACGCTCTTGCTTTGCACACTTTTCCCTTCACTTTGGATTTTTCTATATCCTTTCATTTTCGCATTGTGCCTTACTCATGCACACCCATTTTCATCCCCATACTATTACACACTCATTATGCATGCACCCATGACTTTCCTTCCAATTTGGATAAGACCTTTTCGTATCTTCACACTTCCCCACCTTACAATTCTTCCCTTCTGGTTCACCTCGCGTGCTCTTTCTGTTTCTTACATGCTTTTGCTTTTATCTACTCATACTCCCTTAATTTTTGTCTACCCTTACAATGATGCACCTTAATTCCACATGCATACCTTTGCATTCCCATTTTCTACACCTTCGTGCCTCTTTCTTTCACACATTAAGAGTTCTTCTGCTCCAGTCATTGTGCCATGTCATTTTTTCAGACTTGAGTATGCCACATGAAACCTATCATAGCACATCAACAAGGTTCCAAATTCGACAACTAACCAAAGTGCATGAAATGTGGCAGAAACAATAAAACAAACAAATAGTTTTCCAAATATTTCAGTCAATCAACGCATACCATGTGTCATTTCATAGCAGACATGGCCTACAATATTTTGAAAACTATAACTTCTTCTACAACGCTCAAATTTCCATGCACCTAGTCTCATTTGAAAGATTCTTACATGAGCTCCATGTTGGAATTTTCAAAATCATATTTAGGTGGGATTTAGTAGGAAAAAAATAGGGAAATTTCATTCTGATCATTAATGCACACATCTAATCACTCTAACCACCCATATTTCTTTAGATCTTGCCTTCTTCCTTCTTCTACACACCAAATGGACCTAAGAATGTGCATTTGAAAACATTATAGGTGGTTTTTAGGAATTTATCACATTTTGTTGATGGTTGTATTTTTAATCCAAGTTTCCCTTTCTTTTCTCCTTCTCTTCTCTCCTTCTTATTCTATATATAGTACAATTCTACTATGTAAGATGGATCCCTATTTGTTTTAACAATACCATGCCAAAATAGTGTTGACTTCCCATGGGTTTCAGACCTTGGTATGGTCTGCAATTTATTATCTCCTCTTTCCATGAATGTAACTATGTGTCCCTTAAGAAATAAAATCGTGTTTTGTGGAACTCTTTTCTTCCCTTTCTCATTTCCATTGCATCTCGAATTTTTGTTTGCAGTTTCTAGTATGTTATGCATCTCCTCTACTTATAATCCCCATACCCATGTGTTGTGCATGCTAGAATGCCTAGCCTACATGTTGATCTATGGCATGCATGATCCTCCCTATTCTTCTATGCCCTCTCTATTTCCTTTTCCCTCATGGAGAGAGATTTACCCTTTCCCTAGTGCTATCGCCTTCCTTAGCTTAAGATTTCCCCTTTATGCATATCTTTCTATCCCTGGTCCTTTGGCATGTTAGTCTAGGATTTTCTTTCTACATTAGGAGTAGTGTTAGTGTTAGAAGTAGGTAGAGGAACCGGCCTTCTCTTGAGATTCTTCTCAAGAGCACAAGGTCCCATAAATTGGATACGGGTCCATTGTTGTATCAAATAGATCGGTTCTCCTAGATCGAAGACATAGGTTCACGTTTGAACAACCAATAGTAGAACCATCACAATAACATATGAGTGTATTTTATTTACAATGCTAAGTTATATCATCACATTAACATTTTGAAATGTTAACTATTTATTTAGCATTTACTTGCTCAAAATTTTTGATTCCCTCTACCACATTCAATACCTTTGACACTATTAGTGATAATTATTTGTACAAATCATTCATCAACCACATATCATTTGAACAATGTTCTCTCTCGCTTATTATCCCAACCATAAAATTTTCTATAGGGTTTCCTTTGCACCTAATGTAATATAGATTATGTCTTTAGAAGTATAGGGAGCATATTTTATACTCCAAACCTTTTCTAGATCCTTTTTGCAATTCCATCAATTATATCACAATTTTATTTTTCCCGTGTGACTACTAGATTCAATTTAGTCAATATTTTTTATTGAAGGCCTTTATTAGTTATTCAACATTAGTAGAAGTGATTTATTCGACCGAATCCCATTTCAAATTTTATCGATAATGACTTTATAAACTCTTTCAGGACACCTCGCATGTTGATAGTCTCCTTGCGGAACTTGAATGACATGTCCCTAGAGGGTGATTGGTTTTTCTCATCCATAAAGCCCTCTAAATCTAAAATACGCACGTAATTCTTGTGTCTAACTGTAGGGAAGTAAATAATTTTTTTAATCGATCACATATACATTCTAATCAATGGAAAAAATCAACAATTTATCTTGCGAATACCACTTACCTATGGGCCTTGCATGTAGGATTACATCTTCTTTATTCATATATGGATCCTTTGATGTAAGGTCTATTTCAAACAAACACCAAATTATTCATAATATAGTTGCTATGGAAAATGAAAGAATATTTTATTAAAGATAGTGATCTACGTGGTAAAATGGTAAATTCAATATTAGATTTTTAGGTAGCTACCACTTACCAAATGAGCTCGGGATTGGCTTGCATAGACCTTACTAGCTGCTGGTTTTTTTGATGCAAGATGTATTTCAAAAAACAGTAATTAATTCATAAACAATTTCATGCTATATCAAATGAAAGCATAATTGAAATGCATAGTAATATCCTTGGTAATATGGTAAATAAAAATAACAATGTTTTGTGTCTTTTAAATGAATTGTAGTGGCCACTAGAGTTCATTTATATATGTTGAACCACCCATTGGCGGATAACATTTTTGAGATATTAATGTGGATTAGAAATCACTAGGCTATGTCATCATTGGTTATAATAAGCATCGATTCTAATGTCTGTATCATTATGTCGATACTAATGGTTTATGTAGACAACCAACAACCTGGTAACTACAAACTATGTAGCATTGGATGCCACCATGAACTTTTGAAATAGGTTATTTGGTAATTCCTTCTTTGAAAATGGTTCCACTTCTAGAATTAGCTGATATCATTTTCTATAACTTTGTGAGCCTTAGAAATTTTTATGTTTAAAAATATGCATGGCTAACATACTTGGTTTTGACTACATATTTGTGTTGGTTACCACCACACACTCCACTATTACTTTCTCTGGTTGTTGGTCATCTTCATAAACCATGAATTTTCTTATAAATTTTTTTAGTCTTAGTAGCGGTTCGTATTTATAAATGCACATGACTAACATACAATTATTTGATTTTATATTTTTGGATGATGTGGCTGAGTTCTCCTTATCTTTCATTAGAATTTGGTGAGCATAGAGTATTGTAAAAAATGAAAACAATGGAAATAAAAATAGAGCTCATTAAACATATTTATAAAGAAATTTAAGGTCAATCACCATGATGAGTTAGTTGTTAAGTGTTAAGTTGAAAGCTTTGTAAATCAATTCCTATTGTTATTTGGTTGTCTCGAATAAATAAAAAAATGTGTAATTAGATTTTCGGTTGAAATAATTTTAACATAATAATAAGTTCAAGTTGTATTCTAGTACAAAACTTTCTTCATATGAGAATAGTAATGTTTAAAAACATTTCTTAACTATGTGTCTCAACAATAAAAATAGTAGATGAATTAGATTCAACTAATGCACGTAGTGCAACACTTCTATCAGTAAAGCACAAATCTTGTAGAATCCACGGGTACAACATCAAGAGAAAATCTCGGACCATAACTCATATGATTGCTCACAAGGAAAAGGGTGTTTTTGATTTTAGGCCAATTTAGCTTGCATTTATCAATTGTTGTGGTAGTTTTTTGATCTAATCCCTAGTGAATTCTTCTCTTTCATCATTGTTATTTTCATAGTTATGTGCTCCAACTATTGTGTACATAAGACACAAACTTTTAAATTTCCCATTGCTATCGTAGATTCTGTAGCATCCATCCAAAATTGATTCTTCATTGTCTTTAACCTTTTCCATGTATTTTTTTACTATTTATCTCAACATTTTTAAATATTCAATTGGTATGAGAACAATAATAATAAATTCCAAATCATTGGTTCCAATAAATGTTAGCAGCTCTATTATTTCTTCAAAATAAATATCACTAGACATATTGCAAAAATCATCTATAACACATTGTGCATTGAAAGGATTAGTGACAGGAATAACTACTAGAGTTGACGAAAGATGGAATGGGTATGCACATTGATAAGTAAATTCTTTTGTGTCCTCCATCCTTTCTAGTATATTTTCTTCCATTGACACCACATAGTTGTCTAATATTTCTCGAGCCTTTAAGGAAAAAAATTTTCCACCGCATGGTCCTTTTTTTGTTTAGATTTTTCCCCTAAGTGGGAATCATATATTTTCTTTCCTTTCCTCTCTTGACCCATTAGTATAGAAAACTAGTGATAGTGTGATTCATGTAATTTAAATTTTTCAATTGCATTGGATTCACTACACTGGTTGTCGATAGATCGATATCTAGATGTGTTTCATTAAAATATTGCAGAAAATTTTCTCTCATTTTTCTATCTCCTTTTATTCTCTGGAAGTGATAATCAAATGTCTTATCTATTACACCTACTTGAATAGGTCCAATTAACTAGACATCCTCTAATTGTAATTTATTTGCTAGTACTAATAGTTCTTCGTCATTCATTCCTCTAGCATACCTGAATTAAATGGTTGTGAACTTTGTCAATGAATTAGGCTAAAATTTATCTTGATTTACTTTGATGGGGAACCAGCAAGGCCACCAGATCTAAAAAACTCAAATTTTGTAGTCCATTTAGTCCATATATCATCTAGAAATAATAGAAAATTCCATTTTTCATATAGATTGTTGGTTATGTCTATTTTGAAAAGTAAAAGGAATTGACTCTCAAAGTTACGCATTCAAAGGACAATCATATGTTTTATATTTTTATATAAGGAATATAAATGTTAATAAAAAATGTAATAAAATTAAAATAAATTACCCTCCACTCCTATGTTTTGTTTTTTTCCAATCTGGGACGTTGAGGACATCCAAGAAATTTCCAAACCGATCTAGCTTTGTAAAGCAAATTAATAAATTTTGTTTCTATCCAAATTTTGTTCACTTCATTTTGTTGTTTGTAAATATTAGTAATGGCTTCGTTAGTTACTTTTACAGAAATAATGTGAGTCCTTTGAAACCACAACCTCTTATGTAAATACTTGTAAGTATCTAATCCCAAAATATTTTTTTGTGCACATATTGTATGTTGTTCATAAAGTATATAAAATTTAATGTCATCCCTTTCCAAGTCTTTCGGATCTTAGAGCTCCACTACCTTATTTATTGGGGTCAAACCATATAAAAATGTTACACAAATATATAATAAGATAAAGCATACAATACTTAAATGTGGAAATAAGTGAGAAGATAAAATAAACAAGAGAAAGATAACACCAGATTTAACGTGGTTCACCCAGTGTGGGCTACGTCCACCAAGAAATGGACAATATTATTATTTAGTTCTTTACAAAGGAAATATAATGACAATTTTTGTCTTCCAACACCTCTCAAGATGTTAAATTATTTTCCCTCACTTAGCTACTATTTCTTGCTCACCAAGAAATCTAACATGCAAACAATTGTTATTTTCTTCTCTCATACCATCATACAATGCATAGATGCATACATACATACATACATACATATATATATATATATATATATATATATATATATATATATATATATATATATATATATATATTATATTCTGCGAAACTAAATATGCTTTTACAATCAAGAAATAATCTTTAAAGAAAAATATTTATTCTAATTCTCATCAAGAAAAACAAAGAACCATTACACAGTAACCGTTGTCAGTCACTTCTTGACCATCACCGGTCACCTCCTAACATATGTTAGTTAATGAATGACCATCCCCAGTCACTACCTGACCATCGTCGGTCACTGTCAAAACAAAAAACTTTGAAAAGAAAGCTTTATTTGAAGCAATTAAGCTCCATACTCAACAATCTCCCACTTGGAGATCAATTATTGCACTGTATTGTATATCACCATCCTTGGTTCCTTTTCCTTGGCATGTTTCTTCCTCTTCAAGTCTCAAACTTGAAGACTGAAAGAAGTAGAGTGAAGATCCAACTTATCCTTTACCAAAGGATTCATTAGAATATCCGTAGGGTTATCATCCATATGGATTTTCTCTAACTTTAGTTACTCGTCCTCCAACACCTATTGTATGAAGTGATAACTCAATTGAATGTGTTTTGTTCTTGAATGAAATGCTGAGTTCTTTACCAGATGAAATGTGATATGACTATCACTGTATAATTTTCAATCCTATTTCTCCTTACCCAACTCTTTTATGAACCTGCTTATCCATATCATATCGTTGATAAATTTTGTAGTTGCAACATACTCTGCCTCTATAGTAGACAAAGCCACAACCTTTTGTTATCTCAAAATCCAACTAACTATCATTCCACCTATTGTGTAAACATATCTAGTGGTGTTCCTCTTACCATCTAAATATCCAGCCATATCTGAATCAACATAACCGCGTAAAGAAGTATCTAACCCTCCATAGCATAAATCCATGCTAGATGTCCCTCTCAAATACCTAAGAATCCATTGGAATGCTTTCCAATGTTCTTTACCTAGATTAGCCATAAACCTAATCACAACTCCCATTGCATGTGCAATGTCTGGTCTAGTACAAACCATGGCATACATAAGAATTCCTACTGCTGAAGCATAAGGAACACATGTCATGTACTCAACCTCCTCATGTGATGAAGGACACTGATATTTTCTCAATTTTAAGTGTCCAGCCATAGGTGTACTAACAGGTTTTGAAACTTGCATGTTAAACCTTTCCAACACCTTATTGATATAAGCTTCTTGAGACAAATACAACTTCTTATTTTTCCTATCTCTATGAATTTGCATGCCAAGGATTTTCTTTACAGACTCCCAAATCCTTCATTGCAAATGTGTGAGCTAACCTTTCTTTGATTTTACCAATGTCCTACATACTAGATCCTACAATCAACATATCATCCACATACAGTAACAAAATAACATAGATCCCATTTTCAAGCTTCTTAAAATAAACACAATGGTCAGATTCACATCTCATATAACCATGCTCATGCATAAAAATTTCAAATATCAAATATCATTTCCTTTGAGATTTCTTAAGCCCATATAGGATCTGTTTCAATTTGCACACAATTTTATCCTTACCCTTGAATTCATAACCAAGCGACGGCTGCATATAAATCTCTTCCACCAAATCACCATGAAGAAAAGATGTCTTAACATCAAACTATTCTAAATGAAAATATTCTGTTGTAAACAAACTTAGAACAATACGAATAGAAGTCATCTTAACTACAAGATAAAAATCTCATCAAAGTAAATACCTATTTTCGTGAAAATCCCTTTACCGCAAGCCTCACCTTGTACCTTTTCTCGACCACCCTCTTCTTCTTTGATTTGGTAAACACATTTTTTTACGTAGTGTTTTCTTACCTAGTGAAAATTTGACTAGATCCCATGTCGATTTTTCTCTAAGGATTCCATCTCCTCATCCATGTCTTGCTCCCACTTTGCTTGTGGGTGTCTACCTACATTGCTTCTTCAAATATTTTTGGTTCACCACTATCAGTCAATAATAAATAAGAAAAGTAAGGTGAAAATCTCTCTAGAGGTCTACTTACCCTTTGTAATCTTCCTAATGAGATTTAGGGTGTTTGGGGCTCATTCTCTGCCTGTTGCACATTCATGTCAATCTCTATTAGTGACCAACACCGGTATGTTGTAATCAAATATGGTTCCTTTATCTGTTGAAAAAAATTTGGTTGCCTTACCAACATCGGTTCGAGGAGTTGACGCTAGTTCCTTTGGTTGTCTATTCGAACCCAATCTTGTCCTCGATGCCGATTGCTTTGGTGACATTGGTTTCTGTAGAATTGACGTTGGAGTCTGTGGATGTATGATTTAGGTCTAAATATTTATTTTCCTTCAAAATATCCTCAACTTGTTCATGTTTAGGCACCAAAACTTGATCCTTGTATATTTTTTTTTCATTCTAATCAACGTCACAAATCCTAATAATCTTATAATCTTATAAATCCCAAAATTGATATCCGAAATCACCTAGATCCATAACTAATGAAAGTACATCTCTTAGATTTAGCATCTAACTTCTTTCTATTTTCCCTATCAACATGCACAAAATCTTCTAAGCCAAAAAATCTAAGAAAATAAAAATCTACTTTTTTCAGGACTAAACTTTTACGGTATTTCGCCATCTAATGTTGTTGAAGGCCCATGATTATTCAAGTACATTTTTGTATCCATGGATATTTCCCAAAACTTTAAAGGTAAACTATCATGTATCCTCATGCTTCTAACATGTTCCATGATTTTCCTGTTCATTCTTTCCTCAACTCCATCCTCCATGGATTTATAGGAACCATTCTTTCGCTTTGTATTCCATTGTCTCGAACAATAATCATTAAAATCCTTCTTGTAGTACTCACCAACATTTTCAGATCTAATGCACTTTAATTTTAAGTTTTTTTCATTTTCCACAAGGGATTTCCACCTTTTAAAAGTTTCAAAAAAATCAAATTTACGCTTAATATAATAGATCCATACATTGTGGCATTATTAATGAAAGTCACATAATATTAGGATCCTCCAATAGAAGCTACCTGAGCTAGTCCGTACACATTTGAGTGTACAAGCTTCAATTTCTACTCCTTTGTTGACCCAACCATGAGAAATATCACTCTCTTTTTCTTTCCAAATATGCAATGCTCAAAAAATTTAAGATCTAATTGTTTCAAATCTAATAACTTACCCTTAGCCTTTAATATCTACATTCATTTTTACTCATATGACCCAGCTGATTATGCCACATGGTTGCATATGAAAATGTAGTAGATAGCAAAAAAGGAATTAGTAACATAGGTAGATAGATATAAATTTCCTACCTTCTTACCTCTTACGACAACAAGAGATCCCTTGGTAACCTTCCAATAATCGGTTGTGAATGTAAGCTGCGCATCCGATTCAACTAGTTTCCCTGAGATATCATATTTCTCTTGAGTCTTGGCACATGCCTCACATCTTTATATACCCATGGATTTCCATTCTACAACTTTACATGAACATTACCTTTACCAGTAATATTTCATGACTCATCATATCCTAAATAAACTTGTCCAAAATCACCCTGAACATAATTTCTGAAATAACCCTTATTAGGGGTAGCATGGAAAGAAGCTCTAGAATATAAAACCCAAGATTATAATTTATTATCCAAGGAGAGAATAAGGGAATCTTCATTTGCCTCACTTTCAACATTTTTCTCTTTACATTTTTCTTTACATTTTCTCGATGCATTCTCTTTTTTTTTCCTTGGACCAACTCTCCTTCTTTACGTGTCCTATCTTTCAACAATTCAAACAAAGTAAATCTTTGTCCTGAAACTAGATCTTCCATGTCTTGAATTTTATCTCCCATTCTTCTTTCTCTTTCATTATCTCTCCTTAAATCTTCCCCTTATTTCTACATATAAATAATTTCCAGATGATGCTTCTCTTGAGCTTTTCCTGTGTATTTCCTCATTAAGGATTACACTAACCACATCATCAAATTTCAAACCTTTACAAGTAGTCGTTGTATTACTAACAACCATTACCAAGTTATCCCAAATATCTGGAAAAGAGAATAAGAATATAAGTTCTTTCACTTCATCATCAAACATAATTTATACTAATTTTAATTGATTTACAATAGACCGAAAATCATTCAAATGATTAGATCTGAGCCACCTTCTTGCATCTTAGAATTACAAGTTTTTTTCATTGAATAAACCTTATTCAAAGCACTAGTAGTTTCAAAAAAATTGCTAAATATTTCATCAACTCTACCATGGTTTTTGCATTTGTAAAATTTGAAGCCACCGATGTTGCTGAGGCTCAATCTTATAGATCCCCGAGGCCTTTCTATCTAGAACCTTCCATTATTCATCGGTCATCATGCTCGAGTTATCCATGCTCATCCAATGGTAAGTATATATCTTTTTGATACAAATAATCCTCCACCTACATCTTCCATAGTTGATGATTACAAACATAAAATTTATATACTCGGTATTTTCTATCTTCTCGCCATTACACTATTACCACTCAATCGAGAGAACACTCTGTGAGTAAATCCCATCAACACAAAAACCTCCAAATAGATCACTGATACCATTTGTTGGGGTTAAACCATATAACAATATTGCACATATCTATAATAAGATAAAGCATATAAGCAATGAATGTGGAAATAATCGAGAAGATATAATATGCAATAGAAAGATAACACCATATTTAACGTGGTTCACCCAGTGTGGGCTAAGTCCACTAAGATATGGTCAATATTATTATTTAGTACTTTACATAAGAAATACAATGAAGATATGTTGTCTTCTAACACCTCTCAGGATGTTCAATGTTTTTCCCTCACTCAGCTACTCTTTCTTGCTCACCAAGAAAACTAACATGCAAAAAAATTATTATTTTCTTCTCTCATACCCTCATACAATGCATACATGCATATATATCTATTCTGGGAAACTAACTATGCTTTTACAATCAAGAAATCATCTTTAAAGAAAAATATTTATTCTAATTTTTGTCAAGAAAATAAAGAACCATCACATAGGTAATTGTCATTTGGTCACTTCCTAACCCTTGACGGTCACTTCGACTATCTTTGGTCATTTCCTGACCTATGTTGGTTGATGAATTACTATTGCGGTCACTTCCTAACCGTCACCGCTCACCACCTGACCATCACCGGTCACTTTCTGACTGTCAGCAATCACTTTCAAAACCAATAACTTGTAAAAGAAAGCTTTCTATAAAGCAATTAAGCTCCATACTCAACATTATTCGTAGACTCCAAGAAGGCAAGAATAATTGCGTTCCTCTATGTATAAATAACATTTATCAGCATGGAATGTATAATAAGGTCAAAATTCTCATCATCTGTAGGATATATTGATACTTTGGAGGTGCTACATACCACCTCGAAACATCAATTGAAAATACTTCACTATTGAACAAAAAGTAATCAAACTTATGAATAGTTAAAGGTTTTGTTTTCTTTAATATAGTGGTTGCTTTCTTCAATAATGTAGTTGATTTAGTATTCTTTTTCAACCCCTGTAATTTTGATCGTGATGGACCGACCTCCAACTTAGGCACATATGTTTTCCTTAGCATAGTAAAAAACTTGGCATGTTTAGGAAATGAAAGTGAACCTTTCCTATTCATAAAATGAAAAATGGAAGAGGTTGTGTCAACTCTATATAATTTTTTGAGTACTACAAGCATGCTACTATGAATGTGTTGTGCATTTGAACATCCATTTTTTCATTATCTACTAACAACCTCAAATCCCAACCATATATTCAACAGGAAAATTGTGTATTATTTTTCGAGGATTTCATATCCTATTTCTTGAATAAAAAACATCCAACTCCATATCCAAAATAAGATACTTATTATTTTCATAATCAATGTGTTCCACTTGAACACACAGTGTACTTGAATCAATAACTACATAGGATATAACTATACCGATTTCCTCAAGTCCATCATCTGCAACAAAAAAACAGCCACATGTCATTGTAGTAGTTATCGGGGACATGTATTTCTACAAACTATTCCTTATCTATTTTCTTCCAAAGCACTCAATGCCTTCAATGAATGGAATTTCTCGAGAATGTATTGCGACCAATGGAAGACATTTTACCTATAATTGGAGAAGAATATATTAATAATTACTTCACATATGGAGTAAATGTTTTTCCCATTATATTATAATTAATATAAGCATTAGCCCTTGCGATCATCAATCTCTATAGTACATTACATTTTATAATTGGAGAGTAATCAATGTAATGGTGAGTTCTTGTTAGGCTTAAATTGGAAATGATATCTAGCCTTCAACTAGTTACTGTAAATCATATTTTGTGGATCACATCATTAATAATAGAAACTAGGAAAAAAATTTCTTGACAATAATTGAATGGACTAGCATAAAGGACATTAATATTTAATTTTGAATGGTGAGCATACTATGTGAGAAAGAAATCACAATTTTGGGTTCGGTGGTTACAAGCATAATTTTTAAACATAAAAATGATTAGTTGTCTCATAACACATTTTGCAAAGAATAATGTAGTACCCAGTTAGGCCTAAAAAAATTATTTGAAATCGAGCATTAGAGTATGTCGTAATTCACATCCATTCGTAGCAAAGAAAAATATTCGAGGACATGAAACTCCATTACTACTTGAAATTAATGACATAAATACCATTAGGATTTTTTGATTCTTGAATTAAAAAGAGAGAAAATAGAAAATAATTGTCTAGCCTATTGGCCTAAAGGTTCCCAAAATTACCTCCGGTGGTTATAACCACTATCTGTACACATTTGAATTGATATTATTTTCCAATGACTATAAATTTTTCATATCGGCTTGACTATTCCTGAGAGATCCAAATTTTGCACTACATACCCAAGGGAGGGATGAAACCTTATATTGTTCTCATAAGATATATTCTTTATGTCATATAATTCAGTTAGGTTCTTATATTATAGAATACGTAGATACCACTAAGTTGCATTACTAATTGTAAGGAATAACATAGTGGTGGCTAGGCTCAACAATATCTCAATTTGAAAAAAGGGACCTCTAATCTCCATTACTAGTTGAAAAGAATAACATAGAGGCTACTAGGATCAACATTTTATTCATTTGAAAAAAACCACGTAATAAAAAACAATGATCTAGCTTAGTGGCCCTTTGGGCTCCTATGATTATTGATTCTCATTGTAAGCACTATCATCTGTTCAACTTTGGATCGATATTGTTTTTGTGACAACAATTATATTTAATTTTTGGACTTTGCATTGTGGACCCAATTGTAGCACTACATTTGAAAAGATGGATGAAGACTTATATATTTCCTCAAAAATATATCTTGTTAGGCATAATAAAAATGATTAGTTGTCCCATAACTCATTTTTCAAAGAATAAAATAGGTTTTACTTAGTAGGTGCTACAATCCTTTCATTACCCCTTATCGTAGCAATCACTAGTTGTCCAACTATTGAGAGGGATCAATACTTCCTCTTTGTATCAAAGAAAATGCTTAAGCAACCGCTAAGCTCCATTACTAGTTGAAAGGAATAATGTTGCAAATTTGGTAGGTGCAACTATTTGAAAATTTGAGAATAAATATTTAATAAAAACAAAATGGTCTAGCTTAGCGCCATTGGTTTCCTATCATTTTTTATTAGGGGTAAATATTTTTTAAGGGACTATACCCTATTAAAAAATGTGCTCAAAATCCAAATAAAGCAAAAAAAAATAGTCCATAGTTTTGAAGGGACTATACCCTCTTACAAAAAAGGATCCATAGCAGATAATGCAGTAAATACATCAAGTTTGGATCAACATCCAGAATATACATGAATATATAACTATAGTTATCAAGGAACTATACAAAAGGATCAAAATAGTAACAAAAATGTAACTAAGTAACATGAAAACAACATCTTGACAACATCAAAACAAAAAACCTGAAGTAAGGACCATCCTCTTCACTTGTCTACTTTGTCAATATTTTTCCTTACCTTCTACGAGAGAGGTGAAGAGTGCAAGGAAGTGACATGGGTGGGATCCTTCTTATCCAACTGTGAGAGAGTCAAGTTCCTTATTGGTTTCAGCTCCCAAATGGCAGCAAGAATGTCATTGAGCACACATACACTTTTGACATGCTGCTCCAAAATTTGTAGATAGCCTTAAGCATAGAAATGGTATAGTCATGCCTTCCTTTTGCATTTCCCAACTTGTTATCTAGTGAGTTAAGCTTCTTGTAAATTTCAAGAATCTGATCATTATCCTGCTCAGGGTCATTGTGCATCTTCCTTTTTCCTTCTCTCTTACAGAACTTCTTGAGATCTTCTTTCAAAGCCCCAACCTCCTTTTCTAGTTTGACAATTCTATTGAGAAGGAAATCCTCCCCTTATGTATAGAAGCACCAGTTGGATTGCTAATGTGAATCATTTTTAGAAAACTCAATTTATTTACTGCTATGAAGGATTCTTTGAGAGGAGAAGGGATGATTAAGGGGTTAAAGTAGATTTTCTGTTTGATTTTCCTTTGACCAATAGTAGTGGTGGGGGTAGTGGAGTTAGGGTAAGAAGGGTCAGGGGCAATGGGAATTGAATGATGTTGAGAAAGGAAATGGTGGTGAAGTAGCAAAATGAGGCCTTCAAAGTGAAGGGGGCGGCACGGGTGTAGTTTTAAAACTCAATATGAGCATTCAGTGAATTTAAAATATAATGTGGAAAGATAACATGAAAATTCCTTCTAAAATGATTTAGGAAAAAAAAATGTTTGAGAGGAAATATCACATATCTTCCTTGCAATTTCATAGAAGGGCTCTGGAATGGAGATCAATTTTATGCCTTTCATAACAAAATTGATATTTTCTCTAACCGATAGGAATTTTTTGGCTTTGATTTTCTTGACAACCCTCTTGCTGAAGAATTTATCACCTTTGAGACTCATCCCTATGACCTCAAATAATCTCTTTAGTAATTTGAATGCTATCTCCCCATATTCTACCGTTATTTTCTTCCACCCAGATGTGAATTGAATAGAAATGTCTTCATCATGACCCTGCATTTTTAATGAGGTTTGATACCTCACCCATTTGCAGATAAGTCTATAGGGTCACATCCTCCTTCCAAGCTAGGTCGTAGGTGGGTTCAGTTTGACATGGAGCTCCACCCATTATGTCATTGTTGTTTCTTTGTTTCCCAATGACAATGCTTTTCCCCGAAAACCACTTCTTGACATCATCTTTGTATACCCATAAAGTGTCTGAAGGCTGAGTGATATTATTAGCTATGAGTGAGGAGATAATCACTCTTAATATAGTGAAGGGCTTCTTAATGATGGTTTTTGATTTCATATTTATCCTTGATGATGTCATTATGTACCTTGTTAGGGAGGATGTCATCACTAAACCAAGTTTGCATGTTATTACTAACACCATAGTTAGCAAGACTATCTGCCACTTTGTTGCCTTCATGATATGAGTGGATGATTTGATAGTTTGCAAAGGATTTACAAATCTCAATAGATTCATAAATGAAATCCCTAATGGTCTAACTAGGGGGTTGTGCTTGATTTAAGAGATTTATTATGTTTAAAGAGTCCCCTTCAATTATAATATTGGAAATATTACAATCTCTTACAAGTTTGATCCCCATAGCATTACTAGGGCTTCAGAATAGTGGTTTATTTGGTAACCCATTTTACTAGAAAACGCAACAACAAGGCAGCCTCTATGATCCCTGATCACCCCACCTCCTCCTGATGCCCCTAGGTTTCCTTTGGATGCCCCATCAAAATTCAACTTGTACCATAATTTGGGTGGCTGAATCCAATGAACTAAAGATCTGTCAATGCTATTTTGATCATTCCTTTTTCCAGTATCAACCTTCCAAGAAGAAAGTATATGTTCTTCATCCTTGGGGTATGGTCTATTTTTTGGAGGCCTAAACCTTTCAATGTTATCTTTTACAAAAATAACAATTTCCTTAAAGATATTGTTGCATACCTATTTGTTGTTTCTGAAGATTATTCCATTCCTATTTTCCACAATCTCCAAATGGTATGAGGTAGGACCAAATTCCATAATCTTCTTATCATGCAATGTTTATAAGGTGGATCCCATTTCTCCCAGCCTGCAAGAAGGTATTAGGAAGGGTCCAATGTAGATTAAAATTGGAAAAGATGAGACTCTAGACCTTTGAGGCATATTCACAATGCAAAAGTAGATGTTTGATGTCTTCAGCCTTTTTTTACACATGCAACACATGTTAGGCATAATGAAACCCTTTTTAATTAGGTTATCATTAGTGAGGATCTTTCCTTTTAAAACAAGCCATAGAAAGAAATTAACTTTTGGGGTTAACTCAGGCATCCAAATTTTACTCTAGTTTATATCACTTTGAATATTTTCAAAATAAGCATTGTAGCCCAATTTGACAGTATAGTCCCCATCAAAAGAGTCAACCCATATAAGCTCATCCTTGGTATCCTTTTGATTGAGAGGGATGAGTGTAAGCTATTGTTGTAGAGAGGAGACAACAAGTTGTAAATTTTCCTTATCCACTTTGAGTTACTTCCAAGTTCTCTTGTTTCCATCCAACTCAATGTAATCTTTTACTTTATTCCCATATTTCTCACTTAGACTATCTTTGATGGAGCCAAATTTATCACTCATCCTGAAATCAGTCCAGTTTTCTTGCCAAAAATGTATATCCTATCCATTTCCTACTTTCCATCTACAACCTTTTGTAAGGATGTGTCTGATTTGAAGCAAGTTGTTCCAGAAGATGGATCCATTGGGAAGTTAGTTTTCAAAAAGAAAAGAATTCATATTTTTCTGAGCTAAGTACTTTATCCTAATGAGTTTTTTCCAAGGTTGTTTTTCCTTTAGAAGTCTCCAACCAAGTTTGGCAATTAAAGCAACATTCATCTTCCTAATATCCTTTACACCCAGGCCACCAATATTTTTGGGAATACAAACTTGATCCCAAGAAACTAAATGGTATCTGAATATTTCTTCAGTTCCATGCCATAAAAATGTTTTTGAATTCTTTCAATGTTGTCAACAATTGTTGCTAGGATGTTGTACATAGACATTATATATATGGGTAAGTTTTGAAGTGTGCTTTTGATTAACATGCATTTTCCAGCACTAGAGAGAACAACACCTTTCCACCCAGCCATTTTTTTGTGAAATCTATCTAACAAGGCATTCCAAACAACATTAGATACTTTATTAGTGCCCAAAGGTAAGCCTAGATAGGTAGTGGGAAGAGAGCTGATTTTACATCCCAAAATGAGTGCAATTATTTTCATCTATCATAAGGAGTATTGAAATAATAAATTGATATTTTTCAAATTTAAATTTCGCCAGAAGTTGCTTCATAGAATATAAGAATAGTCTTTATAGCTTTAGCTTCAAGAATAGAAGCCATCAATAGAAAAATTGTGTCATCAAAAAATTGTTGATGTGAAGTTGTATGATTGGTTTGAACCCTTTTAGCATGCCAGTATTCACAACCTTAGTTATGGATCTACTAAGGTTATCAACCATTATTATAAAAATTAAGGGGGATATGGGATCCCCTTGTCTTATACCCCTACTACTGGAAAATAATCCCACTAGAGTACCATTAACAACAACTGAAAATCTAGAAGTGGCAATGCAGGCTGAATGATTTTTCTAAATTTTCTCTGAAAACCAAATTTTGACAAGACCTTATCTAAAAAATTCCAAGACACTCTATCATTACCATTTTCCATTTTAATCAATATATGTTCAACTTTATATGGTTAGTTCCTTTCATTGATTGTAATTGTATCATATTGGGTACACTTCACATGGAAAACCCAATTGTTGCACTAAATTCCATCGAAAGGCATCTAGTATTATTTATTTCTCCTAATATGTATCTTTGAAAATTGCAATCCATATTTGTTTATATCAGAGAAAAATGGTATCAACCACTAGGCTCAACAATTTCTTAATTTCAAAATAGAAATCATTATCATTAGATCTTTAGATCGATTGTAATTGTCAATTATCATAATGTTATCAAATTTGCCACACATTACCTAGTGTATCCCATTCCTGTAATGCTTTCCATTGAGAGGGATCAAGAATTTCTATCTTTATCAAACAAAATGCTTAGCGACTGTCAACCTTCATTACTAGTTGAAAGGAAAAGCGTAGTGGGCTGCTAGGCTCAATAGTTTTAAATTTTATAATAACTATATAATTACAACAATGTTCTATCTTAGCGGTCACAAGGCTCCTATCATTACTATTATCCATTTTAATCACTATCTTCTACTTTGGATTGATTTATTTTTCATTTATTATAATTGTATCGTATTGGGAAGACTTTACATGGTAGACCCGATCATTGTAATACATTCCATCGAGAGAGATCAAGACTTATTTATTTCTCCTAAGATATATGTTTGTAAATTATAATCCATATTTGTTCATATCAAAGAAAAATCCTAGGAGCCGCTGAGCTCAAATATTTCTCAATTTCCTAGTAGCTATTGATTAACAACTCATATTCTATCTTAGAGGATGCTAGGATCCTTTCATTACCTATTGTCAAAGTAATCACTATCTTTACATCTTTAGATTGATTGTAATTTACAATTATTATATTTGTATCAAATTGGTTGCATGTTACTAGGTGGATCCAATTCATGCACAACATTCCATCAAGATGGATCAAGACTATTGTTTCGTATCAAATAAAATGTTTAGTGACCGCTAAGCTCCATTACTAGTTGAAAGGAATAATGAAGCATCCTCTAGGATCAATAGTTTATAATTTATGAATACCTATATAATTTTTAAAAATGGTCTAGATTAGTGACAAATAGGATCCTATCATTATCAATTTTCATTATAATCACAATTTTTATGCTTTTGATTGATAGGGTATTTAATTGATTATAATTGTATCATTTTCGCGAGAATTTACATGGCAGCTCCGATTCTTGTACTACATATATATCTCATGTAAGATATACCTTTGTAAATTTGAATCCATATATACTCCGAGAGTAAGTGATATTATTTTTAGTTTTTATAAGATAAATCATTGCAACATATAATTCACATTGTTTCTTATCAAAGAAAATGCATAGCGACCGCTAACTGCTTTATTTATTGATTGAAATTACATATGGTCTGTTGGGCAAGACATTTACTTAATTTGGAAATAGTCATATAATAAAAAAATGTAATACAGCCTAGCCTCCACTAGCTACATTCCAATACCTCTTATCATTATAAACACAATCTTTACATCTTTGAGGTGCTTTATTGTGTTTTTTTAATGCAAAAAATACCATCTAGGGACTTCAGAATTTTCATGCCACTGTCGTCTTTTTCTTGGTAGCTATTTATATTATAATATCATGGTTTCATATAGTGTAAACATATTTTATATTAATTAATTTACATTTAAATTTCATAATAAATGTGTAAATTATAATTTTTATAACTATTAGGTTCAAAACATGCCACGTGGCACATAATAATTGGATAATTATTTTTCATTTGCACTACATCTAACATTGTATAGATAAATTTTGATAAAAATAAAAATAAATGTGCCTATACATTCATACACTTTATTTCATTTGTTTTATTATAATTTTTTTTTTATTATGTTTCAACTATTTTAAGTTATAGCCATGTGTCATCGTTTTCTTGGTTGTTATTTCTATTATAATATCGTGGTTTGATATTATACTTATTTCTTTACATTTTAATTTCATAATAAATGTGTCAATTATAATATTTTCTAACTATCGGTTCAAACTTACCATGTAGTGCATGATTAATTGGATAATTATATTTCATTAGACACTACATCTAACATTATCTAGGTTGATTTTTTATTAAAAAATAAAAATAAATGTTCTATAAATTGATACAATTTATTTCGATTGTTTTATTATAATTTTATAATTTTTATTATGTTTCAACTATTTTAAGCTATAGCCAATAACAAAAGGAGTTGTTTTCAATATTGTTTATTTTTCGATATCCGCACCTTTCCTCAATGAGTGGTAAATTCAAATTTTGAATTGCGAATCCTCCCGCTTTTGAAAAATTGATATTTCAATATTAACACAAATTCTCCCACTCTAATATTCAAATTTCCATATCTCTCACTTTCTTTATTTTCAAAATTTCGAACATGGTATGTGAGAAAATAATATTAAATACCCTTGAGAACCAATTTTTAAGGTTTTTTTCAATCTTATAGAACAATGGCTCGTGAAATCATATAACAATACAAGTTGAAGATTGAAGGGCCAAATGCAAGAATCCTAGTCTTTTTTCTAGGTAACAATCAAGCAAAGTAATTATAATCTCATTCTTGGATTAACAAAAAGGGTATAGACACATTGGGGAATCAAAAAGGGTTACACAAAAATAGTGCAAATAGTTAGTTTGATGCAACAAACAGGTTGTTGGAATGGCATCACCAATCATGAAATAATCTCAAATCTAAATCGATTATTTATCAAAAACATATACTATACTAAATGTGCACCTTTTATTGTGGGCTCATTTAGTCATTCTATCTTCAACTAGATCTTGTCTTTTCACGGAAATCCAACCCTGCTTTTCCCTACAAAAACATGTTCCATGGCCCTTCTCTATTTTTGGTTCCTTCTAATCATTTTTTCAAACTTCCTTGTGTTTACTAATTCCTTTCTTTATTAACGTCGGTATAGGCCTTCTTTTCCCAATGAAAATGTGCTTTGTGGCCATTGACTCTACTTACAGGTTCCCTCTTATTCTTTTTCACACTACCTTGTTCTTCAAGAAAACAAGGAATTTTGTGTGCCCCAACCGAATAAAATTTAATTCCTTTTAAGATCCTTTTTTATTTCAGTTTAACACTTTTAAGTTTCCATCGATCTATGTCCCCCTCTAGATTTTTTTTTCCTAATAATGATGGTCAATCTCATAATAGCTAGTTTTTAAATTTTTAATGTTTAGCAAGACTCAAAATATTTTGTTGGTATTCGATTACGTAACCCTTTTTCCCATTTTATTATGATGATAGAAACAAACCTAGATAGTTATTTCATTGTACATTGTTTATATGGTTTCCATGTTGACTTTTTGAGAAGATATTCAAGGTTAAAAAATGGTTTAAAACTATAAAATCATATAAGTTTTCAATCGTGAGATAAATTTCTGTGCGATGGATGGTAAACATAATATATATACGAATAAATTTAATATATTAAATATTTTAATCACTATGTATTTTAATTTATAGTTTAAAACATATCCACCTAAAGATATATACGAGACATATCTTTGTAGGCATGACCTTATAATTATTTTAAAATAATATTATCGGTAGGCCATGAATTATTGTTGGAAGATAGAGTGTTTTCATATATATTAATTCATTGTGGTTCTTTATGGAAAGGCCACAATATTTTTAGTCTCTATCGAAGACCACAAAATAATATGTTGAATATTAGGGTTGCTTTAATAATCAACACATTAATGACTTATAATTTTAGTGTAGCATCTGCTAGGTTAAATGCAACAACATATTATTTGGATATTATATGTCGCTAGGATTTAACAAAAACAAGAAATCTAGTGCAAGCTTATCAACTCCTAGGGTTTACCAAAATACCATATTTGGATCTTAGTGATCGGTACTCAATAAAAAATATTTTAAAGTCTAGTGGTCACTAGGGTTTCTCAAACTAAAGTAAGGTAGTTTGAAATTATCTCTCACTACGTACAACCACAACATAATATTTAAAACAACAATTTCAATCAGATTTAACATTTTAAATTAAATTGATTTAAGCTTAGCATTAGCCTTTACAATGATGTAATAATATAAGCTTAACACTCATTAAGATATAACCCATAATATTTGGAGAATAGTGGTCGCAAGGATTTAACAGATTAAATGAAGATTCTAGGAGGCTAGCGTCCGCTAGAATATGCATACTCATAATGTTTTCAATTTTTGGCGGTATGCTTTAGCAAATCAAATTAAAAAAATTTAAGCTACATGACATCTAGGTGCTTTCACAAGAATATTTTGAGTTTAGATGTCTCGAACAATTAACAAGACATAGAATAAAATTTTTAGCTTAGTGTCTAATAGCTTATGGTTTAACATTTTATTTGAAGTTACATTGTCACTAGGATTCAATGAAAAAAAGGAAGATATTGCAAGCTTAGCAGCCGCTAGGTTATACCTTGAGAACATTTTATGAGCTTGGAGATCGGTTCTCAATAAAAGAAATCATGAAGTCATACACCACTACAACACTGCGACATCATAATATTTGGAGATTAGCAATCACTAGCATTTAACAAAATAAAGAAATATATTTCAATTCTAGCATCTGGTAGGTATTGCCACAACATATTATTTCAATCTTAGCGATCGCTAGGTTTCACAAAATCAATTTAGGTAGTATTAAATTAGTGGCTACTACGTATTGTAACAATATTATATTTTTAAAAATATTTTGATGGGATTTTTATCTTACTTTTAGTTATCTTAGGTCATAACATATTATTTGAAGATACATTGTCACTAGGATTCAATGAAAAACAAGTAAGATGTTGCAATATTATTGGCATCTAGGTTTTCCTCAAGAACATTTGTTGAGTTTAGCAATCGGTTCTCAATAATGGATATTATGAATTTATATGCCGCTAAGAAACTTCCACATCATAATATTTGGAACATCATGGCCACTAGGATTTAACAAAAAAATGGAATTCGATTCTACAAAGTAGCTATGTATTGCGGTAAAATATTATTTGTAGCTTAGAGTCGTTATGATTTCACAAATTAAATTAATATGGTATGAAATTAGGAGCTACTACGCATCTTTGCAACAACATAATATTTTTAAAAAAATCCATAGTATTTACCATTTTAAATGAAATTGATTTGAGATTAGCGGCCACTGGCCTTTACAAATATGAAATAATTTAAGCTTAGTGTTCATTAGGATTTAACCCATAATATTTGGGGCATAGTGGTCGTAAGAATTTAACACATTAAATTAAGATTCCAGGAGGCTAGCTTCCACTAGAATATTTCAATCTTAGATGCCTCAAGCATTTAACAAGATGAAAAATGATTTTTAAAGCTTAGCATCTACTATCTTATGTTGTAACATACTATTTAAAGATATGTTGTCTCCAAAATTCAATGAAAAACTAGTAAGATATTGCGAGATTAGCGGCCACTAGGTTATGCCTCAAAACAATTTCTAAGATTAGCAATCGGTTCTCAATACCAAATATTTTTGAACTCTTAGGCCGGTAGGACACTTCCACATCACAATAATTGGAACATAGTGGTCACTAGGATTTGACAAAATAAATAAATAAATTTTGATTTAAGCATCCGCTAGGTATTGTCGCAACATATTATTTGTATCTTAGTGGTCATTAGGATTTCACAAAATAAATTAAGGTAGTATGAAATTACAAGCTTAGTGGTCGATAGCTTATGCCATGAAAATATTTTCTGATCTTAGCGATCAGTAAGTCACTACCACAAAGTCACAACCACTTTTTAATTTTCCAACTTTGATGTGGCTAGCATTAAACAAGTCAAAAAATGATTTTTTTGAATTAGCACTCACTAGATTATGTTACAACATATTTTTAAAAGATTTTTGTTGCCTAATTTAGCAAAAAAACATTTAATATATTTCAAGCTTAATGATTGTTACTCATTTACAAATATTTGAGCTTAATGCACACTAGTTTATGTTCAATGATATATTTAGAGCTTAGCTTATTAAAACAACAAATGCATGTTTAGCTGAGTATAACATTTGGAATATATACACAAACATTCAATCAATTATAAATATTCATCTATTAACATGTTAGACATATTATAGTGCTTACCCACCTATCTCGAGATACTACAATTTTGATTCAATGTGGTTCTTCCTTAACTATGAGATGTTGTTGAACCGAGCCCTTGGGAATAATTGCTTCTTGGGTTTTTCACTCTCATTTGGGACATGTTTTAGCATCTCATTGTCATGCTTCCTCAATAACTATTTTTCAAATATGATAGTATTAGGATATCTTGTTTATGTCAACAATGAGCTTCTATACAACACGGTGGAATTGTTAAGCAAATCCTTTTGACTACCAATGGCCTTTTTGTTAATTTACTTCAGATTCTCTATTTTTCTATATTTTTTCCAAACAAATGTGAAGTTTCTCCTTCATTCACCTCATTTATTCTCCTTCAAAATTAACCAAGAATTTCTTAAGCGATGTGGAAAAATCTTGATCAGAAACCAATTCATGGTTTCTGTTAAATATTTCCATGACCAAAGCTTCTGTGAAAACATGAATTCCTCTAGAAATAATTTCATCAAACTACAAAGAAACTCTTATTACTTGTTTATTACATTAAATAGATATTTCCTTCATATAATTAGCATATGTCTGGCATAAACCAATATCATCCATGGTCATAATTGAAGGGTCTTTATAAATTCCTTTTCAATGTCCTACCTCATTGATGTTAATTTTTTTGCATTGATGTCATCCATGTACTCATTTTTTCATTCTTCATCAATGATGGTTCTTCATGCACCTTTGCACCAATGCATTCCTTTCTATTTTTTTACAAGCCAGTTAATTCCTCTTCTACATCAAAAAGTGTTTGGAGTAACTGTGGCATTTAATTGAGTTTCAAGCTCTTTATTTCTAGCATGTACTCCCCTCACTACTTCTATGGTTGCTTCCGTTGTAGCACTTATCAAGGATTTTTGATCTTCCTCATAATACACTACTTGGGAGCCTTTGAATTTCCTTTTCTTTGTAAGAGTAAAGAGTTATTTTGAAGTTTCATGCCAAACAATGGCTTGTTGTGTTGACATATTCTTTTTACATACCATTTTCATGGTTCTGTCTTTGTATTGAATTCAATTTTCACTAAGGGATATTCTTATAGCTCCCAATCTAGATGTTCTTTGTTGGAAATTACCAATTACTCTACCCAATTATGTCCCATTTCATGCAAAGTGGAGGGGGAATATTGAGAGGTTTGCACTAGGGCTTCAGAGCTGGAATTTCTATTTGTATAGTCTCTTATTCTTCACTTGATGGAGTTAAGGCATATGTGACCAAATTTGGAGCTTCATTTAGTTTAGGCAAGACTTCTTGAAACTCATATCAAGATTCAATTAGTGGAGATAAGGGAGCACATGGATTTTGTGAATGTTTTGAATACAAATTTTTCTTTCTCTTCATAGCCTCCTTTTTAATAATTTATCTCGGAGGTGGAACCACCCATGTCTCCTTCATATTCAGTATAACAATTATCTTCTATTTGGGTAATCTATACCCAGTCATTATCATCATCCATGCGATCATACTATATATTTAACTATCCTTTATGTGAATTAAGGTGTTGGGAAACCCTTTTCCTTTTTTCATATTGCCTTAAAGGGTGTTCGGGAGATGAAATGAATTTCTATGGGCTGAGACAACCTTCAAATCGGGCCACCTATTAAATTTTCTATGTCCCACATAGAATGGGAAGAGGGGATGTGTTTTAAGCTTCTTCTCTTTACACTTTCTAGTAATATCATTGTAAATCTGATATGCAACCTCTTGTTCTACCAATTTTTCTGACACATAATATGGAAATTGAAAAAGAGGTGTAAGGATCCCCTCAATCATGATAACTTTATATTCTAGATAGAAGAATACAACTCCCATTTTCCTTATGGAAGTGAGGATGGCATCAAATATTCTTAATGCCTCTGTTTCATGTAATTATTGGTAGAGAGAAGGATACAAATAAGTGCATATATATTGAATATGCAATCTAAAATAATGGGCATATAATTCTAAATATTTCTCATTTACCCTTAAAGGGCTCGAAGGATACTAAATTTGACAGAAATACAAACATTCGAGAACACCACAGAAAACATCGAGAAGATAAGAAGCCATCTAAAATGATTTCCCTTTATCAAAGTAATTATTTCTTTGTCTCACTAGATTGACATAGAGCGCTTGACCTAAGGAGGGAATATTAATGTCATCAATAATAAAATAAAGTAAGGGGATCCAGGAAACATCCACCTTAGAGATTGATGAATTTCCATATAGTCTATTTATGAGGGCCATGCCAATATGGAATCCTTGTCTAAACCTTTCAATAAGAATATCGGTTAGATGGGAATCACCCATATTATCAAATGGGTTAGCGACCCAACTCTACAAAACATATATAACTATCCTTTGGGCCATCCATGACTCCAATGTTGTTGAGTTGTATAAGGATTCCGACTCTAGAAGTTTATAATAACTTTTGTATGCTTTCCCAAAGCAAATAAACCTATTGTTTTTTTCCTGATTTAGAAAATAAGGACAAATCCTTGGACTTGGCATGAATTAGATAAGAAGAAACTAGTTCCAAAAATGGAAGCACCTCGGTTTGGAGTCAATTAAATGGAAACCATCTCTTTTAATCACACTTATGGCTTAGAATCGAAGCACTTGATCTTCTAGTATACCCTTTTTGTCTATGGCATCAACATCAACACTTTCATCTTGAAGCTGTGGAAAATAGAGCTGATTAATTCTTAAATTTTCATGAAAGACAATAGGATCGAATACGATATCTCTTATAAATTTTATGCCCTCATTGGAATATAAATAAGCATCTACCCTTGACGTTTCTGATCTCCCACCATGTTGAAAAATTAAAGAGCCACAAACACGCATACATTATCAATAGAAACAATTGCTCAAATAAATGGTGTAATTGATTTTACGAAACATTCATATGTCACTTATTATAAATATTAGTTAAGATTAGGAAAACAATTTTGAATAAATGAAATAAGTGTTAATCCTAGTGGTCGCTAGGGTCATCCATAGCTAAATATTGAGAGCTTAGCGGTCACTAGGAATCATTCATAAACTTACTATTAATGGAATGAACAAAGCTTAGTTGTACATGCACCACTAAGGGGTCAAGATATAAATAGTTTTAACCATGGCTTTTTCTAGGTGTCACTCCAGTAAATATATTAATGCAATGATCAAATTTTTTCAATACGGGAACTCTTGAGGCTTCAAGGCTTACGTAGTTCGAGATCCTAGCGGTCATTAAGTTGATAAAAATGAAATATTTAGAGATTGGCCATATCTAGACATTATTTATAGGACAACTATTAATAGAATGAGAAAAATTTCTATAATCATTGAACTAGTGGGGATCTTGACATACATAGTGTTAATCTTAGTTGTCACTAAGTTTAGCCACAACTAACTATTTAGACTTTCTTTGTATCTAGGCTTATTTCAAAGAACAACTGTTTTTGGAATGACCAGAAGAATGCCAATATTTTCCCTACCTAGAAGTGCACGGACATAAGTATTTATTACCACGATAGTCATTGGGGTCAGCCACAACATATTTTTAGAGATTAACATTTTATAAGAATCATGAACAAATAAATATGTAATTCTTATCCTAGTTGTTACTATGACTATCATGACGATATACATGTAGCTTAGCGGTCACTAGGAATCATTAACAGGAAAATTACTAATTCATTAACAAGAATAAATATAAATATTAGTGGTCAATAACATATTTTTCGACCAAATACTTTTAACTTAGTGTTAGCTAAACAACATTAAATGGACATCTATTATTGACTTGAGAAAATTGTTGTAATACATGTATTGGTAAGGGATCAACCTTTACTTAGGTTTGATTAGCTCGTTGCAGGATCATGAATATGTCTCGTTACTAGGCATTATTCACAAACTTTCTATTAATGGAATGAGTGAAACACTTATGTACATGCACCTCTGAGGGGTCAAGATATACATATTTTTAATTATTGGCTTCAAGTCTTACGTAGTTCAGATCCTAGCGGTCACTAAGTTCATCAACAATGAAATATTTTGAGATTGGTCAATTCTAGGCCTTATTCACATGACAACTATTATTAGAATGAGAAAAAATTCTATAATATTTAAACTAATGGGGGATCCGACATACGTAGTGTTGATCTTAGTCATCGCTAAGTTAATCTAAAATGAATTATTTATAGCTTCTATGTATCTAGGATTATTTCAAAGCACAAATGTTATTGCAATAATAAAAATAACGCCAATCCTTGCACTCTTTGGGGGTATAGACATTAACAAGAAAACCACTAATGTATTAATATGTGACTTGACAAAATATTTTGAACTTAGTGTTACGTAAACACAATTCAAAGTGTTCATTAAATATCACAATTTCCATATGATTCCACCCAAAAAATTAATTGCAATAATCAATTTATAAATTTAGTCCAATTAGCGGTCCTTACATTACCTTAGGTTCGATTATCTACGAAATCCATAAATGAATAATAGCCCTTTCGAACAAAAATCTATTTTCCTTAACCTTTTCAAGAATAACTATTTTTTTATGTTTGAATAATCATTGTCATCCATGTCAAGAATTTTAGAAAATAGTTCTTGATCCTCTTACGAAAAAATGCATTTCTTACAAACACAATATACAAATATTTCACAATTAATTTATGGATCGTTAGATTCCAAAACTTTTTCATTGAGAATGTTTTTTTAAATGCATGAAATAATAATGCACCATGAACAAAATTGACAATTTGAAGGGGGAAATGGGTTTTGTTGAAAAGGCAATGGAAAATTCCACTTTTACACAATATCAAAAATTTGGAAGTGATAATAATGGATTTTGTTTTACACAATCTCTCCCAAAGAAATATTTAGAGATTAGTTGTCACTAATCAACATTAGCATGAAAATTATTAATTGAATTATCTCTATGTGGAAATAGATGCACTATTGATGGGTCACAACATACGTACTTTTGTTCCTAGTCATTGTTAATATGTGTGACAACAAAATATTTAAATCTAAGTTGTCGCTAGGCTTCATTAACAATAAAAATATTAATGCAATGAGAAAAATCCAGAAATAGTTTGAGCTTAGGTGGCGCTTGGCATCATTAGATATAAATTCACTATGATGATTCAACACATGAAATTATGTTCCTAGTGGTCTCTAAGGTTAACCAAAACAAAAAAATTATAAGCTTAGCGGTTACTTATGATCAACATGGACAAAATAGTTTAAACTTATTTTTGCAAGGCAATCATTCACTTTGGACATCTATTATTGAACTCGGAAAAGAGTTTCATTACATGTTTTTTTAGGGTCACGCTTTACTTATCTTTGATTAGTTTGTTCAAAGAATTTGTATACCTCTCTTTTCTCATTGATAATTTTACTATATTGGATGGAATATCCCTGGAGGATCCAAGTGTTGCACTACATACCGTTGAGAGGTATCAAGCCTTATGTATTTCTCATACTATTTAATATAATTTATTGAAAGGAATACAAAAATTCCACATTTTAATTATAAATGAAATCTCAAAAGCAATGGTGATCTATAATTAGTTAGTCAATGAAGTCTCAAATGCCATGGTACAATTTCAATAAATATAATGAGCACACTCTTTGTATTGTTAGTATGAACATACGGACTCGAACCCTATGTATAATCACCCTTATCATGAAACATCATAATTTCCCAAGATATCAAATCTCCCTATTTCCATATGCTTATTGTCACATTAAGAAATAAAAGTCATGACATCTTATAATTTTTAGTGTCGATATATCATTAGCTTATTTAACTAAAATAATCGAGCTTGTAATTTTAATCTTTGAATGTTTTATATGTCTTTCTAAAACTATCAATTAAGTGGAAAATTATTCAAAATCTTGTTTAGCCTAACTTCTCAAATAGTAGGTTTTATAATTCTTTGATTCACTACTTTTGAAAGAGGAACCTCAGACGAAAATCTTTGTATTTTTACTTTGGTAGTCACATATATGTTTTTAGATATTTTATTTCCGACAATTTCCTTATGCAATCAAACAATTACTATAAATAAGAAAATAATTATTTGTGTTACTATTACAATTTCATCTCTTTGGAAGTTACTATCACTATTTCAGTAGTAAAATTTAATTTATAACGAAATGTCTATAGAAAATTGAATCTAGCCGTCCAAAATCCCTAACTAAATAACAACCCTAATTGAAAAAATATATAGTTTCCTCAATCTTTTCAGGTGACACCCATTTTTTCACTTCCAGGTTATCATTTATTTCCATGTCGGGTATTTTTCTAATCATTCTTCAATCCTCTTGCGAAGAAATACTCATAACATGTTTTAAATTACTCGCAAGTGGGGTACACACATATTTAGAAAATAATTAATGGATTAGAAAATAGAATGACAAAACGATGTCAAACACTATCAGTTGAGAAGTGTTTGTAAAATAAAGTAAAAGAATAGACAGATTTGACTACTGGAAGTAGAAAAAATAGGGTTTTGTTGAAAAGGCTATGAAAAATTCTACATTCATAGAATTTCAAAATTTTGGAAGGAGAAAAGGTGAGAATGCATACCTATTTTTATTCCTTCACAAAAAATAACCCATGCTCGAAATTTTGAAATCAAATCGTGATCATATTTTCCAATGAATTATTATGCTTACAGTTTTTCCCTTACACCAATGTTCTCGCCAAAAGCTTCACAAATTTAAGTGTCCTTTAAATATACTAATAAATGACAATCTATAATTACATGGAACCAACACTTCTACCTTCCACTTTCTTTGACACACGAATTACAAAAGACATGTGGTTGCTATTATTTTTCTTTATATTTAATGGCTAATAAATGGCTATCAAATGGTGCACATATTTTGAATATCGCGTGAACTTGACATTGTTTGGTTTAATATTGGGGGAACCAAAATATTAACCATATATGCCACACATAAAAATTATCAATATTAACAACATTATCATCAAAAGAACACCATGTTCATTGTCAATATTATAATCTTTAAATAACATAGTGAGTATATAGGTATTCCATACTTTGACTATAATAACAATGATATGTGGTTCAATTGATGTCTCGCATATTGAAATATCATATTTCACATATCTCATGAAGTTTACATTGTTCGTTTTAGTTTCACACACAAATACTAACCATATATGCCACACACAAATATTATCAAGATTTTCAACAAAAGAACACCATGCTCGGTGAAAATATTATCATCATAAATTACATAGAGATTATATAGGTATTCCATACTTTGACTATATTACCAATGATATGTGGTTCAATTGATGTCTCACCTATGGAATTATCACATTGTCCTCAACAAAAATGTACATGTTTACTAATTTCATTTTTAAAGTGTTTAGAATTACACAAACAATATCTTGGATGTGTGTGTCAATGATCTTAGTGGCACCCATGATGTTGATCGTTGGAATTGTTTTGAAATAAAAGGAAGAATTCAAAATAGAGAAGTATTAGCACTACAGATGATCTTTTTTTCTTACACTATTTATACAATATTTTATAATGGAATTGAATGATGAAATACTATATTACTATGGTTAAAAACACTGAAATTTACCTTGTTAAAAAGACTTGTAACTTGAAGTTGTACATGCAACATTTTCTCCATTAGCTTTCTCTCTTGTTTCATTCTTTCACATTCAAGTTGAAGCCTTCCCTTCTCAATTTCTTTCATTGTCTAACTGATTATATGCATACCATTTTTAATTACCTATTTCAAATATCCATAAGAGTTTCTTTTTCTCTTCACACATTTTCTTTGAATTCCATTTTTATTCAAAGGGGTTTCTTGCTTTTCTCCTTCCAAATTTTCAATGTTGATAAAAGGGATTTCTGATTGCCCTCTTATGTATTTTTCATAAGTATAATTGATTATATTAACCCTCTCTTTTCCATTAAAACCAATAAAATTATGTGTTTTCTATGTAATGTGATCCATATATTCATAGAAAGTTCATTTTGAATGTGTTTCCAATGTTGTGTTTTCCAATTGTTTCTCCTTCTTGAGGGTTTTCTTCAACCCATTCATCTTATATTTGCATTGCATCCCAATGAATATTTTTCCAAAAACTTGATTCAAAGCATCTGCTTTATCATCCCAATGTTTCTTTCCAAGTTTTCCATAGTTTAAATGATCATACACCTCTTCATACTTTGAAATTATTTTTTTCACATCATATTTTTCCACAGCTCTTATTTTTATTCTTTCATCAACTCCACAATATTTCTATCTCTTTCATATGCATGGGTTAATGAAAATGTTTCTTCTAATTTTGAATCATCAACACAATCAACAATATATGGAGAATTGAGATTGATTTGTGAATGTGGAATGCAATGACCCAATTTTTGTGTGCCACTTGTATTCTCTTGCAAATTTAAAACCCTATTTCCATATAAGTTTTCTATGAAGTAATTTACACGACAGATTGCTTAGCTTTGTTGAAAAAACCATATTTTCTTCATAGTTTCTTGGAGTTGATTTGAAAACTTGGGATTAGAAATGTGGAAACAAGGAAAATGGTGATATTTCCATGTGTAGCAATAAATATACAAGGGGTCCTCCATCTATAAATTCATAGAATAAAAACATGTGGAGAAACATTGAAAATTGGTTAATTACCTACTGACAAATGCACTATTTACAATCACTATGAAATGGGTGTATAAAATGAAATTATTCAAAATAAAATAACAATGTTCTAACTAATTTAATTTTTTGTAACTTTGTTCTTCCCCCATTTGTATATGTGCTCCTTGTTTTGGTGTTGTCACCTAAAAATGAGTTTACAGTTTTCCATTTTATTGCATTAAAATACAAAACTTAGCAGAGTTTGTGTGGATTAAAATTTAATACTCTACCACTTAACATTAAATGTAATATGAAAAAATAAAAAAAATAGTCTCAAGTGGCAGATTTGACATTATACTCTTATAATGGCCATTTAATGTTTAGGCAAGCATAATATTAATTTAGTCACATATTTATAACATAATTTTTAATGTATGAAAACTAAACTTTGAGATTGTTTAAAACTTAAATTTGACATAGATATATTTAATTGAAATTAAGTCTTTACTATCAACAATTATTAATAAAAGACTATGTAGCATGGGTTACTTCTATTCAATATTATACAAAATTATTAAAAATTAACTTATATTGTTAAAAGATCATGTAAGATATAAAAATGTTAGAAAAAATTAATACACATAATTGAATCAAAGCATATACCACTATCGTTAATCTGATAAAGACTAAACTTGAACTCTATACCATAAAATAAACATAGTTATACAATTAGAGAATTAAATACATGAACAATTTAATTTGACACAATATTAATGGCCCTAAATTTAAGTCCAAGAGGCCACTAGGGTAGACAAATTTTGACTAGAATGGAAGGTGAAAATATGCACTTTGATATGCGATTGATCACTATTCCAAGTGCAAATGCTCGTACTTCATCTTGAAAATGATCAAAAAATTTCATACTGAGGATCACAATTTGACATGCGATGGATTGCGGTTTGACGTGCGAGGATCACACTTCATAGATGTATGAGGCCACTACTCTCTCTCTCACTATGATTAGCTATCACTGACACATCCAAGTGTGATTTTTCAAGCTTGGAATTGTGCTCGCTCGCACATTGAAGTGTGATCACCAAATTTCAGCCTCTAATTCAATTCAATATTTGAATTTTAACGTGTAATAAAAAAATGATAGTCACAACGGTCGCATTAGGCTATACAACTTTTGAAATCTATAGGGGAAAGAAGCCAATGATTGTGCATAAGCCAATAGTGAAGCTAATGACTTCGATTGGTAATCTGAAGTATACTAACACTAGTTATAAAAATCAAAGTCAACATTTATAAATTATATACTAAAAATTTATAAAAAATTGTAACCAATAAGACAAGTAAAATTAAGTCACATGTACAAATAAGCCAATAAAAAGTGTGACACATTAGCTATCCCAAAAAGGTGATTTTATTCCCAAGTAAGGGCCAATATTATTTTTCTTTGTAGTGAAAAGTACCTATTTTAAATCATTTAGAAATACTTTTTAACAAAATTTAAATGCACAAAAATAAATATGTGCATTATAAAAATCAAAGGGTGTAATTCAATTTTCATGTTTCCCCTACAAATTATGTTTTATGGATAAAATTATACACACGGGGAGAGGGATCTATGGGTTTAATAAAAAAATTATATGTTTAAAGATTTGTATTAAATGAGGTTTTAAAGATGTTCATATGAGATGTACATTTTTATTTTCTCATTTAAATTTCAATTCTCCATTACTAATGTTAAAGATTTAAGTGTCCTGAATACTAATTTTCTCTTTTTATTTGTGGACACAATTGAAAATGAACTCTTTTTTTGAAGATGGATCACATGTGGGTTTACTTTAAAAAGGTTTGAAATTTGCGGAGGGACTAGTTTATCCATCCAAATATACACTCCATTGTAGAGACATGGGGTTTAGATTATTCATTGTCATAATAAGCATTGTATTTAATGGAAAAGTGAGAATTCCATACACAATTTATGATTGTGAAACCCCACGAAATTGAAACCAAGGTATACTTTAT
Organism: Taxus wallichiana var. yunnanensis; assembly: GCA_018340775.1. Lineage (NCBI taxonomy): Eukaryota > Viridiplantae > Streptophyta > Pinopsida > Cupressales > Taxaceae > Taxus > Taxus wallichiana. The sequence goes on from CM031242.1 coordinate 74,963,836, forward strand.
CCCATTAGAAAGTAAGAAAATTATTAAGCATGTGATTTAAAATGTTTCAGATGTGGGGTGATGGAATTCAAAACAACATGATAAATGACTCAGAGTGTACATTTAATGAGGATGAGGGTTTGAGTTTTAATAGTAATAGCCATTGTTTCACAACTCATAAAGATAAGGATGGAATTGCTACAACATACATGGTGTTAAAACATAAGTGTCCTCAGAAATAAGGTGACATAGCTGAAGGGTTTATATCCCTAGTAGAAAAACAACATGTGATTTTGGGAGTAGTTTTGGGACCCACACAGTTTGGTGTTTTTTGGAGAATTATATAAGTACATGTAATTATTGTTATCCAAGTCTAAAACATAAAAGTGAATTTGCTTGACAAATCAAAAACTTATTTTATCTAGAAACAAGAACTACACTTCATGTGAATGAAAATTATGAACTCCAAGAAACAAATGCCACATCAAACACCGAGTTAAATTTGAAGTTTAAAGGGTTTACTACCAAATTGATACATTTTTGTTCAAAAGAACACAAATTTATTATAGAAAAAACAATTACAAATGTTTGTGCAGGGAGACATGTTGCATTTTAAAAAATTATATGGCAATACATTTGGGGTGCATGTTGATATATAAATAAGGAATTTTTGCAAGGGTTGCTCCATATCATAAGGATTTCTCATCTAATTGCCTACCATCTAGTTGGCCCATCAACATGGTTCCATTATTGAAGTAAGGCTAAAATAAATTCCATAAGAGTTACCTGTAAAAATGTTGAGTACATTTGAAGATCCGTTTACTCATGTTCTATACCCAAATTCATATGAATACTACATATTTAGCAATAATGAAAACCTAATAAAAATATAGTACAATGTCTTAAAATGCCAAAAGGTAAATTCTACTCCATCTAGTACACCAAAGGCAAGGGAAAATGATTAAAAAATAAGAGAATTTGTTTTGTTTGAAGTTGAGAAAAAACCTTGCTACAAGGAAGGATGTCTCTCTAATCTATCTCTAAGCACTTTCAATCATAGTTGGAATTTAACTCTAGGTATGAATGAACCTTCCATCAAAAAATTTGTACTTAATACATTCACCGCAAATGCTAGTAGTTGTGATCAAGGTCAAACTTTAGAACATACTATAGATAAATTGAAGTTATGTGGAAGGTATGTATGTCATAATCCATGGTATTGATGTCATGGAATCCCAAAAAACACCTATTACAGATAGAGATAATCTTAGATTAATGGCAAGAGGAGGACAAGTAAATGGAAATAAATGGAAAAAAATTCCAAACATTGTCGCAACTATTGCATTGATATAAAAAATGGTGGAGAATAATTTGATATATCCCCACACATGTCTCATTCAGTGGGACAAGATGGTAATAAAGTAACAATGAAATCGTTGGCTACATGTTATAGTTTTACTTACATACTATAAAAGTGTAACGAGGGCCTTTCACTATTGGACCATCCTCAAAGGTCACAATAAAATCTCAAAAAAATATGGAAAGAACATTTCTCCCATGTTTCAATTACCAAGAAAAATTCTTCATTAAATGTGATAAGTGCACATATCTTAAGAAAAAATGTGTAATGACCTTATGTCTAGAAACTATGGCACAAATAGATCAATTAGACCCTTAGAATATTAACCAAGTATGAAGGCACGTAGGCACGCAAGGTCCCAGTTATGAAAAGGTGTGCAAGGAAAAAGCGTGCAAGAGAAAGGTTTAAGGAAGCACATAACACGTGTGATGTGTGAAAGGAGGTTTGGGACTTAGTCAATTTGAGCACCTAGGGTAGAACACGTGAAAAGAATGATTGGTTACACGTGGATAAGATGTCATCCTAGTGACAGGTTGGCCCTAATAGGGGCATGCCTTAGAATCTTCTAGAAGAACATCATGAGATAAAGTGGAAAGCTCAAGGCTGGAGAAGCATGCTCACATGAAGGACCACATTCGACACTTGGCACCAGATCTGAGGGCACTGGAAGGTGAGTTGGCTAGTGTAGGAGAATTATAAATACAAGTGCCTATGGAGTAAAAGAAGAGACACTAGGAGTTAAGGAGATAAGGAGTTTGATATACATGGTGAGTTTGAGATATAGTATGGGCGGAGCTCTGTAGAATTGTTGTGAAGACTCTGTTAGTGGATAATTGATTCAGGAGAGAATGTACTAGGCATGGAGTTGTAAATTTTCTTTTTGTAGCTTAGTTACATAAGTCCAGTGAATTGCATGACTGTGGTCTATTTCCTGTGACACCCTGTAATGGTTCAATGAATGTAATGAGGTTACCTGATATAATATATACGTGAATATCAATGGTTCTAATGCATATTTCTCTCTTATGAGTTCTCTTTCCTTTCATGCCATGTATGAATGCTTGTATAATTATTTCTGTCATAATATATGTTTTGGATTTTGTTAAAGCACTCAATCTGAAGTGACTGCAAGGATCTAGAGGTTGTTCTGAGCCATATGGTTCTTGTATGTCTTAACTTACCTCCTAAAAACTCTTATACTAATCATAGATGATTCTTCCCACTAAACTCACATAAAAGAGAGACTCGGTACCTGCATGTGCCTCAGATGAGCACCCAACTTCTACTGGGTGATAGGATGATGCACATGGGGGCTCCTTCCTTTTGTGATGGGAGTAAAAATGACTACATCTTGCTTCCATTTCTAGGACCTCTTTTCAAATTTGTAGTGGGATATAGCATACATCATGATCTATGCAATGAGTAATGATAGAGTGGTTAACATTGGAAAATGTTGAATCATAGTTCAAGAGAATGGAGGATGAATTTGCTCAGAGATTGAATGGACATGAATTTAATGCACGTAAATGGGTAGAAGAGAACCTCTACCACGATCTATATGATACCTTCTTCTACTACTTCCTAGTAGAACTATATGAATGGCTTCAGCCTATGCATCTAGATCAAGTGGCATTATGGATTGCATGTGTGGACCAAAGAAGACTACCAAAGGTTACAGGATGCAGATCTGATGTGGACCCATGCTGTAGATCATTAGTGGAGAGGAGTACTAACTAGTTACACTCTTGAGTATGCCATTTATACGTACTCTTATCTGGAGGTTGTTGAGTTTGAAATTTTGTGAGAACCTAGAGGAATGTTTCTATGTGCTATTCCTCTAGCTATGAAGATATTGATGGTTACCATGAGTTTAGAGATGTTCCCAATGGCTGGCTAGACCTTTCTAAGCGTTGGGTAAGGGAGCTTGGGTTGAGGAAGATGGCATATATCATGATAGAGAAGGATAGGGAAGAGAGACAACTCACGTATAATGAAGTTCATGAAAGGGAGATTGCTAGATGATGCAAGGCTACTAGTGTGATGGATCTATAGAGACAGACATTGCAGGAATGTGTTGAGGTTCACGTGGAAGACGTGGAACTTAAGCAGTCTATGCTACCCCATCTTGGCAAGTGTGTAAGGGATACCCCTTAGGATTTTGGTGATATTTCATCGCATGGAGAAAGGAGATTCATTGGCGCATATCTTAACCCACCCAGTGACCGAGCCCTGGCGCTTGGTTTTCCCGAACTAGGAAGAAGTGTTATTGACCTAGTTAATATTAGTGGAAGAGACAGATCCACACCTAGAAGGTACAATTTTATAGTTCCTTCTTCTATGGCTACACATATTCCAATATTTGGAGGAGTCTTTGGACAAGGAGAAAGTGTACAAGCTTTCGGTCTCACATCAGAAAGTGGCACGGGACACAGTAGTGGTAGCGGAGCACCATCACAAACCATCAAAGCACACATTCAATGGGACCATGGGGGCGCTTGGCACAGCTCCTACAGGCCCTATTGGACCAAGTGGTTTTGGTGGATCCGGTGGCTCTGGAGGCATAGGACCTAGTGGACCTGGTGGATTAGGTAATGGAGGAAACACCAAAGGGAACTAAGGCTCTGGCTTAGGAGGATAGGGACCATAGCCACCACCTCAAGTATTCTTTGAAATGTCTCTACATTTACCAGATTACAGGGGCATTGAGGATGTTGTGGAACATGTTCACAAGTGTGAACTGCTATGATGCGTGAAGGGTATCACAATCCCATAATAGAAGGCTAGTTATTTTGCAACCACATTACAAGGGCGCACACATAACTAGTATACGAAGTATGATCGTCATCAAACGGTGGTGGACTACACTACTTTAAAGAACACATTCTTGGTAGAATTCCACATTCTTGAGTTTGAAGAAGAGCATTAGTGCTCGAAGGAGATCTAACAAGGAATGACATTTTAAAAGAGAGTGTGTGGTATTATGACGTGCATTTTAAAAATCTCTTACTAAAGATGTAAATGATATTGTCATTAGCCCATTTCTTAGGCTTAGGTGCTACTATGGAAAATTTAGAAACAGATAAGGTTAGGGGCTAGGAGGAATACCTGTAGAATGTCGAGATGGTGTGCGCGTACCATAGAGAAAGATCAGGCTGATTGTGAAGAACTCCTTTTTGTCTTGGAAGGACTACCTGCAAATAAGAACACAAGACCACAAGATTTTGATTAGACAATAAATGAGGAAACTGCCTTGGGCCCAGGAAATATAAAACTTCCTTTCGAAGGTGGTCAGTTTCCCTGCTAATATGAATTAACACAAAAGACTGTAAAATATCAATTAAGTTGCTTCGTTGAACTGGGTAGGGGAAAGGCTGGTTTTCTGGTTTTGATCGGAGGAACCGATGCGGTTACTGATAACCGATGCCGGTTACTGATAACCGATACCGGTGGGTTCTAGGATCTGTAGGTTAGTTGCTTTGTGGGGTAGTTGTGTTGTTTGTAAGGCTGTATATAGGTGGTATTAGGAAATAAGGTGATGAGAGGTAGATGAATGATAGTTAGAGGTAATATGCATGCTGGGTAGTGGATTCAGGGATGGATTTATGAGGACTGTAATTCAAAAGGCATAAGAAATGTTATAACAGAGGACATGCAAGATGTGACTTACTGGTTTTGACGAAGATGCAAGCTGATCTCCTTTGCTGTAAACACTTCTGGTATTTCCACTCGTCTCTGCTCGGTCAAGTGAAGATCTGGACTCTCTTTTCACTCCCAATGATCTCTGTTGATTCAAAAATCATTCGACCTGATCCCAAAAATGAAATTCCGATCCTTTGTTTTTGGTTTGGGGAGCCCATTTACAGGGAACCGATGGCGGTTGCGTAACCGATGGCGGTCGAGTAGGAACCGGCATCGGTAAGGAAAAAGTAGGCTATTTTTAGTAAAATAACCCACCTTCCCTGCTTTTCTCCCGAGAGATCAGTTGCGGGCTTGGTCAAGTGGCTAGAAGGTCGGTTTTGGGTGCGAGTAAGGAGGCATTAGTTATGGATGTGAGTCTAGACCAAGCCATAAGTCTTAATTAGGTTAGTTTAGGGTTAGGGCTAGGTCATGATGAGGTGGCAAAATGAGGTGGCAGGTAAGGTGATGTGGATTTATCAATTACAAGGTAATTAATAAATAATTGTGTAAGGTTTAGGTGATGAGGTTAAGTTGCGAGATGAGATGCGGGTCACAAGGGGTCGTAAGACACAAATTTGGTGTCTACATTAGCCCCTTATTGTCGTGTAGCTTGTTTTGTAAAGCTGCACGGACAATAATATGAAGTGGTTTCCCCTGTTAAGGGTATAGGTAATCCCCCTCAAATCTATCACAGATTGAGTGAACGGGAAATCAGGGATAGGGTTGATAAAGGGTAAATGGGGTAGAGGGGATGGTAAGATGGTGGGGTAGGTCCAAGGAAGCAGACGCATGGTAAAATGCAATAAAGTACGACTAGGGTACATGATTTGACGAGCAAACCAGCAGTGCATAGGCAAAGGTCGATAGTTTATCCAAACAAGGGTGATATAATCCTGGTATCCAAGGCATAGGAAGTAGCTCCAGTGGTATATATAATGTAAGGTACAGAACGTTTAGGCGTGTTCAAAGCAAGTACTCAAATGGTTGGTTTGGTTGAGATAAACGTCACGGTCAGGTCAGGCAAAGTTGGTCGACAGATCAAGTCAAGGACCCTAATCATGCTAAAACACGAACAGTGAGCTCGATGGAACAAAAGGTACATGATGGATGGATAAAATAAAACGTTGATGTGGGTATGGTATCAAGTGATATGGTCCGTGGGTCGGGCCAGTTGCTAGCAGGGCTGAGGCCTTGGGTCGGGCCGGATGGTTAGGGTGAGGCCTGGGTCGGGCCGGATGGGGGTAGGTGAGGCCTTGGGTCGGGCCAAATGGGTAGGTCGAGGCCTGGGTCGGGCCAAATGGGTAGGCTGAGGCCTTGGGTCGGGCCGAATGGGTAGGTTGAGGCCTTGGTCGGGCCCAGGTAGGTTGAGGCCGGGGCCGAATAGGTAGGCGAGGCCTGGGTCGGGCCGAACAGGTAGGTCGAGGGGTATGGTGGGCGAGGCCTTGGGTCGGGCCGAATAGGTAGGCGAGGCCTTGGGTCGGGAAAAATAGGTAGGCGAGGCCTTGGGTCGGGCCTATAAAAAGGTAGGTTGAGGCCTTGGGTCGGGCCGAATAGGTAGGTTGAGGCCTTGGGTCGGGCAATATTGAGTGAGGTGAGCTGGTCGGGCCGAATAGGTAGGTTGAGGCCTTGGGTCGGGCCGAATAGGTAGGCGAGGCCTGGGTCGGGCCGAATAGGTAAACAAATGGTGTTCAGCAAAGGTGGATATAGGTGATATGTGGTTAAAAAAGGGGCAAATGGTAAATAAGGGCAAAAAATTGGGGGAAAGTTGGCAGAAAAACCGATGTCGATTCTACATGACCGATATTTGGTTAAGGGACCGATACTACAATTGATTATTAGGGCAAAATGAAACCGATATCGGTTAAGGCAAAATATCTAAGTAGGCGAAAAACCTAAAAAGAAAAAAAATACGGCTTGTCATGTCACTTTGTTATTTTGAAAACCAAATTGACTTGTCTGATGTGGAGAGTTGAGATTGGAGGTTTATTGAGTGAGGTGGAGCTATTTTTGGGAGGAGTGAGTTGTTTTGGGCCCGAGGAGGAGGTATGGGGTGGGTTTGGGTTGGGTTTGATTGGTTGGGGGGACCTGGGTGGGTGGGGCAGGTGGGTTGGATGTTGGGTGGGGTAGATTTTGGGCTTGGGCAGATTGGGTGGGGTAGTGGTTTGGGGTGGGTTGAGTTGTGGGTAGGTATGGGATTTGTATGGGTGGGGTTGGGGTGGGTTTTGGGTGGGGTGGGTTTTGGGTTGGGTGGTCAAGGTAGGTCAGGTTCAGAGGGGGTGGTAGAGAGAGTTGGGGTGTGGTCGGGGGATAAAAGGGGGTTTAGAGGGTAAAGTAGATGTTGTGATAAAGAGTAGGTCTAAGGATGTGGGTTGGTTTGCAGTGCAGCACGCAAAGCCAGCTGACAATGATGGGATAGGATGCCCCCGCTATTGGTGCGGATGAGACCACATGTGTCCGCAGCTCACTGGGTGATCATGCGCGAGGTGGGACTCGGTGGAGTCCAGAGGTACAGAGCGATAGAGAGAGATCACAGCCTGATGGTCGCCCTCATCGAGAGATGGGATCCGGTGACCAATGTGTTCCATCTCCCGACTGGGGAGATGACTATCACGTTGGAGGATGTGTATCGCATCCTTCGACTACCTATCGAGGGAGAGGCAGTCTTCCAGGTAGATTCAGAGACTACCATGGACAGCATATTACAGGTTTTTGGAGATGCAGCCTGCGCTACTTACCTATCACAGCGCGAGCATTGGGTATGGTGACATGTACCGTGCGCATCGACACGAGACACGGCTGGCTGTGCTGATGATGATTGGGATCACCTGCTTCGCCTCCCGGACTCAGAGGGAGGCCGCTTTCCACGGGCGTTGATGGGGGTGTTGCTTGAGATGATTGAGGAGCATACTGCATATGCGTGGGCACCAGCAGTATCTCAAGTGCAATTATACAGAGAGCTCGGGGTTATCGCCGGATGAGGCGATTCAGATCTGCTCGACATTTTTGCTGCATTGTTGGGCATATGAGCACATCATATGCATCAGGCCAGTAGGGTTACCCCAGCAGCCAGGGCCACAGGTCATATACAAATATGGCTTTCAGAGGTGGTTGAGGGGTCGGGGTCGTGGGGCAGCCACGAGCAGTTCTTCGCAGGTGAGATGTGGCGTATTATAGACATTTATTAGAGGGCCTGACAGGGTAGACATCATATGGAGACCTTACAGAGGTCATCACCCGCACAGAGGAGGCCGAGTACAGTTACGCTGGATCCAAAGACACTTTCTCGGATAAAGCAGACGGGAGGCCGGGAGAGTACGAGAGGATACCCCTAGAGAGGGTACGCAGGCAGATGGGGCTGCGACAGGATGAGCCACCTCCCTTCCCTCAGTACAGGAGGGATGATGTAGAGGCCCCACACCTTGCACCACAGCCCTTGGATCCAGATTGGGTTGCAGAGAGGCCAGCAGATGATGGCGTAGATGATGCTGGGTGCACGGGAGCATACAGGGTTTGGTGGGTGGTCAAGAGAGCGAGAGGGTAAGACACCCACACACAACCTGACTTGGCAAGTGCGTGTGACGGCAGAGAGAGATCAGCTCTGGGCCAAAAGTGTGCAGCTTATTACAGGGCACTTTACATCTGCAAGCAGCACGATAGGGTCTTACAGGGCAGCTAGCCCAAGCTCGTCAGTGCACAGCACAGCAAGAGACCACCACCAAGAAGAAGACCACAAAGTGCAGTAGTGCATGTGCACAGCAAAGTAGCAGCAGCAAAGAAGAGACAAAGCAAGCACAAATGCCCACCACAGCCCTGCACAGCACAGTAGTATACCATCGCCAAGAAGTGCACACCATTGTGCACCACCAAAGACAGCATAATGGGGTACCGGGCAAGTAGGAGTCCGGGGACCAGCCCCAGTACCGACGGTGGCACGGGATAGATACATGGAGGCGAGAGCGGAGGCCCGGTACTATCAGGATGTTCTTGATAGTACCGGAGCTGAGTATCAGCCATATGCGGCACACCGAGCGGAGACCTCGCGTAGTCAGAGATCGCAGGGAGGTGCAGCCACAGCCGGCGTGTCTGTTACAGGCAGGAGGCGAGAGGCGCCACAGGGACCAGCAGGGAGAGGTGCCGAGGGTGGTGGGGAGAGCTGAGGGATCCCTGCATTGTTTTTGTATTTTGTATATTGGATATGGGCACCGGTCTGTGAACCGGTTATGTTGATAGAGGCCTGCGTGCCGTCATTTATTCATGTATGGATTCATTTATTCATTATATACCGGCCTGCGAGTCGAGTACGGGTTGTATATTTGATACCGGCCTGCGAGCCGAGTATATTTTTGATATGAGGGACCGGCCTGCGAGCCGAGTCGAGATTTTGGATAGTTATTGCGGCCTGCGTGCCGGCTTAGTTGTATGATGAGATCACAGAGGCCCCGGATGCAGTAAGTACATCAGATATTTGAAAATTTATATATATATATAGAGATGATGTTTTGATCCACATGCAGTGTTCAAAAATGTGTTTAAGTATTTCGTCAATGGTTTGTGGTATAGAATATATGATGAGTTTATTTGACATGTTGATATATGGATGATGTGTTATAAGATGAAATGTTGCATGTTTTGGGCTGGTTTTGTGACATTGTTATATATGTATCTGATGAGTTGGATCCAAATGATGAGTTTTTGGTTTTGTGTAGATGTGACTTAGTTGATGGTTTGTTTGTTTTTGTAAAATAGATGATGTTATGGACATTGTAATGATATGTGTGGTGGATGGAGAAATATGGATAATGGTGTTGTTATGCAGGAAAAAGGGCGGGCGCGACAAAAAATTAGGTAGAAAATGAAGAAAAAGAACCATGTTGTAAAAAGATAGGTCTATAACCGATATCGGTTAGCGAACCGATGTCGGTAGCTGCTAGACCGATATCGGTCACATGACCGATACCGGTTATTTAGTTATGAGCTTTTCTAAAAATAGAAAAGCTAGGGTGGCAACTTAAGTTCTTATTTTTAGAGCCATGCAAGAGTTAAATACGCGAACGCGACGCTTTTTGACGACTGAGACAGGTATTTGCATGAGAGATTTGAGTGATTAGGAGTAAAGAGACAGGGAAAGTGATTGTGATCTGAGATTCAGAAGACAGAAAGGTAGGTTTGAAAAAGGTGGTGATAATGGCAGGACGAGGAGAAACATCCAGCAGGCAGGGACAAGAGGGAAGACAAGGGCCACCTCAAGCTACTGCAACCCAAGAGGTAACGTTTTGTTTGTGATTTGACTACTGCATGTTTTGTGAATAAGATGGGGGAGAGTATGTGGGTAGATATGAGAAAGAAAAGATGATAACAAGGGTTATAAATGGGGTGAGTGTTACATGGTAGGTAATCAAGGGTTTCAAGTATGTCTGTGTATACAGAGAGGAATAAACGAGCAATTTATTGTCGTAGGTGGTTGTTTAGGCATAAAGTAAGGACCGATATCGGTTAGGGATAACCGGTATCGGTTACATTCAACCGGCAGTACCAAGTTAGTCAGTAAACGATACCGGCCATCGTAGGAATTTTAATTTGAGAAAACCCGGGGATTGGAGGAATTGAATGGTTTTTTGTTATTTGGATGTATGCAGGCAGAGGCAGGGTTGAGGATGAATGATAGTGTACCGGGCATTTCATTGTCACTGAATCCGAGCGGATGTAACGCCAAACCGAATGGACATTGATAAATCGTTTGGGGTTAAGTGGAATCCGCTTATTATTCACGAATCGCACGTAACCATGCTATGTTACAAAGCGTTGATTGAGAGATGGAATCCCGAGACAAATACCTTCTATCCGCCAACAGGGAAATGACAAGAATATCGAAGATGTGTTCCGTATTTTGAGACTCCCAATTACAGAAAACCAAGATATCGTGCATTACCTAAGCGGCACTGGGAGCGATAACAAGCAAAGATTTGGTCCATACGCACGAGATTTAACACAATGAGGTTTGTCATTTACGTATGGGATAATGTATGCAAAGACATCCCGAGGAGACAAGGTTAGCAGAAGAATATTAATGATAGCGGTAGGGTATTATGCATTACCGAGGCGTATGGGGGAAGATTTCCAAAGGCATTGATGTGTGTTATTTGGGAGATGATAGAAAGGAACGTGACTTTTGCATGGGCACTCGCATATTTGGCGGAGCTATACAGGGGTTTATGGGCTTCAGAGGTGAAATCACGTAACGACACCGGATTGTTCATACTTATTACACTCGTTGGGCCTATGAGCACATTGTTTGTGTGCGACCAAGAGGCCGATCCATCCAAATCAGAGAGACCGGAGTACGAGGTTGGGATTCGACGATGGGTCCAAACAGTAACAAGAGGCAAGATCCCGTGCCGTGACGGATGACTTTGAGTATTATAGGTGTATGGGGAGAGAGTGATGACGATCATGGATATCTCTGGAGGCCTTACGGGAACTATATGGTAACAGAGAATATAGCTGAGGAGTTGAGGGGTGTAGAGCGATTGAGGTGGATCGCAGGGCACAGGCCAGGTGAGTATGAGAGGATTCCTCTAGATCGCGTGCGGCGACAATTTGGATTTGTGCAGGATATACCCCAGGCTTATAGACCCTATATGAGGATCGATGCAGAGGCAGTATTCTCACCTCCCCAGCCAACACCTCCAGAAGGGCCTGAAGAGGTAGCAGCCGATCGCAGGGTAATGGATGCAGGAACGACAGAGGCCTATAGATTATGGTGGGTAGCAGAACTGCGAGGTGTACGTGATCGTCCTGACATAGCGGTGATTACAGCAGAGAGGGATCGTCTGCAGCGTTTGGTTCAGCAGCTCCAAACGCAGGTGAATGAGACAAGAGGATCGTTAGTGGTCATGAGTCACTAAGGAGAGACTAGAGGCTCGGAGTCCTCCATGCGAGAGGGCGTATTCATATGTTACAGGAGAGATGGCAGATCGCTGGGCGGTACCAATAGCCGTGGTACCCACTGAGGAGAGAGGCTCGGCGAGAGAGGGGTCGACGATCACGATCATCACCTAGTTCGGGATGAGGCGTGAGGGTCTAAATAAATGTTAGCAAGGTATAAGAATAAATAAGAGTACCGACCTGCGTGTCGATGATAGAGAAGATGTATTTGTTTAACATCTAAATAAAACTGAATATGTATGTTGATTTGAGTTATAATAATAAGAATGTTTTCGTTTTGACTTTTTGTGTTTTGAAAAAGGATAAAGAGGAATGTGATTAAATAGAAATACACAAAAATATTTATATTTACCACACATGATAGGTTATGGTAGGGGATGGTCGAGCTAACCTTGGGAGACCCCATGTCTCCGAAGTGCTGCCTACATAGCCCATTGCACAAAGCAAGGAGGGGCCTCAGACCGATGTAGTTCTCCCTTAGGATCAGGGAGAGGCGAATTCAGGCAATTTGGTACGGTTTAGGCAATTGGTTGATTGGTAAGAATATTGATATTAATATTGGTAAGGTAAGGTTGTTGGTGTCGGAAATGAATTGGTGATGTTGTAAAAGGTATAAGGGAAGCGAAAGTTAGCCTACCCAAGTGGTAGGGAACCATGTCCTGATTAAGATCAACACACAATCCTAGATGCGAGGCAAAGCGGAAAGAGTGCTCCGTAGGTGAAAAGAGCTAAACAAACCACCAAACGTAGAACGAGCTTGAAGCCCTAGGTACCGTGCATAGACGAGAAGTCCATAGGTGAAAAGAGTTGTATGATCACAATATATCGGGTGTACGTTACGTCCCTTGAGTTGAAACAAATGGTGAGGTGAGGTGGATGATATAGCTGAGGTACAGAGAATTTATTACAAAGTGAGTGTTCTGACGAAAGAGAACCTACCCTAAATAGACAAGTCCATGACCCAAAAAGTTTTTTTGAATGAGGCTTTTATTTTACTGAATATAGACTGATCGATGCGGGAAGTCTACAAGGGATATTGATTGTGCTATTCTTGAGGTCTTCACGAAGCTGATCAATGCGAGAAGCTTCTGATAAAGGCTGACTGTGTATAGCTGTCCTTCGAGGGAGCAGTCTATTTATAGTAGCAGATATGATTTTAGTGCATAGCTGTCCTTCGGGGGAGCAGTCTATATATAATAGCAGCAATAATTTGGCATATAGTTGTCCTTCGAGGGAACAGTCTATATATAATTTAGATAGCTAGATGTTCTTTTGGCGTGAAGCATCTAGTTTGGTAGGAAGTTTGACTCAAGAAAATCCCATAAGAATACGGCTTATTTTAAAACTTTGAAGTCATGGACTAGACTAAAAAGGGGAAGGCATCGTTTAGGTGAGGTGAGAATCAAACTATGTGAGCTTGATTTTTATTATGAGGTGTAGGAAACGAAGTGCATGTGGTGGTATGTGAGCTCAAGGGACGAGCGGCAGGTAGATAAGAAGTGATATAACACTAAATTCAACAGTAGAATGGTCGAAGATGCAAGGCATTAAGGGGTTCAGGCTCAGGCTTACCATTAAGCGAAGCTAAACGATAAGTGCCTGATCCATAGGTGTGAGTGATTATGTAAGGCCCAATCCAATTGGGAGCAAATTTTCCACGTTTGCTCTTTTCTAGTTTGGTGACATGTTGATTCTCTTTGAGGACAAGATCACCAACCTTAAAGGTACGCTCATGAAGTCGCTTATCATAAGCACGTTTGATGCGTTTTTGATAGATTTGAAGGTGATCAAGAGCTGTAAGACGACGTTCGTCAAGAAGCTCCAATTGGGCTAACCGCTCTTGGCGGAAATCATCGTTGGTGAGAATATCCTGAAGAGATATTCTAAGGGAGGGTATTTGTATTTCGAGAGGCAAAACAGCCTCGGTACCATATACCAAAGAAAAAGGTGTGGCATTAGTAGAGGTACGAATGCTAGTACGATAAGCCCAAAGGGCAAAGGGAATGTGATCGTGCCAATTTCTTCCGGATTCATTGACAACTTTCATGAGGATTTTGGTTAGGGTTTTATTAGAAGATTCAGCCTGACCATTGGCCTATGGATAGTAAGGCGATGAGAAACTAAGTTTGATACCAAAGTTGTCACAAAGGTCTTGTAACAACTTGTTTTTAAAAGATTTACCATTATCTGTTATTAGGCGATGAGGAATACCAAAACGACAGATAATGTGATGGTTAATGAATTCGACAATTTTTTCCTTTTTAGTTGAAATGAGTGGAATAGCCTCCACCCATTTTGTGTAATATTCGGTTGCTGTGATAATCCATCGGTGACGTTGTGAAGAGGACGGGTGAATCTCACCAATAAGGTCTAAACCCCATTGTGAGAAGGGCCAAAGATCTCGAGCGACCTGGAGTGGGTGGCTAGGAGTATGTTGAAGGTTGGCATGTTGTTGACACATAACACAACGCTTAACATATTCGTAGCAGTCGTTATTGAGAGTAGGCCAATAATAACCGAGGCGAAGGATTCGTTTGGCCATGCGGCAAGGCCACTAAAATGTCCACCACAAATACCATCATGGACTTGTTGGATGGTATGGGTGATCTCCGCACCGGTGAGACATCGAAGGAGGATGCCATCAAAGCCACGTTTATAAAGGAGTCCCCCCATAACTACATAACGAGAAACGCGTTTAAGAAAAGCACGTTTACCAGTACTAGTAAGGTCAGAAGGGAGAACAGAGGTTGTAAGGTAGTCATGGAATTGGTGATACCAAGTATCCTGCGAGTTAGCAGACATTACGTGATTTATCGTACAAACAACCGGGGCTGAATAAGATGGGGCAAAGAGTTGTTGGACCAAGACAAAAATGTCAGAGTCAGTTGATGAGGCTGGAATTTGCGAGGCTAAGCAAGCCATAGTATCCGCAAATTTGTTAGTAGAGCGTGGAATGGTTTGGATAGAATAGTGAGTAAATAAGGCTAGAAGCGAATCCACGTAGTGTTTGTATTTTAAGTTCCTCATTTTTGCATGGTAGATGCCCATAACTTGATTGACTACCAATCGAGAGTCGCCAAAAATATTGATAGATTTGATACCTAAGTGCAGCAAGCAACCCGGAGACCTGTAACAAGGGCCTCGTATTCCGCTGTATTATTAGTGCAAGGGAAATCGAGTCGGAATGAAAGAGGCATAGGCTCGGCATCAAGAGGAACGAGAACAACGCCAGCTCCTCCACCGCGTTGGCATTTAGATCCATCGAAGAAGAGGGTCATTTGATACGACTCTTCCCCGAGTGAAAGAGTGGCGATGAGTTCGTCGGGGAATATAAAATTGGTAAATTGTTCCCCATGTAAAGGGGCTTCCGCAAGTTGGTCTGCGATGGTTTGTCCTTTGATTGATTTCTGGTGGACGAACTCAAGGTCGAGGTCGGCGAGGAGCATGAGCCATCGGGCGATGCGTTGGTTTAGATGAGGTTTGGCATACATGTAATGGATGGGGTCTGTGTTGGTGATGACGAAAGTTTTGTGATTCAGAAGGTAGTGTCTGAGTTTGGTAGCCACGAATGATAGGGCTAGGCACAACTTTTCTACATGTGTATACCTAGTCTCATAATCCACCAAAGTACGACTTATATAATAAACGGCTTGTTCTCGATTTTCGTAGTCACGATGTGCAAGCATGGCCCCTACACAGCGTGGTCAAGCAGTGGCGGAAAGGTAAAGGTAGAAAGGGCGGTCGTCTTGAGGTGGGATAAGCACGGGTGGCTGCAAGAGATAAGTTTTGAGAGCTTCAAAGGCTTGGTGGCACTCTTCACTCCATTGAAAATCAATGTCCTTCTTAAGGAGGTGATGGAAAGGTTGACATCGATCCGAGAGTTGGGAGATGAAACGTCGGATAGATTGGAGCTTACCTTGTAAACTACGCAATTGTTTGAGATTGGTAGGTGGGGGCATTTCTATGATAGCTTTGACTTTAGATGGATCGACCTCGATGCCACGCAAAGAGACGATAAAACCAAGAAGCTTTCCCGAAAGGACACCAAAGACACATTTCTTTGGTCAAGACGGATGTAATATTGTAACAAAGATCAAAAATAATGGTTAAAACATCGAGATGTTCACTGCGATGTTTAGACTTGCCAAGAAGATCGTCGACGTAATCTTCAAGGATAGTGTGCATAATGTCATGAAAAATGTAGGTCATAGCCCGCTGATAGGTCGCACCAGCATTCTTAAGGCCAAATGGCATTACACGGTAATGTAAGGTTCCCAAGGAGTTATGAAGGTAGTTTTGTGTTGATCGGGCAGGGCAACCAAAATTTGGTCAGATCCCAAAAGCCATCCATGAGAGAAAGCATTTCATGACCCGCAGTGAGATCAACAAGTTGATCAATACTAGGTAGGGGGAAGTCATCCTTAGGGCAAGCGAGGTTAAGATCCCGGAAATCCGTGCATATCCGAAGTCCCCCCGTCGCTTTAGTGACAGGTACGATGTTAGAAATCCATTGAGGATAGTCAATAGGCAAGATGAAGGAAACAAAAAGGAGTCGTTGGAGCTCCTCTTTGACCAAGAGGGCAATGCGTGGATGCATTTTTCTCAATTTTTGTTTAATTGGCTTGGAATCGGGTTTCAAAGAGTAATGTTATGGACAGCAATGGTAGGATCAATTCCCATGCATGTCACGAGGACCAAGCGAAAGCTTGGGTCATGAGCACGGAGGAAAGTAGTAAAGGCGACTTGTTCTCGATGCGTTAAGGGATTGTCCGATCTTCACAATGTGAGGATCCTCCTCCGTGTGGATGTTGATTTCTATAGTAGATTGCATTCAAAGATGGTTTGGGTTTCAGATGGTAAGGCTCGCCAATATAAGAATCATCCGCGCCAAGGTAAGTGAGGATGGAGTCGTCATCCTGACACTCAACAACATTAATCAAAGGTGAATCCTCTTCGATCATGTCTGGATACAGAAGGGGAAGAGAAGATGGGTCCTCATTATCGCGTTGATAAGTGAGAGGACCTATGAAGATAGCATTTATGAAAAAAAAAAGTTAGGAGGGATAGATTCAGGGTCTATAGATTCTGTGGGTGATGATGGCAAAGTGGGTGATGATGGTTTGGTAGGGGTGACGTCGTCTTCTTCCAGAATACAGCTGACACGAGGTGTCTCCTGTGTAGGTGTTTCAGGAAAACCGAGACCACTGCGATCATTATGTTTGCGTGTGGTGATGGGGATGAGCGTATGTCGGCCTTGTTCATAAAGACCAAAACCAAAGCCTTTCCAAGCACAGCGAGTCAAGAAGGTGAGGGCAAAGCGACGATTGGTAAGGTATTGAAAATCGGACTGGAAAGGAACCACACCAAGAGGAGGCTCAGGGGCAACGGAAGATGCGTCGACACCCCCATACGTTAGGTTAGTGCGGCAGTGAGGTGGTCCGTAGGAGATTACTTCCCCCACACGACGGTCATAGTTAGGATGGGCATGTACCTGTCCGTACTCCTGTGGGGTATGGAAAGAACTAACGTTATATAGGCGATACTCCCCCAGCGTAAGGCGCTGAAAAACATCTACTAAGGGGTCTGCGGTTGGGATGTTAGCTGCGGGAAGGGAAGTGGTTTTTGCGATGGTGGTTTCATTAGTTGAAGGCGTAGGTGCGATTGAGGTACATGGTTGAGGCATAGTTGAAGAAGATGGTTGGGTTGAATGAACGGGTGTCTTGATTGGTACCAGCACATCATTTGGGCGGTATAACATATTGCAGGTTTTAAAGGGGGGAGGATCAGCTTTTACGGTGTAGGACTTCCCCTCGTACTCAAATTTTATGCATCTATGTAAGGTTGAGGGAACGCATCCCATGGCCCGGATCCAAGGACGACCAAAGAATATATTATATCGAACTCTCCTCAAGGACATAGAAGAGTTCGGGTAAAGTACGTGGTCCTACCCGAATGTTGAGGATCACGGTGCCTAAGGTAGAGGTAATAGCATCATTGAATGACCGCAACATGATGGGGTTGGCACACATGTAGCTAGAAGGGATATTCATTTGTTGAAAAGATTTTGAAGAGATGATGTTTAGGCTAGCACCCCCGTCAATCATAACACGACGTACACGAATGTCCCGGACGTAAGCTGAGATGAACAGGGCAGGGTCAGGATCTTCTGTACCAAAATCGACAATTTCATCTTCAGAGAAACCGATCAGCAAAACTGTGGTACGTAGACAAGTGGTGGTGGGGGTGGGTTGTTTGGTGAGAGAGGCAACGTGATTGGGTGTTAGAATGGAGGCAACAGGCAGGGTTTCATTAGGTAAGACCTCGATCCCCTGAAGAATTTCAACGAGAGCTTGTCGATGAGATTCAGAAGTCTGAATGAGATCATATAGTGTCATTTTGACGGGTGATTGGTGAAGCTGTTTGATCATGGCTCGATGGGCAACTCCATTAGAGACGGGGTAAGCGGGTCCACGAATAACCACTTTGGGTGGTGGTGCAATCGGGATGCTAGACGGAGAAAGAGAGGACGCAGGTGTGCTTTCTTTCGCTTTCTCGTTGTTTTTCTGCGCTCGAGTAGCAACACTAATCATATTAATCTCGTAAACCTGAGATGAGGAAGATGGTTGGGATAAATTATGGTCTTCAAGAGGTGGGGTTGTAATAATGATAGATCGTGGTGAGGCGGGGATAGATGGTATAGGAGAGGGAATTGAAGCTAAAGGTCTCTCCCTTCGTAAGTTGTCTTTCTTAACCTTTCTATCTGGGAGAGGTGACTGACGAAGGATGGTTTTTAAAGCTTTGCATCCCTCCACATCATGTCCTGGTGTGCGGTGATAAGCGCAGATCTTAGACTCATCATAACCTATAGGTCGAGGTTTAGACGGGTCATAAGGTCTAAGTGGGGGTAGGGAAATGGTCGCATTCTCTACTAACATAGCAAGGATTTTGGCGTAAGATCCTTTGAGTGGGTCAAAATCAGAAGAGGATGAGGGTATTGATCAGGTGGGTTTTGGTAATGTTTGGGCGTGGTTAGTTCGTGATGGGTGGTGGTTTAACCGAGGGGTGTGATATGTGTTTTTCACTAAACGTGGTTTTTTGGCGCAGAGCTACGCTCGGGCTGGTTAGATGATGAGGCTACGATGACATGGTAGGGAAACAACCACGAGAAAGGGGAGTGACAGAAAATAAATCCTTTGATGATGGAGTTTGTTTAGGGTTGATGGGTGGACAGGATACGTGGGGTGATAATGTTGATATACCCTTTGATCCCTGTATGGGTGCAGAAGGCGTAGATCGTTTTGAAGAAAACGCAGGAGGTATGATATATTGGTGCAAGGTGGAAGGATGAGGTCCTAATATGGAAGGTAGGTATGACGATGATGGTTTTGATTGTGATAGAGGCACGGGTTGAGTGTGTCTCCTAGGTGGCGGGGCGGCTTTATTCTTGGACAAATCTAGTCGCTTAGGCGGGTGTGTTAGACTGGGTATGGGTAAGGTCCCAAGCGTAGGGGAAGATTTGGCTAAGTTAATAGAAGTGGACGAGGCATTTGGTAGAGGTGAGGGGGGTGAAGGTGAGAACATGGGCATTTTAAGCTTCTGTAAACACTTCGGGTATATGGTGGAGGTCTCAGGATCGGTCATTTGCATTTGAGTAGAATATGGCGTACTCAAACGTTCCCATAGGATTTGTCTATCCTCTGGAGAATGACAGTCTTCAGGCTTGAATTGTAAATTTGGTACGGAAGAAAGGTGGGTTGTGATTCCAGTCCACTGTGGGTGTGATACAGTGAGTAGATGAGGTACTGTATCAATAGATGTTAAGAGGTCAACCGGTCGTTGAAAAGATTTAGGCGATGAAGAACTAATAGGTAAGAGGGCGTGTTCGAGAGGATCCGTCATGGTTAAAGAATTTGGTGATGTCGGTGCAAGAGATTTCTCGTCTAAGGATGTCAAAAGGAGTGGCGTACCTTCCTCTTGTGCAACAAGAGTGGTAGAAGGGGAAGTCCTGGGAAATAGATAGATTAGATAACATCCGTCGCAGCCTCAGTAGGGATGTGGTATAAAGCACTCATCGATGGGAAGAGGAGTCTGGGCGCTTAACTCCTTATGGGTAAAGGAATGATTTCGCTTTGGTTCGATGGTGGTAAAGGAGGTTCGGCCCCGTGTTAGTGAAGAGGCTTGATTCAAAATTTTCTCGATAGAGGCTTTGGGCTGGGTATCAAAGACTGCATGGATCTCATGAACACTCTCTTCGGCTAAGATATCCCGGTTTGTGTTATCGCTGGAAGAGTGATTCGGGAATGGTTTGTTGAAGATTTTCAAATTTTTGGCACAGGGGCATTAGGATTATCGAGGGTTATATCCCCTCGCACAACCATTTCCCGCACTATGTTTTTCAACATCTTGCAGCTTCTCATGACCGTGTCCCTTCACACGTGGAAGTTATGTAAGTCATTTTCTTTGTACTCAGAAGGTATGGCGCGAGTGGAATCAAACCCGAATGAGGTTTAACAGAGGTAATGTAATGGCTCTTGCTTTGAGCAATTTTTCCAATATCACACCATATGTTTCTCCCAAGGGAGTGTAGTTGATGGGCTCGGCTTTGTACTTATAGGTGGTTTTTGGTGGGGTATTAGACGGTGTTTGAGATTTAACCATCACCGCGTGGACAGCTCCTTTTGATTTAGAAGAAGTGGACGCGTGAGGAGTGGTGGTATTTGGTTTATTGGTAGAATCAGGAGTTCGGAAATTGGGGTTTTTGTTGCGCAACCGCAATTTCTCTTCTTCTAAGGCTCGAATTTCTAGTTTCCGAGCCATGGTAAAGGCCTCATCAAATGTGCGGAAAGTTTGAATTTGAAGAGTAGGAGAAATGTGCTTAGCACATGCCCGTGTGAAAAGTTCGATAAGTTCAGCCTGAGGCAAGGCATATGTAAGTTGGTTGATAAGGCCACGCCATCGTCCAACGAAATCTGCGATAGATTCGTCTTCGAATTGTCGGATGGCATAAAGGTCGGTGATGGATACTTTCTTAGCAATGTTAATGGAGAAGTGATCCAAGAAAGATTGGGCTAGTTGGTTAAAAGAGAAGATTGAGTGCTGGGTTAAAGCACTGTACCACTCCAAGGCGGGTCCTGATAAGGACATGGGAAATGTGCGGAGTAGCAAGGCATCATCATGGGCAATCAAATAACAAGCATGTCTAAATGATCGCAAGTGCTGTTGAGGATCCTCTTTACTATTAAAACGAGTAAATTTCGGCAACTCCCATTGAGGAGGATATGAATGAAGGGGGACAGAAGGGTGAATGGGCTCCCGACAAACTTGCTCGTATGTCAAGGCGCTACGACTTCCCGACACAGAAGCCTCCAGATTTTGCATTTTGTCCATCATTTGTTTGATGAAATCTGTGGTTGGATGAGATGATGATGCGGTTGTGGCAAACGGAGGCAAATTGGGCCAAGGGCCTCCACTGGACAATGGTGGAGTTAAGTGTTGATAAGGTATGGAGGATGAATATGTTGAGGCGACTGAATAGGGATGTCCCATATAAGGTGTTGAGGTTACTGGATACGTGTATGGGAATGAGAAGGTAGGCGGAGCTTGAGAAGGAAAGCTCGTGTGGATAGGTGGCAGAGAGCAAGTCATGAATGGAGTAGTCTGCAAGAGAGATGAGGTAGGGGCAGTCGGTGGTAATGATATGTGGGGTCCAAGATTAGCCAAAGAAAAGCCAATCTGAGTCGTATGAACCTCTGAAGCTGTCGGATTGGGAGACGGGGCTAGAGATGCAGGAAGCAAGGCGGTATTATCAGGCGGAGTGGGAGCTAAATGAGCAGCTATACTAATAGGCATACCAACAAGGAGCTGACCATCAAGGCGTACGGTCAGGGGTATGGGACAAATAGTATTGTACAACGCTAGAATTAGCATCCAGAAACTTGGCAAAGTCCTTGTCTCCTACAGGAATTTGGGGGATCTCACTGGTGTCTGTAGGATTCCCCACAGAATGTGAAGGGGGTGATTCAGGTAAAGAAACAGAGCAAGCATGTGAAACCATGGCGGCGGCTTGCTTTCGAGTGATAACAACCATGGACAGGTGTTCACAGTAGGGTTTCAATCTATCCGGAACAGAAACAGCCTTAGAATGGTGAAATTGGCAGGTTGCTGGTTTGTCAGGGGTTGTAGAAGACAGTAACCGATATCGGTCTAGTATCCGATGTCGGTTATACTATAGCCGACGTCGGTCAGGTAACCGATGTCGGTGTAAGAAGTCTGGGTTAACAAGATATAAAAGGCTGCTAATTTGATTTTTAACAACGTTTAGTATACGTGTCCAATTATTGATCACAGAAGACAGAGTATGAGAAAGAAAACAGAACTAAAAACAAGCAAGATGCACACACAAATCCAGAGATTAACCCTAGGGTTAATTTTAATTATCGTGGGCTTATGCCTTTAGACGTAGAATGATGTGAGAATCCTAAACAAGAGACTTAGGGGAAATGTCAAGTTGTTTTGGCTTATAAGGTTACCTCAATCGAAGGGAGGAATACCGCGGAAAAAAAAAGGGGGATGTTTGAGCTGTTGTGTTAATTGTGAAGTGATTCGGTATGTGTTGTGCAGTGAATGTAAGATTAATTTCCTGTCAATACCATGGATATCACCCCACGTGTATGACTGCGTTACTTAATCTACGTTCACTAGAATTGAAAACAACAAAGCAGAATGCAATGCACGTGTTTTAAACCCAAATCAAAAATTATGTTCGATGAAGCAAGAGAGATGACTTTCACTAATGCGAAACTAGGAAAGCAAGACAAATTCTTTACTTAAATATATAAAAAAAGCAAAGAACAACAAGTATGCTTCCTAAAATGAAAATAAGCAAGAGAAACAGAAACCCAAGATGGGTCCCACCGGGCGTGCCAAAATGTTTCACTCGGAATGATTCGCCTTTTAGAAACAGATAAGGTTAGGGGCTAGGAGGAATACCTGTAGAATGTCGAGATGGTGTGCGCGTACCGTAGAGAAAGATCAGGCTGATTGCGAAGAACTCCTTTTTGTCTTGGAAGGACTACCTGCAAATAAGAACACAAGACCACAAGATTTTGATTAGACAATAAATGAGGAAACTGCCTTGGGCCCAGGAAATATAAAACTTCCTTTCGAAGGTGGTCAGTTTCCCTGCTAATATGAATTAACACAAAAGACTGTAAAATATCAATTAAGTTGCTTCGTTGAACTGGGTAGGGGAAAGGCTGGTTTTCTGGTTTTGATCGGAGGAACCGATGCCGGTTACTGATAACCGATGCCGGTTACTGATAACCGATACCGGTGGGTTCTAGGATCTGTAGGTTAGTTGCTTTGTGGGGTAGTTGTGTTGTTTGTAAGGCTGTATATAGGTGGTATTAGGAAATAAGGTGATGAGAGGTAGATGAATGATAGTTAGAGGTAATATGCATGCTGGGTAGTGGATTCAGGGATGGATTTATGAGGACTGTAATTCAAAAGGCATAAGAAATGTTATAACAGAGGACATGCAAGATGTGACTTACTGGTTTTGACGAAGATGCAAGCTGATCTCCTTTGCTGTAAACACTTCTGGTATTTCCACTCGTCTCTGCTCGGTCAAGTGAAGATCTGGACTCTCTTTTTCGCTCCCAATGATCTCTGTTGATTCAAAAATCATTCGACCTGATCCCAAAATGAAATTTCGATCCTTTGTTTTTGGTTTGGGGAGCCCATTTACAGGGAACCGATGGCGGTTACGTAACCGATGGCGGCGAGTAGAACCGCACATCAGAAGGAAAAAGTAGGCTATTTTTAGTAAAATAACCCACCTTCCCGCTTTTCTCCCGAGAGATCAGTCATGGGCTTGGTCAAGTGGCTAGAAGGTCATGTCTTTTGGGTGCGAGTAAGGAGGCATTAGTTATGGATGTGAGTCTAGACCAAGCCATAAGTCTTAATTAGGTTAGTTTAGGTTAATGGGACTGAAGGTGATGATCACCATTATGAGGAGCATGTAGATGGAGGCACATGCAAAAGAGGTTTTTCGAGGAGGATTCCACGGTGGTTCAAGGTAATCATGTAGAAGGAGGAAGGAGTTTGAGATTCCACGGTCAAGGTAATCGGAACATGTTTCATGTGGAACATGTTTCAATTTGTGGATCTATAGAACATTACAAATGGGAGTTCTTAGATGTGTTGCAATGCTCATGGTGTGGAAAGAAGCATAAGTATGAGGAGTGCCCGAAACTATTTGAGCATATGAATCAGCAGCACCAGAAGGACAAGGGCATTGTAAGGGTCAGCATCAATAAGGTAGACATATAATGGATGCCTCGGGTAACATGGGATGTAGGTTTAGAACCTATCTTAGTAACAACAAGGGTAGAATCCACATCCCAAGAGAGGTACCAAGACAGAAGACCTTGGTTTCAAGGGAGGAGGTTATTCATGGAAAGTATCCAAACCCTACGCATCAAAAGGAGATATATCAGGAAACCATGGATGTTATTTAGAGCTTACAAGGGGAGATCCAGTGTCTAAAGGAGCAATCCAGAGGGAGGAACAAGGAAGGAGATTCGAGGCATAAAAGGATGACCTAGATGAGGTCAAGGAGGTGTGTAAAATGCTAAGGAAGGAGAATATCATTCCTTTACTAGGATCCTAGTTGAGAGAGAAGGTACCACGCACCGAAGAAGAGCACAAGAGATAGGTCTTGCATGTGAACCTTTCCCCTCATAGCCTTGACTATGACAAGGAGATTACATTGAATGTAGTTCTAGCTAGATGAATCCTCGGTAATATACTCATTGACATATGCACGGAGGTTAATTTTATGACTTTGGATACATGGCATCAAATGGGAAGACCTACATTACAACCATCTTCAAATGTGTTGTATATGGAAAACAAGACTAAGGCAATTCCCATCAGTTTCTTGAAGGATGTAGCTATTACTATCTAGGGAGCTATAATGCTTGTTTAAACATCCACTTGAGACCCAAGAAACAACCTAGGGTTAGCTGAACATTAGGGGATAATTTTTTTTTGCTTTGAAGTGTCTACAACCAAGAGTTACAAGACATTAGTTAACACTAAAAGGTTTTGAAACAAGACAAAAATACTATAACCTATGTTTCCCTTCATTAACAATTTTAAATTCACAAGGTTCAAATTTTAGGGTTATATATTTTAGTTAGGTTCAAGGAGTAATTTACCCCCATGCCTGCTCTCTAATAGGCTCAAGAGATTCAACAGATTTTTCTCATACTTAACACTTCCAAAATTTCCCTAAACCATTCCCAATGGATAGGAAATTTTCTCACCTTTCGGTGATATAAAGAAGTCCTCCTAACTCCTTATAGAACTCAAGATATGGCCGGGTGGAGTTCTAGGGTCAAATTTTCCCCTAGGGGACACGTGTCAAGAGATGGGGAAAGCGCCTTGAATGGGTCGGAAGGTTACGGGAAGCTTAGGGAATTTTCCCATTGTGTGGGCTCAAAAGAAAACATTCTTTTGCACCTCCGTAGGATCCTGGAGGACATGTGTTGTGTCTTGGTGCAAAGCGGAAAAAGGTAAGAGATTGGCAGAGTAGTGGGGAGATTGGTGAATTACGCCGAAAGGAGGCAAAATGGGAAAAGGGGACGCGTGGGTCCATGTGCCCATGGAAGAAGGAAATCCGAGAGGAAAGTAGAGTTGTGGGCCATGGGAGAATTTTCAAAATTTTCCCAAAGGCCAAAAACTAAAATAACAAAGGGGTTCCACCCTACCCACTGCCACCCCCCAAAGTGCCACGTGGCACCTTCTCATTGGCTGCAGGCTACGGGGCCAAAATGGAAAATTTTCCCAAGAGTTTCAAAAGGGAAAAAGGATAAGGAAAAGCCATGCATGCTCTCTTGCCCGTGAGGACTCGCGACAGCCTCTACTTGGCTATGGGTCGGTGGAGGAAAAAGGAGAATTGTGCCAAAAGAAGAATTAAAAGTTAACTTCCAAAATTCTCCCATGCATCCATCGAGCCATGTGTCAGCACGTGATTGGTCACGGGTTAGTGGGGATGTAGGAAAAATTGGGAAATTTTTTTCAAAGTCCAAAACTTAAAAAGTTTAAGTTCAAAAAGGGTCCGCCCTTCCACCGTGCCACGTGTCAGCATGTGATTGGAGCAAGTGGTGAGGTTGAGGGAAAAATGGGAAAATTTTCCCAAGGCAAAATTTTCAAAAAGGATAAGTTTAAATTCGGTCCACCCCTCCGAGGTGCCATGTGGTAGGTTCGATTGGTTGTAGGATGGTGGGGGCCATGAAATTTTTAGGGAAATTTTTCCAAAGTTAAAATTTAAATTTTTCTAACAGTTAGATTTATTTGTTTTATTTTTTGAATGCCAATTTGAAGTAAAACTTCAAATGGCCATAACTTGAGCTAGAAATCTCAGTTTTGGGAAAACAAGGACTTTTCGAAATATCTTGATGCCCTCTTTGCACAAGAACCATAAAATTTAATTTTTGATAAAATTTAAAGGGTCAATTTTGAGAAACCAATCAAGGTTTTTAATTTGTGAACTGGCAGTTTTCAACTTCTCAATTTGGTTAAATTAGATCTCCTCCTTCACTCAACATGTCAAATAGACATGGAGGATTGGTCTAGGGAGGTTTTAGAGTGTTTTTGGAGAGTAAATTTGTTCAATTTATTCAAGGTTGTATTTTTCCAACAATAGACAAAAAAATGACTGTGCAAGTTTCAAATTGGATTTTAGAAAGTTTTGAAGGTTCTTTCTTAAATGTTAGGGTCAATTTGAATTCCTTAGGACTTACTAAGTCTGAATTTAAATGTTTCATATCTTATTTCTTGGTGCAAGTTTGAACTGCTCATTTCTTTGATAAATTGATTGCCAGGTTTGGAAAATAAAACAGAGAACAACATTAAAGGTACTTAAACATTTTTCCATCCTCCAAGTGTGAGAATTCAATTCCTTTCTAATCTAATGCATTTAATTGATTCAGTCAACTATTCAATAGCAAATATACAAATCCTGATTTCCAAATTCAACTCATTTCAAGAGAACAAAACACTGCCCTTTTCTTCATATGCATTCTTCTTTACAAACACAAAATTTCAATCTTCAATAATAATAAATCACTTTCAATTCACAAAGTGAAATCCTTAAAACTAATGCAATCCTTTATTCCTTTCCAATACACTTTACAATCTTTTCTTTTCCATTTGATTTCTAAAATACAAAATACAATGCATATACATATTTTACATTTCTTTTCCAAAATAGAGAGTAAAATGAATCTCCTTTACATTTCACATTCCAATATTCAGTATTACATTACTAAAACAAATGTCTTCACATTAAAATTATTTATACAACTCATCCACTTCAAAGTGGGGAGGGATTACAAAAATAATTTTCACAAAAGAAGGGGATGTCAAACTGTATTCCTCTTACTCCAAAACAGTAGCATGCTAGTTTCTCCATCTTTTCATCTTGATCACAACAAGGAAGGGGGAAAGGCAATGCTCTCCACCCAACCAAGACATCTAATGAGAAGGGAGAAGCCATCCTTCCTCATTGGCCCCCAAGCCCCAACCATATTGAAATAGGAGATGATAATCAACTCATGGCAACAAGGCTTCCACAAAAAACATGCAGTATTCTTTCACATGCATAATACAATAAGAAACACAGTCCAACAAAATAGTAGTTCACAACTGCATTTGAAAACATTCAAACAAAACTTAGGCTTGATCAAGCAAGCCAAGAAGAGCAAGGAACTATGGGGAAACTACTTATGCCTCCAAATTTGGAAATTAGGCATCCACCAATAATCATACCACCAAAATAACATATCATATCCCATAAACCTTATGCCTCCCAACCCCTCCTTATGCCCCCAAAGTTTCTCCCTTATGCCCCCAAAGTTTCTCCCTTATGCCCCCAAGAGTAAGAAATGCAAGCTATTTATTTTCCAAGGTGGATCCCAATCCCAAACTCCCTCCACAATAAAAATGATGCCATTGGCATTCCCTTATGCCCCCATATGAAATCCCCATAGCCTTCTCCTACACCATATCCTAAGCAGTCTACCCAACCAGCCAACACACACATAACAACATTCACCATTTCATACAAGCATGCAAGAGAAAGAAACATTTTCAAAAGGCACAAGTTCCTACCTCTCCATAATGGAGTTTGTTCCAAGATCCACAAGCTTTCCAAATTCCAAATGCAGTCCAAAATCAGCAATGCTCAAGCATGCAAAATGACTCCAAACTCCTTCCACAACAAGCTCCCAAAACAGCAAGCAAAAATTTTCCCCAAGAAGAATGAACAAAGTTTCAACAACCACAACAAGCAAGGAATTCAAATTTTTAAAGGAGAGGGAAGAGAAGAGGATGATGTGGATCCATGTGGGATGCCACATCATTCTTCCTCAACCCAAGAGTAAGTCAACATCATGCACCTAAACACAATAAATAAAAATGACAAATTTACTTACACACTCCAAAATAACCCATACTCCAAAAGGACTGAATTTAAAATATGTAAGAGAAGTGCAATAAAAACATACAAATAGTCATTTCAAAATGCATTAAAAAGGTCTAAATTTAACCTCCAAACCATAGGTATGGTTGGTGAATAATTTTAAGAGGTGTGGGACAAGTTTAACTTGTCCCACAAGCCTCCAAATAAAGCCTCTAAGGACAAATTCGAATTTCCCAAAAGGATGAAGTGTTTCACACTCCAAAAATATATCTTACATATCTCTTACACCTTCTTACACATTTCTTACAACATTTCTTACACACTCTTACAACATTACATTTAAGATCAAAAACTTCATTAATTACATTCTTATGACATATTGATTTATTTATTTTAACACATGATTATTCACAACATTAATACAACATATAATAACTAATGAAAAGGGGTAACACATCACAAAATAAACACATGCAACATTAATAAAGAAACCACATTAATAAATTACACAAACCCATGGTCACATATAATGGAAATCCCCCCATGGGAATCCCTAACAACATACAACACACACACACACACAACAGTTGCCATGGTGACCTTGTTGAATTCACCAGAATTTCAATATGGTTAGTCTCTAGTCCCCCAACATTGTTGTGATATTTTAACTTGTAAAACAAAAATACCTCCTTCACCTCGTGGCCATATCAGAACATCCAAAATGATATAAACAACATCTCAAGATCATCTAAACACATGAATCACAACAACATCAAGAATTCAACATTATCATTTTCAATTAATTAATCAACTATATCATCATCAATAATCTTCCATACTAGGTCTACTCAAAATATCTAATGTTACATGTCCAAATAAACATCTAGAATATGTCCATGTCAAACAATATATCATCATCCACATATAAAAATGTCTCTAATAACCATCATGCATAATAACTGAATCTAGATCAATAATAATCCATGATCTAACATCTAACCATCATACTAAAACAAAACATAATAGTGTCCATAATAAGATCAACAATATCAAAATCAGTATCTAAAAGTGTCAAAGGGAAGTGGGAACTACAGAACCAAGTTTACTGGGGACTTCAAAGTCTTGGCACTCGTCGAGGTAGACAATTTCCCAACACTACTTGGGTGCCCTTGGTGTTACAAGAACAATGTGGACCTTTGGTTCAACAAAGGGTACATCAGCTTCGAGAACAAGGAGGAATAGGTCATTATACCCTTGGCTGATGGGAAGTCGACACCATATATTGAACCATTGGGAGAGGAAGTTCTGGACAGGATTTATGTGTGCTCAATCAGAGACCCTGAGATGATACACCCTACTAATGGGGTTATCTAGTTTGAAGATGCTCAGTCAGTGAGTGATACCACCAAAGTATGGCATGTGAAAATTAGGTGCATGGAACTTACGAATTAGTGGGACAGAAATTAAGAGGTTCAAGTGACCAAGGCGACTAAGGCACACACAGTTAGGAACCTTGGAGGAAAAGAATTGCCCAAGTATTCAAGAGGAGCCTTTCCGATATATTTCTTAGCACATTAGCTCGGTGGTGGGCTACACATCAGGAGAGCCTTTTAGAGTGGCATAAGGTAAGAATTTCTCTCTCTCAAATTTTCTAGGAGCAATGTACCCACCATCATCAAGGAGTACCATGGGAAGGAGCCCACCTCTTTCCATATCCAGGAGTGTGAACGGGTCTGGAGAGAAGGTGTGGAAGCTTTTCCACCATCCCTCTAAGTGCACAAGTTATATTCTACACTGTAGGGTTGTACACACATGGTACATTAATTTGGAGACACGTCACTAGACAAGGAATTGGAAAGAGCTCGTGGCTAACCTTATTCAAACCTTTGAATATCATAGTACTAAGCCATCAATTGATAAGGCATTGTAGGGTATCAAGCACCTTACCATGGAGGATAGTTCCAGGATGGAAGATAGGATGTTGGAATTACTAGGTGGACTAGGATTGGGGACACATTTTGAAGAATAAGAGGAAGTATAAGAGTTACACTTGAGTACATGTGTTTGGAAAAGGAGAAGGGAAATTTGGTGTATGTGATTGATGGAGAGGAATCGAAAAACTTATATGTTAGCCATTCCATAGGGATGTGCAAGGTAGTGGAAAGTGTAGATACTTATGCACGTGCCTTCCATGAGCCTTTAAAAATGAATAAAGTTAACATCTGTTCAGAAGAAGACCCTAAGGAAGCTGTTATTGGAGATTACTAGACGGAAAAGGAGGTATCAAAGATCATTGATCTGCTGTGTGAATTTGAGGATTTATTCCCACACGAGTACCATGAGCTTAAAGGCATTCACCACTCCTTGGGAGAGATGAAGATAAAACTGAAGGATGGTGCGTGCCGGTTAGAAAAAGGCCCTACCAAATGAATCCCAACTTGCACGTGAAGGTCAAGGAGGAGATAGACAAAATTATAGATCCTGGGATTAATGAGGCAATGGAAGAATCATAGTGGATAATTCTAATGGTAATCAACATCAAGAAGGATGGGTGGATTAGAATTTGTGTGGATTATAGGGAATTGAACGTACTTTGTGTCATTGATCCATTTCCAACCCCCTTCACTGAAGAAATTTTGGAAGGAGTCTCGGTCACGAAATCTATTCCTTTACAGATGAATTTTTAGGGTACCACCAAGTCCAGATTGAAAAGGAAGACCAGGAGAAGACAACTTTCGCCACTGAGTGGGGAATTTTTACATATACGGTCATGCCCTTTGGGTTAAAGAATGCTTCAATTTGTCTTTTTCGTGCATAATGGTGTGAGCATTCCAAGACTTCATCCATAACTTTCTTCAGTCTATTTGGATGATTGGATAGTATATGGTCGGTTAAAGACCATTGTGACAATTTGAGGTTAATGTTTGAGAGGTGTAGGTTGTTGAGGATATCCCTCAACATTAAGAAATGTGTGTTTGCTACACACTTGGGGACTTTATTAGTGCATATCATATGTAAGGAGGGCTTGTTGGTAGATCTCGCTAAGGTTGCAGTTATTGTGGGGTTAAGGGAGCCTACTAGCCAGAGCATAATGCATGGATTCCTTGGGCATATGGGCTATTAAAAACAATTCATTAAGGGATATGCCAAGATTGTTGCACCTTTAGAGGAGATACTTAGACATAAAAGTGCCTTCCATTGGGGAGAGACGCAAAGAAAGAGTGTTTGATACATTAAAATATAGGCTTATCACCATGCCTATTTTATGTTTTCCCTCTTGGGACAAGCCCTTCCATGTCCATGTAGATGCCTCAGGGACCACCATTGGAGCAGTGCTTGCACAACTAGGTGAAGGGATTGTTGATCATCCTCTGTGTTTTGCAAGAAAGAAGCTGAAAAAGCAGAGAAAAATATACCACAACCGAGCGTGAGGCATTGTCAATGATCTACGCACTCTTCAAGTTTAGACAATATCTACTGGCAACACCCTTTGTGTTTTACACCAATCACATGACATTAAAATATTTAGTGAACAAGCCTGTTCTACAAGGGTGCATATGTCGATGGGTATTGTTGTTTCAAGAGTTTGAATTCACCATTGTAGTGAAGCCCAAAAAAGCAACTATGGGCTTGATCATCTATCAAGAATTGATTCAGGGAGGATGCGTAGAGTATTGAGGAAGAAATGCTAGATGTGCAACTATTTAGGTTCTACAGCACGTGCCCTCGCATTCGGAAGAGATTGTAATATTTTTAAAGGAAGGCGTGGCCTTTGGAAGGAATGAATACATTGGAAAAAAGAAGCGGTTGGTCATACGTGTCACACCGTACATGTTAATCAGTGGAGACTTATACAAGTTAGGATGTGATGAAGTTTTACGTAGATGTGTCTTAGAGCATGAGTGCTCGGCCATCATGGAGTAAGCACACAAAGGAAGTGCGAGTTGATATTATGTAGGTGATGCCACCGGGCACAAGATATTAATGGTAGCTTTGTGGTGGGAAACCTTGTATAAAGATTATAGAGGCTATTGTAAAGCGTGTGACCATTGTCAGTGCATTGGCAAACCAGGAAGTAGAGATGAGATTCCTTTGCACCCTATTCCTAGTGTGGAGCCCTTTGAAAAGTGGGTGATAGACTTTGTAGGACCTATTGCACCAGAGCGCATAGGACTCGGTTGCGTTATGTCATCACTTGCACGGATTATCTCACAAGATGGGAAAAGGTAGCCCAAACTACTGAGATCGCATTGTAATAGCGACAAGGTTCTTATGGGAGAACATTATCATGAGGTATGGATGGCCATTAATTTTGACTCGTGATAGGGGTACACATTTCCTGAATGAGACCATGAGGATCATATTATACAAGTTCATGGTGGCTCATCACAAGACTATGCCCTATCACCAACAAGAAAATGGAACCGCAAAAGCATTCAACAAGATACTAAGTCATACCTTGACCAAAATTTTTGATGTCGGAAGACAAGATTGGGATGACAAAGTATCGATGTATTATGGGCTTACAGGGAAAATTTATAAAAGGCTGAAAAATGCCACAACTTTTTAATTCATGTTTGTCATAGAAGCTATTTTTTTGGTTAAATTTATGTTGCCTTCTCTGCCGCAAATAGCGCACGTAGGAGTGTTAGGTGATGAACAAGCACTAGAAGAAAAAAATTGATGTGTTAATGAAACTATATGAGAGAAGATCACTCACCCGATGGAGCCAAAGCAGCGAAAAGGAAAAGCAAAAGGCTTGGCATGATTGCCACATTAGGAACAAGAACTTTGAGGTTTGAGGAACAAGAAGTATCGACAGTATTATGGGCTTACAGGAAAATTTATAAAAGGCTGAAAAATGCCACAACTTTTTAATTCATGTTTGTCATAGAAGCTATTTTTTCGGTTAAATTTATGTTGCCTTCTCTGCAAATAGCACACGTAGGAGTGTTAGCTGATGAACAAGCACTAGAAGAAAAAATTGATGTGTTAATGAAACTAGATGAGAGAAGATCACTCACCCGATGGAGCCAAGCAGTAGAAAAGGCAAAGCAAAAGGCTTGGCATGATTGCCACATTAGGAACAAGAAGTTTGAGGTTGGGCAGATGGTGTTACTATATGATTATAGGTTTCTGCACCATCCTAGGAAGTTGAAAGTCCATTGGTTGGGTCCCTACACAATCTCGTACATCTTTGATTCAAAGTGCGTGTCGATTACAAGTGCTTGGATGGGACAAAGTTGCCTAGACACTTAAATGGGATTAGGCTGAAGCCCTACTATAAATAAGTCTTCTTGGTATTTGTAAATAAGGTAGTATTTCTAGTTAGTTTAGAAGTTTCCTTTATGCATTTTCCCTTTCTTGTGTTTCCCTTTCGTGTTGTTGTTTTATTTTGTGCCTTGGGTGCCATCAACCTTATTTCTATTTTTGAGAATTTGTGAGTGCCTAGAGGACTTCACATCACTTTAAGTGTGGGGTGGAGAAAAGTGAAGAAGCACGTGATTAAAGTACCAAGGAAGTTGTGTTGAAAATCCTTGTTGAGTAGCCAGGTTGAAAGAGGTATATAAAGAGAAAAGATAAAAGAATGGTTGGTGCCAGGGTAAAGCTACTTGTAGATCCCACATACTAAGGAGGAGAAAGCACATTTAAAGCAACATAAGGTAGGTGAGAGAAAGAATCAAGATAGAAGAAGTTCCTTTATTGTGGTTTACGCATGTACAAGAGTCTCCTGTCAAGGATGATTGGTTGTCCGCCGTAAGGTTGGAGGAGTTTTCGTGCAAGAAGGGCGGGTGAGTGAAAGTGCTAAAGATGGAATTTGTTTGAAAAAACCACATTAAATGAACAAAGTATGATGGTAGGTGAGGTAGCATTTAATGTTTAGAAAAGATAAAAACTATAAGTAAAGGGTCGGGGAACTCTCATTTTTACTTTACGAAATAGAGGAGTTTGAGATATAAGCGAGTTCTATAAACTAGGGTTTTTATATTCAATCGAGTGAAGGAAGATCTGTGAGATTGAAGCGTGAGTAGCCAATTTGAGTTTGTGAACCAGAAGGGGTTACACGGGCATGGAAAGAGTTGAAGAGGCATTGTCTTGTGAAGATTTTATCCTAGTTAGGGTTCAACAAACTAGGGCATGGGTTTAGAAGAGTTGTATCACAGATTTGAGATCGGAGGATTGGAAGAAGTAAGACAGAGTAACAAGGAGAGAGTAGGAGTGATAAGAGGACCTGAAAATGGCACCCAAGAAAGGGAAGGGAAAGGCCAAGGCCAAACAACAAGAACCTGAAGTAAACACAAATAAAGAATGGTATGCAGAGATGCAATACCTAGATGGGGTGATGATGGGGAAGGAATGGGAATCCCACCTAAGAAGTGTACCTGTTAGTGACTATAATCACTGCAAAAACACAATAGAAAAGGAAATGGCATTGGAATTAGTGCACCCCACCAGCAAACAAACACCAGAGGGTTTGCCAATATATAATGATGACGTTAAGGTCAAAATGGAGAAGGCATGGCTACTGCAACTCTATGAGTTTCCCTATTTTGGAAAGCCAGAGCACTTGTACCAATGGTTGATGTCGCAGTACAAGATTACTTCCACTTTGTAGGGTGCAAGATGCACATGAATCCCTAGCTTATTTCACAATTTACAGGCCTCATATGTGAGGGAGATAGCTTGGAAGATGACCTTGGCGATAAGGAGGCTATTCAAGAGACCATCACCGAGTATGCCTACAAGAAGGGGTCATGATATTATGACATTTTAGACATCAAGGACCCTGTGGTGAAAATGGCCGCGCATCTGGTGACTAAGCTAAATGGCCAAGAAAGGTGGACATAGGTCAACAAACCCTGGTTACATGTCTACAGGAAAATTGTAGAAGGCACCATATACAACCTATCCGCATACATCATAGAAGAAATCATTAAGTGCATGAAGGAAGGGGATAGGATCCTCTTCAGCAATGTCTTACTCACCATTGTATTCACAGAGATTGGGGTGCTTGACACACCAGAAAAATTTGTATGGGAGTACCCCACCAAGGATCCTTCTCCTACGAAGAGGTTCAAAAAGTATGTATGCAATACAATGACAACACCCCACAAGGCACGGCTGGAGAAATGGTACACGCACCTGAGGAACGCATTCGGGGAAGAGTGGAGAATCCTTGAAAAACTCCCCCAGCAGCCACTAAAGGGAAGCCAACTTTGTTTTCTATCAACATTTCTGCTTGGGTAGGTTCAAGCTAATAGATGAATCATGGAGCCCTTGGTGTAAGCTTCCCTTTACATTCACTACCCAATACTTCCAAGCGGGAGTGAATAGATTTAAGGAATCAAAGAAGTTAAGGCTAGAACTAGGTAGTTTGGACCAGAGCATAGGGAGATGAGGAAGAAGCTGAATTACCCTAGTGGCAAGCACATGTACATGGAAAAGTATGTGTCGCATGAGATCCAGATGACTAGGCCGATAACACTACCCATCACTGGAGGAGCCACGGCGTGCATGTACCTCTGTATAAGGCCAAAGTTTGAGAAGGGTACGTATCTAGAGAATGAAGTCTAAGGATCCCATGGAGAGAAAGAAGCCCGCACCCAAGAAGAGGGGAAGAGAGGAAAAAGCACCAAGTGTGCCGACTGCTTAGACAGTGAGCATGCCAACAACAAGTGCAAGCCAAGCACCTACATACGGAGAAAGAAGTCCCGGTGAAGGAGAAGACACCAAAAGTAGAGGCACCTAGGTAACCCATCGGCAAGGAAGAATTTCCGAGGGAGAAGATAAGGCGAATCCCTAGTTCAGGAGCCACCTCTCAGGAAAAAGTAGAGGGTAGATGAGGAAGCTGACTCAGAGGTGACCGATAGCTTGGAAAATTACATGGGTGAAAGAGGGGATGAGAGTGAAGAAGATGACGGTGAAGAAGATGAGCCTGAAAAAGACTAGGAGCCATGAGTTTTTAGCGTCTATGACTCGGAAGAGGAGAGTGGAGATGAGAAGCAGGAGTTCATATTCACACAGTGCAAGGGCACACAACATGAGGAAGACACCGGAGATAGGGAGGGGAATGAAGAGGTTGGTAGGGAAAAGCAGGGAACCATAAGTTTTATAAGGAGAAAATCACTGAGGTGGCAAAAACGAAGTGCAAAAAATGCTTGAAATCTTGGTAGACCAAGAGTTGGAGCACAACACGAACATAGTGCTAAAGGAAGGGAAGGAGGAGAATATTGAAAAAGAGCATGATAGCCTAGGAGGAGGTCCCGCTCTAACAGTAAGTTTTCCCAAAGGCACACACTTGGGTAGGAGGACTCTTGATACATAACAGAGGCAAGTAATGGGCTACGTTGATGACACAAAGAAGGTGCTACATGTGTGTTTCCAAAGCATTGTGCCCACAGAAATACTTCTAGCCATGGGGTCTTTTGAAAAGGATGGTGCATACCCCAGAAAAAAGAAGATGTTCTCTTGGGTATTTGAGTCCCACATTGATGAGCCGACTTCGAAGTCTATCAGGGGGTGCTCATAACATTACCAGAATCTAAGGGGGTTAATCCCTTAGTGAATGCTTAGGAGCTCTCGGATGAGAAAGTCTGCAATGCACTTAACAAGGTTGCGGTCGAGACCAAGGCTAGACTCTTCGTGTGAAATGATAGGATAAGAGTCTTGGATGAAAAACTAGGGAAGAAGGAAGAGGAGCTAGCAAAGAAGACTCGAGCCTAAAGTAGGAAGAACTGATCAGCACACAGCTAAGGTGCGAGTTAAAGGAAGAGAAGATAAAGGTACAGAAAGTGTATAAGAAAATAGATTCTATCAAAGGCATCATCCTTTTGAAGCACCTCGACTTAGTGCTTCCCGCATAGAAGTACTTGTCCCTTCGGGAGTGTATAGAAGATCAAATGCGCGTCCTCACTATGGAGAGATGAATTTGGCCTGGAGTCTCAGTAGAAGAAGTGGTCATGTGCTTGAAGGAGGAGGAAATATTGAAGGTGGTAGTGCTCATTGTTGAGTATAGCCAAGTACTTGTGGAGGTTAAGGTCATTGCCCAATCTACGGAGGCCGTGTATGATACATGCGCAGACAGGGATAAGGTGGCAAGCTCCTTGGTCACCACACTTGAAGTAGAACTAAAAGAGTTCCAAGAAAATAACAAGGGGAATAGGGTAGAGAGGGACAAGGTTCTAGCTGAAGTAGAGAAGAAATCAGAGGTAATTGAGGCTTTAAGGAGCTCAATTAAGGCCCATGGCTAAAGGAACTATACCCCTAGATTACTAGGAGGATGGATAAACTTGAGGACCTGGGAAAAGAGATGGAACAGATCATGGACACTTTGGGCACCCAGGGAATTGGCCTGAGTTTTGATGAAGTGAGCACCCTGGTGGGCGACCTCTGCCAGAAGGCACAGGGTGAGGTCGAAGAGTGGAATAAGCTAGAGGTAGATTTGCGAAAATATTTCCCTAGCTTGCTGAATTGATGCTCCCCCATTCTTCATTCTTTCCCCAATTCTTTCATTCCTTATTCTTTGTAAAGTGTAAGACTATTCATTGATTCCCTAGACAACATGCATCTTGGTTAAGTAGAGTGTTTCCAAGGATGGAGAACAGGTGTAGTGTGGGGTGATGTTGGACCCCTGGAATATTAACCAAGTATGAAGGTGTGTAGGCACACAAGGTCCTAGTTATGAAAAGGCACGCAAGGAAAAAGTGCACAAGAGAAAGGTTTAAGGAAGCACATAGCATGCACAATGCATGAAAGGAGGTTCGAGACTTAGTCAATTTGAGCACCTGGGTAGAACAC
This sequence comes from Taxus wallichiana var. yunnanensis, assembly GCA_018340775.1. Lineage (NCBI taxonomy): Eukaryota > Viridiplantae > Streptophyta > Pinopsida > Cupressales > Taxaceae > Taxus > Taxus wallichiana. Next base: position 75,002,082 of record CM031242.1, read on the forward strand.
ATGAAAAGCATGATTGGTTGTGCATGGATAAGATGCCAACCTGGTGACAGGTTGGCCCCGATAGGGGCATGCCTTGGAATCTTCTAGAAGAACATCATGAGATAAAGTGGAAAGCTCAGGCCTAGAGAAGCATGCTCACATGAAGGACCACATTCGACACTTGGCACCAAACGAGGGCGCTAGAAGGAGAATTGGTATTATATGAGAATTATATATATAATTGCCTACGGAGTAAAAGAAGAGATGCTAGGAGTTAAGGAGATAAGGAGTTTGATATGCATGGAAAATTTGAGATATAGTATGGGCGGAGCTTTGCATAATTTTTTGAAGACTCGTTAGTGGATAATTGATTCATGAGAGAATGTACTAGGCATGGAGTTGTAAATTTTCTTTTTGTAGCTTAGTTACATAAGTCCAGTGAATTGCATGACAGTGGTTTGCTTCCCTATGACACCCTGTAATGCTTTAATGAATGTAATGAGGTTACCTGATATAATATATACGTGAATATCAATGGTTCTAATGCATATTTCTCTATTATGAGTTCTCTCTTATATACGTTAATATCAATGGTTCTAATGTATTCGGAAGCTAGAAGAACCACTTACAAATTAGTATGGTGCTTATTTATATAGTAGTGGGATGTGAAAACACCCATTACAGGATGCACTATTGTAAAGCCATTCATATGAAACGTATAAGGAATAAAATTAAAAAATGAGGGTACTCATACAACTAATATTGTAAATGTGACGTTTGAGTTCATTTAGAAAACAACCAACAACTCTCTACTTGCAACTAGATAATGTTGCAAGTGAAAAAAAAAATCACACTTTGTGTTTGCATCCATGGTAACAAATAGAAGGGTTTTCAACACACTATATTTGAGTTTCCTTCCAAATGGGTCACACACATGAAAACAGATGGGACATTTGGCTGATTATCAAAAACATTGTGCAAATTGGATACATTCTCTTCACACAAATAATGGACACTTATAGAACATTCCAAGAGGATTCTCGAACTTCACTCCATACCTTATCGAGTAATTCTATGAATTTAAGGCCTTTTTGGAGCCACGGTTGTTAGATAGTAACCATAAGATCATGGGTATCAACAAACCAAAGATGTTTAATTTCCATGTCAAAGAAAACATTCCCATCATGAAGTTCAAAGAATCAATCATGGAGTCCGATTGGTTATGCTCAATTCAGATCTAGAAAACAATGGATGAGAAATATTTCTTTCCTGAAATGTATCCTTCATGGCACCCATCAAATAAATAAAAGATATGGTAGACATGTAGAGAGGCATTCAGGAATACATCAAACACTGGAAAATATTTCAAGTGATGGTGGAGAAGCATATTGGGTTCCTAAGATTACGTATTATAAAAATGTTCTACGTGCCCTGAGAATATTTTTATTAATTATAAGCATGATGAGGAGTGATTATTTTTGGCAAAAACAATTTAGGATAGTGCAATGTATGATCAGATAGTGGGTACACTATGTCTTGACATGGATAGCTACTATGGTCAAAATGTCATTTCAAATAAGGATATATATGTTGGGCCTATTTGTGATAGACCTCGAGAATAATTCAACCCAGTATTAGATGTGAATGTTGGGAAGATGATACTAATAATATTAGATGATGATAATGTACCTATATGGATGGGAAAGGAAGAACTAAGAATAATACAATATGTTCACAAAAACACTCAAAAGATAAGGGTACACTACGGGAACCCATAGAAAGGAAATATATAAAAGAAAGGTATCTCGTAATGCTTAAATAAAAATAAACGGTGGCAAAAATCAAGGGAAAAATCATATATTTATATAGATAGCGCATATCTAGGCATGGAGTCCAAATAAAATATGGAAAGGAGATCATATTAAAATACCAAATCGGGGTCACGAAGATATCCAACAATACCTTTCACAAATTCAAGACCTATAATTAATACCTTTCCAAGGGATCAATGCTTATGTAATTTTCAAGGTAATTTTCCTACAGAATCAATTGCCTATGGAAATACATTTTCAAATCCATTTCATCAAAACAACTTGTTTAGTGTAATTCTTAATTCTTTGTTATTCTTTATGAGTTATAGAATGGAAAAGCATAAACAAGAGTTAACTTTATCACATGTGACTTCCATATTTACAATATCACCATCATTATATATATATATATATATATATATATATATATATTATATCAATATATAATATACATAAAATATTAAATAAATATAAATTTGAAGTATTTAAACAACTACTATTTTGTATTTTTTAAAGGGCAATATCGTAAAATTACTGGCATCTAAAAATTGTTTGATAGGCATAGTTGTCCATCAAATTTAACCCCCAAGTTTTTGTAATTTTTTGGCACCAAGGATTATGTAACTTAGTGGCCCCTATGCTTGTGTATCTTAGTAGTGGGTAGGCTTATGAAACTTGTTATGAGTAGGTTGGTGTAACTTTCTAGCCGCTAGGATTATTTCACCTAGATGAATCTACTCTTGTGTAAATTAGTGACCACTAGGCTTATGTAAGTTAACAACCTATATGCTTATGTAAGATAACACCCACTAGGATTATGTAAGTTTACATCCCGTATGCTTATGTAAGATAGTGTCTCCAAGATTATCATCCTTTTATGTAAATTAGAGGCTGCAAGGCTTATGTAACTTAGTGGCCGCAAGGTAGATGTAACTTTGACATTGTTAGGATTATGTAAGATAGCAGCCAAAAGGCTTATGTGGGGGGATAAAATAATAACATAATAGAAAACCTAAAATAGCGAAACTAAAATCCAAAAATTGGGATTTAGAAATTGGATTATAATAGTGGCAAAATTGGAATCCAATAATAGTGTTATTGGAATCCAGTAATAGCGAAATTGAAGTCCAATAAAAGGGAAATTGGAATCCAATAATAGCGAGATTAGAATCCAATAATACTTGAATTGGAACTACAATAAGTCCAATAATGGAAATATTGGCATCCAATATTGCTACTAATTGAATCCAATAATAGTAATAATGGAATCCAATAATAGTAATAATGGAATTCAAGATAGAAAAAATGGATTCCAATATACGCAAAAAGTAGATGTGTTTCTTCCAATACTTGAAATACTGGAGTCCATATTTATTGGAATATAAAAAAATCAACAAAAAAATATAAAATTAGAAAAAAGTAAAGAGAAATCAATGTGTCCAAGTGTTAAAACCACACAATTGTGGCACTTTAGACAAGTCCTTTGGTGAAAACTAGTTTCGATGCCATTGGAGGGTCCATTGTTCACTAGAATATCATACCTAGGACTACGATGGCTTTATTCTAAGTTAGTCTTTTCCTATGTTTGAGATAATTTTGAGCCTATCCCTCTTGGCCTTGATTGGTTGATCCTACCTACATATGTGAAGATTTTTCTTTGTACATTCCCATCTAACATTGGGGGAAACTTTACATCATCATTTATTTCACATATGTGTGGAATTCCACCCTTGTACATCTCATTTATCATTGGGGGCATCCACGTTTATGTGTTTTCTTACACATAGCTTCGGAAAACTTCTATAAAAATCACAAAAACATTCGTATAAATTTTAAAAATCCCAAAACATTGAAATATGTTTAGATGGAAAAATCAAAACATTAAAATACATCTTATAAAAAAATGAAAAATAATATAACATTATCTCGAGATAATACCAAAAACTACGTAAAACATTTTAAAATGTCTCACAAAAATGAAGTAGTCATTTGCTTACTTTAGTTGTTTGTTTATACATTTTTTTATTTGACTTGTTGGCCTCAAACCTTGACAAAAATGTGAGATTTGAGAACTTCAACCTATTTTTAGTGATGTATGCAAGAAAATTAAAAATTCTAAGTTATGAACAGAAAGAATGTGAAAGCACATAACAAAATTTGCTCCGAACATCAATTTTCATTCATATTTCAATATTCAATACATTAGTCTCAGTTACATATTCAGATCTTCTCTATTCAATATTCCATCTCTCTATCTCTTACAATCATATATTTCTCATAAGGCACTCACTCTCTATTTCTTGTGATGCCCCATATACAATGGATTAATTAAAATAAATATACAAAATACAAAACATTCCAAGAGTCAAATTTTGTCTCGTACTGTCTTGACTTGTCTTTGTTCTCCGTGGCTCTTTATCAGCTTCCTACAAAGTGTAGCATGGATTTCTTCAAGTATCCTACAACTTTTCTAATGTACCACGACTTTGTCAATATATCATGACTTTCCTCCTTTTTCTCATGGCTTGTTCCAAAGTATTCCCGACTTCTTCCTAACATTGGTGGTTATCTCAAAATTTGATGAAGAACCCTGTCAACATCATCCCCCAACTTAAACCTTGTCTCGTCCTTGAGACAACAATAGGATGAAGAACCCTATCTTCAAAACTTTGAGAAAAATTTTATCTTTCTTTTTACTGAAGCCAAAATTGGGCATCACCTCCCAGAAACTTAAACATTTGGCATAAGGAAAGGTTCCCTCATTCAAATTGCTTGACTAGATTTATAGGACACAACCTTGAGAGAACATAGGCATCCCCTCCTAGGAACTTAGATGTCTGGCATAAGGAAGAGTTCCTTCACTTGAATCAATCGACTGGACTTATGGGATGCCATAGTCCCCTAAAAATTTCTTCTTCTTTATGGTGGTGTTGGGGGTGTACTTAGTGATTTGTGGCGTAATGTTCTTTTAAAAATATACCACAATGCCAAATGTGTATCTATTTGCTTCACCCATTCTTGTAGTTGTGTATTTTCTTGGATCAACTAGAGGATCTTTGATGGTGGTGATTTTGCTTGCACTTGACCCAGTCTATTTTGGGAATTTGTGAGCTCTTACCATATTTTAATAAGGTCTCTATATAATGGTGTGCCACACTCTTGCATATCCATTATCTTTTTAGTTTGTGCCATTTTCTATATTTGATAATTTTCTATCAACTCGGCTATATTTCATATTTGAGCTCCATCATTGTCCTTATTAATGTCATACTTTGTTGAGGAAGAATGAATTTGTTGCTCTAGCTTTTCCAATTTTGTTTTTTCTTTTCGGGTCTTACTAGGCCATCTTATTGTATTAGTGTAGTAAGTTGTGGCATTATTCAATTATGTTTCCAACTTGTGGACCGTGGCTTGCATTTTTGTTCTCCTTTTTTGTTTTTCCATAGTCTGTGGTTTTAGGATTTGTTGTTTGTACTCTTCCACAACGTTCTCACGGATTTTCTTCTTTTCTACTTCCAAACTAATTGTATCTTCTTTCAATATTTCTTCCACAACATTTTCTATTTGCACCTCTATCTGTAGATTGGATGCGGTAATAATATGTGGCTTTGTTGTTTGAATAGAGGATAATATTTTCTGCATTACCTCTTCTATCTCAACAAATCATTGTATCCAATCCTGTTTGGAAATGTGTGCTAGAACTTAGCTACAAGTTGTTTTCTGTAAGGTGGAGAGTTTTTCAAAATGTACCTTAAATTCATATGTGGTTTGTTCCACTACCCCTTGTTGTAACTATATTGATTGCTCCTTTTTCCTTTGTTGTAGTGCTTGTTTTATTTTTGCCAAAGAATCTCTAGGTGCTTGTGTTGGTACCATACTTGTGGATGTATTTTTGGATGATGTTAATGGTTCATCTTCAGTTCTTGTGCCTTCGTTAGTTATTCTTGTTCCTTCTGCTCTTGTTCCCTCTTCTCTTGTTCTATATTTTCCTATTTCTTATTTTCCTTTACTTCTTTTTCTTTTCTATCTTTTTCCTCATGTTCCTTCTGTTATTTTTATTTCCTTTCCTCTTCTTCTTTTTTATTTATTCTCTTTTTCCTTTATTTTCCTATCCTTTATTTTATTTTCTTCTTCCTCCTTTTGCTTATTTTCTTGTTCCCTTATCTCTTTTTCTTTCTTTTCCTTTGTCTCATTCTCTTTCTTCTCTCTCTCTTCATTCTCCTTATTTTTATTTCTCTTCCTTCTCCTTCTTTTATGTTTCTTATTTTTGTTTCCTTTCTTTCTTCCATATTTTGTTTTTTTGTTCATGTTGTGCCTTATTTTTATCCATTGCCTCTTCTTTTTGTTTATTTTATGCATCTTCCAACTCCTTTTTCTTTTGTTCTTCTTCAGCTAAATTTTTAGCTTCCTCAATTTCCTTTTGTTTCTCTTATTGTTCTTTTTATTTCTCTTGTTTTATCTTCTTTTGTCTAGTCACTTTTGCAGATTTTTGGTGTTCTTCTTCTAGGCCTTTCTACTTCTTGTCCTCCACCTCTACCTTTGTGTCTTCCAATTTTTGAGTTATGGCATTTATGGCTTCCTCTTCTCTTTATTTCATTTCTTTAATAAGTAACCCAATCAGTTCCTATAATTCCTTTATGTGGTTTTTATATGCAATATTATTCTTCTTCTTGTGCTTTAAGGTTGTTCTCTCTTTTGAAAGGCTTGTAAGTGGTTTGTTTCTTCCACCTCTACCTGCTCCTGAATTTTTGTTTTCCATTCGTGGAAGTAAATGAACAATATCTGCAATTACCAAGGAAAATTTATCCATGTAATATACTATGGATTCTTCTATAGCCATTTGTTCATTTCTTGTACTAGCCTCATATTCTTGAGCTATTTGTGAAATACCGCCAAGAGATAGACATTTCTTATAATACCCATAGGTTGTATTGGTCATATGTGTTTCTACCCATGGTTCTACCTCTTCTAAAAAAAATTTGTGCAAGGTATTTTTGTGATAGTGATGGTGAGGTAGAGGAATTTTTATCTTCTTCTGAGTTAGAAATATTTTCCACTTCTTCTAATGACTCTTCTTCATGTGTATTGACTGTGACTTGTTTTAACTTTCCTTTAGCTACCAATGGTTTATGGCATTTGGTGGTAGGTTCTATAGTAATAGGGCCTTTTTGTGTTCTTATTTTGTATGTTTTAGGGAATAAATTTTTTTATTCTATTTTTGCATATTGTGTTGGGTATTTTTTCCTGTAATCTTCCCATGTTTCTTCAATAACCTGATCAAAATTTGGGAGTGTTGATTTTTTGAGGTCCACGAGAAAGTTCCTGATTGCTTCAAATGAGATAGCTACTAATTCATCATAAGCATTGTATGTTAATGGTGGTATATGTCTTGTACATGGATTTGTAGGTCAACGAAAGGTATACTCAATATAAGTAATAAACATTATCTCTTGTTCATATCATGCCACAACTTATTCTGAAACTTGTGCCCTATTTCCAATTATTTATCTTCCACCCCAATAAAGATGTAATTTGGGTGATTACATCCAAGGTGTTCATGTGTTCCTAAATTTGTTCAGCTATAGGTGTATCGACCGCCATTCTACCAATTCTTATTTGTGGGGTAGGGTATTCATGAGATACATAGCTAGGCATATCAATATGAACCCATAGAAAATATTATGTTTTCCTTATTTTATTTTCCTAGTGTTTTCATGAAATTATGAAGCTATTACTTTAGCTAGGTTATACTCTAGATGTGGATTCACCATATCTAGGACTATTTGTGCACTAATCCTGTGGATTCCATCTTCCCGATTTGTATGATAAATTTTTAAGCATATGGTCTTCGTGGCATACCTGATTACATGATTTACCATATCCATGATCCGTACTCCTCTCTTGGTCTTTATAAATCCCATTACCCGTGTGGTATATTACATCAGAGTCTTTTTTTTGTGGTTTTCGATCGTCCTTGTGCTTATAATCCCAAAACCCTAGCCATAACCTCGAGTGTTAATTAGGTGTGGTTGATCCAAATATAACATCTAATTGTGTAGTGTGCTCAAAATAACTTGAATTGTGTGGTCAACCCTAAAAAGTAGATAATTCTACTCCATTCATCAATCTTCAATTCACTGATCAATTTGGTGTTCTTTTTATATTGTAGCTCCTTAGTATCAAGATTTTCCTCAAGGAGTAACGATCTATCCACTTCAAGTCATGTATGGTCATATTTTTCAATTTGAGAATGAATATATTTCTACAAATCTTGTGTATGGGTGACTTTGAATGGAATATGTGAAAACACACCCTCTAGATCATGCTTGTTTTATTTGAGTGACCACTTCTAGAAAACTAGTTTTGGGATCTGGACTTGTGTAATCTCAATTGGATTATCCATGTTTTCTTCTCAATTTCCCATGATTTTCCATAGCTCATGTCTTTACAATTTCACTGGAGAAATGATTTTTTTAAAATTTTGGTACCTTAGTTTATTCCAAGTCGATGCATTTCATAACCCTCCTCCTTATACCTACCGCATTTATTATAATTTTGGCGGGATAATTTTTTTTTCGTTTGTGGCTTTCATTCTTCATTCCACGTATTCTTCATGTTTAGCGGCTTCTCCTATATTCCATGGGTTTTTCTTCATTCAGTAGATTTTCCTTTTTCTGTCTTTTATTTTTACCTCATCTCACAGATATCCTTCCTCCATTCCATGGCTTTTATTCATCCTTTGTTTTGTGGCTTCTCTTCATTGGGTGAGTTTTCTATATTATGCGTTTTTTTTTCCTTTGTTCCATGTATTTTATTTTTTGCATATTTTTCCTCCATCACGTGTCTTTTCCCTCTCATTCCTTTGCTCGGTGGATTTTTCCCTCCTTCCTTTAGTACTGCAGATTTTTCTCCATTCCTTCATTGTGTGACTTTCTCACACTACGTCTTTTTATTCGCTTTATTCCACGAGTATTCTTCCTTCATGGTTTTCTCTTTGTCCCACGATTTTCTCTTCTTTTCTTCTTTCGTGTGCAGGTATTCCCCCTCTATGGTACTTCTCTTTTTCTTTGATTTTTATATATGTATTTTTTTTTATTAGAGTAAGGATTCCCTTACAGGTTTTCATCCTACTCCTCATCCTATCCATCGAATTTTCAATTTTCGGATAGACCAGATTTTATTTTATTTTTAATTTTTATTATTTATTTATTTTATTTTTTAAAAGTATTATATCTTTTTAATCTTGCTCCATTCACATATCCTGGTAATTCTTTGAGGTAATATGTCTTTAATAATATAAGGTCCTAGCCATCTCACCTTTAACTTTCCTAGATGTTTCCATTTATTGTCATAGAGCAACACCTGATCTCCAATGTCAAATTCTTTTCTTTTGATGTGGCGGTCATGCCAAGATTTTTGTCTTCTCTTTTCTTGGGTTTGGTTGTAAGCTGTTAGGAACCTTTTCTCATCTAGTTTCTCTAATTCGATCAATCTCTCATGCAGTGAAGAATCTTCATTCATTCAAAATGTTACCGCCACTCTTAAGCTGGGAAGTAAAAACTCTATCGGGACTGTGGCTTCTAGTCCATAGACCAATCTGAATGGGGAGTATTTTGTTAACCTTTTGTATGTGGTGTGGTATTCCCATAATGCTGCAGGTATCTTCAAATCCCAATCCACTTGTTGTAATGAACATATATTTGTAAGAACCTTCTCTAATACTTTGTTAAAACATTTGGTTGTCCCATTTTCTTGTGGATGATAAGGTGTACTATAGTTATGATTGATCAAGAATTCATCTAGTATTTCTTTCATTGTAGAATTTACCGAGTGATTCCCTTGATCAATAGTAATACTTAAAGGAAAACCAAATCTAGTAATTATATGTTCATAGATTAATCTTGCGGCATTCTTAGCAAGAAAATATTTAGTTGGGATAACTTCCTCCCATCTTGTTAGATAGTTTTTCCTGTAATTATGAACCTTGCTTCGAATGTCTTCGGTAAGATTAATTGGTCCAATGAAGTCTATAGCCCACTTTTCAAATGGTGCCAATGCTAAAACTGGTTTTAATGGTATTTAATCTTAGCTATTGGGTTTTCCCACCCAATGAAAAATATTGTAAGACTTCATGTGTTTATGTGCATCTTTAAAGAGTATAGGCCACAAAAACCTAGCCATCATTACTTTCCTATTTATGTGATTTCCTCCATTGTGTCCTCCAACTATACCTTCATGTGACTCTGCTCGATATTATTACATTCATGTTTAAGGGCCACCCTTCTAAGGACATCATATTTTCCTATCTTATATAACTCTCCTTGAATCAATGCAAAGGAAAGTTCCCGACAAAGTAAATTTTTCTTTTTTTTTTGGTATACTCACTAGGAAGTCTCTTGTGGAAAATCATCGAATTATTTTGGAATTACCTCTACTCTGAATAATTTTTCACCAGGTAAATAATCATCTATTGGTCCCTCATATTCTCCCATTTCTATCCTTGACAAGTATTATTTTCCATTGTTCAATCTTCCTGGTTTGACTACAATTGTGAAGTCAAATTCTTGGAACAACATTAGCCAATAGAAAATTCTTACTTAAAACCTGGTATGTTTAATAAAAATTTTAATGGTTCGTGATTTTATTAAAAAAATAAATTAATTACCCAATAAAAAATTCCAGATTTTTGCAAGGCATAGACCATGCTCAATGCTTCTCTCTCTGTAGTTGAGTAGTTCCTTTTAGCTTTGGCTAATTTTCTACTTGCAAATGCTACTTGGATGATCCATTTTTTCTCTAGGTTGTGTCAAGACTTCTCTAATGGAAATGTTAGATGTGTCTACATGGACATGGAATGGAATTTTCCAATCTGGAAATATCAGGATTGGTGTATGCAAGATCTTATCCTTCAAAAATTCAAAGGCATCCACGCATTGTTTAGTCCATTGTATTTTCTTGTTTGTTCTTTTCTTTAGTAGCTCCTCTAGAGGTGCACTTATCTCTACATAATTCCTTATAAATTTTATGTGATATATAGTATATTTGAGAATTATTCGAACATCTATTTTTGTTTTAAGCGAAGGTAAATTAACAATCACTGAAGTCTTTATTGGATCGATTAATAATCCTTCTTTACAAATTATGTGTCCCAATAGTGTGCCAAATGGGGTTAAAAATATACATTTCTTCAAATTAAGAGATATCTGCAACACTATGCATCTATGAAACATCAATCTCAACACTTGAATATGGTTTTTCAAAGTAGTCCATAGACTTTCTAATCATCAAGGTATACCTCAAAGAATTCATGGATGAATTATTTGAATGCATTAATCATGATTCTACTAAAAATGTTGGTGTGTTCTTAAGTCCAAATGGCATAACAGTATACATGAATGAACCCCATTCCATAGAAAAAGTAGTCTTTTGTTGGTCTTCTAGGGAAATTTTAACCTAATGGTAATAAGAGAAACCATCAGTGAAATAATAAACTTCTCTTCCTACAACATTTTCCAACACTTATTTTGTAAATGACATCGGGAATGGATCATGTACACAAGCTTTATTAAGCTCTATATAGTCCACACATATCCTTATTTCTCTAGTATTCTTATTTTGAATCACCATTAGACTTATCCACTCTGAATCTTCAACAGGTTTTATGATTCTGCATCAAACATTTTATCTATTTCGGTCTTCACTTTCACTTTTAGGTTAGGATTTAACCTATATGGCCTCTTTTTCAAGGGTTTGAACCCTTCCTTGATCTGAATCTTCATTGTGCCAACTTATTCTTTTATACCCCTTAACTCCTTGAAATCCTTGGGAAATATGTCTTGGAATTCTTGAAGAAGTTCTACTACTTTGGCCACTTCTTCTTCTGACCAATAGTCTCCTATCTTGGCAAGATTCTTATCTCCATTGGTGTCAATATTTTCAGTTCTTATCATTAGAGGCTAGTAGTAATGCTTGTATTTTTTTGCCTTGGTCTCCACTTCTTCCCTTTCTCCTTTAATTTTTTATATCTTAGATTCTCAAGCCTTTCATCTCTCTCCTACTTCTCCACTGTAAAGCAATATCTCATTTCTAGATCTTTGTTTATATTTTCTTTCCTTGGTGGTGCTTTAGTATTTGGTGTCCTATGTGAGAATTATTTTGTGGCCTCTTGTAGGGTTAGGAATAGAAAATTACTAATATTATGTAGTGCTTGAAGGATGTTAAGATCTACATCCAAGAATTTGAAGTTGTGGCAAAAATATGTCATGATTTGGTCCCAAATTCTTATCTCTCGCCCGATTTCTTGATGCATATACCAAGATTGTGGTATAGGTCCTAGTGTCCATATGAATAGTTGTGTCCATACCAATGGAGAATGTTATCTATATATTTTCTACTATCTTTCACAGATCAGTATGTGCCTTTGAGGATTACTTTCACCATTATATTCAAGTATTGCCACATAATAACCTTCACTCTCCAAAAACCTTGTTTTGAGAAATGTGGTTAATGAATTCCAATGAGAGATGTTAGTTTGTGAGTTTCCCACCATCCTATGGAATTAATAGTCAAGGTTTCATCCAGATCTTCCATTCTTTCTTTCTCATTTGGAAATATTTACTCCATTTTCTCCAAATAACCCTCTAAGTCTCCAAACCTTGAGTACTTTCATAAATTTTTATAGAATGCCCCGTGGCTTAATATATATATTCTTTTAATTGTCCAATATTCAATTTCTTATTTAGTGGAATAGTATCTATCTTCTTCCTCAAATTTATCTCTTGCAGGACAAAAAATATCATCTGCAACATCAGAATCATCATCATCTAATGTAATTACTCGCGGTTGTACCCATCTTGCATAATGCAATTTTCTTGTTTTGTATTCTAGGAATCCATGTATCCATGCTTCTACAACATTATCTGAACTTTCAATTGTAGTCTCAATTTTTACTTATAACTCACCATCTAAGTTTGGTTCAAAATCATTCTCAATATTAGAATTTTTTTTCAATGCATATACTCCTTGGATATTATCAAATTCATTTCCTTCTATTTCATGTCATACCTCTTCTACCCATGCAAAACTCATCCCTACATGAAATTGCACATGTATGTAGATCCCATCCACATTTAGTGTTACTTCCTCCTCTTCTAAATTTAATGTTCCATTACAATAAAAACCATTCTAAAGCTAGAATGGCATTGTAAGATGGCTTTAAAGCCACATTCTCAACAACTTCAAAGTTCACCAACTTCTTAATTCCCATAAATTTTACTTCAACATTCTTTAATGCACCTAATGGTTGTTTTGATGATCCATTTGCCAATCCAATGAAGTATCTGGTGGGTTCCAAGGGAGGCCTTCCTAGTCTCTCCCATGTAGTTTTTGACATCATATTGACATCTACGCCAAGATCAAGCAAAAATTTTGTAATAGTGGTGTCAAATATATCTACATCCAAGTAGATGGCATATTTCCACCATGTTCTTTATGTGTGGTAAAAAATTATTTTCTTCTAGTGAGGTCCTACTTCAATCCTTCGAACATTAAATTTTTTTCTCCTTATTCCAATATTTACTGAATTGTTTCAATTTATCTGTAAGACCGTGTTTGATCGTTAGTCTGGCTATCTCCTTTAGATAAGTGATCTCCTCTTCCATAAAACATTTTTTTTTCTATTTCTTCTTGGGTTTGTGCCTTCTTTACTACTCTATTTTTCTCCACTTCTTTCTTATGAAATTCTACCCTAATTTCTTTAAAATCCCATTCTTCTCCATTAGAGGATATTTCTTCATGAGGTAATCTAATTATTTTCTTCTTTCCAAGTACAAATTCCTTCTCATGGAACTTCTAGTAGTAAGTGTGGCTCGATATTTTGGTTCTTCAATACTCTTACATGTTTTAGTGGATTTTCTTCTCGGGTAGCTAGCGTGAGCTTGATATTTTGGTTCTTCAATACTCTTACATGTTTTAGTGGATTTTCTTCTTCTCAGGTAGCTTTCTTTAGCTTCTTCCTTCTTATCCTCATTTTCTGGTCTAGTTCATGAGCTAGACGCTCTTTCCTTATATTTTTTTATTTCCTCATCATCCCATGGTATTTTTTTATATGTTGCACATTCTTCTATGAATCTCTTCCCAATGCTTTAGTTTTTGTGCCTCCATTCCTAAAACACTTAGATGCTTTGGGACAGCTAAAATAATCATGACCTCTTTCATGATAGAAATTGCAAGGATCAGGCTCTGTGCAATTTATAGCTAAGTGCCCATCTTTTCCACACTTATAAAAATTCATGGGTATTTTATCTTGATAGCCACCTCCTTGGTTATCTATTCATTGGTATCCTCTTCCTCCTTGATAATTTTCATATCCTCCTCGATATCCTCCTTTATGACCTCCTCTCGTAACATCCTCTATATCATCCTTTGTATCCTCCTCTCGTAACCTCTGTGGTATCCTCCATTATTTTATCCTTGATAATTAGGATTTTAGTTATTCCCCTGATAGCCACCTCCGAATTAAGGTTATCCACCTTTCTGATTTAGATATTGAGGGGCAGTAATTGTTGGTTACGTATGTGGTGGATTCAATGTAGGTGTTGGTTGTGAGTGAGGGGGAGGGGTAGATTTTTATTCTATATTGTTTCCATCACTTTCCAAGTATAGTAATCCTTTAGGTCTTCAAGTGATTCTATAGAGGGGCATGTGTGGTGATAATGGTTGTAGGATCCACATGTTGTACAATACATCAATTGATTAGTAGGTGGTGCTACCTCTAATAAAGGAAAAGTATCTTGAGTGTGTTGGTCCCATAATCTACAAATTTTGCATCATGTTCTCTCTATTGGGGATATAGTACTAGAAGAGGATTTCTATGATGAGTGTTGTCTTACAGTTGTAACTCTCTTTGCCTTCTCTAGGTAAGGACAATCAGTCTTACTGTGACCTTCTACACAACATACTACACACCAAATATTAGGCCTTACGCTATTTCTTGGAGGTGAATTGTTCTTAAGGTCTTCATTCCTCTAAATTTCTTGTTGGATTTTTAATTTTGCTAGCTCCAATTGTACTCTCTCTAATTCTATTTTTATTGAGGTTTCTCGTTCTCTACACCACAGTTGGGACTCCAAAATTATAGCCATCTCTATAGCCTCTGAGAGTGTATTAAAATGTTTTCCATCCAAGGTTTCTCGATATGGATTATAATTAAAGTGAACCATTCAATACGTTACTTTTATGTAAGGGGATCTTCTAATTTCCTCATCATAGTTTTGAATCAGAACTAAAATCCTTAATGGTTTCATTTTCTATTTGAACCAGTTATCTCATCTTACTCACCCCTTCTGATGGTGCTTCAAGAAAATGGAATTATATCTTAAATTATTTTTCAATGGTATCCCAATCCTTAGTTCCTTGGGCATTCGTCTTCATATACCATCGTAGTGCATCATCTCTCAGAGTGCCTATAAATTCATGTAATTTTGCGTTGTTGTCTATGATGTTGTTACTCTTCCAATATGAATCCAATAGAAATAAATGTTCTACTACATCACTGATATCTTTTTCAAACACTGGTAATTTAATCTTTGGTGCCATTTTTCTCACTAGTTGAGGATGTACTTGAGGTTGGCTAATTGTCTACTGCTTCATTGGTTTCACCTTCTTTGATTGATTATGAATATTTGTCAAGTTACTCTTTCTTCCTTTGTCTCTAGATAATTCAATGTCAAAATATAACTCTCCTAATAATTCTCGAATTCTCTTACAATTTCTTGTCTCTTCTGACTCTCTTCTTACAATTGATGATATATTTCTTCCAAAATTTTTCCTTTTTCTATCTTTCGAATTGGTGTTTCAAGTGGAACTTGGAATGGCGACCGATCTGGGGGTCATCTCCTTTGGGCTTGTGTGGTGTTTAGGGGTGTAGACACCTAAAATATGCTTACACTTAGTATTTCGTCCAATCCAATCAATTAACGATACTTTTGTTAATTCCCATACTTTGATCCATTCTCGAATGCCCATTCACGACACTCTTTCGGTCATATTCCTCCTATAATCAGCTTATTTGGCTTATATCTCTCTTATTAGCTAAACATTCCTCCTTTCAACCATTCGTAACATCCCTAGTTCTCTCTAGACTACTTCTATTGGCTTCATAGGCTATCTATCAGTCATAATTGGTTGTCGACCCTCCCAACTCTCAATGATTCTTTAATCACTTGCTAATCAAGTTTAAATAGTCTAATCCTAGCTTAAATAAGCCTAAAGCATGTTTATCCTAACCTAATCCTAAAGTTCTTTTTAGACTTTAGTCCCACATGCACCCAAATTCCAAACTCTCCCAAGTGAAAAACTATAAATAGAAGGGTCACCCTCCTCAAAAACACACCTTGTTTACATAAAAAAATATCTCTCACATTTGGAGATATTGGCATTAGACCTCATTTGCATTAGCCAAGCTAATAGGCATTTGATCTTGGCTATCCTCCATTGTTGAAGCTCCTCCATCTTCCATCCATTCCAAATATAGTTAGTAAGGGAAGATCTAAAGCTTGGCCATGTAGCCAACTTGGAGAGATCTCTTCACTATTTTTGGGAGTAAACAACACACAATTTGATTGCTTAGAATCTAACTAGGTTCACTTTCATTAAGCTTTCATAGAGTAGAGAGTAGTATACATGTTAGTTTTTGATGTTTTTGTCAAAGTTATAATGCTTGCATGTTAGTTTCTCTTGTTTAGCTCTAATCTCATGGTGCATGGATGAGTTAGTGAAGCTTTGAGGTTCTTTAGCCTCATTCCATAGCTTTTGCAACTTTCCATTGCATACAAGGGGATGCATCCTTAGTTGACAACTCTTCATAATTATCCTTTTCTATGACTATATTCCTTCCTTTACTATTTCTTAATCTATAATTATCCTCTAATCCTTCATCACTTCTTCTCTTCTTATTTTTTTTTTCCTTTCTTACTCTTATTTCTCGTAACTTATCTTTTTCTTCATCTTCCCGTCTACTATTTTTATTTTCTCTTCAAACTCTTCAATCAATTATTTCATACTAATAACTTCTTCTTCTTCTTCACCTTTTTATTTGATCAATAATGGGACTTCTCTTTCTTCTCCTTCCCAATTTTTTTCTTCTAGTACTCTTTTAAAATCCGGTTCTAAACCTCCTACTAACTGTTGTAAATATCTCATTAGGATAGCCTTCCTTGTTATCGATTGTTGGATTGGATTGTCTATGGAATATCGTACCATGGGGTTCCATGGGGTAACCAAAACAGGTTGGTCTCTACTTGCTACAGGTATTATAGAAAGACTCTATGTGTCTACCTCTGTTTCCAAGTTAGCCAATTATTGGCCTTCACTCGAGGTGGGTGTTTCTTACTTTTCTCCCTTCTAAATTTTGTTTAACTTTTCTTTCTTTAATTCAACTTTTTTTCTCTTTCCTCCCTTTCTAGTCTTTGTTTCTCTACCTTCTTCTCTAACTCCTTATTATATACAGATATCCTTTCTCTCTTCTATCCTCCCCCTTTTGGTTTTTTTTTTAAACCGTTGACTCTCCTTAGTTCTCTTAATCCTGCCTTTTCCAACTATGTTATTTTTATAATTTATATGTTTTATTGCCGTCCTATCTCTTATATCCCAACCATCACCCCATTAATTCTGATTAGTTATGTCTCTTGGATGGCCCCCTCGCATCGTATGCCATCTGTGTGTTCCATCCTCTAAAGGAAATTTTCCACACTTCTGATTAAGCCTTTTTCTACCATCAAAATCTTAATTAAAAATGGAACTAATTTAAGAAATCAACCCCTTACTCCACTTAAAACTTCACCTTTCTTGTAGTTGAAATTGGTCCACCCTTGTATGACCCAAGTAATTATGTATGAATCTAGGGTAGTCTCGTACCAATAATCAATTTCTCTAGTCCAAGGCTCGTCAAGGTGATTAAGTATAGTTAATTTTGTTGTAGTCCACTCAAAAGGTTATCTCAAGTGTAATCGTGACCACTCTATTCTCTTGGTGTGAGCTAGAATGAAAGGCCACAACAAATGAGGAAAATGAGACCAAAATTCTTCTTTGTATTCTCCAAGCACTTCTTCATATATCTCTTTATATGACATTTTCAGTCATTTGGCTTCTCCTTTAACAAATTTCTGAATTTGAATTTCCCACCAATCCTCAATTTCTATCAGTATTGGTTTCCAATATCCTGGTGGTGATATTTTTCCTGACATCCAACTAATAAAAGGAACCTAGGCTCAGACACCAAATTTTGACCTCAAACCTTGACAATAATGTGATATTTGAGAAGTTTGACCTATTGTTAGTGATTTACATGGGAAAAGAAAACTATTTTAAGTTGTGAATAGAAAGAATGTACAAGAACATAATAGAATTTTCTCTAGAACATCAATTTTCATTCATATTTCAATATTCAATACATTAGTCTCAATTACATATTCAGATCTTCTCTATTTAATAGTCCAGTTCTATATCTCTTACAATCATATATTTATCATAATGCACTCACTCTGTTTATTTTGATGCTCCCATAGACAATGAATTAATTACAATAAATATAAAAAATACAAACCATTCCAAGAGTCACTTCTTTAGATTTGCACCTCTATCGAGTTTTCTCATACTATCTTGACTTGGCTTTGTTTTGTGGATATTTTTTGGCTTTTGTAGATTCCTAAAGTTTATCATAGCTTTATTTAGTATCCTACAGATTTTCTAATGTACCATGGCTATGTCAATATACCATGGCTATCCTCATGCTTATCACATGACTTGTTATAGTCTTCTTTAGCTTCTTCTGACTTTGGCAACTATCTCAAAATATGATGAATAATCCTATCAACTTTCCTTTCCTTTTTGTGTGTGTAAAATTAGATTCATTTTCTTAATTAGATTAAGTGTCACTTTAATGTTGTGGAGTTCATCGGGTTCATTTTTATCTTGCATGATTGTATATAGTTGTGTTGTTTTGATTAGATTTTCTTAACTTGTGCTCTGTCTTATTTACTTGTATAGTTTGTTATCATATCATCATCAATGTCATCTATCACCACATCTAAACATCATCATTATTAATAAATGCTAAGAAACATCATCATACAAATGAAAATTAAACATGTATGTTAAGCTAACATCATCTAATATCATCAAAAGAGGGGAAAGAGAGATTATCTTTGTAGTCTAGTTTACCCCTAACCCCTTAAAACCCCAAGCACATCGGCCTATCTCCCGGTTCTAGGAAGTCACCTAAGGTGCACGCAGACACCGAGCCCCTCCTTTATGTGAGATTTGCAAGAATGTTCTCGTTGTATATATCTTTCCCCCGGGTAGATATAGACAAGCGGAAGAATATGGAAACCAAAGAAATTCAAACCTCAGCCCATGGCGCACAAAAGAGGCGCACAGCAATGAGTGTCAACATGAGAATGTATGCGCCAAGGCACAGGAAAGTGGCGCACAGAAATGGATGTCGACAATGTAAAGGATGCGCCCTTGGCACACGGAAATGGCGCATAACAATGAGTGTCAACAGGGAAAAAGTTGCGCCTTGGCGCAGGTAAAGTGGCGCACGTAAACATGTGTCGACACAAACATATTTGCGCCCTTGGCGCACAGAAAAGAGTGTTGACATGCAAATGAATGCGCCTTTGGCGCACGAAAAGGGTTGTCGACACAAACATATTTGTGCCTTTGGCGCACGAAAAGGATTGTCAACATGCATATGGATGCGCCAAGGCGCACCTTCAGGAGGCGCAACATTCTGAGCGCTGACAGGGAGCGGCACCACACCCAGATATTCAGATGGCCATAACTTTTGACTGGGAGCTCCGATTCACACAAGGTTGGACTTTTCGGAAAGCCTACGGCGTCCTCTACCTAACTACGACTGGATATCTTTAATTGGGTGGGAACAAGTTCTTAAAAATGCAAAATACAGTTTGCCACTTTTGGGGTTTGATATGGTCCTCACCTACCACCATAATGAGATGAATTAGATACAACCTGAGGTGGTTGGGGTAGATTTGGACTTTCTCTCTCTTCTCTCTCTCATTCTTCCTATAAATTGTAAGGAGGGGCTTCTTTCTAAAGGTTGGACATTCTTGTTTTGCCCCTCCCTTCTTCTCTTTGGCGGTGAATCGGAGTTAAAACCTCCCATTTAAAACTGTAATGCAGCTTTGCCTCTTGGCATTTTGCAGTGTGTTGTATCAATCTTTGGAGCAAATTAATGCATGTCTGTGGATGATTATCAACCCTCTCAGTGTTTATTTGCATCTTCTTGATCTTTCACTGTAAATCTGGTTATCTGTGCATGATCTTGCATTACATTTTTTTTGGTCTGTGTTTATTGGCAAGACAGGTGTTCTTCATTCCTCGGTGCATCACCTCTGTTAGTTTAGGTTTTATTTTCTACATTTTCTTCCCCCTGTCTCCTTGGAAAATTAGATTAGGTTTTGAGTAGACCTCTGCATTTTTACGTGTGCATCTGAACAGAGGAATAGGAACCGGCCTTCATCCGGAGAGCTTTTCCGATTTCGCAAGGTCCCACACTTGGGAAAAGCTCCATGTTGTGCAATCGCACTGAGATTCTCAACCCATCGAGTTGCAGAGTCCCAGGGGTGCTGTGATTCGACATCAACATGTTCATCATTAATGGATGAGTAATTCATAGACGTAGATATATGTAGTATATAACATATACAAAGGAACTCAAACCCACATATAGATGTACCATAATGATAAGGGGGACACTATGATCACAAAAAGAAAAAGATCTAAACCATGAGCATCATCAAGAACATAAGGGTTTGGATCCACAAGCATAAAAGAAAATATAAAGATCATGATCCATGACTCAGATGTTTAGAACAACCCATTGTATTGATTCATAAACATTACGAGAGCCAAATTCTTGAAATAATCCATGAATAGAGATAATACAACAACAAAGTCGCCATAAATTCTCTATGATGGATTCATTACAGAGATTACACCTATGATCCCTTTTTTTTTTCTCTCTCTCTCCTAACACACATACATACTCTATCGATTTCCATGCAAAAATATACATACGAAGGAACTAGAAAGAATCTCCTACAATTGCTTCATCATTGATCCAAGACATGCTAGTTGTCATCATTTCTTTCCTCCTCTAGTATCTTCAACATGCATGTGCTAGCTAAACCCTTACTAACTTAACTCCTTATCTTGTTATGATAACCATAATGATGCCTTGGAATATCCTTTCCTTGAGCTGCAAGTCTTTCATATTTTACCTTTATCCATAATTGAATCTAGTCACCTTTCCATCTGTTCCTTTATCATGGCTTTACCCATTCTTCAAAAAGTGACTAAGTACCGAATCCACCCTACCTAGTCCACAAACCTTCATGACTCGGGTACTTGGTCATTTCAAGGGCCCAACATCACCCCACACTAAATCAATTTCTGCCCATGGCAATCCTTCGCGCTCTCGAACAAAACTTCATTGGCCAAAAATTAGTTAAGGAAAAAAGAACTTATGTTTTCACCACTTACAAAACAAATTGGAGTAACTCAGTGGAACCATAAATTTATTTCCCTCTTCAACTTCTTCTACGCCTCCATCTCTATCAATTATTTTCCTGGAACTTCTCGTGTTATGCCTCTACCTTCTACTTCAACTCTTGAATTACCACAATGAGCTCCATGCTAAGACCCTCGAACTCATCCATACATTTGGTAGTGGATTCCCGTAGTTCGCTAACTCGAAACTATAACTTCTAGCACTTGGTATTTATTTTATCCTTCTATGATGTGGATTTCACTATTAGGTGTGTGCGTTTAGACTTGTTAGTAGAGACATTTTCCCACAAGTTCTTGAGGGATTCCTCCTCTTCTTCCACCCGCGCATCAATGATAGGCTCGTAATTATTAAAGCTGTTGAAAACCCTATCTACCAAAGATTTATTCATCTTTGATTTGGGCTAGAAATTCCTCTAACTCAATGATCCAGGCTTCCATAACAACCTTATTGTTTTCTTTCTCCTTAGCGATCTCTTCAATAGTAAGCTCCCGCACCATCCTTGATGTTGACTAACAACATCCCTATGAGGTCCTCCATATATTCCCTTTCATCACTATAGTTTTTCCTAGCCTCAATTACCATTGTTGGACATTACCCCAAAATATTATTAACCAGGGTGCCCACCGGATCATATGCCTCCTTGGTTTGTGCCTTCTCTCCTTTTAACCCTTGGCGTAGTAAAATTCCACGGGTTCTTCCTTTTCCACCACTGGTTTCTTATTTCTACCCTTCTTTAGTTCCATCTCTATTTTTTCTCTCTCATTCCTCCATGCCCTAGTACTTCCAAATTTTCCTTCATCTATCAGAGCTTGAAAACTTCCACACTTCTCTCTCACGCAGCCCCTTCTTGTTTTACCATCCTCTTCCCCTCTTTCTAAACCACAAGATCACACCACATCTCGCTCAACTTTACTAGTTTGTGACAAGTATGTCACTCTTCCCAAAACCCTCATCACACTTCAAGCTTAGGAGAAAAAAACATTCTAAGGAAAATTAGTTAAAATGAATACCTTTACCCTCTATTTATAATTTTTCATAACCTCAATGTCATTGACCCACGTGTTTTTAAA
This sequence comes from Taxus wallichiana var. yunnanensis, assembly GCA_018340775.1. Classification (NCBI taxonomy): domain Eukaryota; kingdom Viridiplantae; phylum Streptophyta; class Pinopsida; order Cupressales; family Taxaceae; genus Taxus; species Taxus wallichiana. The sequence continues at coordinate 75,024,536 of CM031242.1, forward strand.
TTATCTTTTTAATAAACTGATTTAATAACTTAAGTCAACTTCCACGACTTCCCTTTGCACATTGTAGTCATAACCTTTTGGCATGCCAACACTACTTCACTTCCACAAACCTCCTTTCAGCGCCTCACCATGCCAAAGTACATAATCTTATCCTTTTCCACCAAGTAGTCTCCTATACCACCACATACCTCATGTTACATTGCGCGATCATTTCTTCTCTTCTGCATGGTCTATACTCAACTCATCTTTTCACCGAGATACCTTTATTATGGCATAAATTCAAACACTTCTTCACTTCACAAGTAAAAATTCAAAACCTCGGCATAAATCAATCTTCTTCCTTAGAAACATGTCAATGTTTTTAAAATGTAGATGTCAATCCACCCCACATAAAAAGTATGCATGGTCCTTTGTGCATGAAATTAATTCAAATGTATTGAGATAAAATGTAACAACATGCACAAAATGAGAATAGAAAGGAAAAATAAAAATGACGATTTGGGAGGAAACACATAAAAATAAAATGCATTAAGGAAAATCCTACGTTAATCTATCAATATTTCCTTATTTATAAACACACCGAAGACTTATTTATAGTAGGGATTCAACCTACTCCCGTTAAAGAAATTGGGAAACCTTGTGCCATCCAACACTTGTAATTGTCAAGTGCTTGAGTCAATTATATAAGTGATAGTATAGGGTCCCAACCAATGTACTTTAAACTTCCCAGGATGCCATAGAAACTTTGAGTCATACAAGAGAACCATCTGCCCAACTTCTAGCTTCTTATTTTTAATGTATCTATCATGCCACACCTTCTTCCCGGTGTTTTCCATTCTCTAAATCCATCGTGTTATGGCATGTTTCTTTACTAGGTACATCTACTTGTAAATATGTTCCTCAAGTGCTTGTTTTTTATCTAAATATCTTGCACACATAATACATAGGGAGGCTAACATGAAATCGACAAGTAATAGGGCCTTCGTGCCGAACACTAATCGAAAGGGTTTTACATTGTTCAACCTTTTGTAGGTTGTTCAATATGACCATAACATGACAAATAATTTTTCATCCCAATCCTATCTCCCAACATCACAAATCTTGGTCAACATGTGACTCAAAATTTTGTAACAGGATTCCCATTTCCCATTAGCTTAACGGTGGTAAGGGTTAGTTTTGTGATGGGACACCATGAATTCTACCAACAAGATTCTAACTATCTCATTGAGGAGATGATTACCCCTATCACTCATAAAACACGGTGGGCATCCATACCTACGAGTATATTCTCCCACAAGAACCTAGTTATAGTGGTTGTAGTGCAATCCTTTCTAGGTGTTTCTTCTTCCCACCATGTAAGATAGTATATGCAAGTGATGATGTAGTGTGAACCTATCCTTCACACAACTAGGGAAATAGGGCCTACAAAGTCAATCACCCATTTCTCAAATGGTTCTTCACTGGTGATAGGCCTTAATGGCTTTCATCATGATACCAGGCTTCTCAAGGCACCAAAATGGTCATAGCCCTTAGCATAATCCGTGATATCCTTATATAAGGTCTCCCACCATAAACCAACCATTAGAACCTTTTGCACAATAGTTCTCCCATCATAGTGTCCACCTATAATAATACCATGAGCCTCCTCCATAATAGCTTCAAGCTCATGTTTAAGAACACACGGTGTAAAAATTCATCTTGCCCTAGTTTATACAATTCTCCACTAATCAACATGTAGAGCGCTACGTGAATGTAAAGTTGGTTTTTCTTTAAGCTCCTCATTCCTTCTAGCGCCACACTAATTTGTAAAAAGATGGAAATTTCCTCCAAATCAAAGGGTGCACACTACATCCTGAATAGTTGAGCATCTGGAATTGTGTCTTCACTGCTATGTACATCCTCACGGAATTAACCCTTTATAAATTATCGGGTTCTAAGTTTCTTTTCCTTGGTTTCACCACAACTATAAATTCAAATTCCTAAAATAATAATACCCAACGGCTTATGCACCCTTGCAAGATGGGATTGTTCACCAATTATTTTAAGGCCATATGGTCTATGTAGAAAATAAAAGGTTTCAGTAGCAAATATTGTCTAAATTTGTGCGGTGCATAGATCATTGATAGTGCTTCAGTTTTGTGGTAGTATAATTTTGTTCTGTTATGGTTAGCTTCATGGTTGTAAAAAATAAGGGATGGTCAACAATCCCTTCTCCAGGTTTTTCTAAGACTACTCAAATTTATATCCTCAATGCATCCACATGTACATGAAAGGGCCTATCCTAAGAGGGAAAGCGCAAGATGGGTGCAGTAGTGAGTCTGTCCTTTAGTGTATCAAATTCCACTTGTTGTGACTCACCTTAGTGGAATTTTCCTTTATGCTTTAATATTGGCATATCCCTTAATAAACTTCCTATATTATCTTGTATGTCATAGAAATCCATGCATTGTGCTATGATTGGTGGGTTCCTCCAACCCCAAAATTATAACAATTTTGGTAGGATCCACCAAAGATGCTGCTCTTGCAGATGATATGACCAAGTAATGTGCCAAAAGAAGTGGAAAAGATACATTTCTTAATATTAAGAGAGATGTTAAACTTCCTACACCTCTCAAACATCAACCTCAGGTTGTCATAATGATCCTTTACTAATCCATAAACCATCCAGTCATCCAGGTAGAGTTGGATAAATTTATGTTCGAAATGCTTGAACCACAATGCATGAAAAACACAATAGGCATGTTCTTCATTCCAAAAGGCATTATTCTTTGTATATGTAAAACTTCCCCATTCAATGGTGAATTTTTTTCTTGTTCTTCCTTAGAAATTTGAACCTAGTGATATCCCAAAAACCTATATATAAACGAAAAGATCTCGCACCCAGCCTACTCCATCTAGGATCTCCTTAGTGCATGTGGTTGGGAAAGGAACAATGACACACATAAAACTTAAGTCTTTATAGTCAACATAAATTTTTATTCTCCCATTATTTTTTATGTTGATTACCATGGCACTAACCCACTCAGATTCCTCAATGGCTTATATGATACCATATCTTATCATATTATCAATATCCTCATTAACCTTCACATGCAGATTCAAGTTCATCCTATAAGGCCTCTTCGATCGCCATGCCCCTTCCATAAATTTGATCTACATATCTCCTAGAGAGTTATGATCCCCTTTAACCCATGGTACCAGCATGGGAACAAGTCCTGAAATCGTGCAATAGCTCAATAGTATTTGACACCTCCTAATATGTCCAAAGTAATCCCCAATAATGGCCTCTTTTGGTTCCTCCTCCATACCAATGTTAACCTTCTTCCTTTTCAATGGCTCATGGTATGGGCATTCCTTCTCATATGAATTGTCTAAGACTTCACACATACCTTTTGTATGATCAATAGCTAAGTTATCCACTTCCTCGTCATTAATCATGTATACCAATTTTCCTTTTTCCTTCTCTAGGTAGGTGCACTAAAATGATATTTCATCTGGTTCCTCTTATTCAAGGCACGTCCCCATATCAGGTTCTCCTAAAAATTCTAATACATTGTCCGTGCCTTGGAACTATATCCCAATGTAAGGTGCTTGATCATCTGTAAGGCCTCATTTATTGATGGTTTAGAAGATAAGTACTCAAAGGTCTTAATAATACCCATTGTTAACTCTTTCCAATTTCTTGTTTGTCTCTACAACTCCAAATAAACATATCATGCATGCGCATAGCCTTGCAAGGTGGAATAGAACTTGTGCACCCACAAGGAAGGGGGTAAGGCTTCGGTCCTTCCCTCTAGCTCCTCTCACACTCCTAAACATGGTACGAGGCAGACCCCTTCTCATCATATTCATGTATCCCAGTAGGTGCATTACTTCTTAGAAATATAATGGAGAACACGACCCTTACCTTACGCCACTCCATAATATTATCACGATGTGTCATCCACCAACATGTAGGTGTACCACACAAGGTATAAATCAGCATATACCTCCACTCTATCTCATAGGCCCAATGTAACTCCTTTGCACACAAAAGGAATCAGGGTTACCTTCTCTTGTATAGCTCGGTAATTTACTTCCTCCCAGGTGCCTGATCAAATGTGCCTTGACTACTCAAGTCACATTACCTTTTAGCTCTCTCCCAATCAACTCATATGTGTCACACACCCAATTGTCACAAGAAATTATAGTTATATAACTCATAGATTGTGCATCATCCCACTAAATGACCCCTTCCTTTGATGATTTTTTTGAAATTCATGTCCCTGATGGTGTGCACATATATCTTGTATGAGTCTTCTTCACCCAGTGGTTTCAAATAAGGCACAAACCCTCCATCGATCAGCATAATGATCACGTGCTCCTTTTTGTTCTCAAAACTAATGTAGATTTTATTGAAACATAGGTCAACATTTTTTTCATATCACCAAGGGTGCCCAAGTAATGCTACGAATCCATCTACATTGGAAACCAAAAAGACTTCAAAATCCCCAAAGTGAGCTTGACTCCTGGATAGTTATGGAGGCATTCTTAAAAACTCTAACGAGAGTGGCTTTAGTCCTATTATACATGTAAAACAAATTCTAAAATGGATACAATGGTGGTATCCCTATCTAATTCCATGCATTTAGAGTGGGGACATTGACTTATGCACCGTATCAATCAAAATATTACTCAAGATACATCCATCCACTACCACATTCAATGTGATTTCCTTGTCATAGTCCAAATTATGAGGGGGTAAGTTAGTGTGTAGGATTTGCCTCTCATGCCCACCTCCAATGCATGGTAATTTTTCTCTCAACCATTCTCCTAACAGGGGAATGATGTTCTCCTACCACAACATCTTACACACCTCCTTGATATCATTTACGTCCTTCTTAGGAGCTTAAGCATTCTTCACTTACTCCAACTTCTATGACTATTTCTTCAAAGAATAAATTTATCCTTGTAGAATCCTAATCACCTCCATAGTCTCTTTATACACCTCTTTCTGGTAGGTATGATCAGGGTACTTCCCATGCAATACCTCCCCTTTTTTAATAGTAAGCCTCTGCTTTTGTATTTTCTTCACATGTGTCACCTAAGCATGAGTAATTACCAAAAAGGCTCCAACTTTGTATTAGACATCACCTTAGGGATGTACAGTGGCTCAACGTGCTTTTCACTCCCCATCGTCACATCCTTATCCTTTTTCTTTTGATTCCGATCCATGTGACTATAAAAATTTGGGAACCCTTCATACTTATGCTTATTCCCACACCATGAGCATTGGGACAAGTCTAGGCATTCGCACTAATAATGTTTTATAGATCCATAGTTGAAAAAAATTCTATGGAGGAAGTATCCTCTTCCTCAGCCATGACCATTACGGCCTCGAAATCCTTCGTGAATTCCTCTACCATCCATGCATCCTTCATAGTTACAAACCTCATCCTTGGAACAACTCCCAATGCTGGTCTATCACACACTAATATCAATGACATCATGGATCAGGTCTATTAAACTATAATCCTTCGTGTCATGGGTGGTAGATGTACACATCTTACAATAATAGGGAACGTTCTTATAGAGCGTGCACTACAGCAACAAGAATCTACTTCGATCATGCTCCCCATGAAATATCTCACAATCCAACATCATGGCGTGCACCGACTTCTCGAGGGAAATTTTATTTTATATGTCCCTCTATTTCATAGTCCATATACCAAAGTACATAGCAAGTCTCATGTGCTGAAGTTGCAGATAAATTTTCAAGCTTCTTTTCCATGGAAGTAATCTCGAGCTTCCTAAAAGGGACTCAATCTAGTGTCAACACTCCTAATGACCTTAGTGCATAAAGTAGCCTCCAAGGCCTCACAAAAATCTATGAAAGTTTTATGTGAAAGCACTCTTCAAAAAAGTTTTATCAAGCCCGTATCAAACCATTGAGCATTTTTGATAGATGGATGTCATAGGAAAACTTGGATAATAGGGTCTTAAAGCACACGTCATACTCCCGCACACTCTCAACCATACCTTTTCAGATATCCTTTAACATGTTGATTCTCTTATGCTCAAACTTAGGAATGTGAAACAAAATAAGGAAGGAATTATGTAGCATAGTATAATCCATTTCCATCCGATGTGGGTCATAATTCATTTACCAACTATGCACATGATCCTACAACATTGTTGTAAACTAGCTTTCCTTCTACTCCAAAGTGCAGGTGATCCCCTTTACGTGTCATATAAATTCACACTTATGAACATGCTCTACGTAATCCTCAACACCCTTGTAATCTGAAAATTGGAGCAACATCTCATAGAACATGGTTTGTTGGGATTATGGTCCTGTCCACTAGGTCCGTAACCCTAATTTCCTCCAGTGTTTCCCCACTATATCTAGTAGATCCACTCACTCCCGAACTCCTAAATCAACCAAATCATCCCCTTACATGTAGGTATAGAACCTAAAATGGTGCTACTTTGTGTTCCCAATGTTGAGATAAACTAAGCTCTAACAGGTTTGTGAAATGGAACTACTCCTAGACATAATTCCCATGTTCTACATGCCCACACCTTACTAAAATGATGTACCAGATAGGATATGACCAAATATAGGAAACATTTGTGTGGCTATAGAACTCAAAGAATAATGATATCCACTTGATGCTTCTTTCCTACCAACTCCAACACAAACTAGACTAGCAATACCTTTCTCAAAACTTAGAAAGCTAAGTACAAGGGTCATGTTTCCATGTAGGTTCATATATGTGCCTATGGACCTTATCATTTCTCTATATGAAGAGCTCTCAATAGAAGCCGAGGGGGTTTCTCTCTCGTGATTTCCAAGATGGGGTAACATAGACTAATTAGGCTATGCCCTCTACGTAAACCTCAAATCATTCCCACAACGTCTACCTCCATAAATCCATCACTCCAAAAACCTTGTGTTGTCTTGCCAACTCCATTTCTTGAGCTTCATTGTATTTGATCTGCCTCTCTTCTCTTTCTCCTTCCATCGTAGGATCCTCCATCTCTCACCACACTAGCTTCTATGCCACGCGCCTAGTGGGAGTTTAGTTAGCCATAGGGAATGCTTCTAAACTCAGAGTTACGATCAATATCTTGATGGTTAAAGGTAAAGCATGCAAGAAAGAACCTCTAGGTTCTCACAAGAACTCACACTTGGAAACCTCTTGGAAAGAATAAGTGGAGATTATGTACTCCAATGTGTAACTAATCAACACACCTTTCCACCAATGATCAATAACATGAGTTCAAACTAAATCAACATCATGAAGCCTATGATAATCTTCTTGAGTCTACACCTAAGGTCGATAGAATCAACTTCTCCTCAAGTACATACGCGATAACCATTCATACAACATCACGAAAAATAAAGGTTTCATAGATATCCTGATATAGATGTTCCTCTACTCATTTACGTGCATCAAACTTAGGTCCTATGTTGACTCTATGAGAAAAATCATCCTCTGTGTTTTTAAGCCAAGTTTCCACACCTGTCTAGGATTTAGTGTTACGCCATCCCCACCATTCTTGCAACATATTCAAAAGAGGTCCTGGAAATGGAACCAAAATGTAGTCTCATTTACCCCTAACCCCTTAAAAGACCAAGTGCGTCGACCTATCACCTAGACTTGGGTACTCACCGAGGCACACACATACATCAAGACCCTCCTTTATGTGATATTTGCAAGAATGTTCATCATTAATGGATGAGTAATTCATAGATGTAGATATATACATTATATAATAGATAAAAAGGAACTCAAACCCACATACATATGCACCATAATGAGAAGGAAACATTCGATCAAAGAAAGAAAACAAATTTGAACCATGAACATCATCAAGAACATAAGGGTTTAGATCCAAAAGCATAAAATAAAATATACAGATCATGATCCATGACTCAGATTTTTATAATAACCCATTGTATTGATTCATCAACATTACAAAGTAGCCAAATACATTAAATAATCCATAAATGGAGCTAATACAATAATGAGCCCCCATAAATTTCTCTACAATGGCTTCATTACAAATATTACACCCATGCTCCTTTTTTTCTCTCTCTCCCTATACACATACATACTCTATCAATTTCCATGAAAAACAATACATAAGAAGGAATAGGAAGTAATCTCCTTTAACTACTTCATCATTATCCAAGACATGTCAATTGTCATCATGTCTTTCCCTACTCGAGTATCTTCAACACACGGTGTCAAATAATACATAAAAATCTCATCTTCTTATCCTCTTATGATAACCATAACAATGCCTTGGAATATCCTTTCCTTGAGCTATAAGTCTTTCATATTTTACCTTTCCCATAGCTGAATTTGGTTTCTTTTCCATCTATTCCTTTATCATGGCTTTATGACTAAGTCCTGAATCCACCCTTTCTAGGAATGAGCCTTCACGCATCCCCAAAATTTACCTCCACATGTGCCTTCATGCCCTACTTCCATGTGCCAAAACCCTCGTGCCTCAAGTACTTGGTCTTTTCAAGGACCCAACAATCTTTATCCCCCTGGTCATAGACCATAATAAAAACATCAGCTAAACATCATATCTCATAACACAAAATGTGATAAGTAACAAATTACATCATCATATATCCATATAAAAATCAATGTCCATGTACAAAATGTGTCTCAATATACATTAGATATAATATAAGCCATCATGGTCATAGATCCAAAATGTGCCTTCATAACGAGGCATAATAAAAAAAAATACATAGAACATATGATCAAATATGTGCCTTCATCACGAGGTATACATCAAATACAATACATCAATAAAGAGTCATGGTTGACTCTCGCCAATGCTAAAACTTCCTATCTTGTGACTCGAGCTGGCCTACCTCGACTTAGTGATAGTATTTATCAACGATCTCATAGACCTAGATGGCCTATGTGATATCTATTTTGACTTCCTACCTACTATATGACTATAAGGGGATGCCCTCTGGAGCAGGTTGCATGATATACATTCATATAATTTGTTACCTAACTTGCCAAGCAGCTACAAAATCATATACCAACTCTCTAGTTCCATCTCGTCTGGTTTACGCGTTAAAGAGCACCGCACTCTCTATTTTCACTTAGGAAACATCTTTTTGTAACGTTACCCACTTGGCGAAAAATGGTCTAACTCAAATATCACTCAATCCCCCTCTATGCTAGCATGTTGTAGTTGTTTCCTTAAGGTATCTAGATCCTTTATACCCGGGAAACCTATCTAGAAGGTGATCTCTATTATGATATGTATGGTAGTATCCATCCTCCACCTATTGGACTATGTGGTGGAGACCCATCCATCCCATCCATCTCCACCATCCCCACCTAGCTGCTAAGTGAGGACTCATTATTCATGGGTGTGAAGGAGGAGCATGTACTATGGGAACTTGATGTGCCTGTGCTGTATACCCTATATGATAACCTGTTGTACTTGTACATGGGCATGTTGTTGTAATATCTATTGTGGGGGAGGACCTTATGGTGGAACCTATACCTGTGGACTATTTCCTTGTGCTTTTAAAGTGGCCTCATCCTCCAACTAACCCAATCTGGCCCTATCTCTCAAAGCATGTCCCTATAAACCCTTTTCTACTATGGATATTCCTGTATCTATTGTTGCATGAGGTATCGTAAGGCAAAGAGGAAGTACTGTGGCATATCAATCCCCATAATCTATTGTATTCTTGGGATCTACCACTTTTGGTTGTGTGATCCATCAGTGTGGGGTGACATAACTAAATCTATCTCAAGCTCACCATAGTCTAATCCATGGCCAAAAATCTAATATCATGTGTGTCTTATGCGTGTACCACATCTCATCTCCTGATATGACCTAGTTATCACTATACTCGGTCAACATGGTACCACTCTCTGATATGAGTCTAGATCCCAATAGTAAAGTGATCCAATATGCTGACAAAGCTCTATGTCATCATCATGCCACTGATACAATCGGTAGGGCCACCAAGTCATCATACAAAGTTTTAAATCATCTAAGGTGCGTTTGTAGTAATATATATCACCCATTTCTTCCCTAACATCATCATGTACTAGCTCCCATCCCATATAGGAGGGCCCATCTGGAGCCATGGATTGTAGTACTCCTAATGGGAGCCCTATCGAAATGTTATCCCATGCCCGGATATTTAACCGTTTGGCTAGTCCGATGATCCTCTAGACTCGGTAGGTAAAAAAATGTAGATATCAATACAAATGGGCCAATATAAACTAACCCCAGCATAAAACCTCACCATCCATAGCCTATGCACTACTCTCTTTAAACCAAGTGGGAAGTTCATGTCGGTATTTTTAGGAAGAAAGTAGCTGGTGACAAGAGCCATCACATAAAATCATATCCAAGAAATTTTTCTATCTCGCAAAGAAATCATAAAGAAGCATGACCATCCCCTTCTAAGGTATGTCCCAAAGTAAAAACATGTCTCAAATGCTATCTAGGATCGGGTTTGATCCCATTTTTACTCCACTAAACTACCCCGAATCGGCACTCTGAGGATCCGTGAAATAGCCTCTAAGGTCATGGTCATCTCATCACTTGACAATCTAAAAGTCGGCTCTCTCTGCTAAGGTAGTTAGGAGGGTGTGATCTAGTGTAATGTGAGGCATCACGTCATCAATATAAGTCAAACCAACAGTATGCGAATGGTAATCAATCCTTGTCACTCCCGCCATGTGAATTTCTTCTCATAAGATATAAGGCACCCATGTCACTTGCACACATCCACATTGCATAATTTCACCTACAAGATTACACAAAGCCACTTGATTAACATCATTTCTTCTGAAAAACATCTTCCTAAGGTGTTCTACTTGATTCTACATTCTTCTATTCATTCCTAAGTTTTTCACAAACTTTGAATTTTCTTCTAAAATTTTTAAAGGCACAAAAGTTACACTAGTGCACCCCTTTATCACTAACACAAGATTGCGCTAGTGCGTTCCCTTGCACAAAAATCACCCATATTTTCACTAGCACAATCCTATGCTAGCATGCCCATTTTCTCACTAACTTTACCATTCTCACTCAAGCGCAAGCGTAACCTAGCCTTAAAACTAGTTTTACACTAGTGCGCATGCCCTTTGTGAGCATACAACCCATTTGTACCATAGTACACCCTTTACACTAGCGTGCCCTAGGTCTTGCATTAGTGTGACCCCACATTTTTCCCTAGCTGAAAAACATATTAAATGCACTTAAAACTTAGAACTTTTGGTGTACGTAATGGTGTCAGGTCTATGGGAGGCCTCATGAACTATCGCACTTGATACAAATGGTGTTGCCACCTCGAATCCATGTTATTTCTCTCCAAAGTTAGAGAAAAAAACCTCACTAAATCTCAAAATAACACTTATTTCACTATATTAGGACATATTCCACTTTGAATTGAGACTCTACTATTTCAAGTATTGGAAGAAATCCATCTCCATTTTTGCTTATATTGGATTCAATTTTTGGCTATACTAAATTCCATTATTAGCAATATTGGATTCTATTAGTAGTAATATTGGATTCTAATATTTTCATTATCAGAATTATTCAAGTTCCAATTCTCTATTATTGGATTTCATTTTTCGCTAATATTGGATTCCAATTTCCCTATTATTGGACTCCAATTTCACTATTACTGGATTCTAATAACGTTATTATTAGATTCCACTTTCTCCACATAAGCCTAATGGCCGCCCACTTACATAAGCCTAGCGATTGCTATATTATATAATCCAAGTGGTTGCTAACTTACATAACCCAAGTAGTTGCAAACTTATATAAGCCAAGCATCTGCTAACTTACATATGCCAAGTGGCCACTAACTTCAAGATAGTGCGTAAGTGAGTGTTGTAATTTATGCCACATATCAATCTTAATGTCTGCATACATATATTACTATTCATGCATACCTTATTCATATCAATTAATGTTGACGTTGAAAATCCCTTCCCTAAACTTCCTTAAATGGTGTTAAATTTGACGGTTTTTTAGACGTTTTTATTTATTTTAGACATAACATATTTGCAAATATTTTATAGAACTGACATGTGTGACTCACATGTTTAAAATGTGACCATCAATATTTATATACATTTATATAAATAATTTATTCATATATATTAAGCATAGTTAAAAAATCTGGAATTGTCATTTATAAATTTTGTAAGTAGTGTGTAAGTGCAAGTGATCACACTTACAAGTGTGATTGGTCGCACATATATAAGTGCGATTGGTCACATGTCTAAGTGTGATTGGTCACACGTCTAAGTGTGATTGGTTAAATGTCTAAGTGTGAGCCTCAAGTCACTCATCACTCGATTGACACTTTAAGTGTGAGTATTGACTGACACTGCTAAGTATGAGTATCGACTCACACTTCTAAGTGTCATTCTCGACTCACACTTCTAGGTGCAAGTCTTGATTTGCACCACTAAGTGTGAGTCTTGATTCACATAGCTAAGTGTGATAACTCACTGTCAAACAATTTTTGGGTAATGGTAATTTGTCAACAATGCCCTTTAAAAATACAAAACAATGTTTATTTATACCAATTATTCTGTATAAATTTCATTATTTTTAATATATATTGATGTAAATTTTGATAATTTTTATAATTTATATATAAATATATATTAATAATTGACGGTTAAATATTAAATATGCAATTCACGTGTGATATTTATTACAAATATTTGCAAGTATTTTATTACAAAGATTTGCAAGTATTTGCAGTATTAATGATAACCATTTTGTAAGGCAAAATGATAATTAATTTTTTCATTTTCCTTAACATTAATTAACCATTAATTCGAGCTATGTAAAATTCACCATTTAAAATTATATGCACCATTCAAAATATGTACACCTTTTGGAGCATGTAACTGTTTTCATCCATTAATCAGCCATTTAATGAAAAGAAATGTAAAATCATATGTGTGCCCTCTTAAATTAAGGTGCCAACTAAATTGGTGGTTGGATTTGCTTACATATTACTATAAGTAGATAGTTTTTGAGTTTATATTTTTAACATTTTCCTTTCTATTCTCTTTATCATTACATAAGCTTATTCATCAATAGAAAAATCTCATCATCACAAGCGTCAAAAATTTTGTGCTCGAGTTCTGGAAATGTTTTTATTTCCTCTAGGTGCCAAATATTGGTATGTATTTTCCCCTTCGGTCCCTATAAAATTACAAAATGATGCTAATGTAAAATTTTCCATAGTTGATTAGGGATTATATCCATGTAAAATTTTCCATAACTGATTAGGGCTTATATCCATGTAGGGATTTTGTAGATAATTAAATGGAAGCAAGTTTGTTATTCAATATTTTGTAGAAGGTAGTTTTGTTTATCAAATAAATAATTTCATAATAATGTAAACATTTTTTAGAACACCGAAAGAGGACAGAATGGAACACATATTTATAAATAAATGACACAACTTAATACATAATAACATGAGAGGAAGATTTGAATAATTTTTAAAACTAAAAACACCTACCAAGAACTTGTTTTGTTGAGTCTTGAAAAATAAGCCTGGTGGTATGGATGGTGGCTCAATTTGCACAATAAAAAGTGAATTTCGGAATCAATTTATGGACATGGTGGTGCACAAGAATAGAAGAGAATATGTATTTTATAAAATTTATATTATTTTGTTGGCCTTATTGTTGTCGCAAATAGTCCTCCACTACACATACTCAAAGCAAAATTCAATGGCTACGACATCGTTGACATTATCAATGACAATATTTTAGAAGATATTCATGTTAAGAATGAGTTTCCATTGAATGTGTTGGTGTTGGATTACAATGACCTATTTGTGAAAAATATGGTAATGCAAGAGTAGGAGAACCAAACAAATTTTGGAGAACAAAAGAACGAATACAGATTTGTGAAAGGAGAATTCGAGGAACAAGGAAACTCTAAGATGATTCTACTATGGAAGTAGAAACTATCCTCAAACTTTTCAAAAATGTAAATTTGCTTTGTTTTCATCGTGGCTATGTGGCTTTTTGTCTTTTTTTGCCTATGGGATTTCTCTCTTCTATGCTTCAATGTCATATTATGCCTTAAGGACCTTTTTTTTAAAATGATGCAAATCCTTTTAAAACCCCAATATTAACCCTTATACAAAAAAATGGACATAGTTTTTATTCATTAGAATATGTTGTTATGGCATAACCTAGCAAACCCTATGATGACATTATCTTACTTTATTTTTTTAATTCTTATTGATCGATAATATCCAATTAATATGGTGTCACATAAGCTAGCAGATGCTAGGCTAAAAATAATATTCTTTGACTTTTTAAATGCTAGCAATCCATAAGCTCAAAATTTAATATTATGGAAGTATTATGTTAACTTAACGGGAATCAAGCTCAAAACGTCTTACTTGAAATTTCTCCTCAATCCACCACTTATAATAAAAAGATTCCATTAAATTTTCAACTTTCTAATGTTTGTAATTTATTTAAATAATTTTTTACACTACAAAACTTATTTATATTTTTCTTTATTTGCTAGTTAGTATTGTTTTGACAAATATGAGGCCTTGTTACAACATTGATTTATTCCATTCACTAAAAATCATAATTATAAGGAAACAATCACACAACTAGCACATCTAGCACAATCGCACAACTAGCACATCTCCCATCTCATGAGGCATGAACTTAATGCTATGTCTTGTTTAATTTAAAATTTCGTTAACAAAATTACTATTAACAAGGTTTATTAAATATATGTGAACATAATGATTTCCTACTTTATACAAGGATTAAGGCACCTAGAAACCTTACAATAGAATGCATCGTGAGCATCACCAAGAGTGAACAAAAAGAAACAAGAAAAAATGGCTAAAACAACTTATCCCAAACTATAGTCCAACAAATCAATACAAGAAAAAATTTCAAAAATGGAAGGGAAAACATCCCAAACGATATAGTCCAAAAATTGTCAAAAAAATATCCAAGAGCCAATGGACTAGTTATTCTTCAAATGTTTGTACTCCTCCGGTTGACGCTCCTCCTATCCTTTCATATTATCATCATGTTTTCTTGTGATAGGGATGTGGTCTTCAACCTACTCTTCCTCATCTGAACTAATGAGGTGGAGATTATACCTATAAACTTTGTGTCCCTACTCCAGCTTGACCACACGCCCCTGCAACTCCAAAACTAAACTTTTGATCTCTACCATATCAGCCCTGATAGATTTTTGGGTGATGAAAATTTTCTTAGAGGCGTCGATGTAATGCATGAAATTTTTTCCCATATCCATTAAAAATTATCCTAAGGCCTCCATATCCATTTCAAAAGACTCACCCCCGAGAGTAATTTTATCAAAATCTATATTCCAACCTAGCTCCACTCTCTCTTTCCCTTCTAGATGACTTACCTTTTGTATCAATTAGAGAAACTTCAGCTCCAAAGACCAAGATTTTCATTCCCATGAGGTGTCTTACTCTTCTTTCTCCTTAGTTTGTTCATATGGTCCACAAGAGTACAATTTTCATCTAAATCCCCGATTTGGGCTCTAATTCCTTTTCCACCATTGGTTTACCATTCTTAAAAAGAAAAATAATTATTCCATGGTGTATTGGGGTATCAATATTTCCCTGTTTAAAATCATTCACCGACACAGAGAGTGACATAAATAAAAAAGGGAAGGCTCATAGCAATCTTATTCCTAAACATATTAAGCATAATGAGATGGTGAGTAAATATCTTTCTATAATTTGATTCAAGATTAATGTACCTCATAAGGTGGAGGTAGATTGTATTCCAAATTTCAGGGATATAGGATCTAGCTATACCATCTACCAGTAGGTAAACCATTTCTTTACCGTGGAAGAAAGTATCAATTTTGTGTTTGTGTCTGGGTTCGATCTTTGAATAGATTTAAGCCCTTTGTCTCCATTTGGGTCCCCTGTACTATTGAACCCTCGAAACCGAAGTTCCATGCCATAGATCACCATGTTGCCATTGTTCCATGCCTGACCAAATTCCAATGAAAAATAAGGATCAAACCCCGTGATTTTTGAGATGAAATTCCTAAACTCACCAATTTTTAGAATCCTCCACAATGAGGGATTTTTCTTCAGGGGAACCATAGCTTGTGGGATCGGTTCTTAAATGAAAAATTCCCATGGTTTTAGTCAACCAATATTGAAAATGGAAGAAATAATGGCCAAAATGAATTGTAAGAGTGAAATTAATACAAATCCTGCCATATATCCTACACTTGGGAAGGGTCCTGTTAACCATAAGTAAAAGAATGACATCCCAACAAGGAAAAAATAACCAACACATCATTAATTAATGTTCTTAATGAGATTAATAACATTGGTGATATCATCTCCCCTCTCACACACTTTAAAATTACTACCTTTAGCCCCCAATTTGGCAAGATAATCCACACATTTATTACCCTTTCTCGGGGTGTGAATAATTAATTACATTTATCAAACTCTTTCAGTAAATTTTATTTATTATCTTTAAGGATATTGCTTATGGTCTAATTATTAATTGTATCCTTTCTCACATTTTATAGTGTTAAAATCTTGTTTTGAACAACTAACTAGAAAAACATGTTGACATTGGTGAGTAAATCCTTAATCAAGTTTTTCCTCTACAAATCCTTTGCAAGACAACATATGTTCAGAAAATGAATATGTTTGGTCTAAGAACGTATATGTCAGGTGTTATACTTAAGCATTATAGTCATTTATCTCTATAAACGTATGTAGGAAAAGCATTTATGTGAAAACAATTGATCTAGGACATTTAAAAGACATCAAATTATTTTAGAAACATGTTCAATATTTTTCATTCAAACAACAACATATTATAAGTACAACATAAAAGGTATTTTTTAGTAAGTAAAAATCTTTCAAATAAATAAAAATTTCTCCTCCAATCTTTACAATTCAATTCCAGTTAAGGCAGATAGTCTTCATGTTGTTGACCTTGGGGAGTAAATCCTTAGTCCAATTTTTCCTCCAGAAATCCTTTGTAAGACAACATATGTTTTGACAATGAATATTTTTGGTCCAATAACTAATATGGAATGTGTTATACTTAAGCATTTCAGTCATTGATCTCCATCAATGCATGTAAGCAAAGCAATTTTGTGAAATTAATTGATCTAGGACGTTTAAAACACACCAAACTATTTATAAACATGTTCCATATTTTTCATTCAAATACCAACATATTATAAGTATAACATAAAAGACATTTTGTAGTAATTAACAAATCTTTCGATCCTTTCAATAATAAAACTTCTAACATCCACAACGCTAGTCACACTTCTATTCAAGGAATGACAAATTTAAAAATAGGTTACAAATTTCACTTCAATCCCAAACTACTCGTACATTTTTTTATATCAGTTCAATCCTCCAACTGGGGAGGAAGTTCATTACGATATTAACACCGGGATGCTAACGGAAACTAAACTAATTGTCTTTCTTTATCTTGTTAAATGGTAGTGACTCTTTAGCTCGAAATATTATATTCTTCAAATACATTTGCCCGCTAAGCTCAAACTAGGTTGATTTAATTTGTTAAATCCCAATGACCACTAAAATCATAATAATATCTCACTTTCTTTTGTCAAAACCTTGAGACCGCAAAGATCCAAATATTATGTTGTGTCATAAGCTAGTGGATGTTAAGTTCAAAATATCATTCAATAACTTTTTAAATGAAAGCGATGACTATGCTTGAAGTAATATAAACAACCAACTACCGACTATACCTATAACAAAACAATATTGATTCAAGTTAATATATATACCCACACCAGTCTAAAGTCACATAAGGGTTCAATATAAGAAGAACTTTTAACATCCACGAGGCTAGTTAAAAGATGAAAAAGTATATTATTCTTGTCATGTACCTGTAATTGTGAATGTAATTGTACCTATAAGAGAACAAAAACCTAATAAGGATATTATTCTTTCCATGTACATGTAATTGTATCTACATTTAATTTTATCTTGGTCTGAACTAAACACATTGCTCTGTTGAAAAAATCAAACCCCGGGATGGAGAGGACTCATGGGGATGCATTTTTATAGAAAACACTGTCCCCGTCTTATTCCAGTCAAATAGTGTTTTGTGAAATCACCTTACCAAATATCACAAACAAATTCCCATCACAAGTGTTGTTTGTGCTCCTGTAACATCTTTGTGCTTACCCACTTCATTTCCATGTGTAGAATGAACAACCTTGGAGAACCTAAATGTAACAAATAGAAGTGTCAATAAATAAATTCTAATAAGATATTGCTTTATGATTTGTTGTTTGATAATCTATACAATATGAAATCATGTCTAATAATGTTAGTTATTTCACCTTGCTTCATTTTGTTTGCAGATTCTTCCTTTATAATATATATCAACTAAATACATCTAATATTGATAATATTCAAACCTTAAACCTCCAATAAATGCACTATTTACAATAACATTAATTAATTAATGTTGGGGTTGGTTGAAAATTAAATAAGATTAAAAAAATTAGGTTATGTTGAGGCATAACTTCTTTTAGCGGTGGCAAGACAACTAATATTTGTGGGTTTTTAAGGCATTTATGGAAATCATAGATTGTGTTAATGAATATTACTAATTACCTCATATTTGAATTAGAAATCTTGGAGACACGTGTTGAAGATTGGAATGAAGGTGTTTGACATCTCTATTTAAGCATCATCTATATCGAGCCTTTGGCAATCACTATACAAAATCCATGTTCATTATGGGTAACACCAGCAAATACATGGATCCTTCTTCCGTGAAGAGTTCAAGGCTGAACCGGTAGTATAGAATATTTAACATGATGGTGGTGTTGTGTCATTTATGGTAAGATTATCTGGTCACTTTGTCTGAGTAACTTGCAGTGTGCTTGTAACCTAGAAGAAAGGAAGAGTCAAATTGGGAAAGACTAAATTTCTTATATTGATAGAGTCCATTGCAGCTGCAATGGGGCTCCCCACAGAGGGAGACATTTATTTTTAATGCTTGCTTTAGGATAATATGGATTATTTTCTTTATCCAGGTGAAAATTTGACAATGTATCACTCGGGATATGAACGGGACTCACTTCCAAAACCTTGGGATAGTGTTGCTGAGCAATTGAGGAGATAATTAACGCTTCAGCAATGCTACAAAGTGATCTATGGAACTCATATTTTTATTCTTGCACATCTTCAATATGATCAAAATGTAAACTTTACTAATTTTTTTTTAATTGCTTGAGAAGTCCCTTAAAATGGCTATAGAAGATGATGGTCCTTTCCTACACTAAGGCCTTTTGTATTTTCTCTTTAAAATGGAAGCTTCCTAAAAATAAATCTTGCACTTCCCCTCTAAACTAGGTGAGGAATTTTGTTTCCCCCTCCTCTCTCGTAACCAGCTTCATATATCTGTCATCATCACCACTTCGTTTGTCTCCCTTCTCGAATCCGATTCAGACATCATGATCATTAGCCCCCATTCTTTCACTCTTAGGTATCCCTCATCTTCTCTGGCAGCTCGTAACCCTTTAGACACCTTGGAGCACTCTCCTAAGGTCTCTAAACTACTTTTAGACCCATCATCTACTTCCTCTCCACCTCTTGTTGACGCTTCTCTAGCTTCTCCTCTCATCTCCACTAATATTGTAATGGCTATAACCATCTCATCACCTGATCACATAAGAATGTGTGACTACCCTCCCACCTTTTTACATGGAATTTATCATGGACTCTGAAATTATAGATGTGTTGTAGGATCTATTCTCGGTTTACCATGATTCTCCTCCATTACATAAATTTATCTCCCGCACTACTGACTTTAGAACACAAGGATCATTTAGAGAAGATATCTCTTGATCCACATGAGGCCATCAAAGATTATGTTTCACTCAGTATCTTCTATCAAGGAATGGAAAATTCACATGGTCATGACCTAGATGAAAATCAATGAATTCTTCCGGTAACACCTTAATTTAGTAGATGTGTTGGTTAAATTAAGGCCTCCGCCGATGTTAAGGATGAAGCAACTACTCTCATGAATATCCATAAAATGTAATTTGGCTTTTTCTAGTTTGGGACTTTTTTGTTTTTATTTTTTGTTGTATATGGGATTTTTCTCTTCTCATTTCACTGTAATACTTGGCCATGAGGGATTTTGTGTGAAATTATGTGGGTCATTTGGGAAAAATTCCTTTTACTCTAATTCCAAATAGTTTTATGTTTTGGTATATCATACAGTCGCGATTAAGCTCCTAATATGTTAATGACTTTTCTTACATCCATAAGATCACTATGTTCCAAATTTTATGTCTTGGTATAACCTAGCGACTTCTCAAATGAGAGTATCCTACTTTATTTTGATAAAACCTAGTGACCACCAAGCTCTAAAAATTTATGGTGTGGCATAACGTACCATTGTCTAATATCAAAATATAATTTTCTTACTAGTTAGGTGGTAGCAAAAACTAAACTCGAATATTATATTGTGGGTTTAGCACTATAAAATTTATTAATATCTACCTCTAATTTTCTAGATGTTGTAAAATATCTTAATTATGAATTATTAAACCCTAGTGATGAAATCACCAAATAACATGTTGTGGAAAAACCTAGCGGCTGCGAAGATCAAAATAATATATTTTTAAGTACCTAATGGCCGCTAAACTCAAACTATGTTGATTCAAATTTTCTTAATCCTAGTCAACATTAAGATCCAAATATTATGTTTTAGCGTAACCCACTGGAAGCCAAGATAATAATATCTTATTTCTTTTGTTTAAACCTAGTGTGCGCTAAGCACCAAATACTATGTTGTGTCATAATACAACGGATGTTAAGCTCAAAATATCATTCAATAACATGTTAAATATAACAACCACTATGCTCGAAATAATATATTATGGAAGTACCTTATCTCCACTTAGTTCAAAATATGTTAATTTAAATTATTCAATCCTATCGATGTAACATCCATAAATTATATCATTGTTTAAACTAGCTACAAAGTAAGTTATCTATATCTTCTTGTAATTTGTTAACTATTGTAAAATATTGTCACTGTGGATTATTGAACCCTAGCGAGTTTAATCTCCAAGTAATATGTTGTGGCAAAGGCTATGGGTTGTTAAGCTCAAAGTATCTGAAACCACTGGTAGTATCCAAATATTATGTGGTAGCATAACCTAGTGGGTGCTAAGCTCAAAATTTCTTAATTCCAAATCTTTAAATGCATAAAAAAATTCAACTAATTTATATTGGTCTTGATTTCTATAAGGATCTCCAAAGTCAATGTCTTTCTTTTGTTTGTTAAATACTATTGATTTTTTTAGCTCAAAATATTTATATTCTTAAGTTCTCTCTTTCTTTTGTTGAAACCTAGAGACTACTAAGATCCTAATATTATGTTGTGGCATAACCTAGTGGCTGCTATGTTGAAAATATATTAATTTAATTTATCAAATCCTAACCATGGTCTCAAAGATTGTGTGATGGCATAAACTAGTGGGCGCTATCCTCAAAATATCTTAATTTGAAATCTTAAAATCATACAATAAAGTCTTACTAATTTATACAGATCTTGATTGCTATACATTTCTCCAAAGTTAATGTGGTTGATTAACTTAGAGGTTGATAAGCTCAAAACAACTTACTTTAATTTGTCAAAACATAGCAAATTACAAGAGGATATGGAATCTACAGCTTTAATGGTCATTTATGACATCGATAGTTTGCATTTATGTGATAGATGAAATAAATTAAGGGTTATACACACGCGACATGTAAGATGGTGTTTGAAATTTAAGATTCTTAATGGGAAGCATGATATTTATGATAAGGATATCTAATTGATGATCTTTGGTACTATCACACTTACCTCCTTTCGTGTGTTATGTGCTTGTGGCTTTATATCTCTAGGTTGGCTGGACATTTCACTACCCCTTTCCACTTTTCATCTTTGGTCATTGTGCTTCCTATCTCTCTATGATGGTGACATGGGTATTGGTGGTTTCTTAGGTAGCGTGGAGTGTGGTCTTAGTGTAGTGCCCATTTAAACAACCACTTGAGACCCAAGAAACAACCTAGGGTTAGCTAGAAAAATTATGGGATAATTTTTTTATTAGGATTATCCACAACCAAGTCAGTAAGGAAATGGTTGACCCTATTAGGTTCCGAAATAGTTCAATTTCACTAGGACATATTTTTCCTTCATTAGCAATATCAAGTTTACATGGTTCAAAATTTAGGGTTAGATTATTTAGTTAGGTTTAGGGAGAAATTTACCCCATACCCACTCTCTAACAGGCTCTGAGTTTCAAATATAATTTTATCATACTTAACAGTTCCAAAATTTCCCTAAATCATTTCCATTAGATAGGAAATTTTCTCACCTTTCCGGTGATATAAAGAAGTCCTCCTAACTCCTTATATTTTTCAAGATATGAGCCAACGGACTTTAGGGGAGAAATTTTCCCAAGGAGAGTCTGTGGGCCTAGGGAGGAAAATTTTCCCCCTTTGTGCGGATCAATGGAGTGGGGAGGAACTTGGCACATTTTTCCTTTTTTGGGTGCAAAAGAAAAAAAATCATTCGTGCACCCATGAGCCTAGCGAGGGATACACGTGTTGCTCCCTAGTTGATTGGGAGAAATGGCAAGCCGACGGAGTGGGTTGAGACTTTAAGTCTCTTTTGTCAAAATTGCAAGGGGACCAAATTAGTTTGCAATTACACTGACACCAGAAATGCCACGTGTCACGTGTTGATTAGCGCGCGGGAGATGGGGTGGAGGAAAAGCCTAAGGCGTTATGCCAAAAGGAGAAAATTCAAAAAAACTTGTGCAAGCCCGGTCATGTGTGAAGGAGGAATTTGAATGCAGGGGTGTGGGTGTGGGGCCGTGGAGGCAAAATGAAATTTTTGCCAAAGGAGAACAAAGGACGCTAAGTCGAAAAACCTCCCGCACTTCCGCCTAGACATGTGTCAGCATGTGATTGGTCGTGGGTTAGTGGGGATGCGGGAAAAAATTGGAAATTTTTCCGAGGTCCAAAACTTAAAAGGTTTAAGTTCAAAAGGGGTCCATCTCTCTGTCGTGCCACATGTCAGCACATGATTTGCTATGGGCTGGTGGGGATGTGAGGAAAAGTGGGAAAATTTTCCCAAGGTAAAATTTTCAAAAAGAAAAGTTTAAAACTGGTCCGCCCCTTTGAGGTGGCATGTGGCTAGTCTCGATTGGTTGTGGGATAGCGGGGCCATTGACTTTTTGTGGAAGTTTTTCCAAATTTAAAATTTAAAGTTAACAGTTAGATTTATTCTATTTTTGAATGCCAATTTGAAGTAAAAATTCAAATGGCCATAACTTTTGATAGGAAGCTCAGATTTTAGAAAACAAGGACTTTATGGAAATCTCTCAAAGCCCTCTTTACAAAAAAGTCATAAATTTTAAATTTGATGAAGTTTAAGTGGTCAATTTTATGAAAGTAATCTGCAAGGTTTTGCAAAATAAACTGTTAATCTTTAACTTAAAAAAATTTATTCAATTTTGAATTCTTACTTTCTCAACATGTCAATTAGACATGAAGACTTATTCTTGGATGGATTTAAGAGAGGTTTCAAGGTTCAATTTAGTTGATTGAGTTACAATTGATAATTTTCCATCTTTTGACAGCAAAATGGCTATGTAAGTTCAAATTGGATTTTTATAAAGTTCTGAGGGTCCTTTCTTAAGTGTTAAGGTCAATTTGAGTTCCTTAGGACTTGTTACATCTAAATTTCAATGTTTCATATCTTATTGCTTGGTGTAAGTTTGAACTGCTCATTTCTTTGATAAATTTGATTTCCAAGTTTGGAAATTAAAATAGAGATCAACATTAAAGGTTCTTAAACATTTTTCCATCCTCCAAGTGTGAGAATTCATTTCCTTTCTAGTCTAATGCATTCAATTGATTCAATCAACCATTCAATAGAAATTATACAAAGCCTGATTTCCAAATTCAACTCATTTCAAGAGAATAAAACATTGTCTTTTCCTTCATATGCATTCTTCATTCCAACAGAGATTTGATTCACAACAGCAATTCAATTCCAACACAATCATGCAAGTATGAGAAGGTAGAGCATTCCTTTATTGATTTCCAACAAAAACTTTACAATTTATCTCTTTTCCATTTGATTTCTAAATACAAAATGCAATGCATGTAACATCCTTTCACATTTCCTTTCAAAATAGAGAGTAGAATATAAATTATTTACATTTCACATTCCAATTTCAATCTTTCATTATCAATACAAATATCTTCACATTAAAAATTGCTATACAATTCATCCACTCCAAAGTGGGAAGGATTACAATGAACTTGCTCAAAGAAGGGACTGTCAAACTGTATATTCCTCTTGCTCAAAAACAATAGCATGCTAGTTTCTTCATCTTTTCATCTTGATCACAACAAGGAAGGGGGAAAGGCAACGCTCTCCACCCAACCAAGATATCCAATGAGAAGGGAGAATCCATCCTTCCTCATTGGCCCCCGAGCCCCAACCATATTGAAATAAGAGATGCAATACAACACATGGCAACAAAGGCTTCCACAACAAACATGCAACATTTTCACATTAAAAACACATTTCAAGAAGAATGTAGTTCACAACTAAATTAAATAAGTGAAAACAAAACTGAGGCTTCATCAAACAAGCCAACAAGAAGAAGGATCTATGGGGGAATCTTCTTATGCCTCCTAATTGGGAATTTGGCATCCACCAAAAACAAACCACCAATTAATTCATCACACACACATTTCTTTATGCCCCCACAAAATCCCTCCTTATTCCCCCACAGATTTCCTTATGCCCCCCACAAAGTAAGAAATGCAAGCTATTTCTTTTCCAAGGTGGATCCCAAACCCAAACTCCCTCCACAAAACTCTGATGCCAATGGTATTTCCTTATTTCCCCCACAAGAATTCCCCATAGCCTTCTCCTACACCTTGTCCTAAGCAATCTACCCAACCAGAAAAAACACACATAAAACGTTCACCATTTTAAACATGCATAGAAAGAGAAGAAACATTTTCAAAAGGCTCAAGTTCTTACCTCTCCATAATGGAGTTTGTCCCAATATCAAGAAGCTTCCCAATGCCAAAATTTATTCCAAAATAAGCAATACACCAGCATGCAAATGACTCCAAACTCCTTTCACAAGCAAGGCTCCAAAACAGCAAGAAAAATTCACCCCAAGAGGAATAAGCAAAGTTTCAACAACCATCCAACAAGCAAGGAGTTTGAATTTTAAAGGAGAGGGAAGAGAAGAGGATGATGTGGATCCATGTTGGATGTCACATAATTCTTTCTAAACTCCAAGATCAAATTCAACATCATTCACCTAAACATAATAAATAAAATGACAAATTGACTTACACACTCCAAAATAACCCATACCCCAAAAGGACTAAATTTAAAACATGTAAGAGAAGTGCAATTAAAACTTACAATTAGTCATTTCAAAATGCATTAAAAAGGTCTAAATTTAACCTCCAAACCATAGGTATGGTTGGTGAATAATTTTAAGAGGTGTGGGACAAGTTTAACTTGTCCCACAAGCCTCCAAATATAGCCTCCAAGGACAAATTCGAATTCCCAAGAGGATGAAGTGTTTCACACTCCAAAATCTATCTT
Organism: Taxus wallichiana var. yunnanensis; assembly: GCA_018340775.1. Classification (NCBI taxonomy): domain Eukaryota; kingdom Viridiplantae; phylum Streptophyta; class Pinopsida; order Cupressales; family Taxaceae; genus Taxus; species Taxus wallichiana. The sequence continues at coordinate 75,050,266 of CM031242.1, forward strand.
ACATTCTCTTACATATCCCTTACACATTCTTACACACTCTTACAACATTACATTTAAGAGCAAAAACTTCATTAATTACATTCTTATGACATATTGATTTATTTATTTTAACACATGGTTATTCACAACATTAACACAACATATAAATTAATGAAAAGGGTAACACATCACAAAATAAACACATGCAAACATTAATAAAGAAACCACATTAACAAAACATAAAGCCCCATGGTCACATTCAAAGGTGATCCCCCCATTGGAATCTCTAACATAATACAACACACACACACACACATACAAAACATGTTGCCATGGTGACCTTGTTGAATTCACCTAGAATTCCAATATGGTTAGTCTCTAGTCCCCCGACATTGTTGTGATAATTTTAACTTACAAAACGAAAATACCTCCTTCGGCCTCATGGCCATATCAAAACATCCAAAATGATATAAACAACATCTCAAGATCATCTAAACATGTGAATCACAACAACATCAAGAAATCAACATTATCATTTTCAGTTAATTAATCAACTATATCATCATCAATAATCTTCCATACTAGGTCTACTCACAATATCCAATGTCACATGTCCAAATCAACATCTATAATATGTCCATGTCAAATAGTATATCATCATCCACATATAAAAATGTCTCTAGTAATCATCATGCATAATAACTGAATCCAAATCAATAATAATCCCTGATCTAACATCTAACCATCATACTAAACAAAACATAGTAATGTCTATAATGAAATCAATAGTATCAACATAAGCATCAAAAGGTGTCAAAGTGAAGTGGACACTACATCCCTCTCCCCTTAGACTCGACTTCCTCCGGAAGTCACTTTGAACAAATGCGAAACTACACTCATATGAAGTAGCATCCTCCCAAGTAGATGCAATCTCATCATATCCGTCACACTATACCCAAACTCGATCAAACTCTTGCATCAAAGGCCCAAGGTCCTATGATTTAGGATGTGAAGGGCTCCACCATCACATGCCCCCGATCTTGCACACTTGTAATGATGTCCATTCCAACAAATGAGAAGGATCTACAATATATCTCCTAAGAACCGAAACATGAAACACATCATGTACGGAAGACAAGATGGATGGCAATGCTAGATGGTAGGCCAAAGGGTGTATACGCTCCAAGATATCTCAAAAGGACCAATGAATCTACGAGATAACTTAGAACCTTTTACATAATGGATAGGGATCTTGTGTGGCCTAACATGAAGGAACACCTTCATTCCCACATTAAAGCTACGATCGATCCTATGTTGGTCCGCATACTTCTTCTACCTATCCCGTGCCTCCCGTAATCTCTTCCCGATCCAACACTACCCTTGCTCCATGTCCTACAATAGAGTTGGTCCAAGAGATACTTCATCCTCTAACCTTTCCCATCTAAGAGGTGTCTTGCAATCTCTACCATACAAAGCTTGAAAAGGAGCCATGCTTATAGAACTTTGAAAACTATTATTGTAGGAAAACTCCACTAAGTATAGGTACTCCTCCCACATAGACTTCTGATCCATCACATACATCCTGAGAATATCCTCTAAAATCTGATTCACTCACTTGGTCTGTCCATTTGTCTCAAGGTGATATGCCATGCTGAATTTGATCCTCGTCCCGAGGACATACTGCATGGTAGTCCAAAAGTGTGAAGTGTACAAAGGATCACATTCATAAATGATCTTTCATAGAATCCTGTGTAACCTGAAAATATCATCCAAATATACTCGTGCCACTACTCTAGCTGTATAAGTGGTCTTCACTGGAGAAAAGTGAGCCACTTTTGTCAATTTATCAACCGTGACCATGATGGCATCATGGTGATATCTCGACATGGTAGCCCAACAATGAAATCCATGGAAATGGTGTCCCATTTCCATTCTAGTATAGTATGAGGATAAAGAAGGCCTGCTGAATGTCTATGCTTGACCTTAACTCTTTGGCACTGTAAACTCCATTACACAAACTGAGCCACGTCTCTACAAAGTCCTCTCCAATGATACAATTGTCGCAAAGTGGCATGCATCTTCTTCACCCCTGAGATAGGCTAAATAGGGTGCACGATATGCCTCTACCAGGATGTCATGCCTCAAGCCTCCATCTCTGAGAACATATATCCAACCTTTGTACCTAAGAAGACCATCTGACTCTAAGGAAAAACCATCAAACTTCCCCTCAAGGGGTCTCTATGACTCGATCTCTGCTCGTACTGCAATGTAGAAGCTATCAAGAGGAAGCTACTAAAGAATCTTTCTCCACAAATCTATACCCACTGAGGTGGCCATAGTCACATGTCTCCATCTACTGAGAGCATCTACTACCACATTCTCCTTCCCTTTCACATGCTCGATCTCCATGTCATACTCATAAACAAACTCCATCCAATGCCATTGACGAGTGTTGAGATTGGGTTGTGTGAAGAGGTGACAAAGACTTAAATGATCAGTCCTTGAGTGTGAATCTCCATCCAAGAAGAAAATGTCTCCATCTAACTAAAGCATGCATAACTACCGAAAGCTCAAGATCATGGGTCAGATAATTAAGCTCCTTATATTTGAGTTTTCGAGACTCAAAATCTACTACTCTTCCATCCTACATCAACACACCTCCAAGCCGTGCTAACAAAGCATTTTTGCAAACAAAGAACTCACCCTATGGATCCGCACTACAAGAATAGGGGCCGCAGTGAGAGCACTCCTTTGAGTTTCCTAAAGTCCTTCTGCATCTATCGACCAAAAAACTTCTTCCCTTTCCTCTAAAGGGAATTGATATGGTGTGTAGTCTTAGAGAAGTCCTAAAATAATCTCCGTGTAGAATCCTGCTAATCCCATGAAGATGTGCACCTCGGCCATCAGTAGTGGTCTTTGGCCAATCCATAATGGCTCTAATCTTGGAAGGATCGACTATTATTCCTTCCCCGAAATGATATGGCCCAAATATTGCACCTCTGTCTAAAAGAAAGCACACTTCTCCAAGTTCCCATAAAGTTGCTGCTCACGAAGACATTAAAGAACCTAGTGAAGGTGCCCCTCATGCTCCTCACGTGTACGTGAGTATATCAAAATTTCATCTAGGAAGATGAGCATGAAGTGATCTAAGAAGGTCCTAAATACCCCATTCATCAAACTCATAAACATTGCAGGGGCATTCATCAAACCAAAAGGTACCACTGTGAACTCATAGTGCCCATATCTCATGCGAGAAGGTGGTTTTATGAATGTTCACCTCCAAAATCCTCAACTAATGATAGCCTGATTTAAGATCAATCTTAGAGAAAACTGTGACTCCCTTCATCTGATCAAATAAGTCATCAATGTGAGGAATAGGATAGCACTTCTTGATCATTACCTTGTTCAACTAGTAGTAATCAATACACAACCACAAGGATCCATCCTTCTTCTTCAAAAAGATCATCAGTGCACCCCAAGGGGATACACTAGGATAGATAAGGACCTTCTCCAAAAGGCCCTAAAGTTGTAACTTGAGCTCATAGAGCTCTGGGGTGGTCATCTAATAAGGTGCCCGTGAGATAGGCTCTGCTCCAAGAACTAGGTCTATATGAAAATCAATCTCACATGGGGGGGTGGTAACCACGGTATCTCCCCAAGAAAAACATCAAAAACTCTCTCAAGATGGGATGATCATCTATAGATGGTCCACTAGTTCCATCCTTTGATCCACACCGACTATAACATCATACATCTGACAACCCCATCACACACACTGCTTAAGCTACATAGCGAGAGATGGTGCGAATAGAAACATGTCTCCGACCCCTAAAATCACCGACTCAACTCCCAAATCATCTTGCACAAGATATAGTCTTGTGATAACAATCCATCCTGGCCCTGTGTGTAGATAACCAATCCATACCCAAAATGACTCCATACGAGCCCAAAGGAAGAATACGGAGATCTGAGGTAGTGGTGAAAGGTCCCAAATCTACAACACACTCCTTAACCAAGGATTCTACAAATATCTTGGCTCTTGAAGCCATCTCAACATCCCAACAATGACCCTACCTAATAGCCACTAGCACTGTATCATTTGTACTAAATATGGTGCAATAAAAGAATTAGAAGAACCAAAGTCAAACAATACAGAGGTAGGAATACCACCAATGTTACCTATGGTCTCGATGATTGTGCTCTGATGCTCTTCTTAGTGGTTCTCAACCATTACATAAATCATGTGGCTATGTCCCATGTCACCTTTAGTCAAATGTGACACATGTGCCTTACCCTTGTTAGGGTTCCGAGGGCAATCTCTCCAAAAATGTCTAGTAACTCCACATCTAAAACATCCTCCTAATCCTCCCCAATGAGTAGCACCTCCAAAGAGGTTCCCTAGAATCTCGTGGTGTGGATCCCAATGATCCAGCTTGTAGTCTATTGTGGACTCTTCTGGTGAGCTCCTACTGACTGAGCTCTAGGTCCACCCTGTGTCCCGATGGTACCCCTCGGAGGAGGCCCCATACTCTGACCTCTCTATGCATCAACTCTCTGTGGAGGTCTATTAGGTGGGCGAGACTACTATTGCTACTAGTACTATTGTGGCCTAAAGGATGACTATGTTATACCCTGGCCACCAGGAGGAAGGGGTACTAAACTTCTTGATCTACCATCCTTCATCTACTATATGCAGGTCTAGACTTTGGTCGCCATCCTGCTAGGTCTTACTTCAAGTTTCCTCTACAATATAGGCCTTCTCGATGGCCTCTACTAATGTTTGTGGACATTTAACCTACATTGTACCTCTAATATCCAAATTCGGGCCCGAATGAACCTGTAAATCTGCACTGCTCATCCCGCATATACTATACATACCGGAGTAGATCCAAAATCTACTCTTGTACTCTACTACAGTAAAGAGAAGTGCGTTGGAGTTCATGGAACTCTTCAATCCTCTACTAGATGAACCTCTGTGATAAATACCTACTCCTGAATTTCTCCTCAAATAGCTCCCAAGTCACTTTCTTTGAATCTACATGGAGCTTCTACTCCTCCCTCCTCCACTATACTCCTTCTCCATCCCTCACTAGATGGATCGCAACATGAGCTTTTATGTTTCTATAACAAGGAAAAGCTTGAAGAAACTACTCAAGCTCACTAGATAAGCCTTTTGCCTGAAATCCACCTATGTCACCCGAGTAATGCGAGGGCCTAAGCTTCAGGATCTCCTGATGTGATCTATTGTTGTGGTATGTCAGCCTCTAGGTCTCTCAATACACTCATCCCTAAGCCTAGGGCTCTGAGACCTCTTTCTATGCTCTAGAACTCTATCACCTTATCTCCTAGGTGGTGACTCTACTGGGCTAACTCCGCATGGGATTTCTCTCCTCTGTGCTCCTCACTAAGTTGAGGAGATACCTGACCCTCGATGGAAGGATCTCTGTCATGAATAGTTGCCTGTCCTCCACCTAATCCTCCCTATAGAGTGGAATTGACATCTGAAGGGTTTGTAGAATCTACGGTAGAATGGCTGCTACACCCTGATTTGGTGGTGGTGGTAGTGGTGGTAGTGGTGGTGATTCCGAGTCTTTTTAAAGGTTACGCTTACTCCATTTGAGCCTCCTGCATATACCAAAGTGATAGTTAGTTCATTTTTCCAAGTTTATACAACTTCCATGTTTACTAAAATATACAAATTCGTGTTAAGTTGATTTCTAGATTTAAACAGTGCTAGGTTTTAGTTTTCATGTCTCAAGTTTTCTAGTGTACTCAATGTGCCAAGCCTTTGAACCACTACTTTGTTACCAAACTATGGTGCCCATTTAAACAACCACTTGAGACCTAATAAATAACCTAGGGTTAGCTAGAAAAATTATGGGATAATTTTTTTTATTAATATTATCCACAACCAAGTTGCAAGGCAGCGGTTGACCCTATTAGGTTTTGGAACAGTTCAATTTCACTAGGACATATTTTTCCTTAATTAGAAATATCAAGTTTACATGGTTCAAAATTTAGGGTTAGATGATTCAATCAGGTTCAAGGAGAAATTTACCCCCATACCCACTCTCTAACAAGCTCTGAGTTTCAAATAGATTTTTCTTATACTTAATGCTTCTAAAATTTCCCTAAATTGTTCCCATTGGATAGGAAATTTTCTCACCTTTCCGGTGATATAAAGAAGTCCTCCTAACTCCTTATATTTTTTAAGATATGAGCTGGCGGAATTTAGGGGAGAAATTTTCCGAAGAGAGTCCGTAGGCCTAGGGAGGAAAATTTTCCCCCTTTGTGCGGGTTAGCGGAGTGGGGAGTAACATGGCGTATTTTTCCTTTTTTAGGTACAAAAGTATAAAATGCATTTACACACCCACAAGCCCAGTGAGGGAGACACATGTCACTCCCTGGTTGGTTGGGAGAAATGGCGGGCCGACGGAGCGGGTTGAGACTTTAAGTCTCTTTTGCCAAAATTGCAAGGGGACCGAATTGGTTGCGCTTACACCAACAAGAGAAATGCCACATGTCACGTGTTGATTGGAGTGGGAGACGAGGTGGTGGAAAAAATCTAAGGCATATTGCAAAAATGGAGAAAATTCCAAAAAAAACTTATGCGGGCTGCGCGTGCGTGAAGAAGGAATTTCCAAGGGGGTGCAGGTACGGGGCTGCGGAGGCAAAATGAAATTTTTGCCAAAGGGGAAGAAAGGACGCGAAGTCCAAAAACCTCCCACACTGTCTAGACATGTGTGGCATGCATTGGTCACGGAGGTGTTAGCGAGGATGTGGGAAAATTTTGGAAATATTTCCGAGGTCCAAAACTTAAAAGGTTTAAGTTCAAAAGGGGTCTGTCTCTCCGTCGTACCATGTGTCAATACATGATTGGTGTGGGCCGATGGGGATGTGGGGAAAAGTGGGAGAATTTTCCTAGGTAAAATTTTCAAAAATACAAGTTTAAAACTGGTCTTCCCCTCTGAGGTGTCACATGACAAGTCTTGATTGGTTGCGGGATGGCGGGGCCATGGAATTTTTGTGGAAGTTTTTCCAAAGTCAAAATTTAAATTTAACAGATTAGATTTATTTTATTTTTCAATGCCAATTTCAAGTAAAACTTCAAATGACCATAACTTTTGATAGGAAGCTCATATTTGGGAAAACAAGGACTTTCTCGGAAAGATCTCAAAGCCATCTTTACACGTGAGTTATCAATTTTGCAATTTTATGAAGTTTAAGTGGTAAATTTGATGAAAAAAATTTGTAGGTTTTTACAAAGCAAATTGGTAATCTTTAACTTATAAAATTTTGTTCAATTTTGAATTCTTACTTTCTCAACATTTCAATCAGACATGGAAACTTATTCTTGGATGAATTTAAGAAATGTTTCATGATTCAATTTATTTGATTGAGTTGCAATTGATAATTTTCCATCTTTTGATAGCAAAACAGGTTGTGCAAGTTCAAATTGGATTTTTATAAAGTTCTGAGGGTCCTTTCTTAAGTGTTAAGGTCAATTTGAGTTCCTTAGGACTTGTTACATCTAAATTTCAATGTTTCATATCTTATTGCTTGGTGCAAGTTTGAACTACTCATTTCTTTGATAAATTTGATTGCCAGGTTTGGAAATTAAAACAGAGATCAACATTAAAGGTTCTTAAACATTTTTCCATCCTCCAAGTGTGAGAATTCATTTCCTTTCTAGTCTAATGCATTCAATTGATTCATTCAACCATTCAATAGCAATTATACAAATCCTAATTTCCAAATTCAACTCATTTCAAGAGAATAAAACATTGTCTTTTCCTTCATATGCATTCTTCATTCCAACAGAGATTTGATTCACAACAACAATTCAATTCCAACACAATCATGCAAGTATGAGAAGGTAGAGCATTCCTTTATTGATTTACAATAACAACTTTATAATTTATCTCTTCTCCATTTGATTTCTAAATACAAAATGCAATGCATGTAACATCCTTTCACATTTCCTTTCAAAACAAAGAGTAGAATATAAATTATTTACATTTCACATTCCAATTTAAATATTCCATTATTAATACAAATATCTTCAAATTACAAATTGCTATACAATTCATCCACTCCAAAGTGGGAAGGATTACAATGAACTTTCTTAAAGAACGTCTTTGTCAAACGAATATTCCTCTTTCTCAAAAACAATAGCATGCTAGTTTCTTCATCTTTTCATCTTGATCACAAAAAGGAAGGGGGAAAGGAAATGCTCTCCACCGAACCAAGATATCCAATGAGAAATGAGAATCCATCCTTCCTCGCATGTAACATCCTCATTTTTAACTTTAGAACAAGTGAATTTTTTTTTTTTTTTGATAATTGCATACTGGTTCTAAATACATAATTTAGAACTCACAATTCAAATAACCATTCATATAATAAGCAACCATATGCAGCTGTAATGACTCGGAGTACTTCCGATCTATTCATTCCATGACTCGGTAATCTACCGATCTATTCATGAGTAATAAGAGTCGGTGTTTTTATTTAACACATCACTCTTGCGGTTCTCTTCCTAACTGGGAATTGAATGCTCGCCCAAGGAATCTAATCAATAATCTACCATTATCCATCGGCATCTCATCCCTTAGACTAGGTGAATCCAGACAACGCAATCAGCAGCTTGCGATACTTTGGCCAAAGATTTGAAACATACTGTTCATGTCTCGTATTCCTTAACGGCATACTCGTCAATCTGGAATACGTCCTTCACCCCATTCATATGTTATATAGAATGTCTTATACTGATTATTGTCAGTCCTTCCTTCCACAACTGAATCACCCGGAGGCAGATTAACAAGGTGATAATGTTATATGGATACCCACGAGGGTTAGGGATATGATGACATACTGGTTCAACCTTGCAGTTCAACCAGTGTGTCATGACACCCCAAATCTCCGAGGCAGTCATATAACATGACCACGTTCTTAATCGGTCCCAGGGTAACTCGTGCGAAATCAAGTGTAAATCTCAACGATCAATGCAAGGGGTGTCGCCATAAGTCACCTGCATTGTTGTAACTTCGAGAAGATCCTAATCTTCTCGGAGGTACAACCCTGCAGTCGACCTTATGTCGTCATCCTTTAAATCCGCCTCGAGAAGATCTACCCGAAAACAAGCGTTACGCACTAAAGATTAAATTACTTCTTAAGACTTTTCCCTAAGGTTAGCCATTTCCAATCCCTGGATTCATTTTCTTAAGGCGACCCTCCTCCATTAATCTCATTACTTGGTAGAGGTATTAAGGTCTAGCTTCTATCAAGGAGTCATTAGAATACGTCTGATTCTAAACAACAGATTCAGACAATATCTCATAACCTATGCTTGAGATTGCCACCTGAATTCCATTGATTGCCTACCAGTTCTCTTAACTGAATTTATATCATACTTTTTAGTTTAAAGATATAAATGATTTAGAATCCAATTTACTATTGTCCTGTTATACTTAGGACTAGGGATTAGTAATTCAATCCAACTTGTTTAGCGTTATCTTTTAGGCTCAAATTTAACCTATCCTCTAGAGAGACAATATTTAAATTACAATATTGCATTATCCAGATCAAATTAGAACTACTAAATACTCATAAGAATTTAGTCTAATTACTTACAAGCTTTCATTGTCAATCACAAAAGCATCCATATTATGCAAAGATAACTATGCCTCTTCGTTACGTAAACCGAAGAAGTTCATCATTCATAATTTAATACAACACATAAGTATCAAACGCTTATTTTCATTCCTTTTGAAACTCGTACAATTACATTTATGCAACAGCATACTTGATATAATGCTAACGGAAAAGAAACATCTTTTCACATATAGTACATCCATAAAATCAAGCTGTAATTCATAATAAATCAAATAAACTATCTGATCGGACTGCCAGATCTGCATTGTATTTACCTCTTACGGCAACCATCTGCAAAAATAGTCAACATGAGTCAGTTCAATGAACTGAGCATGATAAGCACTAACTTTTAAAACAATTGCAATCCATCAATTGTTTCCATTAAACACCCTGTTTAAATGAGATCAAATATCCAAAAAGAAAACATATTCAGGCTATGTCCTTGTAATACTAAATGATTACAAACATGTAACTCTATCATTGTTACAGAATAGTCTTAAACACTTTCTAATATTTCATCAAATATTAAGAAACAAGAACGAATGCAGATGAACAATCATTGAATCCAAATCACGACACTGGTCAGATTGTTGCAATCTTCCAAAAAGGAAATAACATAACAATTTGGTCTCCTACCAAAACGTTACCAAATTAATTTCCTACTGATAGTTCATTATCAATAATATAAAATAAAGGAAGAGAAAGAATCAATCCATTCTTACTTCCCTTTTTACATAAGTTCATCACTGTACTGCCTTCACTTATGAGAACAGTCATCCAGTATATAAATGAACAAGTTAGACAGGCCGAAATCAAGATCACTGTTCTAAATCACGAAAATAGAAACCCAGCAAATCTCTTGTACAGCAACTAACACATCAACTATCCATAAATCAGTCTGATGTCCAAAACTAGTTTCACCTAAACACAGTAAGGCTTTCGAACCAAGTTCGAAAGCAAGAGCTTCAAGCGTATTGCTGTAACCAACAACTCTATAACATTAAGCCTTTTAAGGTTTCCGAGAAACTATGCTATGGTGACCACACATTGATTCCAATTCATGATCAGTCAGTCGAATTGAACAAACAGAAAGGAACTTAGCATACTTATACTTTCTCAGTTTATCGGACTGAACAAACGGAAAGGAACACCATCAATCGATCCCTACCTGGTGCATGCAAATCCCTAGTGCAACTCACCCAAACAGGGCCAGAACGCGAAAACAGTCATCAATGACGCATATAAAAATCAGACAAACAATCAAGCTCTTATTTCAACCAAGAAACCCGACTGTACTCTGCCAATAATTTAGCACAAATAGAACAGGTTGAATATGTAGTTACTCACCTAAGGAATCTGTACCACCAAAGCAACATGCAACACAAAGTACCCCAAGAAAATACAGAGGTCTTCAGTACAGATTTTCCCTTCAAGTCACTGGATCAACACTTAACAACTGTATATACACATTCTAACTTGAACAGTGACCAAAATAGAAATAGAACATTGAAACGTCTCCTCACAAATGCTCGAATTCAATCCTAATAAATCCACTAATTCACACTACATACTGATAACGGATTTGCGCCCATAATCACAAACCCAACAACAGTATAAAAATAGAATTAATTGATAAATCCTTCCATGCCATTCAAGACAAACATTCCGAATGAAACAAGTATAAGCAAATCAATATACTCATTCCAAAACAATGAAATAAATCGAATCGCTTCAAAACCTTGAACAATTTTCGCAAGGAAAGGCAATACATCCACAAAAAGTCAATACTCAAAAGTATTTACTACAATAAATAGAGCTACAAAACTGTCTTTTCCACAAGGCTTCCACGACCATATAATAACAAAACTCAAGATAAATCTACATTCACAACAAGAGATTCCGTAAACGATTCAATCATGAAATCCACTTTGAGTCGTTAAAGACTATGGTAACTCATCTCGTTGCCTATTCCAAAGTAAATTAGAAAACAATGAAACCCATAAAGTATCATTAATCGCTGTTAACAAAACCATGACAGAGCTTCGAAAATCTTCAAATGCACAGAACAATCAAATGGTACACCAGTATCATTCCCTACTGTCTCACAACAGCATTGACGATCGAAAGTCAACAAGAAAAGCTGATCTATACCCTTCACAAGTATATTCGACGGGCTCTCGCCAAACAGGCCGAGCATTCAAACCTTTATAAATATAAATCTCTCATATTTAAACCAGAAGGAATACACAACAAACAGAGTTGAAGTTCGATTTCAACAAACACCCAACAAGCGGAAATTGCCAAAAATCGAACCAGAAGAGATACAGAGCCAAAATCAACTAAATCTTCATAGGAAAATTTATCTAATCTTCACAAACAAATGAACAGAGTTGTTTTAATGAAGACATTTGAAAGACAGCAAAATATTTAAAGGATAGGGCCTAACATGCCTGTATTTTGATCGAATTTCCGAAGAAGACCACAGGAAGAGCTCAAACTTCCTTTTCTTTTTCCCAAACACAGCGACCAACAAAATTTCGCTGTCCCGTTTACAATATATCCTCCATGGCAGAGAAAAGAGCCAGAGAAATTCATTCTCGCCATGCAACTCAAAGAGAACTGGTGCGAAGAACCAGTAAACTAGCAGAGAGAGAGAGAGTAGACCGAAAATCGCGATACACCAAACAAACCTTCCAACTTCTCGTTTGCATGCCGTTTCGCGAGCTCCGGGCTCAACTCCCTAAACAATAAATGCCATTAAACCAATTTTCCCGCCTAATCTCTACCCCCACCGACCGCCAAAATTGGCGACAGTCCATCCAAAAACTCAAGTTCACTTCCAGACTTAGTAATTGCCAAGTCTGCCAAGGTTAGCCGCCGCCTAAGCCTCCGCCATCTGCCTGTCCCTCATCCTTATCCTTCCCATTTATTGCCATAGAGAATAGCGCCCATGGTTCGCCACCCTTCAAAGGCCCCTTCTCATAAACTCTTAGTTAGCTAGGTTAGTATCTTAGGTTAGAGTTTTAGGGTAAGAACCATGCTAACCATTTTGCACTTAGTTATTATTTTAGGATCATAACACATAGCCTAGGTCTAGGTTAGACTAACAATAATCTAACCCCTAGGTTAGGTTATTGTTTTAGGTTACTAACCCTTAGTAATTCAGTTTGGTCCTTCTCCTGAAAACTCGGAGAGACCTGCATCATACTTTCAGAACAGAGTCACTCCTGCTCTTATTGTAATCAGTATGTCAATGAATTATTACCTGGTCTTTAATCGAGACCTTCCAGATATACCAGATATCGGGAACCGTTTCATTTCTCAAGATCTGCCTGAGTCATACTCCTGACCAGCTTACCAAATGCTTCCATACCTTGCAACCTGTTCAAGGTTCGTGATCTAATTTTATCACTTCACAAAATTAAAGCATTACTTGGATCAATTCCTTTGGTCCAAGTCTAGATATTATTGATGAATACCTGTATAATTCATTCCGTGATCAGATTAATATTCAGTCACAAGATGAAATAAATAAAAGAGTCTATTAATATTTTGACTCAGTCAAGATCTGCAATCTGCAAGAAATTTAATACATATCAAGCATGATTTCCGAATCGAGGTACACAATCCATTTACTAGAAATCACATATCAACACTTGAATGCTTAGGAGAAAGTAACAACAGTTCAGGGTGTTACATGCTTCCCTCCTAAAAGGATTCATCGTCCCGATGAATTACATAATAACTTGACCTTCCGGTCAATCAATTTATTAGTACACAAACAATGTGTTTACTTCCATATTTAATAGTTTCAGAAATCAATGTCACCTCACTTTTATTCAACCTGAATAAAGTCTGCCTAAATCAGGCTTTCATAAATACTTAAAAACAATCAGTTCATAAAAGTATTTCATCAACAGATTTCATTCTGTTGTAAAAAGAGAAGGAAAAGCAGTTTTCATCTCTTCCAGGTTTTCCCAAGTTGCACTTTCTTCGCTAAACTGGTCCCACTGGACCTTACATTGCTGAATATCACGATTCTTAAATGCAATCATGCTTGCAGTATGAGTTTCAAGACTCTTGTGGGTTTAACCACGATTATTCCTGGGTCCTGGACCTGCAAGGAATTCCAATTTAAAACATGTGACAGATCTGAAACGTATTTCTTAAGCAAAGAAATATGGAAAACATCATGCATACGAGATAGAGCAGGAGGCAATGCTAAACGATAAGCTACAGGATTGATTATCTCGACAATTTCAAAAGGTCCCACGTATCGTGGTGACAACTTGGCAGCCTTGCCAAAAGTTATAGAACTCTTTCTGGGTTTAACACGCAGAAAAACCTTATCACCAAGCTCAAACTTTCTATCAACCCGCTTAAGGTCAAAGATAGCTCTTCTGTCATCCGCCGCTGCTTCCTTTAATCGTTCACGAATCAGCCTTAACTCATTGTTCCATCTCTCGTGAGAATCTCGGTCCAATTACCACTCTATCCTCTACACTGTCCCAACTTACAGGGGTTCTGCACTTTCTTCCATAAAGTGCTTCAAAAGGTGCCATCTTAAGAGATGAGTGATAAGTGTTGTTGTATGCGAACTCAACCAATGGGAGATACTCTTCCCATTTATACTGTTGATCCATGCAATACATTCGCAACATGTCCTCCAACACTTGATTTACCCTCTCAGTTTGCCCATCCGTTTCTGGATGATATGCAGAACTGAAGTTTAGTTTCGTTCCTAGGGCTGCGTTAAGCGTTTGCCAAAACCTTGACGTCATTCTAGGATCCCTGTCAGAAATAATCAGTTGTACACCATGCAATCTGAAAATTTCGTGTACGAACCTCTTGGCTAGCACTGGAGAATCATCCTTTAGATTTCCAGCGATGAAATGAGCTACCTTAGTTAGCTTATCTACAACTACCAGGATAACATCATGTTTATTCCTGGACATGGGTAGTCCTTGTACAAAATCCATGGTTATTACTTGCCATTTGTACTGCGGTATGCTATGAGGATACAACAATCCAGCAGGATGCATATGCTCTGCTTTCACCCGCTGACATTCCAGACAATGAGTCACAAAATTTATCACATCCTTTTTCATACCTTTCCAGAAGTATTGCTGTTTCAAATCAGCTAGCATTTTTGTGATACCCGGGTGCCCAGAGAAAGGTGAATTATGAAATTCAACTAACAACTTCTTTCTCAATTCATTCAGCATAGGTACATATACCCTATTTTCATAACGCAAGATTCCTTCCATAGTGGTTGGACTGTGAACATCGACCTCTCCCCCTATCACAGGATTCAATCCCATGATGAATTTCCGTATCCTGAACTTTTCGTCAGTTTGGTACTGCGGTACATACTTGAGAAGTTTTGTAAACCGCTCCCAGAATTCAGTTACTGTTAACTTCCCTTGAGTCAAGTTCTGAAATTCTGTCATTTTCTGATCATAGAAAAGTTGTGGCAGCCAACGTTGCCTAAAATAGCCTTTAAATTGATCCCAAGTGATATTGGTCTCATCAATATTTAGTTCAGCTTTTCGGCTATCCCACCACGAAGATGCTTCGTGAGAAAGCTGATAGGCTCCCCATATTGCCTTGGTTTCTTCTGAGAAGTTCCTTATAGCAAAGTACTTCTCCATTTCGCTGAGCCAGTTCTCAGCTCCATCTCCTAATGTGGTGCCATCATACTTAGGTGGACTTATCCTTTTGATATCATTAGTGAGTTCTGCTGCCAATCTGGCCTTTTTATTTTCTGGTTGCACAGGTGCATTCACAGTATTAACATCAACACCCGTGTCGGGGTTGTCCTCAGGAGGTTGCTGATTATTATTATCAGCTTCTTCATCCTCCTCATTCCCCGTCACCTGCTGTTCAAGTACAGCCAAGCGATCTCTTGTGTCCAACAGGGCAGCAAGGATCTCATCCATTTGGTTGTTAGCTCCTCCTTGGTGGAGCATTACTCGCAATGCGTTCCCCTTGTTCTAACCATTTTCTGTTACAAGAAAATTCAGGTTTTTATCAGATTATGGACTCAATAGGTCCAAGAGCTGCAACCTTCAGCTCTGATACCAAGATGTAACATCCTCATTTTTAACTTTAGAACAAGTGAATTTTTTTTTTTTTGATAATTGCATACTGGTTCTAAATACATAATTTAGAACTCACAATTCAAATAACCATTCATATAATAAGCAACCATATGCATTGTAATGACTCGGAGTACTTCCGATCTATTCATTCCATGACTCATTAATCTACCGATCTATTCATGAGTAATAAGAGTCGGTGTTTTTATTTAACACATCACTCTTGCGGTTCTCTTCCCTAACTGGGAATTGAATGCTCGTCAAGGAATCTAAGCTGAATAATCTGTTACCATTATCAAGCATCTCATCCCTTAGACTAGGTGAATCGGGACAACGCAATCAGCAGCCTTGCGATACTTTGGCCAAAGATTTGAAACTATTAAATATGGAAGTAAACACATTGTTTGTGTACTAATAAATTGATTGACCGGAAGGTTAAGTTAATATGTAATTCATCGGGACGATGAATCCTTTTAGGAGGGAAGCATGTAACACCCTGAACTGTTGTTACTTTCTCCTAAGCATTCAAGTGTTGATATGTGATTTCTAGTAAATGGATTGTGTACCTCGATTCGGAAATCATGCTTGATATGTATTAAATTTCTTGCATTACGCAGATCTTGACCGAGTCAAAATATTAATAGAACATTGAAACGTCTCCTCACAAATCGTTCGAATTCAATCCTAATAAATCCACTAATTCACACTACATACGATAACGGATTTGCACCCATAATCACAAACCCAACAACAGTATAAAAATAGAATTAATTGATAAATCCTTCCATGCCATTCAAGACAAACATTCCGAATGAAACAAGTATAAGCAAATCAATATACTCATTCCAAAACAATGAAATAAACTGAACTGCTTCAAAACCTTCGAACAATTTTCGCAAGGAAAGGCAATACATCCACAAAAAGTCAATACTCAGTATTTACTACAATAACAGTAGCCACAAAACCTGTCTTTTCCACAAGGCTTCCACGACCATATAATAACAAAACTCAAGATGAATCTACATTCACAACAGTAGATTACTGTAAACGATTCAATCATGAAATCCACTGAGTCGTTAAAGACTATGGTAACTCATCTGTTGCCTATTCCAAGCCAGAAATTAGAAAACAATGAAACCCATAAAGTATCATTAATCGCTGTTAACAAAACCATGACAGAGCTTCGAAAATCTTCAAATGCACAGAACAATCAAATGGTACACCAAAGATCATTCCCTCATCTCCTCACAACAAAGATTGACGATCGAAAGTCGACAGCAAAACAGTGATCTATACCCTTCACAAGTATATTCGACGGGCTCTCGCCAAACAGGCCGAGCATTCAAACCTTTATAAATATAAATCTCTCATATTTAAACCAGAAGGAATACACAACAAACAGAGTTGAAGTTCGATTTCAACAAACACCCAACAAGCGGAAATTGCCAAAAATCGAACCAGAAGAGATACAGAGCCAAAATCAACTAAATCTTCATAGGAAAATTTATCTAATCTTCACAAACAAATGAACAGAGTTGTTTTAATGAAGACATTTGAAAGACAGCAAAATATTTAAAGGATAGGGCCTAACATGCCTGTATTTTGATCGAATTTCCGAAGAAGACCACAGGAAGAGCTCAAACTTCCTTTTCTTTTTCCCCAAACACAGTGACCAACAAAATTTCACTGTCCCGTTTACAATATATCCTCCATGGCGGAGAAAAGAGCCGAGAGAAATTCATTTCGCCATGCAACTTCGGGTGCGAAGAACCAGGTAAACTAGCAGAGAGAGAGAAGTAGACCGAAAATCGCGATACACCAAACAAACCTTCCAACTTTCGCTTTTGCATCCGTTTCGCGGCTCCGGCTCAACTCCCTAAACAATAAATGCCATTAAACCAATTTTCCGCCTAATCTCTACCCCCACCAACCGCCAAAATTGGCGGCAGTCCATCCAAAACTCAAGTTCACTTCCGGACTTAGTAATTGCCAAGTCTCCGCAAGGTTAGCCGCCGCCGCCTAAGCCTCCGCCATCTGCCTCTGTCCTCATCCTTATCCTTCCCATTTATTGCCATAGAGAATAGCGCCCATGGTTCGCCACCCTTCAAAGGCCCCTTCTCATAAACTCTTAGTTAGCTAGGTTAGTATCTTAGGTTAGAGTTTTAGGGTAAGAACCATGCTAACCATTTTGCACTTAGTTATTATTTTAGGATCATAACACATAGCCTAGGTCTAGGTTAGACTAACAATAATCTAACCCCTAGGTTAGGTTATTGTTTTAGGTTACTAACCCTTAGTAATTCAGTTTGGTCCTTCTCCTGAAAACTCGGAGAGACCTGCATCATACTTTCTAGAACAGAGTCACTCCTGTTCTTATTACAGAATTGTATGTCAATGAATTATTACCTGGTCTTTAATCGAGACCTTCCAGATATACCAGATATCGGGAACCGTTTCATTTCTCAAGATCTGCCTGAGTCATACTCCTGACCAGCTTACCAAATGCTTCCATACCTTGCAACCTGTTCAAGGTTCGTGATCTAATTTTATCACTTCACAAAATTAAAGCATTACTTGGATCAATTCCTTTGGTCCAAGTCTAGATATTATTGATGAATACCTGTATAATTCATTCCGTGATCAGATTAATATTCAGTCACAAGATGAAATAAATAAAAGAGTCTATTAATATTTTGACTCGGTCAAGATCTCGTAATCTGCAAGAATTTTAATACATATCAAGCATGATTTAGAATCGAGGTACACAATCCATTTACTAGAAATCACATATCAACACTTGAATGCTTAGGAGAAAGTAACAACAGATTCGGGTGTTACACCTCATTAGCCCCCCGAGCCCCAACCATATTGAAATAAGAGATGCAATACAACACATGGTAACAAAGGCTTCCACAAAAACATGTAACATTTTCACATTCAAAACACATTTCAAGAAGAATGTAGTTCACAACTACATTAAACAAGT
Source organism: Taxus wallichiana var. yunnanensis (assembly GCA_018340775.1). NCBI lineage: Eukaryota > Viridiplantae > Streptophyta > Pinopsida > Cupressales > Taxaceae > Taxus > Taxus wallichiana. The sequence goes on from CM031242.1 coordinate 75,068,983, forward strand.
GTAAACAAAACTAAGGCTTCATCAAACAAGACAACAAGAAGAAGGATCTATGGGGAATCTTCTTATGCCTCCTAATTGGGAATTGGGAATCCACCAAAAACAAACCGCCAATTAATTCATCACACACACATTTCTTTATTCCTCCCACAAAGTCCCTCCTTATTCCCCTCATAGATTTCCTTATACCCCCACAAAGTAAGAAATGTAAGCTATTTATTTTCTAAGGTGGATCCCACACCCAAACTCCCTCAACAAAACTCTGATGCTAATGGAATTTCCTTATGCCCCCACACAACTATTCCCCATAGCCTTCTCCTACACCTTGTCCTAAGCAGTCTACCCAACCAGCCAACACACACATAAAACATTCACCATTTTAAACATGCATAGAAAGAAAAGAAACATTTTCAAAAGACTCAAGTTCCTACCTCTCCATAATGGAGTTTGTCCAAAGATCAACAAGCTTCCCAATCCCAAAATGCAGTCCAAAATCAGTAACACACCAACATGCAAATGACTCCAAACTCCTTTCACAAGCAAGGGTCCAAAACAGCAAGAAACATTCGCCCCAAGAGGAATAATCAATGTTTTAACAACCATCCAACAAGCAAGGAGTTCGAATTTTAAAGGAGAGGAGAGAGAAGAGGACGATGTGGATCCATGTGGGATGCCACATCATTCTTCCTCAACCCCAAGATCAAAGTCAACATCATTAACCTAAACATAATAAATAAAATGACAAATCGACTTACACACTCCAAAATAACCCATACCCAAAAAGGAGTGAATTTAAAACATGCAAGAGAAGTGAAATTAAAACTTACAATTAGTCATTTCAAAATGCATTAAAAAGGTCTAAATATAACCTCCAAACCATAGGTATGGTTGGTGAATAATTTTAAGAGGTGTGGGACAAGTTTAACTTGTCCCACAAGCCTCCAAATATAGCCTCCAAGGACAAATCTGAATTCCCAAGAGGATGAAGTGTTTCACATTACAAAAATCTATCTTGAATTCTCTTACATATCCCTTACACATTATTACACTACTCTTACAACATTACATTTAAGAGAAACAACTTCATTAATTACATTATTATGACATATTGATTTATTTATTTTAACACATGATTATTAATAACATTAACACAACATATAAATTAATAAAAGGGGTAGCACATCACAAAATAAACACATGCCAACATTAATAAAGAAACCACATTAACAAAACATAAATCCCCATGGTCACATTTAAAGGTGATTCCCCCACATGGGAATCCCTAACATAATACAACACACACACACACACACACACACACACAAAACATGTTGCCATGGTGACCTTGTTGAATTCACCTAGAATTCCAATACGGTTGGTCTCCAGTCCCCCAACATTGTTGTGACAATTTTAACCTACAAAAAAAAATACCTCCTTTGGCCTCATGGCCATATCAGAACATCCAAAATGATATAAACAACATCTCAAGATCATCTAAACATGTGAATCACAACAACATCAAGAAATCAACATTATCATTTTCAGTTAATTAATCAACTATATCATCATCAATAATCTTCCATACTAGGTCTACTCACAATATCCAATGTCACATGTCCAAATCAACATCTATAATATGTCCATGTCAAACAGTATATCATCATCCACATATATAAAAAATGTCTCTAGTAATCATCATGCATAATAACTGAATCCAAATCAATAATAATCCCTGATATAACATCTAACCATCATACTAAACAAAACATAGTAATGTCTATAATGAAATCAACAAAGTATCAACATAAGCATCAAAAGGTGTCAAAGGGAAGTGGGCACTACACTTAGCGGGAAGAGGCGGAGACCTATGACAGAAAGGACGTCGGGGAATCATTTACTTCTTAGATGGATAAGAAAATTTGGAATGTAGCTATGCGGAATTGGCTCGAGAAGGTCTGGTCATTTACGGAGTGATTCAAAGAAGAAGATGATGATAATATTTCGAGATCACACACAATCTAATGCTTGGCTGGACCGATTCAAAGGGTGAAGGAATATTTTTGACATGGCTCAAGGGTTAAGCATGACAAACATATTGTCCAACTCTTTGGGGTAGTTTATCTTCTGATAAGGAGAATGAGAAGTTGGAAGAGCATCTAGTCACCTTTAGTATCATGTCCATGCCTTGACATGGGGATGCGAGGAATTGCACGTAGTCTAGAGGTAGTTGTGGAAAATCAGGTTATAGAACTCCCTACTTTGGCTAAAGTGAAAATACCATAATGTTTTGTCAATTATTGCTCCTCGTCTAATCGAGTAAAGGGTATTAGGATGTCAAGATCATCGACGAGGTAGATCCGAGAGGAAATTTGAATGGCCTAATATTTCCTGGATGAATTTGTCTTTATTTTTTTATTAAGGCCGAAATGGCCATCTGTGTAGTGAAGCATATAGATATATGAAGTATTTTTGGGTGAAGTGAAATTGATTACCACTCTTCCCCATATTTTTCATATATTTAACTTAAGATAAGTTACTTATAATCATCATGGGAGTCCACTTTCTTTGGAAGAGTTCTCATGGAATAGTTCCTCATGTACTTTTTTCAAGAATTATCATTGAAATATCTTATTTTAAAATCTTAAAATTTTGGAATGAATTCATCTAATTTATATATATCTTCTTTGTGATACATATAATGTTTGTGCTATATAAGCTAGAAAATTGAGTACCCAACTACTATATTGTGGCATAACCTAGCATCCGCTCAGCTCTTAATACCTCAATTTAGTTTTGAAATCCTAGCTAACACTAGGTTATAGTGATTATGTGGTAGAATAACCTAGCGGTACTAAACTTGAAATATCTTAATTTAAAATAATATATCGTGGAAGAAACTAGCAGCCACTAAGATCTTAATACTAGTATTCACTAAGATCGTATTATTATGTTGCATAACCTACCCGCCACTATGCTTATAATATCTTACTTTATTTTACTGAAACCTAGAGACTTCTAAGATCCAAATATTATGTTGTGCCATAAGCTAGCAGATGCTAAGCTCAAAATATAATTGGGTTATATTGTGGCATAACTTATGTCCCCTAAGGTCTTAATACCTCAATTTAGTTTTAAATCCTTACTACCACTTGGTTCCATTGATTATACGATAGCATAACCTAGTGGGATCTGAGCTCGAAATATCTTAATTTAAAATAACATATCATGTTTGTGATACATAACCTAGCAAATTGAATACCCAAGTAATATGTTGTGGAATAACCCGAAGCCACTAAGCTCTTAATGCCGGTAGTCACTAAGATTTTATTATTATGTTGTATCACCTACCCGTCATTTATGATGATAATATCTTACTTTCGTTTCTTGAAAACCTAGAGACTTATAAGATCCAAATGTTATGTTGTGTCATAAGCTAGTGAGCGCTAAGCTCAAAATATAATTGGGTAACTAGAGAGATTATAGTGCCCACTAAGCTCTAAATATTATATTGTGGAAGTACTGCACTGTTTAGCTGAAACTATTTTAATTTAATTTGTTTAATCCAACCCACCGTAAGGTCTTAATGTTATACAATGTGATATACTCGATGAATCCTAGTGGCTACTAAGATATTATTAGTCATAAATAAAATGATCATTTGAACCAAAAAGTGTGTTGCCTAAAAATTAAAAAGTGTATTTAACATGAGAGAAATAACAAATCGACCATTTTACCCAAAAAAGTGTGTTTCCTATAACAAAATCCACCTATCCTTGAGTCCGAAAAGGTAAATGAATACTTCATCCAAATAATAATTATATCCTAGTGGTCACTAGAGTAGGCAACATTTTTCATTTAGATCGTATTCAAAAAGGAGTTTATATAAATGATAAAAAAATAAATATAGAATTTATGTAATAGTATACATATAGACTTGGAATTGTTGTACCCTAACAGATGCTAAACTATACTTAAGGCGTGAGAATATTTTTACATTTAGGACAAGAAAAGAAACTTGGACTAGTGACCAAGAAGTTAACTACAATATTTAAAATAGAACACTATCTACCCATTCCATGTTCATAAATGTTATACATTTAAATTCTTAATGCTTTCTACAAATCAAATTGAAAATCTATAAAATATAACAAATAAATATGGCGTTTATATAATGGATAGATAAATATACATGTAAAAACATATCTTTTATACATAATAATATGTTATACATGTAAACGAATAGTTTTATCTAGTTCTTACAAGATTATGGAACAATTATTTTATAGTTATGAAACCATATGGAAACTCGTAGTTGTAAATCTCGTGAATCTATAAAACAAGTTTTTACATATGACGCCATCTACGTGTTGCATCCTAGTGGTCACTAATCTATTCTTAAAGGTAAATGTTATCCAAAATAAGCACCTTGCTCATTTTTGGCTAACTTCCTTTCATTCCTTCCTTTCCTCAATCATATTTTTTTCACTTTTCAGAACTCAAAATTTTCTAGAAATGGTTTCATTAGATATATAATCTTCTCGGCTTTCCGAGAAAGGTAAAGTTTTCCAACTTTTGTATTTTGCAAGTTATTGCTCGGTGGAGTTTGGGAGGAAAATTTTCCTAGGGAGGTCCGCGCCCAATCGAGAGAGTGCCACGTGGCGGAGGAATGGAGGGGGCGGAGGTATTTTGAAATTTTCACCAAGGTTTAGTCGGGGCATGCAAGGGAATATTTTTTGCCCAAAGGCCCACCACCCAATATGAAGGCAGGCGATGGGACCCTAATATAGCTTCCAAATCTTAAAGGCACGTAGGCACACATGGCTAGAGGAAGCGTGCAAGTGAAGGTGTGAAAGGTAGAATTAAAAAGGGTTCTTGGAGAACCAAGGATGCGTGCCCGTGAATCACAATTCAGGACTTAGCCATTTTCGGCCTTTTAGGCAGGACACATGAAGAACATGTTCCATTTGGATAAGGTTCTAGCTTGGCAACAGGGTGTCCTAGAAGGAATATACCTTGCAATAAGAAGATCCAAAAAGATAATCATGATATGGAGAGGCATGCGCACTGGGCGACTCACATCTTGACACTTGGGGCCGAGATGTGATGTCGCAGAGGAGTTTGTTAGAGCTCAGATGCCTATTTATACGCGCACCCTTAGCAAAGAATAGAGACACAAGTGAGGTAGCGGAGCTCTATAGAATTACTGCGAGAACTATGGGATAAAATGGGTAGATGATTCTAGGAAGGATGTAATGGGGAAATGGGGAATGAAAATTTTGTTTTGTGAGCATACATGTATAGATCCAGATATGGTGTATGACTGTGGTCTACCACTCTGTGATGTTTTGGAGTAATACTATGAATGAATATGATAAGGTTACCACTATGTTTATATTAAGATCTCCTTCTTGTATTATCTGCATGTTTCCACTATGCTTTTGATCTTGTATAATCATGAACCTTACTTGAATGTTAAGTCTTATTGTGGATTTACAACTTCCTAGTTCTATTAATTCTATTGCGTGCTTTGTTACTGTTATGACTGAAGGGGTGTAGAAGTCGTCCTGAGCTCTATAGCTTCTTCATGTCTATTAAATCACTAAGTCAGAATCATGAAGTATGTCTTCCACTAAACTCACATAAAAGAGAAACTTAGCTCCCTCTCGCGCACCTCAGGTGAGTGCCCAGTCTGGCTGCAACACCTCAGGTGAGTGCCCAGTGCCCATTGGGTGATAGGCCAACGTGCATGAGGTTCCCTTGTCCTTGGTGGGGTGCAAAAATGACTACATCTTGATTCTATTGCTGGGACCTCTTTTCGAAGTTGTAGTGGAACATGGCATAAATCAAGGTATGTGTGAAAAGTGATGACGAAGAGAATAACCCTGGAAGCTGTTGAAGAGTGGTTTAAAAGCACGAAGGATGAATTCACTTAGAGATTCAATACTGGACCTGGATTTGACATGCGAAGATGGGTGAAGGACACTCTTTATCATGAGTTGTATAAAACCTTCTTCTGTTGTTTCCCAGTAGATTTATTTCAATGGCTCTCGGCTTATACATCTAGATCGGGGTGGTATTATAAGTCACACCCTTAGACCCAAGAAACATATCAAAACTTGTAAGATGCTGATCTAACATGGACCCATGCTATAGATCATTGGTGGAAGGGAGTATTGACTAGCTACACTCTGGAATATGCCATTTCCATGTATTCCTATCCAAAAGTTGCTGAGTTTGAGTTTTTACGGGAGCCCAGAGGATCATTTCTACATGTTATCCCCCTTGTGATCAAAATCTTTATGGTAACCATGGGTTTAGAGGAATTTCCTATGGCTGGCTAAACCACTCTGAGTGCTTGGTGAGGAAACCAGGTTGGGGAAAGATGGCTGATATAACAACTGAGAAGGAAAGGGAGGAGAGACGGCTCAAGTATAACAAAGCACGTGAAAGGGAGATTGATAAACAATGTGGGATTACAAGTGGGTTGTGGAGCAAGACATAGTGGAAAGGAGTTGAGGTTCACGCGGAAGATGTGGAACACAGGCGAGTCTATGATACCCCATCTTGGTAAGCGTAGGAGAGAAAACCTTTTGGATTCGATGAGAGTCCATCACGTAGAGAAAGAAGAGTCATTGGCATGCATCTAACCCCACCTAGTGACCAAACCTTGGCGCTTGGTTTGTTTGAACGAGGGAAAAGTATAGTTGATCCATTTGATATCAAGTAGAAGCAACCGATCGGCACCTAGAAGATACAACTTCTCATTTGGGACTTCTATGGCTTCACACACTATTCCAGTATTTGGTGGAATGTTTGGACAAGGCACATATATAACTAGTTTTGGAAGCGCGTTAGGAAGTGGTGGAGGAAATATGACTGGGAGTGGCACTAGTTCACAAACTGTCAGCGCGTAATTTAGTGGGATGATGGGAGCATTAGGCATGACAAACACATGCCCTGTACCTAACATAGGAGGCTCTTGAGGTGTAAGTGGTGGAGCTAGTTGCTCAGCATCTAGTGGGTCCAGTGGAGGAGGAAATACCAAAGGAAACTAAGGGACTAGATCGGGAGGACAAGGGCCTCAGTCACCTCCTCAAGTCTTCGCAAGATGTCTCTACACTTACCAGGTTACAGTGGGATAGAAGATGCTACAGAGTATGTGCATAACTGTGAGTTGCTATGGCATGCAAAGGGGATCACGACCTAGGATCAAAAGGCCAGTCAATTTGCAACAACCTTGTAAGGACGCATGCATAGTTGGTATAGAAAGTAAGACCCTCATCAGACTTTTGTGGATTATACCACACTGAGAAATGCATTCTTGGTGGAATTTCACATACTTGAGTTTGAACAAAAGAGCATTAGCTCTCTCAAAGAAATCTAGCAGGGAATGGTAGAAAGCGTGCGAGAAATATGATGTGCGCTTTAAAACTCTATTGTCTAAACTGTCTTATGATATCCACCCTTAAAAACATGCTCAGTGGTTTATCAAAGGGTTGAACACACCCTTTAGAATGGATTTGTCTCATAAAACATTCACGGACCCGCGCAAAGCATTGGAAGCTACTTTGCACACTGAGGCGGTTAGTAGTGTTGACACTAGTGTTAGCCCATTTATGGAGGATCAAATCTTTGCCATGGCTAAGAAATTGGAGAAATTATCTACCAATACTGATTCCAAATATTCACAGTGGGATGTGGTGCATAGATTATAATGTAGATGGACACACAATGTATAATGGTGGGATATGTACTCGAAAGGTGGTACACGCCGTAGCGGTAAACTATGAAATATGTCATGGGGACCATGATGTAAGTAGGTGCCCCTATTGCAGTGTGTGATATGTAAAAACATGTCTTGTTATTGCAAGATATGTACCTCAACCACACATGACACCAAGGATTGTAGATTGATTGACCAGATTCATGAGGCAATTGATCTTGGTGTGCACCAGACTAGCATTGCCAATAGTTCCAAAGGAGATGAACGTCAATATGAAGAGTGTGGAGATGGAGGTGCGCATGGAAGAGGGTTTCATGGAGGATTTCATGGTCATGGTAACCACGGGGAAGAAGTGAGTTCCCACGTGGAACATGCTTTAATTGCAGAGCCACAGACCATTATAAGCGCAAATTTCTAGATCTTCTACAATGCTCATGGTGTGGGAAGAAGCATAAGTATGAAGAATGCCCAAAGTTATACGAACATATGATTTGAGTAATGGAAGGATAAGGGCTCTTCCGTGGTGAGTATTAACAAGGATGACGCGCAATGGCTCCCATGAGTAATACGTGAATCAGATCTAGAGCCTTTTATGGTAACAACAAGGGCAGAGTCCACGCGCGCAAGGGAAGTGCCTAGGTAGAGACCTCTGGTTTTGAGGGAAGAAGTAGTACATGGGAAGTATCCAAATCTTGATCACCAGAAAGAATTCTACCAGGAAACCATGGCTAGAATTCGAAGCTTACAAGGGAGATCAATGCCTAAAAGAGAAAACTAAAAAGATGAGTAAAGAAGACTAGTAGAAGCACCAAAGGATAACTTGGATGAGGTTATGGAGGTGTGTAAACTACTGAGGTAGGAGAATATTATTCCCTTGCTAGGGGCATGGTTGAGAGAAAAGGTGTTGCGTGACTTGGGGAAGACCACAAAAGGAAGATCTCGCATGCAAACCTCCCACCTCACGGCCTTGATTATGACAAAGAGATCACCTTGAACGTAGTAGTGGATTGATGGTTGCTTAGAAACATCCTCATTGACATAGGCGTGGAGATTAATGTTCTTAGTTTGGATGCCTAGCATCAAATGGGAAGACTTACATTACAACCATCTTCAAATGTGTTATATATGGAAAATAAGACAAAGGCAATGCCCATAGGTGTCTTGAAGGATGCGGCCATTACCATTCAGGGGACTAGGTTCACTAGGGATTTTGAAGTCTTGGTGATTGTCGAGGTAGATAATTTCCTAGCTTTACTTGGGTGCTCGTGGTGCTATAAGAATAATGTAGATATTTGGTTTAACAAGGGGTACATAAGCTTTGAAAATAAGGAGGAGAGGGTGGTTATACCATTTTTGCGATGGAAAGTACACACCCTAAAATTAACCCCTTAGGGAGGAAGTCCGAACATAATATATGTATGCTCCATAAGAGATCCAGAAACCATCCACCCTACAAAAGGAGTCATCTAGTTTGATGATGCTCAATATTTCAGTGATACTACCAGTATAGCGTGTGATAATTGGTCACATGGGACTTATGAATTGATTGGGTGACATCTGAAAGGATTAGTGACCAAGGTAACCACAACGCATATAGTTCGACACCTAGAAAGAAAGGCAATAACAAAGTATTCTGGGGATGTATACCCTGAGGTCTTTTTGGGAGAAATGGAAAGTCACTGGAGGGAGGACGAGTGACGAGGTATGTTGAGTTATGTTTTGATAGGCACAATAGTGAGGTGGTGGGCCGTGCATAGTGAAAACTTGTTGGAATGGCATGAAGTTAGAATTGTGCTCATTGCTGATTCTCAAAGAGCAACATACCCACCGCTATCAAGGATTACAATGGAAATGGACCCACCTCTTCCCACATCTAGGCATGTGAGAGGGTCTAGGGAGAAGGCGCGGAAGCATTACCACCCTCCCTTTGGGTGCACAAGCTATATTCAACACTACAAGGTTGCGCACACGCTTGGTACATCCATTTTGAAACATGCTGCCAAATGGGAAATTGGTAGGAATTGGCGGCTGACTTGGTTCACACATTCGAGTATCGAAGTACCATACAACCGGTTGATGAGGCGTTGCATGATATCAAACACCTCACTTTGGGGGATTGCACCATGGTGGAAGATAGATTAGTAAACTTAATTGGTGGACCTAGCTTGGAAGCTTGGTTTGAAGAAGATGAACCATAAGACATATAATTGGAGCGCGCATGTGCTGAAAAGGAGAAAGGAAAGATGGTATATGTTGTTGATGGAGAGGAGATGGAGAGCCTGAATGCCGACCATTCAGTTAGAATGCGTGAAGTAATTGATAGTGCAGATGCATGTGCGTGTGTCTATCATGAACCACTCAAAACCAAGAAAGTTAACATCAGCTCGAGAAGGAGCCCAAGGAAGCTATCATTAGGGACTACTGGTTAGACAAAGAAGTATCAAAGATCATCTATCTCTTGCATGAATTTGAGGATTTATTCCCTCGTGAATACCATGAATTGAAAGGTGTCCACCATTCATTGGGGGAAATGAGGATAAATTTGAAAGATGGTGCACGCCTGGTTAGGAAGAGGCCTTACAGGATGAATCCCAACATGCGTGTAAGGGTTAAAGAAGAGCTAGATAAAATGATAACATCCAGTATCATTGAGGCTGTGGAGGAATTAGAATGGATAATTCTAATGGTTATCAACATAAACAAGGATGGGAAGAATAGGATATGTGTGGATTATATGGAATTGAATGTTATTTGTATCATAGATCCTTTTCCCACCCCCTTCACTTTGAAGAGATTTTGGAAGGAGTTCTTAGGCACGAGGTCTATTCCTTCATGGATGGGTTCTCGAGGATATCACCAAGTAAGGATTGCCAAGGAATACCAAGAAAAGACAACTTTCACCACCAAGTGGGAAGCTTTACATACATAGTCATGCCCTTTGGATTAAGGAATGCGCCGTTGTATTTTCATGCATAGTGGTACAAGCATTTTAGGACTTCATCCGAGAAGTTACTTCAAGTATATTTGGATGATTGGATAGTGAATGGATTAGTAAGGGACCATTGTGATAACTTGAGATTGATGTTTGAAAGATGTCGGTAGTTGAGGATTTCCCTCAACATCAAGAAATGTATCTTTGCAACTCCTTTTCGAATGTTGTTGGGGCATATCATATGCAAGGAGGGCTTATTGGTGGATCCCACGAAATTTACAGTTATTGTGGGGTTAGGGTAGCCTACCAGCCAAAGCACCATGCGCGGATTTCTTGGACACACTGGGTACTACATAAAGTTCATTAAGGGATATGCCAAGATTGTCGAACCTTTAGAGATATTGATCGAGACATAAGAGCACCTTTTGGTGGGGAGAGGTGCAACAAAGGGCATTTGACACTCTAAAAGAAAGGCTTATCACCGCAACTATTCTACGATTCCCATCATGGGATAAACCTTTCCATGTCCATGTGGATGCCTGCAGTACAACAATGGGAGTCGTTCTTGCTTAACTAGGAGGGGATTTTTATCATCCCTTGTGTTTTGCAAGTAGAAAGTTGACACCAGAGAACAAAATTATACAACGACCGAGCGTGAGGAATTTTCAATAATCTACATGCTCCACAAATTCAGACAATATCTACTGGTGACTCCCTTCATATTCTACACTAACCATATGGCCTTGAAGTATCTAGTAAACAAAGTAGTGTTATAAGGGTGCATATGTCGTTGGGTACATTTATTTCAGGAATTTGAGTTCAAAGTGGCGGTAAAATCGGGAAAGAACAATTATGGGTTGGATCATTTATCAAGGATTGATTTGGGAGAGGATGCTCAAAGTATCGAGAAAACCATTCCCGACGTGTAACTATTCAAGTTGTGGTGCGCACCCTCATAATTAGAAGACATTGCCATTTTTATCAAGGAAGGTGTGGCACCGGAGGATGAATGCAATGGAAAGAAAATGTTAACCATACGTGCCACACCATTCATGTTGATCAATGGGGATTTGTATAAAATAGGCCGCGATGAGGTTTTTTGCACCGGTGTGTATTAGAACATGAGTGCATGGCTATAATAGTAGAATCCCACGGTGGGATTTTGGAGGAAACTATGTGGGGAATGCAACCACACACAAGATCCTACTCATTAGACTATGGTGGGAGATGATTCACCAAGATTGTATTGAGTTTTACAAGGCCTGTGACCACTGTCAATGCCTTGGTAAACCTAGAAGAAGGGATGAGATGCCCTTGTGCCCCATCTCCAGTGTGGAACCTTTTGAAAAATGGGCAATAGATTTTGTCAGACCAATCTCACCATCTACGTGAAGGAATAACTTGCAGTATATTATTACCAGTACTGATTATCTAACAAGGTGGGCAGAGGCCATTACCACTAAGTATTTCACCATAGCCACGGCTGCTAGATTTTTGTGGGAGAACATTATAAGCAGGTATGGGTGCCCATTAATTTTAACAAGTGATAGGGGCACTCACTTCTTAAATGAAACCGTCAGGATTCTATTGGTAGAATTCATGGTAGCCCACCATAAGACTACCCCTTATCACCCTCAGGAAAATGGGACGGCAGAGGCATTTAACAAAATCCTTAGTCACACATTGACTAAGATATGCGATGTGGGTAGGTAGGATTGGGATGAAAAGGTGTCAATGGTCCTTTAGGAATACAGAATAATGTATAAAAGGTTGAACAAGGCCACACCATTTCAAATAGTGTTTGGCACGGAGGTTGTTTTACTAGTTGAATTCATGTTACCATCTCTGCGTATAGCGCGTAGGAGGGTTGAAAGATGAACAAGCACTGGAAGAAAGAATTGATGAATTGATAAAGTTGGATGAAAGGCACTCACTAACAAGATGGATCCAAAAAAATGAAAAAGATAAGCAAAAGGCATGGCATGTTGCCATATTAAGAATAAATAGTTTGAGGTTGGCCAGATGGTATTGCTATATGATTCAAAATTTCTATGGCATCCTGGAAAGTTGAAGGTGCATTGGTTGGGTCCTTATGTAATTTCATACATCCTTGATTCGGGATCATGCGATTCTGTTACTGGATGGAAAAAAATTACCTAGACACTTCAACGGGAGTAGGCTGAAGCCCTACTATAAATAATGCTTCTTGGTGTTTGTAAATAAGGTAGTTTTGCCGATTAGTTTAGAATTTCCTTTAATTCTTTTCCTTTCTTGTATTTCACTTTCATGTTTTTTTGTTTTGTGCCTTGGGCACCGTGTAACCTTATTACATTTTAAACTTATGAATGCGTAGAGGACCGCACATTGTTTTAGTGTGGGGTGAGGTGATAAAGAGAGGCATGGAGTTATTCTCGCAAGAGGACTCGGGTTGGTAGACCATTTGAATTGGCCCTATTAAAAATATGCATTAGGAGAAAATAAGGCAGATAGGTGGCAAGATAAGGTTACATTGGAAATCCACGTACAAAGGAGAAAAAGCACAAAAACACGAGGTAGGCGAAAGCAAGAATCATGAGGATGGAAGAATTTCCTTTGGCACCGGCAACACGCATGCAAGAGTCTTGTCAAGATGGATTCTTTACACACCGGAAGGTTGGAAACATTTTCGTGCAAGGATTGGGCACCAAAGTGGAAAAGTTTTTGTGCAAGGATTGGGCGCGTAAGGAGAAGCGATGAAGTTGGGTTTTGTTTGAAAATGCCACATTAAAAATTGTCATATGGTGGTAGGTAGCCTAACCTTAAATGCGTAAAAGAATAAAAACCTATAAATACAAGAGTGGGCATTTTATTTTTTTCACTTTGCGAAAACAAGAAGAGCAATTTTCTTTCAAGAGCTAGGGTTTCGAGAACTAACTCGTATGAAGAAAAATCCCAAAAACTTAAGCGCAATTGGTCCATTAGATCTACAAACCAAAGTAGAAGTGATTCATGGGTGTGAGGAACATTGTGAAGGAGCACCGTGATCGAAGGAGGAAAATCAGAGATTAGGGTTTGTGTTCTAGGGCACATGGGGCATGTGACAAAATCATCTAACAAACTTGCAAGTTAACCAGGAATGAAAGCAAAGGGTAAAATGACAACAAAAACTAATAGGAAAACCGATAGAACAATCCAAGAAGGGAAAGGGTAAAGGAAAAGGGAAGAAGAAACAAGAGGAAATTAGATATAAACAAATAATGGTATTCAAAGATGCAATACCCGAGATGGGGTTTGCTTTAGGACAAGAGTGGGAGTCCACATAAGACAGGATGATATGTGATCGACTATAATAACCGATCAAGCATAATTGTGAAGGAAATGGTGTTGGAGCTGGTGTGCCCCACAAATAAGTGAACACTTGATGGGTTACCAATCTCTGACAACATGGTCAAGGTGAAAATGACGAAGGTAGGGATTCTCCAATTTTACGAGTTTCCATATTTCGGGAAGCCCGAGCGCTTATACCAATGGCTAATGACGCTCGTACATGAAGAATTATTTTACTTGCAAGGTGTAAAATATGCATAATTCGATTAATTTCACACTTTACAAGACTAAGCTATAAAGGGGACGTGCTCATAGATGACCTCCTGGATGAGGAGGAAATTAGAGAAACCATAACATCCCAAGTATTGAAGAAGGGATCAAGATACTATGATGTCTTAGATATCAGTGATCTGATGATGAAGATGGCCGTGCACCTTTTCTCCAAGCTGAATGGACAAGAGAGGTGGACCCAGGTGAGCAAGCCCTAGCTGAATGTCTATAAAAAGGTTGCGGAAGGCACCATATACAACATCTCCCATTACATAGCAGATGATATCATAAGCATCGTGGAGAAGGGAGGAAAGATCCTTTTTGGAAACATTCTGTTGACCATTGTATTCTCAGAAATCAAGGTGTCGGATGCATCTAACAAATTCGTGTGGGAATACCCTACTGAAGACCCTTCACCTGCGGATAGATTCCAGAAATACACTTGTGAATCAATGATAGGGGTATATAAGGCACACTTAGACAAATGGTACACGCACCTTAGGAATGCATTCGGGGCTGAATGGAAAATTCCTGAGCAACTCCCCACGGTGATTGAAGGAGGAGTAGAGTTTGTGGTCTACCAACACTTCTGCATCGGAAGGTTCATTTTGGTGGATGGCAGTTGGAGTCCATGGTGTAAACTCCCATTCTCGTTTACTACCCAATTTTTCCAAGCGGGGGTAAACAGATACAAGGAATCAAATAAATTAAACCTGGAGTTGTCCACCCTTGTGAGGAGAATACATAGAGATGAGAAAGAAGTTGGTCTACCCAGAGAAGTGCACGTACGTTGAAAGGTACATGTCACAGGATGTGCACATTGTAAGGCCGTTGACCTTACCTATTGTTGGGAGAAATGCCGTGAGGATCTACCTGCACATAAGGCCAAAATTTGAAAAGGGCGCATATGTGGAGGATGAGATATCCATCCTAGATGACCCCATTGGTAGGAAGAATCCTGCACCAAAGTGTAAGGAGAGGGAAGCAGAGAAAGAACAAAGGGTGGTGGAGAAGTATAATGTAGATACTGTGGGGCCGAGTACCTACATCTAGAAGAAGAGGAGAACGGTGGTCAGGGAGAATACCCCAGAGCCTGTGAAGCCACCATCCCCTAAAGAACCCTCAAATGAAGAGAGGACAACATCCACGATTGCAGAGTTTTCTATAAATGAAGAAGAACAAGGAACTAGAGACCTGTGGTGGAGACCATCACCATAAAAGGGGAAGGGTTAACCTTCGATGAGGTGAGCACCTTGGTTGGCGATATCTATACTAAAGTGCTGGATGAATTCAGCACTTGGAGTACATGGAGGCTAACTGCGGTAAAAATTTTCCCCTTCTTCTTCTTTAAGTAGTTATCCTTCTATTCTTTCTCTCCCCTTTCTTTATTCTTTCCCCATTCTTTTCTAAGGCAAGGCCTTGCATTATTTTTTTGCATTCTATGAAAAGGTTACCGAGGGTGGAGAATAGGTGAGGTGTGGGGTAATGTTGGGACCCTAATATAGCTTCCAAATCTTAAAGGTGCGTAGGCATGCACGGCCAGAGGAAGCGCGCAAGTGAAGGCGCGCAAGGTAGAATTCGAAAAGGGTTCTTGGAGAACCAAGGATACGCACCGCGAAGCACAATTTAGGACTTAGCCATTTTCGGTCTTTTGGGAAGGACACATGAAGAACGTGTTCCGTTTGGATAAGGTTCAGTGCAACAAGGTGTCCTGGAAGGAATATACCTTGCGATAAGAAGATCCAAAAAGATAATCATGACATGGAGAGGCATGCGCCTAGGGCGACCCACACCTTGACACTTGGGGCCATATCTAAGGTTGCAGAGGAGTTTGTTAGAGCTCAGATGCCTATTTATACGCGTGCCCTTGGCAAAGAATAGAGACACAAGTGAGGTAGTGGAGCTCTGCAGAATTACTGTGAGAACTATGGGATAAAATGGGTAGATGATTCTAGGAAGGATGTAATGAGGAAATGGGGAATGAAAATTTTGTTTTGTGAGCATACATGTATAGATCTAGATATGGTGTATGACTGTGGTCTGCCACTCTGTGATGTTTTGGAGTAATACTATGAATGAATATGATAAGGTTACCACTATGTTTATATTAAGATCTCCTTCCTGTATTATCTGCATGTTTCCACTATGCTTTTGATCTTGTATAATCATGAACCTTACTTGAATGTTAAGTCTTATTGTGGATTTACAACTTCCTAGTTTGATTAATTTAGTTACACACTTTGTTACTATTATTACTGAAGGGGTGTAGAAGCCGTCTTGAGCTCTATATCTTCTTCATGTCTGTTAAATCACTAAGTCAAAATCATGAAGTATGCCTTCCACAAAACTCACATAAAAGAGAGACTCGTCTCCCTCTCGCACTCCTCGGGTGAGCGCTCAGCACCCGCTGGGTGATAGGCCGATGCGCATGAGGTTCCTTTGTCCTTGGTGGGGTGCAAAAATGACTACAGTGACACGTGTCCATGGGGCGTTGGAGATTGGATCGATGGGGAGAAATTAGGAAAAATTCCAAAGTTGGCGAAAAAGGGAAATCTCGGCTGAAGGCCCTGCCAACGAATCAAAACTTGATAGGTATCTTTAGGCGGTGCGAGGTGGAGGCACGTGGGAAATTTTTTCATTTTTCCAAAGTGTGGAAAATAGCACAATAAACTCATCCCTACGATGGCCCATGCCAATTAGAGCATGCCACGTGTCCATGTGGCTGGAAAAAATATTTAGGCGGGTCTATAGAAGGAAAAAGGTTGGTTCGAGAGCTCGAGTGATTGCAATGGAAAGGTGCCACGTTTCCTATTCAGGGAAATGGTCAGAGTCAATGGAAAATTTGAAGCCCTCCCCACCAAAGAAATAAAAATATGGCACATGGCAAATGAGCAGTGGAGCGCATCGTGCCATTGGAAAATTTTCCAATATCCAAAAAGGGCGTAAAGGGACCAGGTAAACCCAAAGACCAATCAAGACATGCCATGTGGCATCAGAGCAACGGGGGGTGGAGTTTTTTGGGGAAATTTTCAAAATTTCAATAAATGGGAAAATTTTAAACTTTCATCCCGCCAACCCATTTTTTGCCCCTTTTTTTTGCCCTAAATCTTTAGAAGGGCATAAATTTTGATCCAGAGCTCGTATTTTAGCATTCTTGGTGTCATTGGAAATCTGGTGAAATTATCTACATGATGGAGGGTTCAATTTTGTATTTTGACATAGAATTTTGGGAGAAAATTGAAGAAACGTTCCTAGCACGAAAAAAATGTAGAATTGACATTCAACCACCAAATTTAATGAAGTATGATCATTTTATTTTATCTGTAGAACAATGTACTTCTAAGTATGGGTTCATCCATGAAGCCCATCACTCTGCAGGTGAAATTTGAGGAATCTAGTTGGTGGTTTAATTCATAAATCCATTTTTCCCGTGTTTTTTTCTTTCTGTCTTTTCGCTCAACCATAAAAAGCCGATTTGGCTCGTTTGAAAAGGGTTGGACATATTATTTCTCTCTGCAAACTCTATTTTCTTCCCAGTAGGTGGATTTGTGGAGTTTCATACCTTTCATATAGACTACAAAGCATGTGTTTTTCCTCCCGGCCATTGTAATGCATTGTATTTTACCTAGGAAGGATAATGTATGTTCTTTGATTGATTTTTCCCAATCCTTTCATGTGTTTATCATTGTCTTTTGATCTCTCATTACATTCTAGCAATCTGTGCATATTTTGTGTTGTATTTCTTATGATCTGTGTAAATTTTGCAAAGCAGATGTTCACCACTCCCTTGGTGTATCACCACTTTACTTAGTTTTATTTCTTCTACATCTTTCATCTCTGTCTCCTTGGAATTTAGAGTAGGATCTAGTATTAAACCTCTACAAAGTTCATGCATACACCTGATTAGAGGAGTGAAGGAACCAACCTTTAATCTAGAGGGTCTTTTCCCAGTTTTGCAAGTCCCACACTTGGGGGAAAAGATTCAATGTTGTGTAATCACACTAGATGTCCATTATCAAACTAGAAATATGAAAAGTAACACATAGGGTGCTGCTGATTTGCACTAATAGTTTTTGCATGCACTGGTGGGACCTTAGAGGTCTTCATATTCATTGCAAAAAATTTGATGTTCTTTTTTTCTAATTTCTTGCTTGAAAAGAGCCCTGATCTGCACATCCGGTGACTCCCGAAGAAGGAAAAAAATCAACTAGTTTTAGCAGTCCAAGTTGTAAAATTCATGAGAAGGATCCACATAAGGTCAAGTGCTAGAGAAGAAGGGTTGTCTAAGTACCGTAGCTATCCCCGGGAAGAAGGCAAGAGGGGAAGAAAAATTCAAAGGTCTCCATCTCCACCAAATAGGACTCTATCAACTCCTCCGCCTAGTAGACCTTTCACCCAATCAACAAGGGTTCTCAGGCCAATCATAATGGCACAACACAACCCTTATGTCAACTTCACTGGTAGTAGCCCACTTTCTCTCAATGCACAAAATCTAGTTCTAGTTGTAGCATTGAATAACACTCCATATTTCATTGGAGAAAATCAAACCACTCCTAGTGACCATGTTAAAGACATTGCTAATGTTTGTGCAATCCATGAGATTGTTGAGATGCAAATTGCTGTCAAATTGTTGGAATCTTCATTCAAAGGGAAAGCCTTGTAATGGTTCAGAGCCTTGGGGTAGGATATATCCAAATTGGAACTATTTGTGCATAGCTCTCCATGAGAAGTTTGAAGAAAAGGAGATAATTTGTCTCTACTAGAAAAATTGACAACTATCGAGAGCTCCCAATGAGCAGCTAACAGACTTCAACTTCAGATTTCAAAGAACATGGGATAGAATCCCAGTGCTAGTAAGGCCAACAGCTGAAGGTGATTTTATATACTATCTCAAAGCTTTAAATTCTGATATTTCTATGTTAATTCAATCCATGGGAGGTACAACTATACCTGCAGCTTATAACATTGCCATTAGAGCTGAAAATTGTCTAATTCAAGCTGGTAAGTTAGCTCCTAGGCCTCCCATGCCCTTGTACCCAAACTTGGAAAGTCCAAGCACTAGTCAAGCACCTAATTTAGCTCCTATTCCCACTCCTAGAAATCAGAGTTCAAATGAAACTTCTACTTCATCCTCTAGTGCCTCAAATGAACTTCAAGAAGTCATGAAACAATTACAAAATTTAGGCAATGAGCTGGTTACACTCAAGAGATAGCAAGCCCAAAGTTTTAGACCTTCTTATCAGTCTCAAGCTCAATTAATAAGCACCCATATCAACCTAATAAGCCACCCAATCTAGCTACAAATCAAAATCAAGTAAGGCCTCCTGCCAATAGACCATTTCAGCCCTATAATCCCAATGTTGCATCTACCTCTAAAGCTTTAGTGTAAGTGCAAAATAATATAACTCAAGAGTATGAGTGGTGTTTCCCATGCAATGAACTTCACAACTAGTCTATGTGCTTCAATGATGATTTGAACCAAGCCTTAATGGTGAAAAAAACTAGAGTAGAGGGTGAAGTGAGCCAAGAAACAAACCAAAAACAAGGAACATCCCAGCAAAATACAACTCCAAATGAGACTACACTTGTGAATTGGAAAGCTGAGGACTTTTGTGGTAGGAATCAAGCAATTTCTCATAATGTAGTAGCTAACACAAGATCAAATAAGAGGAATATTGGTGAAGGGAAGTCATAAAATCCAGGTGATCCAAAACCATCCACCATTCCACAAAATGTTGGCAAGAAAAATGCAGTTCCAAATGTGCAAGGACAGCCCAAGCTACCTTCTAGACCAGCTCAAATGCCACCATTGCAGCCCATGTATAAGAAAAAAAGTGTGCAGGATAGGGAGTAGGAAAGAGATGTTTCATCCCCATTTAGCATCATTGAAAAAATGAAGAAGACAAATGTGAATATATCTATGTGGGAATCACTATCCATCCCAAGCCAAAGGGATCTCCTACAAGCTGCCATGGAGAATTGGTCAACTCCAAATCAGCAAGATCATATGCAAGAGAAGGTACTCACAAATGCTGCTCAACCTGAGGGGAAGCTTGGAGGATAGCAAGGTAAAGTATTGAAACCCCCTCCATTCTATGTTTCATTGGTCATTGGGGATAAACTAGTACACAATTATATGATTGATTCTAGGGCAAGTAGTTCAATAATGCCCAAGCAAATAGCTGATCAGCTAATTCTCAATTATGAAATCATATCCAAAGGAGTGGTGCAACTGAATGGGACAGAGTAACAACAAAGTGGGAGTAATTAAATATTTGATCCTTACTTTGCATGCATGCCCCAACGTCAGCGTGTTACAAGATGTCTCGGTGATAGATTTACCACCACTTTTTGCACTATGTTTGTCAAGGATTTCACTAGTAGAATTGGAGGCTATTTATCTACTGATTAGTCACACATGTTGTTTAGAACAAGATATGGCACTAAGGCCACAATCAGGTCTGAACCTATTGCAAACTTTCACATTGAGCCTCACACTCCAAGCCAAATCAATGCCAACTATTCAGCATTTGATCAAGAGGATTATCCAAGCACGGATGAAGCTGACACCAAAGTTAGAAGCATCCCATATTTGACTCTTGATGAATGGGCAAGCAAGGTACATGCTTTTGACCCCTATAAGGAAATAGAGGAATCTAAACTAGGAGTTTATTGCATGCATGAAGAAAATCAGACTATTCCTAGCATCACCAAGCCAGACCATAAGGATGACAATGAGGTATGGCAGCTATTTTTTGATGGATCAAGAAGTAGAAGAGGTGCAGGTGGGGAAGCTATGTTTATTTCACCTTAAGGAATTAAATATTATTTATCTTTTAGATTTCAATTTGCATGTTCTAACAACTTGCTGAATATGAAGCTTTGATACAAGGATTGCATTGGTCAAGGAAAAGAGGTATCAAAACTTACAAGTCTTTGGACAATGAGCTGATTGTTAATCAAGTTAAAGGGCAGCATGCTACCAAAAATGACCTGCTCAAGTGCTGTAATAATAGGGTGTGGGACCTCATTAAGGACTTTGAAGGCTTTGGCATCAACTACATCCCTAGGAAACAAAACCAAGTCATTTGATAGACTTGCAGCAGTTGGGGCAGCCTTTGATGTTGTGGAAAGTATCAAGGAAGACAAAGTGTAGCCTAGAATTCATGTGATTGTGAGGCCATCAGTGCCATAAAATAATGTAAGTTGGAAAGTGTTTGAAATTGACCAAAAAATCATCAATTTCTTGTGAAGAAGTTGAGTTCTCACCAAAAATCGGGAAAAGTCGAACAACAATATGGTGATCAAGTGGTACAGTGAGAACAAAAAAATTTCCAAAAGGACTTGTCACTTTGGAGTCTATTTTTAATCCTAATGATCAATTTAGGAAATAGAAAGCAAACATCCAATTCAATTGAGAATATTCAGCCCCCATCTCGGTGGGAGAAGGAAAATCAATTCAAATTGGTAAAGTGGCAACCGAGCAAGAAAGGTATGAGTTTAGGAAACTTTTCCAAGAGTTCTTGGATGTATTTTCTTGGAGCTATGAAGACTTGAGAGGTTTCAATCCCAAGCTAGCTTAGCATACAATTGAATTGGATCCAAGTGCTAAGTCCATCAGGAAAAAACAAAGGCCAGTCAATCCACACATGGAGCCTCTCATGAAAGAGGAATTGAATAAGTTAATAGAGACAACTATCATATTTCCAATCAAGCATTCTAGTTGGGTAGCAAACTTGGTTCTAGTTAGAAAGAAGAGTGGGGAAATAAGATTGTGTGTAGACTTTAGAGATTTGTATAGAGCATCCCTTAAGGATCATTATCCACTTCCATCTATGGAGCAGATTTTGTAGGTTGTTCTTTGGCTCGAGAGGGTTTCATTGCTAGATGGTTATTCAGGGTATAATCAGATCATGGTAAAGGAGGATGATCAGTTCAATCTTGCCTTCACCACTAAATGGGGAACTTATGCATATAGAAAAATGTCATTTGGGTTGTCCAATGTCGAGCTACCTTCCAAAGGGAAATGGATATGGCGTTCAAGGCATTGATCAAAAAAATGGTGTTGATATATCTAGATGATATTACTATATTTTCTAAAAGTGCAGTAGATCATCTCTTTCATTTGAGATAAGTTTTCCAAAGATGTAGAAGATTTGGGGTATCCTTGGATCCCAAGAAATCTATTTTCCTAGCTCATGAGGAAAATCTCCTAGGCCACATTATTTCCAAAGAAGGATTAGTAATTGATCCAGAGAGGGTTGAAGCAATTAAAGCACTGTCATTACCAAGTCATAAGAAGGCCCTTCAAAGTTTCTTGGGAATAATCAATTTTGTTCAGAGGTTTTTTTCAGATTTTGTAGCCTTTGTCAAGCCAATAACCATAATGTTGAAGAAAAGTATGGCTTTAAAATGGATAGCTAAAGGTAAGGAAAGTTTTGAGGCAATCAAAGAGGATATCTCACAAGCTCCAACTCTCATTAACCTAGATTTCTCCAAGGAGTTTATCCTTTATGCATTTGGAGGTGATGATATAATCTCTACAATTTTAGTACAGCAGAACAAAGAAAATGTAGAGTAGCCAATTTCCTTCTTTAGCCAAAGCTTGGAGGACTATGAGGTGAGATACTCTTTCATTGAGAAGCATGTTCTTGCAGTGATTAGGAGATTGGAGATTTAAGCATCTAGTTTCAAATAACAAGGTTCAACTACTGGTTTCTTGTGTGGGAGTTAAGAACTTCCTCCTCAACAAAGACCTAAATGAAAAATGTGCAAGGTGGATTACTCGTGTCATGAAATATGACATTGAGATCAAAGTCACCAAGCTGGTCTGAGGAAAGGGATTATGTGAATAGTTGGTCTTGATTAAATCAATGGAAGCAAGTAATGAGAAGGATGTTGTTTTGGCATTGCAACACAACCAAGAACAAAGAGGTATTCAAGAAGAGAATGATAGTGTCCTCACTCCTTGCAGGACCCAAGACATAATGCATTTCCTATAAATAGGTCTATGCTCTCTAGAGATGAACAAAACCAAGAGAAGGCACTTCAGATTGTAGGTTGTCCTATATGCACTTTTTGATAGTGTTTTGTTCAAGAAGGATGTAAATGGAGTGTTCTTTGAGATGCATTGGGACAAACCAAATTAATAGAGTGCTAGAAGAGTTCCATGGTGGATCGGTTGGGGGCCATTTTTCTCCAAGAGAGATAGCCCTCAAGATTATGAAGGTTGGCTATTATTGGCCCAAGGTATTTGGTGATTGTTATGCATGGATCAAGAGGTGTAAAAATTGTGCATTCTTCACAGGCAAGGAGATATTAGCTGCCCTTCCATTGCACCCAATTTTAGTTGACCAGCCATTCATGCAATGGGGTTTGGACTTCATTGGAGTCATTAACCCAAACTCAAGCCAAGGACACAAGTGGATTCTAACAGCAATAGATTACTTCACCAAATGGACTGAGGTAGTGGCACTTAAAGAAGTAAATGAATCTAGCATTCTAGACTTCTATGAGGGGATAGTAACCAGATTTGGTATACCTACCACTATAATATCAGATAATGCTTTGGCATTCATAGGATCAAAGGTAATTGAATGGGCTGTTAAAAATGGGATTTATCTAAGAACTTCATCAAATTATTACCCTTAAGGTAATGGCCAAGCTGAGTCTACCAACAAGAACTTGTTAAAGATCATCAAGAGGACTCTTGATGAAAATCAGAGGACTTGGCACACCAAATTGAAATCAGCCTTATGGGCTAATAGGATAACTCCCAAGAGATCCACAAGTAACTCTCCATTCAGACTTGTTTATGGAAGAGAGGCAATCTTTCCCATGTCACTTGAGTTGCCAACATTGGAACTCATGAAGCAATAGGAGTTGTTGGAGTTTGAACCCATGGAGGTTCGATATGCAGATTTGATGGAGCTCTTAGAAATAAGAGAACATGTAGCCCAAGCAATGGAGAAGGACCAAAATTTGATCAAGAGGACCTTTGATAAGAAAGCCAAGGCTAGAACCTTCCAAGTCGAGATTTAGTGTTGAAATGGGATGTAGACCGAACAAAGCCGGGAAGGAATTTGAAGTTTGATGCCATTTGGAGTGGCCCTTATATGGTCATAAAATATAAGAACAACAATGCCTTCCAATTGTATACATTGGATGGTGAAGAACCGCAGATTCAGATTAATTGAATCCATCTAAAGAATTGCTACTAGAAAGGAAGCTCTCCACCTTGTACATATTAGCTTAGATCTTCATTCCTCCAAGTGCTTGTGCACATTATTTTTTTGTAGCTTATTTTTCCATTTCCCTAAGTGCTTTGACACAAGCTTGTTGTCCCAAGATACATTTTTACGAGGCCATGTTCAGATCAAGTTTTGTTCTACTCTCACATTTTCCTTCTTAAAATTTTTCTAATGAGTTGAGAGCACCAAGCAGATTAATTTGATAACCCCATGCCCAATGGATTGCTTTAGGCAATTGGTAACTTTATCCAGCAGTAGATGACCCTCTCGGTCACCAAAATTGTTATCCAAAATAAGCCCCTTGCTCGATTTTGACTAACTTCCTTTCATTCCTTCCTTCCTTGTGCCTCAGTCAAATTTTTAACTTTTTAGGCACTCAAAATTTTCTAGAAATAGTTTCATTAGATAGAGAATCTTCTCAACTTTCCAGAAAGGTAAATTTTTCCTTCTAACTCCTTGTATTTTGCAAGTTATGGCTTAGCGGAGTTTGGGAGGAAAATTTTCCCTAGGGAGGTCCACGCCCAATTAGAGAGCACCACATGGCGGAGGAATGGCAGGGGCGGAGGTAATTTTGAAATTTTCACCAAGGTTTGGTTGGGGCATGCAAGGGAAGATTTGGGCCTAAAATCCCGCCACCCAATAGGAAGGTGACACGTGTCCATGGGGGCGCGTCGAGTTGGCTCGATGGGGAGAAGTTAGGAAAATTTCCAAAGTTGGTGAAAAAGGGAAATCTCGGCCCAAAGGCCCGCTAGTGAATCAAAACTTGAAGCGTATCCTTAGGCCAGCGGGAGGTAAAGGCATGTGAGAAATTTTTCCATTTTGCCAAAGTGTGGCAAATAGCGCAATAAACTCCACCCTACGATGGCCTGTGCCAATCAGAGCATGCCACGTGTCCATGTGGCTGGCAAAAATCTTAAGGCAGGTCCACAGAAGGAAAAAGGTTGGTTTAGACCCAAGTAAATGGAAGGGCACCACGTGTCCTGTTTGGGAAAATGGTCAGAGTCAATGGAAAATTAGAAGCCTTCCCTCGCCAGCAAATAAAAAGATGACACGTGGCAAAGGAGCGGTGGAGCGCAGGGCGCTATTGGAAAATTTTCCAAAATCCAAAAAGGGCGTAAAGGGACCAGGCATACACACACTGCCAATCAATATGTGCCACATGGCATCGAAATGACAGGGGGTGAAGTTTTTGGGGAAATTTTCCAAATTTCAAAAGATGGAAAAGTTTAAACTTTCGTCCCGCCAACCCATTTTTTCCCCGAAATCTTCAGAAGGGCATAACTTTTGATCTAAAGCTCATATTTTCATGTTCTTGGTGTCATTGGAAAGTTGGTGAAATTCTCTACATGATGGAGGGTTAAATTTTGTATTTTGATGGAGATTTTGGGAGAAAATTAAAGAAACGTCCCTGGCACTGAAAAAACACATAATTGACATTCAACCACCAAATTTAATGAAGTGTGGTCATTTTTTTTTATCTACAGAACAATGTACTTCTAAGTATGGGTTCATCCATAAATCCCATCACTCTGCAGGAAAAATTTGAGGAATCTGGTTGGTGGTTGAATTCATAGATCCATTTTGCCCACATTTTTTGCTTTTCTCTTTTTGCTAGACCATAAAAATCCGATTTGGCTCGTTTGTAAAGGGTTGAACATATTTTTCTCTCTGCAAGCTCTATTTTCTTCCTTGGTAGGTGGATTTGTGGAGTTTCATACCTTTCATACAAACTAAAGCACATTTTTTTCCTCCGGCCATTGTAATGCACCGTATTAAACTTGGGAATGATAATGTATGTTATGTGATTGATTTTTCCCAATCCTTTCATGTTTCTATCATTTTCTTTTGATCTCTCATTACATTCTAGCAATTTGTGCATATTTTGTGTTGTATTTCTTATGATCTATGTAAATTTTTAAAGAGATGTTCACCACTCCTTGGTGTATCACCACTTTACTTAGTTTTATTTCTTCTGCATCTTTCATCTCTGTCTCCTTGGAATTTAGAGTAGGATCTAGCATTAAACCTTTACAAATTTAATGCATACACCCGATCAGAGGAGTGAAGGATCCAGCCTTTAATCTGGAGGGTCTTTTCCCGCAGTTTTGTAAGTCCCACACTTGAGGGAAAAGATTCAATGTTGTGCAATCACACTAGATGTCCATTATCAAACTAGAAATTTGAGAAGTAATCCAGAGGGTACTACTGGTTTTCACTAACAATAAATATATCATGTTCATGATGAAGTTTTTTAATAAATCTAAATTGTTAATCTTTGCGAATATAACAACTGACGAAGAACAAAAGTGATTGTTAGGACAAAAAATGATGTGTTTCCTATATAAAAGAAACTAATCCATAAGGGGCCAAGGAATATGAATGCCTTTCCAAATTATAATTATAGCCTAGCGAGACACTAGTGTAGAAAATTTTTCCTATGGTAGAGTTTATTCATAGAAAAAAAATCATATTGAAAAGATACAAATGATAACAAATAAATCTAGAATTTATATAATGTATATATAAATATACATGTAGAATCTTGTATGTAATTCAAAATAGAATTGGGGTTTCGTAAATAGGTTGTCAAAATAACCAATTATATTGTGGAAGCCTCAAAGCTATGTTAATTTTTGGCATAGATTAGTGGGCTCAAAAGGAAGAAGATATTAATTATAAAATGCATATTGATTAAAATTATATTTAATAATATTATTACATATATAATGTGCTAAAATTCCAATGTGCATACCATAAAAATGATGAAGACATTACATTTGGTTAATTCTACACGAAACACGTATATAATTGGAAATAATTATCATACAATTGAATTCTTAAGATAGTTTCATATTTTTGAATTAATTTTTAACCTCATATATTTTCCTAAAATATCTAAACAGAAACCATGTAAAAAATGTAATATGCATTAATTAGCGAGGTTTCTTTTCATCATCTTGATGAACAACATTAGAATATTTTTGGTTCTCCTGACCAAAATAAAATTAAAAATAAGGTGAGTATTCCAAAAGCTCTTATTATCCTAAAAAAATGCAAGAATGAGAATGAAAAATTCAAAATGAAAATAGCCAAAGAGAGACATAGAATGGAAAAAATGGGAAAGCATTAAATAGAGATAAATACTAGAGAAAAAAGTGATTAAAATTTATTTTTTAACACACAAAAAAGTGAGTTTTCATGAAGAACAAGGCAGTTTAGCAAGGAGATAAAAAGTAACTAAAAAGCAAGGCTTTACTTCGGAGCACAATTTAGTAGGACAAAGCAAAGCTTGTGTGGATCACGATTAGACTATCTTATAAAATATAGGAACCATTCAACTCAAGAGAAACTAATAGATCCCGTAGTAAAAAAAGGTAAACTTTTACTATAAATACCTGGTTTAGTAATATTTAGGATTATTTCATGCTTTATGTTATTTTTGAAACATCCATCTGCTATCTCATTGAAACAATCATCGTGATTATTTTCACAACCTCTTTTTTAATCCTCCTTCATGTGTTTTATTTGTGTGCATCCTTTATATGCTTATTTTTTGTGCTCTTCTCTGCGAACAAGATTATAATTACATGAAAAAAAAAAGGATTTGAACACTCACCCCTGCAATCTACAGTCTACATGTATTTTTTTATTTTGTAGATGTGCTTTTCTAATTGAACGAAAAATTCAAAACCCTACTCAATATTTCTTTGAGGTATTTAATAATTTTTTTATCTCATTCCACGAAAGAAATTTCAAAAATAGAAAAGATCAGGATATGAAAATTTGAAATTTTCACTTTCCCCCTTTAAAAGCAAAAGGGCAAGCTATTGAAATTTCAAATATCCAAAAAATTACCCCATCTAAAATCAAAAGGGTGGGCTATTGAAATTTCAAATATCCAAAAAAATTCCCCCTCTAAAAGAAAAAGGGCGGGCTATTGAAATTTCAAATTTCCAAAAACTTTCCCCTCTAAAAGCAAAAGAGCAGGATATTGAAATTTCAAATATCCGAAAATGCGGGGAATTTGAATTTCCCTATTTTTATTTTTCTATGGTTTAAAAATTAAAAACTAAACATTTTTCATTTTCTATAGCCTATAATAATATAAACATAATAAAAATATATATTTTATGACATATAATTGAACCAAGCATAGAAAAAAAAATATATTAAAAAAAACAAAAGAAATAAATCCTAAACATAGTTTTGAAGATTATTAGAATAATATATAGACATTTACATACCATTATTTATCAAAATAGATTTCTACATTGTTAGATATAGTGTGTGCTTATGTAAATTAATTATCCTATCAAAATTTTCCTCATGACAAGTTTGAACAAGATATTTCAGATACATAATAAGGCTAGCGATCCAAGACTTACATTTAGTGTTACTATACAACTATTTTAAAAATAAGAAACGTTTGAGCCTAGGGTCTGATATGTCATTTCTATCAATAAGTAAAGGACCTTAGTGGGTGCTAAGCATTTTATTTGTTAAGAAACGATGTGAAATATGTCTTGAAAACATTTTCCTTGTTAAGCATTTTCTTATGGAAACTACATACTAAGCCTAGCGATCCACAACTTTACAGATAGTGTTTAAAATGAGAAGAGGTAAAGGTAGGAGCCTAGCATCTGCTAAGCTAAACCATGATTTATTATTTTATGTCTACTTTAAAAATAAGAAACTTTTGAGCCTAGGGTCTGATATGCCATTTCTATCAATAAGTAAAGGAGCTTAGCAGGCACTACACATTTTCTTTGATAGGAAATGAAGTGAAGTATGAGTTAAAAACCATGTATCTCATTGGAACTACATACCAAGGCTAGGGATCCAAAAATGTAATGATAGTGTTTAAAATGAGAAGGGGTAATGGTATGAGCCAGCAGTTGCTAAGCTAAACCGTTATTTATTATTTTATGTCTACTTTCAAAATAAGAAACTTTTGAGCCTAGGGTCTGATATGTCATTTATTTCAATAATTAGAGGATATTATGGCGCTACACATTTTTTTTTATAGGAAATGATGTGAAGTATGAGTTGAAATCCATGTATCTCTGTGGAACTACATACCAAGGCCGTGGATCCAAAAGCGTAATGATAGTATTTAAAATGGGAAGAGGTAAAGACAGAGCCTCAAGCGATCACTAAGATAAAATGTTATTTATTATTTTATGTATACTTTCAAAATAAGATAATTTTGAGCCTAAGGTATGATATGTCATTTATTTCAATAAGTAAAGGATCCTAGTGGGTGATACACATTTTATTTGATAGGAAATGAAGTGAATTATGCGTTAAAAACATGTATCTCATTGGAACCACATACCAAGGCCAGGGATCCAAAACTATAATGATAGTGTTTAAAATGAGAATAGGTAAAGGTAGGAGCCTAGCGGTTACTAAGCTAAACCATGATTTATTATTTTATGTCTACTTTCAAAATAAGAAACTTTTGAGCCTAGGGTCTAATATGTCATTTTTTTCAATAAGAAAAGGAGCTTTACGGGAACTTCACATTTTATTTGATAGGAAATGATGTGAAGTATGAGTTTAAAACCATGTATCTCATTGGAACTACATACCAAGGCTAGGGATCCAAAACTGTAATTGTAGTGTTTTAAATGAAAAGAGTTTTATGTCAATAAGTAAATGAGCTTAGTGGGCGCTAAGCATTTTTTTATTGTAAATGAGATAAAATATGAGTTGAAAACTATGTATCTTATGGGAACTACATATTAAGGCTAGCGATCCAAAACTATAAAGATAGTATTTATATTGATAAGAGGTAAAGGTAGGATCCTAGCGACCACTAATCTATACCATTCAATTCAATAGGTTATGGTGTTCCACTCAATACGTACAAAATCTTAGTAGTCGCTATGCATTTTCTCTCGTAAAAATAGATGTGAATTATATGTTACAAGCAATAAGTCTTGTGAGTACTACATAATAGATGACAACACAAGTAGTAACCCAAATTTATATACGTATGGTATTTATAATTACTATTAGTAATGGTGGGATCCTAGTGATTGCTAAACTAGAGCATGATCTTTTATTTTATCAATTTTTTCAGCTTATTAAACTGTTGAACCTAGCATCCATTATGCCCTTACTTTCGATAAGGAAAAAATGATTAGCGTTCACTAATAATTTTCTCCCACAAGATCCGATGTGAATTATGTGTTTCAAATAATATACCTTATGGGAACTACATAATTCTTGATCCCTCATGTACCTTAATCACTCTAAGAAATAACAACATAGAAAAAAATAAGAAAAAATATTGCCTACCTTTAATAATGTAGGACCCAAACAATAGGAATTTTTTTACCTACATTTAATATTGTACCTTAATCACTCTAAGAAATAACAACATATATTACTTAAATAAAGAAAACAAAAAGAGAAAAACCCTAAGTCCAAGTTCGATAAAGACATAGGGTTTTTCCTAGTCTTCCCTCTTAGCAAGAGGTTGCGGAGTTGTAGAGGATTTGCGGAAGAGGCACGGTTTGAAGGGTTAAGGAAAAATTCTACCAAATTTGGACCCATCTTAGGTTGTGGAGGTGTTCATCCATGTGACAGGAGGAGAAGTTGGAGTGGCCTCCTCATTGGCCCCTAAAATTTCTCCTTTAGGTCTTTCACTGAAGAAAATTTGGGAAGACATTATAAAGGAGACTGCAAGAGATTGGAAGGGTTTAAGGGATAATGTGAATCTCACCGTACAAAATTAGTAAGCCAAAGTTACAGTTGTTCCTAGCGTAGTTTCCTTGGTGATTAAATCCCTGAAGGAACTTGAACATGACAAGAAAAATATGAAAACATTAAACATACCAAGAACATCTCATTGGACGATGTTATTGAAATTGTGAAGGTCGTGAAGCCCCAATCCATGGATAAACATCTTGCGGGAACTGTGAAGGAGATTTTGGGTATGTGTGTTTCTATCAGGTGCACTATTGAGGGAAATGATCCCAAAGATTTACAATAATAGAACGATGAAGGATAGGTCGAGATTCCATAGGATTGATTGGAAGGAATCGATTTTATTTTGGATATGTTTTATTTATTTTTAGTGTATTAAGTATTCATTTGTTTTTGAGGTTTGATTAGGGAACAATGGCTTAAATATTTATGGGTATTTCATTGAATAAAATAGAGCACGCCAAATTTGGTTATAGTGGGTTTCGTTGCTTATTTAATGTTTGTGTATTTACTTGTTTAATGTACTATGTATTTACAGGCCTAATTTTCTTAATAGAAATGAGTTATTTTGGTAATGTTACACTGTAAATATCAGCTGGAAGCAGTAAACCAAAATAAGAAGTAATGTCAAGTAAGATATTTACTAGCTAAGCTTTTTAATATTTTATTTTCACTTTATAAGACAAAGCTCATTTCCTATGAATTTGGGGCATGAGGTTTAACTCATTGAAAAACATTCTCATAATGCAAAGGCTATAACAAGGTTGGGGTTCGGAAAGTTGGAGAATGGCCCAATCATGATGGATATATTGACGGAAAGGGGGTTATGCTGAAATTTGATGCAAAGGATTCAACTTGGATTACATAGTTTTGAGGTTTAAGGCTGATGTAAGACCATCTACAATTCCATTCCAGTGAGATTTCAAGACAATCAGATGAACTATAAACAAAATATCGATGATGATTTTTCAATTCCGGATAACATATGATGGGGGCCTAGTGACCGTTAAACTAGAGTATGATCTTTTATTTTATTGTTGTTTTAAAATTATTAAACTGTTGAGCCTAACATCCACTATTCCCTTACTTTTGATAAGGAAAAAAAATTTAGCATTCGCTAAACTTTTTCTACCACAAGATTCGATGTGAATTATGTGTTTCAAACAATATACCTTATCGGAACTACATAAGGATTGATCCCTCATGTACCTTAATCACTCTAATAAATAACAACATATATTATTTAAAACAAGAAAACAAAAGAGAACAACCCTAAGTCCAAGTACAAATAAAGACGTAGGGTTTTTCCTAGTCTTCCTTTTAACAAGAGGTTGCAAAGTTGTATAGGATTTTTCAAGAGAAGAGGCACGGTTTAAAGGGTTGAGGAAAAATGCTACCAAATTTGGACCCATCTTAGGTTGTGGAGGTGTTTATCCATGTGATATGAGGATAAGTTGGAGTGGCCTCTTCATTAGCCCCTAAAATTTGTCCTTTGGGTCTTTCACCAAAGAAAATCGGAGAAGACATTGCAAAGGAGACTACAAGAGATTGGAAGGGTTTAAGGGTTACCGTGAAGCTCACTATACAAAATCATCATGAAAAAGTTACATTTTTCCTAGCGCAGCTTCCTTGGTGATTAAATCCCTGAAGGAACCTTAACAAGACAACAAAAATATGAAAAACATTAAGCATACTAAGAACGTCTCATTGGATGGTGTTATTAAAATTGTGAAGGTCATGTTGCGTTGATCCATGGAAAAACATCTTGCAGGATCTATGGAGGAGATTCTAGGTACATTTGTTTCTATCAAGTGCACTATTAACAGCAAGGATCCCAAGGATTTACAATTAGATATCGATGAAGGAGAGGTCAAGATTCTAGAGGATTGATCGGAAGGAAGCGATTTTGTTTTGGGTATGTTTTATTGAGTTTTATTGTATTGGGTATTTGTTTGTTTTTAAGGTTTGATTAGGAACAATTGTTTAAAGATTTATGGGTATGGCATTGAATAAAAAGGAGCACGCCAAATTTTATTATAGTGGGTTTCGTTGCTTATTTAATGTTTTTCTATTTTTTGTTTAATGTACTTCGTATTTGTAGGTGTAATATCCTTAATAAAACTAGGTTATTTTTGTAATGTTAGACTGTAAATATAGGTTGGAAGCATTAAACCAAAATAATATGTAATGTCTAGGAATATATTTTTTGGATAAGGTTTGTACTAATTTATTTTCACTTTACAAGACAAATCTTGTTTCCTATGAATTTGGGGCATGATGCTTAACTCATTGAAAAAAATTCTCATAAGTGGTGGTGCAAAGGTTACAACAAGGTTGGGGTTTGCAACTTGGAAAATGGCCTAAATTTTTATGGCTATGTTGAGGAAAAGGGGGTTCTGCTGGAATTAGATGTAGAGGATTCAACTTAAATTACATAGTTTTGAAGTTTAAGGCTGATGTAAGACCATCTACAATTCCATTCTAGTGATATTTCACTACAATCAGATGAACTATAAACACAATATCGATGATGGGTTTTTTTAGTTCAAGAGAAAATATGATGGGAGCCTAGCGACCACTAAACTAGATCATGATCTTTTATTTTATCATTATTTTAAAATTATTAAACTGTTGAACCTAGTGTCCACTATGCCCTTACTTTCAATAAAGAAAAATTCTTAGCGTTCGCTAAGCATTTTCTCCCACAAGATTTGATGTGAATTATGTTTTTCAAACAATATACCTTATGGGAACTACGTAAGGCTTGATCCCTCATGTACCTTAATCACTCTAAGAAATAACAACATATATTACTTAAAAAAGAAAACAAAAGAGAACAACCCTAATTCCAAGTATAGATAAAGACGTAGGGTTTTTCCTAGTCTTCCCTTTTAACAAGAGGCCCTGAGTTGTATAGGATTTTGGAAGAGGCACGGTTCGAATGGTTGAGGAAAAATGCCACCAAATTTGGACCCATCTCAGGTTTTGGAGGTGTTTGTCTATGTGACAAGAGGAGAAGTTGGAGCAGCCTCTTCATTGGCCCCTAAAATTAGTCCTTTGGGTCTTTTACCGAAGAAAATCGAGAGAAGAAATTGCAAAGGAGAATGCAAGAGAATATAAGGGTTTGAGGGTTACCGTGAAGCTCACTGTACAAAATCATCAAGCCAAAGTTACAGTTTTTCCTAGTGTAGCTGCCTTGGTGATTAAATCCTCAAGGAACCTTAACATGACAACAAAATTATTTAAAACATTAAACATGATGATAATGTCTCGTTAGACGATGTTATTGAAATTGCGAAGGTCATGATGTGCTGATCCATGGAAAAACATCTTGCAAGATATGTGGAGGAGATTGCAGTACGTGTGTTTTTTGGCCGCACTATTGATGGCAAGGATCCCAAGGATTTACAATTAGAGATCGATGAAGGAGAGGTTGAGATTCCATAGGATTGATCAGAAGGAAGTGATTTTGTTTTGGGTATGTTTTATTGAGTTTTAGTGTATTGGGTATTTGTTTGTTTTTAATGTTTGATTAGGGAAAAATTGCTTAAATATTTATGGGTTTGACATTGAATAAAAAGGAGCACGTCAAATTTTGTTATAGTGGGTTTTGTTTCTTATTTAATGTTTTTATATTTTCTTGTTTAATGTACTTTATATTTGTAGGCCTAATTTCCTTAATAAAAATGAGTTATTTTGGTAATGTTAGACTGTAAATATCAGCTAGAAGCATTAAACCAAAATAAGAAGTAACATCTAGTAAGATATTTACTAGCTAAGGTTTGTAATAATTTATTTTCACTTTACAAGAGAAATAGAGTTTCCTATGAATTTGGGTCATGAGGATTAACTCATTGAAAAACATTATCATAACCTATGGTGCAAAGGCAACAACAAGGTTGGGCTTTCACAAGTTGGAAATGGCCCGAATCGGTGATGTCTCAGTGTTGAGGGAAAGGTGGTTCTGCTAGAATTTGATGTAGAGGAGTCAACTTAGATTACGTAATTTTGAGGTTTAAGGCTAATGTAAGACCATCTACAATTCCATTCCAATGATATTTCACTACAATATGATGAACACAATATTGATGATCGGTTTTCGATCGGAGAAATCATGATGAGATCCTAGTGACCACTAAACTAGATCATAATCATTTATTTTATCGTTGTTTTCAAATTATTAAACTGTTGAACCTAGAAGCTTACTTTACAAAATCATCAGGCCAAAGTTACAATTGTTCCTAGTGCAGTACCTTGGTGATTAAATCCTTGAAGGAAGCTTAACATGACAACAAAAAGTTGAAAACGATAAACACACCGATAATCTCTCATTGGATGATGTTATTGAAATTGTGAAGGTCATTATGTGTTGATCCATGGAAAAACATCTTGCGGGATCTGTGGAGGAGATTTTGGGTACGTGTGTTTCTAATGGGACACTATTGAAGGAAAGGATCCCAAGGATTTACAATCAGATATTGATGAAGGAGAGGTCAAGATTCTATAAGATTGATTGGAAGGAAGCGATTTTGTTTTAGGTGTGTTTTATTGAGTTTTAGTGTATTGGGTATTTGCTTTTTTAAGGTTTGATTAGGGAAAAATTTCTTAAATATTTACGGGTTTGACATTGAATAAAAAAGAGCACACCAAATTTTGTTATAGTGGGTTTCATTTCTTATTTAATGTTTTTGTATTTGTTTGTTTAATGTACTTTGTATTTGTAGGCATAATTTCCTTAATAAAACTAAGTTATTTTGGTAATGTTACACTATAAATATAAGTTGGAAGCATTAAACCAAAATAAGAAGTAACGTCTAGTAATATATTTACCGTTAAGGTTTGTAATAATTTATTTTCACTTTACAAGACAAATATAGTTTCCTATGAATTTGGGGCATGAGGCTTAACTCATTGAAAAACATTCTCATAAGTTGTGGTGCAAATGTTGCAACAAGGTTGGGGTTTGTAAGTTGGAAAATGGCCTAAATATGTTATGCCTATGTTGAGGGAAAGGGGGTTCTACCGGAATTTGATGTAGAGGAGTTGACTTGGATTACTTAATTTTGAGGTTTAAGGCTGATGTAAGACACTCTACAATTCCATTCCAATGAGATTTCACTACAATCAGATGAACACAATATCAATGATGGGTTTTTTCGTACCAGAGAAAACATGATGAGATCCTAGCAACCGCTAAACTAGAGCATGATCTTTTATTTTATTGTTGTTTTCAAATTATTAAAATGTTGAACCAAGAGTCCACTATGCCCTTACTTTTGATAAGCAAAAAATGCTTAGCATTCGCTAATCATTTTCTCCCATAACATCTTAAGTGAATTATTGGTTTCAAATAATATACCTTAAGGTAACTATGTAAGGCTTTATCCCTCTATATTGTATGAAGTGCAGATATTGTCTCCTCTAGGTACATTCCATCTAACATGATATAATTATAATCAATGAAAAAAACTAGCAATCTAAAGTTGTATGTATAGTGTTTACAATGACCATAATGGTAGGAGCCTCATAGTCAGTCAGCTAGGTCATGATTTATTATTTTATTGCAATATTCAATAAAAGAAAGCTGTCAAAAGTAAGATCCGATGTGTCATTACTTTTGATAAGTAATGAAACTAAGCGTTAGGTAAACAATTTTTTCGATACGAAACATTGTGAAGATGGCCATACTTACGTTTAGGAAAAGTGTAATCCTTCCCATTTGTTTTTTATAGCTGCTTGTGGAATTTCTCACCAAGCACTACTCTTAAAATATCATACTTAGAGTACTTATAGAAATTTAGACATAATGAATAAAGTATGTCTGATATACATATATTTCACATTGTCTTATATAAGAGAAAATGATGAGCTATCACTAGCTCCGTTAATATGATTTGTCACTCAAATAATCTCCTCAAAATACCAAACATTAGATCTTCTGACCATTATCCTTTAAACATGTTCATTAGTGTTCTTACAGGTATCTAATCCTCACTACTACAATATGATTGATATACACATAAATCACAGTCTTGTAAAACAAAAAAATACAAGATAGAACAAACTTTCTTCAAAATACCAAATATTACATCTTAATGTCCTCTCTGTTTTATCATTAAAAAAGTGTAAATGTCTTAAAAATTGTTTTAGGTTGTTATTTTATATGTTGACTAGAATTCTATCTGTCACTAAAGTGTGTATTTTTTAACGTTCCTATCATGTCATCTATATAATTTTATGGCTTGTTTGGCTCATATGTAATACTTTTAAAAGGTTAAAATGGCTTTTTATCTTTCAATGCATCATAATTTGATTTCAAACTTTTAGAAAAAATATTTTATTATCAATTTGATCCACAAAATATGAATTATCAGAACTTGATTGAATGATACATAATATGTCCCATAGAAGCTCAATGGACGTTAACCATTAAGTTAATTACTATGTTATGATACATAGTAAATAACTCTAGAAGTTGGTGTCTGTTAGGGTACTATTTAAATTCCTTAATAGAAAATGTGAGAAAAACACTTTAAAGTTCAGAAATGACCTAATTATTAATGTATTTTACTCTAAATATAGGTAAAAAAATTTCCATTGTTCGTGCTCCATTCATCCCAAAGCGGTATTGTTTGGAAGAAAAGAGATGAGGAATGGTTTATGGAACTTAATTCCCCTGAAAAATACCACGTCAACATGTTTTTTTTTATAGATGACAATCACGAGGAAGTTGGTATTGTTCTATTGTCAGAATTTATTGATTTGGGGACACCTTGTGTGTGTCCAGTGTGGAACGCTTTGACTTTGAAAACAATAATTTTCTTATTATGGATATGGATTTGAAAATTTATTTATTCAAGAAATGGGAAATGCATGCCTCGGTAAATAACGGATATTCCTATTGAAAATATGGTTGGAATTTGGGGATTCTAACAGATTATGACAAAACTACCTATTCAAATGCATAAGTCATTCAAAATGGTATATTTAGAGTATTCAGAAAATTGTATAGAAATGAGAAAATATCTTTTATTTGTCATTTTTTCATAGAAAAGGTTTTCTTTCACCTCCAAAACATGCCAAGTTGTTTACTATGCTCAAACAAACATATTTAACTAAATTGGAGATAAACCCATCTAAATCAAAATTGCATGGGTTGAAAAGGAATACTTGAATCAACTAGGGATTTTGAGGCTAGTGTAATAATAGAGACATTTGATTCTTATTATCGAGAGAATAAAAGGAGACAACAAAATGAGAGAAAAAATTATACATTATTTGAAAAATAAGCATCCAGATAATATTGTATTGACATCTCATAGCTTAATCCAATTTAATCAAAAAAATTAAATTGTATAAATCATACTACCGGCCCGTTAATTGTCTATAATGTTGGGTGAAGAGAGATGTAAAAATAAAATTTGATTCCCATATTGGGGAAAAAATGGCAAAACAGAAAAAATATCATAAGGAGTAAGAAGTTCTTACCGTCATGGCTCAGACATTATTAGACAACTATGTGATGTCATTGGAAGGAAATATACTAGATGGTGAAAGTCATAAAAAAAAATTCTTGTAAATGTGCATATCCATTCCAGCTTCCATCAACTTTATTAGATATTCCTTCAACTAATCCTTTCAATTTTGAATGTGTGGTTGCTAATTTTTACAATTTGGCTAGTGATATTACTTCCAATGTCATAATGGAGCTTCTAACAGTTATCGAACCAATGTGTTGGATTATATTATTATTATTCTAATACCAATTGGTTATTCAAAAATGTTAAGTGACATAGTACAAAGATACATGGAAAAGGTTAAAGACATTGGAGTATCAATTCTAGATGGATGTTACAGACTCTACGATAGCAACGAGATATTCAAAAGTGTGTCTTATGTACACAATATCTTGTGTGCAAAACCATGACAATAATGATGATTATAGAGAAGAGGTCACTATGGATTGGATGGAGAAACTGCCACAAAAATTGGTAACTACAAGTGAAATTTTCCTACAAGGAAACATCCATCCTTTTCTTTGTGAAAGATCGTATGAGTTATGGGCTGATATGTTCACTTGATGTTTTTC
This sequence comes from Taxus wallichiana var. yunnanensis, assembly GCA_018340775.1. NCBI lineage: Eukaryota > Viridiplantae > Streptophyta > Pinopsida > Cupressales > Taxaceae > Taxus > Taxus wallichiana. The sequence goes on from CM031242.1 coordinate 75,108,264, forward strand.
CAGTAACTTCTCTAGTACTATTGATTTACGGTGGAAGTGTCACACCATGTATTGGTGGATTCCAAACTATCTCATTATTTTTTTGTTGAGACACATAATCAAGTGATGTTTCTGAAACATTATTATTCTCATATGAAGAAAGGTTTGTCTCCGGAAACAATTTCAACAAGTGATTTTGTTTAATGATTTTTAACCTAAATATGTTACTTATACAATTATTATTCATGCAAACAACCACAAAGCTATAAAAGTTGATGTACAATTGTTTCACCATGACGCTTCACAACCAATTCAACATGGTGATTTACTTGTAATCATTTTATAAATATATTTAATGAGCTCTATCTTCAATTGCCATTGTTTTCAAGTTTTTTAGCAAAGTTATGTTTTTTATAGTTCAAATGAAAGATGTGGAGGATGATGATTGAAAAATAGGGACGGAAGCCTGATGAATTTATTAATCTCAATCAATCAACCATTACAGAGAATGGGCTGCAATATTTATAGATATTGCATATCCAAATACATATGGGAGAATAAGTTGCACAGGTGCAACCAAATGCCAGAATGAATAAGCTTCCAATAACATCCGGGAAGTAGAAATGAATAGATACAAATATATTGTTCACAACAATATAACAGTATGAAATAAAAGACAAATATGGTTGATTAACCATATAACAAAATAACAATTATTATTTAATTAATAAAATTAATTAAATAATTTAAACTATGCATAATTAATATTAGGATAATAATATTTAATCCTAACATTCCCCCTTAATTGTGCATTATTCGAAGAGATGAGGAGAGAAATGCTCTGAACAACTCGAACTTGTCACGTGCAAGTGACTTTGTTAAAATATCTGCTCGTTGTTTAGCTGTTGGACAAAATTGAAGCTGGATGTTGTGCTTCAACACATGTTCGCGTATGAAATGAACCTGAACCTCAATGTGCTTTGTTCTCTCATGAAAAACTAGATTGCGAACAAGTTTGAGAACACCTTCATTGTCTACATACATGGTAGTCGGTTTGTCCTGTGGTATTCCAAGTCCTTCTAGTATGTGAGGTAGCCAAATCACTTCACTGCATTGTCTTGTAGAGAACGATACTGGCCTGTGGAAGAGCGAGAAACAAAGTGTTGTTTCTTACTTCCCCATGATATTGGTCAGATCCCATAAAGAATACAAATCCAGAAGTGGATTTTCTATCATCAATGTTTCCGCATGATCTCGAATCCGAATATCCATCAAGAAGAAGTTTTCATTCTTCTTGTTTTCTAGACCAAGATCCACCGATCCTTTGAGATATCTCAAAATGCACTTTGCTGCTTTGCATGAACCTAGATAGATAGCTCACTGCAAAGTGATATCTGGTCTAGTGTAGGTCAGGTAAATGAGACTCCCAATCAGCTGCCGATAGAGAGTGGCACTTACCTCAGGAGATGGATCTGAACGATATAACTATAATCTGTTCTCCATAGGTGTAGCAATTGGTGTGCAATCCATCATCCTAAACTTATAGAGCGTTGTCTTGGTATATTTCATCTGAGAAAAAAATATATGATTCTCTTTCTGCCATACTTCTAGTCTAAGACAGTAGTGCATAAGCCCGAGATCTGTCATGTTGAATGATCACTTAAGATCTTTCTTCGTTTCATCAATCATCTTCACTGAACTACCAGTGATGACTAGATCATCGACATAAACTACAACAATCACCATCTCCCCCCCTTGCTTTTTGAGGTAGAGATTGGGATCGTATGGATTTCTGATGAATCCATGTTGTACGAGATGCTCATCAATCTTGATGTACCATGCCCGGGGTGCCTGTTTGAGACCATACAGAGATTTCTTGAGTTTGCATACCTTTTCTTCTTGACCAGGTACAACATATCCCTCAGGTTGAGTCATGTAGACTTCTTCTTGTAAATCTCCATTCAGGAAGGAACTTTTTACGTCCATTTGGTGAACTTTCCATCCAAACTGAGTAGCTAGAGCAAAGATCATCCTGATCATTTTGATCTTAGTTGTGGGAGAAAATGTCTCCTCATAGTCAATGCCTTCTTTTTGTGCGTACCCCTTTGCTACAAGTCTTGCTTTGCACTTGTCCACTGTCCCATCTACTTTGTACTTAGTTTTGAATATCCATCTGCATCCAATGGGTTTCTTCCCTAGTGGAAGATCAACAAGCTGCCAAGTGTTATTCTTCATCACTGATTGATATTCAGAATCCATGGCATTTTTCCAAGCTTTTGATTGTAGGGCTTCCTGGACTGTAGAGGGCTCGTCTGATTCAATAACTCTACTCATCAAAGAAAATTTAACTTCTTCTCTTACTTTACTGCGAGTCCGTGGTCCAGGGGTGGATGTATCTGGTGGAGCATCCAATCTTGCATCTCGTAATGTATTTGTACACCATTTAGGCATACGTTGAACTGTTCCCATGGGTTGTGGTTCTATCTGATCAACACCATCATCCACATCATCACTTTCATATTCTGAGGGAACATTAGCTTCAATTTTTTCAACGGGTGAAAAATCTACATCTTAAGAGTCTGGAGGAGAAGTCTCTCGCTTCCTTCTTCTCAAAAAACTCAACATCTCTACTTGTGTAGACTTTTCGGTCTTAGGATCCATCAGTCTATACCTAAGAGTCTCTTCACCGTATCCAATTAAGATGAGATTTTGTGACTTCGTATCCAATTTCTTTCATTACTGTTTGGGTATGTGCATGCTTGCTTTGCACCCAAATAATCTAAGGTGTGTAATGGATGGTTTCCTTTTTACCATGCTTCTTGTGGTGTAATTCCATCAAGAGCAGCCAGGCGCTCTGTTTAACAAATACACATTGCTTTTTTTGCTTCGCCAAAAATGTCTTTTGCAAGTCCGGAATCATCGATCATGCATCGCACCATTTCCATGATAGTATGATTTCTTCTCTCGACAACACCATTTTGTTGCGGTGTGTGTGGAGGATGCATTTGTCAATGAATCCCATGAGTTTGTAGGTAGTCTCTCGAACTCATCACCGGTGAATTCCCCCTCGATCGAAGCAGAGAGTTCTGATGTGACGACCAGTTTCTTTCTCAACTGCAACTTTGAACTTTTTGAATGTTTCAAAGGCTTCAATTTTCTTGTGAAGACAAAAAATCCACATTTTTCGTGAATAGTCGTCAACACAGAGCATGAAGTACTGGAACCATGAATGACTTGGCTGCATCGGACCGCACAGATCGGTATGAACCAGGTCAAGTTTACCATGAGCTCGAAAAGTACTCTTCTGGAATGAAACTCTGTGTTGTTTTCCTTCTAAGTAGTGAGGACACTTGTCTGTATCCTTTTGAAGAGATGGTAGCCCATGTACCATATTACACCGGCGAAGTGTTTCAAGATATTTGAAACTTACATGACCAAATCTCCTATGCCACAACTGGGCTGAGGTGGAGTTTTTAGCCACAAGTGCTTGATCGTTTTTGTGAATGAAATCAAGTTGAAACATTCGTCCCACATTTGAGGCTTTTGCAATTATTTTTGAGACTCGGATTTATCTTGAATCAAACACATTTTTGCCGGCTTGACTATCAAAGTCAATTTTCAGGTTGTGATCTAGGAGTTGACTAACCAAAAGAAGATTCTTTGTCAACCGGGGACATATAGAACATCTAATAGTCTACTGATTGCATGAACCAAGGGGTAGAGAAATGTTTCCAATCCTGAATCAGTATATGAAGAATCATCTCCCAACGAAACATGATTTTTTGATGGCGTGTCCCTCATTGAAATAAACCATCTCTCTGGGCGTTCATGTGTCGAGTGGCTCCCAAATCAACATACCAGGACGTCACTAGATGACGTGGATGGTTCACTTGATCGAGCAAAGTGAACAAGAAGTCTTCATTGTCTGATCTTGTTTCTTGTTGCTCAAAGAATATTACCTTCTTTGGTGGGGTCTTCTTTTCCAGCTCCCCTTTTTCTACCCGTGATAGTTGTTTGAATGTCCCTTGTAAGATTGTTGTTGTTGTGGTCCGAATTTCTTGATGAACCTTTCTTATAAGTGTTAAACCAACATTCTTGCAAGTCATGTCCTCTTTTGTGAATTGGACATCGCTTCTTCTGTTGATTGTCCCCATGATACTGATTCTGATGTGGGGAATTCTGATAGGATTTAGGTTTTCCTTTACCTTTTCCTTTCCATTTTTGATGTGAAGACAGTGCCTGCTCCTCTTCATCATCCTTGTTGTGCATTGCTTCCTCTTGTTGCAGTAGGTTTACTAGCTTGTCAAAACTAATTGTCGTATCTGACAAGTTTAGAGTTGTGACAAAAATGTGGTAAGAAGAAGGGAGAGCTCTCAGAACAATGGGAATGAGAGATTCATCTTTGACCTCTTCTCCTAGGGCTAGAAGTGAAGCCCTCAACTCTGCAACTCTTCTTAGGAAGGCTTCAATTTTCTCATTCTGCTTGAACTTCAATGTATGTAACTGACTCTGCAAATTGAGTATGACATTCTTGTTCTTGGCCTCATATATTGTGCTCAGCTTATCCCATGCTTCTTTTGCTGATGTGGCATCTCGAATGTGGGCTTGCACATCGTCGGACACTCCAAACAAGATGATGAGTTTTGCTTTACGATCGCTTCTATCGATCGTATCGTTGTTGTGTTGCATCAGTTGGTGATCTGGTTAGAGTACCAGTCACAACAGGCCAAATTTCTTCAAACTCAAGTTGTGTCTTTATTTTTGTCTTCCATGTAGCATAGTTGCTTCCTCTGAGCAATTGTGAATCCGGAAGAAAAAATTTGGGGGCATTGGTGCCCATTTTGTAGAGATCACTGACAGGGTTTGGCTCTTATCACTCCAGGTATTAGGTCTCCCAATCTATATACCGTCAGTCCGATATACCGAACCTTTCTATATACGCACCCTTCCGATATACCCGTCGGTACGTGGAAGAAGCTCACCCTTTCTATATACCCGGTGGTACGTGAAAGAGGCGTTAACATACGTGAAAGAATTCAATACGTGGTACCAAGACAATACTGATGGGGTCTATGTAATTATTGACACCGGCTCAAAGAAATATCCTCATACGTGCACGTAACTTTGCTATATACTTGGATAGTTTCTCAGTCCGGATTTATGTCTTGCAATCGTTCACAGACGGATGGGATGGTTCATAGTGTGTGCACTGTGACCTTATTACTCCCCGTCGATTTATAGGGATGATGCCCAGACGACGTTGTTGCAGCTATATTAGGCGTTAAGTGCAGTAGTAGTCGTGACGGCTTTACCCGTAAGCGCTTCCCAGAGGCACCGTATATACCGAATCTGCGAATGAGATCTAGGATCTCGTGAGTGTTTACAGAACCAATTTTTTTGTTTTTTATTACAATTCGCAGGCGAAACATAAAGTTTTTGATTGACTATGGCAACCTGTAAATTAGTACAATATGCAGCAGTATACAATTTACATTCAAAAAACTAGACAATTTGAATGACAGGCAAAAACTTTCGTTTTGGGGTCCTGGTGGCCTCCTGAGCCCAATACAACCCAAAATGCTAAAAATTGCAAAAAAATAGCTGAAAATGCAATTTTTAGATGCATCTTCTTTTGCAAAAAATGTCCAAAATGAAGAACCAGGCTTAATGGGAGAAAAAAATTTACCCTAAATTAGGGATTTCTCCACTAAATTTAGTTAGTTATAACTAAATTCAAAAAATCTGCTAAATTTAGCAGTTCTGTCAGAAATTCCGCCAAATGCAAAAGGTGAGTTTTTGAATGTTGTTGGTGGGATTTGACCCCCAAACCTCTCACTCCCAAGGCGCATGCACTAACCAACTTGCCCACATAGGGCGCTTGAGCTATGAAAGGAAGGAACTTGTATTTATTGATAAGTAAAATTGACTTACCTCTTTAAAAAATGTGACTTGGTTGAGAAGATGCCACGTGGCGCATGCTGGTGAAGGGCATTTTTAGGGTTCCTTTGGCTTGAAAAATAGATCTGAAGCTTTTTTTTGTTTGTTTATCTTTGTATGGCTGCCCCCTTCTTTTCTCAGCCGCTTCCACCTTTCCACGCACTGTTTGGGCCGCTCCTTCCTTGCTCTGGCCGATTCCATTTTTTTTCTTGTTTTCTTTGATCCTTGATTGATCGATCACTGTTTGTTTTGTAGGCTAAGGAGGACTGGCCGCTTACCAAACAGTGATAATGAGGTCGTTTTTGCTCAAAAAACATTTTTTTTTTTACGCAGCCTGTGAGTCAAAAAAACGTGAGGAGGACTGTTTTAAGTCTGGTTTGGCCGCTTTTTACTCTTCTTCCACCGTGTTGGGTGTGTAGGGCTGACTGAAGTCGAATCTCACCGCTTTCTATCTAACTTGTAAACTCGAAGGCAGAATGAAGTAATGGCGACGCATGCGGGTGGGACAGCTTCTCCAACTGTTGTATTCTCCAAATGAACTCTTCACTATTTTTTTATTTTCTTCTTCGTTGTGCAGCCTTTTTGATACTCTTCCACCCTTTCTCGTGTGCGAGTCTACATGGACAATGAAAAAGGTGTCTATCTCCAAATCCACGTGGATGGCAGGACCATAGAGGAGGCTAGCCGCTGGTATGATATGATATACCATATGATATGATATGAATTTGGCACAAATACCTCCAATTACAATAGCATGCTACTTGTAGCTGTCACTAAATGCACCTCTGAATTAGAGGGAGAACCCCTGGTTGGGGAATTTTTTATTTTTTTAAATATATATAGGCTCAAAGTGAATTTTACTCAGTGCTTTGGTTGCACCAATGCAAAAAAATTTGCCTTCCAAGCACCTAGAAGGAACAGGAGGATGTGGGGGAGGTAGGGATGGGGCTGGGAGTTTGCACGAGGCTGCACAGGCTCTCAAATGCTGCAAACACGTCTCCAATCTCCTCTCTCTCTGCTGCTCTCTCTTCCACACCTTTACAGGTCCAGATTCTCGCTCTGGTACCAAATGATGATTGAAAAACAGGGACGGAAGCCTGATGAATTTATTAATCTCAATCAATCAACCATTATAGAGAATGGGCTGCAATATTTATAGATATTGCATGACCCAAATACATACGGAGAATAAGTTGCAGTGCAACCAAATGCGAGAATGAATAAGCTTCCAATAACATCAGGAAGCAAAGAAATGAATAGATACAAATATATTGTTCACAACAATATAACAAAGATGAAATAAAAGACAAATATGGTTGATTAACCATATAACAAAATAAAAATTATTATTTAATTAATAAAATTAATTAAATATAAGAACTATGCATAATTAATATTAGGATAATAATATTTAATCCTAACAGAGGATGCGAGCAACTGCGGCCATGAATATGCCATTAGATTCAGGTATGTTAATCGTGTGAATTTACAAATAAAATCGCTAATAAGCCCCACAAATTTATAATACAATAAATTATTATGCAGACAACCAATAAGGCCCACAAATTTATAGGAAACAATATGATATCCATGTGTATTTTACAACAAAATTCTTTATAAGGCCCAAAAATTTATAGGAAACGATGACTAATAGACATTAATTTATATGCTTGGCTTAGGGTCGAATAATTTTTTTAAGGAAATTCATTTTTAAGTTACGATAACAATTTAAAACGAACTATATAGAGCTTTTGCAGACTCTATGCATCCACGTTCAATACATAAATGGTTTGACTAAAAAACATTACATTCATCAATATCTCACTAATTTACAACTGCATACTGTCTACAATGTTTCATTGATTCACTATTGCATACTGACTACTTACATTAAATTAACATTGTTTTGGCTTCAACATCATCATAATCGAACTACATACAGCTTGATCCATCTTGTTTGTATGTAAAGAAGCACTTGGCTAGCCTCATTAAAGGTTTTCTAGCTAAGTGTAGTTTGGCCAATGATGGCATAGCCTAGTGGTCACAAATCCTCATCAATAGCTGGGATTGTTCTCTACCAAAGGGTGGTTTAATAAATATAAGTGTATCTTAATGGCCACTAAATTTGAATTATAATATAGAGAATAATTGATATTGTACTTACCATATCACCATAGAAACCACTATGTTTATCTATTTAAGTTTTCCACAACATGAAATTGATTATGAATTGATTAATGTTTATTTCAAATACATTATGCTTGCATTTTTAATAGGAAGAAATAGATTATGAATTGATGATTGTTTATTTGAAATATCTCTTGCATCAATGGATCCAAAGAACATGTACATGCGGTGTAATCCAAGCCACAATCTCAATCAGTAACTGTTAGTTGTAAGCTAAAATGTTGTTTATTTCAATTGGTTGTAATTGATATGTAATCGACGAAAAATAAAATTTGTTTACTTCCTATAGGTAGCGATAAGAGTTATTTACTCATTTTGGATATGGAGGACCTGTTATATGGGATATAAAAATACAATAGGAAGATGTCATTCATGTTCGGTATGAAAGTTGTCAACTTGCAAGGTGGCCTGTCAGAATTTATAAAATTACTATCACCATACTATGAACTAGGATTATATTTCGACACTCTCATTTATTCTTATGTTAAAAATATATCAACAGGATTCAATAAAAAAATATCGACCATATTGAATCCAAGACTCACTTAGGGAAAGGAACATTGCAATATAGTCGAGGGAATAGCAATAAGAGACCTAGAAAAGGTTTGGAGTAGAAATAATTTTTCATACAATTTGAAAAATACTTTGTGTATTACATTAGGTGTAAAGGGAAACCCTCTTGAAAATTTTATGGTGGGTATGAAAAGAAGATGCAAATATTGTACAAAAGATAAATGGTTGATGGCCAATTTGTACAAAAAAATATCACAAATAGTGTCTCAAGAATTGAATGTGGTAGAGGGCATCAAATACTTAGAGCAAGAAAAAGCTAAATAACTATTTATCTTTTCATAATGTTGTTATGATTGTCATTGCTTAACATTGCTAATAATATATACATTCATATGTTATAATGAAATGTATTGTGTAACTCTATTCTATTATGTTGAGATTGTCGAAATATAAGTTGGGAGGATTTATATTTTCACTGATTATAAGATGAAAGTATGATTGAATAACTTTTGTGGTGAATTATTGAAAAAACTTTCCCTTGAAAATTTGTAAAATAGTATTTTTTTACATTGTTCATAAAATAAATATAAAATTTTACTATATATACTCTTCTTTAAAATATTTTTAATATAATTAATATGTATATAATCTATAAAAATTGATGGTCATATATAAAATATGCAAGTCATATGTGACAGTTATTTCAAAGATTTGCAACTATTTTATGGATAAAAATGATTAAAAAAACATCTAAATGGGCATGAAATTTAACACCACGTTTGGGATGATATTTGATCAAAAACCAAATTTGAGGGAACTTATTTTTGGAGCTTCACTAAGACAAAGCATAAATAATGCTTAGCAGATTGCTAGCCCATTTAAAACATAACCATTTTTTGTATATAACATAGCATAAATAATGATCAGTGGCAATACTATCTCTTATAAAACAAAAACATGTTATGTACATAAAATATCATATATATTGGTCAACGGTTGTTATCCCGTATAATGGATTCCAATATTTGATTTTCTGGATTCCAATATATGGGACTTTGGAGTACATATAATTCCAATATAGCTGATTTTGGATTCCAATATATGTGATTTTGGATTCCAATATATGTGCAATTTTGGAATCCGATATGTGCAATTTTGGAGTGCAGATAATTCCAATATTTGACATTTTGGAATCCAAAAATAACAATATTGGATTCTCCGATATTGAGTATATTTTTAGCTGTTGGGATTGGAATAAGTCCCAATTTAGTGAAATAAGTGTTAAAGGGCTCAGAACAAATAACTTCGTTGCGGTAGATTTTTTCCTTCCTAGCTTGATATTTATAGTTTTTTTGACCTAATTTGTCATTTCTCTCACCCTTGAGGTGTGAGATGACCGATGTGATTCTTCTATAACTGTTTATGTTGATTATTTTTATTAAATAGTCATTTTTGCCCATTTTTGCTATGTTGGGGCATGTTTTTGCTTCATGACGACTCTTTTTACTACCTTGGGCATATTTTTTCTTCCCAATGTTTTTGGCAATGTCCACACACGTTGTAATTCTTTTATATCATTTTCTTCTTAGAAAATCAAAAAATCCAAAACATTGGTAAAATTTTCAAAAAAAACCTAAAAATTCAAAAAACATCAAAATTCAAAGCATTGGTAAAACCTTCAAAATAAAAAAATGGTTAAACCTTCAAAATCCAAAAAAAAGGCAAAATTCCAAAAATTTGTAAAAATAAAAAAATCCAAAAAATTGGTAAAATTTATAAAAAACCCAAAACATGTAAAATTAAAAAAAAATCAAAAATTGGTAAAAGGCATGGATGAAGCTAAAGCTTGTATCAGACACATTGTCCTCAAACATCAAAAATTTTCCTACCAAACATCTTTGTCCGTTCCTCACTTGTTCTTACACATGACTCGTGACTCATCTAGATCTATCTCCATTAACAAAGCTAGTTTTCTTACTATGTATGTACTCCCTTGCACAAACGAGTTGCTTGGTATTGTTTTATAATGCACAATTACTTTTTCATAGGACCCATGTTTCCTCCATATATTCCTCTCACATGTATCCTTTCTTGGGGCACCATTTTTAACCCTTATCATTAACTCAAACATTTGGGAACTGAAGCTTGATAACAAAAACATTAGTGTAACTATCTTGAACATTGTTTGTTTGAGTATGTGTGTTTGTACTTGTTTTCCCTGTCAGGTTATCTTGTTTAATTTCTCATATTGCATTACGTTATGTATTTTTCATTGAGTTAGTGTTTTAGAAATGAACAAATGTTAGTATTATAGCTTTTCATGTTATTTTACACTTTTGTTGTATGTGTATATTTTAATAAGATCCGATGATGTAGATCATATGAGCAAAGTGATGAAACAAAGTTATTTATTGAATGAGCTGGATGTAAAATCTATTTCCATATTCTTCACTATCATGTCTTATCACTATCAATTTTTCTTCCAAAACACCTAGGGCAATAAGGATCATTTTTATCCCCCTCCCCCACCTTGTTTCTTCTATCCATTTCCTTCATATTTTTATTGTCGATCGACCTCTTCTATCACCCCATCAACACTTGAGGGGGCATCCTTCATTCTACTAATTTTTCTTCAAATTTTACTTGTTTATACTTTTTACTATCTTTGAAGTGGCGTTGCTTACGCCACCCCAAAGAGGGGCAAATGTAGACACCTAAAATCCACTTACGTAGTTTTATTGCTAAAATTATACTAATTATCCTCTTTCCTATCATTTTCATTATAATTAGTGATTTCCTACTAATTAACTAACGTTTCCCTCTATTTTGGTCAATTAACGACACTTCATTAATTAACTAACCTTTATCACATTTTGTATGCCAATTAACGACACTTCGTTAGTTATAATCCTCTTTGATACAAGTAATTAACTATCATTAGTTAATTAATCCTTTTAACAATGTATTTAATCAATGAACCCTTTTATTGAATAAATCCCTTTTAAAATGTTTCAAATTATATCAAATTCCTCTTAAATCACCTCCAAATAGCCTAACAAATTTATTTTATCCTATTAATTAATCCTATTTGATTAATTAAATCATCTCCAACTCCCATGAGTTTTTTTTTTTTTATTATTGGCAAATAGTTTTTTGAAAGGGACTATACCCTTGATTACAAAAGATGGCCTAGAAGCCAGGATAAGAATGAGAACCAGAGAGAAAAGGATCAGAATCCAAATGTGACAATGAAGTTCAAAGTAGCCAAAAAACAACTACTAAGACAAGACAAAACAGCAAAATTACTGCAAACAAGCAGTAAAGGGACCACAAAAAAACAGCAAAAGAACATACAAGAACAGCAAAAGCATCAACAACTACTTCTTTGCAGCTTTGTCTATGTTGGTTTTGATATTCTTCCAGGACTTGAACATACCCAAAGTAGTCATGTGGGCAGCGTCATTATAATCCAGTTGCTCAATGGCCATATTATTATAATCAACTCCCATGAGTTGATAATCACTTGTTAATTATTATTATAATCAAGGTGTCATTGTTATCAACTCCCATGAGTTGATAATCACTTGTTAATTATTATAATCAAGCTTAACAAGTCTAAATCTACTTTATCCTTTATCCCACATTCATTGGGATTCAATAATTCTCCTAAATGGAAACCTATTAAAAGAACCAAGCTCCTTCCTCTCATAACTACACCTTAATTTTTCTAGTATTATCATATAAACATATGATTAAGATCCTTTCTCCATTGATGGAATAGATTGCTCATCTTTACATCCATTTCTTCATGCTTGATTAGTAAAGGAAGATCTAAACATGGCCTTGTAGCCATTTTAGTGAGATTCTTTCATCATCTTGAAGCAACAACACAAATTTGATTTCTTATGATCTTCATAGGTTCATAGTTTTAAAGGAAATCATACATTTTAGTAGGAATGACTTGTAGTTAGATGATTTATTTCATGTTATTGCATATTATCTTTCCATTAAGCTCTAATCATGATGGTTCTATAGTAAATTTATCTTTGCTTTGAGACTACTAGGTGTTAGCCTCTTTTAATTAGCATAGTAAATTTAATATGAACACACCCTCTATATACATCATATGTCTTCCTTACTATTGGAGGATATAATTTCCCTAAAACTAGAAGTACCCCCACTCGACCTCCATTGATGTGCTCGTGATCTGTTGTTCCTCTAATCTCACTCATAAGTCTTCCACCTCGTCCATGGCCTCCAAATATTGACTCTAGAGCTCCATGTATATCTTAGACATGTTCTTTATGATACCACCCTCTCTAATTACCCACACACATGTCAAATTTTTCCTCACCTCATCTTTCTCAAAATGCAAAAACAGTATATGTGTTTGCTTCCATCACCACCGAATCAAAAAATAGGCATGCTTGAAAAGTGTATGAGCAACTCCCTCTACCCAACCTCCCACTCATAGCACATCTGGGGCACTTTGTTCATCAACATGTGTATCCTAATATATTAAATAAATCACTAATACTCATCACATGTAATCATACAATCTACATTTGTACATAATCATTGTATATATAAATCTTGACATCTATCAAATCTCAATATATATAATAAAATCTACATACATTGTGCAATAATCACCACTCCTGAAATCCTCCTCAAGGGAAGCTACCTATACTCTCATTGTTTCTCCACCACCTATTGGTCCACCTAGATGCCCTATAGCCACATCTACAATAGTTAGATATAATATCACCCATAGGTGCTCGCCCACCATATAGTATAATCCATGATATACCTCATGTCATCAACTCTACTCACCACTATATTTGGGTCTCTCTCCTTGGCTCTGGGTAATTGTAACTAAGCCTTAGTAAGCCCCAGACCTAGCTCCTACAATCCTCACTATTCATACTGATCTACACCATACATACAACTCTAAGGGCACATCATGTACAAGGCCAAACTTTCTAGACACTTACTCCTACTAAAATAGCTCTATTACCCCCGAGAACATGTCCTCTAGCCAAATGGTGTGTAAAATACACCGTAACTCTATACCATCCTCCATAGTCCCTATATGGTCTCCAAATAATAGCTCTAAGACCCATCCTATCCAAATTTTCCCTATAAGTCATTGTATCATACCACAGAACCTCGATCCCACCCATCGGGTTATAAAGATCTTTGATCAACCCTAATCTACCCTTGTTCCACCGAATAGTCACACTATAGCTATGTTATTGTACACTCACACATGCACCTATCCTACCACCATGATCCTCCTATGTGTACTTGGTACAAATCCTCGTATAAGTGTTCAAATATACATTGACTTTACACATATCATGTGTTATGATCCGCAATGATCTAGCACATATCATACATCCTATAATAAATTGACACCCCACCTCCATCCATCTACACTCTATGCCAATATAATTAAAAAAACTTCTACAACCATGGAACAAATGATCTCACAATGTCATCTAGCATAATTGATGACTTTGCACATGTTTGTTTCCCTAAAAAATATTGTCTCACACCCATCTTTTTTTTTCTATGTATCTCTTAGGTCTATCTCTTGTATTTTCTCCCCCATAACTGATAACCAAAGGATCCTATAAACATCCTCCAATGGCATTGTCATCTCTCCTTTAGGTAACCAAAATTTGCAATTATCTACACACCATCTCTTACGTATTTATGTTATTATGTGCATATTATGGGGTCTTGTATGTACCAAAATGCAAGGTACTATATCGCGGAACAAACATAATAAGTGCCCCAATGATGATACAGTCTCTTTCGCAAGGTTTTCGGGTCCTGGAAAAGAACTCCGAATATGCATTAACATCCCGCATACCCCACTTATCCACCACGTGCTTTGTTTTCCCCTTTTCCCCTCTTTTCTTGACCCTTTTCTCTTTAGTAACAAAACCGCCACCCTGACTGGGCGGCGGTCAGAACCGCCGCCTGAGCAGGTGGCGGTCTTGTAACCACCGCCCTGAGCAGGGCGGTGGTCCTTTACGCATTTTCTAGAACGTTCTTTTGATGTGACTCGCATGAAATATCAACGTTTCACCAGCTTTCCTTGCCGACTTAAGCTTGCATTTATGTTTTTGGTCCCCTGGAATAGTGTTTTTCCTTTGTTTATTGTTTAGGAGTTCAGTTTAGTTTTTATCTTTGGGTGATTGAATTCCTATAAATGCATGGCTTGTGCTCAAACAAATGGTCTGCCCCTGATTTCACTTTCATGCTCTCTTTTTCATAGCTTAGTCTGTTATTCTGTTTAGAAGCCATAGTTTTAATTCTTTGCATGCTTAGTTAGCATTGTCCAGCTATTGGTAAGCCACATATCTAGCTTGTGCAAACAGTGTTGTTGTTCTATCTAATCCATTAGAAGTAGAATAGCTTAGGAAGCCATTAAAGTTGCAGGTTTTGCTCCTCAAACAGGATAGTTTCAGGTTCTAGATGCATTATGTTGCATGATTTGCAATAGATCCCACTAGGAACTGCATAAGCCAAGCTCTGTACTCTTGTGCTATCCCTCTCCTATTCGCATTCTATTCAGTCTGTATTCTAAAGGTTGTCCCTTGTTCCAACACCTACTCCTGTTGATGCAAGCATTACATGCTTTTCTGGATCTACGTGAGCACAAAGAACGAAGAGATCATACTGAGGGGACAAGATCACACACACACCATCGGATTCACCACTGTTCTGTGGAATCCAGGTTCTAGCTTTCAAAGTTCTAGTTAGAATCATATCAAATAGAGTAGTTAATTGCTTTATTTCAGTAAATTCTATTCTCGATATTGCCAGGGAAGCTGTGGGGATTGATAGTTTCTGAGAAACTATGATTCACTCCTCACTTCTGAGGTAGGATCGAGAATCTTGCAAATAGATTAGTTATTTCATTGTTTAGAATAGATATACAAATTACACAGACAAATAGCTACACTCGGCTATTTTGTTTGTTTTAAATTATTAGTTTAGTTGTCAATTCTAAATATTTTAAATAGTTGCCTTCTTAAATTCTTATAAATCATCAAAAAATACAAAAAGAAGTCATATATGCTATAAATACATTTCGTATACTTAGAGTTCACTTTATTACAGTTTGTTTATATTATTGCGTTTATATGACAATTACGGGACCTAGGGAGCCTAGAGAATACGTTTTCGAGCCAATCATGTCTCAGCCCAATCTAATAACAGCAATAACTGATATTGACCAGAATCTTAGAATCCAAGTCTTCCAAACAACAACAGACTTCCAGCAGATCAGATCACAGTTAAGAGGATTAAACATAGAAGATGACCAAGCACATGCGTTTTGGTCAAATCAGCCAAACTACAGACTACCCTAGAAAAACATCTACATGACTGTAGAAGGGTTTGAAAGAGAACAAACATTCGGGTGTGACCCTTTAGTTCCACAACTAGACGCAGGAGACACCCTCACAGACATAGATACCGGCCTAAGAATCCAGGTTGCAAGAACACCTGTGAGGTATTCTGAGAAGATCGCACAACTGTTGATTCTAAACATAGAAACTGAGAAAGCGTATGATTATTGGATACTAGGGATTAGGACTTGATTCCACGCATGACCATAGCTGGTCCACGACAACCACAAACCTATGGTTGTGACCCACAGATCCCACAGCCCAACGAATCCATAAGAGAATTAGACATAGATACTGGCCTACGCACACTAGTATTTCAGTCTACTCCACTTCCACCTATTATCATGAACAATTATCCTTGTTGGATACAATAGCTAACAAAGCTAGAGAATTCTAGACTAGGCCAGAGAACCATCCATAGAGTTGACTATATTTACCATCCACCATATGACCTTATCCGGAGAAATACACGAAACTATACCGGGTCATTTTCCACGTATTCCACAACCCATAGATCGAATCATGCTAGAGCTTGATATTGATTGGAGCCTTCGAGCAGTCATCCTTGTTGACCGATCTATCACACCAGTCTAGGTTAGAAGGGCCTTCTTTGCCTTAGATTCACAGATTCCATTAGTGCGTGTCGAAGACATCAGACTGCCTAACTAGTCTGTCTATATACCACGCATATTCCATCCCCACCGGCTGTCTCAAAGATGACCTCGGGAGGTCGGTGCAGCATCGTAAGAGTTACTCGTAGATTCCCACGCTCGCTGCACTTTTTTCAACGTACAAAATTGGTGAAACCGACGTGAAGCAAACAAAATTAGTGAAGCTGATGTAAACTTCCTACTTTCTTGTTTAGTTCGGTTTCACAAATCACCTTCGTTCCTTCCCATTATTCTACGGGTATTCATATACCCTCAAATATGTCGGGATTCGATGAATATGGCAGACCCCTCTTGGGTCTCCAGGCATACTACACCCAATGAATAATAGGCAATCATCACCCTCGCTCTCGCATGGGGTGACAACTATTCAACTAATCAATTGTCAACACAAACCCCAAGAATCAAATATAACTCATCTTTTCAAATGGGGAGTTAGATCAACCTCCTCAAACGCAACAAACAGAGCCTTCTTGGATTGAACAATATGACGTTTACCGAGAATCTGGTTCGTCTCCTCAGATGCTACTTAGACCACAAATTAGTAGACAATTAGACCCATATCTGGTCTTAGATGATGAACGGTCAATACGTTATCCTAGGAGTGAACAACATTCTCGGGTATGTACCCACCTATAGGAGGTTTACAACTACAACCCGAGGTCTCTTTTCAAGAAAATACCTCTATGCCACTGCATATAGGAAATACTCTCGGAGAAACTTGGAAAGATAGCAATCAGTTCATGACAGGATATCACATGCCTATACAACACTAGGGTATACAACAAACGCCGCTCAAGCAAAGCACCATGACTTCACCAAATGAAGTCATTTCAACGTTAGTAGAAAAAGTGAGAGGGTTAGAACTTGCTCAAGCAAGTCAAAATTCTCCGTTCATTCAAGCAGGAAGTTCCAACCCTCCATACCACCCTAGCCAGGTAGATCTCCTCACAGGAGTAGGCACATTAGGCATGCCGCCTCACTATCCACAACAAACGCCAACAAGGCCCATCATCTCTAACACTATTCCTCCCGGTCTAGTATCAAACAATCCATTACTAGACAATATCCCGTCATACTTAAACATGTACTGCAAATCACCACAAGGAGATATGTTCTCCTCTCCCGGCCTTTTTCTCAAATGCAGGGACTTCCCTATGCCCCTGCCAATGCATACGTTGTGCCATATCAACAACCCATCCCACCACCACTCCCTCAGCAACCACCATCAATGGTTGAAACATATGCGATAGGGACTTACTTAGAATATTTAAAAGAGCCCTTAGATTTCTCCATACGAAGCGTCATGCTTCCAAGACCCCTTCCCGATTTACCCAAGTTCAAAGGCGAGGGAGATCCAAATGTGCATATCAAGGCTTACGCTATAGCCATACGAGAATTACTCCCTTGGGATGGGGTTGTTGCTAAAATATTCCCCAAAACCTTGGAAGGCATCACTCTCGACTGGTATTATAGAATACCTGAGGCCTCCATCCATTCATTTAAACATCTCGTATCAGAATTCATTAAGGCATTCGACATGAATAAACTATTGAGAACAGGAATCAGGGAATTCTTGCACATCAAACAAGAACACAACGAATCTGTCGCCCATTTCATCCAAAGGTGGCGCACAGTTCTTTATTCTTTAGCAAGTGCTCCAAACATGGATCAAATGGAACTATGTGATTTATTCCTTCATTCTCTCAGTAGAGAGGTGAAAGAAGAAGTCCAGAAGTTCCCATTAAGAACTTACGATGAAGTACTTGAGAGCGCTCTTCGAATAGACCAAGCAGTGATAGATAGTGGTCGTAAGACATATGGAGCAAATGGGAGGTTAATCATCTCTAGCCAGAACACTACAAATTATCCCACTACCACAAATGTCAACCAAGGACCTAAAATCCTTAACAAAAATCGGGGTGTAACAACGGATGGAGTAACCGACCAGCCCAAGAAGGTAAATGTTGTCAATACTCCATCACAAACAAACAACCAACGAAACAACAACTTTACCCCGACAATCAATACAGTGGATTTTAACCATCCACAACAACAACAACAACGGTGAAATCCCATACAAGGGCCAAGCCAAAACTCATTTGGTTATCAAAACCAAAGCCAGAAACAACAAATGCAAAATTTTAATCCTAATAGGCAACAGTTTGATCAGAATTTTAGGCCACAATATACACCAAACCAACAAAACAGGAATTACAATCCCAATTCTTATTGTGGTTTCCACAAAATTCGGGGTCATGATACTAGAACGTGTCGTGACTACAATAAATTCATGCAACGTTTACCAGAAGAACAAAGACAATTCTTCATGATTTGTTTTTGGCAGATCCCGTATCATCACCACCAAACACGCTAGCAGGAGCAGTTTCCCCTCAAAATGCTCCCCTCAAAATCTTTAACGATCCACTCCAAAATCATGATAATAACAGACTAAATCTAACTGGGACGAACAAGGGTGCAATCGGGAAATAATGATCACGAAGCCTCGACTTCACTAAATCCATTAGTTTCACCACGGTTGGGAAGTCAACCGAGACCCAAGATAGTCGGATTAGTAGAGTTAGACTCGAATTACCCATCAAAGTCAGAATAAGAACACGAGATTATTTCTCTCAAACAAGTCCAAATCACTCACGGAAATGGATAACATCCAAAGAAATCGAAGCAAAACCTATGGGTGCTTACGATTTAATTAATGATCTAACAAAGACCTTCTCGCACATCTCATTTTTAGATTTACTAAAGAACTTTCCTCCTCATAGAGCTGCTCTTTTAGAAGCATTAGGTCTAGGTCATCTAATTAACATCACTCCACCTCCTGAAACACAAGTAAATCATGTAGATTTTGATATCCACCCTCCAGGGCAGCTAGACAAGGATGTCAAATTCATATTTGAAATAAGTAAAATGCCCACAGATGCTGAGATCGCACGCCGAGGTGATCCAGCCTTACACTTACAAGTATGGGTTTATAATAACTATGTAAAACGGGTAATGGTTGACGATGGGGCCGCAGTTAACATAGTCCCTTTCTCTTTCCTCCAAAAACTAGGATATGGGGAAACAAACTGTTCCACCACTCGAAATACATTGAGAGGCTATGATAGCCTTAAAGCCACTTGGTAGGAACTATAATATTACCGGTCACCTTAGGACCCAAAACAATCCTAACCGAGTTTTATATTATAGATCGGGAAACTAATTATAATATGATACTTACCAACCATGGATACACCGAATGAAGGCAAACCCTTCTACGTTATTTCAAGAAGTAAGATTCTTGCATCTAGAAAGGCATTTTTAGCCAAAGGTGATCCAAAACCATTCGATTTGCACCTAGCTGATTTAAAGAAAAGACCAGTGTACACTCGGAATTTGAACTTCCAAAAACCAACTTAATAAACCTACTAATCCAAAACCAGAGGAGAATTTGGTACCTACAACAGATCTTGAAGCTATCAAAGATAGCCAAAACAACCCCAACCCCTAACGATAAAGCTAAAGAAATCGTATCGTTAGGGACTATTGCAAAAATCGTTGAGTTAATAGAACAAGATTCACCAATGTTCTTACCATTTGATTCAGTAGGTATAGGATATTCCCTAGGTGTTGGTTCCCTTCACAGAGGACCTCTCGTATGGTAGAAGTAGAGTGTGAAAGCGCAGTGATACCCCAACATCTATACTCCCGACTAGGTATTGGACTCTCCATTTCGACGGAGCTAAATGTCATTACAGCGCGGGGGCAGGTATAATTCTTACTTCACCTAAAGAGAAATTCCTCCCATTTCCCTTTAAGTTAAACTTTGAATGCACAACAACGGCGCTAAATACGAAGCCCTCCTCCTTGGCCTCACTTTAGCTAAGAGAATTGGTGTTAACAACATCGAGTCTTAGAGACTCGCAATTAGTGGCAAACAAAGTTTTTGAAGTATTCGAAACCAAAGCCAAACACTTGTAGCTTTACAAAAAAGCCGTATTAGATTTAAGCAAGGTGTTTAACTTCATGTCCATTGAAGCAATCCCGCGAGAGAAAAATCTTCTCGCCAATTCAATAGCGACTTCAACATCACGTTTTACTCCAAGCAATGAGTTAGAAGATACCCATTTCACAGTGTCCATTCGTGATGAACCATTGATAAAAACAATGACAAATCCCCTTGCAAGCGGAAGTGAATCTACCACCCTAGACCATGTCGATAATAATATGGCCACTTTGGAATACTTAAACGCCTATGCGGCACTACATCTCTCCTATCATATGCTAGATTTATCCTTAATTCCACATTCGTCTTCTTACTTCGGAAATCCCGTGATGGATCATCCCTCAAAAATGGAACCTAGCATATACGCAGTAGAAAATGGGGAGGATTTGGATTTACCTCCAGCACCACCTGAGTTCGAAGAGGGTAATGCCTCTTTGATCGAGGAGACAATCGATGTCAACATCGGGACAGAAGATGAACCAAGAATATTGAAACTAGGTTCTTCGTTAACCCCAGAAGAAGTAGAAATACATACTCAGATTCTCAAAGAACATCAGAAGGAATTTGCATTTAATTATAAGGAGATGACAGGAGTCACACCCCACATTGTGGTGCACAACCTTGTCACTAAATGCGATGCAAAGCCAATTAAACAAAAATCAAGACCCATGAAGCCCAAAGTAGCTCTCATGGTAAAAGAGGAGGTAATAAAACTCCTTCAGGTAGGATTCATCAAGCTAGTCGACTACTCCCAATGGGTATCTAATATCGTCCTCATTCTCAAGAAGAATGGGAAGATACGCATCTCGCATAGATTTTTGAGATATCAACAAAGCATGTCCTAAGGATCCATCGACATATTTCACGAATCTAATTCATAAAATCATGGAATCTTACATAGATGCTAAAACTTATAACTCCGGGCTAAAAGTTGTTATGCCAAGCGCTCAGACCAACCCGGTGCTAAGTACTGGGCCGCGATCATTCTTTAAAACGAATCTATGTAGATGAGAATACGAAGTTGTGACACTAAACCCATCACGAAATGAATACTTGAGTCACACTGTAACAGGAGGGAAGCTCCTAGGTTATATCATATCATCACGAGGGATAGATGTTGACCCAACCAAAATTTGGGCCATCCTCAAAATGGTTCCACCTTTAGATGAATCGGAATCGGTCATTTCTCGAAAGCTAGGTTCAATCCGAAGATTCATCCTGACTTGAGCTTCACTATTCATCCATTTAATAATTTACTCAAGAAAGACCATAGCATTGATTGGATCGAAGATCGCAATGAACCTTTTAACGCAGCTTAATTAAGCGTTTCTTGTTGTCACCACCTACACTAATGCCACCTAAGCTAGACCACCCATTGATTTTATACTCACGAGCTACCAATGTCTCATTAGCTTACATGTTGGCCCAAGAAGACGATGACAAAAGAGAACACGCGATTTATTTCATTAGCCGAACACTGCTCGACTATGAAACATGATATACACAAGCAGAACGAGAATGTCTCGCCATAGTCTTTGTAACCAAATGCCTAAGACACTATATGCTAAATCAAGAAACAAGGGTCGTGGTAAAAACGGACCACTTACGAACCTTCCTCACACAAGGGTCCTTGTCTAAAAAGGTTGGACGTTTTATAACCTTAATGGGAGAATTCGAATTAACATTTGTAAATCAGAAGTCAGTTAAGGGACAAATCATTGCAGATTGGTTAGCTGACAACCCATTAGATGGAGGTGATCTAGTGGATTTAAATTTTCCAGATGAGTGCGTATACTACATTGAAACCCGACCCGCTATCTCTGAGTGTCCCTGGTACGCTGATATCATTAACTATATCATGGACCATACATATCCAGAAGGAGCTACACCACAACAAAGAAGGCGGTTATGCATAATTGTAGCTAAATACGTCATTATAGAGCAAGTTCTCTATCGAAAAGCATTCGATGGAATGCTCCTAAGATGTGTCGACACGGAGGAATCCAAGAAGATTCTCCATGAATCTCATAGCAGAATATGTGGAGGCCACTTCGGTGGCCATGCCACTGCTCGAAAAATACATCGAATGGGCATTTCTGGCCCACTCTAGAACATGACGCAATAGAGTTTCAGACGCAGTGTCATAAGTGCCAAGAATTCTCCCATGAGATCCACATGCCGGCACAAGTCCTGCAACCAATCGCTACTCCACGGCCCTTTTCTACATGGGGCCTAGACTTAATAGGGAAATTCTCTCCCTCATCCACAGATGGCCATAATTTTATAATCACGGCCACTGAATATTTCACCAAATGGGTAGAGGCTATGCCTCTTACCACTGTACCTAGTTCTATAATCACCAAGTTCATTTTGAACGAAATCATTTGCAGTACGGTATCCGCAAGTCATTATCCCCCATAATGGAACTTCTTTTAAGAATGAAGAGGTTCATGAGCTATGCAATAAATTTAAAATAAGCCATCATATGGCTTCCTTATATTATCCCTAAGCCAACGGGCAGATGAAGCAAAAACAAGACATTGAAAGCCATTCTCCTTAAAATGGTGAAAGAAAACAAACGAGATTAGCATTTGAAGTTATATTCGGCCTTGTGGGCCCACCAAACCTCAATAAGAACACCAACGGGAGTAACTCCTTTCTCACTAGTATTTGGGCGAAGAAGTTCTCCCACTTGAGGTCAAAATACCTAATCTCCGCATTTCATTACAAGGGATTCGGATGAAGACGCTTATATGAGAAGCACATCTTTCTCAACTAGAAAGCCTAGATGAAACTAGGTTAGATCTTTGAGCGAGCAATGCATAGAGCTTATGCTGACCGAATGTGTTGGCAGAAGACAACAAGAAGGTCTATGAACATGATATATATGAAGGTGATCTAGTTCTAAGACTAGAAAGCCGGATCGACAAGAAGACCGCGAAGGAATATATTCTCAAAGCAATTCACTACAAACTCATGATGTTGTTGGCATAAAGCTCTTTAATCATACCTCTCCATCTTCATATATCATCGAATCATCTCGGAATCTTTTACCAAATAAAAGATAGACATGACAAAGTCTTAACGGTAACCATACCAAGATCTGCAAGTTTATTCTCACTTTGATTTCTTCTTAGGATAGGTGTCTTGCCTATGGTCCTGTTTCTAGAAGCTTCATGGTGTCACATCTATCCCATATGCATATCTTTTTGGGAATAAGCACATACCGACATTTTACTCAAGAAAACAAGTCAACAAGTAATTAAAAGTAAAATTTTAATTTTACACAATCTTTCCCCACCAACCTTCGGTGATGAGCTTGTGTCTCTTACTAGTGATGTAGGGTTGGGAAAGGATGGAAATGCCCTTACTCGCCTATACCTTTCCCACGGTGATAAACCCACACTTCTTACTAGTAGCATGGGGCAAAGTGTAGGGGTCTTCTTGACAAATAAGTACAAATGGTCATACGCAAACAATTCAAATTTTCAAACTTTGAGTCAAAAACAAATGAAACAGATGTTCAAAATCCCAAAAGAGTTAAAATCCTAAAACCTAGATTTTTGTCTACTATGTGGCCATCTACGGGTCTAAGTCTGGATAAACCACAAAGCAAGTCAGTTGCATCCAAAACTATGAAGTCACTCAAGTGGAGTTGGCTTGTAGCTTCCAATTTGGTTCCGCCAAAGCTTTGTCTGTCTTTCATCACTATCATTTCACCACATTTCATAACTTGCACCCTTCTTGGCTCTTGGTGATGAGCCCTCGCATCTTACTAGTTGCATGGAGTTAGGAGTGGGGCAAGTTAACTTCATCATATGGTTATTTTCATCACTTTGCCAAAACAAACATGAGGTATCCATATTGCTCATGTAAGCTAAAGATTCAAAATCACAATATATCTACATTATCATTTATCAAAGACATCACGAAACACAAAAAGAAAACAAGCATTTACATCATTTGTTCACCATTGCATACATTCTAAAAAGCATACAAACATACATCGTAGTATACACAAAGAAGTTGGAAATAGAAAGGGAAAACATGAGTGACAAATTTTTTTGGTCAGATTTTGATTCAAAGACAAATGCATATATATAAATAATCAATGTTTATATAAAATACCGTCATGCTCTAGGCATGGTCAAAATGCTCAAAGAGCCCGTGATACACAATAGTACAAAATACACAAGGGCCAAATGGCCTCTCAACCCCTACGCGACCCTCCGAAGGTGCACCCTCGCTAGGACTCTCGGCTACGCCGGCGCTCGAATGTAGAGGGCTCTGTGGTCCCGAGGGACAGCCACGGTCTCACCACGAGAATGGCTCCTCATAGTAGCTCGGCCATCCTGTAGCCCACTAACTCTCTGTGCATAGGGTCGACACCATCCTGGCCACGTGCCAAACAGGACCGAAGACATCGGTATGTCTACCACCGCCGAGGCGCCAACTCGAAGCGTCTACGGACAGCTCCGCGTGAGTCCTATCCATGGGGATCATCGGGAATCAGTACATACCCCGTGGATCGAGATCCCGCCACGTCAACAACAGTCTTTGTAAACAAATAAGAAAAAATGAATCGAAACCAAGCAAGAGGCTAAAAGATACAAGATAAAAACACAAAGAGAGATAGCAATTAAAACAAATCCTAAATTAAACAAACGTTAAAGAAGGAAGAAAGGATAACTTACTCGGATCACCGGGCCTCCAAGATGGGTCGCTGGGATTGCACCGCGCATGCAGATGCCACTGCCGAC
Source organism: Taxus wallichiana var. yunnanensis (assembly GCA_018340775.1). Taxonomy (NCBI): domain Eukaryota; kingdom Viridiplantae; phylum Streptophyta; class Pinopsida; order Cupressales; family Taxaceae; genus Taxus; species Taxus wallichiana. Next base: position 75,133,738 of record CM031242.1, read on the forward strand.
TGAGGGGCTACTCCTATGGTAGGGGCAACATGTCTCCCTGCAACTGACTCATCCTCTCCACCATGGCCCTGAGAGAATGCCTCCTCTGAAACTAGAGTCACCCTCTATGCACTCTCCTCAGCCCCTCTCTGCTCGCATAATGTCCCGAGTGTCATGCCACTCAGGATCACTCTCATCGATGCTGCTCCTCGACCCTCCTCCGTAAGCTCCTCGAGTCGAGTCAATATCTATGGGGTCATCGCTACTATGAGTAGGACCCGTAACAATCTGAAGTAAAGGTGCCCGAGGTGCACCAGCCTCTCCTCTAGACGAACTATCCTCCGGCTGCAATGGGAATGCCGGGAGGGATCAATGTCCAACCATGGCCTCAGGCCCCCTCGGCCTCACGAACTGATCTGTAAATTGGTGCCACTCGGGGAAGCATGCCCATATACGATAGGCCAAAATGCTGAGGAACTCTACCAAAAGGATGCACCTCCACTCGCCCCACTCGATCAATGAGCTGCCCTGTGGTGGAGCAAGAGATCAAGGTAAGAGTCTCCTCTCCCCATATGCCGGCCATAAGCCGGTACGGTGTTGCCTCCATGTCTGTAGTAGTAAGGGAGGAAACTGGCTAGTGAGGTGCTCTAAACACCGACATATCTTTCCATCTGGCTGCCCTCACAGCCCCAGGATCTACCACCTCCACGCCTCTGCCATAAGGGATAAAATGCTCATACACCCCACTCATGACTAAAGTCGGGTGGCTCAATGACTGTCCCCGTAAAACGGACCACCCAGTATAAATCATGGTAGGTGGTCCCTAATATCTCGCACCCTGTGCGTATATCCGCCGTGCCCCTCTATCTCGCGCAATGATGGGGCCCAAAGAGTATAACAATGTATCCCCTCCTTGTCCCCGATCGGCCTCAAGGCAAGGATCCCCATGATGGCCTCTTGAAGTACGGGGATAGGAAAAGAAGGAATGGATCGAACTCTCACTCCCTTCTTCAACCTCGTGGAGATAATCGCATCTCCCATATATGCTACCCACTGTGCAATTTTTTCCCCGTGAGCTCGCTGTCTCTAATATAAGTATCCTCCCGATGATCGGGACCCCAAAATATAGTAGACATCCTCGAGTGTGATGGTCCACTCACCACGGACCCCTGGCAGTCGGAAGGTGTTCCGATCTGCATCCCAGTAAGAGAATAAGTCACAAAGGATGTGACTAGATGGTGCAACATGAGGCACACGCGATATACGTAGTATACCAGCCCTCGAAGTGTGTCCTCCTCATCCCGTGAGAGGGCATCCAAGACTCCCGAGAGCCAATCACACTCTCTCTCTACTCCATCTAATATACTCCTCTCTCTCGCCTACATACACCCAAAAACACACAAAACAGAGCAAGTTAATATCTCGAACAATACCAAGAAGGTCATAAAAATGCGTAGAAGTGCAAAAAAATACAAAATCTCAAATATAAGTTCTTTTAACATTCATGAGAACCACCACCCGAGCAAGGAGGTGGTTTTGTAACCGCCGCCTTAAAGGCAATGGTCGTGTAACCGCCGCCCCGAACAGGGTGGTCGTGTAACCACCACCCTAAACGGGCGCGGTCATGCAACCGCCGCCCAGCAGTGGCGGCGGTCGTGGTCCGAAAACCCATGCGGGTTTTTAATCTTAAAAAGCCTAAAACAAGCAAAAAATGACCATTTGACCTAAAAATGGAGCCTACCTAGTAGGCGGCCCCCTAGTGGACCTTTTGAAACTAATATTTTCAAAAATAACCCCCCCATTACAACAAATTTAGCATTTCAAATTTAAAGGGGGAAAAACACAAAATTGAAGAAAACCAACCTATGATCTAGTAGGGTGGTGTTCCACGCATGGAGGCATGATCATGATCTCGCTGCAGACGTTTTGACTATACTCACGCAAGAAACCGTCGCCGTGGGTCCTAGAGCTCAAAAACAACCAATTCAACTCGTGCAAATGAATAGGAAAATGGGCCCACTTTCATATATATAGCACCCTGATTCGTTTTAAAAGACTTTTTCGAAGGTTTGAAGCGCTGATGGAGGTAAGTCCCTATCCCCACACGAATGGTACATTCTCATTCCCTATTATTTTAGCATTTATTTTCCAAATTATTGTATCTATCTGCACTTGAGTTCTCCTTTCGTTTTGCAGATAGCGGGAATTTTGGATGGCGTAATTTCAACACACGGACGTGTAAGGTATAACTTCTAACTTCCCATTTTGGGACTGCCATACTCGGACCCACCGTTTTATGCCTCTTCATGGCTAAAACACTTCTCCGAGGGGGCAATATGTACGTACCCAAAATTGTAAGGTACTGTACTACGGAACAACGTAATAAGTGCCCCAATGATGATACAGGTCTCTTCGCAAGGTGTTCGGGGTCCAGAAAAGCTCTCCGAATATGCGTTAACATCCCGCATACCCCGCTTACCCCCGCGTGCTTTGTTTTCCCCTTTTCCCTCTTTTCTTGCCCCTTTTCTCTTTAGTAACGAAACCGCCGCCCGAACAGGGTGGCGGTCCTGTAACCGCCGCCCTGAGCAGGGCGGCGGTCCTTTACGCATTTTCCAGAACATTCTTTTGACACGACTCACGTGAAATATCAATGTTTCACCAGCTTTCCTTGCCGACTTAAGCTTGCATTTATGTTTTTGGTCCCCTGGAATAGTGTTTTTCCTTTGTTTATTGTTTAGGAGTTCAGTTTGGTTTTGATCTTTGGGTGATTGAATTCCTATAAATGCATGGCTTGTGCTCAAACAAATGGTCTGCCCCTAATTTCACTTTCATGCTCTCTCTTTTTCATAGCTTTTCTATTATTCTATTTAGAAGCCATAGTTTTAATTCTTTCATGCTTAGTTAGCATTGTCCACCTATTGGTAAGCCACATATCTAGCTTCAGTGCAAAATGTTGTTGTTGTTCTATCTAATCCATTAGAAGTAGAATAGCTTAGGAAGTCATTAAAGTTACAAGTTTTACTCCTCAAACAGGATAGTTTGAGTTCGGACGCATTATGTTGCATGATTTGCAATAGATCCCGCTAGAACCGCCTAAGCCAAGCTCTGTACTCTTGCACTATCCCTCTCCTATTCGCGTTCTATTCAGTCTGTATTCTAAAGGTTGTCCCTTGTTCCAACACCTACTCCTATTGATGCAAGCATTACACGCTTTTCTGGATCTACGTGAGCACAAAGAACGAAGAGATCATACTGAGGGGACAAGATCACACACACACCATCGGATTCGCCATTGTTCTGCGGAATCCAGGTTCTAGCTTTCAAAGTTCTAGTTAGAATCATATCAAATAGAGTAGTTAATCGCTTTATTTCAGTAAATTCTATTCTCGATATTGCCAGGGAAGCTGTGGGGATTGATAGTTTCTGAGAAACTATGATTCACTCCTCACTTCTGAGGTAGGATCGAGAATCTTGCAAATAGATTAGTTATTTCATTGTTTAGAATAGATATACAAATTACACAGACAAATAGCTACACTCGGCTATTTTGTTTGTTTTAAATTATTAGTTTAGTTGTCAATTCTAAATATTTTAAATAGTTGCCTTCTTAAATTCTTATAAATCATCAAAAAATACAAAAAGAAGTCATATATGCTATAAATACATTTCGTATACTTAGAGTTCACTTTATTACAGTTTGTTTATATTATTGCGTTTGTATGACAATTACGGGACCTAGGGAGCCCAGAGAATACGTTTTCGAGCCAATCGTGTCTCAGCCCAATCTCATAACAGCAATAACTGATATTGACCAGAATCTTAGAATCCAAGTCTTCCAAACAACAACAGACTTCCAACAGATTAGATCTCAGTTAAGAGGATTAAACATAGAAGACGACCAAGCACATACGTTTTGGTCAAATCAGCCAAACTATAGACTACCCTAGAAAAACATCTACATGACTGTAGAAGGGTTTGAAAGAGAACAAACATTCGGGTGTGACCCTTTAGTTCCACAACCAGACGCAGGAGACACCCTCATAGACATAGATACCGGCCTAAGAATCTAGGTTGCAAGAACACCTGTGAGGTATTCTGAGAAGATCGCACAACTGTTGATTCTAAACATAGAAGCTGAGAAAGCGTATGATTATTGGATACTAGGGATTAGGACTTGATTCCACGCATGACCATAGCTGGTCCACGATAACCACAAACCTATGGTTGTGACCCATGATCCCACAGCCCAACGAATCCACAAAGAGAATTAGACATAGATACTTGGCCTACGCACACTGGTATTTCAGTCTACTCCACTTCCACCTATTATCATCGAACAATTATCTCGCGATACAAAGAGCCTAACAAAGCTAGAGAATTCTGGACTAGGCCGAGAGAACCGTCCATGAGTTGACTATATTTACCATCAACCATATGACCTTATCCAGAGAAATACACGAAACTATACCTGGGTCATTTTCCACGTATTCCACAACCCATAGATCGAATCATGCCGAGCTCGATATTGATTGGAGCCTTTGAGCAGTCATCCTCATCGACCAATCTATCACACCGTCTAGGTTAGAAGGTCCTTCTTTGCCTTATATTCACATATTCCATTAGTTTGTGTCGAAGACATCAAAACCGCCTAACTATTCGTCTATATACCACGATATTCCATCCCCACCGACCTGTCTCTGCACAACCTCGGAAGGTCGGTACACGGAAGAGTTACCCGTAGGTTCCCACACTTGCTTGTCACTTTTGGTGTCATGCATGTACCTCCCCCAATTAATTATTTTTCCACATCTCGATGAGGTCAAAGACATCCCAATCCTCCTCCAATCCCAATGTTAGCAATGTAGACAAATGTTGACCCCATGGAACTCCCTCAATTGTATCTTGTTGCACAACACAAAAAAGATAGAAAATCATAGCATTATTACTCATCAAATGATCCAAAATCAATGTACAAACTACCAGAAGTCCTAGACACAAGATCCCAACTCATTGGACACTAGCACATAGAACTGAGACACTAGGACTTAGATCTAAGTGGTCCTATCCAAATGATAGAACCTCCCCACTAAGATCGTCTTGGAAAGGAGTGCCCGAAAAAATTTAAATCACAAAAATATGAAAATTGAATTAAAATGCATAATTTTTCGTAATATAACATATAAAACTCATCACTTACCAAGCTATTGTTCATCCGTGTAAAAATGACCTCTATCACCCTCTCGAACCTAGTCGGGATGGCCTTTCCTGCACATGGCATTTTTCTCACTCACGGTTTAAATCACAATTCTCAAGGTTACAAATGAATTTCCTTTTGAATTTTCCACCATAATATTTATATTAAAATATTACTATCAATAGTTACCATATTTCATATACTATTATTCACAACTAATTCATATTTACCATTTCTTTCATATCTTTAATATCATTTATCTCTTTCTCACGTCATTGTAGCATTGGAAAAATATTTATGATTTCTTCCATATTTTATATTCCTTATATTTCCTACTTAGGATTATCTATGATATTCTCATATTTCACTCGGTACTATATTACTCCTATATTGATTCTACATTTCTCTAAAAGGAATTTTACTAACTTTATTTTGGATAAAGGCTCGATGATCGGCCTCTCCCCTCTTCTCCAAAATGGGGGAAATATTTGGGGTAGCATATTATACCTCCTTTGAAAATCCAAGTATTTTTTTGAAGAGTGATACCCAAATATCCTATATTCCAAGTAATTAAAGAAAATATTCAAATCATATGAAGGTTGTGATCCTAAATTCAAATTTCTAATCTATTTCAAGTAGCAATGAGTCCACATTTTCAAAGATTCTCTAAAATATTTCTCTCAAATGACCTAAACTATGGGAAAATAAATTTCTAATACAATCAAATTCAATAAAATTCCACTATTCTAAATAAATACTAGCAGCTTGGAAATTCTATTCCAAGTACCAATTTTTATCATAAATGGCCTAACTTAGGATCTAATCCAATATATCAAGCATTTTTATTCCAATTTAATAATAAGTTACACCATTACATCATAGAGTGGGGAAATGAGACATCATTACCTTTCCTATACTACTCTACAGGATTTCAAGGACATAGTAGACAAGTTGCAAAATGGGTTCATATTGTCATCTGTAGCGATAGAGCGCGTTTTCAAAAAAGTTGTTAGTACCCAAATTTGTTCTCCTTTTCAGTCTGAGAAGCATCGAAGATATGGCATGAAGCTTGAAGTTAGATAGATCATGATGTGTGTCATTTTGTAGCCAGGGAGGTGATCTAACTGGCACTCATATTTGTGGAGAGATGGATAGCACTTTGAAAGGATTTTGATCTAATCCTCACTATTTTAGGTTGTGCCTTTCAACCAAGGTAAGAGAACCTATATTGTAACCCCCAAATGGTGAAGGAGATGAAGATATCCCTCAATTTATGTAAATAGTATGAAAATTCCTTGGGAAAATATGATCAACACTCCAAATCTGACTTTCACAAGTTGTCACTCCTAGATCATGGAGATATTTTCACTGCAAGGCAAGGGTTACTAAAGACATTGTATAATCCTGATTTTCCTTGTGAATTTTGGTAGATGGGTTAGATCCTTTTGTTGACACACAATGCAATGCAAGGGTAGTATGTGTATGATTACTTTGTTTGAATGAATTTTTTGGTGGGGTGTTGACAAGACAAACTGGGATATATCAGATCTTTGACCACCTCTACAATACTTGAACAACTATTAGATAAAATGCTTCAAATAATCAGGATATTCTTTCAACCAGAAGAGGGATAAATGGAAGCCCAAGTTGCACTCTTCACACAATCTTTGAGAATTCACCACAAAATCTTGAAGAAAAGAACTCAATTAAACATAAAACTCCTTGATCAAACCATGCCTAAGGTACCCCTAAAGGCTTACAACCAATCTCTGTGATTAAGGAAGGTAAAGTGATTTTAATTGTTTTTATCTCTTTATCAAATGAAGGCTCTTCTGAACATGAGATTGCAAATGCCACTAAACTATCAACAAGAAATGGAGATTATGTGTGATTTCTAAAGACTTTCAATGCAAGATTGCAACAAGAACAATGAAAACTATTTACAGGCATTTAAAAATGATAATCAGACATCATATTGCCCAAGAAAACATAGATTAACTCAAAATCTTGTTAGATTCATCAGCAGGGAGAGTTTCATGAACAATCTCAAAGCTGTGTGATGGCTATACACTTGTAACCAACTCACATACATGAAAATCCAACATAGAAGAAATTATTTTGGTTCTTTGGTGGGTTTCTCAAAAAAATGAGCCTTCTCTTAGAATTTGCTCATGATTTTCAACTTCCCAACCCCTTTGCATGTCTCCAAACATGAATTATATATCTCTTTCCACGTTTGATCCTTCTTTCCCAAGAAAATAATATGCCAAGGGATCAATTCTGTTACAACAATTCTTTATGATTCAATGAAAATGACATCAAACAGAAAAACACTCGCAAGTTGCCAAGTGTGCCCAAAAATATTAAATCATTACAAATATCTAGATCATTATCCATCCTAGAGGCATGTTTTTCATCATTGAGGCATGCAAACACCTTTTACTCATCATTTTCACCTTTTTACTTTTCCAAATTACCTCTGCAACTTTTGATTTTTTCATTTCACGTTTTTTCTTGGGCTGGGGCAAAAATTACTTCAAAAACATCTCAAATCAAATAAATAAGCCATGAAAGTGATGTTAATGATCCTGGAAGGCCAAGACGACACAAAATCACTATAAATTTGATGAATTTTGATGCAAAAATAGTGATTCCAAGCTTCCTGGAGCTCCCATAGTGGTTAAAACAAATGGATGCACAACAACCATCGATCTTATCCATCTTTTAATCCTATCCCTCCATGTGGAAGATAGGGACTTAGAAATAAGCTTGAGTTACCTTTTTAAATTTTGGATAAGGCTGGACACGTGGTAAAAAATGATTGGAAATCAATTTGGGCTTACTTTTTTCCTTTTTGACATTTTTGAAAAAATGGAAAACTTGAATTTTTTCTCCACCTCTCTACCTTTGAATTTTGGAGTTGACACATGGCACATGGTGGGTCCCATTGGGATCACACTTCAATTCTACGCATTTTGACCTTTTTTAGAAAATTGGAAAATATTCACTTTTTCCCCACAGGCCTACACCTTCGATTTCTCTCTCACCACATGTCACCTTGTGATTTGTTATGGGCAGCGCTCCATATTTTTATATTACACCTCTTTTTCAAAAGGGAAAAAATTCTCTCCTACCTGTGCCAACCCTGTTGACCCACCTTGTCCTCTCGCCATGTGTCGCTCATTGATTTATTTGTAGGCTAGCACTTAAAATTTTGATTTTAAGCCTTCTTTGAAAATTGGAAAAATTTCTCTCCTGCCTTTGCTGGCCCGTCGACCCACTCTGCCCACCTTTGACCCTTAAAATGTGACACATGTCTCACTTGGATTGGAGCGGAGCCTTTTTTCATTTTTACCTTTTAGATAACAAAGGAAAAAATTCATAAAATTTTCCTTCGGCCCCTTCTTCCACCTTTTGCCTTTTTTGACACATGTCCTTTTCTGATTTTTTATGGAGAATTGGCCAAAAATTTCATTTTAACTCCCCTTTTTTCTAAGGGAAAATTTTCAATTTTCCTTCTGCCAGGCCACCGACCCGCTCAAAATTGATGCCACGTGTTCATCATCTGATTGGAGTGGGGGAAAAACTAATTTTGAAACTTTAGAAAAATAGAGCTAAAAAACTCTAAGTCCCCCATCAACCCGCTCCTCCCGATTGGCTACGGGGTTTGGGCCAATTTTTACTTTTAAAATTTTTGTAAAATAAGTTCTAAAAACCCTATAGGAACCTGACCACCCACCATCCCCCTGCCAATCAGAACATGCCACATAGGCAAATTTGGAAAAAACGGGTCCCTGGGCCCGAAAATGCCCCATTACCAAAAAGGTGAAAAATGAAAAGGTACAACACTTCCCCGCCTTTCCTCAACCAATGAAAACCCGCCACATTGTCAATACCTTCTGAGGATGAATTTGATGGGAAAATGACACCCGTCTGATCAAAATGTAAAAAAATTTAGGGATGCCCTAGAATTCAATTTTTTCACCAAGGATGGTAGATTTTTCGATTTTGAATCAACTAAAGCATGATTTCCAAACATTTTCAACCTTGGGATAGGATTTTCAATTGCACATAAGTATGATTTGATCAATTTTTATTTTTCCATGATCTGGCAAAGGGAAAAATGACATAGCCCACAAAATTGGAAAAACTAGGGCACAAAAAAGGGCAAACTTGGATTATTCCTTCAAATTAGGGAAAAACAACAAGCTTGTTAGCATTTTTAAAGCATTTCAATTTGGAGGGGAAGAATTACAGAACATCAAATCAAAGGATAAAATATTTTTTGAGTAGATATAGATTTGAAAATTTTAGGGCAATATGGTGCAAGCTCAAAAATGGCACCAACATCGGCTCTTGCTTAGGGATGGGCACTCCCAATGAGTGCCACAAGGAAAAAATGTAGACCAAGTGCCAAAATAATCCATTGGGCAAAGGAGTCATGAGCCAAAATCACCAAAAACAAGTGAGAACACGATAACAAGGTTGCCACATAGCAAGGCAAACCACAAACTAACAAAACAACAAAAACAAAGCAAAAAAAAAAGACTATACAACTATACAATTGGTGCATACCTCAGATTTGGGGATTAATCCAAGAAATGCTTCAAATGTCTGCCATTAACAGGTAGCTCTAACAATTCCCCATCTAATTCCTTGAGAAAGAAGGTATGTTCACCAATTCTGATATCAATGGCATAAGGGCCCATCCATAATGCATCAAATTTGCCATGCTTTCCCTTGTCTTCATGCCTACTATCCCACAACAAAACCAGATCTCCAACATTGAAGGCTCTAGGAGTGACCTTCTTGTCAAACAATCTCTTCAATTTTCCCTAAATCTGACATGCCTTTGATGGGATGTTGTTCTCTCCTCATCAAGCTCAATAATCTTATTGATCCTTAATTCATATAGGCCAAGCTCTTGATCTTCCAACTGTTGGGAAAATTGAAATGAAGATAGTTGCAGGTGCAAGGGCAGAAAATCCTAAGTTCCATACACCAATTCAAATGGTATTTTACTAGTAATTCTTTTAGGAGTTATCATATCAGCCCAAACTATAAATTTCAATTGTTCACCCCATTTCTTCTTGTTTTGCTCCAAGGTTCTTCTAATGATCTTCAAAAAATTCTTATTACTAGACTCATCTTGTCCATTCCCTTGGGGGTTATAGTTTGAATAATAATTCATATTGATTCCATATTCATTGCACATTTCCATTAAAGGTTTGGCTCTAAAGCACATGGCATTATCAGCTACAATCTTGATTGGGACTCCAAATCTGCATATGATTTGATTCAACAAGAAGTCCATAACTATTTGGTGTGTTGTTTTCTTGGTGGGGATTGCCTCCACCCACTTTGTAAAATAATTAGTGGCTACAAGGATCCACTTATGGCCAGCACTAGAAGGATTTGAAATCTCACCAATGAAGTCCATCCCCCATTGCTTGAAAGGATCTTCAATTGATATAGGCTGCAAAGGAAGGGAGCCTGAAGCTTTCAGTCTTCCAGAGAAATGTTGGCAACTATCACATTTTCTAACCAACTGGGTTGCATCTTTGAAGAGAGTAGGCCACCAATAACTAGCTCTCAAAATATTATGTGTTGTTACTCTTCTAGCAAAGTGTCCTCCACAAACTCCCCCATGGAAATTAGCAACTATCTTGGGAGCTTCATCTTCAGTTATGCATTTCAAGATGACACCTTTAGGGTTCTTCCAAGCCATCCCAAGGTCTATGATAATATATTTTTAAGAATCCAGCTTGAGGGATCTTTTCTTATTTTTATTTAAATGATCAGGACATCAAAGGTGTCTGAGGTAAAATATTATATCCTTGTACCACTCAGAACTTACCAATTTCCCAAGAACATCTACCCTTTCTTCCTCTAGCTTATTCACTTCTACATTCTACAAGTTGCTCTCAGCCATGAGCTTAGCAAGGCCCAAACCTCTTACTAACTTTTTGGTTTGGATGTCCATATCATACTCCTATAGTTTATTAACCCACCTACATCTCTTGCTTCAAATATCCATTTCTGATAAGATGTCTTTTACCATGGTGTGGGCAACATAAGCAACAACCTTTGAACTTAAAATATAAGGCCTGAAAACCTTTGTTTCTTTCACTAAGGCAAATGCTTGTTTCTCCATGATTGTATACTTTAGCTCAGCTTCTTGTAAAGCCTTACTAAAGAAGGCAATAGGCCTCTCAGCCCCATTCTCATCCTTTTGCAGCAAAATAGAAGCAATGGTATACTTAGAGGCAAAGGAAAAGATTTGGAAAGGCCTCTTATAGTTTGGGGCTGCTAAATAGGTGTATGTTTAAGTGCATCCTTAATTCCTTCCAAATCTTGAATGGCAACCTCCTCCCACCTGATAACTTGGTCCTTCTTTAGCATGCTTGTGATAGGAAGAGCTAACTCAGAAAAATTGGACACAAACCTTCAAATGAAATTGATTTTCCCAAAGAAAGATTAGATGCCCTTCTTTTTTTTTGGAATTGACACCTTGCTGATTGCTTCCACTCTCTCGTGGTCTATCATAACACCATCTTTAGACACAATATGTCCCAAAGAAAGCTTGGTCTTTTTTGTACACCAAAATGACACTTCTTTGGATTAAGATAAATGCCATACTCCCTACATCTGATCAGCATCTTCTCCAAGTGCTGCAAATGATCACCTCTCTGTCTTGAAAAAATAGTCACATCATCTTGGTAAAGCGCAACAAAGTTATTGATGTAACCAGCAAAAGGACCATCCATTTCTCTTTGAAAAGTGGCACCAACATTCATCAAACCAAATGGCATCCTAATAAAAATATATGTTCCCAAGGAGCATTGAATGTTGTCTTAAGTGTTTCTAATGCTTTGACAACCACTTGATTGTAGCTAGAGAAACCATCTAAGGTAGAAAGTAACTCGAGACCATGTCACAAGCTGCAACATATTTTCCATATTTGGCAAGGGATAGTTTTCTTTCATGGATGATTTCTTTAGATTTCTAAAATCCACACAAAGTCATATGTCTCCATTCTTCTGTCTAACTTGCACAAGGTTTACAACCCATGATGAATACCTTGTGGGATAAATGATCCCTCCCTCCTTGAGTTTCTTAAATTCATCTTGCATTTTCATGGAGAGGAGTGGATTAATTGGCCCTTTTCTTTTGTTTGAATGGTTTGACATTTGTTTCAAGAGGGATATCATGCTGAAATAAGTCTTCTCTATATGCTTTCAGCTCTGAATATGACCATGCAAGATAGTCCTGGCATTTTTTAAAATTGAACATAAGACTGTTTCTCCTCTTTGTTTAGACTGCTGCCCAACCAAACTTTTCTTGGTTTTTCCTTTGTTCCCAAGTCATGCTCTTCCACATCCCTTGAGGTAGACATGTTTCTATTGATGATTCAATTAGCATTGTTAACATTACACTCAAGGGCAACAAGGCCTCTAAGAATGGTGTTAATTTTCAATTGGATAATATCTTTTCTAAACAAAGTCTCTCTTCCTTTAGTCATACACACCATTGGTTCCCAATCAATATGTTGATCTAAAAATTCACCTTGATTTTGCAAGAACCTTTGCACTTGAGAATCATCATCAAACACTTGTCAATGTTTCACATTATCAGGGACAGTTGGCCTAGTTAGCACTTCAATGTTGTATTCACAATAAGGTGAAATGGTGCAATTTCCAAATCTAGAACCCAGCACTGCCAACTTGTCAGCAACAACATTGAGACCTCTGTCATGATACACAATGTTAAAGGAATCAAACATTTCAATTAGATCCCAAACTGCATGCTTATCATTGTTTCACACGATGATTTTTTGTAGCATACAATTTTCTTATTTGTTTGAAAACCATCTCTGAGTCTCCTTTTGCAACAATATATTTCACTCCATACTTCCAAGAAATTATCAACCCTAACAACAATTCCTCATACTTGGAAATGTTTTTAGTGCATTCAAAATTAAGTTTGAAATAAAAAGCAAACTCTTCCAAACTAGGAGAAAGCATAACTATACCAGCACCATTCCCAAATTTGGAGCAAGCTCCATCAAATAACAATGTCCATAGAGAACCTACCATATCAAGGCACTTTGATTTATCCATCTTATTTTCTTTTCCATCATCAAAACCAATGAAATTATCAGTATCTACATCAGTAAATAATACTTCATAAGTAGCATTGTTTGGGTCCTCAATTAGGTGCAACATCTTCTTCTCACCATAAAGTTTAACAAGGCTGCCCTCAATTGGAATGGTGGTAAAAAACATGTCCATATGAATGTTGCCACTAATACTTGCAGCCCATTTTCTTGACAAAAGCATACCCCATTTGGCAGGGCAGTCAACAATTACAACATCAAGTTTCAAATTCTTACTTGGATAGGCTGCAAGTTGCACTACCAAACCCTTCACACAACTAGCCACCGGTACTTCCCTTGAGTCCATGTCGAGTACACTTCCCATAGGTAGCTTTCACTTCAATATCTAACTCATTCATGACTTCTAGAGGCATGACATTACATGATGCACCGAGAATCAAACATACAATTGTGAAGTAGCCTATCTTTTATGATCAAAGTTGTGAATAATGGATCAACATTCAATTGGGAATCAACTAAAGATGTCCCCAAATACACCTCGGGTGTCTCTCCAAGTCATTGTTAGGAATTTCATAAGATTTCACTACATCAACTTCAAGAGCATGAGGGGGAAGAAAGATTTGTACCCATTTGATGCAATCCCAAAATTTGATTGTCCTAGCACTAATTACCTCTATTGATGTTGCTGCTTGTTGTGAATTTTAAGAACAACCCACCATGAAAATATCATCATCAGTACCATCATCATTACTAACTTCACCTTCTTATTGGTCTGCTTCACATGGAGGATGGGGCAGAAAACACCTATCACACCAATCAATATCAACAACTTCTTCAACAACAACAACCCTAGTAGTTAAGGGATCATGTAACACTCTTCCTTCACATGCTTGAGGATGTCTATTTGCAAATCCAATAGGCCCTTTACATTTATCATCAAATCTCTTCTCATTCCTATGGTGATTTCTAAATCTATCTTGTGCTTGTTGCCTAGGTTGGCCTTGTGAAGTTTTCCCAATTCCCTTCTCAGCTCTTGCCAACTTGTATGAGATTTATTTGACAGCCCCTGCCAAATTTTTCACAACCTCTTCTAAATCAACACCTTTGCTAGCTTGAGGTTTTTCAGGGTTTATAAATTTTACGCCATCTCTCTTGAGAGGTTTCCCAACAGCCTTGATATTATTTTCAATTTGAAGTGCCATGGTGGAAGCATGTCTTAGATTGGTAGTGTTCTTGTCTCTTTGGTGATAGATTGCCTTTTTTATCAAATGCATCTACATATTTGATTAAATAAGATTCATCACAAGGCCTCAAACCAACAGGAATCCTTCTCAAAGTTTTGTTAAACCTTGTTTTGAAGTCATGGACTGATTCATTAGGGTTCTTCTTGATATTCTCAAACTCAGACAAAGAAATATAGGATCAATCTTGTCACCATAGTGCAACCTAAATGCATTTTCATTTCATTCCATGAATCAATAGAATTATCAAGTAGAGCCTTGTACCAAACCCTAACATCCTCTTCTAGTGTATGAATTAACAATTTGACATACACATCCTCAAACTCTATCTCAAAATATTCCATCATATTATCAAAAAGTTCAAGATGTTGATCACAAGTAATAGCATTGTTACCTTGAAACTTTGGTAACATATTTCTCACATCCATTGGGACAGATTTGGGTAACCATCCATTCTTCTAAAATTTATAGGACCAAAGGTGTTAACAATAAATGGAGGTCTAGGCTAAGCCATATTGTTTAGTGGAGGTGATCTTGGAGGTGAAACAAGATGATGAGGAGTGAGAGGTATTTGGGGAATGGGAAGGAAAACTTCAAAATAGATCTTTGTTAAGGGCTCTCCTTTTTATGATCTCTAGAAAATTTAGAAAATACGGGAGAGCAGATTTAGGAGCAATCCTTTCAAATACACAAGAAGGTCCCTCATCGATGGGAATTCAAATCAATAATAGGATTATCCGAATCAGATCCACTTGAAGAAGAGTTGCAGTCCTCAATAACAGGTGCTCACTTTCAAACTCAACAATAGGGATATCTTTTCTTGTAGTCAAGTCTCCAATAACCTTACACACTTTTCTTCCCTCCAATATTGAATTTCTTGAATCTGTAAACAAATTCTTAGTTGATTCCTTGATGAAGAGAGATCTTCTTCCTGCAGTTTCATATATTTGAGCAACAAATTATAAATGACAGAAAGGTAAGAAAACTGGTATTTTCAAGATCAAATCAGCATGGAGTCACCACTAAGTAATTTCACCTTAATTGTGTAAGAATGCACTAAAATAATCTGTCAAATGTTTGCTAGTACTAAAAACTTTTGCAGCAATTTATAAATCAGACCTTCTTCTTCTTAAATCAATCAATCACAATGCACCCAAAGTGTATGAACTGCTAGGAAATGGAAAAAGGGAAAACAAAACTTGAAACCCTTGTTTAAAACTTGCAGATCTAAAGCATAGAATGATATTTTAACAATGTAGCAGCTCAAATACTTGAATACACAAATGCTCAAACTCTTCAAACACTTTAAAAACACCAAGAAATTCCAAGAATTCCTGGCAAAGTGGCACCAAAAAGGTGTTGGTACCCAAATTTGTTCTCCTTTTCAGTCTGAGTAGCATCAAAGATATGGCATGAAGCTTGAAGTCAGATAGATCATGATGTGTTTCATTTGTAGCTAGGGAGGTGATCTAATTGGCACTTAGATTTGTGGAGAGATGGATAGCACTTTGAAAGTATTTTGATCTAATCCTCACTATTTTAGGTTGTGTCTTTCAACCAAGGTAAGAGAACCTATATTGTAACCCCAAAATGGTGAAGGAGATGAATATATCCCTCAATTTATGTAAATAGTATGAAAAGGCCTTGGGAAAATATGATCAACACTCCAAATCTGACTTTCACAAGTTGTCACTCCCAGATCATGGAGATATTTTCAATGCAAGGCAAGGGTTACTGAAGACATTGTATAATCTGATTTGCCTTGTGCATTTTTGTAGATGGGTTAGATCCTTTTTGACACACAATGCAATGCAAGGGTAGTATGGGTATGATTAGTTTTTTTGAATGAATTTTTTTGGTGGGGTGTTGACAAGACAAACTGGGATATATCAGATCTTTGACAACCTCTACAATACTTGAACAACTATCAGATAAAATGCTTCAAATAATCAGGATATTATTTCAACCAGAAGAGGCATAAATGGAAGCCCAAGTTGCACTCTTCACACAATATTTGAGAATTCACCACAAAATCTTGAAGTAAAGAACTCAATTAAACACAAAAATCCTTGATCAAACCATGCCTAAGGTACCCCCAAAGGCTTACAAGCAATCTCTGCAGTCAAGGAAGGTAAAGTGATTTTAATTTTTTTTATCTCTTTATCAAATGAAGGCTCTTCTGAACATGAGATTGCAAATGCCACTAAACTATCAACAAGAAATTTAAATTTGTGTGATTTCGAAGACTTTCAATGCAAGATTGCAACAAGAACAATGAAAACTATTTGCAGACATTTAAAAATGATAATGAGACATCATATTGCCCGGAAAACATAGATTAACTCAAAATCTCGTTAGATTCATTAGTAGGGGAGAGTTTCATGAACAATCTCGGAGCATGTGTGATGGCTATACACTTGTAACCAACTCACATACATGAAAATCCAACACGTAAGAAATTATTCGGTTCTTTGGTGGGTTTTTCAGAAAAATGAGCTTTCTCTTAGAATGTGCTCATGATTTTCAACTTCCCAACCCCTTTGCATGTCTCCAAATATGCATTATATATCTCTTGCCATGTTTGATCCTTCTTTCCCAAGAAAATAATATGCTAAAGGATCAATTTCATTATAACAATTCTTTCATGATTCAATGAAAATGGAATCAAACAAAAAAACACTCGTAGGTTACTGGGTGTGCCCAAAAAGATTAAATCAAGTACAAATATCGGGATCATTATCCTTCCAAGAGGCATGTTTTTCATCATTGATGCATGCAAACACCTTATACTCATCATTTTCACCTTTTTACCTTTTCAAATTACCTCTGTAACTTTTGATTATGTCATTTCACATTTTTGCTCAAATTAGGGCAAAAATTACTTCAAAAACATCTCAAATCAAAGAATTCATCCATGAAATTGATGCCAACAATCTTGGAAGGCCAAGATGACATAAAATCACTATAAATTTGATGAATTTTGATGCAAAAATAGTGATTCCAAGCTTCTGGAGCTCTCATGGCAAGTCAAAACAAATGTATGCACTGTGATCATCGATCTTATCCATATTTTAATCCTAACCCTCCATGTGGAAGATGCAGACTTAGAAATAAGCTTGAGTTACCTTTTCAAATTTTGGATAAGGCCGGACACGTGGCAAAAAATGATTGGAAATCAATTCAAGCTTACCTTTTGCCTTTTTGACATTTTTGAAAAAATGGAAAAATTGACTTTTTCTCCACCTCTCCACCTTTAAATTTTGGATTTGACACGTGGCACATGGTAGGTCCCATTGGGATTGAACTTCAATTCTACCCATTTTGACCTTTTTTGGAAAATCTAGAAAATTTTCACTTTTTGCCCCGGCCCGTACCTCCGATTACTCCCTCGTCACATGTTGCCTTATGATTTATTGCGGGACAGCGCTCCACATTTTGATTTTACGCATTTTTTACAAAAGGGAAAAAATTCTCTCCTACCTCCACCGACCCACCTTGTCCTCTGCCACATATCACTCATTGATTTGTTTATGGGCCAGCGCTTAAAATTTTGATTTTAAGCCTTCTTTCAAAAATTGGAAAAATTTCTCTCTTGCCTCCACCGGCCCACCGACCCGCTCTTCCCCTTTGACCCTTAAAATGTGACACGTGTCTCACCTGGATTGGAGCAGAGCCATTTTTCATTTTTCACCTTTTAGACAACAAAGGCAAAAAGTCATAAAATTTTCCTTCGGCCCCTTCTTCCGCCTTTTGCCTTTTTGGACATGTGTCCTTTCCTGATTTGTTGCGGAGATTCGGCCCAAAATTTCATTTTAACTCCCTTTTTTGCTAAGGGAAAATTTTCAATTTTCCTTCTCTTTGGGCCGCCGACCCACTCAAAATTGATGCCACATGTCCTTCTCTGATTGGAGTGGGGAAAAACTAATTTTGAAACTTTAGAAAAATAGAGCTAAAAACTCTAAGTCCCCCATCGGCTCGCTCCTCCCTTTTTGGTCTTTTAGGACACGTGTCCACTCCCGATCGGGTCATGCGGGGTTTGGGCATATTTTTTACTTTTAAAATTTTTGCAAAATAAGGTCTAAAAACCCTAAGGGAACCCAACCACCCACCATCCCCCCTGCCAATCAGAACATGCCATGTAGGCAAATTTTGAAAAAATGGGTCCCTGGGCCCGAAAATGCCCATTGCCAAAAAAGGTGAAAAATGAAAAGTTACAACACTTCCCCGCCTTTCCTTAGCCAATGAAAACCCACCACATTACCAATACCTTATGAGAATGAATTTAATGGGAAAATGATGTCCGTCTGACTGTCAAAACGTAAAAACTTCCAGGGATGCCCTAGAATTCAATTTTTTCACCAAGGATGGCAGATTTTTCAATTCTGAATCAACTGAAGCATGATTTCTGAACATTTTCGACCTTGGGATAGGATTTTCAATTGCACACAAGTATTATTTGATCAATTTTGTTTTTTCCATGATCTGGCAAAGGGAAAAACAACATAGCCTACAAGATTGGAAAAACGAGGACACGAAAAGGGAAAAATTGGATTATCCCTTCAAATTAGGGGAAAAAACAAGTTTGTGAGAATTTTTAAAGCATCTCAACTAGAGGGGAAGAATTACAGACCATCAAATCAAAGGATAAAACATTGTTGAGTAGATATAGATTTGAAAATTTTAGGGCAACATGGTGCAAGCTCAAAAATGGCACCAACAAAAGCGTCATAGTTAGAAGGTGAAATGGCCACTTTCCCAACATTTTTAACTAGCTTAAGGACATTTAAATCCTTAGTCTATCATTAGGATGCTCAAATCCTTATTTTAGCGATGAGGACACTCAAATCCTTACTTTATATGTTGATTCGGGAACTAATCCCTCCTTGATCTCAAGCTTTGAATTCTCCTATATCTCCTTGGAAATTTCATATCCAATATCTCTTCTTTAAAAACAATGGTCACCCCACATGGATCAAATAATTGGTCTATGGTTCAAAGTCTGCTGTGTTTTTTACTATCGATAAGTTCTACCTACAACTCTTTTGGCTCACTCTAGCAACATTTCTCTTTTATCCTTTATACTACTTGAATTTCATCCAAAAATCATAAATGGGGAAATATAGTCACTAAAATATGCACTTATTACTATTATATTACACCTCTACCATTTTGTTATATGCATTATTTATAAGTTTTGAAACTAGGCATTAGTGACACCTATTTGGTCTTTTTCTTGTTTTGTTTAGATCATTTATGTAATTTGTCTGGTATTTGCATCTTTTTGGTCGAGTAACGTGGATCCTTGTTCCGATCTTTTAATTTTTTATTTTCTTTTTGTAGGATAGTACATCCCGGATATGATAGTAATTCTCAAGAACCAATGTCTTTACGGGAACTTTTTTCATATTTGCTTTTTTATCCTTTGTCGGTTTATTTTGGATTTGGGTCTTTTCTTATCCTCTTTTCATGACCTAGGTTGGCTTTTGGTGTCACTATGTGAAAAAATTAAAACAAATAATTCATATATAAACACAACCTAATAAATATTCTAAGGGGAAATTGGAATATAATTTTCTATATCTACCACATACAATGAGTAACACAAGGCACTGCATTTTGGGTTGTATTATTCATTGCATAAGGTGAAGCTATTCTGAATTCCATACCACACATTCTTTCATTAAGAAAAATTAGTCTTAGCCCATTATTCTTTTTAATACTAACACTAGGGTATCCTAGCTCAAGTGACACAATTTCAATCACACACCACAAGAACTAAATGGAGTATGAAATGTAGTGTAGTGCTTAGTAACAAGATCACATCAAGGTGACCACTTTGGGGTCAGTGTGAATCTCTCAATTTTATTTTTCATTCAATATAATGTGAACTTGAGTCTTTTTCAGTTATATAGGGTTTTTTTTATAGGTATAGGTATGATAAAGCGGGAGTGCAATGAACCTGGCGTGATCTACGAAGAGATCATAATGATAAGACATGACACGAAAGAACCATATACATATATGTCTTGAGGACATTATCTCCTAGAAAATACATCAACATCCAAGAGTCGTGTCCTCTCGAGGCACTCCTATCCTTGAATTTTTCATATGCTAGATTTAGAATCGAGCTTGCACATCCTTGACTACTCTTTTTCATATCATTCACCTATCCAAAACTAGTCCGGACCTATGGTGGAAAGCTAAGTCATTCTCAAAACCCTATCTATCTTTTCCTTTTATTTCCTTTGCATGACCTTTCTTGAAATAATTTATATCTATTTAATCTATAGTGACCTTATAGTAGATTTAATTTCATTAAATCGGTGATGTCATCACATGTGGGAAATAGATTCGGTGTATATACTCCTTATTTTTTATAAAACACACCAAAAAATCACTTTTTATACATGAAGGCACTTATAACTCACATTATGTCACACTTTTTAATACTTTGAGTCTTAGATCTTACTATATGCATTTGGGTCACCATAGAGAGTTAGGATTGGAGATATTCTTATTGATTTTTTCCCTTCTCCACCCATAGTAGTTATCTCTCAATGTTGTTTTATTTTGGGAGGATGTGTAACACACATTCTATAGGTAAGTATTCTAACTATTCTTAGTATTTTATCTTGCACATGTATGTTGTATGTTGGTAATTCATTGTTATAGACTAGAGTAGATGTATATTTTCTTTGATTTATTGCTTTGTCTTATTATATTATGCCCCTTGGATTTATCCACCCCTTGATTACTTTAATTATGAATCCTATTAGGATACCTATATTTATCTTAGATATAGGCCTTGGAAACCTATAACGCTCCAAGGTTAGGGTCGATATTCTCTAGAATTACAACACTAACACTACTTAAGAACCTTTTTATCTACATTGTGTGTCTAGAATTATATTTGATCCCTACATTTGAGAACTTGGTTGGGAACCTTTCAATATCCTTTCATACGCATCCTTTTTCTCATGTTGTATTTACCTTATAAATCAATATTAGAATTTTTTTACACCTAGTTTAGAATTAAGGTATCTTTTTGTTCAAATTCCTCACTTAAGTCTAACTTTTATCGGCATCCTCAATCACCTACTTCACCTACCCACACAAAGTAATATTAAACCATTGATGTACTCCAAAATTTTCCACATTTTATTAATATATTTATTATATCACCCCACAAGGATCGATATACATTGAATATATCCTCTTTAACATTAGACTTGGTTGCAATATATTTTGTTTCTTCTAAATCCTTATGAAAAGATATCAATTTCAGTTTAAATTTATCTAATTTATTTTGATAATATTATTTAGAGCCATTTCTTTAGTTAATTATTCTCTATATCATTGCATATCATTCATCTTATCCTATAGCTCACGTGGATAAACCAAATTTTATATGCAGGATAAAAACAATTTGTCCAAAATGGATATCTTACTCCTTCTGCTTTCCTCTATGTTGACCTTCAACTTGTCAACCTTTATTCAACCTATTTTTTTGTTTAACTTCATTTTTTTATGATTCATATAACTCATTGTTAATTATTTTTGATACATTGATCTTGTCCATAATTTCAAATCCTTCCATCTTAATTGAAACAGTTACACACGATAGTCAAATGATAACATGTGATCCTCTATTTCATAACTTTGGCATGACTATCAAATATTCCATGGATCATTTTTTTATTAAAATTACCCCATAATATGGTAACAAAAGGATATGAAGTGACCAATAGCGCCATCACCTAGTTCTATGTATTCTTATTCTATTTTACTTTATTTGTATATTTAGCTCTATAATCAATGTTTTGGGAATATTTTTGGTTGACTACAAAGTGATGGGGAGATTTGATATTTTTGGTCTATGAAACCTAAAGCTATTATTTTTGGAATTTTTTTGCACTTCTAAGGGAGTAAAAGGGATATTGTTTCCAATAGAGGACACCAACTATCATGTGTTCAATATATGAAAACTATGTGTATTAATTTGAGGTATAGGTTCAAAAATGGTGGTGATTTAAGTGAATATGGAAGTAGTGTTTGTATGGGATACAAAAGTAGTGGACATAGTGTGACTCTTGGGATTAAATTCAACCCTAAATGGATCAATTTCAACTTTTTTCATTTTCTCCTTTTCTCATTTTCCACACCCTTTGTACACTCAACTTTAACCATGTGGTGACGTCCACCATTAGGTGGTGAAATTCCTTTTGAATAATTAGAATCCATCATATTAGAAAGAGAGAATGAAGGTTAAGGGTTACGGGTTGAAAGATCCTACCAAATTTTAAAATTTAGTGTCAAAATATTTGATTTATATAAACTCATCATGAGCATAATCTTTGAATCCAATACCAAATGTGTCTCATTTCCTCCTACATGTTACTTTTATTGGTAGTTATATTCCTTCCCCATTTTTCCCTAATACACCACCTAGACATCTTATCACCTTTATAGCTATATCTACCCCCGTGGTATATTCTTTTTGTTTACTCTCATCCATAGTATATGTGTTTGTGTAGGTTTGAGACTCCCTAGTAACCCCACCTTTACATACTTTGATTTTTGAATTTTAAATATGTTTTTCCATAGGTTTTATTCATTCCATAAATTATAAAATTTATAATCCTCGTCAATGTCACAAAATCTAATTTATTTTGAGATCTCCCTCCTCATTATACAAAAGGATTTTCTTTTCTTGTTGCCCAGGTTTCCTCTCGAAGATAAATATTTAGTTTAGCATGGATTTTTGTGGAGGGATTATCCACCTTTGCATTTCTATTTTTATACCTCTTATGAATCACAATTCTTTACATTTCACTTAAAATTTTCCCCAATATGTGGAGAACTTATCAATAGAAAAAAATTTATTGTTTCCTTCACATCTTCCCAAAACTCTTACTTTTTAATCACCTCTAATAAGGGTTATACTTCATGGTACATTTTTTAACAAAAATTTTATTGTAGATAAATTTTTATTCATCACTCAAGATGGATCATACTTCCAATAGACGTCCACTTTAACAAAAATAGAACTCAAAATATTGTTAGTAATATTGAATGCCTTCCTATAAAATGTGAACCCTCCACAAGAGAAATTGAAATAAGGAAATATAGAATTATTTTCAACTCCATTATAGTATGCTTTGTATAATGCTATGTAGACTTATTTCTAATATCATTAAATCATGTGCTATCTAAAATTCCCATCTTCCTTATATATTATAAAGAAAAACCCTCTCGTAACATACATTGACAATTTGAATGGTTTAAGTTTTGCACTAATTTTTTTACCATAGTGTATTCTTCCATTAAAAACCAATCCACTAGTTGAATATATGTTCCCAATTGGATGTAAATTTTTCAACTTTGTAACATTTTATTCGTGTAACTACCTATAATGGCTACATAAAATAGAGTGAAAAAATAATCCATGAACTAGATGTAATAACTCGTAGCATCATTCATCTTTATCTTACACAACCAATCAATTATTGGAAATAAAATTTTGTTGTCAAAATCTTGAAAGTGTTTGATCTTAAGATGATTAGTTTTAAGCAATGTACAAAACCTCCATATAAGAAAAATAAACATGTATTGAATATGAATGTATTAGATTTGTCAATTAAATTTGAGTCCAAGTGATTTATGAATAGAGTCGAAAAAATTTCTTATAATAGTTGTAATAATCCATATCTTCTCTAAATTGGATTCCATAAACCATTTCTTATACATAATCATATGTTAAATCATCACTATCTAATCTAAAAACAATTGAAAACATAGATATCATCTCCTAAACCCAACCTTTGAATATTTGGTAATCATAGGGAGCATGACACAGTGACCCTGGTACCTTTCTATCTTCTCGTGATTTTTAATAAGAAGCAAGACTTTTCAGTTTTTGCTACATGGTACATACTCTCTAGAAACTTGTTCTAGCCTTACCGACATATTTTCCAAACCCCATTCCCATGTTTCCATAATCCCTAACAATTTTTCAATTTCTTCATCTTTTTCCTCTATAAAATATAATTCTTCCCTTCACTATCAAGTTGTCTTTTCCTAACTATTGTTCAAATTGTCGAGTCGTAATTACTAGCACATGATCTAATGAATTCAAGGGAAGAGAGTTTTTCATTGAACATATTTTTTTCTAACCCTCTCTTCCATCCCTTTTCTTGAATTACTATCAATTCCAAATAATACTATTATAATAAGAATATTCATTAATCTTGTTAGGTGATTTCACCAAGAATGGGTCATGCATATCAAATTATTCCTCAATAAACCTAGATTTATTAAAAGATCCTTTTAAATATAAATGAAATTTCAGTTCTTTTTGTCTTATCTTGTTACCAATATCCCTCCTTGAACTAGTACTTGTAAGAGGTTGAGGAATTTTCAAATGATTTTTTTTTCCCTTACTTATACCTCTTTAAGTATTAAACATGTTGACTATAGTTTCTAAATTAAATTAATCTATGAATAATGCTATAAAAATTGAAATATATATATAAGTTTCTAAATTTTAAACTAAGGAATGACATGGTTTTGAAATTCTTCCAATTTTCAATATTACCGATATCTAGCTTCAAGTGATGAGCTAAAAATGATGGATGGAATCAATATGTTTTAGGTTGTAGCTTATAGAGAACTTTAAAAATCAATCAATAGTTTACAAAAACTAAAAATGAAATCTTTAAATACTTGAAAACCCTTTCATTTTGAACTAAAATACTATATTATTCATAATCAAGATCGTCATTTTCCGTTCAATATTTGGTAGAGACTTATTAAATGAGGGAAACATTATATTGATTAGTGGGAATTTTAGGAAATGTGTTCACTTTTATAATTACATGTGTCACTTATTAATAAATCTACTATACATGTTACATTAATTTCAATTGTCCTCTTTAAAAGTAGGGATTTACTTTCCATTGTTATCATTAACTTCAACCACCCTCTTTACTCATAGCCACCATCATTGCCATTTTTTTAGACCGTATCCTATGACCCAATTTTCAACTGTTCAATCTCAAAGGATCATTGGTTGAGATTAATAGTTTGGGAAAATTGTAGATGACATATAAAAATGTTTAGCTTCAACAAAATAAAATTATTTGTTGAATTTTTATCATATATATTCTAAACATTATAGAACTCCTTATAACATTCACCAAATAATTGTTAAGTGCACATTTGAGGGCCTAAGTAGAATATTAGTAAATAGTTTTGTAATTTCTTTTTTGTATTCTTCAACCTTTATTGTTTGAATACTTAACCATGACATTGATATTTGTAATAGCATCGACTTGGACCATTGGATGTAAAATAATAAAAGGTGGAGGTTTAAATTTCAGAAAACTTTTGTATGAAATGATTGAAAGCATTAGGATGTTTTGAAACAATATAAACACCATTGATCAATACCAACATCAATTGTAGACAAAACAATATCATGTCATCATAATTTTTAAATAACCCCGTTATAGTAACATTGCCAATGGGATTAAATTATTTTGACGTATTTCATCTAACATAACCTAAGGAAAGAAATTAATGTTTTATAACCATAGGAATTTCACCTAACAAAATTAATTAATTAATTAAACCACGGGAATTTTTCCTAGAAAAATAAATAAATAATTTATAACCATAGGAATTTTGCTTGCAGAAATTATCATATGTTTATAACCAAAGTGTATTTCTTGTGCCAAAATAACTTAATGTGTATAAGCACATGAAATTTCACCTTTTAATTCCATTAATATTTTTCACTTGACAAATATTCACTTTGTAAAATAAATATAATATTTTCAATTTTGTCATAAAATGTCGAGAATGAATTTATTTTCACATAATAGACCAAATTCACCTATAAAATTAAGCTTCTATGAAAAGAATCGCCAAGATATTATATAAAGGTTTAGGACCCTTTTCTTAAATTTATCCCTACTCCTTTATCCAATATCTATAAAGTCTTATGAAAAGTTTCCCTAAACTTCCCTAAATCAAGAAAAAATATTAGGAATAGCCTACTTTCAATTTTAAATCATCCCACATTATGTTAGGAGGATACCAAATAAATTCAAGAGCATCTCAAGGTCAAATCAAGACTTTTCAAGTATCTACTTGTCAAAAGGACACTTTAAGGGGTTTTTCTCTAGCATTGTCTATCTACAAAAATTCTAATTAGAAACTCAATTATAGTACTTTATTCAAGTACCCATGAAGGGAATATTTTATATTTATTTGTCCCATTATTGGTGTTGAGGCATAAGGAAAACATATGGGTATGGCTATCGATATTTACATACACACTTGCACATACACTAGGAGAAGAACATGGAGTTTGAGGCCCTCATTTGGCAAATGTAGTGCAATACTTGATCATAATCAACAAGGGAGTTAGAAACTAAGGTAAATCTAATTAAACCACCACACACCATTTTATTTTATTATCTAATTTTTATTTGAGTGCTAGTGAAGGATATTAAGGTCTTGATTATTACATATGCATGCATGACCATTCCATAATAAGAAAAGGTATAGGAAAATAGTAAAGACATAAATCACAACCTAGATCGAATTGGAACTATAGAATAAATCCAAACATTAGTGCCTAGTAGGAAAAAAAATTCCATCGTTTGTGTCTAGTTTGACACTAGTCGTAAAGGGTTTCAAGAATCTGTTTTGGACAAAAAGAACATTTTTCCTTGTCATTGTTTATTTGCACTAATTCCATATCCAAGCTAGTGTGAAAAAACTCAATAAATATAATTCAACTCATCCTATTTTTTTGTAGATTATTTTAGCATGTGACATAATTAAAATCATATCTTTATTTAATTAATATGTGTTATCAAAGATCTAAATGTTGAAGAATTTATATACAAAATTTAATTGTTCATTAGTTTCAAATTTCAATCCAAATTAAGTAGGTAAACAACACTTGTGTGTGTATGTATATACATATACATACATACATACATATACATATACATGTATTTATATGTATGTGTGTGTATGTATATATATGTATGTGTATGTATGTATGTATGTACATATGTATGTATGTATGTGATCCAAAAATGGACCTTAAAATACTTAATTCTATGTATTCTCCTTATTGATACTTGCAGTACATATTCTTGGCATGTTATTAATATAATTTAGGATGATGGTGATCTAGAAACCTTTGAATGACATAAGTTTGTTGCTGTTTCGCAGGTGTTTATCACCCAATTGCATCCTCTAGATGCCTTATTACATCCTCTAGACACCTCATCTAGATGCCTAACTACATCCTCCAGATGCCTCCTCCAGACACCCAATTCTTCCTCCAAACACCTCCTCCGGATGCCTCTTCCAAATGTTCATTGTGTCCTCTAGATGCCTCCTCCAAATTCCCAACTTCATCCTCCAAAAGAAAAATGGGAATATGATCATTCACAAAATATTAGACTGAACCCAAATCGGTTTGTTTCACCTTCCCCTCATGTGTGGGAAGATAAACTATAATTACAAGTTCAATTCTTCATTCTAGCAATTGATTTGGAGTGAATTCAAGTGTGAACAAGAAGGATAAGTTGGTGTTCATCCTTGTTTTGTTCATTTAGAGTTGATTTCTTCATTGTTGAGGATTGTAAGCAAGAAAATATAATTATAAGGAGATTAAATCCTTCTTGAAGGCCAATTTTCACAGTAGATTTTTATTTTCAAGAATTACACAGTGAAAGGAATTAATATTCATACCTGACTAAAGTTTTTCCCACATTGGTTTTTTTCCAGGATAAATATTGTGTCTCCTTTTCCTTCTACCTCTCAATTTGTAGTATTTTGTGAATGTTTAAGTGCACATTATATTGGTTAAAAGCAATTTATTCAATTTTTCATCCATTATCACAATATAGGATTTGTTTATTGTTTAAAAGAGGAAGTTTAAGGATATGTATCTATATATATGTATGTGTATATATATACATATATACATATATACATACATACATATATAGGTATAATATGTCTATGGGACCACTTATTACTCCAATTTCTCTAATTTCTCAAAGTTTTATGGGCCCAACAGTGTTTTTAAGAAGGTTTTTCCTCCTTTTGTTGAATTGAGTTACCATCTCCCCAAGATTTTTATTTTGTTTTCTTCAAATAGTTCTACCATGGAGCCAACTCTTAATATTTCCACATAATTGGCTCAAATTTCTATGTAATTTGGACATTAAATGATCAAACTATCCTCCATTTCAACCATTTCTATGGTGTAATACACACAAACCCTCTCTTCCCATTATTCATTAGATGTCATCCATCTTCCTATTTCATGTTTGAGCCTATAGGAGATAGTCCATAGTTAAGAAATGAGGATATTTTACATCTATTTAATTTTAGCCCCTATATATACTATTTCACCATGTTGATATGTCGGGTTGATCTCTAAAATGTGTGTTGTCACTTCCTTCAAATTTTCTTCCACTACATCAACATTTTGAACTTTTCAATCACATAATTTTTATTTCTTTGTCGAGGTTTGGTAATTTATTAAGGCCGATGTTGTGTCTCCTCATCCATTTTTGTTTTGTTTCATCCACATGTTCTTATGTATATGTAAATATTTGTTTCTTAATTCCCTAGGCCACTTTCTAGTCTTAATAGTTTTGTTTTTCAAAATATAGTAACCTATTTTTAATATTGTTCTCTAAAGGGAATGTTATTTTGTTTAAAATGATGATTTCATAGGAGTTGAAGCCTTAATTCTAAAATTATTTTTAATTATCCACTTTTGGATATTTTATATTTCCCTCCATCTCAAAATGTTCCCTCCACTAACCCATACCTCACAAACATATAAAGCAACTGGAATAACTAATAATCTAAACATAAACCTAGTGGTTCCAATCACATAATTCAACATGTTTGTACCTATTTTGGAGTGCATACAGAGCTCTCCAAAATCCTTATTTTTATCCTATATGTACCTAGTTGGGCTTGTTGTGGAAGTCTAGGCCAAGATACATGTATTCTAACACCAATTTTATATGTTCCCCTACAAATTGTAAATTAAAATGTTTCTTCTTCCTTTTCATTGATAAAACCCTAGTTTTGGTTTTTTCAATGTTCACCTATATCCTTACTTCTTTACAAAATAACTCTATGGCCTATAGATGTTATTTTAAATCTTGAATTAATTTTGTCATTAAAATTATGTCATCAGCATAAAATAAGATTTTCACTACATATTTGGGTAAATGTGCCCCTTCCTACTAGAATTATTTATCCAATCTTCTAACTAGTCAATTTATAGCTCAATAGATTTGGGGATAGAGGTACTCCTTGTTTTATTCCTATATCACTCTCAAAATACTCAAATAGCCCTTCCTACATTATGATTTTAGCCTACCATGTAGTTCATTGGGACCCATAATTCCTCTATTCTACTTGATAACTTGCTCCTTGGTACTATATCAAATTCCTTTTGAAGATTACAAAGAAACAATATGTACCCCTTTCTTATCATAATTTTTTTCAACTAGGTGCCTAATGTTACACAATTATCAATATTTGAGTGTTTAGGTCTGAAATCATATTTCCATTTTACTCTTATTCCTCTTTCCTTTTCCCAATATATAATCCTACATTATATCATAATCCCAAATAACTTCACAAAAATAGTGTTCACCATGATAGTAAAGATAATTTGAGGGATTATTTACATCTCTAATTTTGAATAAGGGTATGGTTCGGTTTGTTTTCTACTCTATAGGGAATTCATTTTGGATGACCTCACTAAAAATTGATTTAAATTTGGGGATAAGACATCTACTCAACATTTTAAATGTTTTTCTTGTATGTTGTCTATCTTTTGCACTTTACCGTCGTATTATATTTGTAATATCTTGAATGATGTCTTGGTCATGAAATTTTCTTAATTAATAGTAATATTGTGTTGTGTTTATTGTTTTTTTCACACTCATACAATTGTTTTGAATATTCCAACCACTAATATTTTGTTTTGTTTTTCTTTTTTTTATGTTTTTTTCCTTACGAGCTCCCTCCAAAATGTCATCGGTTCATGTTTTCCTAAGTAAATAGGTTCTTTCCTCTAAGTTATTGTATACTCTTTATTTTTATCATGATAATATTCTCATATATTTTTATTTATTTTGTTCTACCTACTAGTTTATTTAGTGAAATTTTGTTTTTCATTGCATTCTTCTTCATATCATGGGTTTATCGAGAAGTTTTTTTCTCTTTTTAGGTTTATGTCTCTTACATATGTTAAGGGATTCTTGAATAGTGTGCATTAACATAAAGATCTTAGTATAACTTAAACCATTATTAGTTGTTACCTTATTTTCCTCTACATGCAGTTTATTATTCAAATCTACTTTGAAGGCATGTTGATTTTACTCTATCAAGAGGATGTTTCCTCTAAATGACATGATTTGTTTTGGTTAATCCCTTGTGCTCATCATGTTGTTTATAACCTCATAATTGTACTTTTATAAAAAATAGTTTGTGATCTAGTTTAAGTCCCACATGAGAATCTTCTACTTCTATCTATTTTATTCTAGTAATAAAATCTTACAAAAAAAAAGAACATAGTCGATTGTGTTCGCATGTTGAAGTCTTGCACATATAACTTCTTGATTTTCCATATTTTTTCAAATCCTTACATATAATCAATTTTTGCACGATGCATACACCTAATAACTCTTCTCCAAAGTGTGTGATAATCCCACAATCATCACTTGAAGCCCTAGTTCATTGTTGATTTTCTTCGCCATTAAGAGAGGATTTATATCTAGATCCACATTACTTGAGTAGAATGTTGGCTTACTCATGTTTTTTTCCTTGCATTAAAATCCCCTTGATTTTATTAAATGTTGAAATTTCTCTTTAGTGATGTGTAAGGGTATTCACGGTCTAGATAATGCTTATTATAGAATTTGGGATATTTGGGTGTGAAATAACATGCATTTATGTTAATATTTATATCATTTTATATAATTCTTATATAAATATATTGTTTATTCTTATCTTTTTTTATATATTTTGAATAATTTTTCCTATGATTCCTTTAATAACACCATTATACCCTTGTGCCCCTTACCATTCTCTACTTCTTTATTCCATATGGTTACCTTTATCTTCAAAATTTAGTGTCTTACACCCATCGTGTGCATTTTTCTGATCAAATGATTATGTATTTATCTCTAGTGTATGGCCCCTAAATCATGTTCTCATCTTCCCGGTGTAGTGTTTTCGAAAGAACCCCAAGGCTATTTTGACAACTCGAAGTTAATTTTGGACTTAGGCAAAAACAAATTTGAAAGGATGTAGATTACTAAAATTTAATGTTGTGGATTGAAGGAACTTATTGTTTATGGGTTCTCTAACCCTTGAGAATGAGGAGATTTGAGTTCGAGGACTTAGGCAAATTCCGATGGATTCTAGGCATTTGCATCATGAAAAAATAACACTACACGAACTTATAGAATTTTGGTGATCTCGTGGAGCTGAATGTAATATCACAAAACAAGGGATAAAATACACCAATTGAAAGTCTTAGTATAAGGAGGAAATTTTGAAGCAAGAGTGGCAAGGAGATGAAGGATTTCAAATCGTCTAAGAATGAAAATATACAAACACTTCCCATTGTTCCATGTATTTTCCCCATGCAGTATTCCATGCATGTTTAAATCTTCAAGATAGAGGAATCAGGTTTAAGGAAGATCCATCATGGATTAAAGTTTCATTATGAAGGCTAAGTACGATAAAATTAGAAGTTCATGATGGTTCATGAGAAAAAAATTTTACATATGGTTAGAGATTGGTGTCTCGCATATTTATAAATCTATAAGGACATTCAAGTTCAAAATCCATGGGATATTGTAGGATATGTAGAGAATTCAAATAATATCCAAAGGGTCGTGGTAACAAGGATTTTTCCCATGTGAAAAAAAATTATATCCAGAAAGCCGCATAACAAGGAGAATTTTTTTTTATCATATCTTCTGGTGTGTTGTTCCAAATTGCATGAGATTTGTTGAATTTTATCAATCTATTCATATCCTTCATGGTAAAATATGGAGTTGTGGGACCAGAGGAAGTTTTGGTGAAAATCATGAGTTCTTGAGAGGAATAAAGGAAATACACAATTTATCATTTCAACCACCCAAACTACTCGGATTAAAACCTAAAATGACACTCATGCCCTCGCATGCAATTCTTGATGATGGTTACAGAAGGAACATCAGACTTTCAAGGAGATTCATCGTTATAGAATTTACCGATGGAATTTTTCTCCATTCAAGACATGTACAAATTCAAGTTTCCCTCTCCCATATTGTATAAATATAAGTGCGTATGCACATTTTATAGTTTCCTTTCTCTTTGAATAGTTATGCTCTACCTTAGAATAATGTTTTTCTTCCCTCTAGCTGCTACAAATTTTCATTTGACTTGAGACATATAAACTCTACTTTGTAAATTTGATGGTCATTTATTGAATTTAATGTCTATGAATATTTTCCTTCAATTTCCTTTATTTGTTGTGGATGTTTACCCTCTTTTTTCCATTGATTTTTGTCCATTCATGTCCTTCAAAACTTTTTTCCATTAAAATATCTACATATGCAGTTGATTTAATTTAATTTGGCTTAATTAAATATATGTATTATAGAGTAACTAATGTACAAATGGTAAAATACAGAAATGACACAAGAAAACTAATATTTAAAGTATGAAATCCAAAGCAATAAGATGAAATAAGAGGACTGAGTTTATTTTCACGCTATCCTGTAAGTGATCTAGACTCGAGAAAACTATTGAACATGAGGTAAATAGTGTCATAATTGGTCTATGTAGATTTGGGAGCTTACTCATAATGCTAGACTAAAAGGAACGATAACCAGATCATACCAAGCCAAGAACACAAATGTTAATCAAACATCATGATCAATAAGATGAAATTAATTCGCCATAATAACTTTACATAAACCTTTGCAAAAAAATGAGCAGCAATATCATATATTATTATGGAACTCAATGAAATACAATGAGAATGGGCCTTACTTATATAGGAAAGGAATGACAATCTAAGAACCAATCAAGGTCATAGATCAAGCCATAAATCATGGAAATAACTAGTCATCAAAGAACTAGTCAAGTCCATAGGTTTATGAGAGAACTAGACATCAAGGATCTAGTCAATACCATAGATCTAGGAGAGAACTAATCAATACCATAGATCAAGGAAGGAACTATACCTAACAACTAGATAATATATCCTAATATCTAAATAAATAAAAACAAATATCCACACACATAAGTGGGTGAGGATAAATACAATAAAGGTAAATAATGTACCTAAGTGAACATGAGCTAAGGTAAATACCTACTCTAAAACCCCCATCAAGTGAATCTATAGGCAAAAATAGAAGTGGAATGTCTATAGTATGAGTCCTAGCAACTAGGCCTAATGAGGTACTCATGTACAATATATCCATGAAGAAATATTGAACCAAAAGAAAGAAAAGAATCCTACTAGAAGGAAAGAGAAAGAAGAATAAGAAGGAATATGTTCTCATGAACACCCCCAAGAACAACTTCTGAAACCCCAAGAATTCCATGCAACTCAAGGTAGTGAGGTGATGCAAAAGGCTTAAAGTAAATATGTCTCGTAACCTCTATGCTGAATCAGAATGTACTCAAGAAAAGAACTCCATCCTAAATGTGCTGACAAATGAAGTGGATGTGTATCTCAATATGCTTGGTCCACTTTGTGTGCTCAACCTGGGTTGTGAAAAATGTGAATATTCTTGGTCTCTTGGTGTTCCATCTTGCTAGTGCTCAAGCTGGGTTGAGTTGATTTTCATGCTATCTGGAAGTGATCCAGTCGAGAAAACTATTGAACATGAGGTAAATAGTGTTGTAATTAGTCTATGTAAATTTGGGAGCTTACTCATAATGCTAGACGGGGGCACCACACTAGCAAAAAGGTGCCTAAGCACTTGGAGACTACTACTAGGTGCTTGTGATTACACAAATGGTCATAATCTAGTTTTTATTGTTTCAAAGTTGTTCCCTTCTACTCGTTTGATGTTTGCACAATGATCACGAGATGATACCTGTAACCTACAAAATATAAAGTTCACTTACACAGCCAATAAACCACATCAAATCCTAAAAAAATATGTAGAATCGGGAGTCTAACTGACCCAACAAATCACCCCGAGAGTAAACTTAAAACCAATTTTTCCACTACATCTCATGCTCCATGTACTTCTTGTGACTATGTGAAATGGAATTATGCCTAGATTCCCTAGTGCAAGTTACATTGGATAGTGAGTTAGATATAGAGTGTAGAAATGTATAGAATGTGTGGATGGAATGAAATGAACTTCCCCTTCATATGAAATGTATGTATATTTGATGTATCCCTTGTCCCTTGAATGGATGCTAGATGGATGCCTTTAGTTCCCTCTAGTCTTTTGAATGTAAGCTTAGGTGATGATAGTATATGCTTAGTGTTTGGTGCCTTATTTTGAACACATAACTATGTAATTATATGATTCCCTTATTTGAATTTCATAATTGACAACTAGAAGGCTAACCCATAAGTGAGAAAAGATTGCTAAAATAAAACATATACCTAAAAAGAATGATTAAGGAAAGAAAGGGTCATGGTGCCCAGAGAGGACAAGAGTGCATGGGCGTTGTTGTCTTGGTTGAGCCTTGGTTTCCAAAGAAATGAAATATAAACAAGTAAATTTATGACTAGGTTATAGGGTGTGTAATACCAAATAGAAAACAAAAGACAAATAAAAGAGGCCAAAGATAGTTATCAACCACTAGTTTTCTTTCTTAGTAATCATGTAAATGCTAGTATGCTTTTAAGACCTAGAAATGTACCCAAGTACATGATTTTTGTCTACATTTTCCCCCACTTTATGTTATTGAGTGAATACTTGATAACATAAAGTATATAGAATATGTGTACCTTATGATTCATGTAGAGTGTATATACAATAGCATGTCTAGTGGACAAGTGAAGTGTGGAATGCTTGTAAAATGAAGCGTGAAGACTAGGAGAAGGTAAGTGTGACCCTAGGGGTGAAGCGTATACATAAATATGTGCTTCTAGATCATGTGTTTTTTAATTAAATTGTTTATTGTTGCGTAGTAAGGAAGAACCTACAAAACTTAATCAAAGTTATATATATGATAAATAAATAAAAAAGTGCATAAGTATGTAAAAGTGTGTGAAGGAAAGTGTTCTCTGTAAAAGAGTGTAAAAGGATAGAAAATTCTCTGAAATCTCTTTTGTGAAGAGTAGTTTTTTTGGGCGATCTCACGCCAAGTGAAATTTTTCAAGTGATCTCACACCAAAGAGCAAGTATTGGGGAGAGAGGTCTAGTGTTACTCTCCATCCATTACTCTGCCTGATAAGCACCACTGCACATGGTACATCCCTGATTTGTTCATGTTACCCCAATTATTTGAATTAGTTCCGAGTTATACCGATTGAAGGAGATTGCATGCATTATTTAACTAGAGGATTGTGCCTATAAATGTGAAATTTATCTGAAGACTTATATAGACTATGTTGATCTAAAACGCTGATGGTGTGTACTCCAAATACATTATCTCCTAGGGAGGACACAACATCCATGTGCTACTATTTGATATTGGGTAATGGTATCTTTGTTTTGTTGAGGACCCAAGTCATATTTTGGGTCATTATGTGATTAATTTATGTTTTGTTCATGTATTGTGATATGTATAACTATAGCTCGAGTTGTTGTAGAGGTGATTTGCTTACCCAATATATTCCCCCTTGTTTGGGGTGCATGTGATGACTATAAGAGTCTATGTCCCAAAAGAGAGGACATATTGTTGATCTAAAACTAATACCTACAAGGGGTGGGAGATGTGCATGGTAGAAATCAAGGAATTTGTAAATAAAGAGGCTATTAAAATTTGTTAGTAGAAAAATTATCAAGCATGCAATATAAAACAATGTAACAAGAAAACGTGTAAACAAAGATAGACCATAAAAAGTGGGTTTCAAACATGGGACATCACTCACAATGTCATGAGACAATCAAGGCCAAAGTGGAAAAAAGTAGATAATTATAAAAACATAGAGCATAGCCCATAAAAAATTTCTTACAATGGAAAGAAATGTCAAGAAAAGTGTGGAAGATAACCATGGTGGAATATAGTCCTACAAAGTAAATTTTACGCATGAAGCACTTGTTAACATGTTAGAAATATTGAAAGTATGTCAAAGCATGTATAGATCAATGGACAATAGGTGCTAGAAATAATAAGTTGTAAATGATGAAACAATAGAACATTTAATGTGTGAGAGTAAGATAGGTAGATGCCCCTAGGAACCTCAGTGGGACTAGGAAAGGATAAAGTGTAGATCATGATTGCATCATGTAAGGAGTTGTAAGAGATTTGTATTCACCTCAAAAGGCCAAGTGAATGCACATGTGTATATAGAAATATAATGACATATTGAGTATGGAAATAGCATAATAAGCAAAGTACAACATGTAAATAGTATATAAAAGAAAAATTAAGTGCAATAAAGATATGCAAATGCAATGGATGAATGGAATGGAGTGGTATGAAAAGTGTGAGGAAAATAGGATCAGTGTGCCCCCAACCAATGTGTATGAAATGAGGTTCATTTATAAATTCCCCCTCAACAGTTAAGAATAAACCATAGCACAAGAGTGTGTCATCAAGAAATGGTTTGAAAATATGTGTAATAAAGATAGATCATGAAGCATAGTCCATGAAAAGAGCATGTGGTGAGGTTCATTTCATATTTAGACCCTCATCATTCAAGTATGAACCATGGAACTAGAGTGTGTCATAGGGTAATGATGATATAATTTTTGTATCAAAGGGTATGTGAATACTATGAATGATTATACATGAAGTGTGAAGGGGAAATGTAGAAGTAGACACTTTAATAGTAATGAAGGGGAAAATAAGTTGTGATGCCCTCAAAATTCGTGTTTGATGGATATCTATGTGGTGATGTGAGAAGGACCATGTCATGGTGACGGAGTTTGAAATGTGTCCTGACCATCAATGTAAGGATTAACTTGTTTGACAAAGAGAATTGGATGTAGAAGTGGAGTAGGGTGGAGAGGATCTTGAATGGTGGTATCTTATTTGGGATTGATAACATTGTAGAAGACTTGAGAGGAGGAGGGGATGGACTAATTTTTAGAGGAGGTTTCTTAGTTAGAATGGGTTGGATAGGTGACTCTTGACTTACCAAATAAGGAACATTAGAAATTATGGAATGATGCTCATTAGACATGGAAGGATTAGATTTAGGATCCCATTATGATTTATAAATTGAAGATGTAACAATATGTTGTGAAGCAAATGAAATAAAACTTTGATACTCAAGGTGCTTAATTCATTCTTGTAAAGAATATAAATAATTTTCATGATATCCATTAAGTCTATGATAATTGTAAAATAGGAGAGCTGTGGTATTTTGCAAGCCGATAAGGACTAAGAGAGATGAGTAGTGGGAAATTTTATCAATTGATTATTAAGTAGCTCAAGGATAATATCATGATTCTTAGAATTTGAATAAAACTTGAGAGTTGTTGGTAGTGGTTAGACTTGGGGTTCACTGATATGAGAACATTTAGAAGATATAGAAGTAGGATGAGATGTAGAAGAAGAACTAACATTGGATTGAGAAGTGGCCTTAAGATGTTGGATTTTAGTTGTGAGAGATGTGATCATGGATTCCATAGTCTTAATTTTATCTTGAAATAAATAATGTAAATCTTGAATTAACTTATAAATGGATTTATTGACATTATGACTAATAGATTCATTAGAAAGATGATCAAAGATGGCACTTACTCATGAAGGAGGCATATCGTTAGGGAGATACATAATGTCTAGGGTTTTTTGGAAAACATATTTGTAAGGTGGGTGAATTTTAAGCAATTGATGCAACGAGGATTTAGAAACATTATGATCCATGAAGAAAAAGAAATGTGCAAAATAAGGATCCGAAAGACCAATCACGAGTGGGGTTCACCAAATGATTTCATTTAATTTGGATTCATTAAATCTATTTATTATAGAGTAATGAAGATGTTATGGTAAAATATAGAAATGACACAAGCAAACTAAGATTTAAAGTATGAAACCCTACGCAATAAGATGAAATAAGAGGACTTAGCTGTTTTACACACTATCCGGAAGTGATCTAGACTAGGAAAACTACTTGAATAAGAGGTAAATAGTGTCATAACTGGTCTCTATAAATTTGGGAGCTTACAAAAATGTTGGACAAGGGCGTATACACTAGGGAAAGGGTGTATGGGTATGTGAGACTTCTACTAGGTGCCCATGACTACGCAAATGGTCATAATCTAGTTTTTATTATGCCACAAGAGTATCATTGTTATTCCCTGTTAATATTTGATGTTTACACTATGATCTCCGATGATATATGTAGTCTACAAAATATATATTTCACCTACACAAGCCCACAAACATCATCAAATCCTAAAAATATACATAATGGGGATTTAGACTAACCCCGATGGCCACCCTAAGACTTAACTTACAACTAAGCTTTGCACTACATCTCAAACTCCATATAGTTCTTTTGAGTCTGTGAAAGGTAATTGTGCCCTAGGATTCCCTAGTACAAGTTACACTTGATAACTTGAGATAGATCTAGAATGTAAAAGGGTATAACATGTGTGGAAGGAATAAAATGAACTTCCCCTTCCTATGCAGTGTATGCAGAGTTGATACAACCCTTTTCCCTTGAATGGATGTTAGATGGATGCATTTAGTTCTCTCTAGTTCCTTTGGATGCAAGATTAGGTGATGATAGTATATTCTTAGTGCTCAAGTACCTCATTTTGACCACATAACTATGTATTTATACGATTCCCTTGTTTGAATTTTTAATTGAAAACTATAAGGTTGATGCATAAGTGAAAAATATGCCCAAAATATAAAAGAGATCCAAAAATAGTGATTAAGGTAAAGACAGGGCCATGGGTGCCGGAGGGGACATGAGCACCTTGGCATTGTTGTCCCTATTAGGCGCAAGTGTTTAAAGCCATGAAATATTAAAAATAAATTTTTGACTAGGTTTTAGGGTGTGTAAGACCAAATAAAAACAAGAGACAAAGAAAAGAGGCCAAATATAGTTTCAACCACTAGTTTTCTTTCTTAGGAATCATGTAAATACTAGTATTCTTTTAGGACCTAGAAATGTACCCAAGTGCGTGATTTTGTGTCTACATTTTCCCCACTTTATTTTTTGAGTGAATACTTGATAACATAAAGTGGATAAAATATGCATACCTAATGATCCATGTAGAGTGTGCAACGAATAACATGCCAAGTTCAAGTGAAGCATGGAATGGTTGTAAAATTAAGTGTGAAGACTAGGATAAAGTAAGTGTGACTCTAGGGGTGAAGCGTATACATAAGGATGTGCCACTAAATCTTGGGTTTGTTGAAGTAATTTGTTCCTTCTTGTGTATTAAGGATGGACCTACAAAAAAGAGTGAAAAATTAGTTAAAGTCGTGTATATGATAAATCGATAAAATGTGCATGAGTATGTAAAAGTGTGTAAAGGAAAGTGTGCACCTAATGTAAAAGAGTGTAAAAGGAAAGAAAAGTGTCCTGAAATGTTTTGAAGAAAGATTCTTTTGGGTTATCTCACTCCAAGTGTGAGTTTTTAAGGTGACCTAGTGTAAAAGAGAAAGTCTTGGGAGAGAGGTATTGTGTTACTCTCTATCCATGACTCTAGCTGATAAGTACCACTACGAGATAGTACATCCTTGATTTTCTCTTATATTTTTATTGTTACAAAACTTTTCTCTGAGTTATACCTATTGAATAATATTGCATGCATTTTGTAACAGAGGACTATGCCTATAAATTTGATATTACATTAAAGACTTCGTAAAGCGTGTTGATCTTATAAGTTGATTGTGTGCCCCCAAGACATTAGCACCCAAGGGAGGACATGAGAACCCAAGTGCTCTTGTCTGATATGAGTGTCGATGTCTGTGATGTGTTGAGAACCAATTTATATTTTGGGTAAATCTTGTGATTGTATTTCAATTATTTTCTTGTACTATGATATGTTGAACTATATCTCTAAGTTGTTTCGAGTGTTGATTTGTTTACTAAATGTATTCCCCCTTTTTGGGGTGTGTGTAATGACTACAGAGTGTGTAACCCAAAATAGAATACCTAATTTTGATCTAAAACTGATGCCTACGAGGGATGGGGAATGTGTATGGTAAAAAATAAGGCACGTGTAGAAGAAGTAGCTAGTAACATGTGTTAGTATAAAAATTAGCAAGCATGCAATTGTTTCATCTCAAAGTAATGCGATAAAATAGATAAGGGTAATGGGAATATGAGGAATACATGTGATTATATAGACAATGTGTGCATGTATAATGTTGACCAAACTGATTGTGATATCTTCCCTTTGTCTAGGAGGAACGACCTATATAAGAAACACAACGAGGCCACAAAATAGCATTAACAATATAGGTTGGTGGACTGCCTAACAAAAGCTAGATCTAGGAAGCGAGGGGCTCCTAGAAGGTTTTCAATCAACTTTCAAATACAATTTAATACAAAAATAACATGAAATAATTAAATCCTATTTTAATGGTATGATTTAGGTATCACGTTCTAATACAATAACTAAATTTAATCTAACATGAAAAGTTTTTATTAAAACCGGTGGGTAGTAAGATGGTTTGAGTCTACAAGTGTGGAAAGCTATAGATGAGTTTTGGGTGAACTTTAGTAAGGTTTTGGATTATTTAGGAGAAGTTATGAGCTCTTTGTTATAAGTAAAGTTATGATTTACGAGAGACCGGTATCGGTTAGGCAACCGAAATCTGATCTTTCGAAAAATGACCGATGTCGATTGCATGACTAGTGTTGGTAGGGGAAATATAGTGGAAATATAAAAAATGAGTGTTTTTGGTCTCTATGTGATTTTACAAAGAGTTGAGGTGGTTCAAGAAGGATGATGTGATTTTTAGGACTCGGCAAGGGTGGTAGAGGTGCTTGGATAGGTGAAATGGTTCAAATTGATGGAATAAGTGGTAAATAGGTGAAAGGTGGTATTTGGGACAAAGAGGGATCAGATGAAAGAAGTAAATGAAATAC
Organism: Taxus wallichiana var. yunnanensis; assembly: GCA_018340775.1. Classification (NCBI taxonomy): domain Eukaryota; kingdom Viridiplantae; phylum Streptophyta; class Pinopsida; order Cupressales; family Taxaceae; genus Taxus; species Taxus wallichiana. The sequence goes on from CM031242.1 coordinate 75,175,521, forward strand.
TTAAGATCAAAATAAAATATTAGCAAACAAGATTGAATTACTTATCTGGTAGCCTGTAGATCTAAAGATGGTTTATGGTGATGAGCGTTCTTAGGGGATACATGAATATGTCCATTGTCATGGAAACGAATCCTATGTGCTCGATGTGACGATCTAAAGTTATGGATGAGATAATTAGATGTTGGTGAAGGTCTAATCATCTTTGGTTCATCATCTAATAGCTTGAATGCTTGAGCATTTTAATTCCAAAGCTAAGGTGAATCAATGAATTGGAGAAACCACGCAAAGAGTTAGAAACTCTTATTTAAGGGTAAGTGATGGTGGTTAGGGAACCCACACCAGCTGAGGGAAAACTGGCATCGGTTAGGGGGAAATTGTCAAATTGGATAAAAATGGCTTGATTACTCCCAGATTTGGCATTAGTCAAGTTTCGAGTCTTGGGTCAAAAGTGGGAGATAACGTTAATAATATCTTAGAGAGAGGTTGGAGAGATAATAGGTCTTAAGGGTTAATCTTTGGAAAGAGTCCTAGTTGGTTAGGATAAGTGGGGACTTGGTCTAAGGTAATTAATGAGTTTAGAATGGGTCTAGGGTGAGGTAGCTAGGTGAGGTGGATATTAATCTAATTAAAGTAATTAAATTAATAATAGTGTGAGGATTAATTTAATTATAGGTGATTAAATTAATACCAATGTGGGGAAGGGGGCCATGGCTAGGTATATGTGTTGAATTGATGAGTCGAAAGGGGTTAAAGGGCTTGTGACCTAAATTTGGTGTCTACATTTTCCCCTTTTTGTCACGTAGCTTGTATTGGTAAGTGACGCTGAAAAAAATAAGAGTGGTTTCCCTAGGTATGGGTTGATGTGATCCCCCTCAAATTTGGATTTGATGAAGGAGCAATCAGAATCAATGATGATTTTGATAAAAGGGTAGGTGAAGAAGAAAAATAAGATAAGGTTCGGGTGTGGGTAATGGTTATTTTGGGTTCAGTTAATAGGTAGGGGCATTCAAATGCACACACACATATAAAATGTGACAAGGCACTAGGCTGAAGAGCTCACAAACTCTACATCATCAAATTTTGATAGTTTATCCAAACAAGGTTGAAGATCCAGGTATCCAAGGTATAGGATACGATCCTAAAACACAACTAGGATAGGTGTAGGAATGGGAATTAGGTGTGTTCCAAAGTACCAATAGGTTTGGGCTGGTCAAGATAAACATCACGGCATTAGGCAAGGCAAGGTTGGTAGGAAAAACAACACGAGTAGCGTCATGCAAGGTATAGCGAGTAGGTGAATTTGAGTGTCAAATGGGAAAGGTCAAGTTGGGTAAATAGGTAAGATCATAGGCAAGGTTAAGGTAGAGGAAAAAACATACCCCAACGTATAATGTGGTCGGTATGAAGAAATAAGTCAATTAGGTGGTTTGATAAGGCTAGGTGGAGGCTTGGGTAGCAAGAAAATGGTTTTGGGTAGCAAAATTGAGGGTAAAGTAGGTATAGGTTGGTTGGAAAGGTGACTGACACCGGTTAAAGGCTAACCAACACCGGTAAAGGATAACCAATGTAGGTCCATTAGGGCATGAGATTGACATCGAGTAAAAGTCAGTTGGGGTAAAAAAGTTAAACTCTACATTTTATGGCTTCATTTGTCACTTTCTATGTTTGGAAAAATGATAGAGAGCACTTTTGGATGAGAGAAAGTATGAGGGGATGTATAAGGCTGAGTCGGTGAGCGATTAGTAGTTGAGAGGCATTTAGTTTGATGGGACGATGAGATCAATATGAGTGATTTTATTGGTCGAGATTGGAGGAGTGAATTTAGGCATGGTTGAGGTAGGAGAGGGAGTGGGAGGAACACCAATTCATAGACACTAGAGATTCCACCACGGAGATGATGTCGATTAGAGGTAGGATTTGAAATCGATTTGGTGTTTGTAATTAAAATGAAGGTAGAAAAATATAAATTTTGGGTTTTTAAATGAATTTTAAATTTTGATGAAAATGGGGTGAAATCTTGTATGGGGAGGGTGAAATTTAGGGTAATTAGGTGGTAAAATGAAGGGGGGTGGAATGTAGGTGGTTTGGGGTAGGTTTTAGGTGTTTTTGGTTAAGTTTTGGAAAAATAGGGATGTTAAGGTTCGGCCCTAGGGCCGAACTAGTGACCGACGTTGGTCGAGGTTTGGTTGGCATCAGTGGGATAGCTAAGCGTCAGCGGGGATAAAGGGTGACCAGTACCGGTAAGGGTGAATGATGTCGGTCACTATAAAAAGGGACTAAGTCCTAAAAATGAAGGTTTAGGTGATAAAAAATTGAGAAGAATGAAGTGGTAGGATATATGATTGGTGAATGAGGTAGTGGTAAATAAGTGAGGGGTATAGGAAGAGTGAAATAGGGTGGGATTGAGTGTGAGGGTAAGTACGAATGGTTAGGCTTTAGGTGTGAACTATGTCAAATTAGTGAAGGAAGGAAAGTAGTAAATCAGAATATGTGTAAGTGTTTAGGAAAGATAAAATATAAGGTAGGTGAAGTAATTAGGTAGAAAATAGATAGGTGAGGAATAGATGATTAAGAAGAGGTAAGTACTCGATAATTTTAATTGGTAATGATGCAGGAATGTCACCAGTTGACTATGCAGGATATGGTACCACCTTTGTTGGTACATATGTGAGCTAGCATCATGGAGGACGAGTGTGACCATATAAGAAATTTTGGCCTCGTTGGTGTGAGGTGATATCGAGCATTATGACGAGATCATAGGTTTATGGTCGCTCTCATCGGTAGGTGGGACTCAGCGACCAATACCTTATATCTACCTAATGGCGAGATGACTATCATGCTAGAGGATTCGTATAGGATTTTTGGCTACCAATTGTGGGGTAACCAATGTATTATATTTCTTCAGATGAGGTGATGGAGACTATGGTCATAGTATTTGGTGAAGCAGTGGGTGACCTAGGTAAGCACAGTGCCAGCATCAACTATGGAGCTATGTACGATGCACATCTGGAGGAGACTAGGTTTCCAGTACTGATGATGGTGGCGGTGGGATGTTATGCACTCCCAAATTTAGAGGGTGGCATATTTCCCTGAGAATGGATGTGGGTTTTACAGGATATGATTGATGAGTGGGTTTATTTTTCATGGGTGTTAGCATACTAGGTATAACTATATAGGGAGTTATGGGCATATTGGAGGATTCGAAATATGGTATATATTGTACATATTTACTGCACTACTAGGCCTATGAGCACATAGTTATTGTGCGCCCATAGGGAATTCTGAGATAGGATTGGCATCAATGTGTCATGAGAGCTGGATTTAGGAGATTGGTGTCAGTAGGGGCTCATCCGTGGATAGAGGAGGCATCACACAATGTGACCTATTATAGGAGGATGTTGGAGGGATTATATGTGATGGATATTGTATGGCATCCATATGTGTATTTTCCATCATATGGAGGTATGACACAGGAGTTGGAGGGCCTAAATTTTTTAGATGGATACAGGGGGAGATCTGCCGATGAGCACGAGAGGATTCCAATGGAAAAAATTTAATGCCGGTTTAGGATGCATCAGGATGTGCCTCCACCATTTCCTTAGTATCATAGAGATGATGTGGAGAGACCATTTTCTCCACTACATCTAGTGGATCCTACATGGTAGGAGGAGCAGGTTTCCAATAGGCATATTGATGACACTGACACCACATACGCATATAGGCCTTTGGTGGGTAGCATAGCTATAGTAGTAGCACCGTCATGGCTATACTAGTCGAGACATAACTACATTGATAGTGCAGAGGGATGCACTACATGGTCGAGTCAGTTCTTTATAGTTGCAGCTCACACAGGCATAGGCATAGGTGGTCATGCTTTAGGGAAGGTGACAAGATTGTAGGGACAACTTGCTCGAGTCTTAGGCTCTGGCTCACACTGCCCACCCACCAACAGATGGTTGGGGATAGGTAGCAACTTTACAAGTGTAGGTGACAGGGTTACAATCCCATATAATCAACTTACAAAGGTAGTTAGCCACATCAAAAGCACGGGTGACTACATTACGGGTGTAGGTAGCTGCATAGGCACCATCTTAGGAACTGTCATATAGGGGCCATTTTTATTGGGAAAAGGTTCACAAGTTGGGGTGAGAGTGATGGCTCCTCCCAGGTGATATATATGGCCACCTACAGAGATGTAGTATCAAAGGCAAGGTATTATTGGCACCAATTTTTAGAGGCAAATATACATTTTTTCTTATGCCGAGCATAGAGCACATCAAACAACCAATGTCATGACCATCTCATGGAAACATAATTCGAGTAGCTCAAAGATTAATTGGCTACATAGGTAGGGTGAGCGAGAGGTTACCAATTCATGGTGGTAGATGTCAAGTGAGGCTATTGGAGAGATGATGAGTGGGTGGAGACCGGGACCAGATGAGGATACAAGAGAGATTAGCAGGGGAGGTGTGACATCATGATGGATGATAGAATTTGATGATATCTGACATTGTATTTTGATTTTTGACATATATATCGGTCTACATGCTAAAGATGTGAGATTGTATATGATATTTTTAAGATACTTGTATATGTACCTGTATATTTCAGTGTATTGATATACATACCTTCAATGTATAGATTGATGATGATATTTATATATGATGCACTTGATTTATTTCCATTGTATTGTTTTCATGGAAACTAGATGTGTAGGAATGGCTTTATAATGATATATGGTTAGTTTCATTTCCATTATATTGATGTTATGGAGAGTACACATATACATGGTTGAGTTGACATTTCATATGGTTGAATGATTCAATTTCCATTGTTCTGATGTTATGGAAACTAGATGTTTAGGCGTGGTTGATTTAGATGTAGGCATGGTGGAGTTAGACGTAGGCTTGGTGGAGTCAGTATAGATTTTCATTGTATTGGTGTCATGAAAAATAGATGGTTTAGGCATGTTTGAGTTGAAAATTTCCAAGTTATTGTTTTTATGGAAATTAGATGATTGGTATGGTTGAGTTTAATTTGGTTTTGATTTAATTTCCAAATTATTGATTTTATGGAAAGTAAATGATGATGTACATAGGTGATGTATATTTTTGGTTTAAGTTAACTTCCAAATTATTATTTTTATGGAAACTAACTAAGTTTTTTTATGGGGAAAATATGATGGGGTAAAAGAGTGGTTGAGATAACCTCAAAGGGCCCCATTCCCTAAGAGTGTTGCCTACATAGCCCTTGCGAAAGGGGCCTCATGCCGATGTAGTTCTCCCATAGGATAGGGAAGAATAAGATGAGGTAGGTGAGTAGGTTGGTGAGGTTATGTATGGTTAAATAGGCAAGGTAAGTTAGGCATGGTTGTGTCGAAGTTTTCTAGGTATGGTTGTGTCTAGGTTGTTTAGGCATGGTTGTGTCTAGGTTGATTAGGTAAGATAGATGGTGTACGATGAGTTGATTGATGTAGATGATGAAATGTAAATGTAGGTGAAAGGAGAAGAAATACCATAAACTAATTGTCAAAGATCTTGTCCTGTGTAGAAGAATCAATAAGTAAGAAAAGAGGTGAACTGTAGAAGAGGAGAAAAATGATCCTTATATGACACGAACCATTACGAGAATACCAAATACAATATTATAAACTTAAGACCATAAAGGTATTACATGATGGAACTTTCTAGTGGTGAAAGAATTTGCATGATCATGAATTTTCATATGTTCACGACGTTCCTTGAGTAGGTAGAAGAGGAAAAGGGAAAGAAGGTGAGGTGGAGTGGTTTTTTTTAGCATAACCTTGTTGTGGGATAGCATTACCCTTTTGCAAGATACCCAAAATAGGAATAGGAAATTTCATGACCAAAATTTCTTTATTTTTCTTGAATTTATCTTTTCTCTTTTGCTTCGTATTTTTTTTGTATGTATAGACTGATTGATGCGGGAATTATATAATGGGATAGATAGGTTCTCCTTGAGGTCTTCTTGAAGGTGATTTATGTGGGGAGCTTCATAATTATTTTATTTGAGAGATACATCTTAGTCCTCTTTTTGGATAGACTAGTAAATGTCTAGCTTTTATAGTTATCCTTCGAGGGAGAAATATACTCATAGCAAAGAGAAAGAGAGGTAGATTTCCATTTTATGGATTCATTTATTTTCAATAATTTTTACTCAAGGAGTTGAATTTTTAATCCCGTGTATATATTTATTTTTGCTTTCTATTTTTGAACTTGAAGTCATGGACAAGACTATAAAGGAGTATAGGCCTCTTTTATGAATGAAAGATAGCCAAAATGAAAATGTTAGCTAGGAAAGGGGAGTTTTAAGCGACCAATGACCATGGGATTTCATCCTAAAAATAATGAAAAGTATCCATGAGAATCATGCCATGAGTAGGACCTTGGTATTCATATTTAATACAAATCTAAATGGTGATGGATAGTCACACAATTTTGGTTTTATTCATTGGTCCTTAAAATAGGGAGATGGAAGAAGAATGTCACTCAAGGGATGAGCACGTAAGTGACATAAAGTGATGTAGTACTTTATTCAATAGTAGAACGGTCAAATATACAAGGTATTAAGGGGCTCAAGTTTAGGTTTACCTTCAAGAGAAGATAAACGATAAGCACCTGATCCATAGGTATGGGTGACAATATAGGGTCCAAACCAATTAGGAGAAAAATTTCTTCGTTTACTTTTCTCTTCTTTGGTTACATGTTGATTTTCCTTTAGGACAAGATCGTTGACATTGAAATTTTGTTCATGAACACATTTTTCATAGGCACGTTTGATATGTTTTTGGTAGATTTGAAGGTGGTTGAGAGAATTTAAATGGTGTTCATCTAATAACTCAAGTTGTGCCAAATGATCTTGGTGAAATTAATCATCATTGAGCATATCTTTAAGTGAGATACAAATAAATGGAGTTTGGACTTCAAGAGGTAGGATAACCTCTATACCATAGACCAAATAAAAAGGTGTGGAAGTGGTTGAGGTATGGATTCTTGTACAATATTCCCATAAGGTAAAAGGAATGTGCATGTGCCAATCCTTAACAGTATCATCGATGAATTTCATGAGAATTTTTTTGAGGGTTTTGTTAGTTGATTTGGCTTAACCATTGGTTTGAGGATAATATGGTGAAGATAAATTTAGTTGAACACTGAATTTATCACAAAATTTGTGTAGAGTCTTTTTTTTTAATTGTTTACCATTATATCAGTAATGAAGCAATGAGAAACACCAAAATGACAATGATGTGCTAGTTTATGAATTCACATATTTTCTCAATTTTGGTAGATATGAGAGGGACCACTTCTACCCATTTAGTGTAGTATTCGGTTATTGTTATGATCCATTGATGACTTTTAGAAGAATGAGGGTTAATCTCTCGACAAGATCTAAACCCCATTGGGAGAAAGGATAAAATTCCCTGTTGACTTAGACGGCGTGACTTGGGGTGTGGTGAAGATTAGCTTGCTACTAAAACTTCACACAACATTTGACATAATCACAACAGATCCTTATTAATGGTTGGCAAGTAACTTGGCCGATTCGAAGAATACATTTGGTAATAATAACGATGACTGAAATGTCCACCTAAAATCCCACCATGGATTTCTTTAATGGTGTAAGAAATTTCATAACTAGTGAGGCATCGTAGGAGGATACCATCAAAGCCACTTTTTAAATAGGAACCCCCATGACAATATAACAAGAGACATTTTGGAGGAAGGCTCACCTACCATTGTGAGTGAGATCTAGAGTTGGATTGAAAGGGAGAGTTAGTCAATGTACTACTCATACCAAATTTCATGAGGGTCATTTCGACTCATCCCACAAATTTTACGTCACGGAAGAGATAAGAAGGTGTTTACAACCATTGTACTATGACAAATATTTTAGATTTTTAAGGTGAGGCAAGTATTTGTTAGGGCAAGAAATCCATGGTATCCACAAATTTGTTAGTGGATCTCAGAACAGTTTGAATGTCATAATTATCACATGTAGTCAAAATCATGTCAATGTGATGCTTATCTTGTTGAATTATTTCATTACGACATTGGTATAAACCATTGACTTGGTTGAAGACTAGTTGATAATCTCCAAATATAGTACTCGATATTAAAATCTAGGAAATGATAATTTGGAGACCTAACACGAGTGCTTTGTATTCAACCATGTTATTGGTACAATCGAAGTCAAGTTTAAAAGATAAAGGCATAGGATCGGTATAAAGAGGAATGATAATAACCCATGTGCCACCCCCACATTGATGTTTAGATACATCAAATAAGAGATTCATTTGATAAATGGTATAATTCAGGGATAGAGTGTATATATATTCATCAAGAAAATTGAAGTTAGAAGATTGATGTCTAGAAAGTGGAGCATCTGTAAGCTAATGCACAATGGTTTATCCCTTAAGAGACTTTTGATGAACAAATTCTAGGTCTATGTCTACAAGGAGCATGAGCCAATGCGAAATAAGTTGGTGTTGATACGGCTTAGCATACATGTAATGTAGGGGGTCGATGTTGGTGATGATGAATTTTTTTCATTAAGTAGGTAGTGGTGAAGTTTAGTTGCAAAAAATACTAGGGATAAGAAAAGATTCGCAGTGTGAGTATATAAAGTCTTGTAGTCTAAAATAGTATGGCTTATGTAAAAAACCACTTGCTCACTATTTTTCTTGTCATGATGAGTGAACATGACACCCAAGGAATGGTCAATGGTAGAAATGCAAAGGTAAAAGGGTTCGTCATCTTTTTGTGGGATGAGAACAGGTGGTTGAAGAAGCTATTTCTTAAATTCTTCAAATAATTTGTGGAACTCATCATTCCAATTGAAGGAAACATACTTTTTAAGAAGATGATGAAAAGGGTGACATCGGTTAGAAATTTGGGAAATAAAATGTCGAATAGATTGTTATTTTCCTTGAAAACTATGGAACTTTCAAAGGTTAGTATGTGGAGGCATCTCTAGAATAGCCTTGATTTTAGCAGGATCAACTTCGATGCCCCGTAAACAAATAAAAAACAAGGATTTTTCTAGAGAAAACTATAAACATGCACTTCTTTGGTTGAGGAGGGAAAACATAGTATTTGATGAGATGTTTAAATATGATTTTGAGGACAGAGATATGTTCTCCGCATGACTTTTAGATTTTCTAAGAAGGTCTTTGATGTAGTCTTCTAGTATGTCATGCATGATGATGTGGAAGATATATATAATCGTGCGTTGATAAGTGGAACCAATGTTTTTCAAGCCAAAGGGCATGAAATGATAATAGAAGGTCCCCCAAGGGGTGATAAAGGCAGTTTTGTGTTGATCCTCTGGCACGAGTAATATTTGGTTATAACCCGAGAATCTGTCCATAAGAGATAGCATCTCATGGCCGACTATAAGATCAACAAGTTGGTCGATGCTAGGTTAGGGAAAGTCTTCCTTAAGGAAGGTGAGGTTTAAGTCATGGAAGTCCATGTAGATGTGGATTACCCCTCTCGCTTTAGTGACATGAACAATGTTAGAAATCCATTGTGGATAGTTTATAGGTAAAATGAAAGAAACATAGAAAGAAGGCATTAGAGTTCTTTTTTGAAAAGAAGGGAAATGTGTGGATGCATTTTTCGCAGCTTCTGCTTCATAGGTTTGGCTTCAGGAATAGTAACAAATTTTGCACCATGATATTTGGTTCAATACCAATCATATTGACGTAAGACCAAGAAAAAGTGTTGTTATGATCTCGAAGGAAAGTGGTGAAGGCTTCCTGTTTAGTAGTATCTAAAGATTGGCCTCTATTTAGAATTTGAGGGTCATCTTGAGTGTGAATGTTGACCTTGATGGTTAATTCATTCAACATGGTTTATGTCTCAAAAGGTAATGACATGTGAATGTAAGAATCCTTCACACCCAGATAGGTGAGAATGGAATCATCATCCTGACATTGAATGATGTTGATAGAATGTGTGTCTTCTTCTAACATGTTAAGATAAATAAGGAGAGGGAAGAGGGCACCTCACCATCATGATGATAGGTTAGAGTTCTTAAGGAAATGGTGTTCACAAAAAAATAGTTAGGAGGAATGGATTCTTGATCTATGGGCTCTATCGGTGAGGGTGGTGTGGAAGGTGAATAAGGTGATGAAGGTACAGAAAATGGTTCTTCCTCTACGAGGTTGAATCTATATTTCTTATATCTAGGTGGTTCAGGGAATCCAAAAACATAGCAATCTTTATGTTTTGCATGGGTCTGTGCAAGGAATAACTGTGTGATGACCTTGTTCATAAAGACCAAAGCCAGAAACTTTCCAAGCACAATGATGAAGAAAGGTGTGGGAAAAGCGGCGGTTGGTGAGGTAATGGAAGTCGAGGAAAAGGATTATTTCTAAGTATGTGGTTTGGGTGAATAGGAAGAAGTATCAAGTCCCCGAATGTCAAGTTGGTGCGAAGGTGAGGAGGACCATATGGAAAGGTTTCTCCTATACAATGATCATAATGTGGGTGTTGATGAAGGTTTCGTACTCTTGAGGAGTTTGGAACATGTCAATGTTGTACAGTAATACTACCCTAGGGTAAGGCATTGAAAAACACCTTCCAAAGGGTCAAAATTTGGTACTTGGGTGGAGGGAATAGATGAGCTATTTGAATTTTAAGAAGAAGGATTGGTAGATGGGTTAACTTTGGAAGTTGTGGAAGCACTTTGGGAAAGGTGGGATAGCTGATGAAGGTGTAGTAGTAAAAGTGGTAGATGAAGTAGTGGAAGAAGAAAAGATAGTAGTCGTTTAAGGTGAAGTGGCAGCGGTAGTAGATGAGGCAAAGCAGCTGCAATAGATGAGCGATAGCGATGAGTAGATGAGGTAGATGTAGTCGATTCCTTAACTGGGATAAGGACATCATTAGTTCGATACAACTTGTTATAGGTTTTGAAAGGTGAAGGATCTACCAGAATAGTGTAAGGATGTCCTTCATATTCAAACTTGATGCAGCAATGAAGAGTCAAACATACACACCCCCATAGCATGAGATCCGGGGTTAATCAAGAAGCATGTTATATTGGAATTCCCCTTTGATAAAATGGAACAATTCGGAATGGTGCGGGAAGCCATGTGAATTTGGAGGATGACGGTTCGAGAGTAGAATTCAAATCATCATTGAAATAACGTAGCATAATTGGGTTATTATGCATGCATTTGACAGGTATGCGCACTTTTCATATGTACAGGAATAAATAATGTTAATACTTGCACCTTCATCGATCATAACATGTCGATGCGAGTATCCTTAATGTGGATGGAGATAAAGAGGGTAGGATCGGGATCATTTTCATGTTGAGGAGAAATATCCAAGTCAAAGAAACTCGATGATAGAAATTTGGTGAGTTGTGGTGGAAATAGTAGTTTTAGGTGAAGCCATGAGGGAGGCCACATGATGAGGTTTGAAAATGGCAGCAACGAGACATAGGGTCATTTGGTAGAACCTCAATAATTTACAATATCTAAAGGAGTGTCTAGCGATGAGACTCATAGGTTTGGATGAGGTCATATAAATAAATTTTAGAGGAGATTGGTGGATTTTTTTATCATGGTACGATGTGCAACTCCATCGAAATTAGATAGGTTAGGCCATTGATGGTTACCTTGGTGTAAAGCACGAGATGGAATGGTAGGTGCGGGTGCACTTTGGATTGGTTGCTAGTCTTCTCTTTTTCTTTTTCTTTTAGTGCTCAAGTGGCAATGTGAACCATATTAATCTGAGGAAAAGAGGAGGGTGTGTCGTGAAAGGTATAATGGCAAGAGGCAAAAACCTAGCATGGGATAAGAGCCCTATGAAATGAGTATGGTGCATTGGAATTTCGAAGGGGTTTAGGCTAGCTCTCTCGATCAAAACCATATTGATCTTAAAGGTTGGAGGAGCAAATGGGGGTTATGGAGGTGGGGAAAAGGTCGATGAATAGATATAGGGCAAGGTTGTGTGGTGACAGGAAGAGGTGGAATGGTCTCTTCATCCAAAAGGTCATCCTCATCAAAGAGAATTTTGGGAGAACACATTTGAAAGAAAAAAATTTTAAGTGCCTTAAAACTTTCAACACCATGCCCTGGCACACGATGATAAGAAAAAGCATGGTATTATCAAACCCTTCTAGTTTATGTTTGAGTGGTTCGTAATTCCTAAGAGGTGGCAATGTAATGGCATGTTTGAGTGGGTCGTAATTCCTAAGAGGTGGCAATGTAATGGCATAGGTTTCTAATATCCAAGTGAGGATGTTAGCGTAAGATCCTTCTAAGTGATCACAATGAGAAGTGGGAGTGTATTTGGATGGAATTTTGGGTGACTTATATGGAAGAGGTATTGTTGGAGGGGGAGCTGGAGGTTGAGTAGGTTTGACTACCTTTTTGGTAGGTAGTGTGGTTTTAGGCTTGGGTTGCACCTTCTTGGGTAAAGGTGTTGGGGTAGTGCATGAAGTAGAAGGTAATGTGGAAGATGAAAGTGGACGGGTCGGCCACAGTGAGATTGGAGGTCCGGTAAAGATAGTAGTAGGAGGTAATATAGATCATGTAGGTTTAAGAGAAGTTAATGAATTGGGTAGTGGAACAGGAAGGGGAAATGTAGAAGGCTTAGGTGGAATGGAAGGTTTTGGTAAGGATGTAGGTTGCTTCATTTTAGTTTTACCTTGGGTAGGAGGTTACTTGACCAAGGTTCATGGATGGGGACCTAATATGGATGGAAGTGGTGAAGGTTAAAGAGGATGAGAAGCTAGGGTATGAGGCTTAAGAGGTTGGGTCTTCTTCTTAGGTGGGGGAATAGGTCTGGTGATAGTTTGGGAGGAGGTGGCTAAATCAATCTTCACAAGAGGATGAATTGTACTCGGTGTTGGTGCAACCCCAAAGGTAGTGATACGTTTGTGCACATGTGAAGGTATAGATGTAGTTAGAGGTTTGGTTGATCTCAGAACTGGCTTAAATAGTTTTACACAATGGATATTGAAGTTCTCAATTCCTTTAAAAACATAGAATTGGAAGTGGATTCTCAACTTTCCTTTAGTATTGAATAGAAAATTTGATTCTTTTTACTGTTCTAGGAATGTAAAAAAATCTCACTTAGAAACCTATGATGAATTCATTCCTACTTAACTCTTTCATGTGTTATTTTGATAATCTTCAAAAGTTTGTTAATTGATGCATTCAAATTCATTCAGAATCGCATTTAATCGAACAATGAACAAACTGGAAATGAAAGACAGAAGAAGTTGATAACGAAGTTCATTTCATAGGGGACTACATCTCCGGGTTCAGAATAATGAACCATTTCTATCAAAAACCAATGTAAAACTTTCTCTTACAATTTACATCAAGTATGGATATTTTAGAAAATCTGAAACATTACTTCACCGAGTGTGGAATTCATTGATCTCAAGATCAATTTTATGTTCCCAAAAACTCCAAGTACTTGTAAGTTTCTCCACCTTGTGGGTATTCAAAAATCCACGATCTGGGTATGCAACAACTGTAAAATAAATAGAACCCCATTAGAGTAATAATTCAAATCTCAGAGGCCCTAAATCATTCTGTAAAGTATAATTTTACTTTCATAGCTTCTTAGCTTCATAAATCAATATATCTCTCTAACTATATTTCAATAATAATTAAATTATGTAAATACAACATAAAATAGATGAACCTGTAAATAGTACTGAAACTGAACTTTAAGAACCTCTTAAACCATTTATAGAAGTGTTTCCACAAGTTCATAGCACTAGTTCATCATCTCTCTGCTCCTTCCCTCGAGTTCTTCATAAAAACCTTCACATTTTTCTTCCAAAAAGAGGTCAAAAAAACTCAAAATGGGAAAATAATCACATAACCGGAATTTTCTCTTAATTTTTGACAAAATTCCAAAAGACATTAAGTCTCCATTCGGCCTCCAAGACCCTCAAAAATGGCCTTGAATCAAAACAACATGTTATCCTTCTAGGACAGTCAAATAATAATACACTTGTGTGTATTCTTCCTCTTCTTCTCTCTTTTAACCTCAAAAATACCCATATATATACATACACACTTAAGTGTATATTTAGTAAATTTAATCTCATTTAAATCTCCCAATAATCCTCCCAAAGCCCATGATTTTCTCTTATCCATATGAGTGGATTTTAGCATTAAAAATGGAGGAATAATCCCACGTATAATGGGATATTACCAATTTTAGACCTTATCAAAGCCTTCAAATCCTCCATTTAATGTGCATACCAAGTCCACATAATGCTAACCACCATCCTCCTTCTCTCATGGATATTTTATTGGCTGGAAAAATGGCTTGCCTTGAAAAATGTGCCAAAACTTGGGAGAGAAGATTTGGTCAAAAATTGAGAAATTTAAGGTGCTTAATTAGGATTAATCAAATGGATATCTTAGGATTAATTTATGAATTAATAAAATATGTTAACTAAGGGTATCTTGTAGTTGGAATATTGGCCAGATGTTCCACCTACATAATATCACTAGTTAGCATAAATAATTTGAAAATTTGAAGATTTAAAATAATTACGGCGGTCAAGAATCAACTTCCGAAATGCATAACTTTTGCATATGAACTCAGATTTGGTCCGTTCAAAATGTGTCGGAAAGCTTGTGATGAGCTCTATACCATGGAAATGATTTTGAAACATTAAAAGACCATAAATTTTTCCTTGTCACAAACTACCACGTGTCACCTTGTCATTGGTCCACTTGTTGATACATTTGACTAGGGTTGACTTTATTCACGACCTTAACTTTGACTAGCGATAGAATTTACATATGAACTCCAATTCTAAATTTCAGCATACCATCGGAAAGGTATTAAGAATCCCTTCATCATGGTATAGGTTTAGGGTATTTTAGGGAAGATGTGCATAGTGAAAAACCTCTAGATCATTAGGTGCGGGTGGTTTTGGGGTAGCATAAAAGGTTAAGGCATATACGAGGCCAATGCGAGAAGAAGTTACTATAACTAGCTCAGTGCAATGGATTTAGCTGTCTTGAACACTTTAGGATAAATCATTGAAGTGTTTGTGAACAACATTTTCATTTGAGTTGATACAAGAAGTCAAAGGCATCCCCAAAGCAAGTCGGCATACTCTAAGAGATCGGTCAAATGGGAGAATGGAGTAGAAGTAGAGGAACATGGTGAGAACTTGATAGTGATCCCATTAAAAATTTCAGACATTTGTGAAACAGGGGAAGTTTTGACTTCAAATTCTATAGGTAGAAATAATGCGAGAAGATTAACGGGATCTGGTAGACCACGGGAGACACGTCACTTTGGAAGAGAGTATAAAATTGGCTCCTCTATGGGTCGAGGAGGGGAAAAAGTAGGTGGTGTAGACTCTTCCTTATGCGGAGAAGAGGATAAAATAGACTCTTCTTTGGTTAAAACATGGGTAATAAGGGCTCCTCGATAGATAATGAAATAAGTGGGGTAAGTTCCTCTATAGATGATGAGTGCACGCAAGGTAAGCTCCTTCATGGGTAGAGAAGTAGGTGAAATGCACTCCTCCATGGGTAGAGGAGCTCGTGCTAGAATCTCTTTAATGGAAGTAATGGAAGGAAATTGTATGGAAGAGACCGATATTGTGTTAAAGATGGCATAGACTTCTGGACATGGGTGTTATCGTTAGAATTCTCACCGGCATGATTCAATGAATGGTTATGGTTTGGAAAAGACTTACAAACCTACATATTTTTATTTACATGTGCATTAGGGTTATCCAAGATGAGATCTTCATTATCTAACATTTCCTTGATGGTTTTTTAAAATGTTTTACAATTTTTCGTTACTATGTCCTCTAACATGGTGGTAGTTACAATAATAGTTTTCTTTATACCATGTGGGTATAGGATGAGAAGGAACAATCTAGTATGTGGTTTGATTAGTGGAAAATTGATGGCTCTATTTTTAGCATATTTTCCAACATAGAAAAATAAGGTTCTCCTATGGGGTATATCTTCATTGTTCCTGCTTGTATTGGAAGTTCTGAATAGGGGAAAGATTAGAAGGAGGTTTTTATTGTTTTGAGGGATGAGATAGGCCAGATTTCAATACCACCACATTGTTGGATCCTTTTTCAATAGCATGGTTATTTTTAGTTTAGACGAGGAAGAAGATTCATTTGGTTTAAACAAAGTTCTCTTGTTGCACAATTGTATATTATTCTCTTCAATAGCACATATTTCTATCTTTTGGGCCATAGTGAATGCCTCATCAAACGTCTAAAATGTTTGGACCTAAAGAGTTGGAGAGATATACCTGGCACAAGCCATAGTGAAAAACTCTATTAGCTCGGTTTGTGGAATTTGAAAGGTGAGCTGATTGGTAAGGCTCCTCCAATGTGTGACAAAATATGCGATAGATTCATCTTCATATTGACACATCAAATATAAATCAATCATAGTGACCTTATTAGTGATGTTGATGGAGAAATGATCAAGAAAGGCCTGGCCTAATTAATTGAATGAAAAGATAGAGTGCTTAGGTAAATAACTATATCAGTCTAAAGTCAGTCCTATCAAGGACATTATGAAACTTTGAAGAAACAAGTCATCATCATGGGAAATCAGATAATGCACGTGTTTGAATGATCACAAATGTTGTTTTCGATCTTCCTTCCTATGAAATTGGTTGAATTTAGGTGTCTCCCAATGTGTAGGATAAGGATGAATAGGCTCATTACAAATTTCAGCGTAATTCAATGTATTACGTGAGCTAGAGACAGATGCTTCTAGGGTTTACATCTTTTCCATCATCATTTTGATTAGATTTGTGGTCAGATTAGATTGAGATGCACCTCTTGTGGTATAAGGAGGTGGATATGATGTAGAAGGAAGACTAGTATATGGAGGAGCTGAGTAAGAAAAATTAGAAGAGGGAACATAAGTAGCAACATATGATGACTGCACATACCCTGAATGGGAGGTATAAGTGACGGGTGGTAGCTGAGACAAGGTGTAAGTGAAAAGGACTGTGTAGAGACCCTCGTAGAAATAGGTGGTAAAGTAGCAGGTATAGACATGACCAAACTCTAAAAGGGGTCAACCCAAATATAGGTTGTGAGGCAATGGTGGTGATGATGTCAAAATCCTTACACTAGGATCTATAGATGATGGCATAGTAGATGTCGCAGTGTGATAGATGTCGAGGTTGTGATTAATACCAAAGATGTAGGGTCAATCTGAGAGATGATGGGTTATGATGTGGAAGTCGGTAATGCTACACTAGTAGTAGTTGATACAGAAGTGGGGACAAGAGTGGGAGGAATGGAGATAGGCATCCCATATATAATTTTTCACTGATGAGTCGAGGGTAGATGAAAGGGTGATGTAATAGTGCAAGGTAACATGGATTTTCATCAAGGCATTTTACACACTCCTCTTCACCTCCGTGTATAGAAATAGGAGAGGTGGGTCCATGGGTGAAAAGATAGAGGGTGTTTAAGGACTAGGAGGTAGTGATTGATGGCTAGCATAAAAAAGGGGTGTTGGATTTTCTGCGAGTCAAAACCAAGTAGTGGTAGAACAGGTAGTCCGAGTTCTATAGATGGTACAGAGACATAAGATAGAAGGGACCTAGAAAATGGAAAATAGTTGTTGTTTTGACAGAAGAATCAAAACATAAAGGCCAATGCCATTATGGTAAGCGATACTAGTAGAAAGTGTAGTTGATGTTGGTTGTTATCTTGATGTTGATTCTTTGTGAATGAATGGAAAATTTATAAAACGGATATGAAGAATGTAAATTGGCTAGACACGAACTCTGCTAATGGTAAAAGAGACTCATAAATTTGATAAATGATAGAAACATGTTACTGAGAAAATATCTCGGATGTGAATTAAATACTATTTTAGGAAAAATAACCAAAATAGCAAGGAACTGATGTTGGTCAATCAACCAATCTTTGGTATGAAGAGGTAACTTATGTTGGTTAGTAAACCGATACAGTTACTTATGAAATCTAAGAAGATGATGAAATTTGAATTTTAGGTGATTAAGTCAAATGAAAACACCAACCTAGAAACTGAGAATGGTAGTGATGAGTCCTAACACACCTAGAATGAACCAGAATACACCATTTATGATGATGGGGTGTGAAGGATAAGAAAAACAAGAGGAAACGACCTCACACCTCAAAACACAATTTAGGTAAAAACTAACAAACACGTAAAATCCTAAGTAATAGATTTTTATGTTGTGTGGCTTATGCCCTTTAGAACTGACTATGAATAGAGTAGAGTTTTTAGTCAACAAGGGTACCCTATAAGTAATCTATAAGTACATTTTGAGTGAGTTTTTGGATAAAAGGACCCAATATACCTTTTGGTACATGTGGTACCACTCTAATATGATGATTTGGACAGATCACTAGCTGGATCCACCGCCAACGATTGTTAATCATTAATGGAAATTACCGGGAAGGAAGATGTTTAAGAAGTGTATAAATTGTTCAAGTGATTTAGAAAAGGGTGTGTGTGCACAAAGTGTGAACTACGCTTAATTCTCACCAATCATCAACTGGTCATAACCTCTAGTATATAGATTGTAAATAAATTTAGGTAATCTAAATGCAACATACAATGGATGAAATACAGAGATTTTTAAGCCCAAATTGAAAGTGAAATTGCATGTACAAAATATAAAATAAGTTAAGAGGATGATCTTTCACTAAGTTAAAGTGCAAAAGAAAGGCAGAAGAATTCTTTTTTTAAAAATCATGAATTTCCTTTAGACAAGAAGAAGAGACTATTGACCAAGGAGAGATTTATTATGAATTTTTCAAAAAAGAAAGAAACGCAAAATTCCCTATATGAAGAAATGCAAATAACCCACAACAAGGGGTCCCACTAAGTGTGCAAAAATGTTTCACCTCAAATTAATGCGATAAAACAAATAACGGTAATGGGCATATGAGGGATACGTGATTATATAGACAACGTGTGCATGTAGAACGTTGACCAAGCTTGTTGTGAGAGCTTCATGTACGATGGAAAAGTGACAAGCGAGCATGGGAATCTACAAGTACCTTTCCTCGTACTCCGACTTTAGGAGCTCGTGTTGAGACAAAGCTAGTGAATGTTGAATGCGAATCGATATGTATAAGCTAATTGGGTAATCTTAAATCCTCAACATGCAATAATGGAATCTACAAATCTAAGGCAAAGAAGGCCCTCCTAACCTGGATTGGTGTAATGGATCGTTCACATATAATGGCTGTTTGGAGGCTCCAATCAATGTCAAGATTTTTTGAGATCCTATTTCTTGGCTATTGGATACCTAAGAAGTGACCTATGGGAGCTTCGTATATATCTCCGCACAAGGTCATAAAATGGTGATAGGTGGTTTAATGTATTTGTCTTGAACTATGGGTGGTTCTCTGGGTGTAGCCAGAAATTATTAGATTGATTGGCCTCTATATTTAATACGAGAGAATTGTACTATAGTATCCGGTGGGAGTGGTGAAGATCTAAATACCAGCGTTCGCAGGTGATGTCAATACTTGACTGATTTGTAGGCCCGTTGGGTTGTGGGATTTGGGGATCACAACCATGAGTTTGTGGTTGTTGTGGACTTGTTATGGTCATGTGAAGAATCAATCCCTTCTCCCAACTATCCAGTAATCGTATGCCTTTTCAGCCTCTACGTTTAGAACTAGAAGTTGTATGATTTTCTCAGAAGTACCTAACAGGTGTTCTGGAAACTTGGATACGTAAGCTAGTGTCTATGTCAATGAGGAGGTCTCTTGTGTTAGGCTGCGGAACCAAAGGATCACAACCAAATGTTTGTTCTTGTTTGAACCCTTGCATGGTCATTCAGGTGTTTTATCAAGGCAATCTATAGTTTGGATGGTTTGACCAGAATGTGTAAGCTTTGTCATCTTCGATATTCAATCCTCTTAGTTGCTCACTAATTGCTTGTAAGTTTTTTGTTGCTTGAAAGACCTGTATCCTAAGGTCCTGATCTATGTCAACTAAATTCATGGGTAAATTTTTTGAGGTACTATGGGTTCAAATATATATTCTCTAGGCTCTCTAGGTCAAGTGATTGTCATAAAAAATGATTCAACTTTTAACTAACATTTAATAAACTAATTATGAAAGAGGTATTTACACTATTCAAGCATCCTGCTATTTTTGTATTTTCAATGATGTATTTTAATGAAATTAAAGAGCATCTACTCTATTATATATATAATGAACAACTAATCTAATAACAGAATAAAAACAAGCAACGTAGCACAGTATGGCTATTCACTGTGCGATTGTGATTTTATCCTAAATATCTAAGTAGCTATATATTTTGAATTTGAAAGGCTCGCAATCCTACCTCAGAAGTGAGGAATGAATCACATTTTCTCAGAAATTATCAATCCCCATAGCTTCCTTGGTGATATCGAGAGTGAAATTTTAACTGAAATAAAATAATTCACTACTCTATTTTATATGTCGTAACTAGAAATTTGATAGCTCAAACCTAGCATTTACAGAATAGTGGTAAATCCATTTGTGTGTGATTTCATCCCCTCAGTGTGATATCCTCATTCCTTCATGTCCTCGTGAATCCAGAAAGTGTGTATATGATAGTATCAACAAAAGATAGCAATCGAACAATGGCAGCTTTGGATATAGACCAAATACAATGCAAGTAGGAGAGGGATAGCGCAAGTGAACAGAGCTTGACTATGCAATTCCTAGTGGGATTTATTACGAGAATACAACACAAGTGTACCGAGAGTTTCAAAAGCTATTCTTGTGAAAAAACAAAACCTACAACTTTAATGGATTCTAGTCTAGAAATGAAGCTATTCTATGCTAAACTAATTGTATGAAGCAGTAATTGAATAAGATTGAAACAAGAAGATTATATAAGCTCTAAAACACCAACAATGGAAGCAAAACATGAAATGACAGAATTCTAAGCAAGAAATTGAAAGATTGAATAAGAGAATTGAGAAGATGAGGGGCCATTTGCTTGAAAACAAGCTAGTTATTTATAACCAATGCATTTACCAGAGGGTAACTCCCATTTGATCTCTTTTACTATAAACAAAGGAAAAACACTATTCCTAGGGAGTAGAAAACATTAATGCAAGCCAAATTTGTTGAAGAAAGTGTGTAAATTTGAAGATTTACATTTGACGTGATCATCGGAAGAATCTAGAAAATGCGAACAAAACTACCACCTGTGCAGGTGCGGGGTGGCGATTATGGACTGCCGCCTGTCTTGGGCGGAAATCATAGGACTGCCACCCATTACTAAAGACAAGAATGCAAAAAGAAAATGGAAAAAGGGGAAAAACCAGGCATGTAGAGGTTGAGCGGGGTATGCGGGATATAAGCGTATACTTGGCGAACCTTTTCGGATTCTCGAACACCTTGCAAGGAGACCTGTATCATCATTGGGGCACGTGTAACATCATTAAGGCGGTGTAGTACCCTAAAATTTTGGGTACATAAATATTTCCCCCCTCAAAGAAGCATTCTAGCCATTAAGAGGCTTAAAACGGTGGATCCGAGTATGGCGGTCCGAAATGGGGAGTTAGGAGCTATACGACACGCCTGCAGTGCTTTGGAAAGTCGCCATCCAAGATTCTACTACCTGTAAAATGAAAAGGGGAATCAAGTGCAGATAGATAAAATAAATTGAGAAATAAGGCTGAATTGATAAGAAAAAAAGATTTACAATCTATGCAAGGTTTATAACTTATCTTCGTCGGCTCTCAGACCTGCGAAAGACATTCAAAATCAAATCAAGAGGACTATATATATATATATATATATATATATATATATATAATGAAAGTCATTTTACTATTCATTTGCGCAGATTGATTTGATAGATTTTTGAGCTCTGGGACCCATGGTGATGGTTTTCGATGAGAGTATAGTCAAAACATTTATGGTGAGATAGCGATCATGCCTCCGAGAGCGGAACATCAACCCACAAAGTCTTAGGTTAGTTCTTCTTGATTTATCGTTTTTAAACCTAAAATGTAGAAATGATAAAATATTTCCCTTGGGGGATCATTTTTGAAAATGTTAGTTTTAAATGTGTCTTTGGGGGGGGCGCCCATAGGGTAGGTTTCTTTTTCATTAAAAGGTGTTTTTGCTTGTTTTTAAGCATTTTTAGGGCTTACGACCCGTTTGGTTTCGTGGGACAGGACCACCGCCCTATGTAGGGTGGCGGTTATGGGACCACCACCTTAGAAGGTGGTGGTTACAGAACCACCACTCTGCATAGGGCGGCGGTCCGTGACAGAGGACAAAAATAATGCAAATTTTAACTTGTTTTTGCATGCATAAAATTTTACGTGTTTTTACTAGTTTTTCCAACTAGATTTCAGTACTAACTTACTCCTTTTTGTGTTTTTGGGTGTATGTAGAAGAAGGAGGAGTACATCAGATGGAGCCAAGAGAGGGAGTGTGATTGGCTCTTGGTAGTGTTGGAGGCACTCTCCCAGGTAGAGCGGGATACTCTCCAGAGGGCTGGTATATGGAGGATTGCACATGTTCCTCATGTTGCACCTACCAGTCACATATTGTGTGACTTGTTCTCTTATTGGGATGTGGATCAAAACACCTTCGATTGCTAGGAGTTAGGGGTGAGTGGTCCATCACCCTGGAGGATGTTTACCGTATACTGGGGGTTCCAATCCTTGGGTGGCGGCTATCTCTTAAGACAACAATATCTAGATCACAGGTGGTTTAGTGGGCCACCTATATGGGAGATGCGGTTGTATCGATGGGGTCGACGAAGGGAGTGAGTATCGCTCCATCATTAAGTCAGAAATTCTCTTGCTCTGCAAGGCCATCATGGGCATCCTTGCATCCAGACCGATCGGGAACAAGGGAGGGGACTGTTTTGAGAATAGATTTCAACGTTTTGTTTGTCGCTTTAGCGTGCCCATTTCTATAGGGTAGTAAAGAGAGGTCATGTGATGGTTCATCTTGAACTTGCTACATAACTCTGAGACTTCGTCATTTTTAAAGGAGGTGCCATTATTTGAGATAATGATTTGTGGGACACCATACTGTAGATAATTTGGTTCATAATAAATTTTCCAATTACCGAACCTGGTACGGTGGTGAGAGGCATGCCCTCCACCCATTTGGTGAAATATTCCATGGCTATAATTATAAAATTATGGCCATCGGTTGTTGAGGGAGATAATTTCCCCATCAATTCTAGACCCCACGTCGAGAAGGGCCATGGAGTTGCTATTGGTTGCAAGGATTGTGCTAGCATGTGAATCTTGTGAGAGAATTCTTGGCATTTGTGGCACTTACATACAAATTCCATTGCGTCATGCTCAAGAGTGGGCCAAAAATAGCCCATCTGATGTATTTTATGAGTGGTGGCGTGACCACCGAAGTGGCCTCCACACATCCCATTGTGGGATTCATGAAGAATCTTCTTGGATTCTTCCATGTCGATGCATCTTAGAAGCATGCCGTTAAAGGCTCTACGATAGAGTACCTAGTCTAAAATAACATATTTAGCGGTAATAATGCATAACCGCCTTCTTTGTTGTGACATGGCACCTTCCGGGTATGTATGGTCCATGATAAAATTGATGATATTAGTATACCAGGGACATGTAGAGATGGGGGGCCTAGTTTCGACGAAGTATACACACTCATCGGGAAAGTCTAGATTTACCAGCTCACCTCCATCTAGTGGATTGTCAGCTAACCAGTATACAATGATTTGTCCCTTAACAGATTTTTGGTTCATAAATGTTAACTCAAATTCTCCCATTAAGGTTATGAAATGGCCAGCCTTTTTAGATAAAGATCCTCATGTGAGAAATGCTCGTAAATGGTCTATCTTTTCACTTTGACCCTTGTTTCTTGGTTTAACATGTAATGTCTCAAATGTTTAGTTGCAAAAATTATGGAAAGGAATTCTCTCTCTACCTATGTGTAACATGTTTCATAATCGAGAAACATTTGGCTAATGAAATAGATCGCGCGGTTCTTGCTTGTCATCATCTTCTTGAGCCAACATGCATGCCAGTAAGACATGAGTGGCTTGTGAGTATAAGATCAAAGGGTGATCTAGCTTGGGAGGCATTAGCGTGGGTGGAGACAATAAGAAGTTTTTAACTCCTTCAAAGGCCTCATTGCATTCTTTAGTCCAATCGATGCTATAATCTTTCTTCAATATATTGTTGATCGGATGAATGGCAAAACTTAAATCTAGGATGAACCTTCGGATTGCACCGAGTTTCCCAAGAAATGACCTGATTCCAGACTCATCCGATGGTGGGATCATTTTGAGAACAGCCCGTATTTTGGCTGGATCAACATCAATCCCTCGGGAAGATATAATGTAGCCTAGAATTTTACCTCCTGTCACACCAAACACACACTTCTCTGGATTTAATGTGACACCATATTTGATTAGTCATGAGAGGATGATACGGAGCACTTTCGGATGATCACAGTGTTTCTTGGCTTTGGCCAACAAGTCATCCACATAGTATTCCACAATTTTATGGATAATATCATGGAATATTTAAGTCATTGTCCGCTGATATGTAGCGCTGGCATTCTTAAGACCAAATGGCATGACAGCGTAACAATAAGTTCCCCAGGGAGTTATGAATGTGGTTTTGGCTTGATCCCGCTCATATATTTTAATCTGATTGTACCCTGAGAACCAATCCATGAGGGATAATAGTTCAAATCTAGTTGTTGCATCAATGATGACATCAATGGATGGTAATGGGAAGTCATCATTGGGACAAGCTTTGTTAATATCCCGAAAATATATGCAAATGTGTATCTTCCCATTCTTTTTTAGGACGGGAACAATATTAGATACCCATTGTGAATGGTCAATGGGCTTGATGAATCCTACTTGGAGAAGTTTTACTACTTCCTCTTTTACCATGAGAGCCACTTTTGGCTTCATTGGTCTTGATTTCTATTTAATTGGCTTCATCTGCTTTAGTGATGAGATTATGTACCGTAACTTGTGGTGGAATACCCGTCATTTATTTATAATTAAATACAAAATCCTTTTGATGTTATTTGAGGATTTAGGTGTGTATTTCTATCTCTTCTTGAGTTAATGAGGATCCCAACTTCAAAATTCTTGGTTCTTCCTCCATTCCAATGTTTATGTCGGTGGTTTCTTCTATTAAAGAAGCGTTATGTTCTTCAAATTTAGGTGGGGCTGGAGGTAATTCCAAGCTCTCTCCATTTTCCATCTCCTAGATATTGAGATCATACGTGGAGGAGACTCTACCACGGGATTTCCAAAGTAGGAAGAGGAATGAGGTATTAGGAAAGATCAACTACATGGTGAGTAAGGTGTAGCTCTGCATAGTCATTTAGATATTTGAGAGTGACTCTATCATCGTCAAAGTGACTTGTGATAGAAAAATCATCCTCAATTTCTCCATGATCTAGGAGTGAGTTTGTTGGTATTTTACATACTAATGGTTTGGTACAGTGATACCATGAAATTTGTATCCTCTAAATCATTTTTTGGGGTGAAACATGAGGTTGAGGTTGCTTTATTGAGTCTGAGAAGGTTACGCCTCGTGGGATCACTTCAATTGATATGGATTTGAATCCATTGCTTAGATCTAATCTTTGTTGTTTTATATAGTTGTAGATGTTCAACCCTAGTTTCATATACCTTAGAGACTTGGTTTGCAACTATTTATGAGTCTCCTAGCACTCTAATGTTATTGATGCCCATTATTTTTGCTAGAATGAGGCCAAGGAGGAGAGATTCATACTAAGCTTCGTTGTTTTTACATTATAAGTTTAATTTGAAGGCAAAAGTTAGGATATTTCCCTCGGGTGAAGTAAAGATCACCCCGCCTGACTCCAAAGTGACATCTAACTCCATCGAAGTGGAGAGTCCAATACTTTCTTGGAAAAATGGATGTTGGGATATATTCTCAGTCTGCTTTTTTGATTTAGTTACCTCTACCATAAAAACTTCGTCTGATGGAAGAGAAGCAATTCCCAGGGTGTGTCATATACCCATGAAATCAAACGGTAGGAGAATAGGTAAGTCTATCTCCAGCAACTCGACAATTTTTGTGGTAGTCCCTAGTGATATTACTTTTATAGCATTGGTCTCACTTTTGAGTACTGGAATGTCCTCAGCTGGATTTGAAATTTCCAACTCAGTGGTGGGTATCAGCTTTTCTTTCGAGTGTGAATTAGTTAGTTTGACAAGCTAGTTTGCTGGAAGTTCAAACTCAGATTGGATACCTGGTCTTTTCTTCAAATCAGCTAGGTGTATATCAAAGGTTTTTGGGTCACCTTGTGCCACAAATATTTTCCCTAAGTGTAGAAATATTATTTCTTGGAATAACGTGGAAGGGATTGCCTTCATGTGGTGTATCCATGGCCGACCAAGGATCGTATTGTAATTGGTTTCCCAATCTATATTATAAAACTCGGTGAGGATGGTCTTGGGTCCTAAAGTGATGGTAAAACCATGGTTCCAATCGAAGTGGCTTTGAGGCTATCATAACCTCTTAGCGTATTTCACGTCGTGGAACAGTTTTTCTCTCCATATCCTAACTTTTGAAGGAAGGTGAAGGGGACTATGTTGATTGCTGCCCCATCGTCAACCTTTGCATGTTTAACATAATTATTGTAGACCCAAACTTGTAAATGTAAAGTTGGGTCGCCTCTTCATGTAATTTCAGCGTCTGTTGGCATTTTTCTTATATCAAATATAAATTCCGTATCCCTATCTAGCTACCCCAGAGGATAAACGTCAAATTCCACATGGTTCACTTACGTTTCCAAGGGGAGGAGTGATGTTGATTAAATGACCAAGGCCTAATGCTTCTAAGAGAGTAGCTCTATGGGCGGGAGAGTTCTTTAACAAATCCAAGAAGGAGATGTGAGAGAAGGTTTTGGTCAAATCATTAATTAAATCATAGGCACCTATGGGTTTTACCAACATTTGTTGACTATTGTCTAGCTCCAATGAATAACTTAGAGTTGGTTGAGAAGAATAATCCCATGTTCTTGTTATGGTTTCTACGGGTAGCTCGGCGTCTAACTCCACTAAACCAACTATCTTAGTTTGAGGTTGAGTTCCTAATTGGGGTGTGACTAGTGGATTTAATGAAGTTAAAGCTTCATGATCATTGTTTCCTATCATGACACCCTTATTTGTTCCATTAGGATCTAACATGTTGTTGTTAGAATGGTTTGGGAGTGGGTCATTGAAGATCTTGAGGGATGCATTTTGAGGGGAAACTACCCCTGCATAAGCATTTGGCATGGGTACTACAGAATTTGCTAAAAACATATCTATAAAGAGTTGTTTTTGATCTTCTGGAAAATCGTTGCATGAATTTATTGTATTCACGACAAGTCCTAGTATCGTGCACTTGAATCTTGTGGAAGCCACAATATAGATTGGGATTTAAATTTTGAGGTTGTTGATTCAAAACCTGTTGTGGCCCAAAATTCTGATAAGGTTGTTGGTTGTTAGAGTTAAAATTTTGAGGTTGTTGCCTTTACTTTGACTCTAATATCCATTGGGTTTTGATTTGGATTTTGCATCCGGACTTCTTGGTGTTGTTTTTGTTGTTACCGTGGTGGATGATTAAAATCCAACATGTTGATTGTTGGAGTAAAATTGTTATTTCACTGATTATTAACAGGGGTGAAATGTTTACAACATTTTCTCTTTTAGCTTGGTCAGTTACTCCATCTGTTGTAACCCCGTGGTTCTTGTTAAGGATCTTAGGTCCTTGATTAGTGTTCCCAGCATTAGGATAGGCTGCGGTGTTTTGATTGGGAGTGGTTAATTTCCTATTTTGTCCCATATGTCTTACGACCACTATCAATCACTGCTTGGTCGATTCAGAGAGCACTCTCAAGTACTTCATCGTAAGTTCTTAGTGGTAACTTCTGGACTTCTTCCTTTATCTCTCTATTGAGTGAATTAAGGAATAAATTACATAGTTCCATTTGATCCATATTTGGAGCACTCGCTGATGAATAAATAACCGTATGCCATATTTGGATAAAATGAGTGGTGGATTCATTATGTTCTTGTTTGATATGTAAGAACTCCCTGATTCCCGTTCTTAACAATTTGTTCATGTCGAAAGATTTGATGAATTCTGACACGAGTTGTTTAAATGAGTGTATCAAAGCTTAGGTATTCTATAATACCAATCAAGGGCAATACCTTCTAGGGTCTTAGGGAATATTTTAGTGATAACCCCGTCCCAAGGGATTAACTCCCGTATGGCTGTGGTATAGGCCTTAATGTGTGTGTTCGGGTCTCCTTCCCCTTTGTATTTTGGAAAATCAAGAAGAGGTCTCGGAAGCATAACGCTTCGTATGGTGAAGTCTAGGGGATCTTTTAAATATTAAAAAAGTCCCACTGCGTAGGCCTTGACCATCGATGGGGCTTCTTGAGGGGGTTGAGGTGGAATGGGTTGTTGACATGGCATAGTATATGCATTTGTAGGA
Organism: Taxus wallichiana var. yunnanensis; assembly: GCA_018340775.1. Classification (NCBI taxonomy): domain Eukaryota; kingdom Viridiplantae; phylum Streptophyta; class Pinopsida; order Cupressales; family Taxaceae; genus Taxus; species Taxus wallichiana. The sequence goes on from CM031242.1 coordinate 75,204,028, forward strand.
ACGTAAGGGAATCCCCGTGGTTAAACAAACATCCCGAGAGAAGAGAACATGTCTCCTTGTGGTGAATTTGAATAAATGTTTAGGTAAGGAGGAGCATTTTTCTAGTATGGGTTATTTGGTGCCAAGTTGGGAGGTGTCATGCATTCAATTTGGAGCGGCATTTGAAAATGTGGTCCTAGTTGGTGTTTTTTGTGGGTAACTATAAGAATTTTGAGGAAGCATGCCTAACGTGCCTGCTTCTATAAGGAGGTCGACCTGACTGGGATGATGCAGAGGGTTGGGCATTTCGGCTTGCCCAAAATAAGAATTTTGGTTTATTTGAGAAAGTCGTAGCCCTCTAACCTTCTCGGCTTCCATTAGTGAAGACACAATGCTTTTCCTTAAGGGTTTTTGTTGTATAGCTTAAGGTTGTAAGGGGGTATGATACCGCAATGAATTGGTTGTTACCCTACCAAGCTTCACCAAGCGTATTTCCCATAGGTGGAGGAATGGGGTATTCTCCTGGAATAGGGTATCAGACTATATTTTTAAACTTCCTATAGGTGGATACATATTTTGGAAGCATTGTTCACTTTTATCGAAGCGTGCAAGTACTCCTCATCTAAAAAGGGGAGTGGGTCTGACTGTCTATTGATCTGTGGTCTGAACAAGACCCAAGGAGATGAAGCAGAGTCCCGGTAAATGTCATATTCTTAGAGCCGATGGTTTTGGTTGTTGTGTTTGTGCAGGCAAACCGATCAAACTCCTCGATTGAGAATGAAGAACTAGAACTAGTTACGTGAGGGGAGTTTGAGATGATAAGTAATTACTCGAATAGTTATTAGATCATACGAGAAAGTAAGGGTGATGGTTGTCTATTTTTTTGATTATAGCTTGCTTCAAGACCTAAGAGAGGTATGCCATATGTGTCATATCCTGACATATTTGGGGGTATATGAATACCCACAGAATAATGGGAAAGAGTGAAGGTGGATGAGAGAAATGGAAAATAATAAAAGGAAGAACTGTTTGTTCACGTCGGGTTCACCAATTTTGTACGATGGAAAAGTGACAAGTGAGCATGGGAATCTACAAGTACCCCTTCCTTGTACCTAAATTCTTGAGGGCGTGTCGATACATCCGATGAATTTTGAATGTGAATGGATATGTATAAGCTAATTAGGTAATCTTAAATCCTCAACACGTAATAATGGAATCTGCGAATCTAAGGTGAAGAAGGCCCTCCTAACCTGGATTGGTGTAATGGCTTGTTCAGATATAATGGTTGTTCGGAGGCTCCAATCAATGTCGAGCTCTGTCGAGATCCTATTTCTTGGTTGTTGGATACGTGGGAAGTGACATGTGGGAGCTTCGTATATATCTCCAGACAAGGTCATAAAAAGGTGATAGGTGCTTTAATGGATTTGTAGTGAACTATGGGTGGTTCTCTGGTCTAGTCTAGAAAATATTAGATTGATTGGCCTCTATATTTAATATGAAGAATTATACTATAATATCCAGCGGGAGTGGTGAAGATCTAAATACCAGCGTTCAAGCCGGTGTCAATACTTGACTAATTTGTAGGCCTATTGGGTTGTGGGATTTGGGGATCAAAACCATGAGTTCATGGTTATTGTGGACCTGTTATGGTCATGTGAAGAATCAATCCCTTCTCCCAACTATCTAGTAATCATATGCCTTTTCAGCCTCTACGTTTAGAACTAGAAGTTGTATGATTTTCTCGGAGTACCTAACAAGTTTTCTAAAAATTGGATACGTAAGCTAGTGTTTATGTCAATGAGGAGGTCTCCTATGTTAGGCTACGGAACCAAGGGATCACAACCAAATGTTTGTTCTCATTTAAACCCTTACATGGTCATTCAGGTGTTTTATAAAGGCAATCTATAGTTTGGAAGGTTTGACTAGAATGTGTAAGCTTTGTCGTCTTTGATATTCAATTCTCTTAGTTGCTCACTAATTGCTTGTAACTTTGTTGTTGCTCGAAATACCTGTATCGTAAGGTCCTAATCTATGTTAGCTAAATTTGTGGGTAAATTTGGTTGAGGTACTATGGGTTCAAATATATATTCTCTAGGATCTCTAGGTCATGTGATTGTCATGAAAAATGATTCAACTTTTAACTAACATTTAATAAACTGATTATGAAAGAGGTATTTACACTATGCAAGCATCCTGCTATTTTTGTATTTTCAATGACATATTTTAATGAAATTAAAGAGAAAATACTCTAGTATATCTATAAAATGAACAACTAATCTAATAACAAAATAAAAACAAGCAACGTAGCCTGGTATGGCTATTTTCCTATGTAGTTGTGATTTTATCCTAAATATCTAAGCAAAGCTATATATTTTAAATTTGAAAGGCTCTCGATCCTACCTCAGAAGTGAGGAATGAATCATAGTTTCTCATAAAATATCAATCCCCATAGCTTCCCGGTGATATTGAGAGTGAAATTTTAACTGAAATAAAATAATTCACTACTCTATTTGATATGTCGTAACTATAACTTTGGTAGCTCAAACCTGGCGTTTACAAAATAGTGGTAAATCTAGTTGTGTGTGATTTCATCCCCTTAGTGTGATCTCCTCATTCCTTCATGTCCTCATGAATCCAGAAAGTGTGTATATGATAGTATCAACAAAAATAGCAATCGAACAATGGAAGCTTTGGATATAGACCGAATACAATGCGAGTAGGAGAGGGATAGCGCAAGTAAATGTGATTTTTACTATGTAATTCCTAGCATGATTTATTATGGTAATTGCTATCCAAAATGTGCCCCTACTCATTTTGTGGCTAACCCCTCTCATTCTTCCTTCTCTTGTGCCTCAGACATAATATTTTTGCTTTTGGGCACTCAAAACCTTCTGGAAATGACACCATTAGATAGAGATCTTTCTCAGCTTTCCAGAAAGGTAAAGTTTTCCTCCTAACTCCATGTATTTTTGAAGTTATGGCTCGGTGGAGTTTTGGTGGGAAATTTTCCACTTCAAGGCCCGCAGCCAATGAGATGCCACCACGTGTCCAAGGGGTGGGGGGTGAGGAGAACTTGGTTTTTTACCAAGTGTTTTGGCAAAAAAAAATTCAAAAGGAAATATTTTCCCGTAGGCCCGCCGACGAATCAGAAGCTGCCACGTGTCCGAGGGGTGAAATTTGGAAAATTTGGCTAAGTGTTGGCACATGGAAATTTTGGAGAGATGGCCCCCAAGCCAATAAAAATATGCCATGTGTCGCCGAAGGCTGGAGTTGTGGGGCAAGGGAGGAAATTGGGATCTTTTCCCAAAGTGTTTGCGCAAAGGTTAAAATGCTTGCAAAGAGCGCGCGACCAATTATATGTCACCACGTGTCTTGGAGTGGTGGAGTGAGGGGAGAATTTGGGAAATTTTCCCAAGGAGAAAATAAAGGAAAATTCAGAAGGGAAAGCCCGCCCCCTTATTGCGAGCCAATAGAATCTCGCCACGTGTCAGCTAATGGCAAAAAACCAAGGTCAAGCCCGCGAGGAAATTTTGGAAGGTCTAACCCACATCCAATGGGGTTTTGACACATGTCCAGGTGAAAATTATCAAAGTGACCTGGAAAATTTAGGAAAGATCAGCACCCACCACGCGCCCGCCATGTCCTCAAGCTCACGGGTCCACTGGAAAATTTTGGAAAATTTTCCAAAGTGCAAAGTGAAGGAAAATAGAGCAGGATGGGCCCACACCCAATAAATGTGCCACATGGCACCTGGAAAGGTAGAGCATGGGGAAATTTTGGAAAATTTTCCAAATGACCAAAAAGGTAAAAATTCAAATTTTTGCCCGCCGACCCGATTTGGCCCTGTTTTGCCCTAAAATTTCAAATGGCCATAACTTTCGATCCAGAGCTCGGTTTTTCACGTTCTTTATATCAATGGAAATATAGTGAAATTATCTACAAGATTCCAAGGTCAATTTTGCATTTTGATGGAGTTTGGAGAGATAAAATCAAAAAATGTCTCTGGCACGTGGTGATGAGTAGAAATGATGTTTCAACCACCGTTTTTAATGAAGAATGGCTCGCATTCTCTCCCAGCATGGTTAAAAATGTTAGGGAATGGGTCTGTAAGGATGCCCATGCTATTTTGAATGCATTTTGGTCAATGATTGAACCTCTCCCATGTTTTCCCTGTGTTTCTCTCTCCTAGGCTCGTCCCTTGCACTGTAAAAGCCAGATTTGGCTCATTTTCAAAGGGTTGAACATTTTTGTGTATTAGCAGGTCCCCTTTTCACCTTGGTAGTGATTTTGGTGGAATAACAGACCTTTTCTAAGAACTACAACTTATTTTTTTCCTCGGGTGTTGTAATGTAAGTGATTTTGATGTTAAAATAACAATACAGCCCCGTGATTAATCCTTCATCCTCTCGCTAGTGTTGTTTGACTAATTTTCGATTCTTCATTACAGCTTATCGGTTTGTGCATGTTGTCTTTGTTGCATTTTATGAATTGTGTCAATCAGTAAGTGAGAAATGCTCACCACTCCTTTGGTGTATCACCTATTAGCATTAGTTTTAGTTTATCTTTTATGCATTTTCTATCTCTGTCTCCTTTGGAATTTAGGGTAGGATTAGGAATATAAACCTCTCGCAACTTGTAAGTGATATAAATCGACTAGAGGAATTGAGGAACCAACCTCTAAATGGAGATTCCTTTCTCATTTTGCAAGTCCCACACTTGGGGAAAGGATTCAATGTTGTGCAATCACATGGATGCTAGTATAATCAAACTAGAAAATCGATCAACATCCGGGGTGCTGCTGATTTGCAACAACAGTTTTGGCATACCCAGTGGGACTTAGAAGTCTTCATCTTCATTGCAACAAAATTGATGTGCATTTGTTGCAAGTTTCTTACTTTAAAAGAGCTATAAATTACACATCTGGCGACTCCAAGGAAGAAGAATCAACTGGTTTTAGCAGTGCAGACCTGAAAACTCATGAGAAGAATCACTACAAGGTCAAGAGCTGGAGAAGAAGAGGTTTTGTTTGAATATCTGCAATTATCTCCAAGAAGAAGGCAAAGTGGGAGGAGAATCCAAAGGTCTCCATCTCCACCAAACAGAACTCTCTCAACTCCTCCACCTGGTAGGCCTTTCATTCAATCAACAAGGGTTCTAAGGCCAATCAGAATGGCACAAAACAACCCCTATGTCAATTTCACTGGCAGAAGCCCACTTGCCCTCAATGCACAAAATCCAATCCCAGCCTCTGAGATTCAAGAACATTCCATACTTCACTGGAGAAAATCAGACCACTCCTGGTGATCATGTCAAGGATATTGCTAACATTTGTGCAATCCATGAGATCAATGAGATGCAAGTTGCTGTCAAATTGTTGGCATCTTCATTCAAAGGGAAAGCTTTACAATGGTTCAGGAGCCTTGCCTCAGGTTCTATTCAAAATTGGAATCAGCTATGTATAGCCCTCCATGAGTAGTTTGGGGAAAAGGGAGACAACTTGTCCCTTTTGGAGCAGTTGACAACTATCAAAAGAGCTCCCAATGAGCAGCTGACTAATTTTAATTTCAGATTTCAAAGGACTTGGGAGAGAATTCCAGTGGCAGTCAAGCCAACAACAGAAGGTGCTTTTCTTTATTACCTTAAAGCTTTAAATTCTGATATTTCTATGTTAATTCAGTCCATGGGAGGCACAACTATCCCCATTGCTTATAGCATTGCCATTAGAGCTGAAAATTGTTTGATTCAAGCTGGCAAGCTAGCTCCTAGGCCTCCAATGCCATTATTTCCAAGTTTAGAGAACCAAAGTACTAGCCAAGTGCCTAATTTAGCTTCTATTCCCACTCCTAGAAATCAGAATTCAAGTGAAGCTTCCACTTCATCTTCTAGTGCCTCAAATGAACTTCAAGAAGTCATGAAGCAATTGCAAAATCTAGGTAATGAGCTGGTTACACTCAAAAGGCAGCAAGCTCAAGGTTTTAGACCTTCTTTCCAGCCCCAAGCTCAGCCTAACAGGCAGCCATATCAACCCCAAAGACCACCCAATCCAGCTACAAATCTAAATCAAGCAAGGCCTCCTGCCAATAGACCATTTCAGCCCTATAATCCCAATGCTACATCTACATCTAAAGCATTAGTGCCAGTACAAAACAATATGGCTCAAGAGTATGATTGGTGTTTCCCATGCAATGAACCTCATAACTAGTCCATGTGCTTCAATGGTGCCTTGAATCAAGCATTAATGGTGACAACAACTGGTGTGGAGGGTGAAGGTAGTCAAAGAAATGACCAACAACAAGAAACATTCCAGCAGCAATCAGCTCCAAATGATACCACACTTGTAAACTGGCAGGCAGAAGATTTTTGTGGCATGAACCAGATAGTTTCCCAAAGTGTTGCAGCCAACACAAGGTCAAAGAGGAGAAATTTGGGTGAAGAACAACCATTGGCTCCAAGTAATTCACAACCTCTTGTCATTCCACAAACTATTGGCAAGCAAAATGCAATCCCAAGCACACAAGGATTGCCTAAAACAGTTCCTAGGCCAACTCAAATGCCAGTTGTTGCTGCCCATGTACAAGGGATGAATGTGCAGGCCAAGGGACAAAAAGGATACTTCATCTCCATTCAATATCATTGATCAGATGAAGAAGACAAATGTAAACATATCAATGTGGGAATCACTATCTATCCCAGGCCAAAGAGATTTGCTACAAGCTGCTATGAAGGACTGGTCAACTTCAAATCAGCAAGTCCAAATGCAAGAGAAGGTGCTCACAAATGCTGCCCAGCCTGAGGGGAATCATGGAGGACAACAAGGTAAGATGTTGAAGCCCCCTCCATTCTATGTTTCATTGATCATTGGGAACCAATTAGTACACAATTGCATGATTGATTCCGGGGCAAGTAGTTCAGTAATGCCCAAGCAAATAGCTGATCAGTTGGGAATTCAGTATGAAACCATATCCAAAGGGGTGGTACAATTGGATGGGACAAAGCAGTAACAATAGTTGGAGTGATTAAAAACTTGAGTCTTACTTTGCATGCCTATCCCAACGTGGTTGTTTTGCAAGATGTCTCAGTAATAGACCTTCCACCACTCTTTGCCCTATGTTTGTCAAGGGATTTCACAACTAAGATTGGAGGTTACTTATCTACTGATTGGTCACACATGTTGTTCAGAACAAGATATGGAACCAAAGCCACAATCAGGTCTGAACCTATTGCAAACTTTCACATTGAGCCTTACACCCCAAGTCAGATAAATGCCAATTGTTCAGCATTTGACCAAGAAGATCACCCAAGCACTGATGAAGCTGACACCAAGGTCGGAAGTATCCCAGATCTAACTCTTGATGAATGGGAAAACAAGGTGCATGCTTTTGATCCTTATCAAGAAATAGAAGAATCTGAGTTAGGAGTCTATTGCATGCATGAAGAAAATCAGCCTATCCCTAGCATCACCAAGCCAGACCACAAGGATGACAATGAGGTATGGCAGTTGTTTTTTGATGGATCAAGGAGTAGACAAGGTGCAGGAGGGGGAGCCATGCTGGTTTCACCTCAAGGAGTTAAGTATTATTCAGCTTTTAGATTTCAGTTTGCATGCTCTAATAACACTGCTGAATATGAAGCCTTGGTGCAAGGATTGCATTGGCAATCAAAAGAGGAATAAAGAACTTGCAAGTCTTTGGTGACAGTGAGTTGATTGTCAACCAAGTCAAGGGGCAGCATGCTATCAAGAATGATCTACTCAAGTGCTACAAGAACAGGGTGTGGGACCTCATTGAAGATTTTGAGGGTTTTGGCATCAAATCCATTCCTAGGAAAGAGAACCAAGCTGCTGACAGGCTTGCAGCAGTTGGGGCAGCCTTTGACATTGTTGAAAGCATTCAAAAGGACAAGGTATAGCCAAACATCCATGTGATTGTGAGGCCTTCAGTGCCGGACAACAATGTAAGTTGGAAAGTGTTTGAAAATGATCAGCAAATCATCCATTTCTTGCAAGAAGAGGCTGAGTTCTAGCCTAAAAATCAGGAAAAGTTGGAGCAGCAGTATGGTGACCAAGTGGTACAGCTGAGAACCAACAAAATACCAAAGGGGCTTATTACTTTGGAGTCCATTTTCAATCCTAATGATCAGTTTAGGAAGGAGAAAGCAAACATCCAAGTGAAGGGAGAAGATTCAGTGTCCATCTCGGTGGAAGAAGGAAAATCACTCCAAGTTGGCAAGATGACAACTGAGCAAGAAAGGTATGAGTTTATACAACTTTGTCAAGAATTCCCTGATGTGTTTGCTTGGAGCTATGAAGATTTGAAAGGTTTCAATCCCGAGTTAGCTCAACACACCATTGAATTGGATCCAAATACTAAGCCCATCAGGAAAAAACAAAGACCAGTCAATCCACACATGGAGCCCCTCATGAGAAAAGAATTGAATAAGTTGATAGAATCAAGAATCATATTCCCTATCAAGCATTCTAGTTGGGTTGCCAACTTGGTTCCAGTCAGAAAGAAGAGTGGGGAAATCAGATTGTGTGTTGACTTCAGAGATTTGAATAGAGCATCTCTCAAGGATCATTACCCACTACCTTCCATGGAGCAGATTTTGCAAGTTGTTGCTGGCTCCGAAAGGTTTTCACTACTTGATGGCTATTCAGGGTACAATCAGATTATGGTGAAGGAAGAGGATCAGTTCAAGATAGCCTTTACAACCAAATGGGGAACTTATGCATACAGGAAAATGCCATTTGGGCTGTCCAACACCGGAGCTACCTTCCAAAGAGCAATGGACATGGTGTTCAAAGGTTTGATTAACAACATAGTGCTGATATATCTTGATGATATCACTATTTTTTCAAAAAATACAGCAGACCACCTCTCTCATTTGAGACAAGTGTTCCAAAGGTGTAGAAGATTTGGAGTCTCCTTGAATCCTAAAAAATGTATTTTTCTAGCCCATGAAGGAAAGCTCCTTGGTCACATTGTCTCCAAAGAAGGATTAGCAATTGATCCAGAAAGATTTGAAGCCATAAGAGCACTACCATTGCCAAGCCACAAGAAGGCCCTTCAAATTTTCTTGGGAGAATAAATTTTGTTCTGGAGGTTTGTCCCAAATTTTGCAGCCCTAGTCAAGCCTATCACCAAGATGTTAAAGAAAAGCATGGCTTTCAAATGGATATACAGAAGGCAAGGAGAGTTTTGAAGCAATCAAAGAAGCCATCTCTCAAGCCCAACTCTCATCAACCCGGATTTCTCCAAGGATTTCATCCTCTATGCATTTGGGGGTGATGATACTATCTCTGTAATTTTGGTACAGCAGAACAAGGACAATGATGAGCAGCCAATTGCTTTCTTCAGCCAAAGCCTGGAGGACTATGAGGTGAGATATTCTTTCATTGAGAAGCATGTTCTTGCAGTAATCAGAAGCTTGAAGAAATTCAAGCATTTAGTTTCAAACAATAAGGTTCAATTGTTGGTTTCTCATGTGGGAGTTAAAGACTTCCTCCTCAATAAAGACTTGAATGAAAAGAGAGCAGGTTGGATTACTCGTGTCATGGAATATGACATAGAGATCAAGGTCACCAAGTTGGTTAGAGGAAAAGGATTGTGTGAGCAGCTGATTTTGAGCAAACAAAAGGAAGCATGCAATGAGAAAGAGACTGTTTTGGTGTTGCAAGACAACCATGAGCAAGAAAGCACTCAAGAAGAAAATAATGGTGTCCCCATTCCTTGCTGGACCCAAGACATAATGCACTTTCTAAGCATAGGCCTATGCCCTCCAGAAATGAACAAGACCCAAAGAAGACACTTCAGATTGCAGGCTGTCCCATATGCCCTTGTTGATGGTGTCTTGTTCAAAAGAGATGTGAATGGAGTACTGCTAAGATGCATTGGTACAAATCAGATTCATAGGGTGTTGGAAGAGTTCCATGGTGGACCAATTGGTGGTCATTTTGCACCAAGAGTGATAGCTCTAAAGATCATGAGGGCTGGTTATTATTGGCCCAAAATTTTCAATGATTGCTATGCATGGATCAAGAGGTGCAAGAATTGTGCATTCTTCATAGGTAAAGAGAGACTAGCTGCCCTTCCATTGCATCCAATTTCAGTTGACCAGCCATTCATGCAATGGGGTTTAGACTTCATTGGAGTCATTAATCCCAATTCAAGCCAAGGGCACAAGTGGATTTTAACAGCCACAGATTACTTCACTAAGTGGACTGAAGCAGTAGCACTCAAGGAAGCAAATGAATCTAGCATCCTAGATTTCTATGAGGGAATAGCAACCAGATTTGGCATACCAGCTACAATAATATCAGATAATGCATTGGCATTCATTGGGTCTAAGGTGACTGAATGGGCTGTCAAGAATGGGATCTACCTAAGTACTTCATCAAACTATTACCCCTAGGGTAATGGCCAGGCTGAATCTACAAACAAGAACTTGTTGAGGATCATTAGAGGACTCTTGATGAAAATCAGAGGTCTTGGCATACTAAATTGAAATCAGCTTTATGGGCTGATAGGATAACTCCCAAGAGATCTACAGGTAACTCTCCATTCAAGCTTGTTTATGGGAGAGAGGCAATTTTGCCCATGTCACTTGAGTTGCCAACATTGGAACTCATGAAACAGTTGGAGTTGTTGGAGTTTGAACCCATGGAGTTAGATATGCAGAATTGATGGAGCTCCAAGAAATCAGAATCAAGCATCCCAAGCAATGGAGAAGGATCAGGCTTTGATAAAGAAGACCTTTGATAGAAAGGCCAAGAATAGATCCTTCCAAGTTGGAGATCTAGTGTTAAAATGGGATGCAGACAGAGAAAACCGGAAGGCATTCAAAATTTGATGCCATTTGGAGTGGCCCATACATGGTCACAAAGTGTAAGGACAACAATGCCTTCCAATTGTCTTCATTGGATGGCGAAGAACTGCAGATTCCAGTCAATGGGATCCATCTAAAGCATTGCTACTAAAGGGAAATTCTCCACCTTGTAAATATTAGCTTAGGTTTTCATTCCTCCAAGTGCTTGTGCACATTGTTTTTTCTGTAGGTTAGTTTTGCTTTCCCTAAGTGCTTTGGCACAAGCTTGTTATTCTGGGAATGTGTTTGTAGGCCTTGCTCCATCAGATGATATTCCATCTTCCTCCTTGCAATGTTCTAGTCAGTTGGGGTATCAAATAGAAAATCAGGTGACTCCATGCCCAATGGATTGCTTCAGCAACTGGTAACTTCATCCAAGCAGGCAGATGACCCCTCTGAGTCACCAAAATTGTTATCCAAAATGTGCCCCTACTCATTTTTGTGGCTAACCCTCTCATTCTTCCCTCTCTTGTGCCTCAGACATAATATTTTTGCTTTTCAGGCACTCAAAACCTTCTGGAAATGACACCATTAGATAGAGCTCTTTCTCAACTTTCCAGAAAGGTAAAGTTTTCCTCCTAACTCCATGTATTTTTGAAGTTATGGCTTGGCGGAGTTTTGTGGGAAATTTTCCACTTCAAGGCCCGCAGCCAATGAGATGCCGCCACGTGTCCAGGGGTGGTGGGGGTCGGAGGAGAACTTGGTTTTTTACCAAGTGTTTTGGCAAAAATTTCAAAAGGAAATATTTCCCCGTAGGCCCGCCGATGAATCAGAAGCTGCCACGTGTCAAGGGGTGAAATTTGGAAAATTTGGCTAAGTGTTGGTGCATGGAAATTTTGGAGAGATGGCCCCCGGCCAATAAAAATATGCCACGTGTCGCTGAAGGCTGGAGCTGCGGGGCGAGGGAGGAAATTGGGATCTTTTCCCAAAGTGTTTGCGCAAAGGTTAAAATGCTTGCGGGGAGCCCACGACCAATTATATGTCGCCATGTGTCCTAGAGTGGCGGAGTGAGGGGAGAATTTGGGAAATTTTCCCAAGGAGAAAATAAAGGAAAATTCAGAAGGGAAAGCCCGCCCCCTTATTGCGAGCCAATAGAATCTCGCCACGTGTCAGCTAAAGGCAAAAACCAAGGTCAAGCCCGCGAGGAAATTTTGGAAGGTCTAACCCACATCCAATGGGGTTTTGACACGTGTCCAGGTGAAAATTATCAAAGTGACCCATGGAAAATTCAGGAAAGACAGGCCCGCGTCCAATCAGCACCCGCCACGTGTCCTCAAGCTCACCACCCCACTGGGAAAATTTTGGAAAATTTTCCAAAGTCCAAAGTGAAGGAAAATAAAGCAGATGGGCCCACACCAATAAAAGGATGTGCCACATGGCACCTGGAAAGGTAGAGTGTGGGGAAATTTTGGAAAATTTTCCAAATGACCAAAAAGGTAAAAATTCAAATTTTTTGCCCGCCGACCCGATTTGGCCCTGTTTTGCCCTAAAATTTCAAATGGCCATAACTTTCGATCTAGAGCTCGATTTTTTCACGTTATTTATATCAATGGAAAGATGGTGAAATTATCTACAAGATTTTGGGGTCAATTTTTCATTTTGATGGAGTTTGGAGAGATAAAATCAAAAAGTGTCTCTGGCACGTGGTGATGAGTAGAAATGATGTTTCAACCACCGTTTTTAATGAAGAATGGCTCGCATTCTCTCCCAACATGGTTAAAAATGTTAGGGAATGGGTCTGTAAGGATGCCCATGCTATTTTGAATGCATTTTGGTCAATGATTGAACCTCTCCCATGTTTTCCCGTGTTTCTCTCTCCTAGGCTCGTCCCTTGCACTGTAAAAGCTGATTTGGCTCATTTTCAAAGGGTTGAACATTTTTTGTGTATTGCAGGTCCCCTTTTCACCTTGGTAAGTGATTTTGGTGGAATAACAGACCTTTTCTAAGAACTACAACTTATTTTTTCCTCTCAGGTGTTGTAATGTAAGTGATTTTGATGTTAAAATAACAATACAGGCCCTGTGATTAATCCTTCATCCTCTGCTAGTGTTGTTTGACTAATTTCTGATTCTTCATTACAGTTATCAGTTTGTGCATGTTGTTTTGTTGCATTTTATGAATTGTGTCAATCTGCAGAAGTGAGAAATGCTTACCACTCCTTTGGTGTATCACCTATTAGCATTAGTTTTAGTTTATCTGCATTCTCTATCTCTGTCTCCTTTGGAATTTAGGGTAGGATTAGGAATATAGACCTCTGCAACTTGTAAGTGATAAATCTGACTAGAGGAATTGAGGAACCAGCCTCTAAAATGGAGATTCCTTTCTCATTTTGCAAGTCCCACACTTGGGGAAAGGATTCAATGTTGTGCAATCACATTGGATGCTAGTATGATCAAACTAGAAATCGAGAAGCTATTATATGCTAAATGCTAAACTGATTGTATGAAGTAGTAATTGAATAATACTATAAGAAGAAGATTATATAAGCTCTAAAACATAACAATGGAAGCAAAACATGAAATGATAGAATTCTAAGCAATAAATTGAGAGATTTAATAAGAGAATTGAGAAGATGAGGGGCCATTTGCTTGAAAACAAGTTGGCTATTTATAACCAATGCATTTACCAGAGGGTAACTCCCATTTGATCTCTTTTACTATAAACAAAGGAAAAACACTATTCCCAGGGAGTAGAAAACATTAATGCAAGCCAAAGTGGTTGAAGAAAGCATGTAAATTTGAAGATTTATGTTTGACGCGATCGTCGGAAGAATCTGGAAAATGCGAACAAAACCACCACCTGTGCAGGGCGGTAGTTATGGGACCGCCGCCCTATCTCAGGTGGCGGTCATGGACTGCTGCTAGGCTAGGCAGAGGCACTAAAGAAAAGAATGTAAGAAGAAAGGGGAAAAAGGGGAAAAACCAGGCATGTGGAGGCTGAGCGGGGTATGCGGGATACAAGCGTATACTTGGCAAACCTTTCTGGATTCGAACACCTTGCAAAGAGAATTGTATCATAATTAGGGCACGTGTAACATCATTCGGCGGTGTAGTACCCTACAATTTCAGTTACGTACACTTCCCTTTGGCTAGGAGGAATGACCTGTATAATAAACACAACAAAACCACAACATAGCATTAACAATATAGGTTGGCGGACTGCCTAGCAAGATCTAGATCCAGAAGCGAGGGGATTCCTAAAATATTTTCAATCAACTTTCAAATACAATTTAATGCAATAAATAACATGAAATAAGTAAATCATATTGTAATGGTATGCTTGAGGTGTCTCGTCTTAATACAATAAGTAAATTTAATCAAACAGAAAGGTTACAATTAAATTCGGGTGGCTACTAGGTTTGTTTGAATTTACAAGTGTGAAAGAGACTATAGGTGAGGTTTTGGTGAAGTTTAGCAAGGTTCGGGATATTTGGGATAATTTATGATTCCATTGTTATAAGAAAAGTTACAAGTCATGGAGACCGTGTATCGGTTAGGTGACCGATCTTTGGTACTAGAAAATGACCGACGTTGATTAGGTGACTGGTGTTGGTAGGGGAAATATAGTGGAATTATCAAAAATGATTGTTTTGGGTCTCTCTGTGATTACACAAAGAGTTGAGGGGGTTCAAGAAGGATGATGTTATTTTTTTAGAACTCGGAATGTTTGGTAGGGGTGCTTGGATGGGTGAAATGGTTCAAGTTGATGGAATAAGTGGTAAATAGGCAAAAGGTGGTATTTGGGACAAAGAGGGATCAGATGAAAGAAGTAAATAAAAGACTTAAGATAAAAAACCTTAGCAAATAAGAGTAAATTACTTATATGGTATCCTGTGAATCTAAATATGGTTGATGGTGATGAGTGTTCATGGGGGATACAGGAATGTCTAGTGCTACAACAAAAGAGCACTGTGTGCTCTACTATGATGATCGAAGTTGTGGGAAGGTCGATGGGCTCGATTCATCATTTGGTAGCTTGAATGTTTGATCATTTAAATGCCAAAGCTAAGGTGAATCAATGAATTGGAGAACTATGCAAAGTGTTAGAAACTCTTATTTAAGGGTAACCAACGGCACAGTTAGGGAACCGGCGTTGGTTAGGGGGAAATGGTCAAATTGGCTAAAAGTGGATTGATTACTCCAGATTTGGTGTGAGTCAAATTTTAGTCTGGTTGAAGTGGGAGATAACGCTAAATATAGCAGGAGAGAGGTTAGAGAGATTATAGGTCATAAGGGTTAAGATTGGAAAGATTCCTAGTTGGTTAGGATAAGTTGGGGACCTGGTCTAAGGTAATTAATGAATTTAGAATGGGTCTAGGGTGAGGTATCTTGGTGAGGTGGATATTAATCTAATTAAAGTAATTAAATTAATAATAGTGTGAGCAGGAATTTAATTATATGTGATTAATTAATACCAATGTGGGGAAAGGGGCCACACTAGGTATATGTGTCGAATTCATTAGTCAAAAGGGGTCAAAGGGGTTGTGACCTAAATTTTGTGTCTACTACAATATAAGACAATGTAACAATAAATTTGGTTTAAAATATAGGCCCGAAAAGTGGGTTTCAAACACATCACTCATAATGTCACAAGACAATTTGGGCCGAATTAGCCAAAATCAAACACCAAGCATACAAGACATAGAGAATAACCCAAAAAAATACTATACAATGGCAATAAATTTCAAACAAAGTGTGGTAGATAAATTTAGTGGTAAATAGTCCTAAAAATCAAATTCTACACATGAAGCACTTGTTATAATCTTATAATGATAAAAAGTATGTCAAATTGTGTATATATCAATAGAAAGTAAGTACTAGTAATCATAAGTAGTAAATGATGAAACAATATAACTTGTAATGTGTGAGAGAAATAAGAGTAGATGCCCCCAGGAGCCTCAATGGGACTGGAAAAGGATACATGCGAAAATCATTGCATCGTGTAAGGAGCTGCATGAAATCTACATTCACCTCAAAAGACCAAGTGAATGTGCATGTGTATATAGAAAGATAATGACATACTGAGTATCTGACTAGCATAATAAGAAAAGTGCAACATGTAAGTAGTATAAGAAAGAAAGAGTAAGTGCAACCAAGATATGCAAATGTAGTGTATGAGTGGATTGGAGTGGTATGCAAAGTGTGAAATTGATAGGAGTAGCGTGCCCAGAAGCATATTTGTATGAAATAAGGTTCATTTATGAACAACCCTCGATAGTGATGAATGAACCATAGAACAAGAGTGCATCATTGGGAAATGGTTTGAAAATGTTTTCGAGAAAGATAGATCATGAAGCATAGCACATGAAAAGAGCATGTGGTGAGGTTCATTTCATATTTAGAGCCTCGGTAGCTAAATATGAACCATATAACTAAAGTGTGTCGAGAGGGTAATGAAGATACAATGTGTGTATAAAAGGGTATGTGAATGCTAGGAAAGATTATACATTAAGTGTGGAGTGGGAAATGTAGAAGTAGACACTTTGATAACAATGAAATGATGGAAGAATATGAGATGCCCCTAAATGCATGTGTGATGTAGATATATGTGGTGATGTGAGAAGGGCCATGCCATGTTGGTGGAGTTTGATAGGTGTCCGACCATAAATGTAAGGATTATCTTGTTTGACAAAGAGAATTGGATGTGGAAGTGGAGTAGGGTGGGGAGGGATCTTGAATGGTGGTAGCTTATTTTGGATTGATAATGTTGTAGAAGACTTGAGAGGAGGAAGAGATAGATTGATTTTTAGAAGAGGTTTCTTAGTTCGAATTGGTATAACTGTAGAAGGATTGAGAGGAGGAGGGGATAGAGTGATTTTTAGATGATTTTTCTTAGTAGGAATTAATTGGGTAGGTGGATCTTGACTTACTAGAGAAGGAACATTAGAAATGATGGAATGATGCTCATTAGACATGGAAGGACCATATTTAGGAGCCCATTGGGATTTAGCAATTGAAGATGTAGTAGGATGTTTTGAATAAAATGAAATAAAACCCTAATGCTCAAGGTGCTTAATTTTTCATTTTAAATCATAGAAATCATTGTCATGATGTCTATTAAGTCTATGATAATTACAAAATGGGATATCATGGTATTTGGAAATCCGATAAGGAGGGTAGTAATGAGTAGTTGACAAGATGATCAATTAATGATTAAGTAGCTCGGGAACAATATCATGTTGCTTATCATTTTAATCAAAATTGAGAGGTGTTGGTTGTGGTAATACTTAGGGTTCACTTATATGAGAAAATGTAGAAGAAATAGAAGTAGGATGACGTGGAGAGGAAGAACTAGCATTGGATTGAGAAGCAGCCTTAAGATTTTGGATTTCGGTTGTGAGAGATGTGATCATGGACTCCATAGCTGACATTTTATCTTGAAATAAACAATGTAAAGATGGAATTGACTTGCAAATTGATTGATTAACATTAGTACTAATAAATTCATTGAAAATGCAATTAAAGATGGTACTTACTTGTGAAGGAGGCATATCACTAGGGAGATACGTAGTATCGTGGGTTTTTGGAGAATATCTTTTCAAGGTGTATGCATTTGAAGTAATTAATGCAAGATATTTGAGAAACCTTAGGATCCATGAAGAAAAAGAAATGTGAAAAATAAGGATCTGAAAGACCGATCACGAGTGGGGTTTGCCAAATTATTTAATTTAATTTGCATTAATTTAATCTTTGTATTGTAGAGTGATTGATGTAAAAATGGTAAAATATAGAAATGAAACAATAAAACTAAGATTTAAAGTATGAAACCCTAAGAAAGAAGATGTGATAGGAGGACTTATCTTATTTATATGTTATGGAAGTGATCCAAAGCTGGGAAAACTATTGAACATCAAGTAAATAGTGCCATAAATGGTCTCTTTAAATTCAGGAGCTTACCAACAATATTAGAAATGGGAACCACACTAGGGAAAGGCTGCCTAGGTGCTAGAGATTGCTAATGGGCATCAATGACTACATAAATGGTTAGAATCTAATTTTTATATGTCAAGGAAGTGTTGTAGTTTTTCCTTGTTAATCATCTCATATTTGCACTATGATCACCTGATGATACCTATAACTGTAAAACAGAAAAATTACCTACACAATCAAAAAACTAAATCAAATCCTAAAAAATATGCATAATAGGAGTCATAATGACCACGATAGTCGCCTTGATATTGAACTTACAACTGAGTGTTGCACTAAATCTCATAATCCATGTAGTTCTTATGAGTGTGTGAAATGGAATTGTGCCCTAGGATTCCTTAGTGCAAGGTGCACTTGATAGCTAGATAGATATGGAATGTAGAAATGTATAGCATGTGTGGATGGAATAAAATGAACTTCCCCTTCCTATGTAGTGTATGTAGAGTTGATGCGTCCCTTCTACCTTGAATGGATGCTAGACGGATGCATTGAGTGTTATCTATGCCTTTGGATGCAAAGTTAGGTGATGATAGTATATGCTTAATGTTTGGTGCCTCATTTTGAACACATAACTATGTATTTATATGATTCCGTTGTTTGAATTTTGTAATTGACAACTGGAAGGATGACCTGAATTGATGAAGATACCCAAAAAGAGGGGACATGAGTTCCTAGTCATTATTGTCTTATCTAAGCGTTAGTGTTTGAAGCCATGAAAGATAAAAAATAAAGTTACAACTGGGTTGTAGGGTGTGTAAGACTAAATAGCAAATAAGAGACAATGAAAAGAGGTCAAAAATAGTTATCAATAACTAGTTTTCTTGCTTAGGAATAATGTAAATGCTAGTATGCTTTTAGGACCTAGAAATGTATCCAAGTGCATGTTTTTTTGTCTACAGTAGTCATTGTGTGTCTTTCTAGTCATAATTGAACCTTGTTTTAGTGTTAGTACATCGTCATTATTTCATTTTGTAGCTTTTCCATACTCTCTCAATCCTAGATCATGTAAGTTTTAGTTTTAGTTTTAGACTTAGTTGTAGTTTGAATAGTTTAGGTTAGTGTGCATTGAGATAGGAGAGAAGGAACAACCTTCTCTAGAGGTTTATCTCAAGGAGAAAAGTCCCACACTTTGAATACAATCCCATGTTCACCAAAAGTTTTGATATTCATTCATGATCATTCAGAGGGTGCAAATTTTGTGTGTTAACACTTTTGACATGCCTGGTGGGAATACACTTAAGTATCTCTTTTCATTTCACTAAGTTTTTGTGTATCTTGGTGATATCCATCCTTTGGAGGCTTCATAGAAACACACCTGGCGATTCCCAATCATCATATCTACAATTTTAAGTAGATAAGTGCCTTAGTTTCATGAAAAGAGTTCAAACAAGACAAAGGATATCTATTAGAGATCCTTTTACTACTACAATTGTCACCAAGGAGAAGAAGAAGAGGTAAATTTACACAAAGGTCACCATCAGCTCCAAACAAAGTCCTCTCTACTCCTCTTGGTAGGCCTTTCTTGATGTCTTCTAGGATTCTAAGACCCATCACATTTATGGCTCATTAGAGGAATCTGGATTTTTCACATTCAATGGAGGAATCCCTTTGATTTTGGCCCAATATGACAATATTCTAGTTATAACCCTTAAAATTATTCCATTCTTCATTGGATGAGAATATTACAACTCCTATTAAATGTTGCAAACATGCACTTAGTATACCATGTTACGCAAGACAATGTAGTGATCAAGTTTTGGTTACTTCTTTCAAGGAATAATTATACAATGGTACATGGGTTTGATGATAAATTCTATTACCAATTATGAATATTTGGGAGAATATATTTAAAACCATTTTGAAGATAAGTTAGACCATCTATCCCAAAAGAGAGAAAATGACTTCAAAAGAGAGGACACCAAATGAGATGATGATTGATTTTATTATCAGATTTTAGAAGACTTAGGATAAAATTAATCCAATGCTAATACCTACACCTTAGTATTCATTCCTTTATTATCTAAGTTCTTTAAATAGTGATATTTATGTCATGATTTACTCCATGGGGACAAAACTTTATCGATTCCTATGATATTGCTGTTAGGGTAGAAAATACTCATATTTAGACCAGGAAACTTACCCTTAAACCTCTAATGCCCATATTTCTATAGGTAGGGACATGTGTGCCTTACCAAACCTATGAGTTAGCTCCTATTCCATCCTAAGAAGCCTGAACTCAATTCGGGCATCCATCTCTACAAGTCCTTCAAGTGAGTTACAGGAAGTCATAAAGCAATTGTAAAATTTTGGAAATGAGTTAGTATCCCTAAAGAGGTATCAAGATCAAAATTTTAGACCTTATCAACCCCTATACTAACCCAACAAGCCTCATTATCTACTTGATGTAGCCTAGATATCAGCAATAAAATCTCGGGTGTGCTTTGGCACATCACTCATCCTAGGACCGAGCACTCACAGAAGCGCATGAAGGTACCCTGGACCCCTCTTTAGGGTTGTTTGCTACAGGATGTTAGCATGATGAAGACTTTAATCATGCAGATCTATAGCTAATATATCTTTTAAACATTTCATATTCGAGTCTATATCTAGAACATAACATACTTTAATAGATAACCATAATGGATTCAAGCATGTAATCTTGAATTATAACCATGAGAACTGACTTGTTTTGAGTCCATAATCTCAATATATTAATTTCCATAAATACACAAAAGCTTCATTACAATAATAGTAGTATATGCTCATGTGCGTAACAGATCTAGCAAAAGCATAATCTCACTATACCCTAGTTCTCACACATATATCTATGCTCTCTCTCTCTTTGCTACATAGTTCAATACATATTTATAAGGGTGGGTACTTTCCCTTCACCGCTTATCTAATCCCAAAATAGGTCACATGCTATTATTAGCCACACACCATTACAAAAATAGGCTTACATGCAAGAGTGTTAACAATAGATCTCCCTTAGTCAACTATCGGTCACCATTCTATCTTTATCCTGCATCCATGTAAAACACTTCGTAGTTGATCATCCAAAAATAGCCAATGTGTGTTGTGTAAGTCTCCAATCGGTTTGAGTGCTTCGCACACTATTTCCAAAAATAGATCCTCATCATGAAAATGGCTAAGTCCTGAATCTATCTCTATTCTACATGCGAACCTCTCTTATGCTTCCACACCTTTGAATGCGCTCATCTCTCCTATGTGAACCTTCTACATTTCCTTCACTAAGTTCTAGATTCTGCCTTATCAACATTACCCCACACTAGTTTCATTTCCACCCCGGAAATGGTTATCTCAAAAATGAATAAAATAATATGAATAGAAGAATAGAAATAATTTTTATGAATGAAATAATGCATTCAAACCTGCGAGTATCTTCTTCTGCAACCTAAATAATCAATTATGGATATTCATCTTTTATCTCCACTTCTAAGGTCTTCAAGTCATTGAGCATAGCCTTTGATTTCTCTAGAATATCCACTATAATTAACTCTAATTCATCCCTTGAAATATCTCCTTCTTCATTCTATAAGATGAACATGATGTTGGACATTCTAGTCATTCTCCCTTCCAATAAGTCCATCTTTTGAGCAATGAGTTTTCCAATCTCATCCCGGCCTTTCCCTATGAGGTTCCTAAGCGGTTGTAAGGGCCTCGCATACGCTTAATAAGTGTTAATTATTCCATGCAGCCCAATGTCTCATCATTCATGGCATTCGGGACCTCATCATCTTCCAAAATAGTCCTTGTCCTTATAACGGCCTCTGGTGCTATACAAATATTAAGAACTTGATCCACCTTCTTGAGTTCCTCCTACAAGCTCAAGCAATCCTTAATATGATGCAATATTTCACATCACTGAAGCATTTTCTCACTCTGCTTCTGTGTTGGATCTTTTAGCTCGAGGCATGCACAAAGTTTCATCTTCAAGAAATAAGTCCACCAATGTACTAACATAGTGTATTGCCAAAGGAAACATCTTGGGTACCTTTGGCTCTAATTGTGGCCTAGCCCTCATGACATTGTCACCCATCTCCTCTACCATGCTTTGATAAACACAAATTTCTTCTTTTGTGCCAAGTATTTTCCTATTTTAGGTGTGTTATCTCCTCATACTTAGTCTTGATCTTCACCATCAGCACCCTAATTGTCATAGCTTTATCCATATTCCTTCATGCGACCTCTTTTGAGACTTTAACCAAATAATTACCCATCTGTTCATCGGACATACATGATGAGCTTTACTATTATGTGTGCGGCACGAGGTGTCTTTTTCAACCTCCTTGACATGCATGAATCCTCACATACATCAAATTTTGGTTCATCCATGTGCGTGTGCATCGACCATTAACATTTCTTCCTTGTGCGATTCATCTCCATATCTTCATCCATTAACTTCCAGCCGTATAACTCCTTTTGTGCCATTGTTCTCTGGAAGCAGGAACGAGGAAATTATACTGTGTCCTCGGTGTAGCCCATGGCTGGTGGGATATACTCCCCAATTTTTCTTCTTGATCTAGGCTGCTTAGGAACTTGGGATTCAAGATTGGGAACTTTTTTTTCTATGTCCTGAGCAGTCTTTATTGTTGTCTCTTCTACCCCTTTTTCTTCCTATTCTCCATCCTTCATTTCTTCGTCTTTTTGTTCTTCCATGTTATCTAGAGGTGTAGGAGAATTGGGCACGCTTTCCTTATACCCTTCCACTTCCTCATTCAACTTTAATTTCCTTCTCATTTTCTCAGTTGTCTCCTTCTTTGGAGAGAGTCGAGGTGATATGCACATTGTTTGCAGAGTAGCACCTTCGGTCCTTGTCCTCCTAAATACTCTCTTGAATCGGTGCTCTCCTTAGAATGCATCCAAGTCCTCCTCATCTCCCTCTTATGGCTGTGGTGGAGTAGTTGTGCGCTTAGCTTCATCCTTATTTAGAGGCTTTATTCTACCTCTTTGTTCCAAACCACAACTATCCTCATGCTCCTCCTCTTCATCATCGACTTGAATTATTTATGTGGGCTTGGGTTTTGGAACATTTTCCATTGTATGTTTACCCTTTGGAATCCTTGGGAACAAAAACTCATTCTCCACATACTTAGTGTTCTCTAGCTTGGGTTTAAGTTGTAAGTAAACAAGTGTTCCTCCGATGTCCCCAACTGCTAAGCTCACAGGTTTCATGTTTATAATATCTAAAATAATTATTTCAATGTATGCATTGCACCTTGGATATACATAATTCTTCCTCAGAGTGTGGTATTTGTAATCTACTTTTTCTACATTTTGATTCTGTTAAAACAACCCACTTGAGACCCAAGAAACAACCTAGGGTTAGGAAAATTATGGAATAATTTTTTTTTACTAAAATTGTCCACAACTGAGGTTGCAGAGACAGCTTGATTGACACCAATAGGTTCGAACAAGTCTAAAATTACAAGAACATATATTTCATTTATTAACAATTATCAAAGGTCATAAGTTCCAAATTTTAGGGTTAGAAGTTTTGATTAGGTACGGGAGGCAAATTATTACCATACCCACTCTCCCACATGAGGCTCGAGTTTCAACTACATTTTCTCACACTTATAGTAATAAAAATTTCCCTAAATCATTTCCATTGGATAGGAAATTTTCTCACCTTTCCAATGATATAAAGAAGTCCTCCTAACTCCTTGTAAAACTCTAGATATGGATCGGCGGAGCTTAGGGGTCAAATTTTCCCCCAAGGGGACACGTGTCGAGTGGGGAAGGAAGCCCATTTACCAGTCGGTAGGTCATGGAGTGGTGTTGCAAAATTTTCCTTGCATGGGAGAAAATTCCCATTTGCACCCACAGCTCCGCTATGCCTCCGGGGACACGTGTCGGGCTCCGAGCTCATGCGGGGAGGTTGGCAATTTACACCAAAGGGGGGAAGAATCCAATTAGTGCCCATGGGTCTGCTAGGGACACGTGGCGCTCAATCAAATAATGCGGGAAG
Source organism: Taxus wallichiana var. yunnanensis (assembly GCA_018340775.1). Taxonomy (NCBI): domain Eukaryota; kingdom Viridiplantae; phylum Streptophyta; class Pinopsida; order Cupressales; family Taxaceae; genus Taxus; species Taxus wallichiana. The sequence continues at coordinate 75,227,788 of CM031242.1, forward strand.
GAAAGAGGGAAGGGTGTGGTAGTGGGAGAGTTTGGGGAAATTCTCCGAGGGAGGAAAAAGGGAGGGGTTTGATGCGTGGGTCCGTGCGTCCACGGAAGGGTCACACCAAGGCAAGGGCGGGAGTGCGGGCCGCGGGGGAAAAACTTAAAATTTTCCCAAAGAAAAATTTCAAAAAAAAAATACAAGGGTCACGAGGGTCTCCCCATCCCATTTTCAACCCATGCTACCATGTGGCATCCTATGATAAATTTGCTGCCAGCCGACAGGGAAAAAGGTAAAATTTTCCCAAACTTTTAAAGGCCCAAAAGACAAAAATAATGCCACACCTCCGTCGTTTCCCTGTGATAACATGTGGCAACCTCTAATTGGCTATGGGCCAGCGGAGGAAACTTTAAATAATTTCTCCAATAATTTTTTTGAAAATTTTTCAAAGGATACTTTGACGGGAAATTTTCAGGCCGTGGGCCCGTCAAGGAAAATTTTCCTGCCAAGGCAGGAAAGCTTCAAAGTGCCATAAATTTTGCTAGAAAGCTTGGTTTTAAGAAAACAAGGACTTTTTGGAAATAGTTTGATTCCCTCTTTGCACAAGAATCATCAATTTTACATTTTGATAAAGTTTAAGGGGTAAATTTTAAAAAATGATCTGTAGGCTTTTAAATAGAAAACTGGTAATTTTTAACTTATAAATTTGATTCAATTTGATCACCTTCTTTACTCAACATGCCAAACAGACATGGAGGATTACTCTAGGAAGGATTTAAAGTGTTTTAGGGAGGTAAATTTACTTAATTGTTTCAAATTTGAATTTTGTCCAATAATTGACAGAAAACGGATGTGAAAGGGATTGGGCTCGATTTTACAATGTTTAAGTTGTTTTCTCAAGTTTTATTTGTCAATAGGAGTTCATTGATACTACAGCATGTTAAATTTTAACATTTCCAAGTTGATTATTATGTGCAGGTCCGAACTGTACATTTTGATTAAATAATTGCAGTTTTATTTTTACAACAGAGATCTATTTCTTTTAAATCGTATATCAATTTTATCATTCAAGTGTGGCATTTCATTTCTAAATTAATCCAATACATTTAGTTGTTTATAAACAAACCATTTCAAAGCTAAATTGCAAAGTCTGATTTCCAATTTAATATATTTCAAAAAGAGACAAAGCAATATAATTCCTTCACACGTATTTCTTCTTTTTCCATTTTCCATTTTCCAAAACAGAGATTTTAAATCACAATTTGATATTCCAATTTGAATCAACAATGTAAATGAGAGAATATCTTGTAATTATTTATTAATTCCAAGCATACAACTTTACATCTTTCCATGTTTGAATGCAATAACACATTTCTATTTTCCTTCCAATAAACAAAATAGAATATAAATCTCCTTCACCTTTCGAAAGTACAACTTCCACAATCAGTTACATACATCTTTTCTTCACAAATATAAATATTACAATTTCATCCACTTCAAGTGGGAAAGGTTACAATTGAATTTGTTTCACAAGGGACTGGAAAAACTGTCTTCTTCTGCTCCAGAACAGCAACATGCAAGTTTTCTCCATTTCAATTTGATCACAACAAAAGTGGGGGAAAGGCAATGCTCTCCACCCAACCAAGACATCCAATGAAAGGATAATCCTTCCTTCATCATTGGCCCTGAGCCCCAACCAAAATACAATAAGAGGTGTGATTCAACCCATGGAAACAACTAGCTTCCACAACACACAACATTCTTTCAACATGCATAATTCATTATAAAACACAGTCCACAAAAAAACAACAATTTACAACTGCATTTGAAAACAATCAAAACAAAACTCAGGCTTGATCATGCAAGCCAAAGGAGAAAGGACTATGGGGGAAGCTACTTATGCCTCCCAATGGGAATTAGGCATCCACCTATTACAAACCACCAATAAAATTCACCACACATTTCCTTATGCCCCCATAGATTTCCTTATGCCCCCAAAAAGTAAGAAATGCAAGCTATTTCTTTTCCATGGTGGATCCCAAACCCAAACTCCCTCCACAAAATTATGATGCCCATGGCATTCCCTTATGCCCCCCACATGGATTCCCCATAGCCTTCTCCTACACCATTCCTATGGCAGTCTACCCATATAGCCAAACAAAGCATAACAACATTCACCATTCACACAACACAACAAGAAAATAATAGCATGAAAGAAAGGATAAACTCCTACCTCTCCATGGTAGATTTTGTTTCCAAATAGCAAGCTTCAATTCCCAAAATATAGTCCCAAAATAGAAATCTCCAAGCATGCAAAGTTTCTCCAAACTCCTTCCAAAATCAAGAGCTCCAAACACAAGAAAAATGTGCCCCAATGAAGTTTGCAAAATGTTTCAACAACCAAAAAAAGCAAAGAGTTTGAATTATATAGAAGAGGGAAGAGAAGAGGATGATGTGGATCCATGTAGGATGCCACATCACACATCCTCAACTTCAACATAAAAGAAAAAATTTCATTATCCAAGGCACAATAAAGAGGTGGGTGAAAATATGACAAGTTACTTGCACACTCCAAAAATCCCACACCCCAAAGGACTACAAATTAAATAAAATGCAAAAGAGTGCAATCAAAACTTGCAACATGATTAATAAAATACATTATAAAAGTGTAAAATCACCCCTCCATCCATAAGTATGGTTGGTAAATAAATTGAGAGGTATGGAACAAGTTTTACTTGTCCCAAAAGCCTCAAAAAAAGCCCCCAAGGACAAATTCGAATTTCCAAGGAGGTGGAGTGTTTCATACTCCAAAATATGACTTACACAACTTACACATCCCTTACATATTAAATAAAAAGATCCAACAACTTCCATTATTACTTTCCCATAACCCAAATTTGATTTATTTAAGTTTTAACCATATGATTTCTCACATTAATCTATCACAATTTAATTAAATAAAAGAGAGGGACACATTAATAATAAAATACATACAACAACAATAAAAATTAACCGTATTAATAAAATACACAAACCCATGGTCAAATATAAAGTAAATCCCCCATAGGAATCCCTAACAAAACAACACACAATACAATAAAACGAGTTACCATGGTGACCTTGTCGAATTCACCTAGAATTCCATTGTGGTTGGTCTCGATCCCCCGATGTTTGTTGTGATATTTAACCTACAAAACACAAATACCTCCTTCAGCCTCATGGCCATATCAGAACATCCAACATGATATAAATATAATCACAAAATCATCTAAATATGTGAATCACAACAACATCAAAGCAATTTAACAGAATCACTTACAATTTATATCAACAACATCAAAGTAACAATTGTATCATCCACATATAATGTCCATTTCTAAGTCTACTCACAATATCCAAAATCACATGTCGAACAACATCCATAAAACATCCATGTCAAATAGTATATCATCATCCACATATGAGTGTCTCTAATAATCATCGTGCATCATAACCAAATCAAGATCACAATAATCCATGATCAAATAGCTAACATCATACTAAATCAAAGCATAATAATGTCCATAACGTAATCAACAGTATAAAAATAAGTATCAAAAGGTGTCAAAGGGAAGTGGGCACTACAACATTGAAGGTTAAGTGGCGCACATCATCGAGAACCCAGTGATGGCGATGCCTAGAAATATCTCGCTATGAAGGCATACGGCAGTTCGTACCATGGAATCCAAGCCCTATCCTTCATCATAAATCATACGATGTAAAAATGTTGGTATACGAAAAATTGAACTTCCTTTCTGACTACTAAAGGAAAATCCTTGGGTATGTGCCACTCTTCCTCAAACACCACTCGGACTCTATCCTACCACATCTCCGCCCTCTACTTGAATGGTCCACTCATTGATCCATCACACAAGTACTTGCCAAACCTTTATGTAGGTGACTTGTGTTTCATGGGGTTCTTCCAAATCTTCTCCTTTGGCCCATTAGGCACCCTAATCTCCATGAATATTAAGGACAATAACACAACACCCAAACTTATTCTATCACTTATGCTGTGCTTCTTCAATGATTGTATTTTTATGTGATGATCTGTAATGTTGCATACCACTCCTTGAGACTTCTTCTTGGTGATGTGCAACCACATTGTGTTTACTGTGATCAGCTTCCTTGGGTATTCACATTTATCACAAGATGTGCAGCTACCTACACTCTTTGGGTACTTCTTCAAATTTTCAATTTCCATACGCATGAGACCCTTGGTATACCCTGCTCCTTCGTTGTCTCCATTATTGCATCTTTATCAGTTAAATTGTTGTCCAAATCCAACCTTGAGGCCCTTAGTCCTATCACCATTGAAATAAAAGCATATGTGATTCTTACCCTCCATCCGAAAAATTAGAAGAAGTCCTCATGGACTCTTCTCATCAACCATCGATAAAATGGTTCATACTTTCCAAAATATGGCAGCTCATATAGCTGGTAGAATCCATTCTACTTCAACAACTTCTCACCAGCATCATCGTATACCGACATATCCTCTTTCATGTGCTTGTTTGTTTTCGTGCTCAGAAACGCATCAATCTCCTTCTTATTATCTAATGTTCAATGGTTATAGTCATTGATTTTACATTGGTGGATATGGGAATCCCATTCTTGTCCCACAATCACAACCTCTAAATACTGCATTTCTAAAAAATTACTCTCAGGAGCAATATCTTCTTCCACTTCAACCTTCGCTTCCCTCTATCTCCTGATGTGGGTGCTTTCTCCAGTGCCATTTGAAAAATATCTCTTTTCTTCCCTCGTAGTGTAGTCGAGTGAGTCAAAACCCTAGCTTAAATATTTGTTCCCAAGTGGAAATCATGTGCCCTAGCTCATTTTTAACACATTTGCTTCACTAAACCCTTCACCTATGGTAACATAAGCTTCTCTAGCACACAACCCTTCTATCCACGTCTGGTTTCACACTCTACACACCTCAACACAACTTTTCGGCATTCTCACTTAACCCTTTTCAAATTCTCTCAATTGCAACAGTAAAAATGAACTCGCATCCCATCCTTGTATAGAATTTCAAAAATTTAGCACATTTATTTCTCCTCCACCTACCAACAATCCTCTCATTAATTGACCATTTTCATTATTTTTCTGTGGTACATCTTAATGCCCAAGCTATAACCTTCTAGCATGCCCTCCTATCTTTTGGATGCGAGACTTCTCTTCAGCATGATTCCATGCACCCAAGTAACTCATCATTGTGCCTTCCATTGGTAGTCTTCATGACCCCTGCTTACCTCGTGTTATACTTGTTTCTTAATTCCTCTCTATCTATGGTCCTTGTGTCTAGAAGAAATATATATATTTTTCAATTTTCCAACCTTGAATAGCACCCATAGATAATTCCTTTCATGTGGACTTATTTCCATCATTCTTGTACCTAGATATCAATAACCTACCCCACACTAAGGGTATGTGCAGTCCTCTGCACATAAAAATTATTCAAATAGTAATTAGCTTATGGCGCGTAAACATGCTTATTACACAAAAACACCAACTAAATTGAAAAAGCATACCAACAAAGAAGTAAACACATTAAGGGAATGCAGGATTGAAAACCTAATCTAAATGGCAACACTACCTTATTACAAACACCAATAAGACTTATTTATAGTAGGGATTCATCCTACTCCCGTTGAAGTAACCGGGTAATCATATTCCATCAAGGGCCTCTAACTGACAAGTACTGATTTGAGTATGTGATTGATAACATACGACCCTAACCAATGTACTTTTATTTTTCCTAGATGGCGTAAAACTTAGAATCATAAAGGAGCACCATCTATCCTATCTCAAGCATTTTACCTCAAATGTTCCTGTCATGCCATGCTTTCTACCTGGTCTTTTCTAGTTTTTGACTCCAACGTGCTATGGCTCAGCGTTCATCCAATTTGATTAATTGTTCAATAATTTCCTCTAATTTTTGTTCATTAGTAAGACCTCCAGTAGCGCACAATATGTAAAGAAGGTAACATCAATTCCATGGGAAGAAGCTACTTCTACGCCAAACACTAACTAAAATTGTGTGGCTTTGTTCAACCTTTTATATGTTGTTTGATATGCCCAAAAATCTTGTAGATACCCTATCATCCCAATCTTTTCTTCCAACATAACATATTTTTGTCAATGTCGGCTCAAAATTTTTTGAAAGCCTCGTGAGTCCCATTTTCCGAGGATAATAGGGTGTAGTCTTAGGGTGTGCAATCATGAATTCATCTAATAAAATTTTGATTATCTCATTAAGAAAATATGTGCCCCTATCACTGGTCAAACTTAAAGGACATCCATACCTTGTAATAATATTTTCCCAAAGAAAATTAGCTATTGTGGCCACTGTACAATCCTTTATAGGTGTTGCTTTTTCCCACCTTGTCAGATAATTTATGCAAGTTATGATGTAACATGATCTCGTTAAATGCGCATCTGGTGAAATAGGAACCATGAAATCTATATCCCATTTCTCAAATGGTTCTACACTAGTAATGGGTCTTAGAGGCATTTCAACTCATTGACCGGGTTTCTGAAGGTGTTGAAAATGATCCCAAGCCTTAGAAAATTCCTTACAATATTTGTACAAGGTCTCCCATCATAATCCAATGAGTAGAATCTTATGTGCAGTGGCATCACCAGTATAGTGGCCATCTGCAATACCACCATGAGCTTCTTCCATAAGACCTGTATGCTCATGTTCCAATACACAACAACACAATACTTCATCTCGACCTAATTTTTTGAGTGTAACAACCGATTAACATATAGGGGGTTGTGTGTATGGAAAGTTGTTTCTTCTCTAAGGATTTCATTCCTTCTGGTGTCATCCATGTTCATAGAAAGACAGCAATGTCTTCTAGTTCTAATGGCACTCATTGTAACATGTATAACTGTGCATCTGGCATGGTATCCTCAATTTCCTATGCTTCTTCTCCTAACTGTATTCTTGATAGATGGTCTGGTCTAGAATTACTTTTCCCTAGTTTTACCACAACTATGAAATCAAATTCTTGAAATAAGAGCACCCATCAACATATGCATCCTTGTAGAACAGGCTTGTTTACCAAATACTTCAATGCCATGTGATCTGTATAAAAAATGAATGGTGTAGCTAGTATGTACTTGGTGGATTTATGTAGCACATAGATCATTGACAAAGCTTTGCACTCTGTAGTTGTGTAATTCTATTCTATAGGAGTCATATTTCTACTAGCAAAACAGATAGGATGATCTACAATACCTTCTCCAGGTTGAGCCAACACCACACCAATGGTCATGCCAAAGGTGTCAACATGTACATGAAAGGGTTGGTCCCATGAAGGAAAATGCAAAATAGGCGCGGTAGTAAGTTTTCCTTTAATTTCTCGAACACACGTTGTTATGGTTCTCCCTAGTAGAACGTACCTTTCCCTTTCAGTAACTCTTCCAATGGTGTAGAAATTTTGACATATCCTTTGATAAACTTCCTGTAATATCTTGTATGACCCAAAAATCCATGCACCTCACTCTGACTAGTAGGATCCCTTAGGCCTATAATGACTACAACCTTGGCTGGATCAACCAACAAACCTTCCTTACAAATTATGTGTCCTAGTAATATCCAAAATGGTGTAGAAAATATGCACTTCTTGATGCTCAAGGTTATACTAACCTAGCTACATATTTCAAACATTAAGCATAGATTGTCACAATGACCCTAAACTAATCCATACACTTTGTGCCTAATCATCTAAATAGATTTGTAAGAAGTTGTGAATAAATTCCTTGAATGCTTGAATAACTATGCGTGAAAATACAACGGGAATATTTTTGAGACCAAAAGGCATGACAAGTATAGGTTAAGCTACCCCATTCAGTAGTAAATGTAGTTTTTTATTGATACTCTTGGGCAATCAAACCCTGATGATACCAGAGAACCCATCCGTAAACAAATAGATTTTGTGCCCTGCAACTCCTTCTAGTATTTCCTCGGTGAATGGCATAGGAAAGGGATTAGTCACACATGCAAGCATTCAGCTCCTTTTATTCCATGCAAATCCTAATCCGTCCATCCTTCTTGATACTAATCACTATTGGACTAACCCATTCTGACTCATCAAGGGGCTTGATAATTCTATAATTCAACATTTTTCAATCTCTTCTTTGACCTTTTCACACAAGTTGGTGTTCATCTTGTAGGGTATCTTTCTAATTGGGTGCACACCCTCTTTAAGTTTTATCTTCATCTCCCCTAATGATTTATGCACACCTTTAAGTTCATGGTACCCCCTATGGAATACGTCCTCGTAATCCCTTAGTAACTTTATGATTTTTTCCTCTTGAGTCTAACTAATAGTACCCAAATCTGACTTCCTTAGGCTCGACCTCGATCCAATATTCACCTTCTTTATCTTCATAGATTCATGATAGGCATGTTTTTTCATATCTACACTTTGTCGAATACCTCACGCCTACTGTTGAATGATTTACATCCAGATTTTCTACTTCTTCATCATCCACTAAGTAGACCATTTTTCCATTTTTCTTTCTCAAGGAAAGCACGTTGTAGTAATGTTGCATCTACCTCTGTTTCTTCAACAAGATGCACTCCTAAGTCTCCTTTGTCCAATAACTCCTGAAGGAGTTCTTTAGCCTTGGCACTATCTCCCATAGGTAAGTGATTTATGGCTTTTAATGCTTCTTGTACTAGAGGCTTTGTAGAGAAGAATTCAAACATTTGGGCCATTCCTGTAATTAAATCTTGCCAATTTCTAGTCTCTCTATGGAGTTCTTCATATACATACCAAGCACGTGTGCATCCTTGTAAAGTGGAATAAAACTTTTTCACCCATAAAAAGGTGGTAAAGATTCCCGACCTTCTATCCAGAGTCTCTCACACTTTTGAACATGGTGATGAATAGGTTGATTACCATAATAAGTATAGATTTGAGTAAGTGCATTACTCCTAAAGAACCTAATAGCAAGAGAAATCCTAATTTCATTCCATCCTACAAGATTATCCTTGTGGGCCATCCACCAGTATGTTGTTGTCCCATGTAGTGTATATGCTAGCATATTTCTTATTTCCAACGGGTCTATCCATTATTCTTCCATGGCACACAAGAATACCATAGGATCTCCTTCTCCAGTGTAACAAGGTACTGATTTGTTACCTATTCTCCTAACATAATGCGGTTTTCTACCTCTAGGAAATATGCTCTTTACTTCACACCCTACCAACTCATAAGTGCTATGAGCCCAATTATCACAAGAAACACTTGTAGTATCACTAATGGACTGTGCATCCTCCCACTAAATTATTCCTTCTTTAGTTGGCTCAAGCATCTCTGGGTCTCGGATGGCACGTACATAAATCCTATTCATATCGTCTTAACTTAAAAGCTCAACATAGGGCGTAGATTTGACATCTGTCAAAGGGATAATAATTCTTTCGTCCTAATTTTTAAAACTGATATAACCTTTGTTGAACCAAAGATCAACATTATTTGCATAGCACTAGAGATGCCCCAATAGAGTTAGGAAACTATCTGACTCTGCCAAAGCTAAATCTTCAAAGTCTCTAGTGAACTTGGCTCCTTGTATAGTAATGGATGCATATTTCAAAACTCCGATGGGAGTGGCTCTATTCCGATTATCTATGAACAATACATTAGAGGATGGCTTCAACCGGGGTCTTCCCATTTGTACCCATGCATCTAAGGTAATAACATTGACTTTTGTGCCTATATCAATCATTATATTACTCAATAGCCACCCATCCACAACAGCATTCAGAGTGATTTATTTGTCATAATCTAGGCTATGAGGGGGAAGATTCGCATACAAGATCTGTCGTCTAGTCTCAATACTTACACACAGAGTGTTTCCTTTAACCAATCCCCTAACAATGGAATGATATTTTCTGGCACAACATTTTACACACTTCCCTTAAGTCATCTATATCAGTTTGGACCATCTCTGATACTTTCTTTTGCTCCATCTTTCATTATTTCTCTTTTAAGTATTGTATCTCACCCTAATGATTCCTAAGAACTTTAATGGTTTCCTGATAGACCTCATTTTGATGGGCAAGATCTGGGTACCGTGCATCTAGAACCTCCTCCTTAGTGATGGTAGGATTTTTTTGTAATGCCTCTCTAGCACGTGCCACCTCAATGCGGGTCGTGATCTTCACTTGCAGCTCCTCAAACTCTGCCTCCAACTTAGGCATCCATTGATTTTAAATAGCATGATGTATCCTAACCATCCATGTGCCTTTGTTTTCTTGTTTATGTTGCTTACTAAGATGCTCATATAAGTCTGGGCACTCCTCATAGCTATGATTATTTCCACAAAAAGAACATGTAATATTATGAGGACATTCATGCCTGTAGTGGTCAGGAGATTCACATGTATAACATGTTCCATGAGGAAACTCACTTCTTGCACTACTACCATGGCCTCGTCCTCCAAATCCACCATGGTATCCTTGACTTCTGCCATGACCACCTTCAAAATACCCTTCATTCTCGATTATGGTGTGCCTGATTTTGATCCCGATCCTAATGCTTGTTCTTTCCTTTAGAGTTATCTAAAACTCCTATCTGTCGTACACCAATATTTATAACATCATGGATCTAACCAATCAATCGGTAGTCTTTCGTGTCATGAGTCGTGGACCTACAGATTTTACAGTAGCTTGAAACGTTCTTCCTTTTTTGCGTTGTAATAATGGGCATCGACTAGCATCATGGTTTAAATGGCATATCTCACAATCCAATAGCAATGAGCATACTGATCAGTGAGGACAACTATCCTTTGTGTGACCTTCTACTTCACAATCTGTGCACCAAATCCCTATGCATGTCTCATGTGCTGAATTTGCTAATAGTTTCTCCAACTATTTTTCCATATCTACAATTTATGCTTCTAAAAATGGGCTCACCCCAAAGTATCTATACTTCCAACTGCCTCAGTGTGTAAGGCTGCTTCAAGTGCTTCGCATGGATCAGTGTATGTCTTATGTGATAATGCCCTTCTAAAAGGGGTAATTAGGCCCCCAACAAACCATTGTGCATGTTGGCTTGTGTGTATATCATAAGAAAGCTTAGATAATAGTGTTTTAAAATGGGCATCATACTCTCTAACACTCTCAGTAGTTCCTTGCTTAATATCCTTGAGTTCACTTATACTCTTCTTCTCAAACTTAGGGATGTGAAACTCTTTAAGGAATGCATCTTTTAAAGTTGTATAGTCTACGCAAGTCTGATCAGGGTCAAACTTTATATACCAATTTGTGTGCACGCCCTTGTAACGTAGTAGTAAATTAGCTTTCCCTACGCTCAAAAGCCATGATTCATTTTGCGCCCTACATTATTTCACTCATATGCACATGTTCGGTAGCATCTTTTATGCCCTTATAGTCACGGAAGATGAAGATACATCTCCATGTAAATATTCTAGGGTTGGTGTGGACCTTCCCCACACGATCCAAAACCTCTGTGTTTCCCCTACCCCCTGTAACCACCAGATCCACTAGAAATAGAGCTACCCTTTCCTCTTTATCCCAAACTTGTAGTTGGTGTTGGACAAGAAGATGTACTTCCCTGTGTCCTAACAAGAAACCGAACTGTACCCCAATATTTGCAAATCATTACCACTCCCAAAATTTAGTCCGAAAATCGGTGCACTTGTATTATGTGTCTTGATGATACACCTGAAAAAAGTACTCCCATATAACAATGAATCCATTTATGTTGTCATTATTGTGCCTTTCATAAGACTCACTCCTACTCTTCCATTGCTTGAATTAGCTTGTTGACTATTTTTTGTACTAGATACTAGAAAACCAAGTGCAAGGGAAAGGTTTCCAGGTGGATTCAGATGCACACTCTTAGTTCAGGGTCGTCTCTATTAGTGCACTTCTATGTGAGGTGGAGGAGGGATCCCTATCATGATTTCCCATATGGGGGAGTTCCTGATGCTCGGCCACGTCTCCTACATGAGCTCCAAATCCTTCATGATCCATCTCTCTTCTCAACACCATCCACTTTGAAATGTCATGTTGCTTCTCTACCTCCCTCTCACATGCCTCATTATACTTCAGCCACCTTTCCTCTCTCTTCCTTTCTTCCGCTAGGTCTGCCATCCTTCACCCAACCTTATCCACCCCCTACACGTTATGGGGTTTATTTAGCAATCAGTTTACTCTCCAAATTAAAATTTATCATCGGGATCTTGATCGCGGTGGAATGCCTTGTCGGTGATTTCCCCTTGGATATCGTAAAAACTAGAATTCAGCTACCTCTGGACACAAATAAGTGGAAATTGAGTACTCCAAGATATAACTATTTAAAACACCACAAAACCATGTATCCACAGCTCGAGTCCAAATCAAATCAGCATCATAAAGGGCCTGAAATTATTCTTACATCCAAACAAGTGCGTGATACCTCTAATTCCACTTAGATGCATAAACAATTAGCCACTCGTACAATTCTATTGGAAAGATAGCGAACAATCTCTCATATAAACTATCGTATGGGCTCTTTTCTACCCACCCACATGCATTAAACTCAGATCTCGTGCTAAACCATCGTGTGTATTCTTCTTCTAGATCATATATCCACTCCTCAACACTTGTTAAGGTCAATTTTAGGTCTTCATCATGAACCATCTTGAAAAAACTGAAAAAGAGGTCCAAGCAATAAAACCAATGATGCAGCCTAGAATTCAGCAATACAAGCCAAGGCGCCTTTGGCACATCTATAGTGCAACTTCCCTTTGACACCTTTTGATATTGATCATGACACTATCGACTATATTATGGACATTATTATAGTTTTAATTTAGTATGATGTTAGATATTTGATCATGGATTATTGTTGACTTTGATTCTTATATGATGCATGATGATTATTAGAGACACCTTATATGTTGATGATGTGATATTGTTGGACATGGTTATATGATAGATGTTGTTCAGAATTGTGATATTTGGATATTGTGAGTAGCCCTAGAAATGGAAAATTATTGGATGATGATATAGTTATTGATAAAACTATAATGATATTGTTAGATTGCTTTGATGTTGTTGTGATTCATATATCTAAATGATTTTGGAAATTTAATTATATTTACATTATTTTGGACATTCTCATATGGCCACAAGGCCGAAGGAGGTATTTATGTTTTGCAGGTTAAAATATCACAACAAACATCGAGGGATTGGAGACCAACCACATTGGAATTCTAGATGAATTCAACATGGTCACCATGGCAACTAGTTTTGTTTGTGTGTGTGTTGTTAGTGTTAGGGATTCCCATGGGGGGATCACCTTTAAATGTGACCAAGGGATTTTATGTATTTCTTTTATTTTGGTCCCTTTTTTTTAATTTTTTCATGTGTTTATTTTTTGGTGCACTTACCCTTTTCATTATTTATTTAGTGGTGTGTAAATATTGTGAGTAATCATATTGTTTAGTGAATTAATTAAAAGATGTCATAAGAATGTAATTAATAGATTTGTTGGCCATGTTTTAAAGTGTTGTAAGAATGTGTAAGTAATTTGTAAATAACCTTGTAAGTGATGTGTAAGTTAACTTTTCAGCATGAAACACTTCACCTTCTTGGAAATTCGAATTTGTCCTTGGAGGCTAATTTTGGAGGCTTGTGGGACAAGTTAAACTTGTTCCATATCTTAAATTTATATACCAACCTTTCCTATGGTTGGAGGGTTAAATTTAGACCTTTTTATGTATTTTTACAAGTCAAGTTAAATGTTGTAATTGCACTTTTCTTACATAATTTAATTTCAGTCCTTATGGGGTATGGGCTTGTTTGAGTGTGTAAGTAAATCTGTCATATTATTCACCCACTTATTTATTATGCTTTGGAGAATGAAGTTGACTTGTGGGGGTTGGGGTTGAGGATGTGTGATGTGGCATCCTACATGGATCCACCTCATCCTCTTCTCTTCCCTCTTCTATAAAATTCAAATTTCTTGCCTTGTTTTGGGTTGCTTCACTTTGGAGACTTCTTTTTTTTTGGGGTGAATTTTCTTGTTGTTTTAGGAGCTCTTGCTTGGAGAAGTTTTGGAGGATTGTTGCATGCTTGTGCTTGGCTATTTTGGATTGCTTGCATTGGGATAAAGCTTATTTTTTTGGAACTTGGAACAACTCCATCATGGAGAGGTAAGAGCTTGGCTCTTGGAATTCTCTTCTTTCGTGAATGTAAATGTTAATGTGTGAATTTTTGGCATGTTTGTGGGTTGTTGGGTAGATGGCCTAGGAATGGTGTAGGAGAAGACTATGGGGTTTATTTTGTGGGAGGCACAAGTGTGTTTTAGGGAGGTATAAGGGTGGAGGGAGTTAGGATTTGGGTTCCACATTACAAAGAAAAGCTTACATTTATTTACTCGTTATGGGGTGTCACAAGAGGTTGGGGAGGCATAAGAAAATGTGAGGAATAAGGGGTACTTGGAGAGGCATAAGTAATGTCGGGGTTTTGATATACTATTTTTGGCGATGCAGTAACTCGGTGGTGATACCCATTTCTTCTTTTGGGAGGCATAAGCAGCATCCCCATAGTTCTTGCTCCTTTAGCATGCTTGATGAAGCCTTATTATTGTTTTTCATGTTTTAATGTAGTTGTAAAACTACATTATGTTGTGGACTGTGTTTTATTGTAAAAATGTTACTTGAGTGTTTGTGGAAGCTGTTGTTGCCATGAGTTGGATCACATATTTTATTTATTTGTGGTTGGGGCTCGGAGACCAATGAATAAGGATGGATTCTCCTCTTCATTGGATGTCTTGGTGGGGTGTAGAGCATTGCCTTTCCCCTACTCCTATTGTGATCAAATTGGAAGAATGTGAAGAATGCATATTGTTGTTCTGGAGCTTAGAAAAGACAGTTTGACAGTCCCTTGTGAAATGAAATCTCATTGTAACCTTTCCCACTTGAAGTGGATGAACTTGTAAATGGTTTTAATGGAAAGATTTTGTACTGATTGCAAGTTGTATATTGAAATGTAAAAGAGTTATACTCTATTTTCTGTTTTGGAAAGAATGTGAAAGAAAGATACGTGTTTTTGTATGTTGCATTTTGAAACCAAATGGAAAGGAAGTTGTAAGAGTTAATTTAAATTAATGGAAGTGGTTTTGTCTTGTCCATATGTTGTTATTCCATTGGAAATCTATGTTTAGCATACACTATGAAATCCATGTTTGAAAAGTGGTAAAGTGAAACACGTGAGAAGAAAATGTATTATTTTGTTCTATATATAATATATGTTTTGGAAGGAATAAAAGAAGAAAGGTTGTAATTTTGCATTTTGGAATCAATAAATGATTGCAATAATTTTCTCAAATTGCATTGTTGTATTGAATCTGATCATTTCAATGTATTGAAATCTTTGTTTGAAAGGAAGAAATGCGTGTGAGAAAAAAATACAGTATTTTGTCTTTTTGGAATGTGAAAAAAATGAAATCAGGAATTGCATTTTGGTCTTGAATAGTTTGATTAAATCAACTAATGTGTTAGATTGGAATTGGAATGTATTTTAAATACTTGGAAGAAGGAAGTGGCAATTAGACCCTTTTAAATTTGATCCTTTTTTTTTGTAATTTCAAACTGGCAATTATCAAAACAAAAAAATGCATAGTTTAAACCTACAACAATAAAATAACAAATTAAATGATTAAATTGAAGTAGTAGGCCCTAAACGAATTCAATTAGACAAAAACACTTAAAAGGAATATTTCAAAACTTCACCAAATTGGGCTCAACTATTTTACAATCGTTTTGTTGTCAAAATGGTAAATTTTTGAATTAGAATTCAATCAAACAGATCTACCTCACAAACTTATCCTAAATCCATATAAGAACAATTCTCCATGTCTATTTGACATGTAGAGAGAGGAAGAAGGTCAAATTGAATAAATCTCACAAGTTAAAATTTACCAGTTCGCACTGTATGAAAGCTTGTAGGCTATTTTCTTAAAATTGACCCCTTAAACTTTATCAAAATCAAAAATTAATGATCTCTGTGCAAAGAGGACATTGATATATTTCCATAAAGTCCTTGTTTTCCCAAAATTGAGCTCTCTATTAAAATTTATGGCCCTATGAAGTTTTTCCTTCACTTGGTGTCAAAAAATAAAATTAGGAAAAATTTCCTCATGGCCCGAATTTTTCCCTTAGAACTTAGGAAAATTTTGGGAAAATTTTTCCAAATTTCTGCCATTCCACTAGCCAACAGCCAATCAAAGGCTGCCACATGGCACCATGAGGTGTTAGTAGTGGGACGGATCTCCTTTTTACTTAGCGCTCCTAGAAATTTTAGGGAAAAATTTCTAAATTTTCCCGCCAACCCGCAACCAATCAGGTGATGCCACATGGCGTCACGAGGCATCGGAAGTGGAGCAAGTCCTTTTTTCCTTTTTGTGCTTCAGAAAATTTTGGGAAAATTTTCCATGTTTTCCCCACCACCCCACTGACCCGTAGCCAATTTGGGAGCTGCCACGTCAGCGGAGACACGAGTCCTTTTTATCCTCTTAGCCCTTCTGGGCATTAAGTGAATTTTCTCCCCACCGCTACACTTTCCACACATTGGCTTAGGTAATGCCACGTGTCCCTTGTGGCTTTTAGACTTGTGGGTGCCATGTTGGCTTTTCATCCGTGCGGGAAATTTTCCCAAACGTCTCCCGCCACCCCACTCTCCCCACGCTGATTTGAGAAGCGCCACATGTCCCTTGTGGAATTGCAGACTGTGCGGGTGTGAGCAAAAAAATTTTGTTACCTCTGTGCGGGAGATTTTCCAAAATTCTCCCAGCCCTGCCAACCTACCCTTTGGGCAAATTTTCACCCCTGGGCCTGCAAGCCCGCTTTTGGGGAAAATTTTCACCCCAAGGCCCACCGGCCCATAACTTGAGAAATATGAGGAGTTAGGAGGACTTATTTATATAAATGGAAAGGTGAGGAAATTTCCTATCTAATGGGAATGATTTAGGGAATTTTTGAATGTGTTAAGTGTGAGAAAAATCAATTTAAAACTTTAATCTTGTTAGAGGGTGGGTATGGTGAAGATTTACCCTCTGAACCTAATTGAACCTTCTAACCCTAAATTTTGGACCTTATGACCTCTAATAATTGTTAATAAAATAAAAGTATGTTCTAGTGGATTAGAATTTTTCTAGAACTTGTTAGTGATAATTGTTGCCTTGTAACCTGGTTGTAGACTCTTTTAAACAAAAAAATATTATTCCATAATTTTCCTAACTAATCCTAGGTTGTTTGTTGGGTCTCAAGTGGGTTGTTTTAGTGGGTGTTACAACATCACTCGGCCTAGACCGAGAACTCACCGAAGCACGTGAAGGTGTCATGCCCCTCTTTAGGGTTGTTGTTGTAGGATGTTAGCATGATGAAGACTTTAATCATTCAGATCTATAGCTAATATATCTTTCAAATAGTGCATATTTAGGTCTAGATCTAGAACATAACAGACTTTAACAGATAACCATAATGGATTCAAGCATGTAATACTAAATTATAACCATGAGAACACCTTGTTTTAATCCATAATCTCTATTATATTAATTGTAGTAAATACACAAAAGCTTCATTACAATACTTGATAGTATACGCTCATGTGCATAAATGATCTAGCAAAGCATAATCTCACTATACCCTAGTTCTCACATGTATATTTATGCTCTCTCTCTACTACATAGTTCAATACATATTTATAAGGGTGGGGACTTTCCCTTCACTACTTATCTAATCCCAAAATAGGTCACATGCTATTATTAGCCATGCGTCATTACAAAAATAGGCTTACATGCAAGAGTGTTAACAATAGATCTCCCTTAGTCAACTATCAGTTCACCATTCTATCTTTAGCCTGCATCCATGAAAAACACTTCATAGCCGATCATCCAAAAATAGCCAATGTGTGTCGCATAAGTCTCCAATCGGTTTGAGTGCTCTACACGCTATTTCCAAAAATAGATCCTCATCATGAAAATGGCTAAGTCTCGAATCTATCTTTGTTCTGTGTGTGATCCTCTCGGTGCTTCCACGCCTTTGAATTTTCTCTTCTCTCCCGTGCAAACCTTTTGCATTTGCTTCACTAAGTGCGATTCGAGTGATCAACATCATTAAACAAACACCCATTCCAAGTGGATCCTCAAAATAAAAATTACTTCTACAAATCCATTTCAGTCTTATAATCCTAATACGTTTATTTCATCTAGGGATTCGGTTCCACTACGGAATAATCTTGTGCAAGATTATGATAGGTTTTTCCCTTACAATATTTTTCAAAACCAAGAAAAATGTCCCAAAGACATTCTAAACAAATCTTTGATGGTCCAAAATACATCAATCTCTTAATATGCATCCGCGAAATAAAATGTGCAACAGGGGACTACTCAAGAAATATCGTTAAGTGATGCTTCACTTGTGAATTGGAAAATGGAGGAGTTATGCGGGATCAATCAACTTCAGGGATAAATCAACAACATTTTTTTATTATATCTACAAAAACTAGATCAAGAAGTAGGTGAATTGATCCAAGTGTTCTACCCTTACTTCGCCAAGTCTAAATACCCAACTTAATCAATCCAAGGAATTAGGATGATTTTAAGATTCAACTAGAGATCCAAGAAAATAGGAATTTCCATGGGACATTGGTGATCCTATCAATAAAGAGATCTCGTGTAACAAATAATTTCCACAAGACAAGCAACTCAAATAAATTTCATGGAATGCAAAAGTTCCGCTACCCAAATCCAATTTGTAGATATAGAAGACTAGAAAGGAGAAGATCATTCCTCCATTACAAAAGTTTTTGGGTACTCCCTTCAACATCCTAGAGAAAATGAAAATAACCAATGTGAACATCTCAATGTGGGAATCTCTAGCTATTCCCATATAGAGAAATAATTTTCAAGTTGCCATGGTCGATCTCCCCATGCCACGGGAGTCATTAAAAGAGAATAATAAAGTGGTGATCACCAATGGAATTTATCAAAAAGATGACCAATCTGATAAAAACATGAATCCACTACCCTTTTAGATGTCTCTCATCATAGGCAGCCATATTGTGCACAATTACATGATTAACTCAAGGGCAAGCAGTTCAATGATGCCCAAATAAATAGTAGACCAACTTGGTCTTAAATATGAGTCACTCTCTAAAGGAGTGGTGTAATTGGATGGGACCATGGTGGTAACTATTGGATTAGTAAGAGGAATAAGCCTCAAATTACATGCATGTCCTAATTTCTCAATTCCACGGGATGTTTTCATCATTGATCCCCCTTTTCTTTGCTTTGTGCCTTTTTCAATATTTCACTATTAATATTGGTGGATACCTATCCATAAATTAGTCTCATATTTTTTCAAAACTAGATATAGCACCAATACCATCATTAGGATTAAACCTATTACCACATATCATATATAGTCTTATGTTCCTAGCCCCATCGGTGTTAATTGCATAATATTTGATTAGGAGGATCACCCAAGACACTCAAAGTGAAGTAATCTTAGATTTTCTACTTGATGATTGGGAACTCGAATATCATGGTTTTGATCCAAATAAAATTTAAACCATGGATATAACATAAATAGAAAAATAAAAATTGTTGGTGTATATGACTAGACTTGTCATCATTTGACATCTTATCCACCTAGTTGGTTAGTCATCTCACTTAGTGAGAATAGGTCATAGTTGATTTGGTCATAGTTGAATAGGTCATAGGGTTGTGTACATGTGTCATGCACAAGAGTTACATATCACTCCTATATGTACCCCTTCATTATGATTTATGAGCATGCCAGACACTCCGCTATATTTTATGTACTTGATTTTCCTTGTGATTCATGTTCTTGCTAATTACGAAGCGTTCTCATCTCCATTGGAAGTGTAACCCATCTTTGATGTGCACGAGGTTCCAGAATTGATCCTCATGGAACAATTTGATATGGTATCAAAGTGGATGTTTGGTAAACATGCACTCTCTTGAACTGGTTGCTGATTACTTCTTTGGTTTTATCACTTTTTCATGCAAGTTTTTCGTCTATTTGGAATCTTGTTAACAGATCTAATAATCTTGTTTTTGGAATTTTGTGCATTTTTCGGTGTTTCTTGTGAAGGTTTTAGGGTTTTTACATCCATATTTAGCTATCTACATCCAAATTTGGAGGCATCGTTGAATAACAAGGCGGGTTCTTGGTTTTTAATCGAGTTTATTGAAAAACATGTGAATTTTTGTTGAAGTTTCTATTTTTTTATCAGATTATTTTTTTAAAAAAGTGAAATTGTTTTTTCTTTAAATTTTCTTTTTGAACCTTAAGGAACCCATCCCTACCTATTTTTCTTCTTCCCATCTCATTTTGGCGAGCTCATTCCCTGATGAGCTACTCCATTACTCGGGTGAGTAATTTTTTTAAACTTGATGTTGTGGCCAAGCCACTCGTGGTTTTTGCCTTCTTATTTTGGATTTAATCTCTACCTAGGATGATCCCTCTATTTGAGATTTTTTTAAAGCTTCCTATAACCAAAACAAACCTATAATTTTTTATTGACCTATGTGTAATTTTAAATTGTTTCGTGTTTATTTTAGGCTATTTTAACGTGTGTTTTTGTGTGACCTATGTGGGTTCTATATTTTTTGGTGTATTATTATATTTCGTGTTAAAGTTTTGGAGTCGCATTTGGCTTTTTCCATACCATGTGTTCAACTTCTACTTGTGTTTTCTTACACTAGTATCATGTCCTTTGCAGAGCTCTTCATCATATCCTGTCATACTTTTTTAGGTCTCGCACTTTGCTTTGGCCTTGTTTTTTGGTGGATTTTTTTGTATGCCTTGCTCATGTGGATCTACTTGACACCCTTTCCAAACCCTCGCCTTAGCCATTATTTCCTTATGCCTTGAGTTCTCTCCTCCCCTGTCATTGGGATATTTTTTCTCCCCATTGTGTGTTTCAGTTATGGATTTGTTCCCTCTCCTATTTACTTACTCTGCTTGAGTGATTCGTTCACTCCCATGTTTAAGCCCTACCTCGGGACTTTCTCCCGAGATCCCCATCTAGGAATCGTTCCTCCATCTCCTATCATCCATATGGATCCTCGAGCTCCTAATCTGTTGTCTTTGCTTTGTCTACCTTTTGAACTCAATTTTGTTTAACTAAATCTACATTCATAGTTGATTTGGTTTATTAAAATTTATTAAACTTTGTGAGTTATTAAATTTTAGTGGAAAATTAATATGTTGTAGGGTGTCTCGTAAGTGAGGGTGTTATTTTTTTATAAGTGGTAGGTTTATAAATAAATTAGGGGAATGTGTTTTAAAAAGGAGGCTTTATATTTTCAAGGGATTTTCATATGAAAAGAGTAAGCTTTCCTTTAATTAGGGGTGTTTTTTTAATTTTTATTAGGTCCTATCCATTAGAATGTTAATACTTTTTGTTTAAATTATTATATTCTAATAATTAAACCGATTAATTTAATTCAACTATTATTCATAACTTAATTTTTAATTAATTAAATTTGGCATTTTTTATTAAATTAGCTTTTTTTTTATTAGATTATGTAAGGATATTACTTTTATAATTCAAATTAAGAGAAACAATAGAACACCAAATAACACAATATTTCAGAATAATGATCTCAATATGCAATTAGAATAGCTTCGCCACTTTGAGGGGGAAACCTCCAAACCATATAATAAGACTCAAATGCTCAAATGATAATGAAATACTACCTATAATCCCCTATATATACTATTCATATGTTATGGCCATCACCAAGGCCAACCTATTAAGCATGAGAAAGTATAAATGATATAATAAAATGATATGGTAAGCCACAAGTCGGCTACTCATATCCTAATACAAGTAATAGGTTAAGGGCGTAGCATGCCCTTCCCCTTCAAACCAACATTGTCCTCAATGTTGAATAATCCTAGATGTTGTTGCAGAAAACCTTCATCCTCCCAGGTGGCATCTTCTATGCTCAGATTCTTCCACTTGATCAGATATTCCTTAATGTCTCTAGTTCTCAACCTCTTAGTACGTGTTTGCAGAATCTTCTCTAGCTCCAAAATGATTCTTCCTTCCTTGTCAAGTTCTGGTAACTCTATCTGGGCTTCAAATTTCTGTCCAATAACCTTCTTCAAGCATGAAACATGGAATACTGGGTGTATGTGTGAAGATGGAGGCAACTCTAGTTTATAAGCAACACTACCAATTTTCTGTAGAACCTGATAAGGGCCATAATATTTAGGAGCAAGTTTGTTTTCCTTTTTTTGTTGCTTTAGGGACATCTGTTTGTAAGGCTGGAGATGTACAAAAACCCAGTCACCAATTTCAAAATGTCTTTCACTATGGTGTTGATCTGCTTGTTGTTTCATCCTGTTTTGTGCTAATGCTAAATTCTCCTTCAAACTAGCCAAAACTGTTGTTGATGTTGAATGTGTTCCTCAACATCTCTGACCTTAGTTTGCACCCTCAAGGAGGAAGTGATAGAAGGTGGATGGTAACCATATAATGCTAAAAATGGGGTCATTTGAGAAGAGGTATGAAAAGATGTGTTATACCACCATTCTGCAAGTGGTAGCCATTTAATCCACCTTTCCTGCTTATCTGATACAAAACAACGTAAATACCCCTCTAAGCATTTGTTGACCACTTCTATTTTCCCATTAGTTTGAGGATGATAAGATGAACTGTGAGCTAGCTGAGTACCCAAACATGAAAATAATTCCGTCCAAAAATTACTTGTGAAAATAGGATCACGATCACTTACAATTATCTTTGGGGTTCCATGTAGCCTTTGAACTGTCTCCAAAAAATAGTTGCGACTGTACTAGCTGCAAATGGATGTGATAGGGCACAAAAATGGGCATATTTTGTGAGCCTATCCACAATCATGAAAATAACATTCTTACCCTCTGAACAAGGCAATCCGGTGATGAAATCCATGGAGACCTCCTCCCATCTCTGGCTAGGAATTGGTAAGGGTTCACAATGCACTGGTGTCTTAATTGTTTCCCCTTTGTTTTGTTGGCACACTAAACACTCTGATACAAACTTTTTTACATCCCCTTGAGTCCTTCCCAAAATAATTCTCTTTTTATTCTATGATATGTCTTCAAAAACCCAGAGTGTCCTCCAACAGTGAGGCATGTAGCTCTGCAAGAATCTTATGCTTCAACTCATAATCTTTACTCAAGTATAACCTATCCTTGTACCATAGGGCATTACCTTTCCACTCAAATTTGTTAGATGTCATAGATCCTTGCTTGATATTTCTATATTAGAGATTGTGTATCCTTATCTTGATTCCATTCCAATCTTGCTTCATCCACCCAATCGGCCGTCAACATGGACATTCCACATAGTAAGGCATCTGCGGATGTATCCCTTCTGGACAACACATCAGCTACTACATTTTCTTTACCCTTTTTGTATATGATTTCAAAATCATAACCCAACATTTTTGTTACCCACTTTTTTGTTCCTCAGATGATAACCTTTGCTCCAAAAAGTATTTGAGACTATCATGATCATTTTTACCTTGAAGTGTCTACCCATGAGATAGGGCCTCCATTGCTTGACCGCATGAAGAATAGCCATCATTTCTTTCTCATAGATAGGTTTGAGCAGATCTTTTCCTTTGAATTGGTGACTCTCAAATGTAATTGGTCTTCCTTCCTGCATTAGAACTACTCCCAATCCTGATCCTGAAGTGTCACATTCAACAATGAAGGTTTTTGAGAAGTTGGGAGTAGCCAAAACTGGGGTGCTGCACATGGCTTCCTTCAGCTACTCAAAGGATTTAGTGGCTATGTCTATCCAATGGAAGGCATCCTTCTTTAGCAATGCAGTGAGTGGGGTTGCTATTCTACCATATCCCCGCACAAATATTTTATAGTACCCTGTTAGTCCTAGGAACCCACGAAGATTTTTGAGATTTTTGGGCCTTGGCCATTCCACCATAGCTTTGATCTTCTGAGGATCAACTTTGACACCTTCATGGGATACAATATGACCCAAGTACTCTACCTCTTGTACACCAAAAGAACATTTGGATGGCTTTGCATAGAGAGTATGTTTCTCCAAAACTTCCAACACTTTATTTACATGTTGTAAGTGTTCTTCCCATGTCTTACTATAAATCAATATGTCATCAAAGAAAACTAATACAAATTTCCTTTAAAATGGCCTAAAAATAGTGTTCATCAAGCTTTGAAAGGTTGAGGGTGCATTTGTAAGACCAAAAGGCATTACCAAAAACTCATAATGGCCCTCATGAGTCCCGAAAAGTTGTTTTATGAACATCTTCCTCTTTTATCCTAATTTGATGGTACCCCAAACGAAGATCTAATTTTGTGAAATAAACAAGCACCATGCAATTCATCAAGTAAATCATCAATTACTGGAATAGGAAACTTATCTTTGATGGTGTACTTGTTGAGTTCTCGGTAATCTGGACACATCCTCCATGTTTCATCCTTCTTACGTACCATGACCACTGGTGAAGAATATGCACTCTGGCTATGCCTGATGATACCTGCCTTCAACATTTCCTCCACCATTTTCTCGATCTCACTTTTCTGGGAATATGGGTATCTGTATGGTCTGATGTTAGGTGTTTGGCTCCCTGGAATCAATTGAATGGCATGATCATGATCCCTAACTGGTGGTAGTCCCTTTGGAATTGCATCAAAAATAGATGAGTGAGCATCCACAATCTTCTGAAGATCGGGTGGCATCAAGACTCGTATTTTGTACTTCTATGGAAAATAGCTTTGCTATAAAGCCATCCACTCCTTTTTTGAGAACCTTCTACATCTGATGAGAGCTAATAATCTATGGAGACTTAGCTACCATCCCATTCAATTGTATTTTCCTTCCATCTGAATGAAATCACATGAACAATTCTTGGAAATTCATCTCTATAGTACCTAAGGTTGTGAGCCATTGGACACCCAAAACAATATTTCCCCTCCCATAGAAATAGAAAACATAGGTGAGTCTAACATGTAGTCTCCCATGGAAATATTGATACTATGGCACTTTCCTGTGCACTTGACTGTCCCACCATCCGCAATCATAACTTGCATTTCTAGAGCTGGGTAAATAAAACAATTGAGGCGGGCAACTAACTTACTATTTATGAAGTTATGAGTACTCCCTAAGTCAATCAACACCGTCACCTTCTATTTTTTGAGATAGCCAATAACCTTGAGTGTTTGAGGAGTACTAATACCTGACAATGCATGGCAAGAAATTGTAGGTTGGTGATCCTCTACTTCATCTTCTACTGGTTCCTCAAGCCTCTCCTATAATTTCAGCTTCCTCATCATCCTCATTACCTCCATCAATATAGAACAACTTCTTCTCAGCACATTTATGTCCCGGTCCATATTTGCTATCATAGTTAAAACATAATCCTTTTGCTCTCTTTTCTTCCATTTGTTGAGGAGTCAGTCTAATTGGCCTAGCAAATGAAGGGGAAGAGATACTATGGTCTCTAGTGTTAATGAAAGGTGGCCTCCTACTACAAAGAACTTTTTTCCTCTGCACGATGTGCCATGATAATAGAATCAGAAATCTTGATTGGATTAAACATACATACCTCATGCTCGATGTGGTCCTTAAGACCCCCAAGAAATAGGTCATTCAGATTCTCTTCTGGAATATTCTCCACCCTTAAGGATAGGTTTTGGAATTGATGCACATAATCTTTGACTGATCTTGTTTTTCGTAACTTTGCTAATTGACTAAAGTAGTTCTCTAAAACACTGGAACTATAGTGCAATTGCAACTCCTCGGTAAAAATTGTCCAAGTGACACCTAGACCATTCTTTTGCCTCTGAGCACATAACCATCGATACCAAACAAATTGGTCGGGTTCAAGATATAGGGATGCCAATGTCACCTTTTGTCCTGATGGTGTTTGATGTAACTCAAAGAAGTTCTCCATTTGATTTATCCAATTCAAGGGATCCTTACCATCAAATTTGTGCATATCCACTTTCGGCATCATGTTTCGTGGTTGCGAATAAGTTTGATTTTGATGGGACTGGAAAAGTGATCCAATATGGTTAGTTTGTCCATGATTTTGAACTGAAGGTCCTCCTTGGTTGATATGGGCTAGATTTGGGCCATACTGGTTACCCTTTACATGTTGCATGATATCATCCAACCGATGATTGATTTGGGCTATGTCTCCTTTAGAGGCCATCTCAGATTGTACATTTCGCAACTCATACTCAAGTTGGCTCACCTTATGATCAACTGAGGTAAACCCTAGTGCTGAGGAATATGTATTTACCCCTTCTAACTCCATCTCTTCAATCACTACCCCATCTTTATCTGGGGTTTTACCCGAGTAACCGGATTCTTTTTTGCTCTTGTGGAAGGCCCCGCCATGATGTCAAACCTTAGGGTTTAGGTTTTGATACAATTTCAGCCGAACAGAAAAACACAGAGAAGATACTAATACTATTTTTTTGAGATATTTCCGAAAATGTAAAGAACTTGAAAATTTTCCACAATTTGCACCCTAGGGAGCGATTTTATGAAAAACCCTAAATTTGTAATAACTTTTGCAAAATAAATCAAAAAAGTCTGAAATTTTTAGGGAACCTTACTTGAAATTTTTTCACAACTCTGGTAAAAATATCTCCCACCAATTCACTCGGTTTCAATATGTGGTGGAAACAAAAATTAGGGTTTTTGCCCTAATTTTGGCCCAGATCACAACTGATACCACTTGTAATGAAATTACTTGTATAATTCAGATTAAGAGAAACAATAGAACACCAAATAACACAATATTTTAGAATAATGATCTCAATATGCAATTATAATAGCTTCGCCACTTCGAGGGGGCAACCTCCAAACCATATAATAAGACTCAAATGCTCAAATGATAATGAAATACTACCTATAATCCCCTATATATACTATTCATATGCTATGGCCATCACCAAGGCCGACCTTACATGAGAAAGTATAAATGATAATATTGTCCTGGGTGGTTGTGTTGCTTGTTTTTATTTTCTACATTCCTTCTTTCTCTCTTTACACTATGGATGCACTTTCAATTCCTTTACTTATGTCATTCAACTTCTTTAAATGGAGATCAAAAATGGTAATGAAACTAAGGGGTAAAGGGTTATTTTGCATCACCATGGGAGCTAAGACTGAACTTGACGATGAGCCTAAAAAATATAAGTGGTTGAACCAAAGTGACAAAGCCTTAGGTCTACTTTGTATGTCTATTTCTCCTAAATTTCTCTTCCACATTGAGTCGTCCAAAACACCTAATTCTACATGGAAAATGTTAGATGATATGTTTAGAAAATAAGATGACATGAGAGTGCATGAGTTGGAAAATGAACTACTAGGATTAAATTCTAGTGAATTTGAAAACCTACATGATTTCTTCTCAAAGTTATACCAAACTATATTGTTGTTAAAGGAATGTAAAGTGGAGAAGAAATATTCCTAGTTGATCTTATAGATTTTCTCTAAGTTAGGTCTGAATACTCCGTCTTCGTGTCAATTTTTCATGCTACGAAATACGCTCTAGGAAATGCTTGGAATATGCCCTCCTTTGATATTTTTTCATCCCAACTCATTCGAGAACAAGACAAACTCATTCAAATTGGGTCTCTCAAGTCTAAGTCAAATGCCCTTGTAACAAGTACTAGTAAGGGAAAGAAGGTTGAAAAGAATAAATAGAAATTTGATCAACCTAAGAAGGAAACCAAGAAAAACCCAAATCTAACACAAACGCTTCAAATTTTGAGCCTAAAGTGAAGAAATAAAAGTGTAAGTGTTCATATTGCAAGAATACTAGTCATGAAGAGAATCAATGTATGAGAAAACAAATTGATCACCTTACTCATTTACTTGAGAAAAATCATATAGGTGTTCCTAAGTCTATCAAACAAAATGCTCCGAAAAGTTGAGTCTTCCATTGAAAGAGAGTTTAAATCTGATAAGAAGAAAGGAAAGGCCCTTGTAGCTCGAGTTACTCCTTCATTGACATGGATTATAGATATTTGTGGCTTACACCACATGGCTTCTTCACATGTTTAGCTCTCCAACATTGAACCTTGTGGTATGTCCCAAATCATGTTGGGTGATGACACAAAAGTGTCGGTTTTCGGTAGTGGATTGGTAGAGATGGATGGGGAACATTTAACCAAGTGTTGAGTATTCTTGATCTCTCTAGCAATCCCCTATCAGTTTACCAAATCACTCACCTTGGTGAAGGAATATGAGTGGAAGTCCTAACTTGGTGATTATTCATGAGATTCATAATGACACTATAGTGGTTAAGTGAAAGGTTGATCACTATTCACAGTTGTATACTTTTTCCCACTTTAATTTTTATTTGACACCCACTTCATTTCTCACTCATGCAGTTAAGGTTAGTAAGATATGGCATGAGTGTTTCATGCATCTAAATTTTGCATTACCTTGAGCAATTGAGCCAAAACAAAATGTTCAACGGGTTACCCCACATCATATTTTCTAAGGGTCTTTGTAAGGGTTGTGCCCTTGGGAAGCACCCTGAAAAGATTTTTGACAAAGGAAAATACTAAAAAGCTACTCATATTTTGGATATTGTTCATAGTGACATCTCTGGCCTATTTTCATCTCCTTCATTTACTAGAGATATTTATATACTTATCTTCATTGATGATTATTCATGATATACTTGGGTATATTTTCTTAATCTTAATTATTAATTCTTGAAAAAATTTAGGATTTTAAGGCTCTTGCTAAGAAATAGGAAGAATTACCTATCAAGGTTCTTCAAACTAACAATGGAGGTGAGTCTTTGAACAACGAGTTGAAGGATTTTTATATTTTTGAATGGATTAATTTGTATTGTATAGTTACATACATCCCTTTGTAAAATGGAGTTTTGAAAAGAAAGAATCAAATGCTTAAGGAAATGGCCATTTGTATCATTGACTCAAAGTCCCTTCCTCCATAGTATTGGCCTCAAGCGGTGAATTGTGATTGTTACATTTAGAATCGTGTTCCACATAAGGCAAGTAAGATGGATGAAACCATTTTAAGCCTATTTTGGATACAAGAGTTATGTTGATCACTTTTAAGTCTTTGGATCCAAGGCTATGGCTTGGATTCCCAAGAATAAATGTAAGGCTTTGGAACCAAAATCAAAACCTTGTATCTTTGTCGAGTATCCTAATGGCGTGAAGGGATATCGATTGTTGAACCCTACTACTCATGATCTTTACATTAAGAGAAGTTTGAAATTTGATGATTCCTCTTTGACTTCTACTTCTCTACCTTATGTGGTTCTTACGATTTCTGATTCTAAAATCGACTCTTTGGATGATGATGTTGTTGAGCGTGCCCCTCCTATTTTTCCTCCTTCACCTCACGACCCTCATGCTTCAAATTCTTCCAATTCTGATGGTAGTGTTGAGTAGAACCTTATTCCTTCTCACTCAAGTGGATAATATTATGAATCTAATCCTAATCCTCCTAGTCCTCATTGGGCTAGGAAAACTTTGTAGAGTGTTGGAGAGTGGATGGGAGATCCTTTGGATAGGAGGTAGACTCGCTTAGAGTTTGTTGGACCTCACTCATTTTCCTCCACTTCTAACCCTCGGTCTTTCCATGAGGCTTCATGTATTCCTTAGTGGGATTCTATCATGGATGAGGAGTATTTCTCACTCATGAAGAATGATACTTGGGATCTCACCCCTCTTCTGAAAGGAAGGAAAACTATTCAGTGTAATTAAGTGTTCTAAACAAAGTATGAAGTAGATGGAGATGTCAAAACATTTAAAGTGTGACTAGTAGCTAATGGTTTCTCCCATGTATCTATGGTTGATTATACATAAACCTTTGATCTGGTTACGAATATGAATTCTATTTGATTGACCCTCACCATTTTTGCGGCTAATAGATGGGAATTCCATCAAATAAACATCAATAGTTCCTTCCTTCATGGATACCTAGAGGAAGAGATCTATATGGAATAACCTTTAGGTTATATTCATGATACATTCCTCATTTGTAAGTTAAAGAAGTCTCTCTATGGTCTTAAACAAGCCCCTCGGGCTTGGTATGCCAAGATGGACTCCTTTTTACTTACATCAGGGTTCACTTGGTGTCACTCTAACCCAAATTTTTACATTTTGTAGCAAGATGAATCCATACTCATCCTTGTTCTATATGTTGATGACTTGTTTATCACAGGAATTTCTTCCTCTATCATCGATTCTATGAAGATTTCCTTATCCAACAAGTTTTCCATGACTGACTTAGGATTACTTCATTACTTTCTTGGGATTCAAATTTCACAATCTGACTTGAGTATTGTGATTTTACAACCTAATTATTCTCTTGATTTTCTTTCTTGGTTTAATATGTCTGATTGTAAGCCTTCTCATACTCCTTTCCTTTCTAGGATTAAGTTTATTTTCTGATTTCTTTACTCCCTTGGTTGATGGTACCCTCTATAAATAATTAGTTGGGATATTGATTTACCTTACTCACACGCATTTGGATCTATCATATATTATTGGGATTGTGTCCATATTCATATAGGATCCACATGAGTTACATTGGAAATAAGATAAGTGGATCCTTCATTACATTCATGGAACTTACACGATGGAATTCACTATCTTGGAGGAGTGGATATTGAATTTATTGGTTTTACTTATTCTTATTATGTTGGTGATTTAAATATTCAAAAATTTACCTCAACCTACATATTCTCTCTCGGTTCGGGTCCTGTTAGTTGGTCTAGCAAGAAGTAAAATGCAATTACAATATCTTTTACAGAGGCGAGTATAAAGGAGTAGTTAATGATTCCACATAAGTTGTTTACTAATAGGGTATCTTAAGAGAGTCCGGTATTCACTATCGATGACCTAATATAATATACTACAACAACATGAGCACCATCTTGATTTTCTAAAATCTAGTTCAACATCAAAGGATGAAGCACATCAAGATACATATGCATTTCATTCGGGAGTTGATCCATGATGAAATCATTGATTTATAGTATTGTCAGACATCTGA
This sequence comes from Taxus wallichiana var. yunnanensis, assembly GCA_018340775.1. Classification (NCBI taxonomy): domain Eukaryota; kingdom Viridiplantae; phylum Streptophyta; class Pinopsida; order Cupressales; family Taxaceae; genus Taxus; species Taxus wallichiana. Next base: position 75,258,899 of record CM031242.1, read on the forward strand.
TATGGTTGCAGACATTTTTACCAAACCCTTCACTAAGGAGAAGTATCTTCACTTGTAGTCTCTTCTTGGGGTGAGCTCTTATGTAGCAGCCCATCTTCTTCGGTATTTCTAGTTCTCTTCTCTTCTTCTAGAAATATTACAGTTTTTACATGAGTACCTTATTAGGCATTTAGTTGTCGAGACTCATTTGATGCATATTTCTTAGGTTGTTTAGGGAGTCTTTTGTCTCTTGTAAGTGGATGTTTTTCCTTAGGGGTTTTCCTCCATTACTTGAGATCCATTTTACATGGGTACCTCATTAGGCCTAGTTTTGGGACCCATTCTTCTCTTCTTCTTCTTCTAGGAAGATGTTGTTTGTACATGGGTACCTTATCAGGATTAGTATTCGGGCCCCATTGACACATATTTCTTAGTTTTCTAGGAGATTTCTCTTTCAGTTATGAATTTCCATGACCTCTACCTCAGCTTCAATGAAGGGGGTGTTGGTGTATATGACTAGACTTTTCGTCATTCGACGTCTTGTCCACCTAGTTGGTTAGTCATCTCACTTAGTGAGAATAGGTCATAGTTGAATAGGTCATAGGGTTGTGTACATGTGTCATGCACATGAGTTACATAACACTCCTATATGTACCCCTACTTTTTATTTATGATCATGTCAAACACTCTGTTATCTTTTATGTACTTTATTTTCCTTGTGATTTGTGCTCTTGCTAATTACGAATCGTTCTCATCTCCATTGGAAGTGTAACCCCTCTTCGATGTGCACAAGGTTCTAGTATTGATCCTCATGAAACAATCTTATAAAAAAATAAAGATAACCTTCCTTGATAAGTTCCAAAACCACCTCATATTGGATCTGACTATACAATCAAGGTTAAGTAATGCTCTTATTAGATCCGATTGATTTGAAGACTTTTGTAGATTTTGGATGCTCCAAGAAGTATTCTAAATGGAAGATTGATCAAGATACGAGCATGAAGATGATTGATTTGACTTGATTTGATATGGGAAAAATAACAATATGATTGATTGATTCACCAAACAATTAGATAAAATAACAGTATGAACTCTCAAGCTTGTTGGTGGATGATTTGTGAAGGAAATATCATTTATTTATAGTTGAGGAAGGATAAGATTCAATCCAAAATTATATTGAGTTAATTTTGAGATAAATAAATATGAATGAGTGGTTTAGTTGAGTTTCCAGATTGATTGAGGATTTGAACTGTTGTTCGAGATTGCATGGATGAGCTATTGTTGAGTTGGAAAAGGTTGCACATGTTTTTGACTATTTAAAAATATTAATTCCATATCCTTTATTTTATTCACCCAAAAAGTGACATGAATGATTTGCTTTTGGAAGGATGTGAATTAATTTTGGATTTCCATGACTTGGGAGATATCTTTAGTTAACTCAAATGCATGATTTGATTTAATTTAAACATATCCTCTTGATTTTAATAATGATTTTTAGCTTTAGTCGTGACTTTTAGTCAACTTGAGTTGAGGAGGTGGATAGGATGTGGATAAGAAATGAGGATATTTAATTTATTTAAATATGAAAGTGGATATGTGAGGATTTATTTAATTAATTTGATATTAAATTAGCTAATAAAATTAGCTAAGGGGGTGATAGGGTGCAATATAATTAATTAAATTAATTCTAGAGAAGGACAATGGGTTTAATAAGATTTTGAATGTTTATAATGCATAGCGGTTATTTTAGGGTGTCTACAAAAACAGGTTGAATAACATGGCCTTGAAATATATTGACCTGTTCTCGATGTCCTAAAAGAAAATCCACAAAATGATGGCATTTGGAAAATAAAATTGATGGATCAAGAAGCACACAAAGAGCACGAGGAGGTGTGGTACTTGTATCTCCTACTAGTATGAGGTATTATTATGCTTGTATATTCCAATTTATTTGTTCCAACAACTCAAAAATTATGAAGTCCTCATCAATGGGATGGAATGGGAAAGAAATAGAAATATCAAGGAATTACATACTTTTGAGGATAGTGAACTAGTTGTAAATCAAGTCAGAGGGTTGAATGCGACTAAAATGGTCTTCTTACGACTTACAAGAATATAGTATGGGACCTAATGGAGGATTTTGAAGCCCTCAATATCCACGCCATTCCATGGAAAGATAATGAACTCATGGATAGATTAGCCACAGTAAGATAAAAGTATGGTGTTGCTCAAGATATCAAGAAGTGTGGATTGCAGCCGTATATCAAAGTAGTGATGAAGCACATTGTACACGACAACAATATAAATTGGAAAGTTTTTGAGAGTGATCAATATATTGTCAATTTCATCCAAGAAGAAGTGAAGTTTTCATTAAAAAATCAAGAAAAATTAGAACAACAATATGGAGACCAAATTGTCCAACTCAGATCAAAAAAATTACCCAAAGGATTAGTGACTTTGGATTCCATCTTCAATTTTGATGATCAACTTAGAAAAGAAAAGGAAAACATGATAGTCAAAGGTGAGGACTATGAACCCATCTCAGTTGGAAAAGACAAATTGCTTAAGATTGGCAAGGTATGTACTCCACAAGAGAAACATGCATTTGTAGAGATTTTTCAAGAATTTGCTGATGTTTTTCATGGAGTTATGAAGACCTTAGGGGTTTTGATCCTGATCTAGCTCAACACACCATTGAACTAGACCCAATTGCCAAGCCCATGAGACAAAAACATAGGTTTGTCAATTTACAAATTGAGCCTCTCGTGAAGAATAATTAAGAAATTTGATTGAGGAAACTATCATTTACCCATCAATCATTTATCATGAGATGCAAACCTAGTTCCAGTGTGGAAGATAAATGGAAAAATTAGATTGTGCATTGATTTCAAGGACCTGAATAAAGTATCTTTAAAGGATTATTGTCCACTTCCTTCTTTGGATAAAATTATACAAATAGTAGCAAGATCAAAAAGATTTTCTCTTTTAGATGGCTCCTCTAGTTATAACCAACTCATGGTGAAAGGTAAGGAATAGTTCAAGACAATATTTTCCACCAAGTGGGGAACCTATGCTTCCAAGAAGATGTCATTTTGTTTATCTAATGTAGGAGAAAACTTCCAAAGAACCATGTATATGGAATTTAAAGGGTTAATTAATAACATTGTTCTTATTTACCTAGATGATATCACAGTGTTCTCTAAGGATGAAAATGATCATTTTCTTCATCCCAATCAAGTATTCAAGAGATGCAAATAGTTTTGGGTTTCCCTCAATCCCCAGAAATGTATTTTCCTAGCACATGAAGGTAAAATCATTGGCCACATTGTCTCAAAAGTGTTGGTCATTGTGTCTAGTTGTTTTTATTGATTTCAAATCCATTGATGGAAAATAATGTTGAGGTAACATATGAGTCCCTATGAGGTGTCGGTCAAGGTCAAACATGATTTTTTGCATTGGTGATCTGGTGCTTGGGTGAAGTAACATGGTGATCATGTGTGCTTTTTCATGGTCTAGTGTGCATGGTAATTATATGAGTCCTCTTGAGTTGGTTAAAGGTTTTCATGAGTTCATACATGGTCCATATGATGTGTCAAGGGTGTATATATTTCTGCATTGAGTCGTCATGGTCATTTCATGGTTTTTCATGATGTGAAGTGGTCATTCTAGGCCTATTCCTAGTCTTAAAACATGCAGAATGAGTTAGAGGTATGAGTTTTGAAGCTGGTCAGTATTGTACAAGAATGGTAAGAGTTTTTGGAATTTCATATGACATTTATGAGGATTTTTAGGTTATTAAACAAAGGTTTGATGAGGTTTCTAGGTCCTTTAAAGAAATAACTGTGAGAACAATGCATGTAGGCATAGGTAAGGCATTATAGTTGGAGAGTTTCATATGTATTTGAGCATGGATGAGACTTGGGTAAATTAGAGGAGGTTTTCATGATGATTCATGACAAGTTTCAGGTCTAGGTGATGATTATATTTAAAGATATTACTTTTTACCAAAATCAAAGGTTTACAAGAAGGAAGATTTGAGGGAAAAGTTGAATTTTAGATGCTCGTTGTGGATTGTATTATTTTCATGGGGACCTGATCTCTTTGGCATATATTTTTAAGTCATATATGAATATTTTCAAAAATAATGAGGTGGTTTTATGGTCACATTTTTATGAACGATCGTTAAGAAGGTAAACAGGTTTGAAACCCTCCTTAAACCCTAGCTAAGCAACGACTTGGAATAAAATTCTTGTAGTGACCTATATTTGGTTTCTTTGGAAAAAAATTATGATTAGATGTTGTGTATGACTCCTCCAGATATCTTCATGTTTGATTTAGAGTGTTTGACAATATGTGGGCCCCACACAAAAATACTTATTTCTTGAAAGTTTCCGTTTGTGGAAAAAATTTCTTAGTGCACATATTAACTAATTTACCATTTATTGAATTGTGGGAGTTGTACTACATGTACATGATTATTTTAGTTCATGATTGTGCCTCTAGATTACAAAATTTGCCCTATTTATAAGTAGTTTTGGGCTTGTTTTAGGCTTGTTTTGAATGGTTTGTGGTAAAAGTGGTTTTGCACGAGCTATAAGCGGAATTAATACTTGGCTCAAAAGATTTCATGATCCTGGTTCCATGAGATTTCGAATGATATATCACACTTGATTTTTTTCTATGGCATGAGAAAATTATGACCTGTTCTTTGAAGGTCAATTTTGAGGGTGCTTGGTTAAACATGGTTCTAAGAAACTTTTTGAGGTTTGTTGATTGTTATGAGTTATTTCATGCTTGATGGAGGTTTCTAAGATCTTATTAAACATTTCTAAGCATGTTCCATGTCTTGGTGAATTTTTTTGGTATTCTCCATTCAGTTTTGGTGAGTTGGCTTGTTTTAGTGCATTTGGGCTTCTTGTGTCCCAAATGAGTGTTTTTGAGTTGTTTATGATATGGACGACCTACATGGTCAAGTTTGTGATGTTATCATGATTTTATTATTATTTTTTCATTGTATTTTCATTTTGAAGTCTGACCTACATGTTTTGGCGGGAAGAAACATGTATAAAAGCATATTCGATGGTTTGTTTGTGTTAGTTGTTATTGTGGGTGAAAAAGTGCAACCTAGAGGGCAGGTTTGGATCTTGAAGATGTCCTCAAAGTGACCATAATGAGGAGGATAAATTGATTTTTTGATATGAAAAATTGATATCAATTAATGGTGAGCTAGGGAAAATAATAAATTATCCACGAAGATGCTTTGGAGATTTTGAGTAAAAAGGAGAGAGATTTCTTGAGAGGATTTGAAGGTTGTGTGAGCTAAATTTGGAGCACTATCAGTTGTGTGAGCATAATTTCATAATTAATCATCAATTTAAATTTGGTTGAGTGTGTGTTTGATCACCTTATGGTTTTGTAGCCTCCTTTTGGGGTTGGTGCCTCACTAAATTAGGGTTTAATGCTCCTTATAGGGTTGGTGCTCTAGTAAACTAGGGGTTGGTTCTCCTTGTGAAGTTGGTGATTCACTATATTTAGTTTCTTTGAGTAATATAAGCATATTTTTGGTGGTTTTTCTTCCCTTGATAGTTTCAACTTAAATTTGGTGTTCATGTGTATTATCTCTTGTTTATGTTATTTTGAATGGATGTTGCACACCTAATAAGTTCATAATTGGATATGGATATTGAATGGATGATTTGAATGTTGAATGGATGTGATGGAAAATGGAATTAAATTTTTTAGGAATTATTAACCACCCCTCCCCTCTCAGTCCATTTTTCTTCTAATAATTGGTATCAAATTTTTTTCTTTGTGAAGAAATGTTTTCAACTTGAAGGAGATCCTCTTGAAGCACAAGCAATGGGTAAATATTTCGATGTTAAAACAACCCTAAGGAATAAGTATGATGTTACAGATTCCTTGATTCATAGTTTGCAAGATTTGATCAGTTGAATGGAGAGAGAGCATGGTCAAGAAATCAAGGAGCTGAAATCAAAAGTGGAGAGTGTGTCTAAGACCCTAAAGGCAAAAGAAGAAGATTGTAGAAGGTATGAAGATGAGATGATATCCATAAAATCAGAATTTGAACAAGCATTGAGTAGGTTAAAGTCCTATGAGAAACTTGAGAATAGTACTACTAAACTTGATACTTTGTTGAGCTGTCAAAGATCCCCTCATGTTAAAGCAGGTTTGGGTTATAAAGAAGAATCAAAGAAGAAAGAAATGTATGATTAATCAAGTTAAGGACCTGCTAAAGTTATGCAATATGTTATAGATCACAAGAATTTTATCATGAAACCCAATGCAATGAATTTTATAAGTAAGTTCAATGGTGTTTGTTACTCTTGCAATAATTTTGGTCATAGAGCTAGGGACTATAGAAGATTTGTTAAGAATGCATTTCCATAGAGCAATGGTTGGCATGATCATTCATATCAGTCAGGAGATATTACATGCTATAATTTCCATAAGAAGGGTCATATTTCCAAGTTTTTCATCAAGAGTCTCCTAGTCAAATTTGGAGGAATGAAAATAAGTATGGGGTTGTGTGTTATAGTTGCAATCAGATTGGACATATAGCTAGATGTTTTCAAAAAAGTCACCTAGAAAAAGAGATGGATCTTCTAGAGGTAAGATTTCTATCGTTTGTTACAAATGCAAAAATATTGGCCACATTGCAAGGTATTATAGAGTGAAGACAAACACATACAAGATGAAAGAAGAGGTTAAGACTGGTCATATTGAAAAAACCAAGGATGAACCTAAGTCTTCCCTATTGAAAAATAAAAACAAGATATCGGTTGTTCTAATCGGATGGATAATATGAAAGTAAGGATTTTTCATTCAAGGAAATTCAAGGTTGATGATTTTTTCCATGTAGACAAGGGTGTTTCATAGTGCTAGATACAACGAGGTGTTTTTATGCCTCCATTAGGATTCATGGAGTTATATTCATGTGAGAATAAAGCATGTTTTTATAAGAATATAGAGATGTATGGTATGAAGGTCAAGATAGTGTTGTACAAATAAAATCTTGAGTTGTGCCAAGATGAAATCAATTGAGATCATTGATCCGCCAAAGTTTATCAAAAAGTATGTTGCTATCAAAGGTATGATTTTATGTTTCCTTATCTCATGTCATTCATAATCATGTACATCATTACTTAGATCTATGGTTTGTGTTCATTCTTTAGGAGTCTTATCAAATTATGAAGAGTCTTGCATTTCCTAGGTTCATCTATATTGGTTTGTTCCATGAGTTAGTGTTTCATATCAATGTTTTTGAAGTTTTGTTTATGAGTCTCAAGGTAACAAGTATGTTTGTGTCTCCTTTAGAAGTCAGTACAATCATGATTTGTGAAGGATTCTCAATAAGTGTCTCTTGTTATTGTTCAAATATGTTTCATGATCAAATAATATTGTGTTTTGATCGAATATGCGTGATATGTATAAGGTGAAGTTATGTTATTTTGATCATTCATAATCCCATGTATGCCTCTATGTCTATCAAAGGAATTCATGTCGAATCTGCATTTCATTTCATCCACCAAAGAAGTTTTTATATGAGAAAAACAATTTTGTCTAAGCTACATCACGATAGTACAATTTTTCACTTTGTTTGAGTGGCATATGTCATCAAATTCTTTTGATTCATTCACTTGATCAGTGATAGATTCACGGCATGCAGAAGTAGATCCTTCAAAATGAAGCTCATTGAAATTTTCTACTTTCTCTAGAAAGGCAATAAGTTGATTGTCATCGTTGAATACCTACCAGTGCTGAGAATTATCTGGCACACTTGGGTGGAAGACTACCTCAATAGTATATGTGTCTGTTTTTAACCCGGGGTGAGGGAGCATGAGAGAAGCTGAGATGGCTAGTGAATCGGCCATGTCATTTTGAGCTCTTGGAACAACTTTTATTGAGAAGGTGTCAAATTCCTCAATGTTGTCCCATACTACGTTGCGGTAATGCCTGAGCCTTTCATTCTTTACTTGGTATATTCTTTTTACTTGATTCACGACTAGCTCGGCATCGCCTGTACTTTTAGGTTCTTGATTCCCCTTTATTTTGTAACTTGCATGCCAAGTAGCAAAGATTCATATTCAGCAATATTATTCATGTTGAAAAACTGCAACTTGAAAGAGAGAGGAAAAATCTCCTCCTCAAGAGATATTAGCACAACTCCAGCACCACATCTGCTAGTTGCACAACTGCCATCAAAATGTAGCATCCATATCTTGTTAAGGTCCTCCTCTTAGATGAGAACATCCATCTTCTCAGGCTCAGTAGATAAGAAGTAGTTCCCCATCCTTGATGATTCAAAGAGAATTTGGGCTTTGGTCGTCGGAATTGGTGACTAAGTACTTCTTTTGTGATTCGGGCTCTAATGTCTACATTACACCTTTGATATGGATTTTAGCTTTAGACCAGTCCATATGAATCTCTCCACCAACTTCACTGCAAAATATCCTTCCTAGTAGAATTTCATATGTTGTAGGGATATCGGCAACAAGCATGGTCATCCTTACTCTTTTCTCTACAGCAATGCCACAAATGTGAACTGCGCGTCTTTGATTTGACCAATCAACAGAACCTGTTTGGTTTCTAAGGAGTAACATCTACCAAAAGGCTTGGTAAGAGTGAGGCCCAAAGCATGGGTGACTTTTTCCGGCATGACGTTATCGGAAGCCCCAGAATCAATTATGCAATTGCTTAGCTTGTGACCATTGATTAGTAGGGAGAGATAAAAAGGTTCAATTTTTCCTGACGTGGAAGTCGAGGTGATATTGATGCAAGATGCATGAGGAGTGGAAAGGATTCCTTTTGGGGAGACTTGAGAAGTTACGACAGCTTGGCTTTGAATATATTTGGTCAATCTTACAAATTGTTTGGGGTTTGACCTGAAAATACTCGACTTTAGACATTTGGATCTTGGTCTTTTTAGCAAGATGGATTATGTCGAATGCGGCCAAAGGTTGCATTGATGAAGGAATGAGTCCCTCATTTCGTGATGGTAGGGTAGGATTACCGGTCTTTATGGGAATAGAAGAAGGTTGATTCAGAGGGGAGATAGGGGAAAAGGATTTCTTCGTAAAAGGCTTAATAGGAGATTGAGCAGGAAGAGGATTACCTCTTTTAGCAATGGTTGGAGGTGTGTTCAACACAGTCTTCTCTTTTTGTATCTTGGCAGCAACTTCTACTTCTTTTCCTTGAGAGCGAGTGAAAATAGCATATGACTGCCCACTTGCATATCCTTGGGTACCCTCTTCTTCATCAAATTCCTCCTCATCAAATTCCATATACCCGATCGTAGAGTCAGCCAGTCGGTTCACCGACATCTTGATCATCTTCATCTTGGGGTGAAGGTTCTTCATAATTTTGCTCCTCTTCTTCAATCTCAACTAGGGCATTGACCGAGAGGAGCCTCGAGTGCCAAACGCGGAGCAGTTGTGGGTAAACACGGCCTTTGGGGGACATTGTTGGAAGTAAAATTTCTTTGTGGGACATCCCGGTATGAAGTGCTAGGAGAAGCTTGATCTAACTACTTCTTTAACGCGAGCAAGTCGTTCACCATCTTCTAGAATGTCGGATTTGATGACATGGCTTGAGAAGGAGTTGAAATTTTCAGCTTGGATGGCTCTCGTTTTAATTCGCCAGAGATGAGAAAGTTATCTTCTATTCAAATCGTAGTAGCTTGAGCAAGAACTAGAGTAGTGACTTGTTCTTGCAAGAGTAAGAAACTTACTTTTGAGCTCATGGCATTTATGAAGAAACACTTTTGATTTTTCGGTGTTGGCAGCATGGCAAGTGGCACACGGTTGATTAGTGAATTGAAACAGGTGATGAAATCACACATGGTTTCATTAAATTCCTTCTTCAAGTGAGTGATCTTTGTGATAATGCAAACGCGTCTTCGAAGGTTTATACCTTCCTTCGAATGCGGTCCATAATGTGGCCCAACTAGTGATAGATCCGGTGGTAAATTTTTGGAACCACTCGTTGCACATCCTTGCAAGGTCTCTAGAAAGAGGCAACTGACACATCTTCGTGGGTCACATCTAGGATGCTACATGACATGATGAATGCGAGATATATGCGAGTCCATGCTTTGATTTCCATTCCCATCAAATCTTGGGAAATTCTTGCAATTTCCATGAGGGAGTGCGTGAATTTGGATGTGGCAATGTGAGAGGGCCCATAGCGTTTCCCCATGGTGCGCCATCGAAAATCTAGAAAAAGGAAGCGAGCCGGAAGCACGGTTCCGCTAAGTAAAAAAGCACTACAAAGGGATGTGGATGTTCCTTGCGAAAAATAGCTCTTTCGTGGAGGTGAGACACTTACGCTGACCGACCGATCACCGAACTGAACTCGGTGATGAGAAATGTGTTGGTGTAATACTAAAGTTTTTCCTTTGAAGTAGATCGAAGATAGGATCAACTTCTCCACAAGCTCTCCTGCTACGAGTAAATGGTTCACCCACCAGTGTACTTTCAGATCTGTAATATTTTGGAGTGGATTTAAAAACTCTTTTTGGTTGTACTTGCTGATTTTCTATTTTTTTTAAGCAAAAATCAGCCGCATGTACTTTTCTAAATATTTAATTTTATCCCCTTTTGAAAACCGATTGCGGTTTAATGACAAAGATCAGTGAGGATAAAATAGTGGTTAACTTAGCAAGCTGATTTTCGGATCTTAGAGTTGACTTTCTGCAAGGGTTTTAAAAATTTTGTAAACTGTCAGAATCTCAGATCTACGGAAAAATACGAGTTTTTGTAAAAACTCAGTGAACTAAAGATCTCTAACTAGTCCAGATCTATGGATCTCTGAAGAAAATTTTCAGTTTGGAGCACTTTTGCAAAAAAATAGATTTTAAGCAAAAAGTTAAAATTTACAAACAGGTAGTGGTTTCTATAGTTTTATTGATTTTCTAATATACCACTACCATAGATCTATTTCGAATCCCTAGTAGAGTCACCAAAAACTGTTGGTCCAAAAATCTGTCAGGTGGACAAATCTATGGATAGATGAGCCAACAGTGTGCAGGGCATAGCCCTTCTTTGAGATAGCAAAGTGAAACTGGTTTATTGCTATTCTACCAGCAGGAATCTACGCAAGTCCTACAGTATTCTACCTTCAGGGGTTTGGGATCTCGTCCCAGTTGGGGTATTTCAACTGTGAAGAGAAGGGAATGAAGCAAGGAGAGGAGATAGGATAGATCTGAAGGGAGAAAAGAAATGAATTCCAAAGTAGAAAAGTCAGAGGGTTTATGTTTTGGGCTGGTAGTAAACAAAGCCAAACCTACTTGCATAAACAAACAAAGCAATACTGATAAACAAATGAAGACAAATTAGAGATAGATCCAACAGAATAAACACATAGATTTGACATAAGAAAGATCAGATGCCCATGACACACATATTGAGCACAAAGTCTTAATATTTGTATTATGTTTTCTTCTGTTACAAAAGTACAAAGCCTTTTCTTCTCACTTCTATTTTTCATCTAAAAAGTGTCCACCCCTTGAATACAATGAATATTCAAGTATTTATAGAAGGAGAAGAAGAGAGAAGGCAAAAAGAAACCAACAACTAATTACAAAATATCTAAAAGTCAACTATTGACTTTTGGGGCAACTTGGTGGATAACAACATCCCATGGTGCAACATGGATGATGTCATCATTTGTGCCAACATACTTTTAAATATTACAAAAAGAAAGCCAAGAGGAGGAAGGCTATTCGTCGTCATCTCACGGCTAGAAAGGAGTACCCTGCTTCTACTCAAGAGAGGCAATGTGGAATTGGGCCCGGTACTCCATGAATTTGCTGATCATCGGTTGGAGTTGATCCTGTGCAGGACCCTTGGTGTGGTCGCCGATGACTTCACAAGTCTCCCATTCATCTCTGAGTTTTTTGGGGAGCTTGAAGTACTCATTACCTGCCTCCATCAGGTATCCCACAAATTCACGGTAGGCCAGAAGGTTGTTGATGGATTCAGTGTCAAAAGTAGCTCCTGGCCCTAACCCTTGAGACAATCTCTTTGAAGATTCGAATAGTTTCATCTTCCTTCCTCAAGGTGAGAAAGCCCAGGATACATCCTTAGGATAATTTTCTCCATTTGATGCATTGCATCTAGGGCTTCCTCCTTGACCTTATCTATCTTCTCCAGGACAAATTCCATCTGATCGACCCGGTAGTCCAAAGCAACAAGGACTTTGTTGGGTGCTCTGGGGTGATCGAAGATGCCAAATTTAACTAAATCATCGACTGAGTAGTCGAGCATCTTCTGGAATGTCTCATGTTGCAACCTAGCATGGTCCAACTCTTCAGAGATAGGTCCTATAATCACCTGGAGTTCCTTGTTCACCCAACCAATGTTCTAATATAACTTGGTGAACTTGACGATTACTTCCTCACTATCTTTGAGGATCTGGTCTCTCCATGTGATACTGCCATGCCTTGTTCACCAATCTTGGCGTATTCATTTATCTTATCCTGACTAAGGGCCTCAGGAGTCTCGGTGGTAATTATAGGAGTGTGCACTTCCTATTTTCTACGGGCGTGGAGAAGATATTTATTCTGCTCTTTTAGTAGCCTCTTCTCTTCCTTTTCTTCTTGAAGTTTCTTGCACAGGCATCCACCGCGGATAGGGCCTCTCCTTGAAGGCTCTCGGATGAGCGTTCCCATTATGACTGCATCACCGTATAATCTGTAAGTGAGATCCTTTTTATCCTTTATAGGATCGAGACAGGTGATCTCGAGAGGCTACATTGTAGACCACGTATGAGTTCATGTACAACCTCCCGTTCTTGTGAGTTGTTGGAGCTGCTTAGAGATGGTGCTGCTGATGATTTTTTCCCACTCAAAACGCTGATCAGGCATGTTTTTGTTAATTGTTTCCATATACCTGAGCATCCATTTGTCAAAGTAGTGGGTGTCAAAAAGCCCAAAACCCTGCTCAGGAAGGTAATGGTGTCGCTCAACTCCTCGAAAAGTCACTGCGATGAATAACCTGGGGCCACCTGGTTATTACCTTCTTATTTTTCAGATACACCTCATTCATTAACTGCATGCATTTGTCTTCATTTTCCTCCCATGCCTTAATGCAGTCTTCCTAGCTTATGGCCACAAAATGCCGGTGGTGGGGAATACCCAACATGATCTCAAAGTGTTGGGCAGTGAGGTTGATTATAACCTCACCCTTCTCGTTCTCGACACACCTTGTGTTTTTGTTATAGCAGCGGGCCACCACCATCATGAACTCATTATTCACCGCGCTAACGGGGATCCCTCCAATGAAGTGTAGACCACTACCCACTAGTTTTTCCATCCATGGATTGCTGTGACCTTTCTAGTTCTAGCCCAAAAATCTTCCATGTCTATATGGCCAAGCTCGGAATCTCTGATATCTAAGTCACATTCCGCATGGGATTCTAGCATCCTGACCCTTTGATACTTGTATTTCATTTCTTCCTCTGTGAGTTTGGCCTTACCCTTTGACTTGGTTGGCCTTTTGCTTGATGTAGACATATGCGAATCCTAGTTTAGTTGTTGATCTGCAAGGAGCGAATTCCAACGTAGAAGATCCATATTAGTTGTTAAATCATCCATCAAGGCTTTACAGAATGAGCAATTAGCAATTTAAAAGCTTCTGGGCGCAAGGCGTAAAAATCTTGTAGAGGCTGCGCAGCTCAAAAAGGCAAGGCGCACTGACGTAGAATGTTGCAAGGAAGAAAATAGTGCCAAAGGGTGCAAGGCATAGGAAAATTACACATAACATCAGTGTTGTTGTAGAAGTATTTGCACTGTGCCATTGTGTATGGTTTAAACTGGGCGTAAACAATTTTGGTGTTGCATGGCAGTAGGATGCACCAATGGCGCAGATATGGAACGTGTTGCAGATTATTTTGGTGTGCCAAGGGGTGCAGCATTAAAGGATGTATCACTGACTTTATGCACACCAAGGGGCCTTGGCGCAAGTATAACAGGAAGAAGGGCTTGCATGACACCCTCTGTTCTTCTAAGCGGGATTGCGACCTGCGCCGTGTAAGGATTTTCTTAGTTTTATACGGTGCGGGAAGAGTTGTGTGTTACAGGCGGGCGGTGCGCCTCTAGGCATGACTGTGTTTTATGCAACAAGGATGGTGATTGCACCAAAGGAAAAACCATGGGTTAGGACTGATAACTTTTAGGTTTTCTTTCTTTTTGATTGGTTTGCAGTTTTTAGGCCTCTTTCGACATGGATTTCGATAGTGAGGGGAACAGAGTGAAGAGGATCTTGGGTTCATTTCTGAGACAAAGCCCTCCAGGCCAGCAGATCTGGAAGGAGGGTAAAACTATTTTGGGGGAGAGAAGATTGCAAAACAGGCTAGAGGAGGCATATTGTTTTATTAGATTCATTCCTTTGTTTTTAAACAACCCCACTGACAACCAAAACAAAACAAAACCATAAGAAAAATAAGGACCACTTACCCAAAATATATAGAATGAGAGAAACAAAGTGGGGTCCATGAATGCGACACGAGGATGACAGAAGCACTAACAGGTGTAGAGGAATAAAATTTTCACGTGTTTTTAAATCATGAAAATGACAGGGCGGATGCGCCTATATATAGCAAAAGGCATAATAAATGTGCCACCAAATTTTTCAAAGGGTGCACCAAAACACATGTCGACAGGAAAATATTTGTGCCCTTTGGCGTGGTTATGCATCTGTCAACAAGAGATTACCTGCGCCTTTAGCACGAATTCATGACTGTCAACATGGGGTTTTGAGCACCTTGGCGCACCGCTTAAGGGCACAACATTTTTAGTGTTGATAGGTCGGCGCATGCACCTTGGTGCAGGAAAGAAAGGTGCATCATGGGAGGTGCAAAAATTGTTGTGTTAACACTCCAAAGGGTGCGCCAAAGGAATAGAAGGGGGCACAAATTCATCTTGTGTTACATGAACAAAATATGCGCCTAGCCAAAAAGGACCAAAATGACTAAGTTCGAAAAACCAAACTTTCTAGAAAGGGATTTTATGCCATTCCGAATATTGAGGGACCTTGACGAGGAACCAAAACAAAATTTTGGTATGGTTACCTACAAAATTGCCCTTGTCAATTTTACAAGATAACAGCTAGCTCTTTCTGGGGACTATCTTTGAGCGAAGCTTAAGGGTAGAGAATCCCATATCAACATGTGCCTATCCATTGGGTTACATAGAGTCAAAAACAAGGGCAACTGGAGGGTGAACAAAAGGAACAAAGAAAGGGAACACACAACAAGAAAGCAAACACACAACAAAAGCAAACTGTACAAAGAAGAGAGCAAGCTCTACTTCCTAAAGATCTTTAGATGTTGCCCGCTATAGGGAAGCGGGATCTCGGTTCCATCTAGATACGAGAGATAGAAGTTATTCTCTCCACTGAGCTGCTTGATCTTGAAAGACCCTCTCCATAGAGAATCAAATTTTCCATGCATGCCCTTTGGCTCTCTTCGCTTATCCCACAAAAAGACGAGATCTCCTACCGGAACTCTCTCTCGCTTGGAATTTTTATCAAACAACCTCTTGAATTGATTCGATGTTCGGTGATACTTTCGACCACTCTTACTCTCTTTTCTTCAAGCTCTGCTAGATACATGATCCTCTTTTCAAGAGAATTTTGGAAAGTTTCATCTTCAATCACTCATGTCAAGTGTAGAGTAGGAAGTGCCATAGAAATGGGGAGCTCGGGTCGATTCCATATAATACTTGAAAAGGTGACATACCAAGAGACTTTTTGGAGTAATGTGGTCTGCTCACAAAGCATCATACAATGACTTGTGCCACGACTGTTGATTCTCATCAACTAGCTTCTGTATGATGGTTACTAGGTTCTTATTACTGGATTCAGCCTGACCATTTCCTTGGGGTAATAATCGAGGTGTGGGCCAAGGTTCTCCCGTATTCATAGCAAAAACCGATAACTTCCCATTAGGAGAAGTTAGAAGCATTATCAGCAATGATCTTGTTTGAAATGCCAAACCTTACAATGATGTTTTCTTTGATGAAATTACAAATAACTTCAGAGGTGGCATTCTTAACAAGTATGGCCTCCACCCATTTGGTGAAGTAATATATTGTTGTAATGACATAACTATATCCAAAACTTGATTATGGATGTAGTGCTCTAATAAATTCAATTCCCCATTGCTTGAAGGGCTCGTCAATAATGACCGGCCTGAGGAGAAAAGCAGCCAATTTTGGCTTGCCAACAAACTGTTGGTAGAGATCACATTTTGCTACCCACATGGCTGTATCTTGAAATAGTGTTGGCCAGTAGTACCTGGCCCAAATGATCTTATGTGCCATGACAGAAGAGGAAAAGTGACCACCGTAGGATGAATCATGAAATCTTTCTAGTAACTTTACATGTTGCGGCTTGTCAACGGATCGCAAGAAGATGTCATCAATCCGCGCTTGTATAAACTATCATCCTATATGACATAGCTGGATGCCCCGAGCTTTACTGACCTACCTTTCCTTTGAAGTTAGATGAGCTAGACACTCGCCGTAAGTGAGAAAGAAAGTGATATCTGAATACCATTCGTCACTAGTCGCAACAAACAAAACCATAGGTATAGAATTAGCTTTCTCCAGCTGGCCTTGCATTCCATCGATGCAATCATCTTTTTCTTTAGGGACCTCTGAATCTTTGTTTTCAGCCATAAGCTGACATAGGCCCTTGCCTCTTACTAGCTTGGTTGGTTTTATGTCTAGATCATACTCTTGGACCTTTGCAATCTAATTCCCCGTAAGCTTCCTAACTCCTGTTGAGTTAGGATAGACTTAACTGTCGTGTCAGGAACCAACACCACCGTATGAGAGTTCAGGATGTAGTACCAGAAATTCTTGACTGCTTTGACAACGACGAAGGCGTGTTTTTCCAACTGATACATCTTTAATTCATGAGGCTTGAGAGGAGAAATCATGAACACTATTGGAGATTCAACATCCGCAGAGTTATTTTGCATTAAGATGGCTGATACAATATGCTTAGATGCATAATTGTACATGATAAAATCCTTGGAGAAGTCGGGACATACCAGGATGGGTGCATGAGCAACAAAGGATTTTATGTCCTCGAATGACGTCTTTCCTTCTTCACTCCACCGGAAATTTTGTGACCCTTTCATCATATTTGATATGTGGTGGGTCTTTTCAGCAAATTCGGGAACAAAGCGCCTAAGAAAATTTACTTTTCCGAAGAAGGAGTGAATGCCGGTCTTGCTTGTGGGTAAAGTAAGGCTCTGAATAGCCTTAACCCTTTTGACATCTATCTTTGTTCCTTCCTTGCTGACAACGTTTCCCAGAACTTTCCTTGATGACCCCAAAAACGGACTTCTTCGGATTTAGGGAAATCCGTGCTCTCGGCATCTAATCAATAGTTGCTCCAAATGATCACAATGATCACTTCACTTTTATTTTTAACATAGTTAAGTCATATAAGTAAATTATGATGACCTTTCCCATCATACCTTTGAATGCAAAATCCATTGCTCTTTGAAAGGTGGCACCAGCGTTGGTCAAGCCAAAAGGCATCTTCTTTGTAGGAAAATGTGCCCTGGGGGTAGTGAATGTTGTTTTGAATCAATCTTCAGTGAGACTTCAATTTGATTATAGCACTGAAAAACCATCAAGCATGGATAGCATTTACGAGCGAGTTACTTCTGCGCAGAACCTGATCCATTATGGGAAGCGGGTAGTTGTCCTTCAAGGACTCTTGATTCAAGTTGTGGAAATATATGCATATGCGTATCTCACCATTATTTTTCATACTGCACGCACGATTGCTACCCAGTGCTTTGTGGTGGATAGGAAAAATGATCCTTGCATCTAACATTTTCTGTATTTCTACCTGGATGGTACCCGAGATCTTGGGATTGTAGTGCCTCTATTTCTGGCGAAAAGGTTTGACATCCTCTTTTAACGGGATGTCATGCTAAACGTCCTTCAGCTTGAAAGACTTTAGATCAGCATAAGACCATGCTAATACGTCCATATATTTCTTCAGAAATTTGATGAACTTCCGCTTTTCTTCGGGTGTTCATAACTTCCCAATGTTCACAAGTTGTGGATGTTCCATAGTACCCAGATTAACCGATTTGGTCTCTGGAGAGGAGTTAGGATCATCTTGCCACTTCTTCTTGACAAAACGATCATGTTTGTCAAACAATAATTCCAGAGAGACAAAACCTTTTGGGATTTTATTTCCCTTGAGCTAGCATATGTCATCACGTTCTTTTGATTCATTCACTTGACCAGTGACTGATTCACGGCATGCAGAAGTAGATCCTTCAAAATGAAGCTCATTGAAATTTTTGCTTTCTCTAGAAAGGTAATAAGTTGATTGTCATCGTTGAATACCTGCCAGTGCTGAGAATTATCTAGCACGCTTAGGCAAAAGACTACCTCAATAGTATATGTGTATGTTTTTAACCCAGGGTGACGGAGCATGAGAGAAGCTGAGATGGCTAGTGAATCGTCCATGTCATCTGAGCTCTTGGAATGGATTTTATTGAAAAGGCATCAAATTCCTCAATATTGTCCCATACTACGTTGCGGTAATTCCTAAGCCTTTCATTCTTTACTTGGTATATCCTTTTTACTTGATTCACGACTAGCTCGGCATTGCCATGTATTTTTAGGTTCTTGATTCCCCTTTCTTTTGTGGCTTGCATGCCAAGTAGCAAAGATTCATATTCAGCAGTATTATTCATGTTGAAAAACTGCAACTTGAAAGAGAGAGGAAAAATCTCCTCCTCAGGAGATATTAGCACAGCTCCAAAGCACTACATCATCTGCTAGTTTCTATTGTCATCAAACCGTGGCGTCCATATCTTGTTAAGGTCCTCCTCTTGGACGAGAACATCCATCTTCTCAAGCTTAGTAGATAAGAATTAGTTCCCCATCCCTAATGATTCAAAGAGAATTTGGGCTTTGGGGTTATTGGAATTGGTGACTAAGTACTTCTTTTGCGATTTAGGCTCCAATGTCTGCATTACACCTTTGACGGGGATTTTAGCTTTAGACCAGTCCATATGAATCTCTCCACCAACTTCACTGCAAAAGCTCCTTCCTAGTAGAATTCCATATGCTACAGGGATATCGGCAACGAGGATGGTCATCTTTACTCTTTTCTCTGGGAATGCCGCAAATGCGAACTGCGCGTCTTTGATTTGACCAATCAACGAAACCTATTTGGTTTCCAAGGAGTAACATCTGCCAAAAGGCTTGGTAAGAGTGAGGCCCAAAGCATGGGTGACTTTTGCTGGCATGACGTTATCGAAAGCCCCAGAATCAATTATGCAATTGCTTAGCTTGTGACCATTGATTAGGAAGGAGGGATAAAAGGTTCATTTTTTCGATGCGGAAGTCAAGGCGATATTGATGCAAGATGCATGAGGAGTGGAAAGGATTCCTTTTGGGGACACTTGAGAAGTTATGATAGCTTGGCTTTGAATATATTCAGTCAATCTTAAAAGCTTTTCGGGTTTTCTTGAAGATACTCAACTTAGGACATTTGGATCTTGGTCTTTTTAGCATGATTGATTATGTCGAATGCGGCCAAGGGTTGCATTGATGAAGGAATGAGTCCCTCATTTTGGGATGGTAGGGTAGAATTGCCGGTCTTTATGGGAATAAAGAAAGTTGATTCGGGGGAGATAGGGGAAAAATATTTCTTCATAAAATGCTTAATAGGAGGTTGAGCAGGAAGAGGATTACCTCTTTTAGCAATGGTTGGAGGCGTGTTCAACACAGTCTTCTCTTTTTGTATCCTGGTAGTAACTTCCGCTTCTTTCCCTTAAGAGTGAGTGACAACAGCATATGACTGCCCGCTTGCATATCCTTGGGTACCCTCTTCTTCATCACATTCCTCCTCATCAAATTACATATACCCAATCGTAGAGTCACCAATCGGTTTACTGACATCTTGATCATCTTCATCTCGGGGTGAAGGTTCTTCATAATTTTTTTCATCTTCTTCAATCTCAACTAGGGCATTGACCGAAGGAGCCTCGAGTGCCAAACGCGGAGTAGTTGTGGGTAAATACGGGCCTTAAGGGACATTGTTGGAAGTGAAATTTCTTCGTGGGACATCTCGGTATGAAGTGCTAGGAGAAGCTTGAGCTAACTACTTTTTTAACATGAGCAAGTCGTTCACCATCTTCTGGAATGCCGAGATCTGATGAAGTGGCTTGAGAAGGAGTTGAAATTTTGGCTTGGACGGCTCTCGTTTTAATTCACCAGATATGAGCAAGTTATCTTCTATTCGAATGGCAGCGGCTTGAGCAAGAACCAGAGTAGTGACTTGTTCTTGCAAGAGTAAGAAACTTACTTTTGAGCTCATGGCGTTTACGAAGAAACACTTTTGATTTTCCGGTGTTGGCAGCATGGCAGGCAACACATGGTTGATTAGTGAATTGAAACGGGTGATGAAATCGTGCATGGTTTCATTGACTTCCTTCTTCAGGTGAGTGATCTTTGATAGTAACATGAACGCGTCTTCTGAAGGTTTACACCTTTCTTCGAATGCGGTCCGTAATGTGGTGCAACTAGTGATAGATCCAGTCAGTAAATGCTAGAACCACTCCGCCGTGGGTCCTTGCAAGGTCTCTAGAAAGAGGTGAATTGACACATCTTCGTGGGTCACATCTAGGATGTTGCATGACATGATGAATGCAGATATATGCGAGTCCATGCTTTGATTTCCACTCCCATCAAATCTTGGGAAATTCTTGCGATTTCCATGAGGGAGTGCGTGAACTGGATGTGGCAATGCGAGAGGGCCCATAGCGTTTCCCCATGGTATTGCCATCTGAAAATATAGAAAAAGGACACGAGCCAGAAGCGCGGTTCCGCTTAGTAACAAAGTGCTACAAAGGGATGTGGATGTTCCTTGCGAAAAATGACTCTTTCGTGGAGGCGAGACACTTTTGGCTAACCGATCAGCTAAACTCAGTGATGAGAAACATGTTGGTGTAATACTAAAATTGTGCCTTCAAAGTAGATCAAAGATAGGATCAACTTCTCCACAAGCTCTCCTGCTACGAGTAAATGGTTCACCCGCCAGTGTACTTTTAGATCTGTAATATTTTGGAGCAGATTTAAAAACTCTTTTTTAGTTGTACTTGCTGATTTTTATTTTTAAGCAAAAATCAGCCACATGTACTTTTCTAAATATTTAATTTTATCCCCTTTTGAAAACCGATTGCAGTTTAATGACAAAGATCATTGAGGATAAAATAGTGGTTAACTTAGCAAGCTGATTTTCGGATCTTAGAGTTGACTTTCTACAACGGTTTTAAAAAAATTTATAAACTGTCAGAATCTCATATCTACATAAAAATACAGGTTTTTGTAAAAACTCAGTGAACTAAAGATCTCTAACTAGTCCAGATCTATGGATCTCTGAAGAAAATTTTCAATTTGGAGCACTTTTGCAAAAAAATTGGATTTTAAGCAAAAAGTTAAAATTTGCAAACAGGTAGTGGTTTCTACGGTTTTATTGATTTTCTAATATACAACTACCATAGATATTTTTCGAATCCCTAATAGAGTCGCCAAAAATTGTTTGTCCGAAAATCATCGAGTGGACAAATCTATGGATAGATGAGCCAACGAGTGTGCGGGGCATAGCCCTTCTTTGAGACAAAGAAAGTGAAACTAGTTTATTGTTATTCTACCCGGCGAGGAATGCATGCAAGTCCTACTGATATTTTGCCTTCGAGAGGTTTGGGATCTCATCCTAGGTTGGGGTATTTCCGACTGCAAAGAGAAGGGAATGAAGTGGGGAGAGGAGATAGGATAGATCTGAAGGGAGAAAAGAAATGAATTCCAAAGTAGAAAATTCAGAGGGTTTATGTTTTGGGCTGGTAGTAAACAGAGCCAAACCTACTTGCATAAACGAACAAAGCAATACTGATGAACAAATGAAAAAAACTAGAGATAGATCCAAAAGAATAAACACATAGATCGACATAAGAAAGATTAGACACCCATGACACACATATTGAGCATAAATTCTTAATATTTGTATTATGTTTTCTTCTATTACAAAAGTACAAATCCTTTTCTTCTCACTTCTATTTTTCATCTAAAAAGTGTCCACCCCTTGAATACAATGAATATTCAAGTATTTATAGAAGGAGAAGAAGAGAGAAGGCAAAAAGAAACCAACAACTAATTACAAAATATCTAAAAATTCAATTGTTGACCTTTGGCGCAACTTGGTGGATAACAACATCCCATGATGCAACATGGATGATGTCATCATTTGTGCCAACATAATTTTAAATATTACAAAAATAAAGCCAAGATAAGGAAGCGTATTTAGATGATAAGGAGTACCATGCTTCTGCTCAGGAGAGGCAATGTGGAATTAGGCTCGGTACTCCATGAATTTGCTAATCATCGGTTAGAGTTGGTCCTATGCAGGACCCTTGGTGTGGTCGCCGATGACTTCACAAGTCTCCCGTTCATCTTTGAGTTTCTTAGGGAGCTTGAAGTACTCATTACCTACCTCCATCAGGTATCCCACAAATTCACGGTAGGCCAGAAGGTTGTTGATGGATTTAGCATCAAAAGTAGCTCCTGGCCTTAACCCTTGCGAGATGATCTCTTTGAAGATTCAAATAGTTTCGTCTACCTTCCTCAACACGAATGACGGAGTGAGAAAGCCTAGAGACATCCTTAGGATAATTTTCTCCATTTGATGCATTGCAACCGGGCTTCCTCCTTGACCTTATCTATCTTCTCGAGGACAAATTCCATTTGATCGAAGATCTTTGAATTTAACTAAATCATCAACTAAGCGGTCGAGCATCTTCGGAAGGTCTCATGTTGCAACCTAACATGGTCCAACTCTTCGAGATAGGTTCTGCAATCACCTAGAGTTTTAGTGTCCAGGTATCTTAGCTTGACTAAGGGCCTCAGGAGTCTTAATGGCAGTTGTAGGAGGTGCACTACCCATTTTTTGTAGGGCATGGAGAAGATGTTTATTCTACTCTTTTAGTAGCCTCTTCTCTTCCTTTGCTTCTTGAAGTTTCTTGCAAAGGGCATCCACCACGGATAGGGCCTCTCCTTGAAGGCTCTCGGATGACGTTCCCATTGTGACCTGCATCATTGTATAATCTTTAGGTGACAGATCCTTTTTATCCTTTGTGGGATTGGGATAGGTGATCTCCATTACTCTTTCACCTGAGGCACTCTGAGAGAAGCGGGTTATTGGCTTCTGCTTCTTAGCCCCTTTTGTCGGGATGACAGAGAATTCCATAGGTGCAATGGGGACTTTCCTCTTGTGTTGGCTCAGGTGTTGGGAGATCCATGTTGGACTTAAGGGAGAAGAAGGAATGGCGAGAAGAAGAAGGAGCAACTACAGTGTACTCAGGGAAATGGGTTGAGATGCTTGGTGGCAGCATTGATAAAGAAGTTGAACCTCCAATGCTCACAGGGGTAGGAGTTACTGTAGGAGAGGAAACTATGGGGAGAAGGGAGCTGAGAGATGAGGGAAGAAATACTGGGGGACAGCTCTGCGAGGGAAGAGAAGATGGAAGAAGAGGAAAGGGGAACAGTAGGAGATGGGGGAGAAGACACAACCAAAGGAATGGTTGCTTGAGAGACATGAGGAGGGGAAGGAGGAGTGGGAGAAGGGACGATGGGTACCTCGGTGATTGTAGCAGTGGCAACATCCTAAGTGGATGTGCCCGTTGGAACACTTTCTACCGCTTCTTCCTCTAGAGATACCAGGGTTACAACCTATTCCTGTGCGGTGGAGGGAGGGCTCCCAGGAGCTTCTTCTTGAGCGGCGCTTGATTCTCCCTCTTTGTCTTTTCCTTTTCCCTTTGGAAAATGCTTTGGCTGGCAGGTGCATCACCCAAAGGAGACATGGTGAAGTCTACCCCAAGGTAAATGAGCCCGTTATACCTGCACCCGATGCTCTGTGTGCTGCAATGTGCCCTTAACCCTCTCCTCAATGGTCTGAGGTGCCCTTGTTCTATCTATTTCGGTGAATGGCTAGTTTTCCCCATCCATGTCTAAATATACCTGATCAACTTCTTGATCAATCGTTTAGAAACCTTTCAGAACAATGACCACGCCATATTGAATGATTTCAGACAGGGCCGGATGGGAGTGATCCTTCCTCCTGAGTTTGACCTCGTGATACAAGTCGATGTAGATGTCCTCAATTTGTGGAACGTGGATCGGATCGATTTTTGCCTTTATTACGTAATTTTGTTGATCAAAGGTCAGCCTTGCCGGGAAATTGTGCTTCAGGTTGAGCAGTTCCAGCTCCATGAACATTTCTGGGCCTTGGTGTGAGAAGTGCATGTGTACCTGCCCACTGTGAGGGGGAATGGAGTTCCACCCTTCTTTCTTTTTAGGCACTTCTTGTGATATGTTATGAGTTGTCTGGATAGCTCAAACAAAATCAACTTAGGGCCTGCATACCTCGGTAACTTGGTGGGCTCCCAAGAAGTTGGCTGCTCTAAGATAGGTGAAAGTGGGGAATTGTGTAAATAACGCCCCCACTTCTCGGTTGCCATTACTATGCTCTTGGTCATCCGACCGTGAGTCATATTTGGCCTCAATAGGTAGATGATGTCGTAGAAGAAGGCATCGTTGATCTTGGTGAACTGTGGAATGTTGTTTTCCAGTCTTAATTCTGGATAATATTCAAATATTTTTACCTGGGGCCATACCCCGCATCGGCTCAACACTGGATAATCTCTCTCAGAGGCAACAACGTAGACCACGTAGGAGTTCATGTAGAACCTCCCGTTGTTGTGAGTTGTTGGAGTTGCTCAGAGATGGTGTTGTTGATGATTTCTACCCACTCAAAACACTGATCAAGCACGTTTTTGTTCATTGTTTCCAGATACCTGAGCATCCATTTGTGGAAGTAATGGGTGTCAAGAAGCCCAAAAACCCTACTCAGGAAGGTAATGGTGTCACTCAGCTCCTTCAAAATTGTTCTACAATGAATAACCTAGGGCCACCTAGTTATTACCTTCTTATTTTTCAAATACACCTCGTTCATTAACTGCATGCATTTGTCTTCATTTTCCTCCCATGCCTTAATGCAGTCTTCCTGGCTTATAGCCACAAAATTCCGGTGGTGGGGAATACCCAGCATGATCTCAAAGTGTCGGGCAGTGAGGTTGATTATAACCTCACCCTTCTCATTCTCGACACACCTTGTGTTTTTGTTATAGCAGCGGGCCACCACCATCATGAACTCATTATTCACCACGCTAACGGGGATCCCTCCAGTGAAGTGTAGACCACTACCCACTAGTTTGTCCATCCATGGACTGCCTATGACCTTTCTGGTTCTAGCCCAAAAATATTCCATGTCTATATGGCCAAGCTCGGAATCTCTGATATCTAAGTCACATTCCGCATGGGATTCCGACATCTTGACCCTTTGATACTTGTATTTCATTTCTTCCTCTGTGAATTTGACCTTACCCTTTGACTTGGTTGGCCTTTTTCTTGATGTAGACATATGCGAATCATAGTTCAGTTGCTGATCTGTAAGAAGGAGTGAAGTCCAACGCAGAAGATCCATATTAGTTGTTAGATCGTCCATCAAGGCTTTACAAAATGAGGAATTAGCAATTTAAAAGCTTCTAGGTGCAGGGCGCAGGAATCTTGCAGGCTGCAGGGTCAAAAAGGCAAGGCGCACTGACGCAGAATGTTGCAAGGAAGAAAATAGCACCAAAGGGCGCAAGGCACAGGAAAATTACACATAACATCAGTGTTGTTGTAGAAGGATTTGCGCCTACACCATTGTGTATGGTTTAAACTGGGTGCAAACAATTTTGGTGTTACATGGCGGCAGGATGCACTAATGGTGCAGATATGGAACGTGTTGTAGATTATTTTGGTGTGCCAAGGGGCACAGCATTAAAGAATGTATCACTAACTTTATGCGCGCCAAGGGGCCTTTGGCGTGGCGCAGGAAGAGCTTGCATGACACCCTTTGTTGTTGTAAGCGGGATTGTGCACTGCGCCGTGTAAGGATTTTCTTAGTTTTATACGGTGCAAGAAGGGTGTGTGTTGTAGGTAGGGACGGTGCACCCTTTTGGCACGACTGTGTTTTATGCACAAGGATGGCGGTGCGCGGAGGAAAAACCACGGGTTAGGACTGATAACTTTTAGGTTTTCTTTCTTTTTGATTGGTTTGCGGTTTTTAGGCCTCTTTCGACATGGATTTCAACAGTGAGGGGAACAGAGTGAAGAGGATCTTGGGTTCATTTCTGAGACAAATCCCTCTAGGCCAGCAGATCTGGAAGGAGGGTAAAACTAGTTTGGGGGAGAGAAGATTGCAAAACGGGCTGGAGGAGGCATATTGTTTTATTAGATTCATTCCTTTGTTTTTAAACAACCCCACTGACAACCAAAACAAAACAAAACCATAAGAAAAACAAGGACCACTTACCTGGAATATATAGAATGAGAGAAACAAAGTGGGGTCCATGAACGTGACACGAGGATGATAGGAGCGCTGATAGGTGCAGAGGAATAAACTTTTCACGTGTTTTTAAATCGTGAAAATGACAAGGCGGATGCGCCTATATATAGCAAAAGGCGTAATAAATGTGCCACCAACTTTTTCAAAGGGCGCACCAAAACACATGTCGACAGGAAAATATTTGTGGCCTTTAGCGCAGATTACGCATCTATCAACAACATATTATTACTGCACCTTTAGCGTGAATTCATACAACACGAGGTTTTGAGCACCTTGGCGCACCACTTAAGGGCACAACATTTTTAGTGTTTACAGGTTGGCGCATGTGCCTTGGTGTAGGAAAGAAAGGTGCATCATGGGGAGGTGCAACAATTATTTTGTTAACACTCCAAAGGGTGTGCCAAAGGAAAAGAAGGGGGCACAAATTCTTCTTATGTTGCATGAACAAAATATGCGCCTAGCCAAAAAAGGACCAAAATTACTAAGTTCAGAAAACCAGACTTTCCGGAAAGGGATTTTACGCCATTTCGAATGCTGAGGGACCTTGACGAGGAACCAGAATAAAATTTTGGTATGGTTACCTGCAAAATTGCCCTTGTCAATTTTACAGGATAACAAGCAACTATATAGGTAACCATGAGTTTCCCTACTGTGAATACTAAAAGGAATAGCACATCCACTTGAAGGTGCGTTGGACTGTGTAATGACACAACCTAGAGAAACAAAGAACATGTGCCACAACACTTAGGGAAACAAAACTACACTACAACAAAACAACGTGCATACGCACTTAGGGAAATAAAATCCTATGCTAATATTTACAGGGGTGGAAACTTCCCATTCAGTAGCAATGTTTGAGATGGATCCCATTTACTAGGATCTATAATTTTTCACCATCCAATTTAGTCAGCTAGAAGGCATTACTATTCTTGCACTCTATGATCATGTAAGGGCCACTCTAGATGGCATCAAATTTGGAGTGTTTTCCTGGCTTTTCCCGATCTGCATCCCATTTCAAAACTAGGTCTCCTTCTTGAAAAGTCCTTATTTTTGCTTTCTTATCAAAGCATCTCTTGATTGAGACCTGATCCTTCTCCATTGTTTGAAGTGCATGCTCTTTGGTTTCTTCCAATTCCATCAGTTCTGCATACCTGGCCTCCATTGGTTCAAACTCAGACATCTCTAGTTGTTTCATGAGTTCCAATGTTGGCAACTCAAGTGATATAGGAAACATTTCTTCTTTCCCATAGACAAGTTTGAATGGCAAGTTTCTGTAGACCTCTTGGGTGTTGTCCTATCAGCCCATAAGGCTGATTTGAGTTTCGTGTGCCAAGTCCTTTGATTTTCATCAAGATTTTTTTTGACAATCCTTAACATGTTCTTGTTTGTAGACTCAGCTTGGCCATTACCTTAAGGGTAATAATTTGATGAAGTGCTCAAGTAAATCCCATTCCTAACAGCCCATTCTATGACTTTGGAACCTATGAATGCTAATGCATTGTCTAATATAATGGTGGTTGGCACTCTAAATATGGTCACTATCCTTTCATAGAAATCTAGTATGCTAGACTCATTAGCTTCTTTGAGTGCCACTACCTTGGTCCACTTGGTGAAATAGTCTATTGCTTTGTCAGAATCCATTTGTGGCCTTGGCTTGAATTTGGATTGATGACCCCAATGAAGTCCAATCCCCATTGCATGAATGGTTGGTCAACTGAAATTGGGCACAATGGAAGTGTTGTTAGCCTTTCTTTGCCTCTGAAGAACACATAGTTCTTGCACTTTTTGATCCATGTATAGCAGTCACTAAACACCCTAGGCCAATAATAACCCACCTTCATGATCTTGAGTGCTGTCACTCATGGAGAAAAATGGCCTCCAGCTACTTCATCATGGAACTCTTATAACACTCTCTCAATCTGATCTATCCCAATGCATCTTAACAAAATGCCATTGATGTCCCTTTTGAACAAGACACCATCAATAAGCACGTATGGGATGGCCTGTAGTCTGAAGTGTCTCCTTTTTGTTTTACTCATTTTTGGAGGACACAGGCCTGTTTGTAGGAAGTGTATAATACTTTGAGTCCAACAAGGAGTGGGTACATCATCATTTTCTTCCTCTTGACTATTTCTAGAACAAAAACAACTTCCTCTTCACCACTTGCTTCATCTTGTTGACTCGAGGCTAGTTGTTCACACAATCCCTTCCCACATACTAGCTTAGTAACCTTGATCTCAATGTCATACTCCATGACATGAGTGATCCATCCTACACGTTTTTCATTCAGATCCTTGCTGAGAAGGAAGTCCTTAACTCCTGCATGGGAGACCAATAGTTAGATTTTATTGTTTGAAACCAGATGCTTAAAATTCTTTAACCCTCTGATCACTGCCAAGACTTGTTTTCGATGAAGGAGTATCTCACTTCATAATCTTCAGACCTTGGCTAAAGAAGGCAATTGGCTACTTTGTATCCTCTTTGTTCTGTTGTACTAGGATTGCAGAAATTATGTCACTGCCACCAAAGGCATATAGTATGAAGTCCTTAGAGAAGTATGGATTTACAAGATTTGGGGCTTTTGATATAGCTTCTTTGATGGCCTCAAAACTTTCCCTTCCTTCAACTGTCCACCTAAATGCCAAGCTCTTCTTCAACATCAATGTTATTGGCTTGACAAGGGCAGAAAAGTCTTGTACAAACCTACGGATAAAATTGATCTTTCCTAAGAAACTTTGAAGAGCTTTCTTATGGCTTGGTAATGGCAATGCTTTTATTGCTTCAAATCTCTCTGGGTCAATTTCCAAACCTTCCTTTGACACAATATGGCCTAGAATCCTACCCTCATGGGCCAAGAATATGCATTTTTGGGGTTCAATGATACCCGAATCTCCTACACCTTTGAAACACCTTTCTTAGGTGAAAAAGGTGGTCTGTTGCATTTTTGGAGAACACAGTAATGTCATCCAGATAGATCAGTACTATTTTTTTGATCAGCCCTTTAAATGCCATATCCATTTCCCTTTGGAAAGTGGCTCCAAAATTAGACAATCCAAATGGCATTTTTCTATAGGCATAGGTGCCCCATTTGGTGGTGAAAGCCATTTTGAACTGATCATCTTCATTCACCATTATTTGGTTATACCCTGAGTAACCATCTAGGAGGGAGAATCTCTCTGATCTAGACACCACTTGCAAAATCTGCTCCATTGAGGGGAGTGGGTAGTGGTCTTTAAGGGATGCTTTGTTCAAGTCTCAAAAGTCTACACACAACCTAATCTCTCCATTCTTCTTCCTGATTGGGACCAAGTTTTGCAACCCATCTTGAGTGTTTGATTGGAAATATGATACTTTCCTCTATCAGCTTGTTTAGCTCTTTCTTCATCAGAGGTTCAATGTGTGGATTGACTGGTCTCTACTTTTTCCTGATGGGCTTAGCAGCTAGATCTAGTTCGATTGTGTGTTGTGCTAACTTGATTGAACCCTCTTAGGTCTTCATAGCTCCAAGAAAATACATTTGGAAACTCTTGGAAAATTTTCATGAATTCATACCTTTCTTGCTTGGTGGCCACTTTGCCAATTTGAAGCGTTTTCCTTTTCCAACTAGAATTGACTCTGAATCTTCTCCTTTGATCGTATGTTAGCCTTCTCTTTTCAAAACTAATCATTAGGATTGAAGATAGATTCTAATGTCACCAAACCTTTGGGAAGCTTGTTTGTATGTAATTGCACTACTTGATCTCCATATTGTTGCTCTAATTTGTCTTGATTCCTAGCTGAGAATTCAACTTCCTCTTGCAAAAAATTGATGATCTGCTAATCATTCTCAAACACCTACCAGCATGTGTTGTTATCTGGAACTGTTGGCCTCAAAATCACATGGATATGTGGTTTTCCTTTATCCCTCTTGATGTTTTCAACCACATCAAATGTTTCTCCAACTACTGCAAGCTTATCAATAGCTTCATTCTCCTTCCTGGGTATGGACACAATGTTGAAGGCTTCAAAATCCTCAATGAGATCCCATACCCTATTCTTGTAGATTTTGAGCAAGTCATTCTTGACAACATTTTGTCCTTTGACTTGATTAGCAACCAGTTCACTGTCACCAAACACTTGCAAGTTCTTGATTCCTCGTCTTCTAGCCTAATGCAATCCATGAACCAAAGCCTCATACTCTGGTGTATTGTTTGAACAGGAAAATTGGAAATAGATAGATGAGTAGTATTTCATACCTTGGGGGACACAATCATAGCTCCTCCTCCGGATCCTTGCCTACTTCTTGAGCCATCAAAGAACAATTTCCATACTTCATTATCATCTTTGTGTTCCGGCTTAATGATGTCAGGAAGAGGATGATTCTCCTCATGTAGGTAGTAGACTCCTAGCTCAAATTCTTCCATCTCCTTATAGGGGTCAAAAGCATGTCTTTTGACCACCCATTCATCAAGATTCAGGTTTGGGATACACCCCACCTTGGTATCTACTTCACAAGTGTTTAGGAGGTCCTCCTAATCAAAATCCGAACAATTTGCATTGATTGGGATAGGCACATAAGACTCAATGTGATAATCCACTATGGGCTTGGATATGATTGTGGCCTTCACTCCATACCTTGTTCTAAAGAGCATATACAACCAGTCAAGCAGACAAATATCCTCCAATTTTGGTAGTGAAGTCCCTAGACAAACACAATGCAAAATGTGGTGGCAAGTCTATGACTGATACATTCTACAATACAGTCACATTGGGGCAGGCATGCAGAGTGAGGCTTAGATCCTTGATGACTCCAATAGTTGTCATTATTGTCCCATCTAATTGTACTACCCCTCTAGAGATGACTTCATATTGGAGACCTAGTTGATCAACTATTTGTTTGGGCATTACATAACTACTTTCCCCCAAATCAATCATGTAATTATGCACCAATTTATCCCCAATGATTAATGAAACATAGAATGGAGGAGGTCTCAGGTTCTTACCTTGTTGCTCTTGATGGTTTCCCCAGGTTGAGCTGTATTGGTAAGCACTTTCTCTTGCTAGTTAGGGGGTTGATTTGAGCTTGACCAATTGGCCATAGCAGTCTGCAACAGATCCCTCTGTCTGGAATGGCCAATGACTCCCATAGTGAAATGTTCACACTTTTCTTCTTCATTTGCTCAATGATATTAAATGATCTATCCTTCTGTTGCCCCTTCCCTAGCACATTTTTCTCTTGCACATGGGTTGTTACAACCGGTGCCTGAGTGGATTTGGAAGGTGGCTTGGATTGGCTCTGCATATTGGGAGTTGTATTTTGGATGCCAATACCTTATGGAGCAATGGAGGATTGAGGATTACCTGAGTTTGGTGAATTTCCTTCTCTAATATTTCTCTTCTTGGACCGTGTATTAGTAGCTATACTTTGAGAAGGAGTCTGATTCATTCCACAGAAGTCTTCAGCTTGCTAATTGATAAGCATAGTTTCACTTAGAGGTCCCTCTTACTGAGCTCCTTGTTGCTGATTTTCTTCTTGGCTAGGTTCTTGTGACACACCAATGGTTTGCACCATCAAATCCTGATTTAGTACACCATTGAAGCACATTGATTGATTATATGACTGATTGCATGATAAAAACCAATCATATTCTTGTGCCATGTTATTTTGTGTTGGAACCAATTCCCTTGATGTTGAAGTTGTGTTTGGATCATATGACCTGAAAGGTCTAGCAGCTTGAGGTTGTCCTTGGTGTTGACTCTGATTTACAGCCTGAGCTAGTGGTCTATTTTACTGATACAGGGGTCTAGCCTGAGGCTGATATGGCCTAAAACTCGAACCCTCGGCTTTTGATGGTTACTAACTCATTCCCCAAGTTTTGAAGTTGTTTCATAACTTCCTGAAGCTCCTTTGAGGTGTTAGATGATGAGGTGGAGGATTCAGCTAAACTTTGACTCCTGGGAGTAGGTATAGGAGCTAATGTGGGTGTTTGGATAGTACTTGGGTTTCCTAATTCAAGGTATAGAGGCATGGATGGCCTAGGAGAAAGTTTTCCAACCTGAATTAAATGATTCTCAACTCCTATGGAAAGGCTATAAGCTACAAGTAAGGTTGTGCCTCCCATTGACTAAATCATTAAAGCAATATTAGAATTTAAAGCTCTAAGAAAGTATAAGAAGGCACCTTCTTCTATGGGATTTACTACCACTAGAATCCTATCCCAAGTCCGTTGAAATCTGAGGTTGAAATATATGTCAACTGCTCGTTTGGAGATCTCTTGATTATTGTCAGTTTCTCCAACAAGGATAGGTTATCTCCTTTTTCTCCAAACTGGTCATGAAGAGCTCTACACAGATGGTCCCAAGTTTGAATAGAGCTTGCTGCTAGGATCCTAAACCATTGTGAAGCTTTACCCTTGAGTGAAGAGGCTAGCAACTTGACTGCAATGTCCATCTCAGTGATCTCATGGATTATACAAACATTTGCAATGTCTTGAATGTGGTCACCAGGAGAAGTCTGGTTTTCTCCATTGAAATATGGGATGCTCTTTAATGTTGCAACTGGGATTGAATTTTGTGCATTCAGAGCGAGTGGGTTGCTACCAGTGAAATTGACATAAGGATTTGGTTGTGCCATCACGGCGGCCGATCACCCTTCTTTATTGAAAGAACGAACTACTAGGAGGAGGTGTTGATAAGGCTCTATTTGGAAGAGATGGAGATCTTTGGGCTCTTCTTCCTCTCCTCCTTCTATCTGGAGACAAGTGTAGGTGTAAAAATTGTCCCTCTTCTCTGGTTCTTGACCTTGTTTGTATCCTTCTCATGAACTTGGGAAACTTGGACTACTGAAACTAGTGGATTCTGTTCCTTTTGGAGTCGCCAAATGTGTAGTTCTTAAAATCTATAATTGTAGCAAGTGCACATCAATCTTACTATGATAAAGATGGATACTTCTTGGTCCCACGAGGTGTGCCAAAACTATTAGTGTAAAATCACAGCACCCCTAAATGACATCTCAAATTTGGTGTTTCAATTTTGGAATTTTGTGTGATCGACATAACATTGAGTTTTCCTAAAAATGTGGGACTTTGCAAAGTGGGAAAACTCTCTAGGTTAAGGCTGGTTCCTATTCCTTTGTTTAGGTGCATGCATGAAAACTTACAAAATGCCTATTCCTAAACCTAATCTAAGTTTTACAAAGGAGGCGGGGATAAAAGGAATATAAGAAATCAAAACTAAGTTGCAAGATGATGCTTTGAAGGAATGATGAACATTAGTTTTCTTGATAGACACAAACCAACAAAATGCATACAAGAATCAAGCACAGATAACAAGATTTGTAATGGAAGACCGGATGAGAGCAATGGAGACAAGAAAGGATCTAAAATCAATCATAAACATGTATTATTGCTCTGCAGATCGATACAATGCATTACAAATGGCCAGAAGGTAGAAAATGTGTTGCAATTTAAATGGAAGGTCTGAACTCCATGAAACCCTTTGCTAGAAAGACAGGGGAGCCTGCAAAAATAGAAGAATGTCCAACCCTTTATAATGAGTCCTAACCCTACTTTTATATATTCTACACATAAGGGAGAAAGAGAGAGAAGTGGGAATAAAATTTTGAAGTTTAACAACTGCTATTAACGCCCCCTACAAAATCTGCCCCCAAATCTATCTTGACTGCATCAATTTCTTGTTCGTCACCTCAAAGGAGGTGGAAACGATGGATCAAATCGAATCCGATCTGGTTGTTGGGGAAAAATATATCCTGTATTGATGGCCCTAAGAATTTTCTCCATTTTTATCCCACCTAACCTCCCCAAACTTAAAGTTTCAGATCTTCATGGCATAGATGAGGCCGAGATCTTTCCAACGGTGCCAGATTTGCTAGATTTTGAGCCCCGAGTCGAAAGATATGCCCCTTTGAAATTTGTATCGGGTCTGTACAAAAAGGTGGGAAAACCAGTTTGAAAATGGGCCCCCTTTTTAAAATGGGACACATGGAGGGTTGGCACATGTCTGAGGGCACCCTCTATATTTTTCTTTTGAAATGGTGTGGGGATGACACATGGTTTCCTCCCACAACTGCTCGATTTCCTCATTTTTTTGTAAGCCCTTTGCTCGGTGGGGTCATATATCTGACCGGGGACACACGGCGGCCTGGCGCTTGCTTTGGAAACCTCCCTTCAATTATGCTCTTGAACTAGCACCATTTGGACACTTGGTACTCTTCGTCGGCCTATCACAATGCATTGACTATTCAACCCGACTCTGTCCCCTTTTTTAGACTTGGATGCATGGAGGCTTCACGCTCACTTAAAAGCCCGATCAATATTTTCCTTTGAAGGAGTGTCGGGTTGACACTTGGAAGCCTCCGTAGGTCTTTGGACTTTTCAACAACCTCCCTCTTACCTTTTCGGACCTTGGACTACGTGGCGAGCTGGCGCTCATTTGAGCCTCCACTTTTGGATTTACCCTTGGGGACACGCCGAGCTAACATGTGGCGGCTTCCACTGACGCTTCTATACTTATCCTTTTTTAGGCCCGCCCTATCCACCATTTGACTTTTAGCTTTGAATTTGCCTCCATTTTGGAGTGCGGGACATGTGGGGTCTGGTGCTTGCTCGAGCCTCCGCTTTTGGATTCAACTTTGGAGATGTGCCACTTGGACACTTGGCAGCATCTGTTGTCTCCTCCATACTTAGTTGATTTTGGACTCATTCATTTTGAGCCCAAATACCTCGAACCTTCATTGTTCTTTCTCTTTGAGCCTCTAGCCTCTTTGACATTGTCTCCTCCTTCCCCAACCCTGCTATTCCATTTCCAAGCCTGCATGTAATCTGTAGAATGGATTTAAGGCACGGATTGCTCGATGCAGATCCATTTTACGAATTTCTCCTACACATGGTCATTTGATCTTTCGTAGGCCCCCGCCACTTCCATTGTAGAGTCTCTATACAACCTGTTTGTAGGATTAGAATGTGATTTTTCTGGTTCTTTCTGTGCGGGTTCGTGGCTAATCCAATATTTTTTGGGGAAAAATATGGATAACAGTAAATTCAGCTATAGTCAAGATGTAAAATCATGTGCAAAAGAAACATGAAAGCTTTGAAGACAAGATACATAGTTTATACACAACTTGTTGATCATGAAGAAGGTTATCAACTTAGAAAGTTGAATAATTTACTCATATCTAGAATATTGATAATTTTGAGGGTATTAACTCATCAAAGTGTTCTTAAGGAAGAGCATATTTCCATGATAGTATCTTGTGTTGTTGAAGATTTGAATGGACCAGTTATGTGCTTGGTGTTTAGCTAGGATCAAATCTTTGAGAAGGTATGTTTTAATTATTGATGTTGATATCTTTATTTATAAAGAATATTGTATGAAGCATCAATAAGTACTCAATATCAAAAGGATTAAGAGCTAAAAAATAACAAAGGTAAGTCATATTATCTAAGATAGAAAAATACATGAAGATACTAAATACATTTTGTGAAGTTTATCTTCTATTGTAGTTATGTTGCGCTTTTGCTATGATTTTTTTGTAGTTCTACTTCTTTTTTAGCATGAGTTATGAACTATGATCAAAGGAGGTTTCATTCATTGGATTTTCTCAAATACCTAGATGGTACATATAATGATCAAAAGTTGGAAGATATGTCAATGCTCTATTATTTGTTGCTTCAAGATGGAAAAGTAAAAAGATGCATGGTTACGAGTCAAAGAATGGTTTCCTAGGTGCGTAAGAGTATCTCAAACATGAGGAGATCACCAAGGTCTATAACAGATATGAAACATCCTTAGGCTTGAAATGATTAAGTGTGGTCTTCAAAATATGAGGTATAACATAGAAAGCTATTCAGTTTGTATGAATTGTTACTTCATGTAATGAAATGTATCTAAGTATATTCATGTGTGATGGAAGTAAATTGAAGAATGTATGAGGTAATTCAATCTCTGTCAAAACAAGTGAAGAATGAAAAATGTGTTTTTATTTTTCAAATAATGACATGATGATTCTTGGCATTTATTTTCCTAGTATTGACTTTCATTGGTGTCATGAAGGGCCTATTTTTCAATATTAAGGTTTATTGAAGGCATGTGGAGATGTTGTGAGATTGGAATGAGAGATATTATGAATAATAGGTTACTGATAGGTTGGTGATCTCTTCTATGAAGATCAACAAGTCCGAAGAGGCCTCTAAAAGTAGGGGAGTTGACGTTGATCCTCAATTAGGTATCTCGGGTGTCAAAAAGGTCTTACAAAGAAAAATTGATGAATGTTCATAATTATTTATGCAAAGGGGGCATATTATATGTTATGAAAGGTAAAATTTGATGAAAACAAGGTAGATATCTCTGAAGAAATGTTTTAGGACTGTGATAAATGAGTTGATCCATATTCATGGCATTCAAACAAGGTATAGGCTTATATATTTGTTTAGACAGGTTATAGAATGATGAAATTGTGATAGGGGGATATTATAGGTTGTTTTACATTCTTAGGTTGATCTCATTGCATGGAGAATTTTTTCAAGTTTTAACTAAAAATATGGTTTAGGAACAATGGTCCTAAAGGAGGTTGTGCTTTAGTTTTGGAGGCAACGTTTTGTGGATTTGATATGCTAAAGACATAGAAGGAAGTGAATGACAGGTATAAAGACAAATTATGGAGGATTTAAGTTCATGGGGAGTTGATTCACATTCATTTATCAGGTCCATGGATCATTTTTATCTTGTAGAAAACAAGAAAAACATAGTTTAGTCTAAGAGGGAGCTAGTAAATCAAGTAAGTCAATTTTGCATTGTTTTTCCATTATGTCTTGTTATTGAGAGTTGTATTTTTCCATGTCTAGTTATAATTTTAGCCTTTATCATAGATTTCAAGGGGGAGAGTAACACTAGAAACATGGAAAAAGATTCATGTAGTTGTTTGGTCTTATTGGTTTCCATCAATATTTCTGAAGGTGGTTACCATCAATGACAAAAGGGGAGATTGTTGGTCATTGTGTCTAAGTGTTGTCATTTATGTCAAATTCATTAATGGAAAATTATGTTGAGGTGTCATATTATTCCCTATGATGTGTTATTCAAGGTCAAACATGATTTATTGCATTACTGAGTAGTGTTTGGGTGAAGTAACATGGTGATCATGTGTTTTATGCATGGTCTAGTGTGCATGGTCATTGTATGAGTCCTCCTAATTTTGTTGAAGGTTTTCATGATGTCATACATGGTCCATATGATGTTTCAATGGCATAAATTTGTCTACATTGAGTCATCATGAACATTTCATGGTTTGTCATGATGTGAAATGGTCATTATAGGCCTATTCCTAGTCCTAAAACATGCATAATGAGTTAGAGGTATGATTTTGAAGTTGTTCAGTATTTTAAAATCATGGTAGGAGTGTTTTAGCATTACATATGACATGTATGAGGAGTTTCAGGTTAGTACTCATAAGTTTGATGAGGTTTACGGGTCCTTGGAAGCAAGAACTATGAGAACAAGGCATGTAAGCATAAGTAAGTCACTGTAGTTGGAGATTTTCATATGTATTTGAGAATGGATGAGACTTAGGTCAGTTATAGGAGGTTTCCATAATGTTTCATGACAAATTTAAGGTCTGGATGATGATTAGTTATGAATATATTGATTTT
Organism: Taxus wallichiana var. yunnanensis; assembly: GCA_018340775.1. Taxonomy (NCBI): domain Eukaryota; kingdom Viridiplantae; phylum Streptophyta; class Pinopsida; order Cupressales; family Taxaceae; genus Taxus; species Taxus wallichiana. The sequence continues at coordinate 75,297,027 of CM031242.1, forward strand.
TTACAAAAATCAGGTTTGCAAAGTGAAGATTTGAGGCAAAAGTTGACTTTCATATGCTCATTGTGGACTGTACTCTTTGTATGGGGATATGAGATATTTGGAATATATTTTTAGGTCATTAATGGATATTTTACAAAAATAATGAAGTGGTTTTATCATCACATTTTTATGAACGATCATTAAGAAGGTAAACATATTTGAAACCCTCCTTAAACCCTAGCTAAGTAGCGACTTGGAAGAAAATTCTTGTAGTGACCCAATTTTGTTTATTTTTGGAAAAAATTATGATTTTATGTTGTATAGGACTCCTCCATCTATCTCTAGGTGTGATTTAGAGTTTTTGATAGTATGTGGGCCCCACTCAAAAATGTTTGTTTTTGGAAAGTTTCAATTTGTGCAAAAGTTTCCCATTGGACATATTAACTAATTTACCATTTATTGAATCATGGGATTTTTACTACATGTCCATGATTATTTCATATCATGTTTGTGCCTCTAAAGTATAAAGTGTTCCCTATTTATGAGGACTAGTTTTTAGGTAGTCTTGGTGCAGTTTTGAGTAGTACTGTGGTAAAAGTGGGTTTTCGAGACGATACAGATGGAACTAATACTTAGTTAAAAATTTTGATGATTATGGTTCCAAGATATTTCCAATGATATATCACATTATGTTTTTGTGATGGTATGAGTAATTTTGGCTTGCTCTATGAAGGTCATATTTCGGGGTGTTTGGTTGAGCATGGTTTTAAGAGGCTTCATGATGTTTGCTGATTTTTTTGAGTTGTTTTATGCTTTATGGAGTCTTATGGGATCTTGGAAAATATTTATAAGCATTTTCCATGTCTTGGTGAAGTTGGTTTTGGTCTTCTCCATTTAACTTTGGCGAGTTGGCTTGTTTTAGTGCATTTGGGCTTCTTGTGTCCCAAATGAGTTTTTTTGGGTTGTTTATGATATGGCCAACCTAAATGGTCATGTTTGTGATTTTATCATTATTTTATTATTATTTTTTCATGGTAATTTCATTAATAATGCCTACCTACATTCTTTGGAGGCAAGAAACAAGTATAAAACCATATTATATGGTTCATTTATGCTAGTTGTTGTTGTGGGAGAAAAGTGCGATCTAGAGGGTAGGTTTGGAGATTGAAGAAGGTATTAGTGAAAATCATGAGGAGAAATTGATATTAAAATATGAAAAATTTATATTAGGTAATGGAGATCTTGGGAAAATAAGAAATCATCTTGAAGAAGGTGGAGATTTTGAGTAAAACGAAGAGAGCTTGTTTTTAGAGGGTTTAAAGGTTGTGTGAGCTAAATTTGGATCACTATCAATTGTGTGAGCATAATTTCATCACTAATCATCCATTTCCATGTGGTTGAGTTTTTCTTGATCACCTTAGGGGTTTTAGTCTCCTTCTTGGATTGTTGCTCCTTATAGGGTTGGTGCTCTACTAAACTAGGGTGGTGCTCTCTGTACGGTTAGTGCTCTACTAAACTAGGGGTTGGTGCTCCTTGTGAAATTTTTGCTTCACTAAATTTATTTTCTTTGATTAATATAAGAAGAGTTTCAGTGGGTATTATTCCCCTTGATGTTTTCCCACTTAAATTTGGTGTTCATGTGTACTACCTTTTATTTATGTTATTTTGAATGGATGTTGCACACCTAATACGTTCATAATTGGTTATGGATATTGAATGGATGATTTGAAAGTTGATTACATGTGATGGCAAATGAAATTAATTTTTTTTAGGAATAATTCACCCCCGCTCTCATTCCATTGCACTTATAACAATAATAAGAGATTGCGATTGATCCAAAAAAAGAGTGAGTGTCATCCTTTAATTATCATTACCTTGTCACAAGAAAGCATTGTAAAGTTTCTTGGGAAGAATCAACTTTGTTAGGCATTTTGTTCCAAAATTTTCCAATCTTGTCAAGCCATTGACATCAATGTTGAAGAAAAATATGCTCTTCAAGTGGACTATGGAAGGAAGGAAAGTTTTGAGGCCATCAAATAGGAAATTACATGGGCCCCAACTCTCATCAATCCTGATTTCACTAAGGATTTCACCTTGTATGCCTTTAGAGGCGCAGACACAATATCCGACATGCTTGTGTAACTCAATGAAGAAGGTCAAGAGAAACCAATTACATTCAACCAAAATCTTAAAGATTATGAGGTAAGGTATTTGTTTGTTGAGAAGCATGCCTTAGCTGTCATAAGAAGCTTGAAGAAATTCATACATTTAGTGTCCAACAATAAGATCCATCTTATGGTTTCACATGCTGGTGTGAAATATTTTCTTTTGAACAAGGATCTTAACGAGAAAAGAGTTGGTTAGATCACCAAAGTGATGGAATATGATTGTTGATATCAAAGTGATTAATCTAGTCAGAGGCAAGGTTTTGTGCAAGTAAATGGTTTCATAACCACAAAATGAAGAAGGAGGTTTATTTTAATGCTCCAACATGATCAAGAAGAACCTGTATATGCTCTACATATCTATTGTTGGACCCGCGACATATTTCTCTTTCTCCAATAGGTAAATTCTCCCAAAGCTTGACCAAGTCCAAGAGAAGGTATTTTAGACTTCAATTTATCCCCTTTGTGCTTATTGATGGCATCCTTTTTAGAAAGGATGTAAATGGAGTACTTTTGAGGTGTGTCAAGGTGGATCAGATTGACAAGGTATTGCATGAGTTCCATGATGCCACGGATGGAGGAAAATTTTCTCTAAGGTCAACAACACTCAAAATCATGAAAGGAGGATATTTTTGGGTGAGTCTTTTTAAGGACTATTGTTATTGGGTAAAAATGCAAGAAATGTGCCTTTTTCATAGGCAAGGAGAGGCTAGCAGCTATTCCACTCCACCCCATCTCTGTAGATCAACCATTCATGCAATGGGGGTTATATTTTATTGGAGTAATCAATCCGCATTCAATTTTGGGTCACAAGTGGATCCTCACATCCACATATTACTTCACCAAATGGACAGAGGCAATTGCTTTGAAGGAAGCAAATGAAGCTAGCATCTTATAATTTTATGAAGGTATTGTGACCAGATTTGGTGTTCCTTCCACAATCATATCTAATAATGCTTTGGCATTCCTTGGCACCAAAATCATTGATTGGGCTGTTAAGAATGGAATATACTTGAGCACATCTTCAAATTACTACCCCCAAGGTAATGGACATGTTAAGTCGACAAACAAGAACCTTTTGAGGTTCATAATAAGGACCTTAGAAGAAAATTAAAGAACACGACGTATAAAATCGAATTCAGCCTTATAGGCGAGATAGGATCACTCCTGAGAGATCAACTGAAAGCTCACCCTACAAGCTGGTTTATGGTAAGGAAAAAAGTTTCCAATATCCCTTGAGTTAGCACCTTAGAGATCATTAACCAACTTGAAATGTCTAAGGTAGAGGCCATGGAAACTAGGTATGTAGAGCTCATGGAGTTGAACGAGTTGAGGATTCAATCCATGCAAACAATAGATTTGAACCAAGCTCAAGTAAATAAGTGTTTTGATAGGAAGACAATGGCTAGAATATTTTAAAAATGAGAACTTGTCCTCAAATGGGACCAAGACAGAGCCAAACCAGGAAGGCGCTCAAAGTTTGATGCCATATGGAGCGACCCCTATGGTATCTGAGGTTATAAGCTGCACAACGCTTTTCAATTGTCAAAAATGGATGGAGAAGAGCTTATGATTCAAATTAATTGGATCTACCTTAAGCATTGATTTTGAAGTGAATGTCCCACCTTATACATATTTGTTTAGTTTCAATCCCTCTAAGTGCTCTTCAATGCATAGTTTTTGGTAGCGTAGTTTCATTTACCTAAGTGCCTTGCACATGTCCACAGTAGTTTCAAATGGATTTTGTATTTATGAGTCTTTTATAGGGGTTTCACTGTTCCACGATTCATCAATGTTGAGTCATGCCCGATTCAGGGAAATTTACAAGATTTTTTTCGGTTTCCAAGTTTTGAGACCCAATTCCATGCCCAATAGATTACTTCAAGGTCACTAATCTTCTATCTAAGAGGAAGATATCCTCATGAGCCACCAATCTATTGTCCAAAATAACCCCCCAGGATATTTTGACAACTCAAAAGTTCATTTTGGACTTAGGAAGAAATTTGTTTGAAAGGCTGCAAAATAATAAATTTTAGTTTTTGTGGGTTGAAGGAACTTGGTGTTTCAAGGATTCTCCTAACCCATGGAACAAGGATGTTTGAGTTTAGGACTTAGGTAGATTCTAATAGAGTCTATGCCTTTGCGGTATGAGAAAATATTGCTACAGACTTGTAGAAATTTGATGATGCACAGAGCTAATCGTAATATCGCGTAACAAGCGATAAAATCCACCAAGTGAAAGCCACACTACACAAAGGAAAGTTTGAAGCACCATACGAAAGGAAATGAAGGATTTCATTTCAGCTAAGTCCGAAAGCCGTGATCACTTCCAAGTGTTCCGCACATTTTCCCAATGTGGTATTTTGCGGATGTTTAAAGTCATGGGATAGAGGAAACAAGTTGAAGGAAGATCCTTCGCGGCTTCAAACGTTGGTGCGAAGGCTAAGTATGAGAAAATTAGAAGTCCCCAATGGTTCATGAGAAAACGTTAGTGCGAAGGCTAAGTACGAGAAAATTAGAAGTCCCCAGGTGGTTCATGAGAAAATGTTTTGTGGATGGTTAGATATTGGTGTCTTGCAAATGTTTTTGCACAAATTTTGTTGAAGAATAGAGTTATTTCTATTTTTTATTCTCTTGAGAAACAGATAAGGGTTAGGGCTAGGAGGAATACCTGTTGAGTGTTGGGAAGGTGTGCACGTACCGTAGAGAGATCAGATCGATTGTGAAGAGCTCCTTTTTGTCTGGGAAGGACTACCTGTAAATAAGAATGCAAGACCACCAGATTTTTGTTAAACAATAAGTGAGGGAACTGCCTTGGGCCCAGGAAATATTAGACTTCCTTTCAAAGGTGGTCAATTCCCTTTTAATACAAATTAATGCAAATGATAATAAAGAAGCTATTGTGAAATCACGATTTAGGTACCTCGTTACTAAAAGCAATAGAGACTAAACTACCAATAATAAAATATCATGTTGTTTGTTTGGTCACTGGTTATTGATACGTTCAGATCAAGTTACAGGGATAGACAAGGCTAGATATGAGATTGTTTGGAGGTAAATAGGTGAAAGGTTGGTTTTTGGTATAAGTCACAGTGACCGATGTCGGTCACTGGATAACCGACCGCGGTTATAAAACTGGTACCGGTAGGGGATAACCGATATCGGTAGGGGTAGTGATTTAGGGGCTTTTAAATGGAGGTTGGTTGTAAGGTGGTTATGGGGTTTAGAAGGTTGGTAGATGGTTGAGGGGAGTAGTAGGGTGATAGAGAAGACTCGAGACCGAGAAAGCTATCTTTGGGGCAATATAGAGATGGATGAATGAAGGTTAGGTGTAGGGTGTTGCTAGGTGGTAGATCCAGGAGTGAGCTTATAATCACTATGAATCAAAAGTTCACAAAGTAGTGTCTAGAAGCATACAAGGTAATAAAAGAGACTACTTACTAGTTTTTGATGCGGATGCAGGTCCAAGGAATGCAGTGGTGAAGGCAAGGCTCAGTTGGGATGATCCGTGATCGGAAGTGAGCTGATGAAACTATCCTCCGACTCTCCCAATGTTTGGATGAGTGTGACCGTGATCTAGTTGCTCAGTTACAGTCTTGGGCTCAATACTCCTCTCTGCAACCTCTTCTCTCTCTTTCTCACTTGTCCCTCTCTTGCAAAATGAATTCGGATCCCTTTGTTTTGGTTGGGGGAGGTCATTTATAGGGAACCGATGGTGGTTACCTAACCGATGCCGGTCGCGTAGGGACCGATGTCAGTTAGGTCAAAGTTGGCTATTTTTAGTAAAATAGCCAACTTTCCCTCCTTTTCTCCCGAGGGGTCAGTTGTGGGCTTGGTCAAGTCATTATTAGGTTTGTTTTGGTGCGGGTGAGGGGTGATGAGTCATGGGTGTGGGTCTGGACCAAGTTATAGGTCTTAATTAGGTTAGTTTAGGGTTAGGGCTAGGTCATGGTGAGGTGGCGAGGTGAGGTGGCAGGGTTGGAGATGTGGATTTATTAATTATAAGGTAATTAATAAATAATTAAGTGTGTAAGGTTTAGGTGGTGAGGTAGGGTTAGGTTGCGAGATGAGATGCGGGGTACAGGGCGTCGTAAGACCCAAATTTGGTGTCTACATTTGCCCCTTATTGTCATGTAGCTTGTCTTGTAAAGATGCACTGACAATAATAAGAAGTGGTTACCCCAGTTAAGGGTATAGGTAATCCCCCTCAAATCTATCATAGATTGAGGCGACGTGAAATCAGGGATAGGGTTGATAAAGGGTGAATGATGATGAGATGATGGTAAGATGGTGGGGTAAGTTCAAGGAAGCAGACACACGTTGAAATGTAGTAGTACGACTAGGGTACACGATTTGAAGAGCAAACAAGCAATTCATAGGCAAAGGTCAATAGTTTATCCAAACAAGGTTGATATAATCCTGGTATCCAAAGCATAGAAAGTAGCTCCAGGGGATATAACGGGTAAGGTACCGGAACATTTAGGCATGTTCGGCAGTACCAAATGGTTGGTTTGGTTGAGATAAATGTCACGGTCTCGGTCTAGGCAAAGCTGGTCGGCTGATCAATTCAAGTATCCTAGTCATGCTAAAACACGAACAGGTGAGCTCGATTGAACAAACAGCTACATGATGGGTGGATAGAATCGTAATGTGCGGGCCTTGGTCAAGGTGCTTAATTGGTGCGGTCTTAGGTCGGGCCGATTGGTTGGGTGCGGTTGTGGGTCGGGCTGATTGGTTGGAGTGCAGTGTGGGTCGAGCCGATTGGTTGGTTGTGACCTTGGGTCGAGCCGATTGGTTGGTGCGCAGCCTTGGGTTGGGGTGATTGGTGAGTTGTGGCCTTAGGTCGGGCCGATGAATTCAAAATAAGGCTATTTAGCAAAGCCGGGGTAGGCGATGTGGTGAAAAATGGAGATTGGTGGATAAGGGACAAAGGTGAGTGTTATCAATATAAATACGTGAAAATATTTATATTTTTAAGGAAAACACAACACATGATAGGTTATGGTAGGGGATGGTCGAGCTAACCTTGGGAGACCCCATGTCTCCTAAGTGTTGCCTACATAGCCCATTGCACAAAGCAAGGAGGGGCCTCAGACCGATGTAGTTCTCCCTTAGGACTAGGGAGAGGTGAATTCAGGAAATTTGGTTGTGGTTAGGAAATTTGTTGGTTGGTAAAAGTTTGATGTTGGTAGGGTAATGTTGTTGGTGTTGGTAAGGTATTGGCGGTGTTGGTGTGGGTATAGGTGAAGCGAGGGTTAGCTTACCCAAGCATAGGAAACCATGTCCTGATTAAGGTCAACACATAATCCTAGATTCGGGTAAAAGAGGCAAAAGTGTCCCATAGTTGGAAAGAGCTAAACAAACCACGTATTATCGTAGGATGAGCTTGAATCCCTAGGTACCTTACATAGGCAAGAAGTTGATAGGTGAAAAGAGTTGTATAATCACAATATATTGGATATACATCACGTCCCTTGAGTTTTGTTGTTTTGAAGAATGGTGAGGTGAGGTGGATGGTATAGCTAGGCGCAGAGAACTTGTTATAAGGTGATTATTCTAACGAAAGAGAACCAAACCTAAATAGAAAAGTCCATGACTCAAAAGTGCTTTTGAATACTACTTTTATTTTTCTGGATATAGACTGATCGATGCGGGAAGTCTATATGGGATATGCATTTTGTTGTTCTTGAGGTCTTCACGAAGCTGATCAATGCGAGAAGCTTCTAATAGAGGCTGACTTTGTATAGATGTCCTTCAAGGGAAAAGTAGCTAGTAGCGAGATCCGGATTTGCACATAGTTGTCCTTGAGGGAGGAGCAAAGTCTAGTTTATAACTTAGAGGTCTAGATGTTCATTTGGCATGAAGCATCTATTTTTACAGAAGTTTGACTCAAGAATATCCAGAATTGTATAATTGAGAACTTGTTATTTTGATACTTTTAAGTCATGGACCATACTAAAAAGGGGAACGATATTTAAGAGGAGGTGATGATCAAACCACGTGAGTTTGATTCTACTTTGAGATGCATGAAACAAGGTGTATGAGGTGGTAAATGAGCTCAAGGGACAAGCGCAAGGTAGATAAGAAGTGATGTAACACTAAATTCAATAGTAGAATGGTCGGAGATGCAAGACATTAAGGGGTTCAGCTCAGGTTTACCATTAAGCAAAGCTAAACGATAAGTACCTGATCCGTAAGTGTGAGTGATAATATAAGGCCCAATCCAATTAGGAGAAAATTTTCCACATTTGCTCTTTTCTAGTTTGGTTACATGTTGATTCTCTTTGAGGACAAGATCACCAATCTTAAAGGTACGCTCATGAATTCACTTATCATAAGCACGCTTGATGCACTTTTGATAAATTTGAAGGTGGTCAAGAGCTATAAGACGACGCTCGTCAAGAAGCTCCAATTGGGCTAACCGCTCTTGGCGGAAGTCATCATTGGTGAGAATATCCTGGAGAGATATTCTAAGGGAAGGGATTTGTATTTCGAGAGGCAAGACAGCCTCGGTACCATACACCAAAGAGAATGGTGTGGCATTAGTGGAAGTATGAATGTTGGTACGATAAGCCCAAAGGGCAAAGGGGATGTGATCATGCCAGTTTTTCCCAGAATCGTTAACGACTTTCATGAGAATTTTGGTTAAGGTTTTGTTAGAAGATTCGGCTTGACCATTTGCTTGTGGATAGTAGGGTGACGAGAAGCTAAGTTTGATACCAAAGTTGTCACAAAGGGCTCGTAATAGCTTATTTTTGAAAGATTTGCCATTATCGGTTATCAGGCAATGAGGAACACCAAAACGACAGATAATGTGATGATTGATGAACTCAACGATTTTCTTTTTTGGTTGAAATGAGTGGAACGGAATCCACCCATTTAGTGTAATATTCAGTTGCCGTGATGATCCAACGGTGATGTTGTGAAGAAGGCGGGTGAATCTCACCAATAAGGTCTAAACCCCATTGTGAGAAAGGCCAAAGATCTCGTGCGACCTGTAGCGGGTGGCTGGGAGTATGTTGAAGGTTGGCATGTTGTTGACACATAACACAATGCTTAACATATTTGTAAGCAGTCTTTATTAAGAGTAGGCCAATAATATCCTAGGCGAAGGATCCACTTGGCCACGACAAGGCCACTAAAGTGCCCACCACAAATTCCGTCATGGACTTGTTGGATGGTATGGGTGACTTCGGCGCCGGTTAGACATCGAAGGAGGATACCATCGAAGCCACGTTTATAGAGGATTCCCCCTATGACGAAATAACGAGAAACACTTTTAAGAAAAGTGTGTTTGCCATTACTAGTAAGGTCAGGTGGGAGAACAGAGGTTGTAAGGTAGTCGTGAAATTGGTGATACGGGTATCTTTGCGAATCACAAATACATTATTTACCTTACAAACATCCGGACTAAGTAAGATGGAGCAAAGAGTTGTTAGACCAAGACAAATATGTCGAGTCAATTGGTGAGGTAGGAATTTGTGAAGCCAAGAAAGCCATAGTATCCGAAAAAAATTTAGTTGAGCGTGGAACGGTTTGGATAGAATAATGAGTAAATAAGGTCAAAAGTGAATCCACGTAACGTTTGTACTTTTGAAGTTCCTCATTTTTACATTGGTAGATGCCAGTAACTTGATTTACTACCAATTGAGAGTCACCGAAAATGTTAATAGACTTCACACCTAAGTGTAATGCAACATGGAGACCCAAAACAAGGGCCTCGTATTCTTCTATTGTTAGTGTAGGGAAATCGAGCCTGAATGAAAGAGGCATAGGTTCACCATCAAGAGGAATGAGAACAATGCCCGCCCCTCCGCCGCGCTGACATTTAGATCCATCGAAGAAGAGGGTCATCGGATAAGATGCATCACTGAGTGAAAGGGTTACGATGAGTTCATCAGGGAAAGTAAAATTGGTAAATTGTTCCCCAGGTAAAGGGGCTTCCGCGAGTTGATCCGCGATAGTTTGTCCTTTGATTGATTTTTGGTGTACAAACTCAAGGTCGAGGTCAGCGAGGAGCATAAGCCATCAGGCGATGCGTTGGTTTAGATGAGGTTTGGCGTACATATAATGTATGGGATCAGCATTGGTGATGACAAAAGTTTTGTGATTCAGGAGGTAATGTCGAAGTTTGGTGGCCACGAATGATAGGGCTAGGCATAAATTTTCTACGTGTGTATACCTAGTCTCGTAATCCACAAGAGTACGGATTATGTAACAAATCTGTTTGCTCTTGATTCTCGAAGTCACTGCGAGAATGGCTCCTACAAGCATGGTCGATGGCGTAAAGGTAAAGGTAGAAAGGGCGATCGTCCTAAGGTGGGATAAGCACAGGTGGCTGCAAGAGATAAGCTTTAAGAGCCTTAAAGGCTTGGTGGAACTCCTCACTCCATTGAAAGACAATGTCCTTTTTAAGGAGATGATGGAAAGGTTGACATCGATCTGAGAGTTGTGAGATGAAACGCCGGATAGATTGGAGTTTTCCCTGCAAACTACGCAATTGTTTTAGGTTAGTGGGTGGGGGCATTTCTAAGATAGCTTTGACTTTAGCTGGGTCGACCTCAATGCCACGCAAAGAGATGATAAAGCCAAGGAGTTTTCCGAAAGGATGCCAAAGACACATTTCTTTGGTTGAAGACGAACATAGTATTGTAATAGGCGATCGAAAATAATGGTTAAAACATCGAGATGTTCACTGCGATGTTTGGATTTTCCAAGAATATCATCGACATAATCCTCGAGGATAGTGTGCATAATGTCATGAAAAATATAATTCATAGCCCGCTGATAGGTCGCACCAGCATTCTTAAGGCCAAATGGCATGACACGATAGCAGAAGGTCCCCTAGGGGTAATGAAGGTGGTTTTATGTTGATTGGTCGGGGCTACTAAAATTTGATTGTATCCCAAGAAACCATCCATAAGAGAAAGCATCTCATGGCCCGTAGTGAGATCAACAAGTTGATCAATGCTAGGTAGGGGGAAGTCATCGTTTGGGCAAGCGAGGTTAAGGTCCCGAGAAATCCGTACATATCCAAAGTCACCCGTCGCTTTAGTAGCAGGTACGACATTAGAAATCCATTGAGGATAGTCAATAGGTAAAATGAAAGAAACAGAAAGGATTCGTTGAAGCTCTTAATTAACCAAGAGGGCAATGCATGGATGCATTTTTCTCGGTTTGTTTAATCGGTTTGGAGTTTGGTTTTGAGTGATGTTATGGACGGTAATGTCGTGGATCGATTCTGGCATGTTGGCATAGGACCAAGCAAAAGCTTGATTGCGGGCATGGAGGAAGGTAGTGAAGGCGGCTTGTTCTGATGCATCAAGAGATTGTCCGATCTTTATAATGTGAGGATCATCCTCCATGTGGATGTTGATCTCTATAGTCGACTCATTCAACATGGTTTGGGTTTCAGATGGTAAGGCGCGTTGAATATAAGAGTCATCTGCACCAAGGTAGGTGAGGATGGAGTCGTCATCCTAGCACTCCACAACATTAATCAAAGGTGAGTCTTCTTTGATCATGTCTGGATACAAAAGGGGGAGAGAAGATGGGTCTTCACCATCGTGTTGATAAGTGAGAGGACCTAGGAAGATAGCATTCACGAAAAAAAAAAAAAAATTTAGGAGGGATAGATTCGGGTCTATCGACTCCGTGGGTGAAGATGGCAAAATGGGCGTTGATGGTTCGGAAGGGGTGACTTCGTCATCTTCCTGGATACAATTGACATGAGGTTTCTTCGGTGTAGGTGGTTCAGAAAATCCAAGACCACTACGATCTTTGTGTTTGCGTGTAGTCATGGGAATGATCGTATGTCGGCCTTGTTCATAAAGACTGAAACCAAAACCTTTCCAAGCACAATGAGTCAGGAAGGTGAGGGCGAAACGACGGTTGGTTAGATATTGAAAATCAGATTGGAAGGGAACCACACCAAGGGGAGGTTCAGGGGTGACAGAGGATGCGTTGACACCCCCATACGTTAGGTTGGTGTGGAAATTAGGTGGTCCGTAGGAGATCACCTCCCCCACACGACAGTCGTAGGTAGGATGCGCATGTAATTGCTTCATACTCTTGTGGGGTATGGAAGGTGATAACGTTGTATAGGTGGTACTCCCCTAGCGTAAGGCATTGAAAAACACCTACTAAGGGATCCGAGGTTGGGATGTTGTCTGCGGGGAAGGAAGAGGTATTCACATTGGTGGTTTCATTGGTCGAAGGTGTGGGTGTGGCTAAGGTGGATGGTTGAGGCGTGGTTGAAGTAGATGGTTGGGTCGGATCAATGGGTGCCTTGACTGGTACAAGCACATCATTAGGGCGGTATAACATATTGTAGGTTTTGAAGGGGGAAACATCAGTTGTGACGGTGTATGACTTCCCCTCATACTCGAATTTTATGCATCTATGTAAGGTGGAGGGAACGCATCCCATAGCCCGGATCCAAGGGTGGCCTAACAACATGTTGTATTGGAACTCTCCCTCAAGGACATAGAAGAGTTCGGGCAAGGTACATGGCCCTACACAAATGTTAAGGATCACGGTGCCTAGGGTAGAAGTAATAGCATCATTGAATGAATGCAACATGGTGGGGTTGGCACACATGCAGCTAGGAGGGATATTCATCTGGAAGGCTTTGGAAGAGACGATGTTTAGGCTAGCACCCCCGTCGATCATAACATGACGTACCTGAGATGTCCCGGACATAAGCCGAGATGAAAAGAGCGGGTCAAGATCTTCTGCACCAAAGACGACAATTTCTTCTTCGAAAAACTGACAACAGTGGCTTGTTGTACAGGGACAGAGGTGGTTGTGGAGGTAGGTTGTTTGGTGAGAGAAGTGACGTGGTTGGGTGTTAAGATGGAGGCGACGGGCAGGGTTTTGTTAGGTAGGACCTCTATCCCTTGGAGGATCTCAATTAGAGCTTGCCGATGAGATTCAGATGTTTGAATGAGATCATAGAGTGTCATTTTTACAGGAGATTGGTGAAGTTGTTTGATCATGGTGCGATGGGCAACTCCATCAGAGACTGGATAGGCAGGTCCACGAATAACCACTTTAGGTGGTGGTGCGATCGGGATGGCAGAAGGAGAAAGAGAGGCCACAGGTGTGCTCTCTTTAGCTTTTCCATTGTTTTTCTGACCTCGAGTAGCAATGCTAATCATGTTGATCTCGTGAATACGAGATGAGGAAGATGGCAGGGATAAGTCATTGTTCTCGAGAGGCGGGGTTGCAATGATGATAGATTTTGGCGAGGCGGGGACAGGTGGTATAGGAGAAGGGATCGAAGCTAAGGGCTTTTCCCTCCGTAAGTTGTCTTTCTTAGATTTTCTATCCGAGATAGGCAACTGGCAAAAGATGGCTTTCAAAGCTTTGCATCCTTCTACATTGTGTCCTGGTGTGCGGTGGTAGGCACATGATTTTAGATTCATCATAACCTATAGGTCGAGGTTTAGATGGATCATAGGGTCTAAGTGGGGGTAGGGAAATGGTCGCATCCCCTACCAACATAGCAAGGATCTTGGCGTAAGATCCTTTGAGCGGGTCAAATTCAGATGAAGATGAGGCTATTGATTGAGTGGGTGAGATTATTGATTGTTTTGGTAATGGTTGGGTACAAGTGGTTCGTATAGGTGGTGGTTTAGGTAAGGGATTTTGATGATTGGGTTTAACTAGGTGTGGCTTCTTCTGCATAGAAGTCATGTTTAGCTGGTTAGATGATGAGGCCACAGATGACGTGGTGGCAGGAAACAACCACGGGGAAAGAGGAGCGACAACAAACAAGTCCTTCGATGATCAAGTTTGCTTAGGGTTGGTAGGTAGGCAGGATACTTGGGGCGACGGTGTTGAGACGCTGTGGATTTTTGTATGGGTGTAGAAGGTGCAGGTCGTGTTAAAGAAGACGTGGGAGGCATGGTGTATTGAGGCAAGGTGGAGGGGTGAGGCCCCAATATAGAAGGTAGGTGTGACGGCGAGGGTTGAAACCATGCCTTGTACTGGTGTGATTGGGGGTGAGGGTTTTAGTTGTGGCGGAGGCATAGATTGGACTCGAGGAGATTGGGTCTGTCTCCTAGGTGGATTGACGGCTTTATTTTTGGATAAATCTAACTGTTTAGGTGGGTGCGTCAGGCTGGGTATTGGTGAAGTCCCAAGCATAGGGGAAGGTTTGGTTAGGTTGATAGAGGTGGATGAGGTATTCGGTAGAGATGAGGGGGGTGAAGGTGAGGACATAGGCATTTTGAGCTTTTGTAAAAACTTCGGGCATATGGTAGAGGTGTCTGGATTAGTCATCTACATTTGAGTAGAGCATGGTGTACTCAAACGTTCCCATAAGACTCATCTATCTTCTGGGGGATGACAATCTTCACGTGTGGATGGGAATTTTGGTATGGAAGAGAAGTGGGCTGTGATTCCGGTCCACTGTGGGTGTGATACAGGGGGCGAATGAGGCATTGTATCAATGGGTGTTAAGAGGTCAACCGGTCACTGGAAAGATTTAGGCGATGAAGAACTGATAGGGAGGAGGGCATGTTCTAGAGGATCCGTCATGGTTAAGGAGTTTGGTGATGTAGGCTCGAGGGGTTTCTCCTCTAAGGATGACAGAAAAAGTGGCGATCCTTCTTCTTTTGCAGCAAGAGTGGTGGAAGGAGATGTTTGGGAAATAGATAGGTTGGATAACATCCGCTCACAGTCTTGCAGGGATGTGGTGTAAGAAGGCTCTTCTGTGAGAAGAGAACTCTAGGCGGTTGATTCCTTTATGGGTAAAGGAATAGCGGGGCTGTCCTCTTGTCCTGATGAAGGAGAAGGGGCGAGGACCCCTGCATTGGTGAAGAGGCTTGATTCAGAATTTCCTCGATGGAAGCCCTTGGTTGGGAGTTGAAAACCGCATGGATCTCATGCACACTCTTCTCCTCAGCTGAGGTTTCTTGGTTTTTGTTACTATTAGATGAATGGTTTGGAAATGGTTTGTTGAAGATTTTTAAATTTTGATTAGTAGGGGCATTAGGATTATCGAGGGTTATATCCCCTGCATCAACCATTTCCTGCACTATGTTTTTCAACATCTTGCAGTTTTCGTGGCTGTGTCCCTTCACACGATGGAAGTTACAGAAGTCATTTTCTTTATACCAAGAAGGTATAGCGTAGGCGGAATCAAACCCGGAGTGAGGTTTAATAGGAGGCAAGGTGAGAGCTCCTGCTTTAAGCAATTTGTCCAAGATCACATCATAAGTTTCTCCCAAGGGAGTGTACTTGATGGACTCGGCTTTATACTTATAGGTGGATTTCGGCTAGGTATTAGACGGTGCTTGAGATTTGACCGTCACCACGTGTACGACTCCTTTTGATTTGAAGCAGCCGATGCGTGAGAGTTGGTGGTGTTGGGTTTGTTGGTGGAGTCTTGGGTTCGGAAATTTGAGTTTTTGTTGCGCAACTTCAATTTCTCCTCCTCTAAGGCTCGAATCTCTAGTTTCGAGCCATAGTAAAGGCCTCATCAAAGGTGCGGAAAGTTTGAATTTGGAGGGTGGGAGAAATGTGTTTAGCGCAGGCCCGCGTAAAGAGTTTGATGAGCTCGGCCTGAGGTAAGGCATAAGTAAGTTGGTTGATGAGGCCCCGCCATCGTCCAACGAAATCTACGATAGGCTCGTCTTCAGATTGTCAGATGGCATAGAGGTCGGTAATGGATACTTTTTGGCAATATTGATGGAGAAGTGATCCAAGAAAGATTGGGCTAACTGGTTAAAGGAGAAGATTGAGTGCTGGGCTAAAGCACTGTACCACTCCAAGGTAGGTCCTGATAAGGACATGGGGAAGGTACAAAGTAGTAAGGCATCGTCATGAGAAATCAGATAGCAGGCATGTCTAAATGATCGCAAGTGTTGTTGAGGGTCCTCCTTACTACTAAAGCGAGTAAATTTCGGTAATTTCCATTGAGGAGGATATGTATGAAGGGGGAGAAGGATGAATAGGCTCCCAACAAACTTACTCGTATGTCAGTAAGTGTTACGGCTTCCTCAAACGAAGCCTCAAGATTTTGCATCTTATCCATCATCTATTTGATTAAATCATGGTGGTCGATGATGATGTCGGCTTGTCGTCGTAAACAAAGGAGGATTGGGCCAAGAGCCGCTACTAGACAATGGTGGGGTTGAATGTTGATAAGGTAACGGTGATGAATTTGTTGGGGCAGCCGAATAAGGGTGTCCTATATAAGATGTTGAGGCCACCGGATGAGTCTGCGGAAATGAAAAGGTGGGCGGAGCCTGAGAGGGAAAGCTCATGTGGATAGATGGTAGAGAGCGAGTTATGAAAGAGGCAATCTGTGGGAGAGATGAGGTAGGGCAAAGTGGACGGTAGTGATATGTGGGGCCCCAGATTAACCAAAGGAAGGCCAATTGGTGCAGTATGAACCACCAAAGCCACTGAGCTGGGAGACAAGGCTAAGGATGAAGACGGTGAGGCGGAGTTATTAGGTGGGGAAGGGGCTAAGTGAGCAGCTATACTAATAGGCATACCAAAGAGGAGCTGACCGTCGGGTGTACGGTCAGGGGTATGAGACAAATAATACTATACGGCGCTAGGATTAGCATCCAAAAATTTGGCAAAGTCCGGATCTCCTACAGGATCTTGGGAAAAGCACTGGTGTCCGTAGGATTCCCCATAGGATGCAAAGGGGGTGACTCAGGCAAAGACACGGAACAAGCATGTGAAACCATGGTTGCGGCTTGTTAGGGTGATAACAACCATGGACAAGAGGATATAATAGAAAATTAGTCAATCAGAATGAAACAACAACAAAATGTTGGAATTGGTAGGTTGTTGGTTTGTTAGGAATTGTGAAACACAGTAACCGATATCGGTCTGGTAACCAATGTCTCGACGAGACGGTGGCGGCGTCGGTCAGGTAACCGATGTTGGTAGAAGAGGACCGGTGTCGGTCACTGTGAAGGAAAAGAGAGAATGTAAGAGGCTGCTGGTTTGGGGATAACAAGGCTTAGTATACCCACCAAACTGTCTGAAGTGATCACTGAGACAGGGTATAACAGAGAAACAGAACTGAAAGAAAAAAAAAAGCAAGATACACAAGCAAATCAAGAGACTAACCCTAGGATTAGTTTTAATCACTTTGGGCTTATGCCTTAGATGCAAGATGATGTCAATCCTAAACAAAAGACCTAAGGGAGATGTCAAGTTTGTTTTGGCTTGTAAGGCTACCTCAATCAGGTGGAGGAATACTGCGGGAAGGGGGGATGTTTGAGATGTTGTGTAGATTATGATGTGATTTGGTATGTGTTGTGCAGTGAGAGTAAGATTAATTTCTCATCAATACCGTGGATATCACCCCCACGTGTACGACCTGTTACTTAATCTACGTTCACTAGAATTAAAAACAAAGCAAGCAAGAATGTGATGCACGTGTTTTAAACCCAAATCGAAAATGATATTCGATGAAGCAAAGAAAGAGAAGAGGTTAAGAAGATGACTTTCACTAATGCAAAGATGCGAAAGAAAGACAAGTTCTTTTACCAAAATGACAAAATATTTTGTGAATATTTAGAAGAAAGAAACAAAGCAAGTGTGCTCCCTATATGAAAACAAGCAAGAAAGAAAGAAACCCGAGAAGGGTCCCACCGAGCATGCCAAAATGTTTCGCACAGAATTTTGTTTCAGAATAGAGTTATTTCTATTTTTTTATTCTCTTGAGAAACAGATAAGGGTTAGGGCTAGGAGGAATACCTGTTGAGTGTTGGGAAGGTGTGTGTGTACCGTAGAGAGATCAGACCGATTGTGAAGAGCTCATTTTTGTTTGGGAAGGACTACCTGTAAATAAGAATGCAAGACCACCAGATTTTTGTTAAACAATAAGTGAGGGAACTGCCTTGGGCCCAGGAAATATTAGACTTCCTTTCGAAGGTGGTCAGTTCCCTTTTAATACAAATTAATGCAAATGATAATAAAGAAGCTATTGCGAAATCACAATTTAGGTACCTCATTACTAAAAGCAATAGAGACTAAACTACCAATAATAAAATGTCATGTTGTTTGTTTGGTCACTAGTTATTGATACGTTCAGATCAAGTTATAGGGATAGACAAGGCTGGATATGAGATTGTTTGGAGGTAAATAGGTGAAAGGTTGGTTTTTGGTATAAGTCACAGTGATCGATGCTTGGCCACCGGATAACCTGATCGCATGATTATAAAACAAGTACGGTAGTAGGGGATAACCGATATTGGTAGGGGTAGTGATTTAGGGGCTTTTAAATGGAGGTTGGTTGTAAGGTGGTTATGGGGTTTAGAAGGTTGGTAGATGGTTGAGGGGAGTAGTAGGGTGATAGAGAAGACTCAGAGAGTGAGAAAGTTGTCTTTGGGGCAATATAGAGATGGATGAATGAAGGTTAGGTGCAGGGTGCTGCTAGGTGGTAGATCCAGGAGTGAGCTTATAATCACTATGAATCAAAAGTTCACAAAGTAGTGTCTAGAAGCATACAAGGTAATAAAAGAGACTACTTACTAGTTTCTGATGCGGATGCAGGTCCAAGGAATGTAGTGGCGAAGGCAAGGCTCAGTTGGGATGATCCGGCAATCGGAAGTGAGCTGATGAAACTATCCTCCGACTCTCCCAATGTTTGGATGAGTGTGACCGTGATCTAGTTGCTCAGTTATAGTCTTGGGCTCAATACTCCTCTCTGCAACCTCTTCTCTCTCTCTCACTTGTCCCTCTCTTGCAAAATGAATTCGGATCCCTTTGTTTTGGTTGGGGGAGGTCATTTACAGGGAACCGATGGCGGTTACCTAACCGATGCCGGTCACGTAGGGACCGATGTCGGTTAGGTCAAAGTTGGCTATTTTTAGTAAAATAGCCAACTTTCCCTCCTTTTCTCCCGAGGGGTCAGTTGTGGGCTTGGTCAAGTCATTATTAGGTTCGTTTTGGTGCGGGTGAGGGGTGATGAGTCATGGGTGTGGGTTTGGACCAAGTTATAGGTCTTAATTAGGTTAGTTTAGGGTTAGGGCTAGGTCATGGTGAGGTGGCGAGGTGAGGTGGCAGGGTTGGAGATGTGGATTTATTAATTATAAGGTAATTAATAAATAATTAAGTGTGTAAGGTTTAGGTGGTGAGGTAGGGTTAGGTTGCGAGACGAGATGCGGGGCACAAGGCCCTAAGACCCAAATTTGGTGTCTACATGCGAATTTCTAAATCCGCAGGGACATTCAAATTCAAGAAGCCACAAGATGTTGAAGGAGTGCGGAGCATTCAAAGAATCTCCAAATGGTCAAGCAAGAAGGAATTTTCTTGCGTGTGACAAATAAATTATATCCAGAAAGTCATTGAACAAGGCGAAATATTATTGATCATATCTTCTAGTGTGTTGTTCCAAATTACATAAGATTTGTTGCAATTTCTTCATCTCTTGAGCCTTCGTGGTCAAATATAGAATTGCGGGATCGGAGGAAGTTTTGGGGAAAATCACGAGATCTCAAATGGAACAAAGGAAATACGCAATTACTCGCTTCAAGCACCTAAGCACCCCACCTACCCGAGTAAAAGCTCAAATTACACCCATTCCTTGCCTATAAAACCCGATGGCGTGTTGTAGAAGGAAGGGTGGTCTATTAGGGAGATTAATGGGGATAGGATCCATGAGTAGCAGTTTGTCTCCATTCACGACATGTCCACATTCGAGTTCCCCTCCATCTCTCTCTCTCTCCCATTCTCATATTGTATAAATATAAGTTCTTACACACGTTTTACATGTTCCTTTCTACCGAATGGCATGCTCTGCCTTGAAGTAATGCATTTTCTTACCTCCTGACCTCTACAACTTCACATTTTACTTGAGACATCTAGCATCTGCTTTGTAAACGTGATGGTCACTTACTGAATGTAATACATCTATGGTTATTTTCTCTTCAACGTCCTCTATTTGTTGTGGATGTTTACCCTCTTGTTTTTCATTGAGTTTTGTCCATTCATGTCCTTCAAAACTTTGTGTTTCCATTAAAATATCTGCATATGCAGTTGTTCTGTGTCTTTATGGTCATACTTGAACCATTTCTTAGTGTTGGTGCATTACCATTCTTTCATTTTGCAATTTTTCATTTTCTCTCAACCATAGATCCTGTATGTTTTAGTTTTAGATTTAGATTTAGTTGCGGTTTGAATAGTTTAGGTTAGTGTGTATTGAATTAGGAGAGAAGGAACCAATGTTTTCTAGAGGTTTGTTGCAAGTAGTGAAGTCCCACACTTTGAAGACAATCACATGTTCACCAAAAGTGTTGATGTTCATTCATGACCATTTAGAGGGTGCAACTTTTGTTTGTTAACAATTAACCTTTACGTTGTAAACATACTATTGTAAGATGCTTCTAGGCAAACCACACTCTATATACTTCAAAGTTGTCAAGATGTGATGTAAGATTTTCTATTGTTTAAGTATGACCTTTATTTTGTTCCTTACTACCTTCACCTTTTCCCACTCCTTGCTTCTCTCCTCTAACTACAAAAGGTTAAATTTTCGTCTAGGTAATAGTGTGATCCTCTTAACATGCCTTTATTTCTTAGAACTATTGTTTTATTTTTAAATTTCACCTTTGTGATTTGAATATGTATCTCTCTTCCTCCTCGTAATTTTACCAAGTCTACGTGTTTGATTTTATTTTTCTATTATAAAAGAAAGTTAGTTTTACTTAATCTAATGCATACTCCAAACCCTTGCTAATTTCATGGCATTTTTAAAATGGGAAAATTGGTAGCAATGATGAGAAAGCAGTTAGTGAGGGGAGGACATCCATAATGGTACAAACCCCATTATCCTTTAGAAGTGAGCAATACCATCATTCCTTTGGTCCCACCACCAACTTTAAAGAAACTGTTCCAACATGGCACGTCACATCACCAGCTGTGGCCACTCGAACTCGAACGCCATTGGATTCTAATTTTCCTACTCACCTAATATGCTTTTCCACTCTTATAAATACGTTACTTACCTACCTACCTCGTCACATGCAGGATCGGTTTGCTGCTTCATTTTCCAAAACCCCTCCGGTCCCACACACAGACATCATTATTGTGAAGGTACATATGTTTCTTCAAAAACTAATATTCCTACGAGCTTGAAAGATTTCAAATTGGTTTCTGGATAAATTGTGGGGCGTTTAGAATCACCATCCAGATGAAATCCTCACATAAGATTTTTATTTACTTTTGAATCGGCAGATTGTTGAATGCAAACAAATACAATGTTTTTCTTTTATGCTTTGGAGAGGGTGTAATCCATTATTGTTAGGTAGGCTCCAAGGGACCTACCGCACATTTGTTCAACGATTCCTGTGTTGGATTTTGTATTCCACATCGATCGACTCAAACAAAATTTGGAGAAATGACTGCTTTGTTTTGTATTACTAAATATTCCGTGACATTGTCGACCCATTGAAACTCGTCTCCAACAAAATTTGAAATCTCAAGGACAAAACAGCAAAAAGCAAAAATCAAATGTCCGAGAAAATAAATCAATTTTAAGAAAAAGGGCGAAAATGTAAGGACAAGTTTAGAAGATATGATCTAGTGAAAACTAGGTAACGAGACTTGCTGCTGTGCCAGAGCAGGCAAGTGGGTATTGCACCAGCATCACTGCACAGTGCAGTCCAAAGCTAATGGAAAAATTTGTTAAAAGAGGCAAATTGGGAGTGTAAAAGGACAAGTGAAAATAGCATGAAAAATGAGATGGAATAAACAAAGTGTAATGATCCTTGAAGAGTTTAGAAGAAGATGATGATGAAGAGATCATGGCTAGATAGGTTCGCAGGAAAATAACTCTCCTAAGTCCATTGGAAATTGACAACTGAAGAGAGGCTCTGTGCAGGAGAGGTACAAATGATATCCCATCCAAACAATAAAAAGCATAGAAAAGAATGAAAATGCTTTTACCTCGCTCTATGGTGACATATCATCATCAGACTAATGCTACCCATTACTGCAATTCATTTTAGTGTCATGACATTTCCTTCTCTCTCACTATGCATGATCAACTATTTACATCCGTGTAAACCATAAAGCAGGGTAAAATTGTATGTAAAATAAGCATCATGAATTATCTATCAATCTCGACTATGCATCTTGGGTTAAAAAAATGATGTATTGAGAAACAGGATACACCTTGCTCTACAGAGCATGCCTGGAGATGTTCCAGGAGAAACGAAAAACATAATTCACAAAGTCAACTACATATAGAAAGACTTTTACAATGGGAAGGCTTTAATTACACGGTGAACAAGAAAGAGAAAAGCACTACTCTGCATTTTACTTTGTAGCTGACACCAAGAACTGGGGCTGCACCCATAAGATCATACATCTTCTTAACTGACATGCTGCAATAACAGCTATTGGAGAAAACT
Organism: Taxus wallichiana var. yunnanensis; assembly: GCA_018340775.1. NCBI lineage: Eukaryota > Viridiplantae > Streptophyta > Pinopsida > Cupressales > Taxaceae > Taxus > Taxus wallichiana. The sequence continues at coordinate 75,319,558 of CM031242.1, forward strand.
ACAAATTGAAGCAGGCCAAAATAAGAAGTTTGTTCTGAAGGCAACAGAACTAACACCAAATCACATAACAGCTCCTGTCATTAAAGACTGAGCTGCTTACAACATACTATCGGATCGAGCAGGCAGTCTCCTGAAAAAATTGAGAGGAACAGAGGGGAGTTTGGGCCGAAATCTTGGATGCCGCAGAATATAGATACCAAAAAGTACTGCAACCACTTGAAAGGGCGTGGCATACAGAACTATAGCGGCGATTAAACAAAAAGGACAAATATGGTGGTAGCTCGGGGATCCCTCCAACTTAAGAGAGCTTGAAACCTTTCTCCTTGAGTAGCCATGTCTCCCACCACAGTCTGTAGCCTCCCGGCGACACTCCTCAATCTATCATATCTCATCCTCACAATATCAGAGCTTTTGAAGTAGGAAATGTATCAAATTCTTCATCAAGTTCATCAGGTGCACAGCTTCTGCATGAGAAAGGCGTGTGTCCATGTGGGGTGGATGTCTGGGACGAAAGCGGAAATGCCATATGCCAATCAAGAACATGTATAGAAAGACAGTAGGAAGTATCAACTCTGGATACCAGACTAGAATGAGATACAGAATATGCACTAGGACAGTAGTGACAGGATTCTTCCACATGCATATATCTCTAAACCAGCTCCCTACTGCTATCAAGCCAGACAACACAGTCATTATGCGGAAAAAGTTAGCTTTACTGCGGCGCATGCTCCAAATGTGAGAACCCACGTCGAGCATATACTCCACAACTTCTTTCCTCAGGGGAGGTTCAGCCCGGCTAAGCCTCATTGCTACTATTTGCATGGCATGGTGCCTGAGGGTCTCAAGCTGATTAACCGATAGAGGATGCAAGTAGTGCATCTTGGGTAGCAAAGGTTGTGTATATATGTGCATCATGTTAATCAAAGAAGAACATGAGAAACGAACAGCCAGCTGGAGCTCACCCATCTTTTTGACTCCTGAAGGGTGCAGCACCAACAGAGGATACGCATGGGTGTATACACGATCCGTCTCAAGAGTGGACAAGCGTATGCGTACCTTACCAATCCTTGCATCCTTAGCTGCTGATGCCTTGTCACCAGCCCCTCCATGAAGGTGGCAATTATCAAAAACTCCCACAGTGATAACCGTGCAAGGGTCAAAAACTTCCCAGGTATATTGTTCGTTCCACTTTGGATTTAAGCTATCAATCACTGTCCTTGTCCTGACCCACTTGGACCCATATTTTGCAACACAGTAGGTATCAGTTGTCCCTCTACCATCTTTGGTCTTCATCGGAAGCAAGTTATGAGCACTCAGGATCCCAACCTCCAACACACCAATTGAGGGTTTCCATAGCGGCTTGGCAGTTGGCCTCAGATCACTACTGTAATGAGTAGATTCGTCAAGGACATGATAACCCCCATCCAAACACACTCTTAAATGAATCCTGCTGGCAAACTTAACTTCTCTCTTCTTCTCCCCTTCAGGTGCACTAGGTTTTTCAAGGTTATACCACCTAGAAGTAACAGGCTTATGATCCAGACGCCTCGCCACCATAGACACAGGAATTGTCGCCTTCCCAATATCTCATCCTTATTGGGACCCAACCGACCTTCTACCGTGAGAATTAAAGGATCCTCAAAAGGATCTGCTGCCACAAACACTAAATCCTCATTCCAGAGGGGGCTTAGAGTCCTACTCTGCACAGGTTTGGTCTTTAATATTTGATTCCCAAGCTGCACCTTAACCTGAAGATCAGGAAACCTGCTCCTGTCACTAGGCATCAAATCCTGAGCTTCTATCACATTCACCCTTACATACCACAATTTGGGTGAAAGATAAACCTTGGATCGAGTATTTGTCAATCCCTCCAAGTTCACTGCAGCAGCATCCGAATGCCATGCTTCAGAGAATGCCTCATCTGCCTGTGTGCCCATCCATACTGCCAACATCAACTCACCTTTAACCTTCCGCTCTCCCTTCTTGTCCTCCAACTTATACCACTGCGGTGCCAGGGGACTATCAGGAGGAACTCTCATAGGCACTTCATGCAGATCAAACTCCACCCTCCCTATAAAATCATCCTTGACAAAATCCTTGTCCTTCACCACAACCTCCAAGAAGGAACTCTGGATCCGTTCCTTGGAGAAGGCAAACACCTGATTCCATTCTGGATTCAACTTCTTTTCAAAATGCCTGGTAGTCCCCTTGTAATTCCCCACCTTCACCTCAACATAAGGGTCACAACTCCCAGTAATGTCCTTGGCAGGGAGATCATGAGCCTTGACAACCCGAAGATACAGGTACTGCATGTGCTCCACCAGATCATATGTGCTGGCAGCCCTGTCCCTCCTTAGAAATCCTCCTCCACCACCACTTCGCCCACTACCAACCCCCAATTGAGGACTAGTCTCCTTTAATGCATAATCCACAGGCTGATTGTGAGTCATGTGCATAATCACAGGCCTCACAACCTCCACTTTCTTCTCCTCCCCTGACTTTCCCTGCTTCTGCTGGTGCTGGACAGTGGTAGTGGTGGTGGTGCTGGTGTTAACGACATTGGGTTTGGGTATGTGGTGGGGGGGTTTAGACTTACCCTCATCAGAATGTGATGTGGGGGTGCCAGCGGATTGAGGTTTACTCTCATCAGACGGTCCTTTCTTCTTCTCCAACTTGGACTCCTTAACCTCACTTTCCTTGTTAACCTTACCCTCAACATCCTCAGGGTTAGCCTTCTTTTCTCTTCCTCCATGACAGTATAGACCTTGAGAGAAATCTCCCCCTTGATGTGAGAGAAGAGGCTCCTCTTCTCGAGGGGGAACCTGTGCAGGGTCTCCTCCCCATGCCTCACGATGCTGCTGCCATGAATTCTCACCTTGCCCAGGAAGTTTCGATGACGGTTATCCTTCCTCTCATTATAAACATAAACGTCAAGAGTGTGATTAGAGAGGGAGGAGGGGTCGGGAAGGAAAATACAAGCTTCTCGTTCCAGGAAGGGTTGAGGTCCTTGTCACGAGTGCGGGTGCGCTTCCTCTGCCCTTCATAGTCCACCTCCACAAAAGCACTCGTCGATCCCTGACCGTCCTTGGGCATCAGATTGCAAGCCTCCACCACATCAACCACCACCTTCACACTCATCCTCAATCAATGTTCTTCTTCTTCTGCTACTTTACCATTCCTACAATACATGGAACTTGGAAGCCGAGGAGTTATAACCAGGAGCGCCACTACGGACAGCGACGGCGCTCACACACTTCGTAAATTTTTGAATATTCACAAACCGTAAAATCATCCAATTATTAAATATATATTTGGAATGCGACAACTACAGACATTTCGACTCAATATCCGCCCTAGGTCTACGCAATTTATCGTCTGACGTAAATACACGCCACGTGGAGGGTCCCTACGTGTGCATTTTTATTCTTCCTCACCAATTAAAGCCTGGAATTTGATGGTTCTTAGGCCGTGTTTTGCAATTTTATAAAAAAATTAGGCAGCGGTAGACAATTGATTACATGTTGTAAATTTAGAAATTAGTATAATTTTTTAAATATTCCTACACACACATATATATCTTGGAACCTACATTCATCCAAAAGAGTTGATCAGCGAATACATTTTGATTTGATAGACGCCATTAATTTGAAATGTCAACCCTGTTTATCACATTTTTTTTTGGAGGAGGAATGGTTTTGAGGTGTACACTCTATTAAAGGTTGGAATTTGACATTCAACATTCTACACGTAGCAAAAAAATTGACCGACTATTTGCTAAATTATACGGTCGTCTTTGGTTCAAAATTTAAATATAAGAATAATGCTTTCTATACTAATTATCAAAAATAATAAATTTAATTTTTTATTTTGAAATACAAAAGTATAAAAGTAAATTACGGACAAGTCCCTTTTCCTATTTCAAGGATACCTCTCTTATTTTATAAATATGTGTAGACACTAAAATTTGGTAACTTGTTTTTAGTAGTGCAAAGTTTGACTATGCTCTCTTGCTAAGAAAAATGCTCACATTCGAATCCAATTAGTCCATCTCTCTAGCGCTTTTATGACTAATGTTGCTAAATTCAATCCCTTTCTCAAGTCACATAGTGCTTACAACCCAAATCAAAAAGAACTTAGAAGATTTTGATTGAGTTTTCCTTGAAACATTCAAATGACCTTCAACTCCTTTGATTTCTCATTGAAACAGACTTGTCAATCTTAATCGAGCAAAATAGTGACACACAACGATCAACGACATTCCAAAGCATGTGGACTCAATCACTTTTTATTGTTTTGGTACCTACGATGGATATGTGACATATGTCGCTCATAAGTTTTCATGTGTTATGTAAAGTTTCAAACTTGGTCGCTTTTCATGGTTTTCAACACCTTTAATGGATGCATGACAAGTAGCGAGCATCGACAATCTACACATAAAAAAACTTGAAGTTTTCCCCCTCTTTCCAAACTTTGTGGAGTTCCAATGCACGAAAACCGTTGTCTTGGACACATGGATGCAATGTGTGTATGAGGCGTATCAAGGTTAAAATTTTACCTACAAACTCTATAGAGTACCGATGAGTGACAAGTGGCATGGAGGACACCGGTATCCATTGGCGCACCGCATTCTCTCAAGCTTAAGTCTCACCTCCCAAAATTTACAAAGAACTAATGGAGGACACATGGAAATATATGACACATGGAAAAGATTAGAGCCCCGCATCATCCCAAAATTTGGACCCTACTTTCCTCGCCTTGTAGAGTGCCAAAAATAATGATTCAAGACAAGTGGCATGGTTTACACGTGACAAAGATTAACGAGGTATGATATTTTATATAGTGTTTGTTTCAATATGTTAAACTTGACAGTTTCACATAAAGTAAAATTAAGCACAAGGACAAAGAACTAAGAAAGACGTGATGAGGCATAGCTTTGGGTTTTTTATCGTATCTTTTGATAGTGAGCTCTAATGGATGAGTGGTTGGTACCATTGGAAAGGTCTTTCAAAGAGCTACACATTGAGCTTAGAGTTGAAGAAAATGCTTGTGGTATCTATGAGAAATTCATGACATATTTAGTAGGTGTTTTGTAGCTAAAATGCCATATCAAATGACTCATAAATCACTTTTAGATGCTTCTAAATCGACCAATTCTCTACTAGAAGTTTCTTTTGAGATGAAATTCCCTCGTGGTCCTACCAAAACACAAATGGAGAAGTTAAATAATATGCATATCAAAAGAATAAGTTTTCATAGTGGCCCCAAAGGTGAAATCATGATCTTCTCAACAAGTGGTTGCTTAATCTTCACTTATCCTCCTTTTCTCATAGGCATGCATTTGTGCTTTCTCGAGACCAACTTTCAAATGAAATATATGCTTGTTTCTTGCAGATGAAACCATCAAATTATTAAAAAAAAAAAAATATTTACTTTGAACTCATGAAGGTTTTATGGATAAGGTTGTTTCAGGACAATCTCAAGCCATGATTGATTGATAGTGAATCGTCATTATTCCAACATAGATCTTGAGAATATGATAGAAGGTGGTTTTGGGTCGATCTTTTTAGTGTGCATATTTTCTAAGCAATATGAGTTGTGTGAAGAGATAAGGATGAGAACAGGAAATATACTTCAACATATTCTTCATCCTCGTCTTCTCTTTTTCTTCCCTTCCCCCTTATTTTGCTAGAAGTAGCAATCATCTTGTATTAGGCGGTTTTCAAGTAGATGCTATCAATTGAAGAAAGTACCTAAAACTCGAAATATGACAGGTTTAACAATATTTTCATCGACAGCTTGATTCAATGTCGGGATGGTAGAGAGTAGATAATGAACAAGAGCTCCTCCTTTCATCAAGTGAAGAGACCTGCAAGCAATGACAACTAGACAAAAGATATTAGATAAATAGGATAACGAGTTATTCGGCAAAGGCCGATCCCACGAATCCAAAAAGACTTCCTTGAAGGATGTTAGCTTGTTTTGATACAATTAAGTGAATTGATAAAGATAACAAGATAAATAATGACAATGATAAGGAAGCTAGAATTCGAGATGAAAGGGAAGATCTTGTTCTGCTTCATAGGTGGCCCAGGCTAGAGTGGTGACAATTTGAAGGTCTTCAAAGCGGTTGCACTAATAATTTGTAGTTGATTTTGGATTTCATGGAGGGATTCGATATGTTCCTCGATGTCTTCTATGGTCGAGTGTGAATCTGATAGCGCACAGAGTAAGCTCATGAAGGATGTCGAATTGTTCCCACACGAAGGGTTGTTGGATGATCGGGAGATCATAGATGCTTGTGATCGAGATGAGACTGACCTGGAACAATCATCTACAACAGAGACATGCTTGCAAGTAGAAAGATTAAGTCTAGAGATATGGATGATAATTGATAAAATGCAACAATTTGATAAAGAAAGCTAAATTAACAGAATCGCAGGAGATTGAGGAATGGTTGCTGATAAAAGGGAATCATGGGTGATTCTTGTAAAAAGATTGATTTTTATAAACAATTAAATTGATTGGAAACAAATATTTAAAATGATTATTTTCTCTTGTTTTGATGTATGACTAGATTAGAAATGATGAGATTACCTTGTAATGTGAAAATGACTACAAGAATGTCCACAAAGGTTGATTGAATATGTGGTGTTGACTTGTTGATCATATGAGGATGTGGAGAGGATGTCGGGGCTTATAGATGCACAATATTGATGTGTTATAGTTCCTTGGAGTGAAAAATATTATTGCTAGGTTATGGAGATAGTTAGAGTGATAGAGTTTCGTTGTTAGTTCAAATATTATTCAAAAATGAAGATGCACAAAGGTCAAAAAGGTCCTTGAAACAAGAGTTTGAGCTCTTATTTATAATCGCAGGCAATTTGTTGGAATCACCGGTGATCCTAGAAATTCGAAGGAACCCACTTAGAAGTGGTTTCAACCACTTACAAAATGGTAATTTTAGGTATGATGACGAGGGAAAATGGTCAAGGAGAGGTTAGGTGAGGTTTAGGAGGTTATGAGTTTTGGGTAATATGGTTAGGATATGTTAAAGATGGTTAGGAGGTTTTAGGGAGGTTATAGTAAGTTTTGATATGGTAAATATAATTTACTGAAGGTGAAAAATGATTTTATGGAGCGAGTAGGGTGGCTTAGATGGTGTTTAAAGTGATAGGTTTAGTGGAATAATGTATGCTTGCATGATGTAGGCGGATGACAAAAACCCATTGTTTACATTTTCCCCTTTTTGTTAAGTGGTTTGTGATAGAAAAACTGCTAGACAAAACCGATTTGAGATGGTTTTCCTTGTGCTTGGATGGGTGATTCCCCCTCAAACTGGGGGTGTTTGCAATGAAGTGCATATGATCACTAGTTTGATTGAGTTGATTGGATGAGATAGATTTTTTTTTACGTGCATGTTTCATTTTGAGTTTCCTCAAGATGAGTTATAGAAACAAGACTAATGTAAAAGATGGATTTGACGATGCCATGGAACCAAATGATAGGGTAATCAAGGGGTTCGTAACCTATAGACATATGAATCATAGGAAGCGAAGGTGGGAGGATGATCCCAGCTGGGTATGGTATGATGTGGCCACAAAGGTGGAATTTTAAGACCATGGAGCCATGTGATATAGGAACCAATGGGTTCATGTCCAATAGATGCATGACTTACCAATGTTAAGGTTCTACAACAAATTCGAGATGGATTTTGATAGAGTCAGGATTTGACTAATTGTGTTGTGTAATCAAGGAAGGATTTGGTTTGATTGATTGGTTTATTGACGCCCTCAAAAGGAGGCTTATGCTTTGGATCAATATGTTATTTTTATGAATATGATAGTTTTAACATGAATTGGATGTTTTAATAGTGTGTTTTTATAACTTGAAGGGAATCGTGGGCACTGGATTCATTCAATTGATGGATGTCCAGTTCACTTGATAGATGATATTTTTTATGTATACGACTCTTTTGTGAAGCCTATATTCGATGCATATATGGAGATTTAAGACTCTATTGATATATACATACATACAAACATACACACACACACACACACATATATGTTTTATGATTTTGATTCATATGTTTATTTATTTCAGTGTGATGTTTGGATGTGATAATGTAGTATTTAGATGTGATCATGATATTTGGATGTATAGATGTTGATAAATGTTTTGATTATATTTGATGTGATGTTGAGATAGATTTGATGTAATGTTGTGAAAAATAGTTGGATATATTTACTTTTGAAGTGATGTTTAGACATGATGTTGATATGTGGATCGTAAAGATGTATATTTGATTGTGTTAGTTAGATATGATAAAGATAGTTGTATTTTTAGTTTGTCGATGTGATGTATATTAAAATATTTTCTAAACATGGGTGGTAATAAAATGTGAAATTTTTACTTCTGGACTAGATTTGATACATATATGATGCATTATAAAGGTTCTTGCACTTTTTGGCCTTATAACAGATGTTAACACATGACTAACAATGGGTAGTCACATGTAGGATCTTAGATACAGATGAAAGTGAAATGTATACCTTCCCAAAGACATGAGAAGGGTTGACATATGTAGGTTATGCGGGAGAGTAGGTTCTCCTTTCAATGGTTTCATAAGCTCATGCCCCAATTATACATTTTATTTTGACACAAACTGATCAATGCGAGAAGTTTTCTCTAATGGGAAAGTTGATCGATGCGGGAAGCTTTCCTAGGATGCTTTTGATATTTTGACTTTTTGAAGGTTGATCGATGCAAGAAGCCTTTTTACAATGACATGGGTAGCCATCCTTCGAGGGAGTGGTCTACAATTTTTGACTTTTTGATTTTTGCTTTTGGATAGTCGTCCTTTGAGGGATTAGTCTATGATTTTGACAGAAACTATCCTTTGAGGGATCAATCTATTTTATTTTTGACAATATGATTTTGATATTTGATAGCTATCCTTCGAGGGATTAGTCTATTTATTTTGATAAGATGCATCCATAGATATTTTTGAATTTAATTTTATGTTGAGGGCAAGCCCTAGTAGACCATTTCAAGGAGGGGAAAAGATGTGTGCACAAACTACACATGTGTATCCCAGTAACATGTTTTCAATTGGTAGACAAGGTGGATGGATGTAATGATTGGGGTTCTTGTCGAGGAGGAACTTGTATGCTGTGTGAAATATGCGATGAATAGGGCCATTGTGTTCATCTTTAAGGTTTTGAGGATAGTGATGATAAACCACATGCTTTCAAATCATTACAATGATGAAATGATAATGACAATGGAATAAGATCTTTGATGTGAATATTGTTATGACAGTTGATGTGTTAATAATAGAAAGGCCACAAATGCAAGGCATTCAAAGGTTCCTTTTCAGGTGTACCATCAAGGATGTTAGACGATAAGCTCCGATCCATGCTTGTGAGTGATGACATATGGACCAATCCAATTAGGGAAAACTTTCCATGTTTACTCCTTTCCAGAGTAGTGACATTTTGATTTTCTTTGAGAACAAGATCACCTATATTAAAGTCACGTTCTTTTACATGTTTATTATACACGTGCTTGATGCGCTCTTGATAAACATGATGATATTTGAGAGCTATTAGGCGACATTCATCTAACAACTCCAATTGTGTTAGACGTTCTTCATGATAATCCTCATCAGGGATAAAATATCTAAGGGATATGTAAAGTGATGGGATTTAAACTTCAAGGGGTAAAACCACCTCATAGCCATAGACAAGAGAAAAGGGAATAGCTCATATAGGAGTATAGATGTTGCTATGATAACCCCAAAAGAAAATGATAGCTGGAGATTCTAATTCCGCCTGCTTGATTGTGAATTTCATAAGAATTTTGTTAAGTGTTTGTTGGAGCTCAAAATTGCACCCTGCGCCGAGTCATAGAAAAATTAGGTATTTTGAAGAAACATGGGAGTGTCTCCAAGTTGTGCGACCTTACACTTGCGCTAGACCTCCGGAGAAGGCCGGTTCCTCTATCTATTCCTAATGCTAAAACTACTCCTAATACATAAAGCAAATCCTAAACTAAACATGCGAAGGGACCAGAGTTAGAAAGAGATGTAGAAAGGAAAATCCTAAGCTAAAAGGGAGGTAATAACACCAAGAAAAGAGTGATAGAAATTGAACACAATCATAATGGGTTCTGCAAATGAAAGAGATATGCACAATCCATTGCAAGAGTGTTGGACCCTTAAAACTGACTAAGTCCCAAGAAGAAGTGTGCACGTGCACAAGGAAAGTGAGTAGAAAGGCGCTCAAGGAAAGGTGTGTGGGAGGAGAGGCTTTCACGTAGAAGCATGAAAAGGTTTGGGGATTTAGTAAAATTTTGAAGGTGATATCACATGGAAAACACGTGAAGGCCCGAGTAGGCATGATGAATGGATAAGGTGCCAGCTTGGAGCGTAGGAGGTAAAGAAAAAAATATTCCATGTAGGGAATGTTGTTGCAAATCAGACACCCTGGATGTTGATCAGGCTTCTAGTTTGACATCTTGGACATCTAGTGTGATTGCACAACATTGAATCCTCTCCCTAGGTGTGGGACTTGTAAAAATGGGAGAGGAATCTCCAGACTAGAGGTTGGTTCCTCAAATCCTCTGATCAGATATATCACTTACAAGTTGCAGAGGTTTGAATTCCTAGTTCCTACCCTAAATTCCAAGGGGACAAGGATAGGGAATGCAAGAAAATGAAGCTAATACTAATGAGGTGATGCACTAAAGGAGTGGCAGACACACGATCTGCAATACATACATAATCCACAAGAAAACACAGCACAAATCATGCACAAGTTGCTCAAAATGAAATGAAAGATCAGGAAAACAATGGTAGATATATGAAAGGATTGAGGGATTTTAATCACAGAGCATATATTAACATTCTAGATCCAATACAATGCATTACAGTGATCAAGAGGAAAAAGGGGTGTTGTATTGCATGGAAAGGTAAAAATTTCCACAAATTCTGCCAAAAAGGAAGAAAAAGGGAAGTTGCAGAGCTGAAAAAGTGTCTCTCTTTCTAAAATGAACCCATTCTAGCTTTTACAGTGCAAGCCATGACCCCAGGAGAGAGAAACGTGGGAAAACATGGGAGAGCTTCAACCACCGAACCAAAACATAGTAAAACAACATGGGAATCCTTACAAGCCCATCCCCTAACATTTTTCGCCATGCTAGGAGAGAATGCGAGCCATTCTTCATTAAAAATGGTGGTTGAAATGTCATTTCTGTCCATGACCACGTGCTAGAGGTTTTTTTCAATTTTATCTCTCTAAAATCCATCAAAATTCAAAAATTACCCCATAATATTGCAGAGAATTTCACCATATTTCCACTGATATAAAGAACACGAAAAACCGAGCTTTGGATCGAAAGATATGGTTGTTTGAAATTTTAGGGAAAAACAGGGCCAAATTGGATTGGCGGGCAAATTTTTTTAAATTTTCCACTTTTTGGTCATTTGGAAAATTTTCCAAAAATTCCCCATGCTCTGCCATTCCAGGTGCCACGTGGCATGTTTTGATTGGGCGCGGGCCTTTAATGCTTCATTTTCCATTGTTTTGCCCTTTGGAAAATTTTCCAAAATTCTCCGCCAGGCCGATGATCTGAGGACATGTGGCACGTGTTGATTGGGCGCGGGCCTGTCCTCCTAAATTTTTCGTCGTTGTTTGATCCTATTTCTTGACTCAAACACATGGAAAAACCTCATTCGTTGTGGGCCTTTCCCTTCGAATTTTCCATGTGGGCTTGTCTTGTATCTTTTGCCGCCACCGGACACGTGGCAAGATGTGATTGGTTCGCGTTCGGGGGCAATTTTTTTCCTTTGAAATTTCCTTCCTTTTTCCTTTGGGAAAATTTCCCAAATTTCCCCCATCTCCCACCGGTCCGGGACATGTGGTGGCATCTTACTGGATGTGGGGCCTGGGAAAACATTTTTCCTTTTCATTTTAGCTTTTGGGAAAAAATCCCAATCTCCCCTGCGCTCGCTACCCCATGTGCCCATGGACACGTGGCGTAATATGATTGGTCGATGGGGGTAGCGGGCCAAAACTTCTCCATTCCCTTTTACCAAAACACTTCGCTGAAATTCCAATCTTTCCTCCACCCTCCGAAGGTCCGATGCCATAGGACACGTATCGTAACATGATTGGTCGGCGGGCCTCCCTTATGAAATTTTCCATGGCGCTAAAAATTAGTTGATTTTTCAATTTTTTCCCCTGGACACGTGGCATAATCTAATTCGCTTTGGGCTGCAAGGGAAAAAATATCCCTTTTGAAAACTTTACCAAACACTTGGTAAAAAAAACCAAGTTTTCCTCGACCCCCGCCACTTCCTTGGACACGTGGCGCCATTTCATTGGCTGCGGGCCTTTCAGGGGAAAATTTCCCACAAAAACTCCGCCGAGCCATAACTTCAAAAATACATGGAGTTAGGAGGAAAACTTTACCTTTCTGGAAAGTTTGAGAAAGAGCTCTATCCAATGGTGCCATTTCCAGAAAGTTTTGAGTGCCTAAAAATAAAAAAATTATGACTGAGGCACAAGAGAGGGAAGAATGAAAGGAGTTAGCCACAAAATGAGCAAGGGGCACATTTTAGATAACGGGAATATTCTCAAGAGGATCATTACAGTTAGTGGAATCCTTTGCAAGATGGCATAATCTCTTGATTGATCATGGAGGACCACACTTCCACTTGACGTTCGATCTTCTCATGGGAAATGTTACGGTAGTGAATCCAGATTCTATTTAAGGGAGGGCTTGGGCTTAAAATGGAAAAAAAGAAGAGAGGCACAAAAGTGTTGTAAAAATGTTGTTACTAACCATAAATGTATGCGTTCAAGTTTGAACAAGGGTTGTGATGAGAGAGCACAACTAGGATCTCTGTTCAAGATTAGTTTTGTAGGGTTGGGATGTTATTTCATGGTGTATATGGTCTAAGATGACCTCCTTTGATGTAATATGGCTACTGTAAATGAATTTAATCAATATATGGAGCTTTGTTTTGTATATTTGTGTCTATGGACTAAACCCTAGTGTATTTTCATGTTATTCATGGTTTAAATCTATTTCCATTATGTTGTTGTGATGTTATGCTTATCTCATGGAGAATTTATGCTTAGAACTAGATCTACTACCTCTATATTAGATTAAATGCATGTATTCTTGTTCTGCAAACCTTTCCTCCACTAATGGCGAGAACATTCTCACAAATCTCACATAAAGGAGGGGATCGGTGCCCTGTACACCTTGGGTGAGTACCCAACGCATATTGGGTGATAGGTGATGTGCTTGGGGTAGAAAGAAGGTGTATGAAAGGTGACTACATTTTGGTTCCATTATCAAGACCTCTTTTGAAGTTGTTGTGAGAATGATGTGTAATGATGGAGTATTTGACCTTGGAGAGTGTTGAAGCATGGCTTAAAAGCACAGAGGATGATTTTTCTCAGAGATTTAACATTGGACCTGAGTTTGATGCACATAAATGGGTAGAAGAACACCTATATGATGACATGTATGAAACATTTTTTTGTTGTTTCCCTATGGAGTTGTATGAATGGCTATCAACATATGCATCAAGGTCAAGTTGGTATTATAGACCTCGTGTATGGACCTAGGATGAGTATCAAAGGTGCATGATGCCAATCTGACTTGGAATCGTGATGTTGATCACTGGTGGAGTAGAGTGTTGACGAGTTATACCTGGAACATGTGATTTCTACGTATTCATTCCTAGAGGTTCTTTGAGTTTGAGTTCGAAGGGATCCTAGAGGTTCACTCTTGGGTGCTATTCCACTAGCTATCAAGATCTTGGTTATTACTTTGAATTTGGAAGCCTTCCCCATGGCTGGCTAAACTCTTGCTAGGCACGAGGGTGCAGAAGATGGCGTGGTAGAAGATGGTGGACCTTGTGGCTGAAATAGAGAGAGAGGAAAGTTTGATCAAGCATAATGTAGCTTGCAAGAGGGAGTTGGCAAGACAATGCGAGGTTGTTGGAGTGATGGATTTATGGAGGTAGACGTTGTGGGAAGGATTTGAAGTTCATGTGTAGGGCATGTAATCTAAATAGTCAGTGATACCCCATCTTGGTAAGTGTGGGAGAGAGACCCCTTCAACTTTTGGTGAGAGCTCATTGTTTGGAGAAAGGAGAGCCATAGGCACACATCTAAGCCCACACCGGTGTCTAAACCCCGACGCTTATTTTTCCAAATCTAGAGATAAGTATTGTTAACCCGGTTGGTCTTGGTATTGGTGGTCAAGTGACACCTAGGAGATATAATTTTTCATTTGGTACATCTATGGCCACATAGTCATTTCCTATGTTTAGAGGGATCCTATCTAGTACAACATTTGGGCAAGGTGGGGGTATGTAAGGCTTGAGCGCCACATCTGGGAGTGGGTCGACTTCACAAACTGTCGGCACGTAGTTTAGCGTGATAATGGGTTCACTGGGTGCAACTACATCAGATCGCTTACTTGTGACATGAGGAGAATCTGGTGGATCCAAAGGAGTTGGCACTAGTGGATCTAGTGGTGCTAGAGGTGGTGGAAATATTAGAGGAGGCCAAGGTTCTAGATCTAGTGGGAAAGGGCCTCAATAACCTTAGCAAGTATTTTTTGATATTTCTTTGCATTTTCCTTATTACAAGGGTGTGGAAGATGTTGTAGAGTATGTGCACAAATGTGAGTTGTTATGGCATGTGAAGGGTATCACTGCCCCAAAGCAGAAGGCAAGTCAGTTTACAACCACGTTACAAGGGTGTGCACATAGATTCTATTGGAAGTATGATCCAAACCAAACTATGGTGGATTACATCGCATTGCATGATGCAATTTTGGTGGAGTTCCACATTCCTGAGTTTGAACAAAAGAGCATCAATGATCTGAAGGAGATTTAATAAGGAATGTCAGAGAGTGTATGGGAGTATAACACACCTTTCAAGACTCTCCTATCTAAATTATCTTATGACATTCATCCTTCACAACATGCTCAGTGATTCTTGAAGGGTTGATCACACCATTTAGGAGGGCATTTTCACATAAGACCTTCATAGATCCGCATGAGGCTCGGAGGCTTCCTTACAGTGAGGTCATAGGAAGCATTAGTACGAGTTATTATGTTTCTTGAAGCCTAGATTGCTACCATGGAAAAGCAGTTGGAGAAGTTGTTTAAGAACTCATCTCATGAGACTCGCAGTGGGCTATGGTGCACAAACTGCAAAGTAGAGGGACATACAAAGAAAATTTTCCCATGAAAGTTGGTGTACGCCATGTTAGTAGATTGTGAGATTTGCCATGGAGATCATGACATAAGCATATGCCCATTATTACAACATGCAATCCGTAAGAATGTGTCTTGCTATTGCAATATTTGCACCTCTACTACTTATGACACCAAGGATTGTAGATTGATAGACCAAATCCATAATGCCATTGATCTCGGTGTGCACTAGACTAGCATTGAGAGTAGTTCCAAGGCTGAGGATTTTCAGTATGAAGGGCACATAGATGGAGGAGGAAGAAGTGAATTTCCTTGTGGAACTTGCTATAATTGTGGATCGACTGAACACTACAAGTGTAAGTGTCCAGTTTTGTTCCAATTCTCACGGTGTGGAAAGAAGCAAAAGTATGAAGAGTGCCCAAAGTTTTATGACCACATGAGCAAGAACCAAAAAAAGGACAAAGGCGTAGGGATGGTGAGTGTAAAGAGGACCGACCCACAATGGATGCCGAGGGTAGTGCTTAACTCCGAGCTAGAGCCTATTTTTGTCGCTACATGCAATGAGGTTACATGTGCCCGAGAGGAGCTAAAGTAGAGGATCCTTATCACAATCCTAATCCTACCCACTAGAAGGAGGTTTACCAAGAAACCATGGAGGTGTTTAGGAGCTTTTACGAAGAAATCTAGTGTCTCGAAGGAGAAATCATGCCAATTGGACTAAAAGAAGAGTGCCAAGGTTCTAAAGCAAGAGATTGATGACGTTAGAGAAGTGTGTCGGATGTTGTGGAAGGAGAACATTATTCCTCTATTGGGAGAATGGTTGAGGGAGAAGGTGTCACACGCTACAGGAGGGCGTGAGAGAAAAGTCTTACATGCTAACTTACCCCCTCACAACATTGATTATGATAAGGAGATAAAATTGAATGCATTTGTTAATGGGTGGCTCCTAAGTAATATATCGAGTGACACAGGCGCGAAGGTCAATGTCCTTACTCTAGATGCATAAAATCAAATGGGGAGGCCCCATTGTAGCCATCTTCGAATGTGTTGTACATGGCTAATAGGACAAAGGCCATGCCTCTAGGGGTGTTAAAAGGTGCATCCATTACTATTCAAGGAGTAAGTAATTTGGGGACTTTGAGGTTCTAGAGCTCGCTGAGGTTGATAGTTTCCTAGCATTACTTAGGTGCCCTTAGTGCTATGCAAACAATGTTGATCCATGTTTCAATAAGGGCTACATCAGTTTTGAGAACAAGGAAGAGCGTGTGATCATTCCACTAACTGATGGATGATCTGCGTCGTATGTGGAGCCATTGGGTGAAGAATACTTAAACAAGATATATGTGCGCACCATCAGGGACCCAAATTTCATTCATCCATCGAAGGAAGGGGTCATTCAATGGGATGATGCATAGTCCATAAGTGATACAACTAGTGTTGCTTGTGACAACTAGGTGCATGGGACTTATGAGTTGGTTGGAAGGCATCTGAAGGATATTGAAACTCGAGTTGTCAGAACGTGCTCAATTAGGCACTTGGGAGGAAGGTAGTTGCCACGGTACACTAGGGAAGCCAACCTTGATGTATTTCTATGCAAAATGGAGACCCAGTGGAAGTTTCAAGTGGAGAGAAGGAATATGATTACCTATACTTTGTGTGGGACAACAACACATTAGTGGGTGACACATCGAGATAATCTTCTAGAGTGGCACGAAGTGAGAATCACACTCTCTATTAGGTTTCTCCAAAGTAATGCACCATCTCAAATTTGTGACTATGATGGGAAGGGATCCACCTCATGTCATGTTTAGGAGTGTGAGAAGACTTAGATGGGAGGTGCGAAGCTTTACCCCCTTCCCTATGGGTGCATAAGTTCTATTCCACCTTATAGGGTTGTGCACGCACATGGTATATTCATTCAAAGTTGTAGCGACAAATAGGGAACTGGCATGAGTTGACAACAAACCTTGTTTAAACATTTGAATATCAGAGTACTAAGCCATCATTGAATGAGGCGTTATAGGTAGTTAAGCACCTTACCTTAGGAGACAGTGCCATGGTGGAGGACATGATTCTAGAGCTGTTAGGTGAACCAAAGTTTGGGGTGCACTTTGTGGAGGAAGAATAAAAGGAAATACAACTTGAGCATGCCCGCTGGAGAAGGATAAAGGAAAGTTGGTATACTTGATAGACAATGAAGAGGTGGAGAACTTGGATGTTAGCCATACAGAAGGTATGCGCGAAGTGTTAGATAGTGCTGATGAGAAAGCACATGTTTACCACAAGCCATTGAAGAAAAAGAAGGTTAACATTGGTATGGAGGCAGAACCAAAGGAAGCTATTATTGGGGACTACTGGATGGACCAAGAGGTCTCAAAGATTATTGAGCTTCTACATGATTTTCAGGATTTGTTTCCGCATGGGTATCATAAACTTAAAGGAGTTCACCCCTCACTAGGAGAAATGAGAATCAAGTTAAAGGATGATGTGCGCCCAATTTGGAAGAGACCTTATAAGATGAATTTGAATCTACATGTCAAAGTTAAGGAAGAGATTGATAAGATGATAGCATCTGAGATCATTGAGGTCGTTGAAGAATCTGAATGGGTGAGCCCGATGGTCATCAAGTATAAAAAAGGACAGGAGAATAAGGATTTGCATTGACTATAGGGATTTGAATGCAGTATGTGTAATTGATCCTTTCCCAACCCCGTTCACTGAGGAGATCCGAAAGGAGTACCCAAGCGTGAGATATATTCATTTACTGAGATGGGTTTTCAAGGTATCATCAAAGTTAGAATTGCAAAGGAGGACCAAGAAAATAAATTTTTTCCATTGAATGAGGAATTTTTGCCTATACGGTAATGCCTTTTGGTGAAGAACACGCTGCTATGTTTTCACACATTGTGGTTCGGGAATTTCGAGGACTTCATTCACAAGTTGCTTCAAGTCTACCTAGATGACTCGAAGGTTTATGGATTAGTACAAGACCATTGTGAGAATCTACAGTTGATGTTTGAGAGATGCAGGAAGTTGAGCATCTCCCTGAATATTAAGAAGTGTGTAGGAGCCTACCAGTCAAACCGCGGTGCATGGGTTCTTAGGGCATATAAGGTATTATAGGAATTTCATCAAGGGATATGCCCATATTTCCGTTCCCCTAGAAGAGTTATTGAAACATAAAAGTAAGTTCTATTGGGGAGAGGTACAATAGGTGGCATTTGACACATTGAAGGAAAAGCTTACCACCACACCCATTTTACATTTTCCCTCTTGGGATAACCTTTTCATGTGCATGTTGATACATCCGGTATGGTGATTGGGGCATTCTTAGCACAACCTAGAGATGGAATTGTTGAGCATCCCTTGTGCTTTGCTAATAGGAAGCTAACCCCAACATAATAGAACTATACTACCATGGAGCACGAGGCATTGTTAATGATCTACGAGTTGCACAAATTCAAGCAATATTTATTAGCAACTCCCTTTATTTTCTACACAAACCACATGACATTAAAATACTTGGTGAACAAGCCCATTTTGCAAGGGCACATATGCCATTGGATACTATTGTTTCAAGAGTTTGAGTTTATATTTGTGGTGAAACCAGGAAAAATTAATTTGGGACTTGATTATTTTTCAAGAATTACCTTTGGTGAGGATGCGTAAAGCATTGAGGATTCGATGCACGATGCACGCTTATTGAGGTTGCAGCATGCACCCTCGACTTATAAGATATCACCCTATTTCTATGAATGGGTGGGGCACCAGAAGGGATGAAGGCATTAGAAAGGAAGTAGTTAGCCATATGTGTCACACCCTATATGTTAATTGGTGGATACTTATACAAGTTAGGCCATGATGAGGTTTTGCACCGGTGTGTGCTAGAGCATGAGTGTGCTACAATCATGGAAGATGCTCATGGTGGAATTGTAGGAGGACACTATGCAAGGAATGCAACTGTCTGCGCAAGATTATTTTGGCTGGTTTTTAGTGGGAAAAAATATACAATGACTATATCGAGTATTACAAGGCATGTGATCATTGTCAATGACTTGGTAAAATAGGGAAGAGAGATGATAAATGGGCAATTGACTTTGTAGGCCCTATTACCCCTGACGCACAAAGGACATGTTCACACTATATCATTACATGCACATAATAGCTTACGGTGGGTAGAAGTGAAGTGGTGCCTATGAAGGATGACACGACCTCAACAATAGCTAGATTGTTGTGGGAGAATATAATCAGAATGTATGGATGCCTGCTTTGAGTTTAACGAGTGATAGGGGTACTCATTTTCTAAATTTCTAAATGAGACGGTTAGAATCTTGTTAGTTGAGTTTATGTTAGCCCATCACAAGACTACCCCTTATCACCTACAAGCTAATGGGATAGCGGAAGCTTTTAACAAAATTTTGAGTCACGCATTGACCAAGATTTGTGATGTTTGATGAAAGGAATGGGTTGACAAAGTTTTTGTCATGTTATGGTCATATCGGACTAATTTTAAGAGATTGAATAAGGATACACCTTTTCAATTGGTGTTTGGCGTAGAGGCTATTTTACCTATTGAATTCATGTTACCATCACTGTGTATCACACATGCATGAGGTTTAGTTGATGAACAAGTGCTTGAGGAAAGAATTGACAAGTTAATGCAGCTAGATGAGTGATGTGTCATAGCACGATGGAGTCAGAAAATGAAAAAGGCTAGGAAGAAGGCATGACATGATAGAAACATCAAGAATAAGAAGTTTGAGGTTGGGTAGATGGTCTTGTTGTATGACTCTAAGTTTATGTGCCACCCAGGAAAGCTCAAGGTACATTGGTTGGGCCCATACACTATCACTTTCATACTTGGTTCAGGGGCATGCCGATTACAAGTGTTGAATGGGAAAATGTTTCTCACTTTATTTAATGGGAGTAGGTTAAAGACCTGCTATAAATAAGTCTTCTTGGCATCTGTAAATAAGGAAATATTGTCAGCTAGCTTAGGATTTCCCTTAATACAATTTCCTTTCTTTGTGTTTCCCCTTTTCATCGCTTTTTTTTGTCTTTTTTTTAGTTTATTGTGGGCATGTTTTTTAACCCTGTAGCCTATTACTATTTGAAAGGGTTTTTATGTGTAGAGGACTGCACATCTATTTAGTGTGGAGTGGAGTGAAAAAGAGAACTACAGAAAAAGATGCGCTAAGTTTTAGAACAATGTTGGATGGTGGCCCGGGTTGTGAATTCAAAGGCGCGTAGGATGAAGGAAGGCATGTAACAAAAGTGTTCATGATAGAAAAATGGTGTCAAAAGGCTTGAGGAAACCATGTACAATGATATAAGTGTAGAGCAACATGAGGTAGGAAAAGGAAAGAACTTGGTAAAGGACGTAGATGATGACATACTTTAGCATGGGGGTGCACGCACGTGAGTCCAGTGTCAAATAAGTCTTGCGCACTAGAAGGTTGGAGGAGTTTTATGCAGAGGAAAATTTCTAGATGAAATCACACGAGTTAGCGGTGGAAAAATCTGATTTTATTACGTTTGTACATTGGTAGGTGGCATGACATTTAATACAGAGACAAATGGGAAGATATAAATAGAAGGTTGGTGAGCTATTTTTTTACCTTGCATTTTGATATTGAAGAAATTATTGCGATCTAAGGTGATTCTTGCAAAGACGTTGGGAAGAGTAGTGTGCAGAGTTAAAGAGATCAACATATTTATAAAGTAGTGTGGAAGAAGAGTACATGAGCGTACGTGGAGGAGGTTATTTTTGGGATCCTGCGGGTGATTATGTTTCCTTGTGGAAAATAAGTGCTCTAGGTTAGGATTTATAAGCTACATAACAAGTTTTGAGGAGATTTCACGAAGTGTAGTTGAGGCTTTGAGCGGTGAGTGAGCTTGACATAAGGGAAGAACTACAGAGGAACGAGGAGGAGAAAAATGACACCAAGGAAGGGAGTGAACACTTCACCAAAAAAGGGAAAAGGAAAGGGCAAAGGAAAACCAATTATTTTGACCAGTTTTAATGAAGAATGGTATGTGGAGATGCAGTACCTAGATGGTGTGCTGTTAGGAAAGGAGTGGGTGTCTCATATACAAAAGATGGCCGTGAGCGATTATAACCATCGAATGAGCACCACGGAAAAGGATATGACTTTAGAGTTGGTTCACCCTATAGAAAAGAGGACACCAGATGGGAAGCCCATATATGATGATGAAGTAAAGGTTAAGTTGGAAAAGGCTGGGCTCCTGCAACTCTACGAGTTGCCCTATTTTGGAAAACCCGAGTGACTATACTAATGGTTAATGTCACGTGTGCATGAGGATTACTTTTACTTCACAATTCGGAGGATGCACATAACCCCCAACTAATTTCAAAGTTCACTTGGTATTATCTGTGAAGAAGAGCCACTAGATAATGACTTATGCAATAAGGAGGCCATTAAAAGAACAATTGAAGCATATGATTACAAGAAGGGTTCACATTAATTTGAGATATTTGAAATGATTGACCTGTCATGAGGATGGCCATGCACCTGGTTACAAAACAAAATGGGCAAGAGAGATGGACACAGATAAACAAGGGTTGGTTGAATGTTTATCATAAGATCTCAGAGGGAACCATCTACAACCTTTAGGTTTTTATTGTATAATAGATCATAGATGCCACACACAACGGGAAAATATTATGTTTGGTAATGTCCTTCTCACCATTGTATTTTCAAAAATTGGAGTGCCCGATGGGCCAAATAAGTTTGTTTGGGAATACCCAAATGAGTATTTGTCCCCCTGCAAAGAGATTTGAAGTGTATACCTATGACACCATGACGACTATGTTGGTGCTTGAATTAATCTTGCCCCTTTTTGTTTGAAAATTTCCTTCGATATTTCTTTGTGTTTTATGTTTTCCGTGAGGGGTTCGAGTTTGAAAGGTTACAATCATTGATTTTAATTCTTATGTTTCTCATGTCTGTTGATTGTTTTTCCTCTTTTTTTTGTAGAATTATGTTTGGATATGTATTATTTTTGAAAACCCTTACAAAAATTGATCATGAATTGAGTCTAAAAATTAGGAAAATTACCTGTGTGAAGTGTTCCTTGATCATGTCAATAATTTCATATTTTTCTCCGTCACCTATTGGTATGTGGCACTTCCTAGTTGGATGTGGTATGGCGGGTTTAAGTTGCAAACTTATAAATTTCTATAACATTCACAATATGCAAATTAGGTCCCGCGGCCTGATGAATATTCCTCCGAATATTTGCAATCAGAAAGTGTACAAATAGATTTTTAATCCACCTCTAAAGGTGTACACTTGTCACAAGTGGGATGGATGTGGGGAATCGGGGCATGGTTGTATTTTCACACACCAAGGTAATAAAGTATAAAATTTCAAAGAAGCTCCCGAATCCCACAAAAGACACGTGGCTCTTTCTTATGCAAGGAATGGGCAAGCGGGTCATTAGAGAAAATTGATACTTTTGGTTTAATTTGAAAAGGGAACAAAGTTTCATAAAGGGCCCGCAATTTTGTTGTCATTTAAATATGACCATGTATCAAGCTCAAGATGAAAGTCAAAGGTGGATAGTTGGGTCAAATGACTAAAAGTGTATGTGTTTTAAAACACAAAAAAATGCAAAGAATCTCCTTGAGCCCGCATTGGCATAAGAATTTTCCATGTGGACGACTCACTTTTAAAATTGGGAAAAGTGGAATGAATGACCACGATGCAACACATTAATTTTCTGACCATTAATGCATTTTACACAAATCAAGGATGATTTTAAATTTTTCAAATACCTTGATCCTTTTGCTATCAATTATCGAGATCTGTTTCATTGTTAGTAATTTTCATCAAGAAATAGCGAGAAATTGATCGTGGAGCTTGAATTGGGAATTAGAGAGTGAAAATATTTCGAATTGAGGTTGAATTGTTCAGACATTCATAGGAAAATTGGTAAGAACTAAGAAACTCATGTACTTTTATTTTGTTGGCAAGAAAATTTGAAGTAAAGCTAGGGTTTTTAAGATGAAGACCATGTCATCTTCATTCTTGGTTGCGTCCAGAATCATGAGTGATTTAGATAAAATCATAGACACAGACCTAATGAATGTCAACTTACAAAATTTTCTTTAGAGATTGAGTAGCCCTAATAAGAGCGAGTCTATGAAATAAATTCAAGATAGCCGCATCACTTTAGTTGGTGCTATTCCACCATTAGTTCATTTCCCAGAATTGGTATGGCATTGCACTATGAACTATGACCTAGAAAAAGGGAAGTGCTAGACAAAAGTGGTGATGTAGTGTTGACTTTGACACCTACAACTATCGAATAATGCTCAAGTTACCTATAATAACAAATCCAATAACCTTGGGTATTAAGTTAGCCTTACAAGATTATGAGGAAAAGAAAAATATTATGCTAAGCTCATAAATACAAAATGGCTCTTAGTAGATAAAAAGGCAACAACTCGAATCCTTAAAAGACTGGTTAGGGAAAAATTTGTTGAAGAGGCTGATGATGTTATTGTAATGTTAAGTCAAATGGATGGGTTGGAGACTATGAATGAGTTCAAGAAATGAATGTGCACATACACGTGGATAATTTTTGAAAGGAAGGGAACATCTGTTGGGCTACTTTCATTATAGAAGCACTTCATAGCCGCATGGTTACCTTGGTAGCAAAAATAGAACTAGTTGATACCTCAGAGTTGGAGTTTTACATGATGACTTACCTGATTTACAATGTTCCAGGACATAGGTGCTTCCCTGGCCTTTTGCCACGAGTTGATTTTAAACAATGCCAAATGCATGAGATTTTTCCCCAATGCAATTTGGTTAATTAGAGTGGGAATGTAAGATTGGTTAATGATGCCTTCTTTACACCAATTATATGTATTTTCAAACTAGAATGGGAGTAGTATATGATTTTTGAGTAGGATAGACAAGTGATTATGGAATATGGGTGTTATTTCATTCAATACAAGAAATTCACATATATAAGGGTTAGTGGTTTTGAAGGTAAGCCATGTAAGTTGCCTAAGTACTTAGATGATAAAATGGCTTTGTGTGAATTGGTAAGGCAATTAACACCGGTTCATAAATTGATTGTTGGGAAACATAAGACAAATATTAAGTTCCCCATTAGAATTGGAAGGTACTCATGCCCTTCAATTATAAAGGCCAGATTAATTGAAGATGAAATGAAAAGGTTTGAGATGGAAAAGTTTGAGGCAAGAGCTAACTATGATATCAGGTGGGTGTTCAATAATATTGCAAACAATTTTGAACATGAGCCTCAATTTGAGGACTATTGGATGAATTGTAGAGATGAGGAAGAGGTCAGGCTAAGAGATTTCTCTAGAATGACCCTTACCCAAATCATAGACTTCAATATTACAGTTACCCCTAAGGAATTGTCAATGACCCACATATGGTGAGTAAGTATTATCTTGATCAAAAGGTGAAGGGATAGCCTATAGCCCCTTTAAATAAGAATGAAAAAGAATCAGATGATTCTTATATTCAAATAACTCGATGTGATGAGGAAAACTATAAATTGGTTGACTCAAAAGAATATTTATTTATCAATCCAAAACACAAGAATCCTAAATAAATTTAGGGATTTTGGAAACTTAAATGATGATATTCCTCCCCGAGAGAAGGGGTTGATAGAATTGATCCTTTAGGAGGAAAATATCCTCATTTACCTTCAAAGAGGCCCACTTTAGAACTAATAGACGAATGGAGCTCAGCCACTAGTGGGACTGGTACTTCTATCTCCGCGCTAAGGCAAAAGACTGGGAAATGCTTCAAATCTATGGAGAATGCTCCTATTACTTTTGCATCACCACTTCAAGAAAAAGGAAAGGTTTGGCATCTCATTTGGTTCCTTCAGGTATTTTTCCAAAACCTCATAGTGCTGAAAAATTAATGAGTGGGGCTATAAAGAAGTGGCCATTCTCAATCTAGACCATGTAAAGAAGAACGAAAAGTAGCACCAGACCTCAAAAATTTTGAAAGGGCACATAAAAGACACAAGGATGTCTATGAGCCATTCGGTAAGAGAGGGTTCCCATCCACCCAAGAAACATAAGCATAGGGATGTGGTAATTGATCCCCTTGAAAAAGAGAGGAATGTTGTTTCTCGAGACACAACATGCTACAAGTTCCACAGTGGAACAATCAATTCCTTTTTCTTATATTTTCCTTTGGAATAAGTGATAATGAGAAAAACTCAGGAGAAATTGAACCAAAACAATATTTCATCTAATCTAGAAGACAACAAAATTTTAAGTCTAGGTATGAAAACATCTGAAACCTTACCTACTGAGGATGTGAATATACCTTTATTTGAAACATTGTAGGAGTCTACAAAGGCTTAGGTAGATGTGATAGATGTTGACACTGGTGAAGAATTCTCCACATTGGATACACTTGATGTATCTATTGATGAAAAAATAGAAAAACTAGTAGATAATCTTCAAATAAATAAAGAATTGGAAGAGATCACTCATGTGTCAACCGGCGAAATCAAGATCCAAACATCAAAAATTTATTCTATAGGTCAAATGGCTTTAGAGTCAAACAAACTAGAGTTTCTTAGTGGAAAGGATATAAATGTAGAGATGTTAGTGGAAGAAGCTTCTTCCCATTATGTCAAAACCACTAAGGATGATGAGCCTTGTCAAACAAAGAAATCTATCTTTGAAAAGAAAACAAAAGTTACACAAGATACAATCTCTAGGGAGGAAATTATTTCTCGATACGGATATGTAACCTTTAGAATGAAATAGGGAGTTGGCATTAGGTGAACAACCGCCATGAAACAACATGAGGTATCATTAGAACATGAGGATAATAATATGCCAACTTAGAAGTCTTCAAGAAAGGTAGAACTATGTGAGTGGAAGGAACAAAACGTAAGCCAATTATTGGTTCAAGAAAACCTTGGGGGAGAGGTCTGAATCTAATTTTGCATAAGTGAAGAAGTAAGGAAAGAATATATCCCAACTACTAGTGTAAATCAGAAGGAGATAGATCAATCTCAAGCTTTAGACCAAGGAGAAAGACAATTGGAGGAAATGCTAGTACATGGTGAGAGAAGGGAAATGGATATTGAAATAGATGGTGAAAAAAAGGTAAAATCATTATCCCAGGATGAACAAGGAATATTAAAGCAATTGGTGGTTGTCCCCGAGAAACCCCAACAAGAATTACAGAAATAAAAGTTGGGACAAGTCTCACAAAGGGATGGATTCATGAATTGATTTCAAATGAGGAAAAATAAGTTCTTCCTGTTTAGGCCATAGATCTTACTACATTATATTTTCCAAAAATGGTAAGAACTTATAAAAGGGATAGGGTTCTTACCAAGACCCATATTGATTCACTAAGGTCTAAAACTCTAGAATTACCTATCTCTTATGAAGGAAAAATGGAAGATAATATATAGCTAATGATTACAATGTCCACTTCATTTCTTTAGGTAAATCTTCAAGAGATCAATTAAAACAAGGAGTATGAGATGCAATAAGTGACCTATTGTAAAATGTGGATGAAGACAGGATAAAAAAATAGTTGAAAGAATAGGTCAAAGCCTTGAGTTCTTGTCTACGACAGTTAATTGGGTAGCCTAGTCATACTCAAGTAAACACCTTTGTAAATACCCCTGAAGGAATGGAAAAGTTTGATAAAGTTGTCAAGAAGGTTCAAGCCGTATACACATGGATCGAGAAGTTAACAAAAAGGGGAAAATAAGAAATTGAAGAAGCTAGGGAAAAGTATGAAGAACTCAAGAATAGGCTTAATGAGATTGATGAGATAACTGAGTAATGTGATAATGAAATCTTCTACTTTGAGGGAATTTTTTCCAAGTTGGACCGCATAACTTAGCTTAGTGATGAATTGGCTAAACAGGAAGGGATTTTGAAAGAATTA
Source organism: Taxus wallichiana var. yunnanensis (assembly GCA_018340775.1). Lineage (NCBI taxonomy): Eukaryota > Viridiplantae > Streptophyta > Pinopsida > Cupressales > Taxaceae > Taxus > Taxus wallichiana. The sequence goes on from CM031242.1 coordinate 75,346,741, forward strand.
AGAGGAAGTCAACATGCTATGAAAGAACTAGCCTAGTCATACTCAAGTAAACACTTTTGTAAATACCCTTGAAGGAATGGAAAAGTTTGATAAAGTTGTCAAGAAGGTTCAAGCCGTATACACATGGATCTAGAAGTTAACAAAAAAGGGGAAAAAATAATTGGGTAGCCTAGTCATACTCAAGTAAACACCTTTGTAAATACCCCTGAAGGAATGGAAAAGTTTGATAAAGTTGTCAAGAAGGTTCAAGCCGTATACACATGGATCGAGAAGTTAATAAAAAAGGGAAAAAATCAATTGAAGAAGCTAGGGAAAAGTATGAAGAACTCAAGAATAGGCTTAATGAGATTGATGAGATAACTGAGCAATGTGATAATGAAATCTTCTACTTTGAGGGAATTTTTCAAAGTTAGACCGCATAACTTAGCTTAGTGATGAATTGGATGAACAGGAAGGGATTTTGCTAATAGAATTTAGAGGAAGTCAACATGCTATGAAAGAACTATCAAAGATCAGAGTGGAAACTCTGAATGGGATCAAAGAAAAGCTCGAAGTTAAAATAAATTGGGTTGATGATACTCTTGATGCCCTTAATTTGAAACTGGAAGATATGGTGTCAAAAAATCAAAAAGAGTTATGGTGATTTGAAGATTGATTTCTTGTTCAATTATTTCAAGAAGAATATTCAAAAAAATGATTTCTCTTATGAATTCATTAAAAAAATGAGGAATATTAAAAATAGAACCAAAATGTTGAAAGCTAGGCCACTGAAATATAAGTAGACGATGGGTCATTGTATGGATGTAATAACTAGACATACATTAATATTTCAACACCACACTGGGCCATATGAAGATGAAATAAATGAGATTTTCATATGATGCATACGTGGCAATATTTCCATAAGAACATGATGCAGGAGTGGAAACTTAAGAAGAAAAGGGAGAAACCATAAGAGATGATGAACAAGCTTAAGATTGTTGTTCTTAAAGTTGTACTTTCTTCCCATACTTCCTTTCTAAGATGATGTTTTAACTGATATTTCTATTTTATTGAGGATAATTGTTACTATGAAATGCATTTTTTTCCTAGGTCAATTGTGAAATGGGGCAATGCATTAGTGTTATATGACATAGATAAAATTTTATATACATTTGTACAAGCATATAAACTATTGAGATACTTGTGCTTTTTGCATGTTGAAAAAGGAATAAAATGAGGTTCTATAGGGGCCTCTCGCCCATGACAAAGAAGGTTGTATACATGTGAAAAAAAAAAAAAAAAATTAGACATGTTTTAGTCTCGATTCAAAATTTCCTCCAAGTAGGGGAAGCTTGTTCAACGACTTGTTCTTTGTCAACATGAATTCACTTGAGCCTTGTGCTGTCTGGAAAAATATAATGGACCTTGTTATATCCCGGGACATCCCCATGTCCATTAATGACTCAAGAGTCATTCTGCGATGACTCATGATCTGTTCTAGTTCAATTTTTTTTGATGGGAAGATACCTAGTCTAGCAAATCCAAACCGCTTGTAAAAATTGTTGTTTTCCCTTTCCCCTTGTGAAAGATAGAATTATTAGGAGTAGATTGAGAGAGGAAAACTGAGGTAATTGGAAGGGAAAGTACTACACCTTGCAGAATAGGTAGGTTACGAGGTCTTGAGGTCGACCCAACTTCCCATTTCCTTGTGTGGGGTGGGAATTCTCTTGGAGAAGGAACTGACCGAGGTCCTAAAAATTCATGATCTAATTAAGGAGCACGATGTATTGAATGAGTGGATGACCAAACATAAAATCTACCCCTATTGTCCTAGGTAGAAGAAAGCGCCACTCTAGAGTAGAGAGTAGACAAAAACATCTCTTCTTCTCCATCAGAAATTATAATCGGGGGTTGAGAGCTTGACTCACCCCTTCTCTTACCTAAAGTTGGTACTGGCTTTGTGAGTGGTTTTGACTACACATGTTCGGCTCCCCATTTTAGAGAGAAATAATCTTCTCGCTCTAGTTCAATTATTTTATAAGAAATGGTGGGCGGTGCATCGAAGGAGGACTTATCATATAGCACATAAGATTCCCTAGGAATTTCCTTCAACACAAATTCCTCATTGCATAAAAAGGGACATTGAAAATTAGTTTTCCCAGACACTTGAGGCCTCCTTTCAATCCAAAATTTCTTTAGGTCTTCGGGATTTTCTGGTGTTCCCAACGAAAGAGATGAAAATACATGGACTGAAATGATGAGAAAACAAGACTGATTCTGATCATCCTTAGGAGGATTTCAAGGCGAACTTGTCGATAAGTCAAAGGAACATTTATATCCCTCGGGCATGCTAATTTGAATAAGGTTCTAAGAAATGTTTCATCTGGACCATGTAAATAAAAAATATGGTTCAAATCCTCTAAAGAAATTTCTTTCATGCTGTGTGCTACAAGTACCTTTGCCATTTTTTGATAAAAATTATGAAAAAGGTTATTTGTCTTCAAAATAAGAAAAGAAACACATAATGGTGAAAGGGTAGAACCGAGTTTTATAGTGAAAGGGGTGCATATTGATCTGATTAAGAGAAATATTTCCCATGAGATGAAAGGATATTTGGCTCATCTTGCAAAAAGAAAATTTAAGAGTTGGAAGGGATTAGGAATGAGAATAACTGATAAATCAATACGATTTGAGAAGAACCCTGTGTGGTAATTAAGTCAATAAGACATGAAATGAAGTACAAAACGCCCAAGATGGATTATTGGGAAGTAGATGAGGATATATGTCATATCAGAATCATCTGGAAGTGCTCAAAGGTAATCAAAAGTGATTATCCAATCAAAATGTGGAAATAATGATTAACATAATCTACCAAAAGTGATAACACGGTATCCCATTCAATCACAAACAAAACCAATTGAAAAGACTCACATTTTGTACACCTAACAATATGAAGTGAAGAATTTTCAAAAGAATAGTGTGGTTTGAAATGAGTATTGTAAAGGGAATATTACCTAGAATATTTGTACTTTTGGGGGGAAAACTTTTAAGGTTAGTGTATGAGTTTAATGGTATAACGACGTAAAATATAATCATGTGAAAGAAGGGGGTTAATTTTTTTGAGAACTATTTGAAGAAAAGAGAGAGTTGAGTAAAAATCATTTTTCCAAGAGCACATATGAGAAACTTGTTATTTCCTTTGTGTTTTCAAATTTAATCATGTCAAGATGGTAGCAAATATCCAACCATTGATAAGCTTTGAGATCTGTAAATACAAATTTCCCTTGCTGATAAATTTGATGAACCTTGAGTTAATTATGTTAATCATGAGAATCATTGTGTCTTCTTTTATTTTGAGATGTTTCAAGTAGTTATTCATGTTCTGTTGCAATCTTATGTTAGGAATTCCTATGAATCACATAAGATCTTATCCTCATGGTAGTATTGTGGTATTTTCAATTGTGTTGTGAAAAGAGTTTTCATTTCATTGTGCAATAAACAATTTAAACTCACTTTATTTCCATCTTGCTGATACAGATTGTTTGTTAGTCTATGAGTGTATCTTAGGCATGATGAACTAGGATTTCGATGTTTAGTTGAGTCTTTGACATGAGATTTTATGTCAATTTCTCAAAGAATGTGTGAAACCATGCATCTTTGGGCTTCCATGGCTGCACATATTGTGGTTGAAGGTTCATTATTTACTATTTGAAGGTCCATTATTTACTATATAACTTTCAACAAACAATTGAAAATTCCTAAGAACTTTCAACAAACAATTGAATTTACCACAATTGAAAATAATGAACCACTTTAACCTTTATTGAAAGTTCTTAGGAATTTGGTATAATCAACTTTATCCTACTTAATTCCCCAGCAAAATTTATCTATAAATGAGAAATCCTATAGGAATTAACCCTTCTTGTATTGGTTGTCCATAAATGCTAAGGAGATTTGTTGAATTTACCCATCCTTTACTCAAAATATGCAAGAGAAATCAGGTTTTGTTTGTTGTCTTTAGTAACTTGAACCTTGTTTAGGAGATGTCTTCATTTTCTAGAGTGACAACTCGTGAGAGTTAGACTATGTTGCATTGACCATGTCTCCTCAAGGTTTTCTTTCAATATCATAGAAGGAGAGTCAAATATTGTTGATTTATTCATATCCCTTACAAATACAGGTTACAAAAAGGGTCCTCTCACCCTAGTTGAAGGCACAACCTAAATTAGTGAGGGTTGGTCAAAACCTTAGCAAAATTATACCTATTTTCCCAAGCTCGAGTGAAAAAGAGTCAGTCAAATCCCTACCTTGCTGTGAAACAACTCAAAATATGATTTATCTATCTCTAAGCATCTTTCTCAACCTATTGATGTTGCTTGACTTCAAAGGGAGAATCAATTTACCCACCAATACCGATCCGACACCATTGTCAGGTAGATTTGTGCAAATACATACACATATTGATCTCTGGTAATTATTCTTACATGATTTGAGTGCAAATACATTGTTTAAACATTATCCTTTGTTAAGTTTTGTAAAGATTGTGTGAGATCAGAAGTTCATTGTGCAATATTTCCTGGTTTAAGGGAATGTTGCACTAGATTTGTATTGCTAGTGATAAATATTGACAAAGGATGATTATATTTATTGAGCTTTGTATAAATTGAGTATTGATAGGCACTTGACAAGTTACTTACAATGCTTTAGCACATCTAAGGTGAAAATCCTTGGTGGCGACTCTGTGTTGATTTGAAATTTTTGGTAAATACTAGTGTCTTAATCTTTTTCAAGTGATATTTGTTGTTAATATTTACAAAGATGGAAGGAAGAAGGTATTTATTTAATAAGGATCCTACTAGAAGATTGTTTCTAGAGCTTGGGAAAAAAATCCAAAAGGAAGACAAGTCTGGAAAGCATTGGGGGATCAAGAGTCAAGTGAGAAGGTAATACCAGTTGTGGAAAGTGACCAACCTATAGTTGAGGATTATCCAACATCTTCAAATAGTTTAGAGTCAAGTAGTCCTCGTATAAATTTAACTACTCCAGTTGGTGAAGGGCCATCATTTGTATCTGGGATAAGTGTTCCTCATTTCTTTCCTTTATCACTCAAGACTGATAGGGTTGTTTATGAAATTGAGTCACTAGAGGATATTTACTTTGAAGATCATACACATGTATCCCAAGGACCCCTAATCCCACACTATTTTCATCCTCCTGTAGGATCACCCTCTCAAAGTAACATGGCTCACCCTCCACCTAGATTGTATTTTATTGTTAATACGTTTAGACCAATAAATTTTAGAGGCATGGTTGGGCATCTTAATGTTGTACCACAAGATGTGAGAAATAGGTTACCCAAATTTTAGGGAAATAATGCCATCACTGGTGACCAACATCTGAGGCTCTTCATTAATATGATGGAGGATTTTGAAATTGAATATGAAGATGTATATATAAAACTATTCATTCATACTCTCGAAGAAGATGCACGTGATTGGTACAAATATTTACTAGATAACTCAATAGATTCATGAACTAAGATGAAGAATGCTTTTATATTACAATATGGTGATAAGACTAACCTAAGGTTCCTCTTATCTGAGTTTGAGAATATAAAAAAGAATCCTAATGAGTCTGTCCAGGATTTCAATACTAGATTCAACAAGACTTTAAATAGATTACCCATAATTTTGAGGCCTAGTGATGAGTCCTACCTAATTAAATATTTTGATGCTTTTGACAAGAAAGCTACTTATTATTTGAGAGATAAGAACCCTGGAAATTTAAGGCAAGCTTTCAAAATGGCCTTGCAAATTGAAAACAATATCAAGGAATTCGAAAAACCCTTAAAAGGGAGGGTTTTAAATTGATTAATCCCGATATACCTCACCAAATAAGGTAACGGATTTGGAGGAGGTTGTGAAAAATTTGGCTGGAGTAGTTAAAGAAATATCATATAAGTTGGCTAGAGCATAAAAGGGAATAAGACAGAGTTCCTAGGGCTAGCATAAACCATAGGTCCAAGATAGATTTGGAAATCATCCTAGGGGTGATCATAGAATAGATGAAAGAGGAAAGGGGCCCATGGGATCAGGAAATAAATAACCACAACCTAGAGAAAATAGGTTGGTCCCTGATCCTTTGACTACTAGGGTTGCTACAATAGAAGAGGCCCATGTTATTGATTGGTGTGACAAGTGTTTCTTGCCACATTCCCCTTGTGATCTAAGTAAGGAAGTTGAAGAAACAAATGATGATGAAGCTTATGGTGATGTATGTATGATGGAATGCCCTGAAAATTCACAACAAGGAGCCACTTCAATTGAGTTGATAAGTTCCAAAACTATAGAAAGTTTCTGGGATTACATTCACCGGGTATTACCTCTTCCTCCTAATGATGATGTTGAAATTGATATGGTGTAGGAGTTTGATTTACCTAATCATGAATTTGAATATTTGAGGGATTTAATGATTAAGAAATATGATGGGGAATTCCTTCTGAGGAAGATAGACAGACTTTTGATGAATGTAGTAGTTTCTCAGGAAAAGGAATATAATACTAGAAGTAGAGTTGTCAAAGGGGAGGGCCACAAGCCAAGCCAAAAACTCCACTTCTCACTAATATCCCAAAATAACCTCCTAAAAATGATACACTTAGTAAAGGCCCAGTCACTCCAAGTAAAAATTGTACCCTAGATCATTCCCAAACCGTAAAGACTCTCATACCACCAGAAGGAGCCATAAATCTCCCTCCTAACACAGTCCTACCCAAATATGTTCCCGTGATATAGCCCATATTTTGAGTCAAATTAAAGTTATTGTGCCTATTGTTGAATTTCTCAGGATCCTTGAGCATAGAAAAAGGGCATTTGAATATTTGGGATTTAAAGAGGAGGTGATAACCCAAGGAAAAAATGTGAATATTGTAGATGCTCCCATATCATCAGCAGATCTATAAGTTCCGCAAAGACCTGAAAGAATTTAGAGAATCACCTGAGGTATATTTGGGTACTTCTCTTGTTGAGTCTCAACTTGATGTTGATCCTTTTTATACTACTTTAATCATCAAAGATAGGTTGGTGCACAACTACATGTTTGATTCAGGGGCCTCATGTAATGTGATGCCTCTTGAGGTAATGAATGAATTGAATATAAAAGTGACAAAAACTTTTGGAAAGTGCAATCGCTATGGATTCAAGGGAGGTGCCGGTGATTGGATATGTTAAAGTATTGATAGTGTAATTGACAACTTACTCGGGCAAGTGATTAATCATAAATGTAGTTATTGTGGATTTCCGACTAAGTGGGGAATGTTGTTGTCAAGAAAGTGGGCTGCTAGTGTGGGGGAAGTGTACAGATGGATATGTCATATGAAACCATACCAGTAGAAGGAAGCCTTGTGAAATTGTATGGTGAGAAAAAGATGTTACATCTGATTAAAGACCCTAACAATGCTTCTTATGAAGTATTATATATAGATGTAGATGTTGATAATTTTGTGGGCTATGCAGATTTTAAAGAGCATAGTATTGAAAAATGTAAATGTCCTAAGCAAGTGGGTTCCCCTTGGATTTTTATGTTTGATGGAGCTTGTTCTAAATTTGGGAATGGTGTTGGTGTTGTCCTAATATCTCCAAATCAAGAGGAATTCAATTTTTCTTTTAAACTCAAATTTGAGTGCACTAATAATATTGCAAAATATGAAGCATTGTTTCTAGGTTTAAGGATTTATTGGAGGTATGTTATTAGGGACATTATTGTTAAGGGAAATTCAAAACTGGTAGTCAAGCAAGTTAGGAAATTATATGCAACCAAAAATTAAATAATGAAACAATATAAGCATGTAGTTTGGTATTTCATTGAAATGTTTTATTCTTTCAACATAATATACCGTGTGAAAGTAGAATATTATAGAGAAAAGGTTGGTTATATTGGGATCTAGATTTTAAAATTGTACAATGTCTCCTTACTGTGAGTATGATATAAAAGTGTTAACAAGACCATCTATCCCTGATAATGTCAAACATTGGCAGGTTTTTGAAGACGATGCCCAAGTTCAAAGGTTTTTACAAAATGAAGGAGAATTTACAAATTAGAATATGGACTGGGAACCGATGGTCTGTGTTTATGAAGGTAAAGAGACTCTATTTGGAAAGGATATTATTCAATTAAAAACCAATACTATTCCAAGAGGTTTGGTTACATTAGAGTCAAACTTTGATAATGTTGACTATATTGTTAATAGACATATGTCAAATTCAAGAGATGTAGAGGAACACAAATTGGGGACAGATGGTAAACCTAGAAAAATATGGCTAGGCAGTAACCTGAGTAAAGAATAAAATCAATCATATGTCCAGTTGTTAAAAAAGTACCAGGATTGCTTGGCATGGTCATATTCATAATTGAAGGCATATAGGGAAGATCTTTTCCAACATGAGATACCATTAGAAACTAATGCCAAACCATTTAGGAAAAATAAAAGGCCAATCAATCCACTTCTTTCCCTCAAAATGCAAGAAGAATTAAAGAAATTAAGGGATGGAGGCATCATACAACCCATAAGGTATTCTTCATGGGTGGAAAATCTAGTACCAGTTTGAAAGAAAAATGGAGATATAAGATTGTGTGTGGATTTTAGGAATTTGAATAAGGCATCAATCAAAGATAATTATCCCTTGCCCAATATGGATAACATGTTATAGTTGGTTACCTGTCTACTCTAGATGGATTCTCGGGATATAACCAAGTGGTAGTGAAACAATCAGAAAGAATTAAAACCGCTTTCACTACTCCATGGGGTACCTATGTGTATGTGAGAATGCCATTTGGCCTAATGAATGTTGGAGATACATTTCAAAGAGCTATGGATGTAGCATTCTCAAGATACATAAATGATTTTATTGTTGTATATCAGGATGATGTAACAATATTTTCAAGAAAGAGAAATGATCACCTGCAACATTTAGAGAAGATGTTGTTAAGATGCAGAGAGTATGGTATTTCATTAAACCCTAAAAAGTGCCACTTTGGGGTTCAAAAGGAAAAGTTGTTGGGACATATTGTATCTAAGGAAGGGGTCATGATTGACCCTAAAAGAGTGGAAGCTATTGGCAAAGTTCCTATTCCCAAAACTAAGAAAGGAATTCAATCCTTCTTTGGACAGATAAATTTCATTAGGAGATTCATTTCTAACTTTGTTGAAATGACTATCCCTATCACAAGTATGCTAAAAAGGATCAGATTATCAAATGGGAGGAGGAAGCTATCCAAGATTTTACTAGAATTAAGGAAGCATTGAAGAATGCTCTTGTTTTAGCACTCGGATTACACAAAAGATTTTTAAATGTTTTCTTTTACCTCTGAAAGCACCATTGCATATGTACTGTTGTAAAAATATGAGGAAGGAAGTGAAAGGTCAATTTATTTCTTTAGTAAAGTACTATAAAGGGCTAAGTTGATATATACTATCATGGAAAAGCATGCTTTTTCCTTGGTTAGAGCAACAAAATTTTTCAGACCATATATCTTGAGTTCCAGGATCACATCTTATGTTCCCCATACCATGGTCAAGGACATCTTATCGAAATGGAAATCTCAAGTAAAAGATGTCGATGGGTGAACAAATTACAAGAATATGACATGGATATCCAGACTACTAAGCTAGTTAGGGGTCTGGGATTGGAAAATCTAATGATAGAAAGCAATCTGCAAGTGATGGAGATAAATGAAGTTGAGGAAGGAGATATGAATGTTCATAAAATATTAGTCACTCTGCATGGTACAAGGACATCATATTTTATCTTAAAAATTTGGAGTGTCTAAAATATTTAAATAAAAATCAAAAGAGAGCACTTAGGTTAGCCTCCCAGAAGTACATCATCACTGATTATGGATTGGCATGGAAGAATCTTGAAGGGGTCCTCCTAAGATGTATTATTGAAGATGAAGCTCCTAAATTAATTATATATTTTCATGGAGGAGTTTGTGGGGGGAATTTTGCTAGAAGAGTAACTTCCCACAAGATCTTAAGGGTCTAGTTATTGGTGGCCCACACTTTTTAAAGATATAACTTTGTTAGTAAGAAAATGTGAAAGTTGTCAATGATTTTCAGGAAGAATGAAAGCTTCAGTGCTCTCCCTTTACAACTAGTATCAATTGAAGCTCCTTTTAAATAGTGGGGTATGGAATTTTTTGGGGAAATTTCAGATCCTTCAAGTGCAGGCCACAAATGGATATTGGTGGCTACTGATTACTTCACCAAATGGGTTGAGGAAATCCCTACTAAGAAATCAACCCATCAGATTGTTATGGATTTTATCTTAAATCATATAATTTGTAGGTTTGGAGTGCCTGCCAAAATAGTCTTGACAATGTTATGAGTTTTCAAGCTAAACCGTTAGTGGCCATGTGTCAAGAGTATGGGATAAACCTAACATATGCATCTAATTACAACCCTCAGGGTAATGGATAGGATGAATCAAGCAACAAAAATTTGTTGAAGATAATCAGGCGGACATTGGAGATAAATAAATGAAGATGGGGTGAGAAGTTGAAGTTTGTTGTTTGGGAGATAGGATCACTACTAAAAGAGCTACTGGAAAAATCCCATTTGAACTAGTCTATGGAACTCAGGCCCTTCTTCCCCTGCACATGTAGTTATCTTCTTACCAATTTATTCAGAAACTTGAGGATCAAGAATAAATCAGATTGTTGAATTGGATGAAGAAAGAAGAGAGTCCCACCAGAGACATTTGAAGTTCAGGGAAAAGTCTGAAAAGGTTATTTGATAAAAAGGTGACTCCTAGAATTTTTAGTGTGGGAGATCTTGTGTTATTATGGGATAACAAACATGAAGAAAAAGGAAAGCATGGAAAATTTGATGCATTATGGATGGGTCCTTATTCCATTGATATTAGAATTGGTCCACATACATTCTTTTTAAAGGATCTAGATGGAGAATTACTTGAGTTGCCTATTAATGGTAGGCACTTGAAACATTTTCTTCACTGATTTTCAAATCAAGGTACACATCAATGTATAGTGTACAATTTTTTTTTTTTTTTTTTGCGTTTGTTGCGTGTGTTTTTCAGTTTTTTGTTTTTGTTTGTTTGTCTGTGGTGACCGGTTGTTTTGGTTTCTCGGTATGTTTTTGGAGGATTAGTTTTTGTCACTTTCCCGATACGTTTGGCATTTGAATCTATGGTCCAATACATTTTGACACATGGTCTGCTATATTTGTACTATGATTGGTTCTTGTGGCACTCGTAGGGAGTGCCCATCCCCGAGTCAGAGCCGGTGTTGGTGCTCGAATTAATCTCGCCATTTTTTTGAAATTTTCTTAGACATTTTTTATGTTTTCTTTTTTCCTGTGAGGGGTAAGAGTTTGAAAGGTTACTGAGTAATTGATTTAAATTATTTTGTTTCTCCTGTGTGTTGATTATTTTTCCTCTTTTTGGTCAAGGATCATGTTTGGATATGTATTATTTTTGAAAACCCTTACAAAAACTCGATCATGAATCGGGTTTAAAAATCAGGAAAATTACCTGTGTGAAGTGTTCCTTGATCATGTCAATAATTTCATATTTTGTTCTGCTGCCCATTGGTACGTGGCACTTCCAAGTTGGATGTGGTATGATGGGTTTAAGTTGTAAACTTATAAATTTCTATAATATTCACAATATGCAAATTAGGTCCTGCGCCCAACGAATATATCTCTCCCTTACGCCATTGTCACTAATAATGGTAAATCCTTCAAAATCAAAATGGTTAAGACATTGTGTCAACATTTCCATAGTCAACTCAAGTGGTCTACTCTAAAGGTAATGGAAAGGCCAGAGCTACCAATAAAACCCTTGTATGAATAATGGAGAAAATGGTAAGTAAGATCAGCCGTAATTGGAACTTACAGATACATCTCGCCCTCTAGGCCTATTGAACCTCCATCTCGCATTCCCCTACTGGTGTGACCCCATATTCCCTAGTTTATGGCAATAAAGCTATCATACCCTTGGAAGTGGAGCTTCCCTCCCTGAGAATATCTCTCTGGGATTATCTTGATAAAGATGACGAATATAGAGTAGCTCGGCTAGCAGAGCTAGAACTATTGGATAAAAAGTGGATTAGAACACTTAATCACCTCAAGGTCTACTAGAATAGAGTATCAAGAGGATATAACAAATGGATCATTCATCATGAATTTTATGTAGGTGATCTAGTGCTGAAAGAAAATTAGAATAATACCATCAAAGATAGAGAAAAGAAAGGTAAGTTGAAGCCCAAGTGGCTAGGGCCTTATGTGGTGGTTTCTAAATATGGATCAAGAGCTTATAAACCCTGACATATTGAGATGGTGAATACTTCTAGAAACAATGAATTCCATGCATCTCAAGTGGTTCTATGCTTAAGCATGACGATAATATCAAATAAGAACTAAAAATGGAAAAAACAAACAAAACACTAAAATTTTGAGAAAACAAGTAAAGAAAAAATAGGTGGTCCACATGCGAAAACTACACAATTGTGGCACGGTGGGCGAGATAGGTCTTTGGGTGAAAAACGGTTTCGGTGCTCAAAGAGGATTCCATGGTCACAAGTTACTCTTGCATCAAGATGGGTAACCCTCATCGATTTCTAGAGATAAATTCCTCTGCTAGGTCTAGGAAGCCTACCAAATCCATCTTTGCCGAGCCGTGATTTGGGTTATTTACTCTTATATATCTGCATGAAGGATGTGCCTTTGAATATTCCCATCTAATGTTGGGGGCACCTTCACATTACACTATCTCCTACATAAGCATGTGGTATTCTACTTGTTGTATATTCCCACATCACACTGGGGCATTCACATTTCTTTTTCTTTGTACATTGTTTTCAGAACATGACCTTAGAAAAACAAAAAAATCAGAAAAAGACACACAAAGATCAAAAATTCAGAAAATATTTCTTCTAAATGACGAAGCTACACAAACTTTGTAACATTGTCTTAGGGAAGCTCGAAAAAAGCGTTAGTATCCTAGAAAACTTATCTTTCAAGATAACACAAAAACATTAGCAAATATATCAATGTTATCTCGCAAAAAAAAGGTAGTGATTTAATTGATTTTAGTTTTTGGTTTGTATAGTTTTGATTGGAAGTGTCTTTTCGTGTTGTATGGTAGTTCATTTGCTTACCTTAGATTGAATCTTTTTTGAATTAATGTGTGTTACATTAGATTAATTCATAGCTTTAATTCACTTATAAAAAAATTCTATTTACATCATCGATGCATGCATCTATTAGGATTCATATTACTTAGATTGAATTTCAATTTAATCTATTAAGTAGAAGAAGTATGAATTCATTTTTTGCATTTGGTTGTGTGGTTTTGTATATACATGTGTTTAACTTTGTCAAATTTTACTTGTGTGTTTTTTTACTACACATCTGTTTGTTATCACATCTATCATCTACCATTCATCACATATAAACATCATCTGATACATCATATATACAAAAATGCTAAATTTTACATCATGCATGTATACTAAGCTAATTATCACATATCATATCATTAATGGGTGTAAGAGGGGTTTTGCATAATCACAAATCTATTCCCCCACACCAATATCATCTAGTACCATCCCAAGTGCTAGAATAGAAATAAAAAACATCCAATAAATCCAAAACATATGATACTATCTAAAAATATATCATCACTATAAAAACATGAAACATAAACATCTCTAAAGCTAAAGTATGTAACAAAAGGAGAAATTCATACATCATGATACACTCATACATCTAAAAACATAAAACCATCATCATAAGAGCATAATCTAAGAATGACATAAAAATAAACCATCGAATGTCCATATAGTACATATATAAATGTCTATCTCAAAAATTAGGTATACATCATCGATACAATATGCCATCTAAAAATGGGCATGCATCAAAACTCAACCTTCATCAAGAGGCACAATATAATGGTACATCAATCTATACATCGATCAAAATCAGCCTTCATCAGAGGCATGTATACATATAATACATCTATAACAAAGTAAAATGAAGGAATCAACCATAGCTCATGCCCTCTCTGGGGCTCCCGGGTCCATGTCTTGGGGAGGGAAAAGTGGTGGCTATGTTGGGCCTGCTCCAAGGGTACCACCTTATTGTCGGCCTGGCTGATGTCTCGTTGGCTGCTATATGATTGAATGACAAACTGATTTGACCGATCAACCTATTCACCATAATCCGCACCGTCCCACTCACACCTAGTTAATCAAAGGGAGCAACCCACTGCTCTACTGGGACTACTCTGAAATAGGCATTCCTTTAATACAAGGCCTCATCGCTAGCCATCATAACATCTTGAATCATGTCGGCATCACCAAAGTAGTGGCTTCGAATGACAATGTCTCTCTTTCATACCAATCGACATATTTTAGCATGGGCTTGTCATGTGATAACAACCTCTTGATCCTTTTCCATAGTGATAGTCTATACATAGGCTTAGGTCCGATCCCTCTAAATGACAAAACCCTATGCTTATGCTTGTGTGTGATCCCTTTGTGTAAAGAAAATCTACACCGAGTCTATGACTAGTGTAAGAGACTTAATATTTGAGCCCCCGCCCGCCAACCGACCGATTTGGTGTTGCAAGGATGCACCATCTCCACCCCCGAATGACCCGTGCTCGGCCTAGTCCCTCTTAGCTATCAAGACCTATACCTAGGTGTTGGCCCGATCTCACTCTGTTGTCAAATATTATACATGTACCTTGGCCTCATAATTACACACCTATCACTGACTATAGCTACTATCGAAGTACAACCAACCGCCCATCATCACTACCACCCCTTAGAGCATGAGGTGGTAGACCCTACTCTAGAAATACCTAATGTAAGGTGGCATATATCCTTCTGGAATTCCTACTAGAAGAAACTCTATATATGGAGCCCTGGGTGCCTATCTCTACCTGAGTCAAGGCCCTTGTCTATGAGGCTACTATAATGGAAGACCTTGTTCTCCACCCCCAACATGATGTTGGCCATCAAATGGATCATCATCATCATCGTTGTCGCCATCACCGCCAACTCCACCCTCATCACTGCTAGGAGGCCCCACTAGGGGTGCCCTCACTCCTACATCATAAGCCACTCTGGGAATAGTCAAGTGACATGGAATCACTCCATGGTACCAAGGGGCATACTCTGGAGTATAGCCAGGATCTCTAATCTATCTCTAGGGTACCCACATGGATGGTACTAGATGTAAAAATCTGGTCAAGGCTCCTCCCTTGGAAATATTTGGCCCTATATCTAAATACTCTATGATCATGTGAGCATACCACATATCTAGCCTAGGTACATCTCGGGTAATGCCAAACTATCTATGGCACCGCTCTACCCTATATATCTGCCACATATAGCTACGGATGCCCAACATAAAGTGCTACACTATTGCAGTTGATGAGATCTAGGCCATCCGAGGCCATTGAAAATGTCCTGTAAGGCCTCCATTCTATGGCAACCTACTCGTAACTCATCCAACTTACAATGGTAGTGGTAGGAATCTTCCATATATGGCCGCACATCATCCTAAATCAGAACCCATCCCATAGAAGAAGGATCTTTTAGAGCTCAAGCTCTAAACACACCTACGAGGTGACTAATAACAATATGGTCCCATGCCCAAATCTGTAGTAATTTGGTTGGTCCTACTGTCTTCTAATGGTAGTATGTGATCAAATGAAGGTACCAATATAAGTGTGCTAGTATACACTGACCCCAACAATATGTATCCCCCTTGATCGATTCACGTATCACTCTGATGAGGCCAAGAGGAAATGAAGAACCAATTTTGTCAGGGAGTAAAACTCCACCGAAAAAGCCATCAAATATACTACAACCTGGTCAAGCTCAGGATCCTCTATACATAGCAACAACTTGACTATCATCCCATGATGTAGTATCACTGGGACATTGAATAACTCAATAATACACCGATGAATGTTAGGCTAGTGACGGGTATATCTGGATCAACTCACACTCTTGGATGGGAACCCGCATAATGTGCCTAATGTCCTCCAAAGTAATCGTGATCTTACCGGTGGGAAACGTGAAACACTAACTCTCACTATGCCATCGCTTGACTAGGGATGTAAGGAGGCCATGATCCAAGGTAATATGTGGCATGTCTTCCACATCAACTAACTGGGTGACATATATGAGAATATCTAATATCCTCCTATCATCCTCATCAAACTATGCCTCTATTGTTGTCGATTGGCCATATCTCTCATGGGTATGAAGGACGGGTAATATACATTGCAACAAACGCGCACACGTTAGGGTTACATTTCTATCTACTCCTATCTAGTTTTCTAATATTTTCTTCTCTCATTCCATATAAAATGCTAATTTTTCACCTTCTTCTACAAACCATCTAGTCTATTTTTCATCTGTACTTAGTTATTTGGTTGCGGGGATGAATTCCCCCTTTTTCCCTAGTGTGTACGCCTCTACTTCGGCACCTACGTGCCTATCTTGATGTTTACACACCTAGCATGTATACGCATATGCTTTGATGCATACACACCTTACCCGACATGTATGATTCCCTAATTCTTCCTATTTTAACCGAGAATGCATACGCCCCAAAGATGATGTATACGATCACCATTCGATGCACACACATGTGCATCCATGTTTCCTCCCATGCGTGTATGCCACCCTTTCGATGGATACACGAGAGAATACCTATTTTTGACATGTACACATATGCGTACCCATAATTTTTATGCATGCACGTGTGCGCATCCGTTGAATCAACACATGCGTGCACACACATCTATCAAAAATCACCTAATCTACCCTTAAAAGCATGAAATCCCACATTAAATGCATAAATGACAAGGAGGGATAGGGCACTCACATAGGGTCTATCTACCGGGTCCCAAAGGAAATCTCGAGATGCGAGCTTCCCATCTCTACCTTCTCGGTAGCCTCGTCATATCACTCCGTGGCTATCGCTCTCACTCATGGTAAAAATTCACAAGGGATCTACTACAAATGATCTGGTCTTGATTGTTTTACCCCCGATTGGGTATATTATGTGTTGCAATGCCCCTGGGCATGTTTTCTCTATTGTGATCACTCGCTACTTCTTCTACTCACCAAAATGATTATTTTTATATCTAAAATGATTATTTCTACTTGTTTTTGCATGCTGGAGCACTCAGTGCCACCCTGTGGTCACTTCTTCAACCTAGAACAATTTACGTATATTCCAGGCACCTTTTTCCTATCATTTATATTTCCTCTCTTTTCCCTCACGTCATGATGATTATTTTTATTAAATAAATATTGTTGCTTGTAATTCTTCTCGCCAGGGCATTTTTTTTTCTATATGACGCCCTTGCCTTTGCCTTCAAGCACTTACACATGTTTTTAGGAGATATTTGATCTCTTATACAATTCTTCTGACTGATCAAAAATTTAAAAATTATAAAACAATTCAAAAAGTCAAAAAATCGTAAAATTTTGAAAATGGACTAAAATTGGTAAAAGCTCATTTATAGCTGAAATATGTGTCTGTCATATGGCACTCATCTCATATCTTTCTAAAATTTTCACATTTTTTGAAATAACGACTCACCTATCACCTAACTCTACAATCATTTTACAAAATCTACGCTGCTTACTTTGTTTGTACTCTGGGGCACTATTAGTTGCCTAGTACTATTTTTTTCGTGCACATTACTTTTCCATTAGACCCAGTGCCCTCTATCATTTCCCTTGATTATAGAAATTTCTTGGGGCATCATTATAAACTAAAGTCATTTGTCCAAAAAAAGTTAGGACTAAATCTCGATAAAAATTATCTCGTGCAACTAACTTGAATGTTGTTGGTTTGAGTGTGTGTGATTGTACTTATTTCCATATTAGATGAGTTTGTGTACTTCTCATATTGAATTTCATGTTTTTATGTTGCATGGAGTTGTTATTTTAGCAAGGTATGGTTGTTTTTATCTTAGATTTTCCAAAAAGACCCCCGATCCCAAGTTATAGATCGTGACGGTGACTATGCACGCCGAGGTCGCATGAAACTATGATATGTTTAAGACAAATCCACTTATTACATGGGAAGAAGAGATACATTCCAAGTATCCAGATCTTTGCACACCGAAGGAATTTTATCAAGATACCATGGATGTCATTAGGGTGATGTAGGGAGAAATACATTGTTTAAAGGAACATATGCATGACAGAACAAGGAAAGGAAGGTTGAACTCCCATAGAAGGATGTTAATGACTTGACATAGGTGTGTAAGACCATTCCTTTGTTAAGGGAGTGGTTACAAGAAAATTTACCGCGTGTTGGGACCGAGCACAAAAGAAAAATACTTCATAGAAATATACCACCTCAAAATCATGAATTTGACAAAGAGATTAGAATAAATGCATTAATTGATGGTTGGTTATTGCCAAAAATTCTTATTGATACTTGGTATCGAAGTGAATATGCTAACTCGTATGTTTGAATCGATGGGTAGACAATAATTTCAGCCATCCGCGAATGTTTTGTATATGGAAAATAGAACTAGGGTCATGCATATTGAGTTACTGAAGGACGCATCTATTACTATTTAGGGGCCAAGTTTACTAGATACTTTGAGGTAATGGAACTTGTTGAAGTAGAAAAATTTCTAGCATTACTTGGTCATTGACCTTAGTACTATGTGAGTAAAGTAGATTTATGATTTAATAAAAGGTACATCATCTTTGAGAATAATGAAGAGAGAGTGGCTACACTCTCTCTTTGTGAAAATAATTTTGAGCACTATGTTGAACCACTAAGCTTGGAGGAGCTGAAAATAATATACACATGCTTAGTGCGCAACCCAAAACATTTGGAACAATCTAAAGAAGGTGCACTTCATTGGTAAAATTGGCAATCTGTAAGTGACACTATAAGTGTTTGTTATGATAACTTGGATCACAAAACATATGAAATGGTTGGGCATGAAGTGAAAAGACAAATCACCAGGATGGTTAGACCGTATATGGTAAGGTGGTTAGGATGCACACATGTATCAAGATATACCGTGAAGGAAATCTTGATGTGTTTCTACATTCCATGGAATCCCAATGGATGAAAAAAGAGGATAGAAGAAATGTCCTAGTCTATAATCTACAAGGGACAACAATGTGCTCTTGGGCTACACACAAAGGAAATTTACTAGAATGGAAAGAAGTGAGAATTACCTTTTCTACTAGGTTCTTAAGGAGAAATGTACCTTCTCAAATATGCAAATTTCATGGGAGTTCTTTTGACTCTAATCAAATCCAATATTGTGAGAGACTTTGGGTGCAAGGTAAGGAAGCTTTACCACCATCACTTTGGGTACATTTTTCTACTCCACCTTACGCAATTCTTGGGCGCATGGTATGTCCATGCTAAGTTGAAAATAGAGACTACTAATTGGCAAGAGATGACCTCGTGTACAATTCATGTTTTTGATTGTTTTTCTACTAATCCTTGGATCAATGAAGAATGGAAGATTATGAAGCGCCTTACATTGGGAGATAACATGAAGGATGAAGAGATAATATTGGAACTATTTGCAGAATAGATCTTGAGGTGCACCTAGAACTTGAGGAAAAAGATAAAGAAGAGATGGTATGCACTGCAAGGAGAAAGAGAAGGGAAAATTGGTGTACATAATTGATGATGAGGAAGTGGATACACTAGATGTTAACCACACTAAAGTTATGTGCGAAGTGACAGATAATGCAGATGAAAAGGTTTCGCATGTATCATGCCCGCATGATGACAAAGAAGGTTAACATTGGAAAAGATGTAGAACCTAAGGAAGTGATAATTGGTGACTACTGGTCTAAAGAGAAAGATGAAAATATTGTTGAATTATTGCACGAGTTTCGGAATTAATTCAACAACACTATCATAAGTTGAAGGGAGTACACCCTTATTTAGGTGAGATGAAAATCAAATTGAAATAAGGTGTGTGCCCGATTAGGAAGATGCCTTGCTGGATTTATATTAATTTGCATGTGAAGGTAAAGGAATAAATTGACAAAATTCTCAAATATGGTATAATTGAGCTCATTAAGACTCGAATGGATTATCCCCATGATAATAAACATTAATAAGGATGTGAGGACAAGGATTTTTGTTGACTATAGAGAACTTAATACTACATGTGCCATTGATTCTTTTCCCACCCCATTCAAAGAAGATATCCTTGAGGGAATTATAGGGCATGCGATATAATCCTTTACAGATGGGTTTTTTTGGTTATCACTGTAAAGCGCGTATAGAAAGGGAAGACCAAGAAAAGAAAAATTTCACAATAGAGTTTGGAATATTTTCATATAAAGTGATTCCCTTTAGATTGATGAATGTGTTGGTAGTGTTTTTGCGCACTATGGTGCGGGATTTTAAGAATTTATCCATAACTTATTGCAGGTGTATCTAGATGATTGGACATGTTTGGCTTAGTTAAGGACCATTGTGACAATTTGAGGCTTATGTTTGAGAGGTGTAGGAAGTTAAAAATCTCCCTTAATGTTAAGAAGTGTGTTTTGCTACACCTTTTGGTACTTTACTTGGACATATAATTTGTAAAGAAGGCTTATTGGTAGAGCTAGTTAAGGTTGTTATGATCTTGGGTTTGCTGCAAGAACCTAATAATCAAACCGAGGTGTGAAGATTTATGAGACATACATAGTATTACAAGTAAATTCATCAAGGGCTATGCGAGGATTTCCATGCTCTTGCAAGAATTATTGAAAGATAAGGAAAGTTCTATTAGGGTTACGTGCAATAGTAAGTGTTTGAAAAATGAAGGAAAGGCTAACCATTGTACCTATTTTTTGTTTTCCTTCGTGGGACAAAAAATTTCATGTTCATGTTGATGCTTCGGGATGGAATTTGGTGCAATGGTGGCATAACTAGAAGAATGAAGTGTAGAGCATACCATTTATTTTGTAAGCAATAAGTTAACACCAACAAAGAAAAATTATATAACTACCGAGCACGAGAGTTTGTTCATAATCTACATGTTGCATAAGTTTAGAAAATACTTATTGGAAACACCATTTATCTTCTTTACAGATCATATGACACTTAAGTATTTGGTTAACAAGCTAGTTTTGCAAGGGCACATATGTAGAATGAATCCTTCTTTTTCAAGAATTTGACTTTAGAGTTGTTGTGAAACATGGTAAGAGAAATTCAGAACTAATCATTTGTCAAGAATTAATTTTGGTGAGGATGCACAGAGCATTGAGGATACGATGACAGATGTATAATTATTTAGATTGAACCACGCGCCCACAAAATTGGAAGATATTGTAGTATTTTTATGCATAGGGCAGGCACATGAGGGAATGAAGACTTTAGAGAAAAAATAGCTTCTAATACGCACGGTGCCCTACCGAGTTGATTGGGGAGATTTATACAAACTTGGTTATGATGAATTTTTATGTTGGTGTTTTTTAGATCACGAGCGTGATGATATTATGGAAGAGGATCATGCTGGAATTTTAGGAGGCCACTAAATGGGCAATGCTAGTGCGTGCAAGGATATGATAGATGAATTACGGTGGGAAACTTTATATAAGGATATTGAGGAATATGTGAAACTATGTGACCATTGTCAATGCCTTGGGAATCCTGTATAGAGAGATGAGATGTTGTTACTTCCTATTGCAAGACTTGAGCCTTTTGAGAAATGGGTAATTGAATTTGTAGGTCCTATTTCACCACTAGTGTGTAGGACTAGCATGCAATATGTCATAACTTGTAACAATTATCCGACAAGGTGGGTGGAAGAAGCGCCACAGAGGATTATACTAAGGCTACAATAACAATATTTCTATGGGAAAATATTGTTAGCAGGTATGGATGTCCATTGAACTTGACTAGTGATAGGGGAACTCATTTTATTAATGAGATGATAAGAATTTTGTTGGCCGAGTTTATGGTGGCACACCATAAGACTACTCCTTATCACCCACACAGTCAATGGGATGATCTGAAGATTTTAATTATATTTTGGGACAAACACCGAAAAAAATGTGATTTTGGATGGAAAGACTGGGATGATAAAGTATATGTTTTACTTTGTGCATGTGTGCATGTATACTTTGCTTAATGATAAATCAAATGAAGCAAGAAATACCACCTAAAATAGTTCTACAATTTAGCTAAAACAAAGCATAAACACCATCACGATAAGAATTAAACAAGGGTTAGATGCTAGCATTCATAAATACAAACTTTGAAACTAACAATGCTAAATATCTAAACTCCTCTATTCTCTAACAACAAATAAATGAATGGACCTAAGTAAGTTCCATGGCTATCAAAATAGTTGTCCTTAATGTTCCAAGAACCTAGGAATGGGGGCTAATCAAAGTTGGGCTACAAGACCCTTTTGACACCTCCCATATGACCCAAGCACTTTAAGAAAGAGGCTTAACTCTTCAAGATGATGAACTCTCAAAAGGGAAAGGTGCAAGCTCTTAGTCTCTTTGCTATATGCTTTGCATTTGCTCTCTTAGAAAGTTTAGGTGTAAGTAAAAAGGTAGGTGGAGGGCTCTTTATATAGCCCAAAGGATAAAGGATTCAACACATTCTCATGAATGTGGGATAAAGGTAAAACATGATTAAGAATGGATAAGGTTGTTTTATTAAAGGTAACCTTACTTTGGAAGGGTTTAATACATGTTTAGCAAGTCATGGGAGTTGGGGGTGTTTTAATTAATCAAAGGTGATTGACTAATAGGTAGATGTAAGTTTTTATAGAAGATAATTGGAGGAATATTAGTATGATTTAGGCTATTAAAGGGGATTAAATCAATTAAATATTGATTTATTGGTTAAATGGAAGGAAATATAATTAATTAATAATAATTAATTAGTCTAGGTAGAAGGGGTGATTTATTAACGGAAGGTCATTAATTAGGTATTTTTTTGGATAGGCAACTTAATTAATTAGCTTAGTGTAATTAATTAATGATGATATGAGGGAAAATGAGCACTTTTGACGATACGTCATTGATTTGCAAGAAAGGGGATAATTAGAGCAATTTAAGTATTTAAATTGCTTGGGCGTAATTATAGGTGTCTACATTTGCCCCTCTTTGGGGTGGCGTAAGTGATGCCATTTCAAAGATAGTAGACGGAAGATATTTTGAAGAGATAGAAGGAAAATTAGTAGGAGGGAGAGATGCCCCCTCGAGTGTCGATGGGGTGATGAAGGAAGCCGATCGACGATCGAAAAAGATGAGAAGTAGGTAGAAGAATGGGGACAAGGCAAGATGCCCCAAGGAGAGGGAGAATTAGGGGTGAAAGGGAAGTGGTGTAGAAGAAATATGGATGAGAGGAGAGAAGAGCTTAACCTCTAGCCACTTATTTGTTTGGAACAAATTTGATGTCATCATATTGCCATAGGAACTACATCATCGGTCCTTATGAAAAATATAAGCATACGACAAAGGTAGAATGACATGAAAAGCCATACTACGAACAATTGTCCATTGCTGAAAGTACCAACTCCACGCAACATATAATAATGTAATGCAAGATGAGAAGGAAACAAGCTCATATAACAGGGAAAACAAGTACGAACACACATATCCAACCCAACAACGGTCAAGACAGTTGTACAAATGTTTTGTTATCAGTGCTGAAGAGATCCACAAGTTTGTGATTGATGACAAGGGTTAAAAATGATGCCCCAAGCAAGGATACATGCAAGGAAATGAAAATGGACACGGGTCCATGAAAAGCATTTGTCAGGTGCAACTAAACAAGACTGTGCAACCAAAAGTGCCCCAGAGTACGTACGAAGCAAGAAACTAGTCATTGCGAATGGTTGTGAATCCAGTTATCCACGAGTTGTATTAATCAGGGAAGATGTGAGATAAACCAATAGGATATGGAGAAAATACCATGCGCAAGACACAAGTTTTAGCCGTAAGAAGCAAGTTACCATTTTGTAGGGTGTTTTACTTTTTAGGAATTTTTGAAATTTTTTGCCTTTTTTTTGGATTTTTTGATATATATATATATATATATATTATTTTGTTGTTTTTTCTTTCCAAAATATGGTGAATAGTAGAAGAAAGTAGAATAAGAAAGCGAAGGGCCTAGGGCAACATAAAGTGCCCTAGGTGGAAGAAAAGAGAAACAAATGACAAATAATGTCCTCGTTTAGTGGAAAAATGAAGAAAAAATAATTATTTGAAAAATAATTATTTACGAGGGTGTGAAGAAGAATAAAAATCACCAGGGAGCAATAAAATTGTCTAGGGAGAAGAAAGGGGTATTGGACAAAAAATGCCCCAATACAGTGAAAAATAAGATAAAAATAATTATTCCACAGCGAACAGAGGAGAAAACGGTGAGTGAAACGGGTGTCCTGGCCATCCGATCAGTGAAAAATAGGCTAATATACCCCCCAGGGGGGGTAAAAACATCACAATCAGTTCATTTTAACCGCTTAGTTTAGAAAACTTACCATGAGGCTCTGACACTCAGGAGAGATGGTGATCGCACGTGATCATTTGAGGTGTGCTGTAGATTGTAGACAATAGATCTATAAACAATATCAAAAGTTGTTTTCAAGTGTTATTTTGATGTCTATGGTCAGGATGCTATGATGATATTGGTGCGGGGGGGATAGATTTTTGATTATGCATAACCCCTCTTGCCCCCATTGATGATATGATATGTGATGATTAGCTTAGTATACATGCATGATGTAAAACTTAGCATTTTTGTTTATATATGATGTATAGATGATGTTAGATGTGATGATAGTGATGGTAATGTGATGTGAATGATAAAAAATAGAGCACATGCAAGAAATACAACCAAATGCTACAAAGAACACCAGAATCAATGCAATACAACATGAATCACCATGCCTTATTAACAAGTAACAAAACACAACCAAATGCATTAAGAACACACTAGCATGTCGAAATCCACTACAATATGCACAAGCAAGAATGAATCTATTCTAAGGAAGAAAAGATAAACTATGAAAAAGTATACCCAAGCAACAAACAACTCAAAAGTGAGCATGCAAAACACTATACAAGCAACAAGCAAATAAAAAAAACAAGACAATGCAAGTAAATGTTTTTGTAAGATATGTTTTCATAAACTGATTTTCTATTGTTTAGGTTTTTGTGAAACAATTTTATATTGTTTTGGTGTTTTGTGAAACAATTTTCTATTGTTTTTGTGTTTTCTCGAAACAATGTTCTATTGTTTTTGTGTTTTCTCGAAACAATGTTCTATTGTTTTTGTGTTTTTCTCAAAACAATTTTCTATTGTTTTTTTGTGTTTTTCTTGAAACAATTTTATATTATTTTTGTGTTTTTCTCGAAACAATTTTATATTGATTTTTGTGTTTTTCTCGAAACAATTTTATATTGTTTTTGTGGTTTTAACAGTTTTCCAAAGCTATGTGTAGGTAACCAAGAAAGCATGGATGCCCCCAACGTTAGGTGGGGAATATACAAGGGCAGAAGCCACACACTTATGAACAAGAAGGTGACTTGTTGAGTTGCCCCTAGCGTAAGATGGGAAATAATAAAAGACCACATCCCTCACAGATGAATAGAAGAAGGCAAAGCCGGATCAAGGCTAGACAGAATGGTGTGCACAAGGAAACTGAAGGCAGAACCAGGTCTAGGCCAAAGACAACTACCCTTCTAATATAGAATGCTTGTGAACAATGAATCCTCCCGAGGCGCTGGAAACCGGTTTTCACCCAAGGACTTGTCCAAAGTGCCACAATTGCGTGGTTTTCACTAGTGGATGACCTGTTTTCTCTTTTTCTTTTTCTGATTTTTTTTCTTTTATTATTTTTTTTTCTTGATGTTTTTGTATTTTTTGATTTTTTTGTGATTTTTATGACTCGCTTGTGCCATGTTTAGGCATAAAACCTCTTAAGATGCATGGCATTCATGGGCTCTCGGAGCTCATCACCATTGGGGTGAGCCAACTTGTATGCCCCTGTGCCATACTTGGCAACTATGACATAGGGTCCTAACCAAAGGTGGTTCAAACTTCCCTTTCATTTCTCACTCTGCTCCGGTGTTGAATTGGTTCTCCTTCATAACTAAATGACCCACCTCAAACCGGCGAGGGATGATTCTCTTGTTGTAGTTGCGAGAGATTCTGTGTTGATATACCTTCGGGTGATTAAGAGCGTGAATGCACCTCTCATCTAGGAGCTCTAACTTAGCCAATCTTGCCACTCGATAATCTTCATCCTTATCCAAATAGTCCCGAAGAGAAATTCGTAGGGATGGGAGTTCAATCTCTAAAGGGATGATAGATTCTATCCGAACACCTAGGGAATATGGCGTCACACCCGTAGGGGTGCGAATTGATGTTCGGTAGGCCCAGAGGGCTGGGTGGATTTGTAGGTGCTAGTTTTGACTGGTTTTGCTAATCATCTTCTCCATTATCCTTACCAAAGTCTTGTTTGTTGCCTCAGCTTTTCCATTACCCTGAGGGTAATATGGCGTGGACCATTTAAATCTAATTTGGAACCATTGGCAAAGGCCTTTCATAGTTTTATTCTTAAATGACTTCCCATTATCTATGACAATGAATGGCTGCAGGATACCATATCGGCAAATAATGTGATTCATGATGAATTTAGAAATCTGTGCTCTGTGACATAAGTTAAAGGGACAACCTCCACCCATTTTGTAAAGTATTTTGTAGCTGTGATGATATGTGTATGACCATCAAATGAGGTAGGAGTAAGCTTCCCTATTAGATCAAGTCCCCATTTAGAGAATGGCCATGGGGTAGTGATTGGTTGCAATGGTTGCGATGGAGCATGGATGAAATTTCCATACTTTTGGCAAAGCACACATTTTCTAACATAATTACAACAATCAGTTTCCATGGTGGGCCAATAGTAACCTACTCTTAATAGTTTCTTAGCCAAGACCATTCCGTTTGTATGTGCTCCGCATACTCCTTTGTGTACTTCTTTAATTGCCTAGATTGACTCCGTCACATCCAGACAATGTAATGATTCCCATCGTAGCCACGACGATAAAGTGTACCTCCTAAAAGGGTGTAACGGGCTATCTAGCAAATCAGGCTTTGCTTTTCAGAATGGGAGATATTGGGAGGGAAAGTACTGTCCTTAAGATAGGTGAAGATGGGTTCATACCATGGGGAATGGGGACCAACAACCTCACAAGCCAGGCAAGATTCCGAATGTCATACGCGGGCTGGCATATATTTTCTACGAAGAATGGCATATCATTGTTCCCTGGTGGAATACGAAGCATAGATCCCACCGTTTCCATGGCATCTACCGATCTGTTTTGTGCTCTTGGAATCTGCTCAAAGGTGATGCGCACAAAATACTCCTTTAGAGTTTCCACTAAATTTTTGTAAGGTATGAGCTTATCATCCTTAACTTTATACTCATCATTAACCTGTTTGATGATTAGCTACGAATCACCTACAACCTTAACATGTTGAATATTCCACTTGATGGCTAACTTCATCCCTGCAATGAGTGCTTCATATTCCACAATTTTGTTCATGCAAGGGAAGGCCAGGCGGAAAGCTTGCGGTATAGGATCACCCGAAGGAGTAATAAGGACCACTCCTGCACCTGAACCATGAAACGTAAAAGATCCATCAAAATGTATCTACCATACGACAAATTCTTCAATGTAGAGAAAAGATGCATCTGGCAGATCCAGACTCAAAGGTTTTGTGCTTTGCAAAGGTGCTTCCGCTAGCTGGTCGGCAAGTACTTGTCCTTTAACTAATTTTTGATGGACAAATTATATATCAAACTCACTGAGTAGAATGATCCAATTAGCCATTCTACCTGTGAGGGCAGGTTTGGACAACAAATACTTGAGTGGGTCGACCTTGGATATGAGCTTGGTCTTAGTATTTAGTAGGTAATGGCGAAGTTTCTGAAAGGTAAAAATGACGGCCAAGCAAGCCTTTTCAATCTGAGGATAATTAAGTTCATAGGTGATGAGGGTGCGACTCAGATAGTACACCGCTTTCTCTTTATGGCTAAGGTCATATTGGGTGAGCAATGCACCAATAGTGTATTGCGTAGCAGAAATATAGAGCAAAAGTGGTTCTCCTGGAGTAGGAGGCATGAGGATGGGTGGATTAGCCAAGTATTGTTTAAGCAAAGCAAAGGCTTGTTGTTGCTCAGTCCCCAAAGGAAAGTGACGTCCTTTTTAAGCAAATGGGTGAATGAGTGACATTTATCTGCAAGCTGGGAGATAAAGCGGTGAATGGCTTGAATTTTCCCTTGCAAGCTACACAGTTGCTTGATATTCTCAGGTGGAGGCATTTCAGTGATGGTAGACACTTTAGTGGGATCTACCTCAATACCTCGTCTCGACACAATGAAGCCCAATAGTTTCCGGATAACACACCGAAGACACATTTCTTTGGATTCAATCTGACTTTGTATTCATGCAGGCATTCAAAGATACACCACAAAATGATAGGATGATCCTCTCTTGTTTTGGACTTTCCCAGGATGTCATCTACGTAGTCTTCCATGATGTCATGAATCATATCATGAAAGATTACTGTCATGGCCCACTGATAAGTTGCTCCCACATTCTTAAGGCCAAATGGCATCACCTGATAATAGAAGGTGCCCCAAGGAGTTGTGAAAGCTATTTTGTGTTGGTCTTCCTCAATGATCTTAATTTGATTATAACCTGAAAAACCATCCATGAGTGATAGCATTTCGTACCTTGCGGTTGAGTCAACAATCATGTCAATGTTGGGCAATGGAAAGTCATCTTTAGGGAAAGCTTTATTGATGTCCCTAAAATCTATGCAGATTCAGATACCGATAGGTTTCTTTTGGACAGGAACAATGTTCGATATCCATTTAGAATAATCAATTGGCCTGATGAATCCTGCTGCAAGTAACCTTTCCAACTCTTCTTTAACTAATAAGGCCACTCTTGGGTGCATCTTTCGGAGCTTTTATTTGATAGGCTTAGTGTCTGCGTGCACAACCAGGATGTGCACAACTAAATTTGGATCTAAGCCGGGCATGTCTTTGTAAGACCATGCGAACACATCAATAAACTCTCGCAGAAAGAGTAGCATAGTGAACGTATTTTGTTTCTCTGCCGAGAGTGATGCTCCCAATTTTACTATCTTGGGATCTTCTTGGTACCAATATTGACATCATGGTTTCTTCAATAACAATTTTGATAAATCCTCCATACGCGTAGGATTGGGAGGTAGGTTGAGATCTTCATCCAAGGATGTCTCTATGAGATTTTTATCCTTAGCGTGGTCACTTTGTTTTCCTTTGATTTTCTTATTTATTTGTCAGGCAGTGCCTCAAAGAGGTTTTCACTGTGTGACTTGGACTTTGATTTTTGCCGAGGCTTTTCTTTAGAACTCTTGCCCTCGATTTTCTATAAATTTTGCTGACCACAAAGTTTAGCCTCCCTGCCAAGTAGGAGCAGTGTCTAAGTCGATAAAGAAACCCTTCTTGTGATTTCCAATGGGAATTGTATCCCTTATGCCCATGAAATCTGCAATAGCCTCATCGTTCTTGAATAAATCTAGTGGCATGTGACGTTGTTGGTCCCATTCAACAAGGGAAGGGTACACAAGGTCAAGGGTCGGTTCGGTGGGGGTTATGGTCAGGACAACATTGTTCATGAAAAGGTTCGTGGAGGCCAAATCCTCATATAGGCTACAATGGGAATCCGTATTGCTATCTAGGTACTCGAAGCTATCCTCATGCTCAGAACAAGTCACATCTTGATCATTTGGGTGTGCTCCGTAAGGGCGAATCCCAATGCCATATCTTTCTATTTTGAAATGCGGAAGAGGGACTGGTTCTCTTTGTCCTTGTTCATTCCTCCCACATCCTAGGCCTTTATAGCCCATGGAGTACATCATTCTGCTAGATTTTTCATATTCTAGGGTTTGATAACAAGATGGTTGAGTGTCCTCAGGGACCCAAGTAGTAGGTGGATCAAGTAATTTTTCCTTAGCTAACAAGCCTCCAGGTAGGAATGACCCAATAGTGTGTTCCTCTCTAGGTCTCCTGAAGTGGTAGTTGGGTCGACCTCTAGTCTTGGGCGACAAGGAGAGGTCAGAAACCAAGAGTGCTTGTTATACATTATACTCCCCACAACCATATTCCAAAATTTTCATCTCCCATGAATCAAATGGCGATGTGGAAGTGGACGCCCCATGAGCGTAAGAATTAAGAGAATTTGAATCTACTCGAGATTCCATGGCCTCAGAATGAAGAGGGACAGCTATATCTGTGGAGGGACATGCATATGTACCCTTTCATGCAAAGCTATTAAGAGCTCTACAATGAGCAAAGGGCTCTGAATCTCCTGGTATTGTAACCGTATGTCCCTCATGCTTCAACTTGATGCATTGATGAAATGTTGATGGCACGACCTGCATGGCATGAATCCATGGTTGGCCTAGAAGCATATTATATGGAAGTTCCAAGTCTAGGACGTGAAACTTTGTCTGATGGAAAGTGGGGCCCACCTCCATGGGTAGCGTAATGGTGCCTGCTGACTCTCTTTCCACGTTGTCGTATGTGGTGATAGTAATAATATGGGACTCAAGATCTTCCTCCGTATGTCCCAATTGTTTGACCAACTTAAGCATGCAGATGTTCAATCCCGATCCGTTGTCCACAAGCACCCGTTTGATTTTCCTGCGGGTGACAACTACCTCGATGTACAAGGGAAGATTATGTGTAGGATTCATGGTAGGGATCTCCCTATGGTTGAAAGTAAGATGCTCACTTGATGTAATATTTGCCACCGCGGCTTGAAGGTACATAGGATCGACTTCTAAAGGCACTCCCGACCCTGAAGAGTTTGATACAAAATGTCCTTATGCACATTGGATATCTTGAGAAGATCTAAGATTGAGATCTTAGTAGGTGTCCTCTCAAGTTGTTCTAAAAGGTTATATTTATCAGTTTGTGGGGTCAATAGAGAGGGTTCCAAAATCATGAGGCGGGCACGCCTTGTTACACCACACAGTCCTTTCCCTTGATCCGGATGGTATTGACACGGTCAACAGGGGAGTGAATACATCCGATAAGTGAATCGTAATGATTGTTATCTCTTTTGGTATATAAGTAATTCATGGCTTTATAGGTTTGGGATGACTCTCCCTAATCCGGCTTTGTCTTTTCCAACTTATCATGCTTGGGGAATGGTTCCTTATAAATCCCCATTTTCTCGTTAGGTGTTTGCATGTGGCTAGGGTTATCCACCTCTATCTCCCCGTTGTCAATGAGGTCTTGAATATAGTGGCGAAGTCACAAACATTTGTCTATTTTATGACCTTTAATGCGATGCATTTCGCAATATTCATGCTCCTTATACCATGAAGGTTTAGGAGCGTTGTCATCAAATGGTTGTGTTGTAGGATAGGTCATCATGTTGGCCGCATCCAACTGTTTTAGTATGAGGGACAATGGTTCATTGAGGGAGGTGAATGTTCGTCACTTTGGTGGTGGTTGAATTGGGCCCTTGGTTAGTTTAAAAGGTTGATTGGTTTGGACCGTTTGAACACGTTTGGAATTAGTGATTCCGTCTCACCACCATTTTTTTTTTTGTTAAAGATATTTGGCTTTTCAAAGGTGGGTTTGACACTTTGGTTGTCTTTAGATTGGTTTTGAGGGTGCCTTTGGCAATGAGAGCCTTTTCTATTTGAATCCCTTTCTCGATAACCTCCTCAAAGGTGCGGACACAATGCATTTGGAGGTGGAAAGCTATATCTGGGTTGAGATTAGGGACGAAAATACTGACCAGCTGCTTCTCAGGGAAAGCGCAAGGGAAGCGACTAGCTATCCCTCTCCATCATTGGAGGAAGCTGGCGAAGGTCTCATTTGGGTGTTGTTTTGTGCCGCACAAGTCTGCCATGGTGATGTCACTCTCTATGTTATATGAGAAATGACGCACGAATCTTTCTACCAATTCTGGCCAGGTGAAAATTGATCCTCGTGGTAAGCACGTAAACCATTCCAATGCTTGACCTCCGAGACTCTTAGGAAAAAGTCTGATGAGGTAATTATCACTATAAGACACCTCTTGACATGCCATGTATAAATCTTTAACATGATCCCTTGGGTCTCCCTTTCCTTTGTATTTTTCAAACTTTGGCATATCAAATTTCTTTGGAAAGGGTTGAAGGGTCATTGTCTTGTCAAAAGGATAGGGGCATAGTTCTTTGTATTGGTATTTCCTAATACTCCCTATATTGCTTTCTTGTATGCTCACAAGAGTTGCTTTCATAGATTGCACTTATTGTGTGAGCAATTGTTCTCTAGTGGGAGAAGCGGGGATGTGTACATGATGGTACCTCGTGTCTTCTTCTCCTTGGTTTTCTCGATGGAGTTCGTGGATCCTAAACTTAGGCTTTGACTTTTGAATGTTCTTGTTTGTGTCTTTTTGTACCTGGAAAGTAAGTAAAGCTAGTTGTCGGCTTAGGTTACTGAGTTGTTGTTGGATTGTGACTTGGTTTGTGTCTTCTTCTTCTAAAGGTTCTTCCTCTTCGTATTGTGGAGGCTCTTCCCCTGTTTCATGTTCTATCTTATTTCTTCATGCCACTTTGATGAGGGGTATTCTATGCCCTATCACTTTATCATTTTCTACGTAAGAAGTGGAAGCATGCCCACCTGTTAAAATATCTTCCATATTGATAAGGGGGCGTTCTTCCTTAGTAGTGTCATTTGTAGGTAATATTGGTTCATTCTCGGTGGGCAATTTGGCCCCTAATTCCACGACCCGTGCCAAAACTCTATCTTTGTTTCTAAGGAGAAACTCATCTAGTAGAGTGGGGTCAAAATCAAAGTCTGCATGTGGTGATTCTAATTCATTTCCACTATGATCAACCATTTCTTCTGTTTCCTTTTCTGCAGAAAATAGTGGTCCTAGATCGTGTCTAATAAATGGGTTTGACCCTTGTCTGTTAGAGGTTTCCCAAGCTTGCGCTTGTTGTTCCTCATATGTTTGTTTCTTTAACCCTAGACACGTCTTGGGAGCCATGTTTTCGTGATAAATTTCACTAAGGTAAGTTGTAGATTTGTTCAAAATTCAATGACTACCCCTAAGTAAAACACAAGATGTACGTGTTAAGAGTAAATTAACAGTGTGAGAATACCAATGTGATAAAGTCACCAATGAAACAATCATTTAGTACCAAAACTTAATCAAATGAAGTACCTCCTAGACTATGTTTCAAAGTAATTTGTGACACCAGATGATTAACAAGATGTCTCCACTTATGCCAAGTTCAAAGGAATGAACAAGACGTAAGTAAATACATGAAGTTAAATGCAATCTCCCAATCAAGATATACGATGAGAAAGCTCAAGTCTGATTAAGACCTATATCTCAAAAAGTGCCAATTACAATTTGTGAATGACACAACAATATCACCAAGATATGTTAACCCACTTTGCAAGAAAGTGAAGTATTGATATCGAGGTGTTATTGATATAACATGCACAAATGGTAGTGCCTAACACCTTTTGAAATCGAGGTAATAATAAAACCGAACAAAAAAATATCAAAGTATAGCTAAGAATAGTTAAGAATGTGTGCACAGAACCAGTATAATATAGGTATTTATATCGAGTTTACAAGAAACAAGACACAAATATCGAAATTGTAATGATACGAGACAAACAAACTAACTCCTCTATGGAAGTCCGCAGTGATGAACCACACCTAACTACAATGATGATTTTGACGTGGGTATCAAGATCACAATGGCTACCAAATGATGTGAAAACACCTCCACTCACTTTAGATGTTTAACTAACCCAGCCGCAAACATGGATGGGCATAAACGGACATAAAAGTGAGAGAAACAGTCGAATGGAAACACAAAGGTAATCACACCTCTTTTGATCAACAAAGTGTCAAAAGAATATGAAGGAAATAAATCAAGAAAAATGACGAAAAATGCTAGCCTCACTTCAGCAGAGTTTCACCTCGCCCTAAGGCAAGTAAAAACTAGGCGAAAGTAATACGTCACACATTTCTCAAAAAGAAGGTTCACAACTCAACACTATTTTCAAATGGTCAAAGTGGGCTCCTGGCCAAAGTATATTCTCCTAGGTGGTTCTCTCACCCTAGGTGTTACAAAGTTGCCACGAGCGAGCACGATTTACCCAAAAAGTCACATTGACTAGTTTGGGAGTATCTCGGCTTTACTTTACCCCCTTCAAGAACAGTAGGCAACTAGTGTGTCTATATGTACTATCACTGGGGTCACCACAACGGACACCTGTAACTCTATCTCACAAAGGAATCACTAGTCAAGTAGGTAGTGCGGAGCACTTCCCGCGTTTCGTCCACAAGGTTCCTCTTGCGTGGACTACTTTGGGGTTCCGGAACCACCCCTATTGTTGTAGCTTAAGGCGTTATGCCAAAGGGGTTATGTTCTAGTTGAGCGGAGAGGGACGTACCCTTTTTGAAACCTGCAATACAAGTGTTTTGAATATGTTGTTCTTTTTATCTTGTTTAATTAGGTGTGGTTTACTTGAACACCTTTTGACAACCTGTATAACAACTGTATTAGTAGTTTTTGATTTTGTTTTGGTTCCTCCTTTCTTTGACAAGTGTTTTTAGGTCATGCACTCAAGCATTAGTAGTTCTCCAAGAAAATCACATTATTTAAAAGAAGATTAAGAGTTGTTTTTGATTCTCAAGATCATCCAAGGATGCAAGAGAAGAGAATACACAACAAATAATCCAACTAAAAAGTAAAGAAAATCTTTTCAATCAATGAACCATACAAAATTCTTGATAAATGTTCATTCCCCTAAACCAAAAGTGAAAGATGAAGTTTCCAATCTACTAAATGTTATAAAATGAAGACTAAAGTTGATTTTGATTCTCAAGATCACCCTAAGATGCAAGATAAGAGCATACACAAACTTTATCCCAACTATATAGAAATGGAAAACTTCAAATCAAAGGACCATTGAAAAATGCTTTGTAAAAGGTTCATACCCTTAAGCAAAAAGTGAAAGATGAAGTTTCCAATTTACCAAATGTTATAAAATGAAGACTAAAGTTGCTTTTGATTCTCAAGATCACCCTAAGGTGCAAGAGAAGAGTATACACAAAATTTATCCCAACTATATAGAAATGGAAAACTTCAAATCAAAAGACCATTGAAAAAATGCTTTGTAAAAGGTTCATTCCCTTAAGCAAAATGAATAATCAAGTTTCCAAGTTTAATCCCAATGTTAACAAGATAGAGATAAAAGTTGTTTTTGATTCTCAATATCACCAAAAGTTTCAAGAGAAGAGCATACACATGCTTTGGTCTAAATCGAGTAAGCATGAAAATACAACATTCATCAAAACATTAGACATGTTAGAAAATGACTAGTTTTCAAATAACAGAAAAACCTACAATTTTTGTAACTATAAATCTAGAATTTATGTTTTCATTGCATAGTTAACTTCAATACCTTTCCAACGCAAAAAAATGGAGTCATTTTGAGTTTGGGAGCAAAAGTTATGGCCTTCGGAAGATGGGTTACACATATGCTCTTATGCTCATGGGTATGCACTTGACATGCACTCAAAAATGTCAAAAACATCCCTTAACCTGCAAAATGGGCAAATTTTTCCAACCAAGATTCAATTTTGACAACAACCCATCACATTAATATATGAATAGAAGACTCAACGCTATCAAACATTAACATACATGCTCAAGAATTTAAGATTTTCAAGAAATTGACAAAACTAGCATGTAGAATGATGAAAAAGTAAGCTCTAAAAATGAAAACATGATGAAATCTTGAAATTTTCTCACCAAGATTAAATTTTGACAGCAACCCACCACATTAATATGTAAATATAAGACTCAACACTATCAAACACTAACCTACATGCTCAAGAATTGAAAATTTTCAAGAAATTGACAAAACTAGCATGTAAAATGTTGAAAAAGTAAGCTAAAAATGAAAACATGATGAAATCTTGAAATTTTCTCACCAAGATTAAATTTGGGCAACAACCCACCACATTAATATGTAAATATAAGACTCAACACTATCAAACACTAACCTACATGCTCAAGAATTTAAAATTTTCAAGAAATTGACAAAACTAGCATGTAGAATGTTAAAAAAGTAAGCTCTAAAAATGAAAACATGGATAAATCTTGAAATTTTCCCATCAATTCCAATTTTGACAGCACTTCACCTCCTTCATACCTACAAGGAAGACTCAACACATGCAAACTCAACAAAACAAGTTAAGAAAAACAAGTTAGATCAACATGTGTAAAAGAGGGTTAGTAACCAAAAATAAAACTTAACTACAAAAACTTGAAATTAAGTGCAAAGGACAATGGAGTAAGTCCCACCGGGTGTGCCAAATGTGTGCATGTATACTTTTCTTAATGCTAAATCAAATGAAACAAGAACTACCACCTAAAATAGTTCTACAATTTAGCTAAAACAAAGCATAAACACCATCATGATAAGAATTAAACAAGGGTTAGATGCTAGCATTCATAAATACAAACTTTGAAACTAA
This sequence comes from Taxus wallichiana var. yunnanensis, assembly GCA_018340775.1. Lineage (NCBI taxonomy): Eukaryota > Viridiplantae > Streptophyta > Pinopsida > Cupressales > Taxaceae > Taxus > Taxus wallichiana. The sequence continues at coordinate 75,383,347 of CM031242.1, forward strand.
CAATGCTAAATATCTAAACTCCTCTATTCTCTAACAACAAATAAATGAATGGACCTAAGTAAGCTCCATGGCTATCAAAATAGTTGTCCTTAATGTTCCAAGAACCTAGGAATGGGGGCTAATCAAAGTTGGGCTACAAGACCCTTTTCGACACTTCCCATATGACCCAAGCACTTTAAGAAAGAGGCTTAACTCTTCAAGATGATGAACTCTCAAAAGGGCAAGGTGCAAGCTCTTAGTCTCTTTGCTATATGCTTTGCATTTGCTCTCTTAAAAAGTTTAGGTGTAAGTAAAAAGGTAGGTGGAGGGCTCTTTATATAGTCCAAAGGATAAAAGATTCAACACATTCTCATAAATATGGGATAAAGGTAAAACATGATTAAGAATGGATAATGTTTCTTTATTAAAGGTAACCTTACTTTAGAAGGGTTTAATACATGTTTAGCAAGTCATGGGAGTTGGGGGTGTTTTAATTAATCAAAGGTGATTAACTAATAGGTATTGTAAGCTTATAAAAGATAATTGGAGGAATATTAGTACGATTTAGGCTATTAAAGGGGATTAAATCAATTAAATATTGATTTATTGGTTAAATGGAAGGAAAACTAATTAATTAATAATAATTAATTAGTCTAGGTAGAAGGGGTGATTTATTAACGGAAGGTCGTTAATTAGAGTATTTTTGGATAGGTAACTTAATTAATTAGCTTAGTGTGATTAATTAATGATGATATGAGGGAAAATGAGCACTTTTGACGATACATCGTTGATTTGTGAGAAAGGGGATAATTAGCGCAATTTAAGTATTTAAATTGCTTGGGCGTAATTATAGGTGCCTAAAGTGCATATAGGACCACCTACAAGAGGTTAAATAAGGCCACACCCTTTCAATTAGTTTTTGGCATAGAGAATATTTTACCCGTTGAATTTATGGTACCATCGTGCGTATTACACATGTAGGAGGACTATCTCGATGAGTAATTTGTGGAAGAGTGCATTGATAAATTTTTACATTTAGATGAGAGTTGTGTCATTGCATTGGAGTCATAAGACATAAAACATGTGGAATAAGGCCGACATAGTAGACATATTCAAAATAGGACATTTGAGTTTGGGAAGATGGTTCTTTTGTATGATTATAATTTTGCACGCCACCCAGGGAAATTGAAAGTGCATTGTTTGGGATCATTTTTTTGTAACAAAGATACTTGAATTAGGAACTTGTCAATTTCATGTGTTGGATGGTAATTTATTTCCCAGTTACTTCAATGGGAGTCGGCTGAAGCCCTACTATAAATAAGGCTTCTTTGTGTTTGTAATAAGGTATTATTTCCACATAGATTAGATTTCTATTTTACATGTTTCCTTTCATTATTTTTATGCTTTTTCATTTTAGTTTTGTGTTTTGATTTCATAAGTGCACTTTCACGTAGGAAGATGATTACTTTTTGTCTTTTGAGTTCATGCGCAAAGGACATTACATGATTTTAGTGTGGGGTGGATTGGAAGTACATGCGAGAATAGTAAATTAGTTGGGTGAAGGTTGAATTTAAACTAAAGAAGTGTGCTTGTCGATGAAAATTTTAGTTACTTGAGAGAAAAGAGTTATATATAATGATAAGGATGGTTATAACAAGGAATGAATAAAAGTGATTAGATTGAAGACCATGCGTTGAAGGTTGTGTTGATGCAAAATCACAAAGCACCCCGGATGTTGATCGATTTCTAGGTTGATCATACTAGCATCCGGTGTGATTGCATAACATTGAATCCTTTTCCAAGTGTGGGACTTACAAAATGAGAAAGGATTCTCCAGAGAAGGCTGGTTCCTATTCCTCTATTCAGATGCACACGAAAAATGCAGAGGGTTTACTCAAAGTCTAATCTAACTCGCCAGGGAGACAGGGTAAGAAGATGCATAAAAATAAACCTAAGCTAATAGAGGTGATGCACCGAGGAATGAAGAACACCTATCTTGCCAATAAACACAGACCATTCAAATGTGATGCAAGATCATGCATGAGATAACAAAATTTATAGTGAAAGACTAGTAGGATGCAAATGAACATAGAGAGGGTTGAGAATCATCCACAGTTGGCATTACTTGCTCCAAAGGTTGATACAATACACTACGAGAATGCCAAGAGGCACGATTGCATTACGATTTTAAATGGGAGGTTTGAACTCCACAAATTCGCCTTTGATAAGAGAAGAAGGGAGAAGCAAAACAGAATGTTCAACCTTTAGAAAGAAGTCCCTCCTTATAATATATAGGAAGAATGAGAGAGGGAAAAGAGAGGAAATCTAGATCTACCCCAACCACTTCTAGGTTGCATTTAACTCATCTCATTATGGTAGAAGTGGTGAATCCTGGAAAAATGGTGGACTGTCTAGCAGAAATGGCGAACTGTCTGTTGTATTAAAGCTGGTTGTTGAAACGTCACTTCTATCTATTATTACGTGCCAGAGGTGTTTCTGAATTTTTCTCTCCAAACTAAACCAAAATGCAAGATTGACCCTGAATCATGTAGATAATTTTTCCAGCTTTCCATTGATATAAAGAACGTGAAAATCCAAGCTCTGGATCGAAAGATATGGCGATATGAAGATTTAGGCAAAAAAAAGGCCAAAACAGATATTTGAATTTTTTCCCACGCTCTGCCACATGTCAGGTGCTGATTGGCCGTGTAATTCTCTCTCCTCCGCCTCCCACGGGTTTCCCTTTGAAATTTTGACGTTTTCTTACACTTTGGAAAAAATTTCATTTTTTCCCCGCGCCCCCGCCACTTGGGACACGTGGCGTGATCTGGTTGGAGGACGGGGCGCGGGGTCATCCTTGTCTTTCAATTTTTTGGCCCAAGACTTTTGTCAAATTTTCCTAAGTCTTTCCTTGGCTCGAACTCCCCCGCCTTAGGACACATGGCACGCTCTAATTCGTCCTCGGCTCCTTCGGCTCTTCACGTCCCGCGCATACTTTTGGCCCGGATGTCCCAAACGAAAGTCCTCTATTTCGGCCGAACCGGCCGGTTCGCATCCTCCACGTACTTTTGTCCCAACTGTCTCAGAATACGGGAAAATCTCTCCAACCCGCTTGAAATGTACTCGACTTGCGCCTAAACCGGCTGATCCGCGTCTTTCGCGTACTTCGGCCCGGATGTCCCAAACTAAGTGAAACAAGACTTAGGCAATTTTCTTCATTTTTTCAGCCGGTTCGGATTTTCGTGCCCCATGCGCGTCTTGATGTCCCAATTGTTCCAAATGCCACGCAGACCACTGGCGGCCTTTCACCCACCCAGTCGTGCCTCGACGTCCCAACTGTCCCAAGGACCGCCTGGACTAGGACTTAGCTAATTTTCTTCATTTTTCCGGCTCCAAGCTTGGTTTTCTGCATTTCTTCCATTTTCTATACCTGTTGGGATTCCTTCTTGTATAGAGTGTTAGAGAGAAACCGAGGGGACCCTGTAAACATGATTTCAAGCCTTGAATCATTCTACTTGCTGGGATCGACAATCTGATGCACGTTATCAAAATTACCTTGGGGGAATTTTGGATAACAGGAGTTGATCACATAGTGTAACGTGAGGTAGTCAATCACATGGGAAACTACTTAGTATGAGGCACAAAGGGTTATTATACACAAGGAAATAAGAATAATGAACCAGAGGTGGAAGTCAAAGACATGTGGGAGATTTGATTTTCAGAGATGTAATACCCTAAGGGAGTCATTATGGGGTTGGATTAGGACTCCCATGTAATGCGAAGAAAGGTAAATGATTAAAATAACTTCTCCAAGGTGAATAAGGATGAAATGCACATGGAAGTGGTAAAGAGTAAATATTTGAGGACTGCAGATGAAAAACCCATCTATGATGAAAAAGGGAAAAAGATGTTAGAGAAAGTTGAGGTCTTGCAGGTTTACAAGTTGTAGTACTTTGGAAATCCAGAAATACTTTACTAGTGGATAATTTCTAGAGTCCACGAGGAATTCTTATACTTTTATAGAAGGTGGGTACACCTCACCGTACCTTTGATCGGAAATTTGACAGCTTGAGGATTTGAAGGACAAAACTTGCAAGTGACATGGATGGTAATGTGGGTGTGGAAAAAACCTCTTTTGATATGGTATATGTGAAGGAATGAAACACGATGGATGTTTCAAAGTTAGATGATCATCCCGTGATCAAAGTATGAAGTTCAATAACTAGGAGTGTTGGGGCTTGGTAAATAAGAAGTGGCTTCACATTTCCAAGAAAATGGTAGAAGGAATTGTTTATAATTTGTCTACATGTATAGAGGAAACTATTATTGAGAAGGCACATAAAGGAGATAAGATCAACCATCTTATTATCTATTGTATTTTTGGAGATTGGGGTCCTTGACGGGACTAAGGATAAAATATAGTAGTTCTTTGAGGATAAGAAGTCACTTGCAACGAGGTTTGTGAAGTATACTTGTGAAGGCACTATGAGTGGCTCGTACAAGGAAAGGATGGAGCTTTGGTATAGATGCATGCATGAGTCATTTGAACATGAGTGGAGAATACCCAAGGATTTACCTACCATGGTGGACAAGAAGGAACAATTTACTGATTTCAACACTATTGCATTGGTATATTCAAAATGAAGTATGGTACATGGATACCTTGGTGTAAGATCCCTTATGCCTTCATTGTATGTTACTTTCAAGCTTTTGTTAACAAATTTTAAAATTTTCACAAACTAAGATTTGATATAGACAAGGTGGAATGTGGATATCACACACTCTAGAAGACATATGTTTATTTGGGTAAGCCTACATACATTGAGAAATTGATATCTGATGAAATTGGTGTAGACACTGTAGTTTGATTGAAGCACTATTTTTCCTAATATTACATTAACTATTCTCCTTCTTGAAAATTGACAACATACCATCGCTAGACCTATCTAACTCCCCTCCTATGAAACTCTTTTGGTTGTATTCCACTTATAAATCAATTAAGGAGGCTAATATAGTATTTTATTGACTAAACCATCTTCTCACTCCATTCTATACTACTTCTACTAGCTTCCTAGACTATCAATACATTTCATTGGATTGATGAGACCTCACAAAGCCCTCTCAAAACCTTAATTCCTCTCTAAACATGATTAACTAGTCTAACCTATTTTAACTAGTCCTAACCATGATTAACCTCTTCTAAACCTAGTCAAATCTTACTTTGACTCCTTAATCAACTTTTTGACTTATCCTTTTGTTCCACATGCACCAAAATTCCTCCACTTTCCCAAATGGAAAACTATAAATAGCCCACTACCCCCTCTCATTTCTAAGAACTCTCCTTCTTCCTAACATAAACTATAGTATTATTGCTAGGATTAAGTGCTTATTTCATTTATTTCATTGAGTTATTACTTTGCTATTGCACTACACACCAAGCATTGAGTAAATGGGAAGAACCATTGGCCTTGAAGCCATTAATGGTGAGCTCCCATTCTCATAATCACAAACTGATTGCTTATATCCTTATTAGGTTCATTTTTAAGCTTTCAAGAGTAGATGATTACTAAATATGCTAGATTTTTCTTATTTCTTTCAATATTAATGTATGCAAAGTGAGGAATCCTTGTTTATCTCTTATCTGATGGTTAATTGACAAGTTTGTTAAAATCCTATGGGGTTTCTTTAGAGATTCTTACCCCATGTCCATGGCTTTTACAATTTTTCATTGAACACATTTGGAATAAGCTCCGGTGTTTGGTAGTTGGAAAGTTGGGTGTGGCTAATTTATATATTTACCTTAAGCCCAAATTGGTTGATGGAAAGTATATTGAAAATGAATTTAATATCCCTTAGTGCCTAAGGGGAAGCATACCATTTGAACTTTGTATGTTGATGATCCCAACCCTCCTCACACAGACGAGAAATAAATTTAGGATGAGGAGGAGGAAAAATAGGATAGTGGTGGATTAGAACATGGTAGGAGGAGGCAACCAACTTCAGGATTTAAGAGACCGCACAAGAATACTCCTCCCGAGAAGAAGTGAGAGATGAAACTGGTGTTGAGGAGGAAGAGAAAGCTGAAGGTGGTGATGAGGACCAAGGCTTCAAAAGAGTCTTGAGGAGAACTAGGAAAGAGAGTGCTAGCGCAAGAACCTGTCAGCCACCAAGGAGGTCATCAAGGACGTATCCTGTCAAACTAAGCCCACAAAAATGACAAGGAAAAGGTGAAAGTATGTTCCTAGAAAGGAAAGTAAAGAACAAGGTTCGTAAGAGATAATGCACATCATGGGAGATACACCCATTATTAATGCAAAAAGGGGATAAGATCCTAGAAACAAAGAAACATAGTGTGATACAGAGGCGTGTAGTCCACACAATGAGGAGAAAGGCTCCAAAAAGAAAGAAAAGATTATTAGGGAACCTTATGGAGAGTATGGAGGTATAGTAGGTGAAGTCCCAATCATGGGTGTAGATGTGCATATTCCCAAGGGAAGGTGGTTTGGAAGGAATAAGGGAGAAGATATGTATAAGATGCCTAAGTTGGGGTATGCTAATGACCCTTCAAATATTATTCATGCCTGATTTCAGAGCACACTTGAGCCTGAAAAGTTATATGGATGGGAGTTAATGGATCCCTAGGTCGAAAATATACGAGATGAAAAAACTTTCTTGGAGTATACAAACCCATATGGATAAGAAAAAATTTTATGTACGAGAAGAAGCATGCATTCAGAGGAAGATGAAGAAGGAGTCCGAGTAGCAGACATGATATTGAAGTGAACAAAATTTCTCGATGAATAGGCAAGTAATGCCTTGACTAAGATGACATCGAAGTAGTGTGAAGAAAACTGGACAAAGCATCCATGCTCGGACACTCGCTCAAGGACAATTAAAATATGAAGGAACACATTTATCTACTAACTAAGGGACATAGAAGGGAAACTAAGTAAAATAAATATCTTTCAAAACTCACTTCAAAGATTGGTGGTGAGATTTTAGTAGTGCATCCTAAATTTCATGTACGAGATAAACAAGAAATATCTATCTTCCTTAAATTTTCTACAGTTGCGTTCACCTTGTGCTTAGGGAGAAACCATTTGTGTAGGTAAATATTGGAGAACAAGTGAAGGTTAAGAAGGAACAGAAGAAGAGGACTATAACATGTTGGATTGTAGAGTATGACATCATACTCTAAATGTTAAAGGATGAATTGAAGAAGGCTGTTTGGGCACCGAGAATCTTTGAGGATCTATAAAAATCCTTAAGACAAAGACATTTCAGAAGAAAATGAAGTCCTTGCAGCTAATAAGGAAGATACCTTGGGCTAAGAGGATAATTTATTTGTAGTAGCACAAAAAAATGATATGCTTAAAGTGGACAAAAATCCCACAAAGAAATAATAAAGGAGTTGAGGAAGTTGATCGCATTGAAAATGGACATCGTGGAGGGAATGATTTTGGGTTTGGCTAGCGTAATAAGGAAATTGTAGACTAAGGGTGAAGAGATGACCTTATAAGATATGAATGCAATACTTGGAGATGTACCTAATAAAGACAAGAAAGGTCTAGAATAATGGAACAAATTAGAGGGTGATATTAAATAAGATTACCCTAGACTTATACTACTAGCTGAAGAGTGAAGTAGACTGATTACTCTTCCATTCCTTCTATTATTTTATTCTTTTCTAGTCATTATTTATTCATTTCACTTGGAGAGATAAGTTTAGAAACCCCATTACCGAGGGTGGAAATATCATTAGTGTGAGGTAATGTTGGGTTGATAAAAAATGATTAAGTATTTGAAGAGTGCATGGAGAGTTGTAGCATGCAAGTATGGCATAAAATTATGTGTAAGGGAAGATTAAAGAGGCATGCACCATAAGAACAAATACTAGGACTTAGCCAATTTTGCATGGAATTGGATAAAAATAGGAAAAAAGTTGGAGTGTGGCCCAAGAAAAGATTAAAGTAGGAAGCCTTCACTGCAAGCAAGGGCTATTTTTGGATCAAAGTGGAAGAATAAGATTCATGCATAGTTTTATCTAATAATATGATTAAAGTAGATTTGATTTATAAGTTTAATATATTATTAGGATTATAAAGAAAGCATGTGTATTTTATGGCTACTTTCGTATATATGCATGGATATTGCTAGCATGAATTCTATTTTGAGATGCATGGGTAGTGAAGGGAAATTCCCCATCCCTATAAATATGTATTGATCTACATAGTTTTGAACACCATGTATCAAGACGAGGGCGTGTGATGTAATTGAGTTATTATGCTCTAATATACTAGCACGCATGACACTGGGATTATTATTATGTATTATTATTTTGTTAGATAATATTTCACGTTATTAATGGAGTATTGTGGATGGATTTTAGTAATTAGTGTTTTTGAGCATGATGCTTGTATGGTAGATTTGATATTGGTAAATATTTGATCTACATGTTTCCTTATTGTGTGTGTTTCTGAATTGAGCTCATGGATAGGATGTTTATATTGGATTGTATTCTTTGATATTGGTTAGTATAAACATGCATGCTAACATCTTGACAAGATTACATGAAAGAGGGAATTGGTAGGATTTGCATGTTTTGGGTGATCATTAAAATATGTCTGAGTGAAGTGCCAGTGTGCCTAGGAAATTGAGTATAGAAAATCGACTATATAATTTAAGACTTCTTACAGAAATCCTCAAATAAATTTTAGTAAAATTATCCCCCATTATTTGTGGGTAGAACTTTGATAATCTTCTCCTTATGTTATACAAGAGTTTTAATTTCTTGAAAAATTCATACTTCTTCCAAAGAAAGTATGTCTAGATATTCTTAGAAAATTCATTTATGAATGACACATCGTACATGGATTTTCTAGGATATTCATCAGACAAAATACATGATTATGTATATAAATTACAAGATCCATTTTACTTAAATACTACTTATGGGTAAATTAACTTTTATATATTTTCCACACTCATAATGCTCACAAAATTCAAAGTCTAATGGAGCCTCATCAATCCCTTTCACCATTCTTTTAGATTACTATGTGTTTAAAATAATTTCCCACCAATATAATCCAAATTTTCATGTCAAAACATTATCTTCTATATTAAAATCATAATGGTTTTCTCATGTATCTCATTGGTCTTAGGAATAACAATATTATTGTGAACAATCAGAATTATATGCACATTTAGTCCGAACAAATGAGCACACTCCTCACAATATGACTATTACATTACACCCCATTTTGATATCATTATTTGTGAATGAAACATACACTCCAACACCACAGTCAAGCTGAACTATCCCATATTTCTTATAAGACCTAGTATGTGAAAAAATATAGGAATGGATTTGATCCTCCCATCTTATAAGATTAGCTTCACTCTTCCTTGACCCATAAGTTGGGGAGTTACGTCACCTCCCAAAAATGAATGTACACCTTCATATTATTCATATTTGTAAAACCAATCCCTATGAGAGGGCATATATTAGGATTATTTAAAGTCTACAACCATGATTCATTGCATGCATGCCCACTCAAAGATGCAAAGTATTCATCTTCATTATCATTTGCATGCCCTTTTCCCATGATGTGAAATATCTAGCATTTTCTCTTATCCACCTTTATTCTCGCAATCCTTCTTAAATTTTATACTTTGCATAGTTCTAACATTACTTTAAAAAGGTATCTTTGGAGTCTTACATCTATGTCTATACTTCACACGATTCTCCCCTAAGGGTTGTTTTCCTTTTATGTATCTTTATGTGCAACAATAATGCATCACCTTGTGATCTTCAAAAACTTGAGCCTTACTTCTTCCGAAAATAAGTTTGTAACAATCTCATCCATTTTTAACTTAGATGAGGTTCTAGTGATAGTCATCTCTAGATTATCCCAAGCTTCTATAAAAGAGTGTAAAATTATAATAAACCTATCTTCATCATCTATATTTACATCCATGGAAAATAATTGATTTACTAGAGGGTTGAAGGAATTTAGGTGCTTTGTAACTAAGTGATTGTCCTTATTTTTTAATGAATATAAATTCATTTGCAAGAATAGTTTGTTAAGACAAGATTTTTATGGTGCAACGTTTCTCACTTCATAAACCTAGTGTATTTTTATCACATACATTCAATAAAATTTAATCTAAACTCTAATATAGATCATACTTTTCTATAAATCTTATCCTACTCTTTTTCAACCTTATAGGCCATGTCTACAACACAATCCATTGATTTATATCTATCAAGTGATATGCCACCTTTAGTTTTTGTATCTCAAAATTATGACCACTAAAATTGTCAATATATATTCTCATGCTTCTTGACATATCGATCATGTAATATTTCTAATAATTCAAACTTTTCTCACACCCTACACAATTATTATAGACCTACCCCAAATATCGTATAAAGCTTTGAACCAAGCTTTTAATAATGTTATTACATAACCCCTAACCCCATTTTCAAAATGGTTTCCTTTTAAAATAGGAACCCTATTTTCTTTGAACTAGGTAGGTTATACTCAGGTATCCACCTTTGATATTTAAAGTGTCCTTTTACCCGAATGATTATTTAGTACCCTAATTGTGAAGTTATTAGTATCCATACTAATCAGACTAATTATTTATACTTATGATTCATTTGGTACTCACACTTCAAAAAAATATCACATTTGAAACATATGCATTTCTTACATTTGAGAAAACTTAAAGTTTTACATTATTCCTTTAACTCGCAAAATATATTATCACTGAATTTTAGTTTGATATTTTTTTATAGTAAAGGGAGTGATAAATCACTCTTTTGAAGTGTGAGAATCATAGAAATAGATATCACATATGTGAGTATTCAAAACTTCTTTTAAATACCATAACCCAAAGCTCAAATATCATACTTCATGGTTAGAGGGCCTTGCAATTTGCAAATGCAAAAAGTGATAATGTGAAAAGATCCAAAAGACACACCATGACATAAGTTCCATGATCTGATCATACTTAAACACATGGTTTCCTAAATTATATCAACATAACATCCAGAAGATCAAAAAAGGAAGGACTAGTGAAAGATGACAACTACGATCAAAATTATCTTGGACATGTATAAGGCCTACATTCAAAAGGAAAAATGATTCAAAATTCAAAATTATTTAAGGTGGAAAAAATCAAGTCATTCCTTATGAATCATTAATACAGATCATGCCAAATCAAGGTTGATTAATAATATAATTTAAAATAAATACATTAACCAAGATAGGTGGAAAAGGTTCATTTATTAAGCATTATTTCCAAAGACATTTTCATAACTCAAATTTAACATTTGTTCTAAATAATCAAGCTTCTAGAGTCTTAGTAAATCCTCTCATAAAAATTGTAAAACTAAAACCATAGATATGGTAGAGATGTGGTACTTATAATGTATAAGCTTTCCTATTTTTGTACGAAGAGTAGAGGATGGTAAGGGATGCATTTTTGATCACGTTGCTTTAGACTAAAAATTACCCCATTATGTTGTTTTCTCGTAATTTAGAGAGAAATGACATAAGTGGATGCCATCGATGAAGAATAAATGCCTACAAACCAAGTTCAAAGGTTTGAAAATATCAGGGGGTGCTCAAAAGGGTTAGATTACACCAAATTGTGGATAAACTAAAGGTATTTCCATGTCCTTATTTACTTTCTCTTTTATTTACCCTTTAAAAAATGAAGGAAGGAATTCTATTTTCAAAAGGAGAAAAGAGTAAGGAAGCTTACTTTTTTCTCTCGCATTCAAAGTATTTTATAAGATGTCTAATGTTATTGTTTCTCACAATCCCACAACCATCGAATCATGGATGGCCACTTTTGTCACTTACCACATAAATGTGAATTTTTGATTTTTTTGAATTTGTGTCTACGTGACCCTTTTCTTGATGTATTTACCTTTGTGATGTTGGGAATTTCTTAGAAGTTCCAATAGTTGGTCTCATTTCAAGATTTATGCAGCTAATGCAAAATTTGAAGGAACCGGAGGAATAGTTCCTCCATTCCTCATGTTCCTCAAAGTATCCAAATCCACCCGCATTACACTAATTTTAGTGTTGATCATATTTCTTGCACTCTGGAGGAACTTGTTCCATATTAGCCTTTATTCCCTACATGCCTTTGTTACCCCTAATTCCCTATCATACTCTTATTTGTGAAATTTGCAGAAGATTGTTGAACAAGGGAACGATTATGTCTCTTTAATGATTCTCAACAAGACCCTCATCCCCAAAAATCCTTCATACTCTTATTTGTAGATTTTGTAGATGTTTATGGAACAAAGGGAACCATTCCATCTCGGTGTCGTTCCCGCATGTTTATCTCATCCGAAAGCCTTAATTTTCCTTCTTTGTGGATTTTGAACCGTTTTGGGGAACAATTAGAACTAGTTCCCCCATTTCATTTGTGCTCCGCATTGACGAATTTCCCACATTGAACAAATTTCCTTGAGTTTCTTGAATACTCATCATAACTGATAAAAAAAATTGATAAAAGGTTCTTATAAGCTAGTTGACACCCGCATTACATTGTTATTGCTCCAAATTGAGCCTTTTTATTCCATTGCTATATAAAGTCAATCATTAGTCATTTTTAATACTTGTGAATCAAAATCTCACCGTGCCTTTTCCACTTTTCTCTCACGATCCATAGAAGGTATTTTTTCTCATAAATCAACCATTTTCACCCAAATTTGAAAATTTGAGTTGTGTTCGCACTGTTGTGGAGGAACATATCTTTCTATGCTAAAGGTCAAAGTGGTTTTATCCTTACTTGCTTTAGTTTTACAATTATTTGTGTGTTCATCATTCTCCTTTAAATATCCATTGAAATTCACTTTTGAACCTCTGTTTTCTTTTATTTTTCCCTAGTTCCTCCACAATGAAGTTCCAATATATAGGATATGAGCACATTTCATCTCTTGAAATATCAGTCCCCGATATAAGAGATATTGATGTAAATAACATGAATCTAAATGGTTTGTGGGCCCTAATTTTTTATGATATACCTACCATAATTTTTCAATGCATCAAAAATAGTGGAATTGCCTATGTTGTTGGCTTCCCCACCTCAGTGCAATAAACTAATACTGAGTTCTATCTTGTGCCTCAAATTTTTATCCACAAACAAAGGAATTTAAAGACCCTCAAGGGAAAATAATTGATAGACTTGATGCCCATTATATTATTATAGCCTTAGGAATCCCCATCTTCGAAAACTTCAAAATGTTGACTAAAAATAAAGTGCAAAGCCTTTTGATCAAAACCAAGACAAATAAAAAACTATGATAGATAAATCATGTTTCAAAATGAAGAATAAAGTGGGTTCCAAGTTTCCCAAGGATATTTATATGTATGATTTAATAGAGGAGCTTTCAGATATGATCTAATTGCTTACCATGATAATGGGCATGCATTTTACCCATGAATTTCAAAAGATCTTTGGATATGTGCTTATATATATGTGATTTAGGAAGACAAAAAGAGGCTGAACTAGGGTGGATCATATGTGAGAACCTAACTCAAAATTCGTTCAATGTAGATCGAGTAAAAATTTCCACATGACTCCATATCTAATGTATACTATAGTAGCTTATAGGGTGTGGAAAGGGTTGTCAAGATAGGATAAATGTAATGCACTAGTGTATGAGTTTTACACCTAACTCACCTATGAGAATAACAATACTCATCATAGATCGTGAATGATGACTTCACCATGTTTTTGGTTAGGTTATTGGAAGTAAAGGTGGCTAAAAGAGTTTCTTCAGAGGAAATATAAGTTATCTCCACATATGGTAGCCTTTTTATTCAATTAAAAAAATCATACATAAGGATAGTTAGATTTGAAAGTACACCAAACAAACTACCAGTGTATTGTAATGAAAAATTGGTTTGAGTGTAACTATGTATACAATGGATGTACCGTATAGAAATTTTAGAGACAAAAATATCTCTAGAATTCAATTTCATATCTTAGTAGGAAAATACACATGTAGGTCTTCAATGGATGCACAAAATGTCAAGAGAGCCATTTTAGAGTTCAAGTTTCACACTTAACAGAAGAGGTCCTCTTTTGATAGTGAAATATTTATTTGAAAGAATCTCATAATGAATTACTATCAGGTGCCTACATTGGAAGACTACTGGGAGGACTATGCCGATGAATATGAGGTGAATAAAAGTTACTTTAGTATATTATCATTGAAATAGATCAAGGATATCAAGTTGTACATTGTTCATGAAGGTTTAGAGGCTGATGATTATGAATTTTATTCTATGGAATCCATAAAATGTGTTCAAAATACACCTTTACCATCCATTAATTGGTCTCAAAAGGAGAGGGACAATCCTTATGAAATGAAAAACCCAATGTTGTTGAGGACAAGACATTGGTTGAGTAGGAATATTAAGGAATTTAGGAAGTCATTAAAAATATTCTTCTTATGAAGCCTCCACTTCTCAAAATGATAATACAACACAGCTTCAATCTTCCTCATCACCCTTGGAATTAGGAACCAAGGTTCTATACAAATAAGGATAAATAAAAATATGTTGAGAAGAAGGAAGAAACATGTGAGAAAGAGGTAGAACAAGAGAAATTTCAAGAATCAATTGATGAAGTTTCTCCTACCCTTGAGAAAGTACCATACCCCTATGGAGAGGAAGGAAAATCATTTGAATAGAAATAAGTTGAAGAACAAAATAATGAAGAAGAAGAATAAAAATATAAGGGTGAAGATGAAGAGGATGAAGTAGAAATCATTGAACCAGATGTAAGAAAGGCTAGTGCCTCAAGGCCTAAGCTAGAGGTTAGAAAACCATATTCTTCTTCTATTGAAACTATCACTCTTAAAGTCTGCACTTCTCAAACTCCTAGCTCATGGAATGTACTTGCATTACCTCCTCCTCCAACCCCCTTTTATATTGATTCATTCACATGGGTTCAACCCATGATTGATATAAAAAAGAGGAAAGATTAATCTTATATAGTGACTCTAAGATTTGATGCAGTGGATGATCTTCCAAGAATAACTCCTCCTTCTCCTAAGAAAGCTGAAAAACTTCTTGTCTGGTCTCAAATTCTAAAGGAAAAAAATTCCTAGAAATTTCCAATCCAAAAGGATATAAGAATGAAAAATAAATATCTATTTCAGACCCAGATCGACTAGGAGTCCACTTAAAGAATATTCTTTAAAAGGAGAGGTACACAATATTAGAGAGATAGTTTCTAAAGTTATTGAGAGGGTTGAAAAATATAAGAAGACTCAACAACAAATTGAGGAGAAGAGGATAAGGTACAAGTTCTAAAAAATGCCATCAAATCTTTCCTCTCATCAGATAAGACCCCTTTGGATCCCACTCCTCTCTCTTCACTTCCACCCACTACTGTCACTTCCAGAATAGATGTCAAAGATATTGCAAAAATTCATAAACATGCAACATTTGACAAATATTTTTAGGCTTGGGTTTAGGGCATCCGAGTTTCTGAATTTCAATTTATTTATGAAACCTATTGAGTATATGACAACATCACTTTTTCTTAAGAACAAATAAACTCAGGTATTGATATAATTAATAAGGAACTCAAGGTTTAGGTAGACTGTATTCAAGATCTTTTAATCATGATCCCAATCGGTGAAAAGGTTCTCTTGACTCATAATTTTTTTGATGATTCAAAGAGAAAACTAATTCAAAACTTTACATACATTGTGGAATGGGGAATCAAGGTTCTAGAATAAGATGCAATTGAGTTTAGAGCCATGGTGCAAAAAGGTGAATCATTAAAATATGAAATATTCATTGATTTACATGATCTTTGTTGTAATTCTACAAAGATAATTCTGTAGAGAGGAATCCAACTCATTAGATCAAAGAAAAATTCAAATCACTGATTAAAGAAGATATATTGAAAGAATATTTAGTTAGAAAGAAGCTAGAGGAGCTATAAGAATTACACAATTTTGTAGTAGAGGAAACCAAAGGAATTTTACAAAATGATAGTGTTGCAAAGGAAATGGAATACTCTCTTGGAAGCTCATTGGCTTCCTTGCAAACACAATAGTTCCCAAGAGCATGGAAATATCAATTGTTGTGATCAATTTCAAACTACAAGTACTCAAGATAAAGGTCCCAAATGTAGTTGTTCCTAATGTTTCTTGTTTTTTGACTCATTTTACTTTCTAATTGTTCTATTTTGAAGTTGGATTTATTATTTTAAAAATAAAATTGTAAAATAAAGCCAACTTATGTAATTAACTAATTAAGTGTTTAACACTTAATTAAATATAATTAGTTAGAAAAGGTAGTTACATCCTCCCCTCAGCCTATATAAGGCCTCATTATCACTTGTAAAGGGGTTGGATATTGAATGTAATATATATATATATATATAATATATATATATATATATATATATATATATATTTAATCAATATATAAAGAAAACATTCCTTTTCTTATGTGAGTTCTTTCATTTCCTTTCTTGAAATTTGTTCAATGTGATAGTTTGATATATATGAAATCTGAAACTTTGTGTTTAATCCATGAAGTGAAATGTGTTGAAATTTGTGTCAATTTGCATTCTACATCTTATGGGTTTTCATTTATATAAACACACATGTTATTGAGTTCTATGTGCATGGATAAGTAGAGTAACAGATCACAATCTCTCTATTTGAAAGTGTTGCTTCTTCCCTTCTGTCCTTTCGCAGCCAATTGGCAATCTTAGGGAACCAAGAGGTATTTAATTACCTTAGATCAATTATTTAGTTGCAAATGTGTTTCCCTAACTAACTTATATTACCCTAGTCATACTACTGTAATTCCTCAATTCCTTTTCCTAGTTTCTTTTCTATATTGAAAAGGATGCTTTAAATGTCGTGGTCACCACTATCCTCATCTGGAATTTATTAGTTTGTATATTTGTACATAATTAGGATTTTGGATTTTGAATAAGGGAACCTCCCCATCAAAGAGGAGGGACTTTTATACCCTTTAGAACTGTTGATTATCCTTAGCAGCCTTAATTTCCAACAAATAGTTTTAAGGCGCCCACCATGGGCATTTATTGTGATACCCATAGGATATATTTCATCAAGAACAATTCAGATATTTCAATACACTAGATGAGTGATGATACACATGAGGAAAAAGGTCTCAAGGTCTTAAAGATGTTGCTTTCAATTTGCAGTAGCAACAAGGTTTTCAACTATCTCTAGAATAGAGGGTAGAAACAAAAGGTCAAAAACACTCCTCCATTAAAGGGAAGGGATTTTTCATCTTCTAAAGTGATTGCTACTACTTAATATTTAATTATAGCTAGTGTTTACATCCATATACATACCATTTTTCCCAAAATGGCGGTACATGTACCTTGGGGTTAGAATATTGGGTCCCTAGCTCTTACACAACCTCTAAATGATCTTCCCAAGGGGAATCGGAAACACTTTCCAAAGTTTAGAGGAGATGGAAAAGTTTATCTCGATGAACATATTATGTCTTATTTTTTACATGTGGAGTTCTTGGAGTTAAACACGAGGACGTATCTGTTATACTATTTGTGGAAACTTTAAAAGATAATACTATTGAATGGTTCTATCATCTTCCACCTAGTAGTATCACCAAATGGAATACTATGAGAACTTAGTTTGAAGGATAGTTTAAACCAATAAAATATTCACATGAAATTTTTCCCTAGCTCTCCTAAATGAAGAAGGATCCTTATGAGCTGATGTGGGAGTTTGTTTCAAGTTTAATAGACTAGTTTAAAAGATTCCAGCTACTTCTCAAGCTACACCACAAAATATAAAATATTTATTTATTAATGATCAATTAGAGGAAGTAAGTTATAAATTGAGAAGACCATAACTATCCAATTTTAAACAAGATCAAAACTTGGACATAAGTGTAGAGAATGACCTGATCATGTCAGGTAAATTAAGAAACTAGCCACCTAAAGCCCTAAAGCTCCCACTTCGGTTCATCAAATTTTGATTGGTTGGTTCAAAAGTTAGATAATGATATGATTTCCATTAAGAAACAAATTTCTCATAATTTTCCACTTAAGGATATCCATAGAAAGAACTTTCATCCAAAAATTTGTCTACGTGTTGTTCAACTAAATCTTACTATCAAGCTCCTCTTATGAAGGTTCCAGTTAATGCAACATGTGAGGTAGAAGAAGATGAAGATGAGGTTTTAGAAAAATGAATTGAGGAATTTACAGAAGAACCTGAAGAATTCCATGAAGAAGTAGATGAATCTCAGATTAATTACCTTGTGTATGAATCATATGATGATGATTATGATGATATAATGGCTGAAATGAATAGTGAATCCTACACTATCATGACTAGATAAAACTTGAGAAAGAAGAGAGATATTATGTAGTTCGATAAGAAAGAGAAAGACAAAAATCCTTGACTATAATCCTAGTTATTTCTTTAAGAGGAGCACCTATTCCTTCCACTTCCAAGAAATTAAGTACCACTGCACCTTCCAATAATCCTTCCTCTTCTTCTTCTATACATAGGGTAACAATAAATCTAACAACGGTGCCAAAAATAACCTCAATTCCTAAAAATGAAAAGACTAAAATCCATGTTGTTTCTATTATAGAAATCCTATCCTCTTTGGGATCCTTTGATATTATAGACTATATCAAAAAGACTAAAATTCATATTTCTTAAGTTGAGTTCTATCATACCCACCCTGAGGCCTTTAATTAAGTTGTGAAATTTGTAAATGCTAAACCTAACCAAAATTCATCTTCTTTTAAAGGTATCTTCGTACTCCTAAATCTCCCTCTCCACATAATTGAACCTTTTTATGTAACTCTGCTAATAGCAGGCATAAACTAAGATATTGCATTATTGATTCCAGAGAATCATACAACGTAATGTCCGTAAAAGTTTCCCATGCACTAGGTATTATCGTAATACAAACATTTGAGTCTTTTTATTTAATGGATACTAGAGAGGTGCCATTACTTGAAAGGATTAAAGATGTGCAAGTGGCTTTTGATGTCTTTCCTAAGAAACATGTCAAAACAACCATTCTTTTTGCTGACATACCTCTATCCTATGGTTAGCTCTTAAACATAATTTTTTGTAAAGAGTTAGCAATCGAGATTCAAATGTAGTGGTCTCATATGTTTATCCCAGATAAAGGGGAGATGAATGAATTGCTGCCAGAGACACACGATCAATATATTTTTTAGAAAATTGATGATCCAAGAAAAAAATCTTGTACGAGGACATCAGTCATGAGAACTATATGGTTATGTCGATTCAATTCAATGTTCATAAGGTTATTCAAGAAGACCTGAATGATATATGGACTATTGACTTTAATGGGTGTTATTCCACAATGGATCTAGAGTAGGGGTATTCATTGTGTCACCTATTGGAAAAATCCACACATTCACATACAAGTTGCAATTCACCAATACTAATGATAGTGTTGAGTATGAGGCCCTCCTTCTTGGCCTAGTAGTTGCAAAAGAGATGGGAATAAAGAAAATTTGTGCACAAGGGGATGTTGAACTCATAGTTAAACAAAGTTCAGAGCTAATTTTAGGTGAAGAATGAAAGGTTGAAACACTACCAAAATAATGTAAGAGATTCAATTAAATTTCTAGATTCTTTATAAATAGATGTTATCACAAGAGATGATAATTTTAGAGCAGATGCTCTAGTAGTTTCTATTTATTTTCTCACTCCTAAACCGAATTTCAATCAAGATAAGTTTAGTGTAGACATGGTCTTCAAACCGATTGTTCTATGTAACCTAGATAATTGGAAAGTGTTCAATGATGATCAACATCTTATCTCTTTCCTATAGTTGAATGATAACTTTATCCAAATATATTTTGAGGGAAGAAAAGCTAGTTATTCTAATTTTACTACATCTTCCACATCCGAAGAAGGATTTGAGACATAATCACATCAAGATGGATACATCAAACTAAAGGTAATAAAATACCTAGGGGTATTTTGAGTTTGGAATATTTATTTGATAATTACGATCAATACATAAAAGGAAGTTGTCACAAGACAAAATTGAGTCATCGGAATATGAAAAGATCAACCTAAGAAGTAATGCGGATCCTAATTTTTTCAACATAGGGAAGTGTTGTTCCAGCAAAGAAAGGAAAAATTTAGTTGAGTTATTTAGAAGATATATTGATGTACTCACCTACTCATATGAAGATTTGAAAAATTTCAAACCGAGGAAGATGCATAAATATATTACTCTAAAACTAGGCATTCAAACTTTCTAAAAAAAAAGACAATACAACCCAAATATTGCAAGTACCATACATCAAAAAATTCAATAGCTAGTTAGTAAAAATAATATTTTCCATTCTTCACTCATCCGGATTGCCAACATAGTACCTGTGTGGAAGAAAAAAGGAGATATTAGTATATGTGTTGACTTTCGAATCTCAATTATTTTTTAATAGAAAAATACCCTCTTCCCATGATGGATTAGATTCTACAAGATATGACTCGGTTACGAAATGTTATATATGCATGATGGGTTTTCAAGATATAATTAGATTTAAGTGAATGTTTAGGATCAAAATAAAAATGCCTTCATGTTGGGTCCCTATCATAGCTTCCAAATCTTAAGGGTGTGTAGGCACACATGGCTGGAGGAAGCACGCAAGTTAAGGCGTGCAGGGTAGTATTCAAAAGGCTTCTTGGAGAACCTAGGGCACGCGTGCCGTGCGAAGAACAATTCGGGAAAGCCATTTTTTGCCTTTTGGGCAGGACACATGAAGAACATGTTCCATTTGGATAAGGTTCCAGCCTGGCGACAGGGTGTCCCAGAGAGAATATGCCTTGCGATAGAAAGATCCAAAAAGTTAATCATGACATGGAGAGGCATGCGCCCGGGGCGACCCATACCTTGACACTTGGGGCCAGATCTGAGGTTACAGAGGAGTTTGTTAGAGCTCAGAGGCATATTTCTATGTGCACCCTTGGCAAAGAAGAGAGACAGAGTGAGGTAGCCGAGCTCAGAGAATTATTGTGAAAACTATGGGATGAAAATGGGTAAAGGATTCTAGTAAGGATGTAATGGGGGAAATGGATAATGAAATTTTTGTTTTGTGGGAATACATGTATGAATCTAGAGATGGTGCATGACTATGGTCCGCCCCTCGTGAGACTTTGTAGAAAAACTATGAATAAATATGATAAGGTTACCATCATGTTTACATTAAGATCTCCTTCGTATTATCTCGCATGTTTTTACTATGCTTTTGATCTTGTATAATCTCGGACCTCACTTGAATGGTTAAGTATATTAGTGGATTTACAACTCTTGGTTCTATTGTTTCGTTGCATGCTTTGTTTCTATTATGGTGAAGGGGTGGTAGAAGCATCCGAGCTCTATAGCTCTTCATGTATGTTAAATCACTAAGTCAGAATCATGAACTATGCTTTCCACTAGACTCACATAAAAGAGAGACTTGGCTCCCTCTCGCGTGTGTCGGGTGAGAACCTAGCACCCGCTGGGTGATAGGCTGATGCACATGAGGTTCCCTTGTTCTTAGTGGGTGCAAAAGTGACTACATCTTGGTTCCATTACCAGGACCTCTTTTTGAAGTTGTAGTGGAACATGGCATATATCACGATCTCTGTAAAAAGTGATGGTAGAGCGCTTAACACTTGAAGGTGTTGAAGATTGGTTTAAGACCAAAAAGGATGAATTCACTCAGAGATTTAGTACTAGACCTAGGTTTAATACGCGAAGATGGGTGGAAGAAACTCTTTATCATGAGTTGTACAAAACCTTCTTCTATTGTTTCCCAGTAGAGTTATTTGAATGGCTCTCGGCTTATACATCTAGATTAGGGTGGCATTATAAATCACACCCTTGGACCCAAGAAATGTATCAGAACTTGTAAGATTCTGATCTAACGTGGACCCGTGCTATAGATCATTGGTGGAAGGGAGTATTGACTAGCTACACTTTGGAATACGCCATTTCCACGTATTCCTGTCCAGAAGTTTCGAGTTTGAGTTCTTGCGAGAGCCTAGGGGATCATTTTTGCATGCTATTCCCCTTGCGATCAAAATATTTATGGTAACGATGGGTTTAGAGGCATTTCCTATGGCCGGCTAAACCACCCTGAGCGCTAGGCGAGGAAGCTAGGTTGGGGAAGGATGGCCGATCTGACGACTAAACAGGAAAGGGAGGAGAGATGACTCAAGTATAACAAAGTGTGTGAAAAGGAGATCGATAGAAATCATGGGATTACAAGTGGGTTATGGAGCTAGACATGGTGGAAAGGAGTTGAGGTTCACGCAGAGGATGTGGAACCTAAACAACTGTGGTACCCCATCTTGGTAAGCATGGGAGAGAAAACTTGCGGCTTCTGATGAGATTCCATTGCGTAGAGAGAAGATTTTTGGCACGCATCGACCCCACCTAAGAATCGAACCTTGGCACTTTTTTGTTTAAACAAGGGAAAAGTACAGTTGATCCATTTGATATTAGTGGAAGCAACCGATCGGCACCTAGAACATACAATTTCTTGTTTGGGACTTCTATAGCTTCACGAACTATTCCAATATTTGGTGGAATGTTTAGACAAGGCATGTATACAGCTGGTTTTGGAAGTGCATTAGGAAGTGGTGGAGGAACTACAACTAGGAGTGGTACTAGTTCACAAACTATCAGCGCAAAATTTAGTGGGATGATGGGAGTGTTCGACATGACAAACATAGGCCCTGTACCTAACATAGGAGGATTTGGAGGTGGAAGTGGTGGAGCTAGTGGCTTATGATCTAGTGGATCCGGTGGAGGAGGAAACATTGAAGGAAACCAAGGGACTGGATTGGGAGGGTAGGGGCCTCAGCCACCTCCTCAAGTCTTTTTCGAGATGTCTCTACACTTACCAAATTACAGTGGGATAGAAGATTTCACGAAGCATGTGCATAAGTGTGAGCTACTATGGCATGCGAAGGGAATCATGACCCAAGATTGAAAGGCTAGTCAATTTGCGATGACCTTGCAAGGACACGTGCATAGTTGGTATAGAAAGTATGACCCTCATCAAACTGTTGTGGATTATACCATGCTGAGAAATGCATTCTTGGTGGAATTCCACATACCTGAGTTTGAACAGAAGAGCATTAGCTCTCTCAAAGAAATCTAGTAGGGAATGGCAGAGAGCGTGCGGGAATATGATGCACATTTTAAAAATCTATTGTCTAAACTATCTTATGATATCCACCCTTCACAACATGCTCAGTGGTTTGTCAAAGGGTTGATCACACCCTTTAGGAGGGCTTTATCTCATAAAACATTCAGACCCACACAAAGCGTTGGAAGCTGCTTTGTGTGCTAAGGTAGTTGGTAGTGTTGACACTGGTGTTAGCCCATTTCTAGAGGCTCAGATTACTACCATGGCTAAGAAATTGGAGAAATTATCTGCCAACACAATTCCAGAGATTTGCAGAGGGATGTGGTGCATGGATTATAACATAGAAGGGCACATGAAGGATAATGGTGGGATATGTACTTAGAAGGCGGTACGTCTTGCAGCAGTAAACTATGAAATATGTCACAAGGACCATGATGTAAGTAGGTGCCCCCTGTTGCAGTGCGTGATCCGTAAAAATGTATCTTGTTATTGCAAAATATGTACCTTAACCACACATGACACCAAGGATTGTAGATTGATTGACTAGATTCATGAGGTAATTGATCTTGGTGTGCACCAGAATGGCATTGCTAGCAGTTCCAAAGGGGATGAACATCGGTATGAGGAGCACAGAGATGGAGATGCGTGTGGAAGAGGGTTTCGTGGAGGATTTCATGGTCATGGTAACCGCGGAGGAAGAAGTGAGTTCCGCATGGGACGTGTTTTAATTGTGGAGCCATAGACCATTATAAGCGTGAATGTCCAAATCTTCTACAATGCTCATGGTGTGGAAAAAAACATAAGTATGAAGAGTTCCTAGAGTTATACGAACATATGAGTCAGCAGTACTGGAAGGATAAGGGTGTTGCCATGGTGAGTATTAAGAAGGTTGATGTGTAATGGCTTCCATGAGTAATACGTGAATCAGAACTAGAGCCTGTTATGGTAACAACAAGGGTGGAATCCATGCACATAAGGGAAGAACCTAGCAGAGACCTATGATTTCAAGAGAATAAGTAGTACATGGGAAGTATCCAAACCCGGATCACCAGAAATAAGTCTACTAGGAAACCTTGGACGTAATTCAAAATTTACAAGGGGAGATCCAATGCTTAAAAGAGTAGACTAGAAAGGATGAGCAAAGGAGAACCATAGAAGCACCAAGGGATGACTTGGATGAGGTTAAGGAGGTGTGTAAACTGCTGAGGCAGGAGAATATTATTCCCCTACTAGGGGCATGGTCGAGAGAAAAGGTGCACGCGTGAGGGAAGAACACAAAAGGTAGATCCTACATGTAAATCTCCCACCTCACAGCCTTGATTATGAAAAAGAGATTACCCTGAACACAGTAGTGGATGGATGGTTACTTAACAACATCCTCATTGACATAGGTGTGGAGGTTAATGTTCTCACTCTAGATGCCTGGCATCAAATGGGAAGACTGCATTACATGACCATCTTCAAATGTGCGTATATGGTAAAAAGACAAAGGCAATGCCCATAGGTGTCTTGAAGGATGCGACCATTACCATTCAGGGGACTAGGTTCACTGGGGATTTTGAAGTCTTGGCACTTGCCGAGGTAGATAATTTCCCAGCTCTACTTGTGCACCCATGGTGTTATAAGAATAATGTAGATATCTGGTTTAACAAGGGGTACATAAGCTTTGAAAATAAGGAAGAGCGGGTAGTTATATCATCTGGTTGATGGGAAGTCCACCCCCTATACTGAACCCCTTAGGGAGGAAGTCCTAGATAGAATATATGTGCGCTCCATAAGAGATCTAGAGACCATCCACCCTACAGAAGGAGTCATCCAGTTTGATGATGCTCAATCTATCAGTGATACTACCAATATAGCATGCAATAATTGGGTGCATGGGACTTATGAATTGATTGGGTGACATCTGAAAGGATCAGTAACCAAGGTAAAAATGGTGTGTATAGTTTGACACCTAGGAGGGAAGGCAATAACCAAGTATTCTGGGGATGCATACCCTGAGGTATTTTTGAGAGAGATGGAAGCTCACTGGAGGGAGGACAAGCGACGAAGTATGCTAGGTTATGTTTTGATAGGCACAACAACAAGGTGGTGGGCGCACATAGTGAGAACTTGTTGGAATGACATGAAGTTTGAATTGCGCTCACTGTCTGATTCTCAAAAGTAACATACCCACCGCTATCAAGGATTACAATGGCAATGGACCTGCCTCTTCCCACATCCAGGAATGTGAGAGGGTCTAGGGAGAAGGCGTGGAAGATTTACCACCCTCCCTTTGGGTGCACAAGTTGTATTCGACACTACAAGGTTATACGTGCACTTGGTATATCCATTCTAAAACACACCACCAAATGGGAAGTTGGCAGGAATTAGTGGTTGACTTGGTTCACACATTCGAGTACTAAAGTACCAAGCAACTAGTTGATGAGGTGTTGTAGACTATCAAGCACCTCACTCTAGGGGATTGTGCCATGGCGGAAGATAGGTTAGTAAACTTACTCGATGGACCTAGCTTAGAAGCACGGTTTGAAGAGGAGGAACCAGAAGACATACAATTTGAGTGCGCATGTGTTGAAAAGGAGAAAGGAAAGATGGTATACATTGTTGATGGAGAGGAGATGGAAAGCTTTAATGTCAACCATTCGGTTGGGGCACGTGAAGTAGTTGACAGTGTGGATGCATGTACGCGTGCATATCATGAACCACTTAAAATCAAGAAAGTTAACATCAGCTCGGAAGAGGAGCCCAAGGAAGCTATCATTGGGGACTACTGGTTGGACAAGAAAGTATCAAAGATCATTGATTTCTTGCATTAATTTGAGGATTTATTCCCACACGGATACCATGAGTTGAAATGCGTCCACCATTCATTGGGGGAAATGAGGATAAAGTTGAAATATGGTGCACGCTCGGTCAGGAAGAGGCCTTACAGGATGAATCCCAACATGCACATAAGGATTAAAGAAGAGCTAGACAAGATGATAGCATCCGGTATCATTGAGGCTATGGAGGAATCAGAGTGGATAAGTCCAATGGTGATTAACATAAAGAAGGATGGGAAGATTAGGATATGTGTGGATTATAGGGAATTAAACGCTGTTTGTATCATAGATCCTTTTCCCACCCCCTTTACTGAAGATATTTTGGAAGGAGTTGCTAGGTGCAAGGTCTATTCCTTTATGGATGGATTCTCGAGATATCACCAAGTAAGGATTACCAAGGAATACCAAGAAAAGATAACTTTCACCATTGAGTGGGGAAGCTTTGCATACAGTCATGCCCTTTGGGTTGAAGAATGCACCTCTGTATTATCACGCATAGTGGTACAAGAATTTAAGGACTTCATCCACAAGTTCCTTCAGCTATATTTGGATGATTGGATAGTGTATGGATTAGTAAGGGACCATTGTGATAACTTGAGGTTGATGTTTGAAAGATGTCAGTAGTTGAGGATCTCCTCAACATCAAGAAATGTATCTTTCGCAACTCCTTTTGGGAACGTTGTTAGGACATATCATATGCAAAGAGGGCTTACTCGTGGATCCCACAAAATTCTGAGTTATTGTAGGGTTAGGGAGCCTACCAAAGTGAAGCACAAGTGCATGGATTTATTGGACACCTAGGTACTATAGAAAGTTCATTAAGGGATACACCAAGATCGCCGCACCTTTGGAAATATTGCTCAGACACAAGAGTTCCTTTCAGTGGGGAGAGGCGCAGCAGAGGGTATTTGACACTCGAAAGAAAGGCTTATCACCGCACCAATTCTACAATTTCCATCTCGGGATAAACCTTTCCATGTCCACGTGGATGCCTCTAGTACAGAAATGGGAGCCGTTCTTACTCAACCAGGAGAGGGGATTGTTGATCATCCCTTGTGTTTTACAAGTAGAAAGTTGATACCAATAGAACAAAATTATACAATGACCAAGCATGAGGCATTGTCAATGATCTACGTGCTCCACAAATTCAGACAATATCTCTTTGGAAAATCCCTTCATATTCTACATTGACCATATGGCCTTGAAGTATCTAGTAAACAAAGCAGTGTTGCAAGGGCGCATATGCCGTTGGGTACTTTTATTTCAGGAATTTGAATTCAAAGTGGTGGTAAAACTGGGAAAGAACAATTATGGGCTAGATCATTTATCAAGGATTGATTCGGGAGAGGACGCACAGAGTATCGAGGAATCCATGTCAGATGCACAACTATTCAGGTTGTAGTGCGCACCCTCAGAACTAGAAGACATTGCTGTTTTTCTCAAAGGTGGTGTGGCACCCAAAGGGATGAATGCTCTGGAAAGTAAAAGGTTAGCCATATGCGCCACACCCTTCATGTTGATCAATGGTGATTTGTATAAGATGGGACATGATGAGGTTTTGTGCCGGTGCATATTAGAACGTGAACACGTAGCTATAATATAAGAAGCCCATGGTGGGATTCTTTGGAGGACACTATGCAGGGAATTCAACCATGCGCAAGATCCTAGTCACTAGACTATGGTGGGAGATGATTCACCAAGATTGTATTGAGTTTTGTAAGGCCTGTGACCACCGCCAATGCCTCGAAAACACGGAAAAAGGGATGAGATGCCCTTACGCCCCATCGAAAGTGCGAACCTTTTGAAAATCGGGAAAAGATTTTTCGTCAGACCAATCTCACCAACTACGTGAAGGACTAACTCATGGTATATCATTACCTGTGACCGATTATCTGTTAAGGTGGGTAGAGGCCGCGCCCACTAAGGATTACACCGTAGCCATGACTACTAGATTTTTGTGGGAGAACATTATTAGCAGGTATGGTTACCCATTAAGTTTAACAAGTGATAGGGGCACTGGCTTCTTAAATGAAACAATCGGGATTCTATTGGTAGAATTCATGTTAGTCCATCACAAGACTACCCCTTATCACCCTCAGGTAAATGGGACTACAGAGGCATTCAACAAAATCCTTAGTCACACATTGACTAAGATATGTGACATGGGTAGGCAGGATTGGGATGAAAAGGTGTCAGCAGTCCTTTAGGCATATAGAATAATGTATAAAAGGTTGAACAAGTCCACACCATTCCAAATGGTGTTTGGCACGGAGGCTGTTTTTACGGTTGAATTCATGTTACCATCTCTACGTATAGTGCGCGTAGGAGGGTTGGATGATGAACAAGCACTGGAAGAAAGAATTGATGAATTGATAAAGTTGGATGAAAGGTGCTCACTAGCAAGATAAAGCCAAACAACTGAAAAAGATAAGCAAAAGGCATGGCACAACTACCACATTAAAAACAAACAGTTTGAGGTTGGCCATATGGTATTGCTATATGATTCAAAATTTCTATGCCATCCTAGAAAATTGAAGGTGCATTGGTTGGGTCCTTATGTAATTTCATACATCCTTGATTCGGGCACATGCCAGTTACAAGTGTTGGATGGAACAAAATTACCCGACACTTCAATGGGAGTAGGCTGAAGCCCTACTATAAATAATGCTTCTTGGTGTTTGTAAATAAGGCAGTTCTGCCAATTAGTTTAGCATTTCCTTTTATACTTTTCCTTTCTTGTTTTTCCCTTTCACGTTGTTATCTTGTTTTGCGCCTTGGGCACCGGTAACCTTATTACTTTTTGACTTATGAATGTGTAGAGGACCGCACATCGATTTAGTGTGGGGCGAGGTGATAAAAAGAGGCATGAAGTTATTCTACAGGAGGATTGGGTTGGCAGACCATTCAAACTGGCCCTGTTGAAAAGATGCATTAGGAAGGTAGATGGATGACAAAATAAAGTTACATTGGAAATCCACGTATAAAGGAGAAAGCGTAAAAAAATGAGGTAGGTGAAAGAAAGAATCATGAGGATGGAAGAGGTGCCTTTGGCGCTGGTAACATGTGCACAAGAGTCTTCTATAAGGATGGATTGTCTCAGTGTGCGAGGAAGGTTGGAATAGTTTTCTCGCAAGGATTGGGCATGGGTGAATTTTTTTGTATAAGGATTGGGTGCGCGCAAGGAAAAGTGCTGAAGTTAGGTTTGTTTGAAAAATTCCACATTAAATATTGTCATACGGTGGTAGGTAGCCTAGCTGTAATGCGTAAAAGTGGGAAAAGATATAAATACAAGGATGGGAAGTTCATTATTTTACTTTGTGAAAACAAGGAGAATGATTTTATTTCAAGAGGTATGGTTTTGAGAGCTAACTCGTGTGAAGGAAAATATCAAAAATCACACACAATCGGTCCTGCTAGATCCACAACCTGGAGCGAAGTGATTCACAAAGGTGCGGGGAACGTTGTGAAAGAATGTTGTGATCGAAGGAGGAAAATAAGAAATTAGAGTTTGTACTCTAGGGCACGGGGCGTGTGAGGAAAACTCTCAAATAACTCAAAAGTAACCAGGGAATGAAAGTAAAGGGTAAAATAATGGCCACAAGGCTAATTGATAAGCATGCAAAGTATAATCCAAGAAGGGAAAGGGTAAGGAAAAGGAAAGAAGAAAGAAGAATAAATCCCTTTGGATAGCAATGAGGAATGGTACTCAGAGATGCAATACCTCGACGGGGTTTTGCTAGGGCAAGAGTGGGAGTCCCACATTAGGCAGGATGACCTGTAATCGATTACAATCACTAGTTGAGTATAATTGTGAAGGAAATGGCACTGGAGTTGGTGCGCCCAAAAAAAAAAATGAACACCTGACGGGATGCCGATCTATAGCGACATAGTCAAGGTGAAAATGGAGAAGGTTGGGCTTCTCTAGATTTATGAGTTAATGGCGTGCATACACGAAGATTTATTCTATTTCATAGGGTGAAAAATGCACATAACTCCCTAGTTAATCTCACACTTTATAGGCCTAAGCTGTAAAGGTCACGTGATCCTGGAGGAAATTAAGGAAACCATTGCATCCCAGGATTATAAGAAGGGATCAAGGTACTACGATGTCGTGGATATCAGTGATCCATTGATGAAAATGGATGCACAACTCATTTCCAAGCTGAATGGACAAGAGAGGTGGACCCGGTGAGAAATCCTGGTTGAATGTCTACAGGAGGTCGTGGAAGGCACCATGTATAATATCTACCAAAGACACATAGCAGACGAGATCATAAGCAGCGTAGAGAACAAAGGAAAGATATTGTTTGGGAACATTCTATTAACCATTGTGTTCTCAGAAATCGGGGTGCTGGATGCATCTGATAAGTTCATATGGGAGTACCCTGATGAAGACCCTTCACCCATGGATAGGTTCCAAAAGTATACTTGTGAGTCAATGATCAGGGGTACACAAGGTGTGCTTGGATAAATGGTACACGCACCTTAGGAATGCATTCGGGGCTGAATGGAAAATCCCTGAGCAACTCCCCATGGCGACTGAAGGAGAGGCAGAGTTCACGGTATACCAGCACTTCTGCATTGGTAGATTCATCTTGGTGGATGGCAGTTGGAGTCCCTGGTGCAAACTCCCCTTCTCATTTACTGCCCAATTTTTCCAGGTGGGAGTGAATAGGTATAAGGAGTCGAAGAAGTTAAAACTCGACCTATCCACCCTTGACAGTGAACACAAAGAGATGAGAAAGAAGCTGGTCTACCCAGGGAAGCACACGTACATTGAAAGGTACATGTCATAGGACGTGCACATCATAAGGCGATGACCTTACTGATTGTTGAGAGTGCTACTGCCAGAATCTACCTATGCATAAGGCCGAAGTTTGAGAAGGGAACATATGTAGAGAATGAAATATCCATCCCGAACAACCCCATGGGAAGGAAGAAGCCAAGTGCCAAAGTGCAAGGAGAAAGAAGAAGAAGAGGAAGAACAAGGGGCAGTGGAAAGGCAGAATGTAGGTACCGTGGGGCCGAGTACCTATGTCCAGAAGAAAAGGAGAATAGTGGTCAGGGAAAAGACCCCAGAGCCTGCAAAGCCACCATCCCCTGAAGAACCTTCAGATGAAGAAAAGATAGCATCCTCGACACCAGAGTTTTCTGCAAGGTGAGAAGAAAAAGGAATAGAGGAACAAGGGTCTAAAGATGTAGATGACCTGAATGCCTATCTAGGTGAAAAAGATGATGTTGAAGGGGAAGAGTTTGAGGTTGATCAAGATCCAATTAATGTCCATAACTCGGAGGGAGATGAAGTAGAGGATACAAATTATGCTTTCATCTTTGTAAGGAGGAAGGGTGCCCAAAGGGAGGAAGGCATGTGCAGTGAAGAGAGGAGCGAAGGAGCTAGTACCAAGGAGCCAGATATGCCCAAGCTCACTCAAGAGGAGGTGAATGAGAAGGAAACAAGGGAGGCAGAGAAGATAATCAATACCTTGGTTGAAGAGGAGTTGGAGCACAGTGCAGAGCTAGTGCTTGGTGAATTCAAAGAAGAGTAGAGGGAGAAGAGTGTGGGTAGCACAAAATGCCCAACTCTTTCGGTAACTATTCCCAAGGGCGTGTGCATGGGAAGTAAATGCATGGAAGGGGGAAGAACAATGATGGGTTACATTGATGACCCCAACAAAGTTTTGTGCACACATTTCCAAAGTACTATGCCCACCAAGGAGCTCACCGCCATGGAGTCCTTTGACCCTGAGGGTGGATACCCGTGAATGAGGAAGATGCTATCATGGGCATTCGAATCCCACCTCGATGAGCCTAAATTTGAGATTAACCAAGGAGTAGTATTAAAGCTGTCCAAAGGAAAGGGGGAAAACCCCATTGTAAACACACAACAACTATCAGATGAGCAAGTGTGTAACGTGCTCAAAAAAGTCTCTGTGGAAATCGAGGCTAGGCTCTTCGACAGGAATGATAGGGTTAGAGTCTTGGAGGACCTGTTGGAGAAGAGGAAGGAAGAAGTGGTGAAGCTAACGAAGGATCTCAGCCTTGAGAAATTAATCAATGCTCAACTATAGAGGGAGCTTTAGGAGGAAAAGGCTAGGGTACGTGAAGTTTCCAAGAAGGTGGAGCTCATCTCCCAATTGATTATCATGAAGCACCGGACCTTAACCCTCTGTACAAAATTATAGATCCTCCTTGGAATGTATAGAGGACTTGAATCGGATCCTCACCATGGAGAGGCAGCCCTTGGCATTAGAGTCGGCAGAAGAGGTAGCGGTGCACTTGGAGAAGGAAGACAAGTTGAAGGTCATCGCACTCATGGCTGAATACAACAAGGTTCTTGCTGATGTAAGAACAACTACACAAATTGCGGGGGTTTCTTACGACCATTACGTAGATCAAGACAAAGTGACAAGCATACTGCTTGCTAGCGATGAAGATGAGATGAAGGAATTTAGAGAAAATAATAAGGGCAATAGATCCGAGCGGGAAAGGATCATAGCCGATGTAGAAAAGAAATCCGAAGCCATTAAGAACCAGCGAGTCTCAATCAAAACTTGGATAAAAGAGCTCTACAAGGTCATCACAAGGAAGATGGATGCCCTGGAAGATTACGCTAAAGAACTAGAGACCGTGGTGGAAACCATTACCACACAAGGAGGGGCTAGCCTTTGACAAGGTGAGCACCTTGGTTGGTGACATATGCACTAAAGCACAGGAGAAAGTTAGTGCTTGGAGTACACGGAGGTTGACCTCCAAAGCAAAATTTTCCCCTTCTTCTTTAGGAAATTTCCCCCCTATTCTTTCTCTTCCCCATTCTTTATTCTTGCCCCCATTATTTTCCAAGGCAAGGCCTTGCATTCTTTTTGTATACATTCTTTGAGAAGGTTCCGAGGGTAGAGAATAGGTGAAGTGTGGGGTAATGTTGGGCCCCTATCATAGCTTCCAAATCTTAAGGGCACATAGGTGCACATGGCCGAGAGGAAGCACACAAGTTAAGGCACGCAAGGCAATATTCAAAAGGCTTCTTGGAGAACCCAGGCATGCGCGCCATGTGAAGAACAATTCAGGACTTAGCCATTTTTGGCCTTTTGGGAAAGACACATGAAGAACATGTTCTGTTTGGATAAGGTTCTAGCCTAGCGATAGGGTGTCCTGGAGGGAATATACCTTGCGATAGAAAGATCTAAAAAGTTAATCATGACATGGAGAGGCATGCGCTGGGGTGACCCATACCTTGACACTTGGGGCCAGATCTGAGGCTGCAGAGGAGTTTGTTAGAGCTCTAGAGGCCTATTTATACATGCACCCTTGGTAAAGAAGATAGAGACATAGAAGTGAGGTAGTGGAGCTCTGTAGAATTACTGTGAGAACTATGGGATGAAAATGGGTAAAGGATTCTAGTAAGGATGTAATGGGGAAAATGGGGAATGAAATTTTTGTTTTGTGGGAATACATGTATGAATCCAGAGATGGCGCATGACTATGGTCTACCCTCTCGTGATACTTTGTAGCAAGAATCGAATAAATATGATAAGGTTACCATCATGTTTACATTAATATCTCCTTCTATATTATCTGCATGTTTTTACTCTGCTTTTGATCTTGTATAATCCTGGACCTCACTTGAATGGTTAAGTATATTAGTGAATTTACAACTCTTGGTTCTATTATTTCTGTTGCATACTTTGTTTCTATTATGACTGAAGGGGTGTAGAAGTTGTCCGAGCTCTATAGCTCTTCATGTCTGTTAAATCATTAAGTCATAATCATGAACTATGCCTTCCACTAGACTCACATAAAAGAGAGACTCGACTCCCTCTCACGTGCATCGGGTGAGCACCCAAAGACCCGCCGGTGGGTGATAGGATGGCATGCATGAGGTTCCCTTGTTCTTAGTGGGTGTAAAAGTGACTACACTTCATGACTCCTTAGGATAAATTTACTTATTGGAGGATTCCTTTTTTGGATCAACATAGGTGTAACGTTACAACAGGCCATGGAATTAGCCTTTGGATATTTGAAGAACAAGTGTATTTTGGTTTAGTTGGATGATCTCATGGTATTCTCCAAGAAAAGGGAATATCATTTTCAACACTTGAATTTAGTTTTTCAATAGTGTAGAGATCATGGTATTTCACTTAATCCCAAAAAGTTTGTTTTTGGTATGACCGAGGGAAGTCTATTAGACACATAGTGTCAAAATATGGAACTAAAATAAATCCTAAATGAGTTCAAGCCATTAAAAAAATTCTCTTCCTACTAGAAAGAAGGGTGTTCACTTGTTCTTTGGAAAATTTATTTCTAAAGGAGATTCATTCTAGATTTTTCCAAGTTGACTAAAAATATAACCCAAATGATGAAATAAAAGTAATCCTTTCACTAGAGTGCAGAAGGGAAGAAGGAATTTGAGGAAATCAAAAGAAAAATTGTAATAAATCTCATTTTAGTGTGTCCTAATTTTGAAAAATATTTCATCATATATTACTATGCCTCAAAACACACCTTGTCAACTATTCTAGTCTAAAAGACTTTTTAAGGATTTGAAGTACCCATTTCCTTCATGAGATATGTTTTGAAAGCTCATTATTTAAAGTATTCCCAATTGGAAAAGCATGATTTTTCATTTGTTAAGGTTGTTAAATAGTTTCATTTTTAATATTATTAACTCTCATTCCACTATTTATGTTCTTGATAAATCCATGAAGTCTATTTTAACTCAACAATTAGATCAAAATGAGGGAATTGGGTGGCTAAAGTTCAATAATATGATATCAATATCAATCCAACCAAGATTTTACACGGAAGGGGTCTCGGTAGTTGATTATGAAGGATAAAAAGACAAATCAAGTGGTAAAGATATTTCGGAAATGCCTACAATATATTTCTTGTACGAGATGATTGGTACTTCAACATTGCCCATTTTCTTACATATGGTGAATGTACTACCCATATCAATGCCAAAAATGGCTATTAAACTTAGAGATACCAATTACGTCTTTTAGTATAATTCACTTTTTAAGAGAGAAGTTGATGGTCGCTTCCTTATATGTGTAGACAAATAAAAATAGAAAAATACTTGAAAGCCTTCCATGATCAAGCCCAGTGGATACCATTTTTCTTCTTTAATAACAGATCATAATATTCTTCGAGGATGATATTACTGGCCAACCTAGTTCAAAGATGAAACAAAATGGGTCTTGAAGTGTGAAGCTTTCTAAACCTTTGTTGGTAGACCTAATTTGGCCACTCTTCATTTGAAACTAGTGGTAATTGAAGAGCCTTTTCAAGTAGTGGGGGATATATTTTATTGGAACTCTTAATACCAATTCAAGTGGGGTCATAATCACATCTTAAATACCATAGATTACTTCACGAAGGGGTAGAATCCATTCTAGTCAAGAAATCCACTTCGAAGCTATCTCGTAATTCTATCAAGCAAAATATCTTGGTCCGATTTGGAGTCCTGAAAAAGATTATAACATATAATGCCCCAAATTTATCTTCTTGTGAAATTATTGATTTAAGTTATGGATATGGAATTTTCCTTTCACATTATTCGACTATTATCCACGGGGAATGGACAGTTGAATTGGCCAATAAGAATTTGGGGACCATAATCAAGAAATTGGTTGATGAATCACAAAGAAAATAAAACAAGAAGTTGTATGATTCTCTTTGGGATGACCAGATAACACCAAAAAGAGCCACCAAAATGTCACCATTTCCGCTGGTCTATAGTATGGAATATCGTTTCTAGTTATATTGGAGTTACCAGCCTTGCACCTAGATAAATCGATAGAGGATGAGTAGTTTAAGGATTCCATTGAGAAGATAATTTTGTATATGTAGAAATTGAATGAAGAAAGAACTCAAAATGTTGACCATGTCTTAGCCCACTAGTAATGATTCAAGATTTTTTTTGATGAAAATACCAAGACCCATGACTTTCAAGTTGGAAACATTATATTTCTTTAGGACAAAAGGATAGAAGCTTGTATGAGTCACGGTAAGTTTGATTCACTTTGGATTGGTCCTTTTAAGATTCAAAATTTGATGGAGAAAACTATTACTATTTGGACTATATGGATGGAACCTATCTTCCATTTCCATATAGTGGAAAATATCTGAAATTGTTCAAGTCTTAAGTGGATGAAAATCCCTTATATGTAGTTTTGTATATAGTCTTGTATAATTTTTGTTTTTGGTTTTGTTGTGTGTCCCTATTTTTTTTTTCTGTCTAGTCTTATTCTATATATTTACCCAATGGATGTATACACTAGTCTTGATAACTAATATATTTTGAGGTTACTTTCTCCATCTTGCTTTCACTCTATGTCAAGTCAAGTCAAGCCCCAGAAAGAGTCATCTCTTGTCACTTACCCCAAAAATGTTGAATTTTTGATTTTTTTTTTAAAATTTTGGCTAGTGATCCTTTTTATTGATGTATTTACCTTTATGATGTTGGGAAATTCTTAAAATTTACAATAGTTAATCAATATTTGTTTGTTTTTAGCTTTATGCGGTTAAGATAGACTTTTAAGGAACAAGAGGAATAGTTCCTTCGTTCCTCTTGTTCCCTGATCTCCCGATTCACTTGTGTTACAATAATTTTAGTTTTGATCTGATTTCTTACACTTTGGCGGAGCTTGTTCCACTGTATCATTTGTTACCTTTAGGTCTTTTTTCCCCATAATTCCCTATCATACTCTTATTTGTAGCATTTTTCAAAGATTGTGGAACAAGTGGAATGGTTTTGTCTCTTTGGTGGTACAAATCAACTCAGAATAACAATTAATACAGTGTTCATTGAATAACAATCATTGAATAATCAAACTAGGTGATGTAAAATTTAAATAATGCCAGTGTTGTATGCACGGTTATAGATAATTTAGGAGGTATGGAAATAAATAAGTAAATGGTTTCTAAATGCTATGACTAAGACAAAGCTTGTAAATTCAGAATGCAGATAAAGAAGATAAATTTCTTCCTAGGCTAACATGTAATGAAATAGAGAAACAAAACTATGGAGGGGTTTAGCAAACCACAAGTGGGCCCTGCCTTGGGTGTTAATCCCTCCTAAATTCTATAACTAAAGGATAATAAACAAAACTCAAATATTTTATTGAATTGGCATGAATATTACATTTAGGAACAAAGAAATATCCTCTCTATCAATTTATTTCTACATGTATGTATCTATTGTATATGCCTTCTCTTTACCAAAGTAATAACCCTTTATTTTATACTTCTCATTTACAAAAACATGTGAGAAGAAGAGTTCAACTAGGAGTTTAACAAACTAAGTAAAAGATATTTGGTATAACAAGTGAAAGATCTTTACAGAACAATAAGAGATTCAACACATGCTATGGAAATCATAACTGGTGTTCAATTATTCTTCATTTAATTGACCAATTCCTTCAATCACGTAGTAACTCAATCAATTAGTTTACAATAAATGACCATTTGTAACTACTCCTTCAATGACACATACAAACTTGAGTTTTTTTCTTCACGTTCCAAGAGATCTTAATAACACATGATTCTTTGATGTAGATGATTCCCTTTGGCATTTCACAGACACGGAGTTGTTGCAAATAGGTTCCTTTGTTGTGGACGAGTTGTTGCAGATGGTTCCTTTGTTGCATATGAGTTGTTTCATATAACAATTTTCTTACAACCAAGATTGGCATCACACATATCATCATTGAGACAACTTATTGAAATCATAAGATTAAATACACATTTAGAATACAAAAAAATAATGATAACTAGAGATAACTACATTAATTAGTAATTATGCCATAAGTTTAAGGTTGTAATGATAATGTTTAGTGGAGTGAGGGGAAAATACAAAGACATAACTATAATGGCTTGATAAAAATATAGAACATGAATTGTTTATAATGGAAATAATCACAACTCATCACACCCCACGCTTAATCTCTTAAATTTTTTCATTAAAGGATTCATATTTCTTCTTCCTAAAACTACATTTACGTTTGAAATAAACTGGGCTACTTATTCCTTATTTCTATGATAGGAAGTAGCCACCATTTATTCGAACCTGCTCCAAAATTTATCTTGTATCTTCTCATCAACTAGTAGATTACCTATCCAAAGTGGGATTGAATAGTGAAATATAAGAGGGTGATAACCTATAGGAAGTCAATCATCCCCACATTCATTTTCCATCTCCATGTATGTTTTCACTCTGTGTAGTTTGGGAATTATGTTGGGATATGAGTGTACCTAATTTATTTGGATTTTAGGTGATAATTCTACCCATCTGATTCTCCATGTAGTAACAACCTTAATACAATGTTCCATAATCATTTCTCTATTTTCTTCATGGAATTCTTCCTTCATTTTCAACACTCTCTTTTTGGTTACTTTATTTTCCACATATTTGTTATATTCTTTAGTTGCATTTGTATTGTTTTCCTCTTCTCTTATGTACAATGGATGAACCTTCTTTAAATGAAAATACTCTTCCATTTGCCTCACCCTGTATAATTCATTTTTAAATTAAGAGCATAGGGATTTAACCTAGACATCTCCAATATATGATTGGAATCCAATCTCTGTCATA
This sequence comes from Taxus wallichiana var. yunnanensis, assembly GCA_018340775.1. NCBI lineage: Eukaryota > Viridiplantae > Streptophyta > Pinopsida > Cupressales > Taxaceae > Taxus > Taxus wallichiana. The sequence continues at coordinate 75,421,933 of CM031242.1, forward strand.
TTCAAGGGCATAGTTGTGCAAATAAAGTTCACATAACAAGTTCTGGTACTCATGTGGATTGTTACGATATAAGCTAAAAATATCCTAGCCGAGTCAATATCATAAATGATGTCGAATTTAATACAGGTATGGTTAAGTTACAACATCTTCTCCTTAAAATAGATGGCATAAACACTTAATGGGGGCCTACATTTGAATATCTCATGTGTAACCTAGATTATTTCTTCTTGTTTCTTCTTCAACCTCTCTATCTCTTTTTCCTTGACTTTCAAGTCTTCCTTATGCTAAAAAATGAGAGCTTATTTCTCTTGTTCCCACTTTCCCTTGAGTCTGTTGACATAATTTTCCAAGTGCATCATTAAATTTTTAATGTTTGGTCCCATGGCCTGTGTATCCATCTCATTGCAAGATGGTTTTGTAGTGTTTCTAAAAATTTCATGAATAATAACTTGTGGTTACAATGGTGTTATAATTTCTTCCTACACATCATCATGTTGTGCATGTTCCACAACTTTCTCAACTACTTCATCAATTACTTGATCAATAAATGCATGAATTTGTGCTTTTCTGGTGCTTGTTCTTATTGCTCCATCACTTGTTCAACAACCATAGGAATTTTTATTACTCAATTTCTTCTCCAACTTATTTTTCTTTCATTCTCTCTTCCTCTCTTTCTTATTTTCCTTCCACTCCATGAACTTCCTCCTAGTTATTTATTGGCTTTGCTTTCTCTCTTATGGGTTGTTCATATAATTCTAGCTCATGAGATGTGGTATCATTCTTTCCTAGCTCTGTCTCGGGCTCAAGGCTTCCTTGATAGCATCCAAATCACATCTGTCTAGTGATATTGGATGTGACTATATTTGGCTAGATATTTTTGGATTTTTGGTTCTAATCCTATGGGAAAACCTATGTGGTGTAGGAGTGGAATGATAAGATTCTCATTTGGGCCTAGAAGTGGATGCTTTAGGAGAGGAGAACTTAAGAAGGGTTTTAGCTATGAAAATCCTCTTAGGAGAGATAGGTACAATTTTTTTCCTCAACATATGGAACAGTTTAAAAAATTATGGGTTATTGAGGTTGAGAGGTTGATGTTGCATAGTCTCAGTTATGTGTTTAGAGAAGCTCTTAGTTATTTTCCTCCTCTTTCCCCTGTTTCCCAACAAATTATCTATACTATTTGCTCTTGCAAAATCTCCCCACTGTATATGAGGATAATCCCTCTACAAGGTATGTTTCACTACCAGGGTTATAAGGTAATGGTGTGAAAATAAAACCTACGCCTATGTTCTTCGCTACTAAATCTATTCAACATTTCATGCAATAAATTAGGTGTAATTACTTTCTGTTGTTCTTTAGATGATTCAATAACTTGAAATGAAATATATTCAGTATAGAATATATTCCTTCACAAGTAAAGTACTTAATTAAAAAAATTTCAACCTCAATCCATAAGGGTTTAAGGGATATTAGTTGTGTACCTTGATTTTCAAGTGATGAATTCATCGTCATCATTTACGAATTCTCTCATGGCTATGTCTAGGTTGTATTTTTCTTAGAATAGTTCTCCTTGGGCTGGTAGGCCAATTACTCCCACAAAAATTTCGTCACCAAGTCTGATTACTAAGCCCTTCCCCTTTACCTCCCCATTAATGAATGTGTTTCCAAATTATTCCACCATCGCTTCATTAAAATCCTCGAAACACGTTGATGTATTCTAACCAACCATTATCCTTAAAATACTTGAATAATTTTTGGATTGTTCAAAAGTTGTGAATGCTTAGTGGGTTCATGCCTTTTCAAATATCCTCCCATGGTGGATACGCAGTTTGATCTGATTTCAATAGACAATAAAAAATTTATGGTTGAAGGAATGTTACATAATTGAGTTCATTAAGTTGTTTTCATTTTTTAGATGTTGGGATCGAGAGGACACATAACAAAATTACGGGAGGACAATAATTTATTTATGTGACCATGTGAAGGATGTAAAGAGAATTGATTTGAAAACATTGGATTATGTGGAGGGACACATCTTATCTTGAAAGGAAACAATATTTAAATGCAACACATGTATGATGACTCAACATAAATGCTAATTAATTATAATTATTCTAATTATACTTTATTAAAGTGATAGTTGAGTGCACTTATCTCGATTTGCATTTGAAATGATGATTGTGCATGATTGTTTTAACTTGCATCTCAGCTGCATGTAAGCTTACTGTGATGCCACATACATGTATTCAACTTATGTTGATTGGTCCTTACTAAAACAAGATGACTCCCGAAGAGGGAATTCTAATTTGTTGGCATACCAATTATTTCTTTGTCAATCTCCCACAAGTGCATGCATCCTTTATCTTCTTTCATGTAATCACAAGTATTTCCAAATGGAAGAGACAACACAAGGGTTTTCTTCATGTTGCTACAAGTGGAACCTTCAGTCATATGCACATTATCCTTCCGATGGAGACCATGCACTCTTTCAATCACCTAAAATCAAACGATTAAAAATAAAAAAATCTATGAAATAAATGTTATTAGAGTGACGTGGATCACCTAGAAGGTAAATCACAACACTTTTATTTGACCTTAGAATTTCCAATAAGATGAATGCACCAAAGAAGTTGGAATCTATCAATCCACTACAATCTTAGAAGATGAGCTAGAAGGCTCAACCCTTGAAGTTAGCTTTGATGTCCTTACTTCCACTCTTCTATAACCTCCTCTAAATAAATTATTGAATGATTCTCTTTCAATTGGCTTCTTGTATAATCTGAATTTGTGGCGATTGCTCCTTACTAAAACAAGATGACTCCGAAGAGGGAATTCTAATTTGTTGGCATACCAATTGTTTCTTTGTCGATCTCCCACAAGTGCATGCATCCTTTATCTTCTTTCATGTAATCACAAGTATTTCCAAATGGAAGAGACAACACAAGGGTTTTCTTCATGTTGCTACAAGTGGAACCTTGGTCATTGCACATTATCCTTCCGATGGAGACCATGCACTCTTTCAATCACCTAAAATAAAACGATTAAAAAAAAAAAATCTATGAAATAAATGTAATTAGAGTGACGTGGATCACCTAGAAGGTAAATCACAACACTTTTATTTGACCTTAGAATTTCCAATAAGATGAATGCACCAAAGAAGTTGGAATCTATCAATCCACTACAATCTTAGAAGATGAGCTAGAAGGCTCAACCCTTGAAGTTAGCTTTGATGTCCTTACTTCCACTCTTCTATAACCTCCTCTAAATAAATTATTGCATGATTCTCTTTCAATTGGCTTCTTGTATAATCTGAATTTGTGGCGATTGCTCCTTACTAAAACAAGATGACTCTCGAAGAGGGAATTCTAATTTGTTGGCATACCAATTGTTTCTTTGTCGATCTCCCACAAGTGCATGCATCCTTTATCTTCTTTCATGTAATCACAAGTATTTCCAAATGGAAGAGACAACACAAGGGTTTTCTTCATGTTGCTACAAGTGGAACCTTCAGTCATTGCACATTATCCTTCCGATGGAGACCATGCACTCTTTCAATCACCTAAAATCAAACGATTAAAAATAAAAAAATCTATGAAATAAATGTAATTAGAGTGACGTGGATCACCTAGAAGGTAAATCACAACACTTTTATTTGACCTTAGAATTTCCAATAAGATGAATGCACCAAAGAAGTTGGAATCTATCAATCCACTACAATCTTAGAAGATGAGCTAGAAGGCTCAACCCTTGAAGTTAGCTTTGATGTCCTTACTTCCACTCTTCTATAACCTCCTCTAAATAAATTATTGCATGATTCTCTTTCAATTGGCTTCTTGTATAATCTGAATTTGTGGCGATTGCTCCTTACTAAAACAAGATGACTCCCGAAGAGGGAATTCTAATTTGTTGGCATACCAATTGTTTCTTTGTCGATCTCCCACAAGTGCATGCATCCTTTATCTTCTTTCATGTAATCACAAGTACTTCCAAATGGAAGAGACAACACAAGGGTTTTCTTCATGTTGCTACAAGTGGAACCTTCAGTCATTGCACATTATCCTTCTGATGGAGACCATGCACTCTTTCAATCACCTAAAATCAAACGATTAAAAATAAAAAAATCTATGAAATAAATGTTATTAGAGTGACGTGGATCACCTAGAAGGTAAATCACAACACTTTTATTTGACCTTAGAATTTCCAATAAGATGAATGCACCAAAGAAGTTGGAATCTATCAATCCACTACAATCTTAGAAGATGAGCTAGAAGGCTCAACCCTTGAAGTTAGCTTTGATGTCCTTACTTCCACTCTTCTATAACCTCCTCTAAATAAATTATTGAATGATTCTCTTTCAATTGGCTTCTTGTATAATCTGAATTTGTGGCGATTGCTCCTTACTAAAACAAGATGACTCCCGAAGAGGGAATTCTAATTTGTTGGCATACCAATTGTTTCTTTGTCGATCTCCCATAAGTGCATGCATCCTTTATCTTCTTTCATGTAATCACAATTATTTCCAAATGGAAGAGACAACACAAGGGTTTTCTTCATGTTGCTACAAGTGGAACCTTGATCATGCACATTATCCTTCGATGGAGACCATGCACTCTTTCAATCACCTAAAATCAAACGATTAAAAATAAAAAAGTCTATGAAATAAATGTTATTAGAGTGACGTGGATCACCTAGAAGGTAAATCACAACACTTTTATTTGACCTTAGAATTTCCAATAAGATGAATGCACCAAAGAAGTTGGAATCTATCAATCCACTACAATCTTAGAAGATGAGCTAGAAGGCTCAACCCTTGAAGTTAGCTTTGATGTCCTTAATTCCACTCTTCTATAACCTCCTCTAAATAAATTATTGAATGATTCTCTTTCAATTGGCTTCTTGTATAATCTGAATTTGTGGCCATTTACCAATAGTTTGAACCTAAGAGGATCTATGGTAGTGAGCTTCACAACTCCATTAGGGAATATCTTCTTAATTTCATAGGGGCGTAACCACCTTATTCTAAGATTCCCTATATTATCCTTGTATTTTGAATAAAAAAAGAGTGCTCATGTACATTTTTAGAATTTTCTTGTCTTGATGTACCACTTATGCCATTTGACTCTTTTATTTTGCACCATTTATGTGTTATGTATTGCTTGTCTTCTCAATTCATCCTACTCATTGAGTTCAGCGAATCCTCTATCTTTGATATTTTGATAAATCTATGCCCAGCTCAAGTGTAGTCCTCAATGTTTTGTGCTCAAATGGTGTAAATCCAATTGTTGTCTTACACATTTACATTGAATGCCATACTACTACGGAAGTCTTTCTAACAATATTTCTGTGGAGTACAATGGTCTTTGTCAAGATGGCCTCTATCTCTCTATTTGTAACCTCTACTTGGCCATTATCTGGGGGTGGTACGGTGTAGACTTCCTATGCCTGATTTCATACTCTTTAACAGATCATAAATTACATCAGTAGTAAAATGTGTACCTTGATCTGTGATAATTTCCCTTGGAACTCCATACTTACTTCGAAGATATGATCATATACGAACTTGTATAATTTATCACTTTTCTGATTTGGCAAAGCCTTCACCTCTGTCCACTTGGTTAGATAATCTATGAATATGAAGATGTATTCTTTATACTTATATGAAGGATCTATTGGGCCCGTAAAATCTAAGCCCCATTTAGCAAAAGGTTGTAAGACCAGTTGAGGATATAGTGGCATTTTATCATATCTGGTTGGTTTTCCCATTCTTTGACATCTATAACATCTCTTGGTGTATAGTGGTACATCCTTATACAATTTTTGCTAATAATAGCTAGTATTCAACACCTTCCGCATTGTTATATTTATAGAAACATGTCCTCTGCAAGGTTAAGCGTGGAAGGCTCTAAGGACATCATATATATCCTCATCACCTATACACCTTATCATGACCTATATGAAATATAAATCCTGCTATCCAAGAAAAATATATACTCTTTTAAACTATGTATTTCTCCTCGAGTATAGAAATCTTTGTAGAGGTGTTTTACACGAGACCAAGTAGTTGGCTATCTATTCATACCAAGGTGCTTTTATAGATATGGAAAATAAGTTATCATCTCGTAAGGAATCATTAACTATTTTATCTTCATTTTTGGTCTCCATCCTTGAAAGGAAATAAACTACCACATTCTCCTTTCCAGGTTTGTCCACAATGGTGACATCAAATTTTTACAAGAGGAGCAACCACCTTATGATTATGTTATTTACCATTGGTTTTTTTATAAAATATTTGATTACAACATCATACATGTGAATGAACACTAGATACCTTGTTATGTAGTGTTTGAATTTTCGATAGCATATATAAGCTGCCAATAACTCCTTTTCTATCATTGTGTAGATTAATTATGCATACTACAAGTTCTTGCTAACATAATAAATTTCATAATTGTAACTCCATATTTTTTTCCTAGGAAAAATCCAATAACATAATATGATGCATGAATGTGGATTTCAAAAGAAAAGTTTCAATCAGGTCCTCTCAATACCGAAAGAAAATAGTTAACATTTTTTCAAAGTTTGAGAAACACCTTCACATCAATCATTCCATGCAAAATCAACATCTTTTCCTAACAATGTAAAAAGTGGTATGACAATCTTTCTAAAATCTTGTATGAACTTTTGTAGTATCAAAAATGTCCTTAAAATATCCAAGAATTCTCTTTTTCTTTGGTCTTGGTAGGTTTTCTATAACAATGTTGTCGTGAAAATGTGCAATAGGGAAATTGGAAGTTTCCAAGCACGACAACTATACCCCTATGGTGAAATTTTCATGTTTTATCATTCCTAGGCACCCCAAGTCAAATCCATCAATCTAATCACCCCCTATTTGATGTCAATTTGGTCCCCTAGGTGATTTAGGAAATTCTATTCATTCCACCTAGGTGATTTTAGGGAGTTCTAAAAAGACACTATCTTCTTGGTAGTATAGGGAAGGGCTATCACTAGCCTTCCCAGGACTAGATTCAACTCCCTAGAGTGGAACAGAAGGAAAAATTCAACATGGAGATGAAATGAAGACCTTAAAACATAATATAAATTATTTTTTAAGGTTTGGGGAAGTTTTGCAAGACTTGGAGCAGTCTGAGTAAAAAACAAGGTTCATAAGCCTAGGTGGTACACAAGCCTAAAACAACGGGCTTGGAAGAAAGTGCAGGAGCTCCAAATGGATTTAGGAGAAAAAAAAATATATAAAGAAAGAGGATTCCAAGACATACATGATGGTGAAATAATATTTTTCACAAAACTTTGGCACATTAGGTCTACATGTAGTTTTTCTTAGGAAAAAGTGGAGTACAAAATAAAAAATCCAATTTTTCGAAATTGAATGGAATACTAAAGAAATGATATCCCAACCATTGGATTAGAAGGCCATTTACAGTCGGGATAATATAAAAATTTCCAAAAATGTCCATTGGAAGCACAAGTTATTACTATTACAAATTCGGGACTTAGAATTTTTTTGGGAGGACACGTGTCAGCACCAGGAGCCTGGCGGGATTTTGTGTCCCTCACGTCCCCCAAGGTTAGGGACATCAAGGTTGGAAAATTTCACCCAGACCCCTTTGAATCCCTCTCAGCCCTCATATGACCTCTTGGACCCTCATATGACCTCCAGACTTGATAGTTCAGCCCCTAGGTGCTTATTTGGAGCATGCATTCCCTGTCATCGGATCGGGTGCCACGTGTCAGCTCCAGGACCACCGTGGAATTTGATTTCCCTTGTGTACCTAAGAAGGAGGACATAATACCTTGAAAAATGTGCCCATCCCCCATAGGGAGTCTTCTGGACACCCACGTGACCGTCTTTTAGCTCCTAGTGCTTTAAAGCAACTTTTTCCTCCTTCATTCCCCACCATTGGATTAAATGCCACATGTCACCATCTTTCTTACTATGGAAATTTATGTCCCTCATGATCCTTAGGTAATAGAAATAAAACATGAAAAAATGTGCCCAAATCCAACTCAAAAATTTGAAAAATATTCTAATTGTTAGTTGTTTCTTGTTGCTTCTCCATTACTAGAAGAAAGTTGCAGAGAACACAAGTCCACCACTCCACCATTGCAAGAAACTCAAAACAGATCAGAAAAGGAACTGAAATACCTTTTCCATGGAGATAAATAGGTCTCAGAAGGAATTTTCATCAATATAAGAAGGAGAAATGAAGAACAGAGAAGAAGAACAATGGAAATCCCCATAGCCATGAAAATGAAGATTCAAACATATCTTGCAAACCGGTGCTCAGATTGATGAACCATTTGTTGCTGAGTTTTAATATCTTGAAGGACATTAAAAACTCATATTCAAACCTCCAATTTTCATCAAGGATTTCTCATAGTGAAGAAACCCTCTTTCTAGCTCTACGAAGGAAAAAGCTTGATTTCCCATCAAACTGGTCACCGGATTGAAGAGAAATTTCACGTGAAGCCCTTATTTTTTAGGGATATGGAGGGCTGTTTTTTTGTCAGTATTCTTCCTCCCGATGAAGACATCATTTTCCCACTTGTTCAGATGAAGGAATTACTCCAAATTCAGAGCGTGGAACCTGGAATAAAACCTAGAATTTCAAGACTCATTTCGTCGTAATTTGACATTTGTGGCACACTTACTAAAAATAGCATGTCACCTTACATAGGGAATGTAACTTCAAGTAAGCCACCATTTTAAGATTCTATGAAGAAGGTGGTGAACACAGAGGGAACCTCGTAGGAAAGGTCCTAAAAAGGGTCATCTTGGCTCGCAATAAACACTTCTTAAAAATAGTAAGTTACACTCAAAAAGTAGTTTTGGAAAAATGGGCCGTATAAGGATAATCATTCAAAGGGACATAATTTTTCAGGAGCATCCTCGCCATTTATCATAGGGAATTCTATATAAACCTTAGTTCATTCAATTGGGTGAGAATTTGTGAACTAATTTGGAGGAGTTTCACAAAGTGTGCAAGGAGTTCGAAGATTCAAAGTTTCACTTTGCATTTGGAGCTTTCCGTCAATGAGGATCGAAAAACTTCATCGGGTGACATCTCCTCTTCTTCTTCTCTCTCTCTTTCTCTCTCCTCTTCCTCTAACTTTTTCTCACTTTCAAATGTTATAATTCTTCGTTGGGGTTTGCACTTTTTGATATGCCTTTAACTCACTTAAAAGTGAATTTAAAAACATAATGTAAATTAAGTCGCCTATCTATTATAAAATGGAATGAAATATTTAAAGTGAAACATGTACAGTCTTAATTCATATTAAGGCATATGAAGGGTCATGAGGAAGACGATAAGTCACCTCTCATTCTATAAATTGTAACGCCATTCCCATTGCAAAGGGTTGGCAATTGATCTTGTAAACTCAAGAGTGCATTGTACCTAGAGAAAGCAAAGGAGATAGCCATTTTCTTCTACTCTCTTCCCCTCTCAAATTTCTTCCATTCCCACATTATGTACAACTTTGATTTGAGCAATCAATATAAGAAGAAGGAGTTTCTAGCTTTCTTTGACTAAGGGGTTTCTTGATACTTGGTGATCAATAAATTCTATTTGGTCTTGTTGTTATTCACAGAGTTATTTCTTCCCATAAATGCATGTGTTGAAGTTTCTAACTAGTCGTGTGCGGGAGAATCGATTTTCTACTTGTAACATTAGTTCTCCTACCTCTATTCTCACTCCCTTTCTCACCTTCAGAAAAAGTCTTCCCTAGCAAGAGATTGCTAGCTTTACCGTAGGGTTAGTGGAGTTCCCTTGTTGGATCCCTAGTCAAAATGCCACCATAGAAATCCACCTTTTCATGCGCATGCACATACAAAAACTACATTGGTTAAGTAGAGGGAATTAGATTCCCAGAGCGTTGGCAAGAAATCCACAAGTTTTCCACCTGACAATTTTTCTCGCCAACAGTTTTTGGCACCCACCATGGGGTAGATTTAGCAGCATCTGTACCCAAAATATGACCACAAGGTCTCAAAATACAAAAATCAAATATTGAAAAAATAAAAAAGGAGTTCATGAAAGTCTGTTGCCGAAAGATACACTGCTGATTTCTACACATGAATTTTCACATTCCACAGTGCCCTTTCATGTTCCGACTGCAGAATTTTTCAAAAGATGGCTGAAAGAAGATACACCAAGTTGAGTAGGTTGAGAGGTGTTGCTGATTCCAATTTTGAAGCTTTGAAAAATCAGCGAGAATGAATTAGAGATAATCCATACTTCTTCTCTCAAGCCTCCTCTCCATCCGACACTTCGAGAAGTTCACCTGGTAATCTTGTCCAAACTCCTTCAAATTCTCCCATTTTTCAACCACCATTGAACATCAAGTTCATGAAAGAAGAAGAATTTGAAGAAGAATTTACAGAAGCAAGAGCTGAAATAGAAGCAAAAACAACAATGGAAGACGAAGAACAAATACCTTGACCCATTGTTCCATGGGGAAGGAATACAGAGCCCACTTTCTCTTGAACCTCCTCTTCATGATCTACCAATGGGTTCCCGTAAGAAATTTCCAAATTTCAAAGGCAACAACACACAACATCCTGAAGAACACATTGTTGCTTTCATGACATCATGTGGAATTCTTGGTGTCCAGCATGAAGATGTTGCGTTGTAATATTGTTCATGGAGTCCCTCAAAGAAAAAGCAGCAAAATGGTTCTACCTCCTACCTTCCCAATCCATCACTGGTTGGGATGACATCAAGGCTACCTTCAAGGAAATATTTAAATCAACTAAAGATTGTCAAGACCTCTTGGTGCAGTTGGCTCAAATGAGGAAAGGAGAAAGTGAAACGATGAGAGACTTCATGGCTCGTTTTGAATGGTTTCTTCATAGGATACTGGAAGAAGATTCACCCTCTCAGAACAATATCAAAATATTCTTCATAAATTCTCAATCACCGGAGGTAGGATTTCTCCTACGAAGAGTTCAACCAAGGAACATTGTAGAAGCACAAAGGAGGGCCATTGAATTGGATGATGATCTCATCCTCTCTGGAAAGATCAAGAATCCATCAAAGTGTAAGGCCCAACATCCTGAAGAAGAGAGAACCAATCCATCATTGCAAAATTTGGTGAATGAGATAGAATTTTTGAAGAGGGAAATATTTGAACGTGTTTCTTCCCAAAGAAAAACAAAAATCAAATTTCAAGAGCACCCCAAAGGCTCACCTTGGAGGCCCCACCCATGAACATAAATTGCAGATTTCAAGAAGATGAAGAAGAAATTGAACTAGAAAGTGAAGGTTGTGGTTTCCTAGAAAGTGATGAGTTTGAGAATGATGCACAAATCAGATTTTGTCGGTATTTTATAGATTATGAAGAAGACGAAGAAGATGCACTTTGATTTCTCATGCACGGTATTCAATCGTTCTTAGTTTGAGAAAAGAGCATCTCCCTCCATTGCTGTAAAATAAAATAAGGCTGATGATCCTCCTATGGAAACTCCAAAATAATAATAATCAGTCGAGGATCCCCACTTCCATCGTCTATAAAGTCTGCATTGTTGGATCCCGATCCCGTAGCAAGTAAGAAGACTCCTGAAATCCCAAGTAAGTCTTCCAATGTATCTTCCATTTCTAAACTCAAATCTACTCATAGAAAATCTAATAACTTGAAATCTCCAAGTGTACCTTTTAAAAGAACCTCCATTCCTCAAACATCAAATCCTAATCCAAAGCCTATCCAGGACCCCAAAATAAGTCCCTTCACTCCCCTTATCTGGATGTACTCCTTTGACTTCATATAATATTCAAACAAAGCCAAAGTGTGGATTAATGAAACTAAATATTTGCGAGACTCATCCCGAACAATTCAAGAGGTTTGTCTGATACATCAAGAGTGGTAGTCTAACACCCAATGTTGTAACTTCAAGTTCCAAAGGCATACTACCAAACACACCTACACCCCTAATAGAACATGCTTTCTCTAATTGCATCGAAGACTGATACAGTTGAACCTTTCTACGTCTCCCTTCTTGTTGGAGAATATGTATTGAACAATTGCATAATAGATTTTGGTGCCTCAGACAATGTGATGCCTTTGAAGGTCACAAAGGATCTTAAACTTACAATGACTTGACCTACTATCTCTTGTTACTCTTTGGAGTAAAAAAAGGTCCCACTTGTAGGGAAGATCAAAGATGCACAAGTGTCTCTCACCAAATTTCAAGACAATAAAATTTGAGCGATGATTTTATAGCCGATGTCCCAACCTCATTTGGAATGTTGTTGAGTAGAAGTTTCTGCCAAGACTTGGGAGGGAAAATTCAGATGAATTGGTCATCCACAACCATACCAGTGAAGGGAGACATGGAGAAATTGCTTCCCAAGAAGGAAATGAGGTACTTGGTACAAAAGTCCGGAAGCCTGCAAGCTAACATCTTGTATCAAGGTAGCAGGAAGATGAATCACTTTGTGGAAACTAAGGAGGAAGAGGATATCCCTATTTTGATAGGTCCAGACATGCCTTCTTAAAGAGATTTGGATTTTGAAGAAGCATTGAGGAGATTTGAGTTATAAGAGGACAGCCCCAAATCACTAGATGATGCAGACCATGAGGAAGAGGAGATGGTTCTTGATGATTTTTGTTGATCAAGAATTTCGCGCTTGTTACCTGTCCAAGTTAATGTACCAAACTAAACACAAAAACCTTGAAAAAATCAAATGAAATTGATACCTGATGGACAAGATATGAAGATGTAGATGAATAAGGAAGCTAATGTAGATAAGACGGGTGCACACAAGCAATTCTGCACAGTAGATCCAAGTAACCTGCGAGACACCGATGCTTGACAGAAAAAGACCATGTTAAAAGATATTTAGGTGGACTACCCGAGAAGCGGGTCCGGGAAGTGATAAGCTCCCTCGGTGGATGTCAGTCCACATTTTCAATTAAGTAAAGAAGCATACATGATAAAAGATGTACGTACAGGACTAGATTTTCTGATCAAAGTAATAAACAAAATCTAAACAGCAGACAGAAAGCAACAGAAAATAGGGAACTGTGAAAACAAAGTTGGATTTGTGTTACCTGTGTCCTTTTACCTGTCTGTAGGATGATCGGTGTCGATTATGTATAATCTGTCGTCGACTGGTTCAGATCGGTGTCGACTGATATAGATCAGCATCAATCCAAGACAAAGTACGAGAAGGTTTGGGAATCGGAAAATGAAGGCAAGATCATCAACGTCTGCTGGATCTGCAGAAGCCGGAGAGATACTGGCAAGGCTCCACCTATGCTGGATGCAGGAACAGAGTCACCAGAAAATCAATGGAGACGTGCGATGTTGATGTGGTAAGAGCAGAGTAACGGTGCTCCTCTCAGGGATTGATTTGGACAAGATTCACTCTCACTCGATAGATAATGTTCAAACTTGATGCTCAAAACTCTCTCGTTCTCTCTGTCTAATTCACTGTCTATCTCACCATCTAATTGTCTCTCTTACAATCTGTGTCTAACCAGAACTGAGTTCTGGGCTTCTATTTGTAATCGGTACCGACCGATATTAAATCGGCGCCGTTCAAAAATTGGCGTCGACCGAGTACCGGTCGGCACCGATCATGGAACAGACTCCCGAAATGGCCAAAAGGAGCGATTTCTGGAAAGATAAGAGTGATCCCTCCACCTCAAATACGGGAAATATCCTGCTACTTGGTTTGGGAGGAGGAGAAATAGGGGGATATATGGATAGAATAGATATGGGGTAGATAAGTGGTTAGGATACATGTAAAAAGGTGTAATTAAATAGTTAATATTTAATTACTCACGGGTAAAACATAATGGGGTGAATTAAACTTAGGATAGGTGTTTAAATCACAAATTGAATAATACCCCAAGGGGATAGTGGTGATATAAACGTGCCCCAAGTTACCTGAGAGAGAAAACGCGCACGAGGGACACTAAATTGGATAACCAATTTTAGGTGTCTACATTTTGCCCCTTTTTGTCAAGTAACTTGCGATAAGCAAGGTTGTGAGACAAAAACAAGGAGGTGGAAGAAAGGAAGAAAAAGTGATGATGTGATCCCCCTCAAACTAGGGATGGGATGGGTGATAGAACAAATGATCCCAAGTTTGAAAAAGGTAGATGAAAACGCAGAAGCCCCAGCTAGATGTCTGGAGTAGACCGGATCATTAATGACGCACAAGAATAAATAAAGAGGCAGCAACCTAAGGAACTCACATTGGTAGGGCAGACTAGATGGTCTCCTCATGAGACGATGTTAGTACCTACAGACCCATGAGTGTAAGGAGGGCTGCAAAATAGTCAGCATCTAAAGAGAGACACATTGGTAGGGACAACCAGACGGTCTGCAAAGCAGACGACGTTAGTGCCTACAGACCCGTTAACTCTAAGCTGCCAAAAAAGTGCGAGTGCCCCATGCAAAGGGAACAAACTTGAAATGGATGATAATATCGAAAAAGTATGCACCAAAAGGTAACACTCAGGGTAGGATGACGACCAGATAGATAAGCCAAGCATCAACACCATGGCAAGAAGATTAGGAGATGGAAGTAAATGACGTGGAGAAGCGATACTGCAACCCATCGGCAAAAATGAGTATAAATCGGTGTCGATTTAGACAAATCGGCGTCGATTTAGACAAATCGGCACTAATAGAAAAAGATAAAAAAATCACCGCCGACCACAAAATCAATACCGACAAAGGTGCCCAAAGCACATATAAATATGCCAACGGAAAACGTGAACGATTTATTTACACCGTGACGATTGATTCAGAGAGAATCAAAAATTGGATTTGAGCACCATGGAAGCCTCTGGAAGTGGTCAGAAGTGGAGGAGGACACGACCTGGGGTAAGTGGTTCTTCCTGAACCCGTCATTATTATTATTTTTATTTATTTTTTGGTGGGAGGCCAGTGTTTCTGACACGCTGCCTTCCAATCGGCGTCGATTGATATAATCGACGCCGATTTTATTACAGCGGCACCGATTGAATTCAATCGACGTCGACTATGTGTGATCGACGCCGTTTGTAATTTTGGATGAATATTTGGATAAAAATGATAGAATGTGTTTTGGATGCTTCGGATTTGGATAAATATGAAGCTAACATTGCTCTTGATGTCGTGGATGCAGGCACGAGAGGTATTACACATGAGGGATGTGATTCCCGAGTTACTGGAGACCATTCTCCCTGATGTCACTGATGCAGATTGGCGCCACTTAGAGTTAGCCGGGCTCGGGGATTTCGGTACTATAGACGAGTGCCGTGAGATGTAGAGTTGATGCGAGCACTAGTGTGACGATGGGATAGCCAGACTTGCACTTTTTGGTTCAGGACGGGTGAGATGACCATCACCCATGAGGACATATACAGGATTTTGAGGCTGCCGATCACTGGGGACCCGATAGAGATTACGCCATGAGAGCAGCAGTAGAGGGCCCTAGGTCGATTGTATGGAGACAGGGTGGATGATTCAGAGATAGTGTCCGGGGTAGTGAGGATAGCCTCACAGTACAGACAGGATGTTCCCAGGAGCAGACGGATAGTGTTGATTCAGATGGTGATCTCCTACTTTGCTCTACCAGATTTGGGAGGTGGGAGATTCCCATTGTTATTACTAGATTACGTTTGTGACATCCTGCAGTTCAGACAGGTGTTCACATTTGCTGATGCCTTGATAGCTCAGATATATTATGAGTTATGGATGTATACCACTGGCCGGAGGATAGGCATTGATGTCAGTTTTGTGCTCCATTGCTGGGCATATGAGCACATAGCAGTGATCAGGCCATCCGGGCTTCCTTGGATGCCAACAGCAGTGGGGGCTATTGATTATGGATTCCGGCGATGGCGGGCTGATATGGCCCCGGGAGATACAGGGAGATCCGCAGATTGGTATGCCGAGAATTTTAGGACGCGACACGGAGCGAGTCAGTCATCCGGAGACCATATCAGTATTTCGACATGGGCCGGTCAGGATGCTCACCTAGTGGGATTGAGACAGAGCAGGGTGGTTAGGGGCCGCAGGCCTGATATGTGGGAGCGTGTCCCATTTATACGGGTATTAAGATAGTTTGGCCTAAGCATGACACTGCCGACTACCTACGAGGCCTCTGGTGAGACAAGCAGAGAGACTGATCTACCGATTTTGATCCCGAAGATCCATTGAGAGAGGCCCCACCCTCCACAAGCACAGTGTTGATGACGCTTTAGAGTGGATGATGGTTATGCGGCATGGTATGCGATAGAGCTACCACGACAACTTCCAGCATCTATAGATGCCGATGAGGAGGATATGGCTACAAAGATCTTGGAGAGACCCGGAGGGAGAGCACGCCACCCTGACACATACACACCAGGTGGCTCTCGAGGAGATTAGAGCTCTGACAGAGGAGAGGGATGCCCTGATTTTGGAGAGAGACACCGCTCACCAAGAGTGAGATACAGTGATCCAGCAGAGGGATCGCTACCATCAACATAGGGAGGTCCTCAGGGCCAAATATGGTGATACAGGTACCATGTCAGAGTCTGGGACACAGGGCACGACCATAGAAGGGGCACCACCAGCACCACCAGCAACACCACTACAAACACCTGGTACCATGAGCCTGAGTACATATCAGTCTCTCCTCGCTGAGGTGAGATACTACGAGGATGTCCTAGCACAACATGCCCCAGATGTGCCTCGTTACGGGGCGAGGAGGAGATCAGCGACAACCACAATGGCAAGCGGGGCATCAGAGGGAGGGAGCACCGGGAGAGACCGAGGTGGGCAGAGGCCTCCAGTAGTAGGTGCGTCTAGCTCGATAGGTGGCGGCCAGGAGAGACAGCCTGGTCCAGAGGAGGGTGGAGGAGATAGTGTCTTCCACCTATCAGATTTCACGATATAGAGATTGATGTATTTTGTATCAATGTAGTGATGTAGCCTCGATTGGAAGGCATTTTATAGATGGCTTGATTGAGAGCCACCCATTTTTTTGTTGTACAGACACTCATGTATATATATAGATTCATCATTTCCTTTGTCATATAATTGTTCTCATGCTTTTAATTTTGATATACATGGATAGATGTAGCGTAATTATGATGGATATAGACATAGACTGATAGATGATGAATAGATGTGATGGGATAGACATAGATGTAGAGGATATAAATAGATGTGATTTGATGTGATTGATATGTGGATTTAATTTGGATGAGAAAATAGATATAGATAGATGTAATGTTACTTGGATGGACAAGTGTTTAGATGATGTGATGGATAGGTGGGAGTTGATAGTTGGAATGGATTTGATATTTTTGAGATTTTAATTTAATTTTGATGAAAATAGATAGATAGACCCACATGTGTTTATAATAGAGGTGATGAGATGTGTTTTGGACAAAGTAGATCAGATGAAATTAGATAAATGATAGAGTTTGATTAAATTAACATGTTAAATGTTAATTTAACTGGATGAAATAATTGGAAATACTCTCTGTGAGAGCCAAGGATGTAATGAAAATGACCTTGATTAGAAATAAAGGAAATACACCCAGATAAGAAGAAAAATGATAAGCTGGGCTCCTAACCGACCATAAATAGAATCTGGATAGGAAACCAAAAGATCATGCATACAAGGCCCTATATGAGGTTAAAATAAACTTGACACTAACTAGCCGCAAACCAGATTTAGGAGGGAAACGGAAGGAGCAGTAAGTAGGTATCTTGTCAAAATTTACAAGGGACAAAATACATGTTCATACTGGGAAAATAGGATTCTCAATATGATCGACAAAATGTCTTATATCTCAACTTCATGATTTAAGCGAGAAAAGCAAAGTGATCGATGCGGGAAGTTTGCTAGATATGGAAAGACTGATCAATACGAGAAGTCTTTCAGTGATGCTAAAAAGTGTATAAACTGACTGAAAGGCTGATCAATGCAAGAATCCTTGAGAATTCCTTTGAGAAATAGCCGTCCTTCAAGGGAGCGGTCTGTATTTTGAATTTTAATGATAGCCATCCTTTGAGGGCATGGTCTATATCTTTTGATTCATTTGATAATGTATGGATAGCTATCCTTCAAGGGATCAGTCTATCTTTTTTGGATAACATCTTTTTTTTTTTTTTTTTGAAAAGCTTTTTGGAAGAAGCTGAGTTTAGACCTAGATAGATCAGATAGAGGGGAAGAAAACGTATAAAGAGCACACACTCATGCCCCGAGTAGATCCGATTAAGATAAGCACTTGGGACAAAATGAAGCGGTGATTAAGGTATTCCTACCATGAGGAGAAACATATCCAGAATAAAAATGCTATGAGTAGAGCCGCGATACTCATATTTAAGGTAAAAAAGACAATAGGTGGAGAACCACATAGTTTCGAATCACCATGAAAGTATATGACTGGTTGTTAGATGGATGAAAGATCTGTCTTGCGACTAAATTTGTGTAAGATATATTTTAACAGTAGAAGGGCCGTAGATGCAAGGCATTAAGAGGTTCCACTTCAGGTATACCATCCATGGAAGATAGACGATAAGCCCCAGACCCATATTTATGAGTGATAACGTATGGACCCATCCAGTTGGGAGAAAACTTACCATGCTGACTCCTTTCGAGTGTAGTGACATTTTGGTTTTCTTTAAGAAAAAGATCACCAATTTTGAAGTCATGGTGCTGCAAGTGCTTGTTATAAGCACATTTGACATGCTCAAGATAGACTTGATGATGTTCAAGAGTGTTGAGATGCCGCTCATCTAATAATTCAAGTTGTGCTAGATGATTTTGACGATAGTCCTCATCAGAGACAAATTCTCTGAGAGAAACACGGAGAGATGGGATTTGGACTTCCAAAGGAAGAACAACCTCAGACCCATAGATGAGAGAGAAGGGAGTAGCACCAGTAGGAGTATGAATGCTAGTCTGATAAGCCCAGAGAGCAAAAGGGATATGTAAATGCCAATCCCTACCAACTCGACTAGTTACCTTTGTGAGGATATTACGTAAAGTTTTATTGGAAGCTTCAGCCTGGCCATTAGCTTGAGGATAGTATGGAGAAGAAAAGCTGAGTTTGATATTGAAAGCGTCACAAAGGTTCTGCAAATCAACGTTCTTGAAAGACTTACCGTTATCTGTGATGAGTTTGTGTGGAACACCAAAGCGACAAATGATGTGTTGATAGACAAAATCAACTATGGGTTTAGCTTTTATTGAAGAAAGAGGGATAGCTTCCACCCACTTAGTAAAGTATTCAAGTGGCGTAATGATGAGAATGATGACGCATTTTGTGAGGAGCGAGGATTGATGAGACCAATGAGATCAAGACCCCATTGCGAAAAAGGCCACAAATCTGCTGTAGGTTATAAAGCTTGACTAGGGATATGTGTGAGATTGGAATGTTGTTGACACTTGACACATTTCTTAGTGTATTCACAACAATCTTGATTAAGAGAAGGCCAATAATATCCCAAATGTAAGATGTGTTTAGCTACGGCCAAGCCACTAAAATGTCCACCACAGATACCGTCATGGACCTCCTGGATAGCTTTAGATGATTCAAGGGTTTTGAGGCACCGAAGCAAAATACCATCAAAGCCGCATTTGTAGAGGATCCCGCTTAGAATATAGTATAGCGATTAGCGCGTAGGATAAAAGATCTTCTACCATTGGAAGTTAGATCTGGAGGAAGCACTGAATGAGATAGATAATCAACAATCTGTTGATACCACTCATCCTAAGTATTGGTTGTGATAGCATGGATTGAAGTTAATTTCCTAAGATGAGATGGTTGATCTAATCATTTCACAACCACATAAAGTCACGAGTCCTTGGTAAAAGGTGGGATAAGCGAGGCTAACGAAGCCATTGTATCTGCGAATCGATTCACAGTATGAGGAATAGCTTGGATAGTGAATTTATCGAAAGATTGGAGTTGAACGAGAACGATATCACGATATTTTTGAAGGATATCATTCTTGCATTGATAGACACCCATGACTTGATTAACGATGAGTTCAAAATCACCAAAGATGTCAATATGACGAGCGCCAAGATTAATGGCATTTGGAAGACCCAAGACAAGAGCTTCATATTCAGCCATATTATTGGTGCACTCAAAGTTCAATTTGTGTGTGACTGGGATAGGTGTACCCCAAGGAGGAATCATCACGAAACCTGTACCTCCCCCTTGCTGGCATTTGGATCCATCAAAGAAGAGTTTTACTTTAAATGGAGACAGACCAAAATCAATTTGTTGGATATATTCATCGGGGAATTGAGCAAGGGGGACTTGAGTGTCGGAAGAGGAGCATTAGCTAATTGATCTGCAATGACCTGACCCTTGATAGAATTTTGCGGGATAAACTCGAGATCAAATTCTGTCATAAGCATGAGCCAACGAGTGATACGATCATTGTGATAAGGCTTCGCATGTATTGTCTTGAGTGGATTGACACTTGTGACAATGTAAGTTTTGTGATTAAGGAGGTAATGACGAAGCTTAGAAGTTGCGAAGAAGAGAGCACAACACAGCTTTTCAGCTTTGGAATAACATGTTTCATACTCATAGAGGGTGTGACTGATGTAATAGACAACTTGTTCTTTACCGTAAGCGTCCCGATGCGAGATCATGGCTCCCAGAGCATGGTCAGTCACAGAGATATAAAGATAGAAAGGCTCCCCCTCGCGTGGAGGTGTAAGCACAAGTGGAGAAAGAAGATAAGCTTTGAGATCATCAAATGCCTTTTGGAAATGCTCATCCCATTCAAAATGAACATTCTTACGGAGGAGATGATGAAAAGGTTGACAACGGTCCGAAAATTGTGAGATAAAACGACGCACTGATTGAAGACGTCCTTGGAGACTGCAGAGTTGCTTTAAGTTAGAAGGGGGAGGCATCTCAAGGATAGCTTTTTATTTTCCGGGTCTAATTCAATACCCCTAATGGAAATGATAAAACCTAAAAGTTTACCAGTGAGAACGCCAAACACGCACTTAGATGGATTTAGACGAAGACAAAAGCGAATAAGCCTCTCAAAGAGAGGTGCAAGAATGAAAAGATGATCCTGACGACGTTTGGATTTACCAAGGAGATCGTCGACGTAATCTTCCATAGTTTTGTGTAAGAGATCATGGAAGATGTAGGTCATTGCTCGCTGATAGGTTGCTCCTGCGTTCTTAAGACCGAAAGGCATGACACGATAACAAAAGGTCCCCCAAGGAGTTATGAAAGAAGTCTTATGTTGGTCTTCTAGTGCGATGAGAATTTGATTATACCCAGAGAAACCATCCATAAGAGAAAGCATCTCATGACCCACAGTTAAATCCACGAGTTGGTCGATATTAGGTAGAGGAAAATCATCTTTTGGACAAGCAAGATTAAGATCCCGAAAGTCGGTACAAATTTGAATTTTCCCAGTAGCTTTAGTTACTGGTACTACATTGGAAACCCATTGTGGATAATCGATGGGTTGGATGAAGTTAGCCGAGAGCAAGCGCTGCAACTCTTCTTTAACAAGAAGGGCTACTCTAGGGTGCATTTTACGCAATTTTTGTTTAACCGGTTTGATGTCGGGAAGAGTAACAATATTGTGGACCACGATATCAGGATTGAGTCCTGGCATATCCTCATATGACCAAGCAAAGGCTTGACGATGGTTGGAAAGAAAAGTGGTAAAGTCTCCTAACTCCTGTGGATTAAGGGATTGGCCGACCTTAATGATGCGAGGGTCTTTAGAAGTCCCTATATTAAGGTCGACAGTGGCTTCGTTGAGAAGCGTAGATGTGTCAGAAGGAATGGTTTTAGGAAGATAGGAATCCTCTACCCCAGATAGGTGAGGACAAAATCATCATCCACACAGTGGATAGTGTTGATAGTAGGAGAGTCATCTCCAACTATTTCAGGGAAAATTAACGGTATGGAAGCGGACTGTCATTAGTCTTATAGGCTAGTGGCCCTAAGGAAATGGTATTGACTAAAACAAAAAGTTAGATGGGATGGAAATGGTGTCATCCACATCAAGTGATGCTTCTGACCTAGCGGGAGAAGATGGTTCCTCAATAGGAAGAGGCTCATTGAGAACAATGATGGTGGCTTTTGAAAGAGGTTTAAATCCTAAACCAAATTTTTGATGTGGCTTGAGAGTTGGAATGGATGCGAGGTCATGCACACCTTGTTCATATTTTCCCAAGCCAAAGCCCTTCCACGCGCATCGATATAAATAAGTTTTTGCAAACGTGGGATTCTGTAGACAATCGAACCCTGTTGAATAAGGTTTGGTCCTAGGAGGAGAATCCGGGTGATAGTGAGGCGTATCAAGACCACCGTAAATGAAATTAGTCTGTTGATTGGGTAGACCAATGGTGACGATGTGACCAAGACCTGGCTGATATTCAGGTTGTTTGTCTGGTCTACCATACTCACTAGGTTTGAGATGGGCGTCAAAAGAAAGGAGAGGAAGCTCTCCCAGTGAGAAACGCTGCAATGTCTCTTCTAGATTTTGTAAATCCAGTAGTTTGGTTGTAGGTATGGAAGAAGATGAGGCCCCGTTAGGAGAACAAGCATTTTCCTTTAGAGGGGTAGACCCTGTGGTCATGTCGCATTGTGCGGAAGGAAAAGGATCTCTTGGATGAGTATAGATTTTTCCCTCATATTGATATTTTAAGCATCGATGGAGGGTGGATGGGACACAATGCATTGCACGAATCCAGGAGCATCCGAGGATCATATTATAGTGGAATTTCCCTTCAAAAATGTAAAAGAGTTTGTGAAGCAGCTTCTTACCTACTCGAATGGGTAGGACCACAGTTCCTAAAGTAACTGCTAGCTGATCATTAAATGATCGAAGAGCGAAAGGCGGGGGTGACACTACGTTCTTTGGTAACTTAAGTTGCTCGAATGTGTGTGAGGAGATGATGTTGAGTGCAGCACCACTGTCGATCATAGTGCGTTTTAATGTAGTGTTGTTGATTTGGGTGTGATAAAGAGGGAGCCTCAAATCCTCGGAAGAAAGGGAAGGAATTTCTGAATCTTCAAAAGAAATGGTGGTTGATGGTCTATTCAATCCAATAACCATCTCGAAGGGCTGGGGCTCATCTGAATTCACTATGATGCGACGTAGATTATCAATCAGAGCCTGGCGATGTTGCAGAGAGGATTGAATGAGGTCAAAAAGA
This sequence comes from Taxus wallichiana var. yunnanensis, assembly GCA_018340775.1. Lineage (NCBI taxonomy): Eukaryota > Viridiplantae > Streptophyta > Pinopsida > Cupressales > Taxaceae > Taxus > Taxus wallichiana. The sequence continues at coordinate 75,445,098 of CM031242.1, forward strand.
GACATTTTGACCGGAGCCTGGGTGAGTTGTTTCATAACACTCTCCTCAACTGACACGGGAATTTGAGCCGAGGTGCAGCATGAATAGAGACCCGAGGTCTCGGGGCTAATGAGGAAGGAGGAAATTTTTAGGGGGCTGTAGAAATGACAACCCGTGGTCGAGATACTGTAGATGAGGATGGATTATCATACTATTGGGTTCTAGTGGTGATATGAATTGTGTCGATTTGAGAAGGTGGAAGATCATTTGGAGTGGAATCACTAGAAGTAGAGGTCTGAGTAGATCGTTGGGGCTCAGATGGAGCTAAGATGACAGGAGATACTTGTTCCTTCTCCTCTTCCAGCAAAAGATCACTTTCTTCCAAAAGGTTGTTGATGACAGATTGAAGAGCTTTACATCCCTCGGTATCATGACCCGGGGTACGGTGGTAAGCACAAATCAAATTAGAGTTAAACCAGGTAGGTTTAACTCCTTTAGGGTTATAGGGTTTAATCGAGAGGAAGAGATATGGATGAAGATTGGATAAGTTGGTGAAGGATTTTGGTATAGAACCCGGTAGACAAAGATGAGGATAGAGATGATGAAGGCGCCTCTTTTACTTTAACAAACTACCAAGGTAAAAGAACCTGCATGTTAGGTTTGACAGTCTTTTTAGGGATCATCTTATTTTTTTGGACATCTGGAGGAGCAGCCTTGGGCACTTGAGATGGAAGTAAGTGAGACATGATTGATTTCGATGGAGGAGGAGCCCCTAAAATAGATTTTGAAGATGATGGAGATGTGACAAGTGTTGTGGTCTTCAGAGATAAGGGAGGCTGCTTGGTCGAAACTAATGATGATTTAGATAATGTCAATTTAGATGAGGGAGAAGCTCCCAAAGTAGGTATAATCGGAGGAACAGAGGGTGCCCTAGTTTTTGGTAACGAAGATGATGATTCTGATAAAAGAGGTGACATCTTTTTAGTAGGTAAGTCCACTTTTCGAGGTGCTGGTGAAGAATGTGTTGTAGAAGATGATGGTTTTGATAGGTTTGCGAGAAGAAGACACCTTCTCGGTGGAAAAATCCAATCTTTTATGAGGCACAGAGAGATATTTTTGTGGCAAAGCACCAAGAGTCTTGATGGTTTGAAATATGGGCTTTCCTTTTTTAGGGATGGTGACAATTTCAACCGCATAAGGTGATTGTAACCTTTTCGGGGGAAGCAAATGGGGAGGTACTAATGACGCAACATTAGATTTTGGTTGTCTCAGTCGAGTTCAGAACCAAGCGTATAGGTGTCGAGTCTTTACTTCTTTAGATTTTCCCTTAATAGGTAAAGTAGCATTGGTGATGGAAGAAGTGAGTGATGAAGAAGTAGTTCTTGCGAGGGAACTACTACAGTATAGTAATTGTGGGTGAAAATACTATAGGAAAGGAAACAGAAGATTCAAAATTGAAGATGCTTCCATCGAAGTCGGCACAACTATAGTATGCGTTCACCAATGGCATAGTCGCAGCAAAAATGGGAGTAAAGCAGTAGATGTATCCACGGTGGAAAATCGAAGGGATGTAATTGCCTCGAGCATTGAAAGAATGTCTGACGATGAGACAGATGAGGATGAAACTATCTCGGGTATGGATGGAAGGTCAGAAAAAGAAGAAGAGAGAGATGAATCCATATCTAGTGATGTTGGAATATTCAAAGATGGGCTATCTGCAAATGGTAGAATCCCAGCGATTAGTGAAGGAAGGAGATTTGATTCAAGTCGATGTGTTCGTAGATGGCTCAGTTTTAGAAGAAGATTCTTCAGTAGAGATGAAGCTGATAGTATGAGTGTTTGGTTTTTGAGACTCTAAAGCATCATGGTTTAGGGAATGATTGGGAAAAGGTTGTTTAAAAACATCCAGTGCTTGATTTGGGGGAGCATTTGGGTTAACCAGAATGAGCTCGCCTTTATCAATGCATTTCGGACAAGATTTTTAAAGGTATGACATCGTTCGATGTCATGACCTTTGGTTCTATGATAATGACGAAGTCATTTTCCCTATACCGAGAATGGGACGTTCTTGGCTTTCATCAATATTCCTAATGGGGGGAAGTTTGATCATGTGAACTTCCAACATTTTTTCAAGGATAGAAGCATATGATTCCCCAACAAAGTGAACGATCGAGATGCGAGGACCCTTTTCAAGAAGATGAGGAGTCTCTTCGTGGTGTTTGATTAGAAGTGTTATCGGATCGTGATGTTTTTAATACGATAGCATTGGTGGATCCCGATTCTTATCTTTAGAAGTGGAAGGATTTGATTTGGTAAACTGAGAAAAATCTGGTTTAGATTTAGAGCGAAGTTTTAACTTCCCTTGTTCAATGGCGCAAGACTCAAGTTTGCGTTCCATCGTAAAGGCTTCTTCAAATGTATGAAAGGTCTGGATCCTTAAAGTGGAAGAAATATGATTAGCACAAGATCAAGTAAACAACTCGATCTGTTGGGATTGAGGAAGGGAGAAAGACAATTGGTTTATTATCCCTCTCCAACGAGCGACAAAGTCTGCAATAGACTCATCATCGAATTGATGAATGTTATAAAGATCTATAATCGAGATCTTATGCATGATATTTATTGAAAATTTTTCAACAAACATCTGGGCCAATTGAGAGAAAGAAAACAAGGAATGTTGAGGAATGTTATTGTACCAGTCTAAAGCAGGACCTGCTAGAGACATAGGAAAAGTATAGAGCATAAGCTCCTGATCCTGGACTATGAGGTAGCAAGCATGTTTGAATGCTCGTAAATGCTGTTGAGGGTCCTCCCGACTATGAAATTTTGAAAATTTAGGAAGTTCCCATTGGGGAGGATAAGGCTTAAAAGCCACTGAGGGGTGAATGGGTTCATTACACACTTCTTCAAAAGAGTATGAAGGACGAGCCCCTTTGGTGGAGGCTTCCAAGTCTGTGATTTTCTTGAAAAGAATTTGAACCATGTCAGATTGAGGAGGAGGCACACTGGCATGTCCTACATAAGAAGCAAATGGTGGATGTTGTTGAGGTGTCAATGGGGGATTCATCTGTTGATTGATAGGATGATAAGAGGAGTAACCAGTGTTCTGGGTGACACTGGTGGGGTATTTGCTGTGAAGGAGCCTATGTATAGGCAGGCTGTGAGATAATAAGTGGTTGAGAAAATGAAGGTTGGATGACAGACAGAGCCTGTGATTGGTGGAATCCTATGCTTGTTGACTGAATCGAAGCATTGAGGAACATGGGTGTTGATTTGATTGGACATGGTGGGGAACAAGACTTGAAAGAGGCTTTTTACTGCCGGATTAGTTATTAAGGGCGCCGATGCTAGAGGATGGGTGAAGGTCATTGTTGCTAGAACATTGGAAGAAAAACCCACTGGAGGACGAGAAGCAGGAACCAACTGACTAGTCGAAGGGGGTTGACTCATAAAGAGGTACTGACCCTGGGACACAATGGATGACATAGATGAATTAACAACAATATGTGGGTGCGCAGACGCACCCATTATAGCCAGAGAAGAGGACTTCTCAGAAGTAGGTTGTGGAATAGTCGAGGTAAGCATGGCGTTAGGAATAGGTAAGACTATTTGAGAACTAGTCGATATGGTCGGTGGAAGAGAAAAAGGAGGCACAGGTGCGCCACCCTCTTCCATGGCTCGAGGCGAGAAAAATGATGCTAACTGTTCTACAAAAGCCTGGGATGGTTCACGAGAATAATCATACACTTGCTGGATTGGTGGTCCCTGATCAGATATTTGAATAGACTTGTGTACTAGGTAGTCCATAAGGGCTACCGGATTGCGATCAAGGAGCGCCTGAAATTCAGGATCCCCATGAGGAACATACTCTATGTCAGAAGCAGATGATATTTCTGAAGGACTAGGGGAAGCTGGACGTGATGGGGTTGCTTTGGCCTGATAGAAAGGATTATATGACCAGGATGGGGAACCAACTAACAGCGGTCCCGAGGAAGACCTGGGGGGTGCCGAAACATCCACACTAGTGGTGATCTCGGAGGAAGAAGGGGCTAGTTGAGCCATTCTTCTAGATTGTAACCGAGTGATGACCGTCATAAACAAGCAGAAAAGAAGATTGACCTAACTAATGCATAGATAATTCAAGCAGCATAGGTGATTATCTCTTTTAAGTTTTTATGCTTTTAAGAAAGAAAATATTAGGGAAGGCCTTTTAGAACAGGAACTACTCAGATAGCCAAACTAAGGATGGTTTGGGGGATGTTTTGGTGAGGAGTCCCGAAGGCACTTCAGTAAAAGACCGGTACATGGCTTGATATAGGGGCCTACCCCCGCACTTCACACACCATTGCGATAAGGGAGTCAGTGCTTTGCCAATATATACCAGAACTTCCATGAATTTATAGCGTGGCCCGAGTACCGCATAGGCTCTTCCTCTTGGATGTCACTTCTAAGTAGGCGAGGCCAAGGAAAGAATTTTTGTTTAAATGATTTATACCTAGTGATTTTGGCTTTGTGTGCAAGGGTGAAAAATAAAAATCAAATAGTGTCACTACCGATTTTGATCAATTTTCCAGCCTAATTAAAACTAGATGAAAAACATACAGCAGAAATGACAAAGAAAGAGTTCTTTTTAAGCACTTAAAAACGAAGTGTTTGATTTCGATGAAGACAAGTCAAACAGATTATTTCCCAAATGCGATTAAATTCTTTTTAAGCACCAAAAATTGAAATGTTCGAATGTGATAGAAAACAAACAAAGAAAGTTTTTTTTTTTTTTTTTTTTTTTAGTTCCTAAAAAGGAGAAAACACCGTAAAAGAGAAATACCTGTAGATTTAGCTCTCAAGTGTGTGGACTTCAAAATCACGTTGTTGAGCTCTTCCCCTCGAACAATCCCATGAACAAGCAAAGTGCTCCGCAAGAAAAGGTTAAGCAAACACAACAAAATCCAGAAAGATATATCCAGATAATGGTGAAACGAAAATTTCTATTTTAAGGAACTAGAAAAATTTCAAGGAAATAACAATTTCACATAAAGAGATGGATCAAACATGCAATCTTGAAATCAAAATGAAATATTTACTAATTTTATAAATAGAAATTGGAATTGAAATTTGTAAAAAAGAACGGACCTAACTTTGCAAATTCAGAAATGAAAGAAACAAGACTGAAACGATGAAAGGAAATGCTTAAGCAGAACTGATAAAAATCAGTGAAGAAAAAGAACAAAGCTCAAAACTAGAAAAGAGATGAACTTACCAATAAGGGACTTTGGTTGGGTCCCACTGGGCATGCCAGAATGTTGATCAAGAATTTCACGCTTGTTACCTGTCCAAGTTAATGTACCAAACTAAACACAAAAACCTTGAAAAACTCAAATGAAATTGATACCTGATGGACAAGATCGAAGATGTAGATGGATAAGGAAGCCGATGTAGATAAGACGGGTGCACATGAGCAATTCTGCACAGTAGATCCAAGTAACCTGCGAGACACCGATGCTTGACAGAAAAAGACCACGTTAAAAGATATTTAGGTGGACTGCCCGAGAAGTGGGTCCGGGAAGCGATAAGCTCCCTCGGTGGATGTCAGTCCACGTTTTCAATTAAGTAAAGAAGCATACATGATAAAAGATGTATGTATAGGACTAGATTTTCTGATCAAAGTAATAAACAGAATCTAAACAGTAGATAGAAAGCAACAGAAAATAGGAACTGTGAAAACAAAGCTAGATTTGTGTTACCTGTGTCCTTTTACCTATCTGCAGGATGATCGGCGTCGATTATGTAGAATCAGCGTCGACTGGTTCAGATCGGTGTCGACTGATATAGATCGGTGTCAATCCAAGACAAAGTGTGAGAAGGTTTGGGAATCGGAAAACGAAGGCAAAATCGTCAACGTCTGTTGGATCTGTAGAACCGGAGAGATCTTTGCAAGGCTCCACTGTCTTTGGATACGAGCAGAGTCACCAGAAAATCAATGGAGACATGCGATGTTGATGTGGTAAGAGCAGAGTAACGGTGCTCCTCTCAGGGATTGATTTGGACAAGATTCTCTCTCACTCGATAGATAATGTTCAAACTTGATGCTCAAAACTCTCTCATTCTCTCTGTCTAATTCACTGTCTATCTCACCGTCTAATTGTCTCTCTTACAATCTGTGTCTAACCAGAACTGAGTTTTGGGCTTCTATTTGTAATCGACGCCGTCCAAAAATCAAGCGCCAACCGAGTCGACCCCGGTCGGCGCCGATCATGGAACAAACTCCCGAAATGGCCAAAAGGAGTGATTTCTGGAAAGATAAGAGTGATCCCTCCACCTCAAATACGGGAAATATCCTCTGCTTGGTTTGGGAGGAGGAGAAATAGGGGGGATATATGGATAGAATAGATATGGGGTAGATAAGTGGTTAGGATACATGTAAAAAGGTGTAATTAAATAGTTAATATTTAATTACTCACGGGTAAAACATAATGGGGTGAATTAAACTTAGGATAGGTGTTTAAATCACAAATTGAATAATACCCCAAGGGGATAGTGGTGATTTAAACGTGCCCAAAAGTTACGAGAGAGAAAACGCACACGAGGGATACTAAATTGGATAACCAATTTTAGGTGTCTATAATTTTCAAGAAGAAAAATCACTTTATATGATTTTGCAAGATGAGGAGTTATTCTCAATCCCATTTGGGGATGAGAATGATCTCATCCGGCCATCTATGGAGAGACAAAATCATCTTGTGATGATCTTGTGAAAGGTTTGAAAGAAATTTCTATACAATAAATTCTTAGAGCTGCAGAAGAAAGCGATTATCTTGAGATCGGTCTCAAGCTCCGATGCAAGCCACGAGACTTGCAAGATAAGCGTGTAGCTGATTTGAAAGCCTTAACTAATGTGAAGGTTGGCCATATTGAGTTAAGGCAAGATGAAACATATGATGTCACTCTTGAGCTAATGATTGATGGATGTAATACTGAAATGGAGATATTTTCTTTCCCATTTGAAGATGAAGAATCTTCCCATGATGAAGACATTTAAGAAAGGAGTTTCAAGACCTCTAAAGATGAAGCTCTTTTTGATGAAGGATCGCTAGAGTGTAGCAATTCTTGAGATGATGAGGTAATCCTTTCGAGATAGTTTCTTTGAGTTACAAGATAAATATTCTTCAAAGGTGTACAAAGAGGAACTACAGAAATGATGAAACATTACTCCGTGCAAGAAATATTAGATGCAGTAGAAGTTGTAAAAGATCCCGAGCCGATTCTTGATCTCTTCATTAGTGTCATGGACATACAAGACAAGTATGAGTTCACATCCAATCCTTCCGTCAATACTCAAGCACCTCACAGTGGAGTGAAGGAAAAGGATGAATCAAAGGTTTCTCATAGAGAAGATGTCAATGAGCATAGACCGGGAAAGAAATTAACTCAGAATATCAAAGGAATTGGAACAAAAATCAACATTGGGAAGTGATGAGATGCTCGATGGAGAATTGGCTATATGGATAAACATGGAAGGAAACTGACACGATGAAACCAATTTCAAAGTGCATAAAGTAGTGGAATTTCCAAGCAAGGACTCAAGCATCAAGAAGCTCATATGGACTCACTTCTAAAAATTAAAAGGAAAATTGAAATCACATGGCTTTCATAAGCGATTGAGGAAGGAGGCTACTTTCGGAACCCGTCAACGGCTTCGCATGAGAACATCATCATTCGGTGTTACATCTTCACGGGTAACTTTTGAGAAATGAAAAGTATTTTTAGTGAAATAAGGTTTTCCCCCACCTTACACCATAGGTGATTGATAGGTGTGTTTCCCTTCCTGTTGTGTTTCGTGTGTTTCCTTTCCTTATTTTTTTGTGTGTGTGTTTCCTTCTAATCTTCCTTTCTAGAAGTTGTAAATGACTTCATGCAGGCCCCAATGGATAAGGCCTTTGGTCAACAAATTATATCGTCTAAATTGAGATTCTAGATTCCCATGTCATGTCTTCATTGCGCTCAGTCCATGTCATGTCCCCAAGCTAGAGCCAATTGTTTTCGTGAAAATGTGCAACAGGGAAATTGGAAGTTTCCAAGCATGAAAACTATACCCCTATGGTGAATTTTTCATGTTTTATCATTCCTAGGCACCCTAGGTCAAATCCATCAGTCTGATCACCCCCTATTTGATGTCAATTTGGTCCCCTAGGTGATTTAGGAAATTCTATTCATTCCACCTAGGTGATTTTAGGGAGTTCTAAAAAGACACTATCTTCTGGCAGTATAGGGAAGGGCTATCGCTAGCCTTCCCAGGACTGGATTCAACTCCCTGGAGCGGAACGGAAGGGAAAAATTCAACATGGAGATGAAATGAAGACCTTAAAACATAATAGAAATTATTTTTGAAGGTTTTGGGAAGTTTTCAAGACTGGATTAGTCCGAGTAAAAACAGGTTCACAAGCCCTAGGTGGTACATAGGCCTAAAACAGTTTTAGGCTTGAGAAGAAGATTCGAGAGCTTCGGATGGAGTTAGGAGAAAAAATAAATAAATCCAGAAATAGGATTTAAATACATAAATTATGGTGAAATAATATTTTTCACAACACTTTTTTGCATTAGGTCTACAGGCAGTTTTCTCAGGCACATGTGGAATACAAAATATAAAATCCTATTTTTCAGGGATAAAATGGAATAATCAAGACATTATAACCAAACTATTTGATTAAAAAGGAAATTTATAGTAAGTATCATATAATTTTTTTCCAAAAAAGTCCATTGGGAGCTCAAGTTATCACTGTTACAAGTTCAGGACTTAGCCAAATTTTTGGGAGGACACGTGTCAGCACCAGGAGCCTGGCGGGATTTTGTGTCCCTCACGTCCCCCAAGGTCAGGGAAATCAAGGTTGGAAAAGTGTACCCAGCCCCCTTTAATCCCTCTTAGCCCTCATATGACCTCTTGGACCCTCATGTGACCTCCAGACTTGATAGTTCAGCCCCCAGGTGCATATTTGGAGCATGCATTCCTGCCGTCGGATCGGGTGCCACGTGTGTAAACTCCCGACCACCGTGGAATTTTATGTCCCTTGTGAACCTGATGTGGGGGACATAATACCTTGAAAAATTCACCCAGCCCCCATAGGGAGTCTTTTGGACACCCACGTGACCGCCTTTTAGCTCCTAGTGCTTTAAAGCAACTTTTTCCTCCTTCATTCCCCGCCGTTGGATTAAACGCCACATGTTGCCATCTTGATCATTGTGGAAATTGATGTCCCTCATGTCCCTGAGGTCAGGGACATCAAACATGAAAAAATGTTCCCAAATCCAACTCAAAAATTTTAAAAAATTCAAATCAAAAATTTTAAAAATTCTAACTTCTAGTACTTCTCCATTACCAGAAGAAAGTTGCAAAGAACACAAGTCCACCACTCCACCATTGCAAGAAACTCAGACCAGATCAGAAAAGGAACTGAAATACCTTTTCCATGGAAATACACAGGTCTCAGAAGGAATTTTCATCAATCTAAGAAGGAGAAATGAAGAACAGAGAAGAAGAACAATGGAAATCCCCATAGCCATGAAAACGAAGATTCAAACATATCTTGCAAATCGGTGCTCGGATTGATGAAAAATTTGTTAATTTGTTTTAATATATTGAATTCCATTAAAAAATCATATTCAAACCTCCAATTTTCATCAAGGATCACTCATGATCAAAAAACCCTCTTTAAAAGCTTTCACGAAGGAAAAAGCTTGATTTCCCATCAAAGATGCAATTGGAAACAAGTAAGATCACTTTGGATTGAAGAGAAATTTCACATGAAGCCCCTATTTTTTAGGGATATGGAGGGATGTGTTTTTGTCAGTATTCTTCCCCCTTAGATGAATACATCATTTTCCCACTTTTTCAGATGAAGGAATTACTCCAAATTCAGAGCGTGGAATCTGGAATAAAACCTAGAATTTCAAGACTCATTTCATCGCAATTTGACATTCGTGGCACACTTACTAAAAATAGCATGTCTCCTTGCATAGGGGAATGTTACTTCAGGTAAGCCACCATTTTAAGATTCCATGAAGAAGGTGGTGAACATAGAGGGAACATCATAGGAAAGGTCATAAAAAGGGTCATCTTGGCTCACAATTCACACTTACTAAAAATAGTAAGTTACACTCAAAAAGTAGTTTTGGCACAATGGGTCGTATAAGGATAATCATTCAAGGGGAAATCATTGTTTGGGAGAATCCTAGCCATTTTTCACAGGGAATTTGAGATCCACCTTAGTTCATTCAACTAGGCGAGCATTCGTGAGCTAATTTGGAGGAGTTTCACAAAGTGTGCAAGGAGTTTGAAGATTAAGAGTTTCACTACATTTGGAGCTTTCCATCAATGAGGATCAACGGACTTCATCGGGTGACATATCCTCTTCTTATTCTCTCTTTCTTTCTCTCTCATCTTCCCTAACTTTCTCTCACTTTCAAATGTTTTAATTCTTCGTTGGGGTTTGCACTTTTTGATATTCCTTTAAGTAACTTAAAAGTGACTTTAGAAACATAATGTAAATTAAGTCACCTTACTATTATAAAAGGGACTTAAATATTTAAAGTGGAATATGAATGTCTTAAGTCATATTAAGGCATATGAAGGGTCATGAGGAAGAATATAATTCACATCTCATTCTATAAATTGTAACGCCATTTCCATTGTCAAAGATTGTCAATTGATCTTGTAAACTCAAGAGTGCGTTGTACCTAGAGAAAGCAAAGGAGATAGCCATTTTCTTCTACTCTCTTCCCCTCTCAAATTTCTTCCATTCCCACATTATGTACAAATTTGATTTGAGTAATAAATATAATAATAAGGAGTTTCTAGCTTTCTTTGAATAAGGGGTTTCTTGATACTTGGTGATCAATAAATTCTATTTGGTCTTATTGTTATTCACAGAGTTGTTTCTTCCCATAAATGCATGTGTTGAAGTTTCTAACTAGTGTGTGTGCAGGAATCTGATTTTCTACCTATAACATTATTTCTCCTACCTCTATTCTCACTCCCTTTCCCACCTTCAGACAAAGTATTCCCTAGCAAGAGATTGCTAGCTTTTCCACAGGGTCAGTGGAGTGCCCCTATTGGATCCCGGTCAAAAGGCCACCACAGAAATCCACACTTTCATGTGCATGCACATAGTGTAGTTGCACCAATTAAGTAGAGGGACTTATATTCCCAGAGCATTGGCAAGAAATCCACAAGTTTGTACACCTGACAAATTTTCTCGCCAACATTTTTTTTGCCCACCGTGGGGAAAATTTAGCAACATCTGCACCCAAAATACGACCGCAAGGTATCAAAATACAAAAAAAAAATAAAATATTGAAAAAATAAAAAAGGATTTCATGAAAGTATTTTGCCAAAATATACACTGCTGATTTTTGCACATGACTTTTCACATTCCACACTTCCCTTTCATGTTTTGACTACAAAAGTTTTCAAAATCTAGTTGAAAGAAGATACACTAGGTTGAGAAGGTCGAGAGGTGTTGCTGATTCTAATTTTGAAGCTTTGAAAAATCAGCAAGAATGAATTAGAGATAATCCATACTTATTCTCTCAAGCCTCCTCTCCATCCAAAACTTCAAGAAGTTCACTTGGTAATCTTGTCCAAACTCCTTCAAATTCTCCCATTTTCAACCACCATTGGATATCGAGTTCACGAGTTGAAGAAGAAAGAAGAATAATTTGCAGAAGCAAGAGCTGAAATAGAAGCAGAAACAACAATGGAAGATGAAGAACAAAGACCTTGACCCATTGTTCCATGGGGAAGGAATACATGCCCGCTTGCTCTTGAACCTCCTCTTCATGATCTACCAACAGGTTCCCACAAGAAATTTCCAAATTTCAAAGGTGACAACACACAACATCTTGAAGAACACATTGCTGATTTCATGACATCATGTGGAATTCTTGGTGTCCAACATGAAGATGTTGCTATAAGATTGTTCGTGGAGTCCCTCCAAGAAAAATCAGCAGAATGGTTCTACCTCCTACCTTCCCGATCCATCACTAGTTGGGATGACATCAAGGCTACCTTCGAGGAAAGATTTAAATCAACTAAAGATTGTCAAGACCTCTTGGTGCAGTTGGCTCAAATGAGGAAAGGAGAAAGTGAAATGATGAGAGAATTCATGGCTCGTTTCAAATGGTTGCTTCAAAGATACTGGAAGAATATTCACCCTCTCAGAAAAATATCAAAAGATTCTTCATAAATGCTCAATCACCAGAGGTAGGATTTCTCCTATGAAGAGTTCAACCAAGGAACATTGTAGAAGAACAAAGGAGGGCCATTGAATTGGATGATGATCTCATCCTCTCTGGAAAGATCAAGAATCCATCAAAGGGCAAGGCCCAACATCCTAAAGATGAGAGAACCAATCCATCATTGCAAAATTTGGTGAATGAGATAGCATCTTTGAAGAGGGAAATATTTGAACGTGTTTCTTCCCAAAGAAGCAACAAAAATCAAATTGCAAGAGCACCCCAAAGGCTCGCCTTGGAGGCCCCACCCATGAACATAAATTACAGATTTCAAGAAGATGAAGAAGAGCTTGAACAAGAAAGTGAAGGTGGTGGTTTCTTAGAAAGTGATGAGTTTGAGAATGATGCACAAATTAGATTTTGTGAGTATTCTAGAGGTTATGAAGAAGATGAAGAAGATGCACCCAATTCTCATGCACGATATTCACTCATTCTCAGTCGAGAAAAGAGCATCTCCCTCCACTACTGCAAAAGAAAATAAGGTTGATGATCCTCCTATGGCGACTCTGAAAAATAAAATAATCAGTTAAGGATCCCCACTTCCATCTTCCATGAAGTCTGCATTGTTGGATCCTGATCCCGTAGCAAGTAAGAAGACTCCCAAAATCCCAAGTAAGTCTTCCAATGTCTCTTCCATTTCTAAACCCAAATCTGCTCCTACAAAATCTAATAACTTGAAATCTCCTAGTGTACCTTTTAAAATACCCTCCATTCCTCAAACATCAAATCCTTCTCCCAAGCCTATCCAGACCCCAAAATCAGTCCCTTCACTCCCCTTGTCCACATCTACTCCCTTTGACTTCATAGAATATGCAAACAAAGCCAAAGTGTAGATTACTAAAACTGAATATTCTGGACTCATCCTGAACAATTCAAGAGGTTCGTCCGATACATCAAGAGTGGTAGTCTAACACCCAATGTTGTAACTTCTAGTTCCAAAGGCATGCTACCAAACTCACCTACACCTCCCTCACAGAACATTCTTTCTCTGAGTGCATCGAAGATTGATAAAGTTGAACCTTTCTATATCTCCCTTCTTGTTAGAGAATATGTATTGAACAATTTCATAATAGATTCTAGTGCCTCGAGAAAATGTGATGCCTTTGAAGGTCACCAAGGTTGTTAAAATTATAATGACTCCACAAGTCACCTAGTTTCTCTTGTTACTCTTTGGAGTCAAAAAAGGTCCCACTTGTAGGGAAGGTCAAAGATGCACAAGTGTCTCTCACCAAATTTCTGGACAAGAAAATTTTAGTGATGATTTTGGTAGCCGATGTCCCGGCCTCATTTGGAATGTTGTTGAGTAGAAGTTTCTACCAAGACTTGGGAGGGAAAATTCATATGAATTGGTCATCCTGCAACCATACTAATGAAGGGAGACATGGATAAATTTCTTCCCGAGAAGAAAATGAGGTACACGGTATGAAAGTCCAGAAGCCTAGAAGCTAACATCTTGTATCAAGGTAGCAGGAAGATGAATCACTTTATGGAAACCAAGGAGGAAGAGGATATCCCCATCTTGATAGGCCCAGACATGCCTTCTTGAAGAGATTTGGATTTTGAAGAAGCATTGAGGAGATTTGAGTTATAAGAGGACAACCCCGAATCACCAGATGATGTAGACCATGAGGAAGAGGAGATGGTTCTTGATGATTTTCAAGAAGAAAAATCAGTTTATATGCTTTTACAAGATGAGGAGTTATTCTCATTCCCATTTGGGGATGAGGATGATCTCAGTCAGGCCATCTATGGAGAGACAAAATCAGCTTGTGATGAGCCCGTGAAAGGTTTGAAATAAATGTCTGTACAAGAAATGCTTAGAGCTGTAGAATAAAATGAAGATCCCGAGCTTAGTCTCGAGCTCCTAATGCAAGACAAAAATTTGCAAGACAAGCGTGAAGCTGATTTGGAAGCCTTAACTAATGTGAAGGTTGGCCATATTGAGATAAGGCAAGATGAAACATATGATTTCACTCTTGAGCTAATGATTGATGGATGTAATATGAAATGGAGATATTTTCTTTCCCATTTGAAGATGAAGACTCTTCCCATGATGAAGAAATTGAAGAAAGGAGTTTTGAGACCTCTAAAGATGAAGCTATTTTTGATGAAGGATTGGTAGAGTGTAGTGATTCTCGAGATGATGAGGTAATCCCTCCAGATAGTTTCTTTGAGTTGCAAGATAAATATTCTTCAAAGGTGTACAAAGAGGAACTACAGGAAATGATGAAACATTACTCCATGCAAGAAATCTTAGATGTAGTAGAAGTTACAGAAGATCGAGCTGATTCTTGATCTCTTCATTAGTGTCATGGACATACAAGACAAGTATGAGTTCACATCCAATCCTTCCATCAGTACTCAAGCACCTCATAGTGGAGTGAAGGAAAAGGATGAATCAAAGGTTTCTCATAGAGAATATGTCAATGAGCATAGACCGAGAAAGAAAGTAACTCAAAATATCAAAGGAATTGGAATGAAAATCAGCATTGGGGCAGTGATGAGATGCTCGATGGAGAATCAGCTATATGGATAAACATGGAAGGAAACTGGCACAATGAAACCAATTTCAAAGAGCATGAAGGTAGTGGAATTTCCAAGCAAGGACTCGAGCATCAAGAAGCTCATATGGACTCACTCCTACAAAGTAAAAGGACAATTGTGAAATCACCTAGCTTTCATAAGTAGTTGAGGAAGGGAGGCTACTTTCTGGAACCCATCAACGGCTTTGCAGAACATCATCATTCGGTGTTACCTCTTAGGGGTAACTTTTGAGAAATGAAAAGTATTTTAGTGAAAGTGGGTTGTCCCCACCTTATACCATAGGTGATTGATAGGTGTTTTCCCCTTTTTGTTGCATGTGTTTCCCTTCATGTTGTGTGTGTGTTTGTTTCCTTTCCTTTGTGTGTGTGTGTGTGTGTGTGTGTTTCCTTCTGATCTTCCTTTCTAGAATTTGTACATGAATCCACAGGGCCCAATGGATAAGGCACTAGTCAATGAATTATATGGTCTAAAATTGAGATTCTAGATTCCCATGTCATGTCTTCGCTATGATCAATCCATGTCATGTCCCCAAGCTAGAGCCCTGTTGTTGGCGTGCAACAGGAAATGGAAGTTTCCAAGCACGAAAACTATACCCCTATGGAGAATTTTTCATGTTTTATCATTCCTAGGCACCATAGGTAAAATCCTTCACTATGATCACCCCCATTTGATTTCAATTTTTCCCCTAGGTGATTTAGGAAATTCTATTCATTCCACCTAGGTGATTTTAGGGAGTTCTAAAAAGACACTATCTTCTGGCAGTATAGGGAAGGGCTATCGCTAGCCTTCCTAGGTGGATTCAATTCCTGGAGTGGAATGGAAGGAAAAATTCAACATGGAGATGAAATGGAGACCTTAAAACATAATAGAAATTATTTTTGAAGTTTGGGAAGTTTTGCAAGATTGGAGCGATGAGTAAAACACAAGGTTCACAAGCCTAGGTGGTACACAGGCCTAAAACAACTGTTGGGCTTCAGAAGAAGATTCTAGGAGCTCCGGATGGATTTAGGAAAAAAAAAATATATCTAGAAATATGATTCCAAGACCTACATTATGGTGAAATAATATTTTTCACAACACTTTGGTGCATCAGTCTACAGGTAGGTTTTCTAGACACAAGTGGATTAAATAATAAAAAATCCAATTTTCAAGGATCAAATGGAATAATGAAGACATGATACCCCAAAAATTTGATTCATAAGGCCATTTCCAGTTAGGATCATATAAAATGTTTCCAAAAAGTCCATCGGGAGCTCAAGTTATCATTGTTACAAGTTCAGGACTTAGCCAAATTTTTGGGAGGACACGTGTCGTCAGCACGAGATCCTGGAGGGATTTTGTGTCCCTCACGTCCCTAAAGGTTAGGGAAATAAAGGTTGGAAAATTTATACCATACCCTTTCAATTTCTCTCAGCCCTCATATGACCTCTTGGACCCTCATATGACCTCTAAACTTGATAGTTCAACCCCTAGTTGCTTATTTGGAGCATGCATTCCTTGCCATCAAATAGGCACTATGTGTCAGCCCCAGGACCAATGTGGAATTTGATATCCCTTTTTCACCTAAGTTTGGGGACATAAGACCTTGAAAAATGTTCCCATCCCCCATAGGGAGTGTTCTGGACACCCACGTGATAGCCTTTTAGCTCCTGTGCTTTAAAGTAGCTTTTTCCTCCTTCATTCCTTTTGCTCGATTAAACGCCACATGTTTCCATCTTGCTCATTGTGGAATATGATTTCCCACACATCCTTGAGGTTAGGGAAATCAAACAAAAATTTTTTTCCCAAATACAACTAAAAAGTTTGAAAAATATTCTAACTGTTATTCTGCTTGCTTCTAACTTTTCATAGCATTCGCATTACGGGAAGAAAGTTCTGAGAGAACACAAGTCCACCACTCCACCATTGCAAGAAACTCAGACCAAATCAGAAAAGGAACTGAAATACCTTTTCCATGGAGATACGCAGGTCTCAAAAGGAATTTTCATCAATCTAAGAAGGAGAAACGAAGAACAGAGAAGAAGAACAATGGAAATCCCCATAGCCATGAAAATGAAGATTTAAACATATCTTACAAACCGTTGCTCGGATTGATGAACGATTTGTTGATGAGTTTTAATATATTGAACACCATTAAAAATAATATTCAAACCTCCAATTTTCATCAAGGATCTCTTGCAATGAAGATACCCTCTTTCCGGCTCTACGAAGGAAAAATCTTGATTTCCCATCAAACCGGTCACCGGATTGAAGAGAAATTTCACGTGAACCCCTATTTTTAGGGATATGGAGGGCTGTGTTTTTTTCCAGTATTCTTCCCCCACTAATGAAGAGATCATTTTCCCACTTTTTTCAGATGAAGGAATTAATACAAATTCAGAGTGTGAATCCTAGAATAAAACCTAGAATTTCAAGACTCATTTCATCGCAATTTGACATTCGTGGCACACTTACTAAAAATAGCATGTCTCCTTCCATAGGGGAATGTTACTTAAGGTAAGCCACCATTTTAAGATTCATACTAAAAATAGTAAAGAAGAAGGTGGTGAACATAGAGGAAACATCATAGGAAAATTCATAAAAAGGGTCATCTCGGCTCGCAATTCACACTTACTAAAAATAGTAAGTTACACTCAAAAACTAGTTTTAGCACAATGGGCCGTATAAGGATAATCATTCAAGGGGAAATAATTGTTTAGGAGCATCCTAGCCATTTCTCATAGGGAATTATAGATCCATGTTAGTTCATTCAACTGGGCAAGCATTCGTGAGCTAATTTAGAGGAGTTTCACACTGTGTAAGGAGTTTGAAGATTCAGAGTTTCACTGCATTTGGAGCTTTCCATCAATGAGGATCAACGGAATTCATTAGGCAATATATCCTCTTCTTCTTCTCTCTCTCTTTCTATCTCCTCTTCCTCTAACTTTCTATCACTTTCAAATGTTCTAATTCTTCATTGGGGTTTCACTTTTTGATATTCCTTTAAGTCACTTAAAGTGACTTTAGAAACATAATGTAAATTAAGTCACCTTGCTATTATAAAAAGGAATTAAATATTTAAAGTGGAATATGAACAACCTTAAGTCATATTAAGGAATATGAAGGGTCATGAGGAAGATGATAAGTCACCTCTCATTCTATAAATTGTAATGCCATTCCCATTGTAGAGTGTTGGCAATTGATCTTGTAAACTCAAGAATGCATTGTACCTAGAGAAAGCAAAGGAGATAGCCATTTTCTTCTACTCTCTTCCCCTTTCAAATTTCTTCCATTCCCACATTATGTACAACTTTGATTTGAGCAATCAATATAAGAAGAAGGAGTTTCTAGCTTTCTTTGACTAAGGGGTTTCTTGATACTTGGTGATCAATAAATTCTATTTGGTCTTATTACTATTTGTAGGGTTATTTCTTCCCATAAATGCATGTGTTGAAGTTTCTAACTAGTGTGTGTGTAGGAATATGATTTTCTACCTACAACATTATTTCTCCTACCTCTATTCTCACTCCCTTCCCCTCCTTCAAACAAAGTCTTCCCTAGTAAGAGATTGCTAGCTTTTCTGCAGGCTTAGTGGAGTGCCCTTGTTGGATCCCGGTCGAAAGGCCACGGCGTGAATTCCGGGGTCGATAGAGGGACTTAGATTCCCGAGTTTTGGCAAGAAATCCACAAGTTTGTCCACCCGACAAATTTTCTCACCGAAAAACAAATACCTTTTCTAGATCAAATTGAATCCCTTTAAAGGATAGGTAGTACCCCAGAACTATACCTTGAGACATCATAATGTAATTCTTCTCATTTCTTAAGGATAAATTTTGATCTTTGCATCTCATTAATACTTTATCCATATTTTACATAGCTTCTTCAAAAATTTTCCCATGTACTTTGAAGTCATCCATATAGACTTTCATGCGGTCATTTGTCAAGTGTGAAAAGATCTTGAAGACTACCCTCTAAAACATAGTAGGTGCATTATATAAGCCCAATGGAAGAATTGAATAGGAAAATGTTCCCCATGGGCATGTTAAGGTAGTTTGGTCTTGATCATATGGTGCACTTTGAATCTATTTATAACCACTATATTCATCAAGAAAAGAGAAGTAATTTTTACCATCAAAGTGTCAAACACTTGATCAATGAAGGAAATTGAAATTGATATTTATTTGTTACATTCGTGTAATCAAAACATATCCTCCATTCACCATTATTCTTTGGCATAATGACCAAAGTTGATACCCATTGACTATCTAATATGGGGTATATAAATCCAACATCCAAAAACTTTTGTAATTCACCATTCATAATCTCCCTGACTAGTGGGTTCATCCACCTTTGAGGTTACATGATTGGTTTACACCCTTACTTGATATAGATTTTATGAGTGAAAATCTTAGGATGAATCCCATGCATTTCACCATAATCCCGGGAAAATGTTGTTCTTTGTTTTTACTGAAGAAAAAACAAAATTTTATCTTGTTGTTTATCTAGGATCTTACTTACATTGAGTGGTATCCTTGGTGTTATTTAAACTTACTTAGAGAGGTACATCATACATTTTTTCTAAAATAATTAATTGTGTAGTTATGTGGAAGAATTTGATGAAGAATATAATTATTAGCGAGATATCCATAGTGCTTTATTGCTATAGAACTTGGCTCAATAGATAGATTAAGTATCTTAATCTATCATACTCTTCTTCATTTATTCCATAATTGTTCTATAAAACATTGGAGAGAACAACATCTTCTTCGTGTTCTTTAACTGTACAAGACTTTTCCAACATCATGAGATGTTGTATAGAAACTCAGATAAGCTTCACGGTTCTTCAACCCAAATTGTTTGATCTTCATCACTTAATGGTTGGGAAGGAGGATAAAGCATTAGCTTCTTAGTGCCACTTCCATTTGATATGATCATATTACTAGACATGCAACCTATGAATGCATCAACAATGGCCAGCCATGGTCTTCCCAGAATAATAGGATAACCTCCTAAGCTCACTTTTGGTTGAAGGACAATGAAATCAATAGGGTATTCCCAAGATTCTACCACCACAATGATGTCTTCAAGAACTCCTTCAGGCCTTACGATGATCTATCGCAATTGCAAGACTATAGTTATTGGCCTTAGTCCTTCTAATTTTAGATCATCCATGATTTTATTATTCATGACATTGATTTCTACCCCTAGGTCAATCAGAGTATTATTTATTATTGTGCCATTAATTGTAACGTTCACCAAAGGACTACCTAGATCTATGTACTTGGGTAGCACCAAATTTCCAAGCATGATATCAACCAATTGTCAATAACTTGCACAATGGATGGATCTTTCCTTTTCTTCCTATATTCTTGATACATAGATCCTTAACCAGCTTATTGTAGATAGGTACGAGTTTAATATCTTGAATGAGTGGAATATTAACAAAAATATCCTTCACGTAGTTGAAAAAATCAGAAACAAAATATCATTTAGGGTCATATTTCATTTCTTGCAATCTCTCTAAAAATGTGGGTTCATTACTTTACATTTTTCCTTTGCTGGAAATCTATTCACATTGTTTCGGATCATCTTATAACATATTTTGGATTAACTTCCAATTAGTTTGCAGCAATGGTGGTTCATCTACAATCTCTGTGATGGTGGGTTTACTTGGTGGAAGAATTTATCTTCCTGAGTGGAGATGGATATCATTAAAATCAACTTAATAGGTGAAGTATTGGGTTGATTTAGTGGTGTAGGTTGGCTAAGAAGCTTTATTTTTGGGTTAGGAGTTGTTTGATTTAGTAGCTGAGTAGATTTTCATTGAGATCCAAGTTAGGGGTTTGGAATCAGAGGTTTTTATGTGGGTAAGGAGGTTGCTAGTAAGGTTGTTGATAGTTAGGAGGTGGATTTACCCATTATTGACCTCCTCTCAAGTTTTTTCCATAAATGAGGGGTTGTTGCAATTATTATCCTGAAAAATGAGGTTTCCATTGTTGTTGGTATTGGCTATGGTATGGATCCCAACCTTGCTAAGTATTATTCCAAGGTGAGGGTTGCATATATGATTTACTAGCTGAATTTTGAAAAGATAACATTGGATTTTGTGACATACCTCCTTGTCTTAAAAACTAAGGATTTTTTAAGAAACGTGAAAGAATTTTCCATCCTCTATTTTTATCATCTTAAATTTTGGTGCATCCTCCTTTTCTTATTCAATGTTGGCCAATCCTATTCATATGAAATCAAATTTCTTTCTTCTACATGCATGGTAAAAATTAGTAAGTGTTTCCTCTGCATCTTCTCTTTTCTTCTTGGCATGTAGAGCATCAATTTGGGTGGCCATGTCATTAACAATTTCTTTCTTCATGTTCTTGAATATTTTTACAATATCTAATTTAGATATTTCCTAATTACTTTGGTAGTTGATTCACCCCTTGATTTGACATTTCTTATTCTCTTCATAGTAGCTATAGAGTAGTTCTTGTAGGGTTCACAAATCTCATCAAAGGTGACTTTTAAAATGTCTCTTTCTCTTATCAGATCCAAATAATACCTATCATCCTCAATGAGTCCCTTCAAGAAGAGTAATTTGAGAGATTCAAGAGGTAATATTTTGTGCCTTGACTTCAGGACCCCAAAAAAATATCTCTAGATAATATTCTAGTGACTCATCCTCTGTTATAGTAGTCTTGGTACTTATTGAGAAAAATTTCTTCATCTGCTACCAAGTAGTCACATCATATCTTCATAGGAACATAAACCATCTCAAGTATACATCCTTAAGTGTAGCAGGGAACAACTTCAATGTTTTTGCATTAGTGGTATAATCATAGCTCCTGGATAACACATAAAAATAAAAAAAGAATGTGTGCGGGTCTTGATTATAGATCCATGAAATTTAGGAAGAGATGATGGAGAGATATTATTCATTACATCAGGTTGATTGTTATTGGAGATTAGGAACTAAAATGTAGTTACCCCTTCTTAAATTTTTTGATTCACTTCTTCTACCATGATTGGTTGATCAAGAAAAACCTCAGAAGTCTCACTTGGAGGAGGGTCTTCTACTTTAAAACCTTGGATAGAGGAAGATGTTTCTTATTTAGAATCAGATGAAGCAATCTGTGCTATTTGAGGATTGGGTAAGAATCTACCATCGTAATCTATTATACAATGCATGCATCAACTAACTAACCTTGATCAACATACATTAGTGGGGGGTTTGGAGGTGGATTATCTAAAACCTAAACTATTTCAAAGGAATGCAAAACCTCTCAAAAACCCTATAAATTTGTAGTATCCGACAACGGTGGTAAACATAGCGAGTTCAAATAAACTTGAAGTAATAAATATTTTTTTTATTAAATCAAATTCATTTAATCATCAAACCAAGGGACGTAAAATTTAAATAATTCTAGTGTTGTATGCACAATTAGATAGAATTTAGGAGGTATGGAAATAAATAACTATCACTACCATACTTGAAATAACAATGATTGAAAGTAGATAAAAATCATGTTAGAAGAGTAATGGAATGAGAGGTGGGGGGGTGAATCAGTCCTTATAAAACTTCAAATTTTAAATCAAATCTGAAACTCAAATGCTCATGCACATTCAATTACAATATCTCACTTATTCAATACTTTATGTGTGCACATCATAAACCATAAATGAAACATATAACCATGAAAGTAAAGAAACACCATAATAAGACAATATATAATTGGGAAACACTCAATGGGAATAAAACCCACTAAAACACAATCTTATATTGATATGTTTATTAATTTAGTGAGACACCAACCCCACAAGGATAACCAACACCTAGTTTAGTAGAGACCAACCCTGAGGAGAACCAACCCCTAATTTTGTGAAGTACCAACTCCAAAAGGAGGATACAACCCCCTAAGTTGATAAAAAACCCCCTCAACCACATTATGATGTTTATATATCTGATTTTTTTCTGCCAAATATGATGGATAGCTCTTCTTCAACTCTTACTTCTTCACTCAAATCCTAGGTGATCGCACTTCACAAAACAAGCTCATCAAACCCTCTAAAAATCATCAAAATCTTAATATCATGTCCTATATTTTCATCGACATTCATCACACTTTTTTCATCTCCTAACCATGCTAAAAACCTGCAATCACACTTCACCTAGGTCACTCCACATGCACACACACAACTAGTTTGGAAAAGCACCCAAAAAGATACTTTTGTATGCTTCTCCACCTTTCAAACTTAGGACCAAACTTTTACCTGCATTTGGTTCGATCCATACATCAATGAAACATTTAAAATTTTAAATACAACAGTCACAAGTGACCTAATTAGGTCATTCTATCTAAAACTCACATTACAAGTACAAAAAATGGCTCAAAACCCCATGGACACAATCTTAAAAATTTCCTTAACTTAAATTTATAATTTTTCATGACCAAAATCTCCTTACATATGAGTAATAAATCATAAAAATTCATGAATTTTCACAATTAATATCAACCAATCAAATTATTACATTTCTGGGCCCGAGTTCCTTTACAAATATCAAAACAATTGATTCCTTCACCCCTAGACACTTCATTATATCACCAAATCACCTCAACATGAGAAAATAATGTAATGTAAGCACTAAAAATAAATTTAAGGACCTGTATAACACTTATAATAAATTTTTAAGTCATGACACATCCTTCAATTCAAACCACAACAACATTTTCCTTCACTAAAACAACCTACCAATAAATTTGTTTCCAAAGGTTTTCTCATAAAATAATTTATACAAACATTCAAGACCTCCAAATTGATTCATTAATTGACCAATGAATCCATACCTATTCACATTACATGTGATATAAAGAATCACCCTATCCATCTCATGCTTCAAAAACATCAAACTTGCACCAAAACATGTATTGTATTTAACTACCAAAAATCTTCTTGCTCAAATAATGATGTGGACACTTTTTCAAAGAACCTAATAATGAAGAAATACATATATCAATGAAAATATGTCTCAATATAATTTCCAAAAACAACTTGAATCATCTAAATAATCCACCTGTAGCACAAGTTATAGCCATTTTTGGACCTTGCTATTTGAGACCCCAAAACTATCCTTTGACCAGTCAACCTATTTGGACCTCAAAAAATCATGAAAACGAATGATATTTATTTTAAAAATCAATAAAATCTCCCAATCATCATGAACCATCAATTTTTCATGCTACTCCTTTGGACCATCTTGTCCTAAAACTTTCTTCTTAAACTGTTATTTTTAGGTTGGGCCCACATATCACCATGACCTCAATCATACATTTATGGAAATATTGAGGAGTCATATAAAACATACAATCATAAATTATGATTAATCAATAAAAAATAGGTCACCATACTTCACGTTTTATAAATTGCTCCTAGCTAGGGTTTAACAAGGGTTTTAGACCTCTTTACCTTCTTAACATGCGTTCATAAAAACGTGATGATCAACTGACCTCATTATTTTTTTAAAACCTTTTAAACTCCCCTTAAAATAATAATTGAAAGCTATAAGGTACCATGCAAATAACACTATTCACAATGAGCACCAAAAGTTTAAATTCAAGCTTTATTTTCACGTATTCTTGACCCTGTCTCACAAAATCAGTCATAACTGTAAAAATACACAACATGGTCACTTGAAAATTTTCTGAGAGAATAATCACTCATCGCTATAACATCTCCCATCATCATAATATAAATTCCATATACCAATATTTCCAATCACTAATATTTACCTATGCTTGCATCTTTAGATCATCACCATAAAAGCTAAAGTCAATTGAAATAATGCACGATAACTCATCAATTAACCTTTAAAAATTATCCAAACATACCTAATATTCCATGATGTAACTATTTCCATGCTTCCATGAGCTTAAATGGCTCCAATACACTTTGTCACACCTCTAAGCTAACATACCTACTCCCAATGAGCATATGTAATCAAATAAACCAGCTATACCTACACCATACCAATGTTGTGAGTACTAGAGAATCCTCAAAACATGTTATCAATATGTCAACATGATTCCAAAGAAACCAAGAAGCTCACACTACCAAGCTATGCCTCCTAGGCACTGTCACGAGCTTACTTAGAGCAAGCACACATCATTGAATCCCACTGTAGCAATTGATATGCATCTGAACCAGTATGTTAGCACCATAAACAACATCATGACATAATCCTACAACATTCAATTTTTCATTAATGTGGTTTTTCATCAATGACAACACCTATTAGAACACCATGCCAACAATATCCCCCTTTTCATTGATGGAAAACACCCTGAACTTCTCCCCCTCTTTCACATTAGTGACAAAGGTATACCGGTATCTCACCTTCTTTACCTTTTTCAGCTTCCTACCTCCATGATTTTGTTAGAAACATCAACAAAAATCTCAATTAGCTCCATTTTCTGATTTTTTTCCCAAAATCTGATTCTTGCCTTCATTTTAGGCATGCAAGCAACAAGATCTCCCTGGAATAGGCACTACCAACATCTAAAAACATCACTTTGCACCATGAAAAAAACACAATATCACCTAGCAATGGGCTTAAACACCATTTTCATCCTTCTATGTATCTAAGAACATCAAGTTTCTTCTTTAACCATGTTTTGACATTCTCAATAATTGTAATAGTAGATATTTGTACCATACCACCTCTATCCATGCCAACAATGTTACAAAAGATCATGATACAACATTAAACCATAATTTTATACAACTATCCTTTATTTATAGGCCAAAGATATACAAAACACAACTCAATCACACTCCTCATATTAATGACAATGTTGTGAGCTCATAACAAACCTTTTAGTGTAAAAAGATCATTATCAACATCCAAAACCCCCCACCCTTGCAACCCATGAATATATGAAAATGTATACCATTTTCAACTTAGACTAAGCTTGGTAACCTATCATCCCTCTTAAACCTAGTACTATGCCTCCTTTAGACTTGTAGGAGGTCATTTTCCTCATAGAGCAACATGATGTTTTTCTCAAGCACTTATCAACATAATTACCAACACCAAATGCTTTACAGAGACCCTTTTAAAGATACAAATAATATATCAATTTCAAGAAACATGTCAAGAAAGTAGTAACATCAAATTTCATACCTGATAAGCCATCAACTCAGTTCATGTATTGTAACATGCATTCTAGGCATAAACCATGGTGAATGTAAGTCAAATATTGTTCTCATAAAATATTAGACATGAGAAAATCTTTGAGTAACATTGTATTCTTCATTAAATTGTGTCGATGACTAGAAAACCTTATCAATACTTTGAACCCTCTAAGAGCTAGGGTTTTAAAAACAAACCCTCTTGACTATGCACTATGAACTAACACTCCAAATCTATCAAGTATGAATTAAAGAATACAATTACTTGAGGATCCAAACTTTCACATCCTCAATCCCTAGAATTCCATCAATAGAGACTTCAAAAATGAGTTTCCATGCATACCACTTCATGGGGACTGTGTAAACCCTAGTCAAGACCAGTGAACTAGCATTTTTGACATAATTTGCTCTTATCTTCTCCAAACTAGCATTACCAACCTGCTATAACATACTTGAACTTATTGAACACCTCGTTCAATGATATTTCATCATGAGAAATCACCTTACATACCTGTAGCACTCCATTTTCTTGATAATAGAGCTATCTTGTCAATATCATTGTCTCAGTCAAACTTCTTGAGGTCAAACTGATCAAGTAGGACTTGATCACCTTAGAACATCTTCAAGTGGACTTAGAATACTAGAAACCACATTTTCAACTCATGATACAGACCTAAAACATTCAAGAACTAGATATAGACCAGACACACAGGTTGACAAGACTGACAACATACTGATATGAGTGCAAAATACACATTATCCAATGCAATGACCATACTTGTGGCTCCACACATACATAAGAAATAATGCCACACTTGTCAAGATAATTTATACCCCATGAAAAATCCATATAACCTTCTAGTGACTCGAGAAAATGGTAGTGTATAATTCCATAGACCCATTGATGGGACATAG
This sequence comes from Taxus wallichiana var. yunnanensis, assembly GCA_018340775.1. Classification (NCBI taxonomy): domain Eukaryota; kingdom Viridiplantae; phylum Streptophyta; class Pinopsida; order Cupressales; family Taxaceae; genus Taxus; species Taxus wallichiana. The sequence goes on from CM031242.1 coordinate 75,471,981, forward strand.
TCTAAATTTGGACACAAATAACATAAGTCGATATATAAGACCACTTTGAAACTACTAAGACTCTTTATAGATACAAGTCAATATGATACTAGACCATATATGACTCACCACGGATGAATTGCATTCCTAGAGAATTCATTCTCAGACCACATAAGCTACCTACAAGCACAACACAAAAATTCAAGACTGATTGAGAAGAATTTTGCACAAGAACGAAATAAATACTATGAGGAACAAATACCCACATACCTTGACTTTGTAGAGATGACACACAATGACATAGACTACTCCCCCTCACCTAGATGCTTCATTTTTGTTGATATACCCTCAAGAAGCATAGTGAAGGTATATTTGATCCAAAGAGACCTAAAAGAATGTCTTTAAGAGGTCCCACACCTTCCTTGGAACATACAAAACACTTTCATAGTCCCTTTTATTCTCTAAACAACGTGTTATAGCTCTCTTCTTCGTGTCACTTTCTTTTGTTGAGAAAAAATTTTCCTTTCTTGGCTCTCATGGTCTTCTAGAGACATTATCTTGCATTCTAGCTCCTTGAAAGTTGTTCTCATACCTTCTAGGAATTTGATTGATTTTATTTTTTTCTTGACTAGGCATGAAAACATGACCTTGACACATGAAAAATCTCATTAAAATAGTGGAAAACAACTAAGTTTTTCCATTTACGTACATCATTTTGAAAAGGTCTATCATGAAAAATATACCTAGTAACATTTCCTTATTCATTGCAATTATGGCATACAATTCTCTTTGCAAACTCAATCCTATTGTATCTCCATGGATGATCATATCTTGGATATTTTCTACATTCTTTAGATCTATGACCAAAAGTATGACAAGTAAAACAATGACCATTGAATGTTATTTCATACCTTGAAGCTTGGGGTTGTCTAATGGACCTTGATATTTCATTGTTATTGATAGGTGTCACCTTCCTTTCTTCTTTCACAATAGGTTTATCTAATTCTTTAGTTGAAAAACCAGCTTCTTTCTTAAGTTCTTTGTCCTTAGGGTATTGTTTGAATCCCAAACCAGTCCTATCATATGTATCTCTTTGTTTTACAAGTAGGTCATCTAGAATATTTAACAATCTTCTAAATTTTTTTGCAAGGACATAGTATTATTACTTATTTATGATAACTCAACCCTAAAAAACTCTATATGTTGTTCATACGTGGTGAAAAAATATTATGTATCCTATAGGTTAGAGATAAGAAAATTTAAATTTTCTTCTAACACCTTGTTTAATTGAATTAGCTTTGTAGACTCAATCACATATTTCTCATCCATCCTATGAAACTAAATTTCATATTCTTTAATTTACAAGGTAAGTTTTTAGTTTATTTTTTATCTTGTTCAAGATCCCTTTTGAAACTTTCAAAATCATCTATGTCATCTTCACATTCCTTATCAAAATAGTTACTATAACCAGAAATGAAATCACCTAGTAGAGAAGAGCCATCACTTGAAGATCTCATAGCCTCTTTAGTCTTAAACAATGATTTCTTACTTATTGTTTCATACTCATTTTTAGATTTAGAGTCTGATACACCACTACTGGCATCTAAAAATTCATCATCTTTATTTCAATAAAAACTTCTTTTATCCTTTTTATAGTTAGGTATCTTAAAGTTCTTATTACCTTTTCCAAACTTGTAGTTCTTCTTGGGTTCTTCCTCATGATATTCAACATCATCATTATCCTTTTCATGAATATGAGGAAACTTAGTAGAAAATTTTCCTAATTCTCCATAATTAAATAATTTTAAAGGAATTTTACCTCTATACTTACCAGAACCTTACTTCAATCTTCTATTCATCATAGAAAAGAGATCTTCATCTTTAATCTCTAGAGTGGTATCTTCCTCCTTTATCCTCTTATCATTTGTTTTCATTTTAGAGTTGAATGAAATATCCTTCTTGGCTATTTCTGAGTCACCTCTCCTCATGTCATAAGTAGTCAAACTACCACGCAACTAATCCAATGTCAAAGTGGTTAGATATTTTTCTTCTTCTATAACATACACCTTAGAATAAAATTTTGAAGAAAAATACCTTAGAACCTTTTGTGCCACAACTTCTTCTTTTATTTCATCACCTAAACCCTTAATTTTATTCACAATTTTGTCAATGCTAAGAAGATATGAAGCAATTGACTCATTATCAATCATTTTTAGGCTTTCAAAATGATTCCTTAAAGTTTGAAGTTTTGTACTTTTTACCTTTGAGTCACCTTCATAGATAACTTGAAGTTTATCCCATGACTCATTTGCATTCTTAAAATGCATGACCTTACCCATTTTAGATTCTCCAAGTCCACTTAGGATAGCACTGAAAGCCTTTGAGGTGATGGTATAATAGGTCTTTTCTTTTCGGTGCTTGGAGGAGTAACATGAGGAAAATAAGATTTTTAAACTATTACCCAAACATCAAACCCTTGTGCCATGATGAAATTACTCATTCTCATTCTCTAGAATATATAATTCACACCATCAAACATTGGTGGCTTTCTAATCATGGTGTTGCTTGCCATTTTGTGCTTCAAGGATCTCCTTTCAAGCTGTCAAAATTTTACAAAAGGACCAGCTCCGATAAAAATTCTTAGAAGCAAAATGGACTGAGAGGGGGTGAATCATTCCTTATAAAACTTCATATTCTAAATCATATATGAAACTCAAATGCTCATACACATTCAATTACAATATCTCACTTATTCAATACATTATATATGCACATCATAAACCATCAACGAAACATATAACCATGAAAGAAAAGAAACACTATAATAATAAAATATATAAGTGGGAAAGCCTTAAGGAGAATAAAAAACCACTAGAATACAATATTATATTGATATTTTTCTTAATTTAGTGATGCACCAACCCCACGAAGAACACCAAACCCTAGTTTAGTAGAGCCTTAACCCTACGAGGAGCACCAATCCCTAATTTTGTGAAGAACCAAATCCAAAAGGAGGACACAACCCCAAATATGATCAAGAACGCACTAAAATAACTTATGATGTTTATATATCTGATTGTTTCTTCCAAAATTGATGGAGAAATCTTATTCATCTCATACTTCTTCACTCAAACCCTAGGTGATCACACTTCACAAAACAATCTCATCAAACTCTATAAAAATCATCAAGATCTCATGTATTATAAGTTTTCTCAATGTACATCACACTTGCTTTAGCTCCAAATAATTCTCAAAACTTGTAATCACACTTCACCTAGGTCACTCCACATGTACACCCACAACTAGTTTGAAAAAAAATGTTTTTATATGCTTCTCCAACTTTCAAACTTAGGCCCAACCTTTTCCCTCCATTTGGTTCAACCCATTCATAAATTAAAAATTAAAATTTTTAAATACAATAGTCACAAGTGACCCAATTAGGTCAGCCTAGCTAAAACCCACATTATAAGTGCCAAAAATGGCTCAAAACCCCATGGGCACAATTTTAAAAATGCCCTTACATTAAATGTATAATTTTTCATGACCAAAAAACCATTACATATGAGTAATAAATCATAAAAAATTCATGCATGGTTACAATTAATATAAAACAATTAAATTATTTCATTTACTGGGCCCAGTTCCCTTTACAAATATCAAAATAGTTGTTTCCTTCACCCTTTAGTACCGAAACTTCATATGATCACTAAATATCTTAAACATGAGAAAATAATGTCATGTAACCAATAAAAATAAATGGAATAAAATTTATAATAATTCTAAGAAATTTATAATTCATGGAACATCCTTCGATTCAAACCACAACAACATTTGTCTTCACCAAAACAACTTGCCAAAAACATTGTTTCCAAAGGTTATCTCATAAAATCATTTATAAACACATTAAAGACCTAAAAATGGATTTATTGGATTCCTACATAATCCTTATTCACACTCCAGTTTATAAAAGCATCAAAAAATCCATCTCATTCTTCAAACAATATCAAGTTTACATCAAGACGGGTGTTGTATTGAGCGCCAAAATATTCTTACACAAAGAATGACCTGGAAACCCTTTCAAATGACCTCATCATGAGGAAAAAATATATTAATTGAAATATATATGAATATATTTTCCACCACAACTTGAATAATCTCAATAGTGTACCTGTAGCTCAATTTATATCCATTTTACTGGACACTTCTATTTGAGAACCCAAAAATGCCCTTTGACTAGTCAACTTGTTTGACCTTAAATAATCATGAAACTAAATGAAATAAATCCTAAAACTCTATGGAAATTAATAAAATATACCAATCATCATGAAACATAAATTTTTTGCTACTCCTTTGGATCATCTTGTCCTAAAACCTTCTTCTCTAGAAACTACTATTTTTAGGTGGATCCCACATATCATCATGACCTAAATCATGCATTTCTGGAAATTCGAGGAGTCCTATACAAAATCTAATCATTTATTTTTATGAATAAATAAAAATTGGGTCACCATAATCCACTTTCTTTCAACTGCTCCTAGCTAGGGTTTAACTATGGTTTTCTACCTCTTTACCTTCTTAACATTCGTTTATAAAAAAATGACAATAAAATGACCTCATTATTATTGTGAAACATTATAAAATCACCTTAGAAGAATCCATAAAATAGAAAATGTCCCATGTAAATCAAACTATTCACAACGAACACTAGAAGATCAAATTCAAGCTTGATTTTCACATGTTCTTGACCTTGTCTCACAAAATCGGTAATAACCAGAAAAATACAAAACATGAGCACCTAATTTTTTTCTAAGAGCATCATAACTAATCCCTATCACATATCCAATCATCATAATATCAATTCCATAGCCCAATATTTCCATTCACTAAGACTTACTTATTCTTGCATACTAGATCCTCAATGTAGAAGCTAGAGTCAAATGAAATAATGTAATAACCAATCAAGTAACCTTTGAAAATGACTAAAACATACCTCATATGAAATGGCGTACCTATTTTCATGATTCCAAGAACTCAAATGGATCCAGTACACACTTTCACACCTCAAGCTAACATACATATTCCAAATGATCACTTGTAATTAAGTGAACCACCTATACAAACACCATACCGGTGATGTGATAAACATCCTAAAAATAATATATGCAACATGTCAACATGATTCCAAAGAAACGAGAAGCTCACACTTCCAAGATACACCTCCTAGGCACATGTATATGCTTGCTAGAGTAAGCACATCATCTTTGAATCCCTATGTAGCAGTTGATATACATTTGAACAAGTATGTTGGCACCATAAACACCATCACGACATCATCCTACAACATTCACTTTATCATTGATATGGTTTTTCATCAATGATAGTACCTATTAGGACACCATGCCAACAACTCAAAACTGAAAGTAAATGGTTTCTAAACACTATGAATAAGACGAAGCTTGTAAACTTAGAATGTAGATAAAGAAGATAAATTACTTCTTAGGCTAACATGAAATGGAAAAAAACAACAAAACTATGAAGGGGTTTAGCAAACCAAAAGTGGGCCCATCCTTGGGTGATAATCCCTCCTTAATTATGTAACTAAAGGCTAATAAATAGAACTCTAGATATTTTATTAAATTGACATGAATATTACATACATGAATAAAGCAATATCCTCTATATCAAAGTATATTTGCATATATGTATCTATTATATATGCCCTATATTTACCACAAATAACCCTTTCTTTTATACTTATCATTTATAACAAGATGTGAGAAGAAGATTTCAACTATGAGTTTAACAAACTAATTAAAATATTTTTGATAGAACAATTGGAATATATTTATAGAACAACAATATATACACAACATGTTCGGAATTCATAATTGGTGCTCATTTATTCTTTAGCTAATTGTCCATTTCATTCAATCACATAGTAACTCAATCAATTAGTTTATTATAAATGATAAGATCAAAGGTTGAGTTGTTTCTTATTTCTACATGTTCCAGTTGTAACTACTCCTTCAACGACATGTACATACTCGAGTTTCCTTCTTCAAGTTATAAGAGATATTCATAACATGACATTATTTGTTATAGGTGATATCCTTTTGCAGCGGATGGCTTACTGCGAATAGGTTCCTTTATTTCTTATGAGTTATTGCAGATGGTTCCTTTGCTACATATATTTTATTACTTACAACCAAGAGTGGCATCACAAATATCATCATTCAAATAACTTATTGAAATAATAATAATAAATACACACGCAAAATACAATAAAATAAAGATTACTAGAGATAACTTCATTAATAATTAATTATGCCATAAGTTGAGGTTGTAATGATATTGTTTAGAGGAGTGTTGGGAAAATATAGAGACATAACTACAATGGATCGATCAAAATATAGAAGATGAGTTGTTTAGAAAGGAAATGATCACAACTCATCACTCTTCGATGGTTATCTAAAATCCCCTCATCTATGAAGCTCTTCATAGTCTTCTTTATGGATTTTGTAGATGTTTATGGAACAAAGGAACCATTCCCTCTCAATGTCAGTTCCCCACATGCTTCTCCCATCAACAAGCCTTACTTTTCCTTCTATGTTACTTTTACAAAGTTTTGTATAACATTCATAACTGGTTCCCCCATTCCATTCATGCTCTGCATTTCGACCATCCACATCGAATGAAGTTCCTTGAGTTACTCGAATACCCATCAAAACCGATTAATAAAGGAATTTAATAAAAGGTTCTTGCAAGCTATTTGAAACCCCATGATACATTGTTATTACTCCAAATTGATCCTTTTTCAAGACCATTTCCATATAAAGTCAATAATTAGTCATTTTAACCATTGTGAATCAAAATATCACTTGTGCCTTGTCCATTTTTCACACGTGCACCAAGAGAGTACTTTTCTCATAACTCGACCATTTTCACCCAAATTCAAAAATTTGAGTTTTTTTGGGACCTTTGTGGAGGCACCTATCTTTATATGATAAATTTGATTGGTTTTATCCTTCCTCACTTTAGTTTGATAGTTATTTATATTTTCAACCCTCCCCTTTAAATACCCATTGAAATTTACTGTTGAGCCTTTTTTTCTGAGTTCTCCCTAGTTCCTCCATAATGAAGTTTGAGTATGTGGGATATCAAAAAAATTTATCTCTTGAAATATTTGTGACTTATATAGGATATAGTGGTGTAAGACACACAAATCTAAATTATTTTTGGGCCCAAATTTCTGATGATATCCCTACCATAATAACCCAATGCTTGAAAAACAATGGAATTGCCCATGTCGTTGGTTTCCCCACCTTAGTGCAATGCCTGATACATTTATATCTTGTGCCTCAAATTTTGATCCTCAAACAAAAGAACTAAAATACCCTCAAGTTCAAATAATAGAAAAATTTGATGCCCATCACAATTTTTATTCAAGATAAAGGTTTTTGGTGGGAATTTAACTAGCTATAGAGAGGCCAAAGCCTAAATAGAACAATACAACTCCTAAGAGAAAAAAATATTGTAACAAACTAACATTTAACAAGGATCTAAACTATAACAAAAAGAAAGAAAAATGTAAGCACAATGTCAGCAAAAACACAACAAAAAGTCAGCCAAAATGCCGAAAACATAAAAAGAGACCAACAACCGAGAAGAGGACCACTAGAGAAGTAGCCTTTGCATTAGCTTCATAAAAATATTCTTGATGTAAACAAGTCCTTTGTTGATCTCATGTATTCTTGCATCCTTATTGAACTTATCTTTTCCTTTGTGGTCTTTAAGATGATTGGTGATGAGTGAAAGAGAGACAATATTAGACTTAAGGATTGATAGTACATTAGAATTGTTGGCTTGAGTGGTTTCAAATTCCTTTTCAATCCTCCAAATACTCAAACCAATGTCATTTTCAAGGGTCTTTCCAGATTTTTTCTTCCCTTAATCAATGTTGTATTTATTCAACATGTATTTTAGTGCCTTCACCTCAATATTGATATAATTGATCTTGATCTCTAATACCTCAATGCTAGTAGAGTGGTGAGTTTTCATTCCCAGAGATACGATCCTAATAATAGCTTCTCCATTATCCTCAATGGTGGGAATGAGAGACATGTTTTCTAATAAACCAATAATCCCAAGAGATTTCTCTAAATATATTATGAGTAGGGGGTCATAAAAATAGGGGGTAGAGGAAGGCGAGAGAGGAGGAGGAAGGGGAAGAAGTGGAAGGCATTGAGAAATGGATGATGGGTTGGATACATGAGTGGAGGAATGCGGGGTAGCAGTACGAAGGGAATGGAAGAGGGGAAACATGGGAAAATGAAAGAGGGAAGGATGGGGTTGCAGGATAGAAAGATTAAAACACATGTATAATAGAATACTCACCGCATGGCGAAGTGGAGACACTCTTTGTAACATCCTCAATTTATACCTTAGAACAAGTGAATATTTTTTTTTTTGGATAATTGCATCCACGGTTCTAAATACATAATTTAGAACTCACAAATCAAATAACCATTCTTATAACAGAGACAACCATATGCAGCTGTAATGACTCGAAGTACCTCCGATCTATTCATTCCATGACTCGATTAATCTACCGATCTATTCATGAGTAATAAGAGTTGGCGTTTTTATTTAACACTTCACTCTTGCAGTTCTCTTCCCTATTGCGGGATTGAGAATGCTCATCCAAGGAACCTAAGCTGAATAATTTTTACCATTATTCATCGGCATCTCATCCCTTGGGCTAGGTGAATTAGGACAACGCAATCAAGCAACTTGCGATACTTTGGCCAAAGATTTGAAACATACATTTATGTCTCGTATTCCTTAACGGCATACTCGTCAACTGGAATATGCCCTTCACCCCATTCTTATGTTATATAGAATGTCTTATACCGACTTCTGTCAGTCCTTCCTATCACAACTCAATCACTCGGAGACAGAATAACAAGGTGATAATGTTATATGGATGCCCATGAGGATTAGGGATACGGTGACATACTGGTTCAACCCTGCAGTTAAACCAGTGTGTCATGATACCCCGAATCTCCTAGGTAGCCTTATAACATGACCACATTCCTAATCGGTCCCTGAGTAACTCGTTCGAGATCAAAGTGTAAATCTTAGCGATCAATGCAAAGGGTGTCGTCAAAAGTCACCTGCATTGTTGTAACTTCGAGAAGATCCTAATCTTCTCGGAGGTACAACCCTGCAGTTGACTTGTGCCATCAACCTTTAAATCCGCCTCGAAAAGATCTACTTAATAATATGCGTTACGCACGTTGAGTTTTAAATTACATTAAAGACTTTCCCCTAAGGTTAGCCTTTCCCGATCCCTGGATTCTTCATCTTAAGATGACCTTCCTCAATAAAACCCATTGCATAGTGGAGATATTAAGGCTAAGGTCTCATCAAGGAGTTTTTAGAATATACATGATTCTAAAACAACAGAATTGGACAATATCTCATAACCTTCACATGAGATTGCCATCTGAACCCCATTAGATTTATATCAGTTCTCCTAACTGAATTTATATCATACTTATTAGTATAAAGATATAAATGATTAAGAATCCAATTTAATGTTGTCCTGTCATACTCAGGACTAGGGATTAGTAATTTAATCCAGCTTGATTAGCGTTCTGCTTAGGTTCATTTTATCCCTATCTTTTAGAAAGACAATGATTTAAATTTCAATTTAGCTTTCGATAGAACAAATTAGAACTACTAAACACTCATAAGAATTCAATCACATTTTCATATATGCTTTCATTGACAATCACAAAAGCATCCAAATTACACAAAGATAACATTGCCACTCCGGTATATAAACCGAAGAAGGTCAACTAACAGAATTAAGAATACAACACATAAGTAACAAATACTTATTTCCATTCCTTTCAGAACTATACAATTACATTTTATGCAAGCAGCATACTTGATACAATGCTTAATGGAAAAAGAACATCTTTCCTCATATAGAACATTTAGAAAATCAAGCTGTAATTCATTATAAATCAAATTAAACAATCTGATCATCCTGTCAGATCTGCATGCTTTTACCACTTACGGCAACCATCTGCAAAAATAGTCAACATGAGTCAGTTCGATGAACTGAGCATGATAAGCACTAACTTTTAAAACAATTGCAATCCGTCAATTGTTTTCATTAAACACCCTGTTTAAATGATATAAAATCATCAATCAAGTAAGCATGATTCAAACCAAACGTTAGGAATATATCATGTCTATAACGTGTAATAATAATTTTCGTTACAGAGTAGTCCTATATGCTTCTCAATTATTTCATCGAAAATATTAGGGATCAAGAAGAACAAAAGTATCCTAAGCAATTATTCATCGTAAATCCCAAGATGAACAAACATCAGACAATCATTATATTCAACTTAAAGGAGGAATATCATATCAATCCTGATACTGTCATTATGTAAAAACAATTACAGATGTTAGCTGGACAATTATTTCATCTTAATATTTACAACAGAAGAGAAATAAACAAATTGAACATGTTGCCCTCTGAACTAGCTCATGACTATACCTTCTGTCCAAAAGCAAGGCATTCACTTAATACACATGCAAGTAAATCAGTCGAGTCCATAAACAACACACTGTTTTGTTAAAACTTACAATAAAGCAACTACAGTACAGTAGCCCCCATGCCGAACAACATGTTCATTCTACCAGACAGACTCAGAATGACCTTTCGCAAGAAGCGACGGACAAGAAGATAAACACTGCCATTACCGGCTTAGGTACAGTCAACAACTCTAACATTCAATCAACAAAAGAATGGATAACAATGCGAAGAAGACGTAACCTGACATCAATCCCAATAACAACCTACAGCCCGTTCAAGCCCTTTTCTACTGTGTAAGGCTTTAGACCCAAGGTCGAATTCAAAGGATCTCCTTTGTTGTCGCAGTCGACAAGAGGCTCGAAAACATTAAGCCATGACATTTACTTATAACTAAGCAAAGAGATTTTTAAACGAAAACCACGCACCATGTACAGTCACATCAATCGGGAGTGAAATCAGAATGGAAACAAAACATGGGATAACGAAGTCACTTCTGAACGCAATCAGAACTGAAAGTATGGTGTTTACAACCTACTTTATAGAAGCCATAATTCATGACGCCAAGATATTAAAGAAAGCCAACAAAGCCAAGAACATTTCCTGTTCAAACTCGGGCTTATACATACAACAGTGAACCATAATATACGATTCATTCAGAGGACTCCAAGAGTCATTTCAATATAATAATCATATGTATATATATCAATACTATCAATGGGTTGAATCCCCATAACCTCCACGCAAGGGGAAAAACAACTCCAGCAAGGTCGTAAAAGAATTCTGTAACACAGAGAATTTCCTTTCACAATAACTATAAAATTTTATAACGAAACCCAACCAGAATCCTTTATCACCACTAGATAACAACCACGACAGAGCTTATAAAAGAAGAAAGGTCAATTAACTGAACAATCAAACAATGTCCATCAGTATCCCTTCCGACAGTTTCCACAACAAGAATCGACGACCAAAAATCGACAACATAACAATGGCCTATACCCATCACAGGAATAATTTATGGGCTCACGCCGAACAGGCCGAGCATTCATACATTTCATATATTTCGCATATTTAAGCCAGAGTGCAAACATAGAGAAATAAGGCCACAGTTCGAATTTAATAAACACCCATCAAGGGATAAACGAAAAATCGAACCAGTAAGAAGATACAGTACCAAAAATCACACAAGACCACCATAGAAAATCATCTATTACCATAAACCATTTGAACAGAGTTGTTCTAATGAAATCACTTGAAAGACAAAGCAAGATTTTTAAAGGTTAGGGCCTAACATGCCTGGATTTTTGCTCAAATTTCCGAAGCAGACCACTGAAAGAGCTCGGACTTCCTTTTCCTTTTCCAAGTTAGAGCGACCAACAAAATTTTGCTATCCCCATGACATATATATTTTCCTTGCCAGAGAAAAGAGCTAGCTAAGCTCATACTCGCCATGCAACACAAAGAAGACTGGTGCGAAGAACCAGTGAACAGGCAGAAGAAAAACTAAAATTCGCGATAATCCAAACAAAACAACAACTTTCCACATTGCATGCCTTCTCGCGAATTCCGAGCTCGACTTCCAAGCTCATTGAATGCATTAACTCCTAATTTCCCGCTCAAACTCCACTGCCACCGACCGCCAAAGTTGGCGATAGACAAATAAAATCTCAAGTCCATTTCCAGTTTTGGCGATCTGCCACGTCGGCTAAGGTTAGCCGTTTCTAAAACCTCCGCCAATACCTGTCCTTCATACTTATCCACTGTATTTAATGACATAGAAAATGCCGCCCATGGTTCGCACCCCTCCATAAGTCCCCTTACATTCTTGCTCAATAGATAGGTTAGTAACTTAGGTTAGAATTTAGGATAATAATTATTCTAACTTCAAAGAACATAGATACTAACTTAGGACATTAGCACTTAGCCTAGGTCTAGGTTAGATTAACACTAATCTAACCCCTAGGTTAGGTTTAGTTTTAGGTTACTAATCATTAATAATTCCAGTTAGGTCTACATTCCGTACGCTCAGAAAAAGACCTACATCATACATTCTTGAACAGGGTTAGCTCCTGTTCTGCCTTAGGCTACAGAATTATATGAAACCGAATTATTACCTGGTCCACGATCGAGACCTTCCAGATATACTTCGATATCGGGAACCAATTCATTTCACATGATCAACCTGAGTCTTACTCCGGACTAGCTTATTCAATGCTTCTAGACCTTGCAACCTGTTCAAGGTCTGTAATTTTAATTCATCACGAACAAACTTAAAGCAATACTTGGATCAATTCCACTGATCCAAGGTTAGGTATTATAGATGGATAACTCTATAATTCGTTCTGAGATCAGATTTAACTCAGATACAAAATGAAAGAAATAAAAGAGTCCAATCATATTCCGACTCAGTCAAGATCTGCAATCTGCAAGAAAATACAGTACATATCAAGCATGATTTCTTAATCGAGGAACCCATCCTTTTACCAGAAATCACATATCAACACTTGTATGCTCAGGAGGAAGTAACAATAGATTCAGTGGTGTTACACTCTTTCCCTCCCTTAACAAGATTAATGGAGTGATCGAGGGAGTGTAATAAGAAAAAGGATTATTGACAAGGTATTTTATTTTGAAATAATTAAAGAAAATCCCCCTCTAGATTAATGTATTTCATTACGAGCAAACATATAGTATTGTAAGGCCAAGGAGAGAGTCTTTATAAAATCCACCCTTAGTATACTTGATGGAATAGTCTTTACCTAGAAATTTCTTCTCCTCCACTATGGTATCAACATTTTCTTATATAACTTTAAACCCTTTCTATGGAGCATGGTGACCCAACGAATGACATCCTCTGTAATGTAAAATTATTTTCCTTTGTAAGTAACTATCCCATCTTTCCATTTTTTGGTGAATTCATGCAAAATATGGAGGTCATGACCCTTCACACGCTCTATAAAATTTGTGAAACCCCCTTACTCAATATGCTCTAGAGCTCATCATTCAACTTCCATTATTCATAGCGAACATATTTGGCACTACACCTTTCAACCCCCATGTTGTGAAACCCGGGAAGGATCTTTCTTTTCTTCTGAAAAAGGAAAGGTCAAAGAAAAGGAAATAAAGGTTAAAATATTAAAGAAGATTCCTTAGCACGAAGGAGATCAGGATCATGAGATAATTAAATTAATTATTCTTTCCTTAAAATATACTCAACATTAGGCGGAAGGATATCATTAGCACCCCATACTTGATAATAATTAATGTAGTAACCTATATTTTCCATCAAATATGCCACTTTATTTCCTTCACGAAATGTGTGTTGAATTACTTTATTGGAGAGAGTGTTAAGGATCTGAATAGCTTCCTCTAGGATATGTTTAATTCTCTATTTGACATAATTAGTTTGATTGAGACAATTAGTTATGTTTAAAGAGTATCATTCAATGATTAAATTATTGGCATTGATGTATCTAGCTAACCTTAGGCCCCATAACACATATAGACCCTCTGAATAATTGTTAGAGTTAATTCCCATAGGTCCAACATATAACATAATTATTTTTCCTTTTCAATTCTAATGTAACCTCCACCACTAAACCTATAAAGATTCCCCTTTGTGGCACCATCAAAATAGAACTTAATCTAACTAGAAGGAGGGGGTTTCATTTAACATGTTCCTTGCCAGGAGAATCCTCATGCTGAATGGTAGATGAGAAAATATCCAATTTCCATTTTTCTATAATTTTACATTCATTCCTGTTTTGAGTCATCTTTATAGGATGTTTATAGGAAGCTACATTCTATCTTATATTATAAACAAGCTCATTCAAGATTCTAGGAAGAGATGGATTTTTTTTCTCAAAGATGGCAATGATTACAAGCATTCCCAATGGACCAAATAATATGGGGTAAGTCTATGCTCAACTTTTTCTTGATCACCAAAATTTTTGATGGAAAAACAATTGGTTCTAAGAAAAATTAAAGAATCGGGAAGACCCAAAAGATGCCCATGTAGTTGAAGAAAAATTCCAAACTAAGGAAATAAAAAGACGATGTAAGAAGAGGTGGTTAACATTTTCTTCTGGTTTTTTACATAGAATGCACCTACTAGGGAATTTTGGACCCTCTTTACCCAATTAATCTGTTAACATTTTGTTATGAATCAAAATCCAAAATAAATTATTAACCTTTGGTGTTAACTCCTTAATCCATTTTTTTAATAAAATCGAGAGATTTGCATATCAAAAGTATGCAGATAACCAAACCTCACCAAGTATGAGCAATCACGGGTATTTTCCATGGTAAAATAACCACGATTATCCACCTCGAAAGATATTGGATGATTAGAAGATTTTGTATCTCGATAACATGCTGAATTATTCTTTTCGAGACCATTATTATGAAGCTAAACTCAAGAGTTATTTATGATGTATTCAGAAACTTATTCCCTAATTTGAACCTTGAAATGATCATACATCTATTATTTGCCATCTAATTCACAAAGGGAAGGTGGCATAACCATATATATTTCCAAAAGAGTCTATATTTTCCTTTGAGATTCCACTTTTTCCCTTGAGAAGAAGATGTTTGCAATTTAAAATGGCATTCCATAAAGACGATCCGTAGGGAAGGTCTATTTTAGAAATCCAAATGATATCATTAGAAGAAGTGCAATACTTTTCTTGATGATAGAAGTCCAATGAAGGTCCTATTTTATTATCCTCTATCTCATATTCGCTATCATAATGTTGTCCAAAATAAATTCCCTAGTTATTTTGAAAACTTACATCCCCATTATGGATTTGAAGTTCAAATATTGTGGGTTCCACACACTCTGGTTGTCCACTTAGCACAATTTCCATGGTTACGGTTTCTCGTGCACCATTATGTGCTATTTTCCTCTCATGCACCTTCTAATTTCCTTATCCATTTCTCTATCTTCTTCCATTTACCTCACATGCACTCCTCACACATTGCCTTGTTTCCAAATAAGTTTTTGTACCTTACGTGTGTAGTCTCGAACTACCTTTCGAATATGGCTAATTCCCTTACACATTTCCTCAAATCCTTTCCTTTCTTGATATTTAACTTTCCTAAATTTAATGGTTATGCCCCACATGCATATTTTTCCCTTACATATATGCACCCTTTCCCTTAATGGTCATCACCTCTACATGCTTGTATTTTACTTTTCCTTCTTGTGTCTCTTGTTTCCATGCATACCTTGCACATTCTTCCGCGCCACTCATTTTTCCACATAAAACCTATCATATTTGAGTGTGTAACACATAACCTATAAAATTTAACCAATAGTGCATTGAACCCTTGTAATAAACCCTATGCATAACATGTGGTAGAAAATTCAAAAGAAAATGAATAGTTTTCCGATCCTTCAAGCCAATCAGTTCATGAAACCTGCCATTGTGTGCCTAGTTTACACTATAGAATTTGAATTGCCATAAATTTTACTACAGAGCTTATATTAATACATGATTAGTGTTGATGGAAATTTCTTGACATGAGATACACTCTAGATCATTCAAATTGTATTGGTAGGATTTAGTATGTGAAAAGTGTGGAAACACAGTACAACCTTTAATGTACAGGTCTAGTCAACCCTACCACCCATATTTGATCCGATTTTCCCTCCTTCCTTATCCTACAAGAAAAACATACATGGGGAGGCACATATGATAACTTTGCAGGAAGATTTGCAAGAATTTAATGCTTGCTTTATTAATGGTTCTATTTAGAATTTTATTTTCCCTCTTCTTTCTTTTCCTTTTCTCCTTCTATAAATATAAGATCAAGACTCATTGTAAAAGGTGGTTGGATTCTTTAGTTTGCTAAGAGATCCTTTAATTTGTATTTTAAGTTACACAACTGCATATCTAGATTTCTGTATGTGGATATCATCCTAATACACCGTTGTGATTGACTGTGCATTTTATGGAAGCAATAAAAACTTTGTTTTGTGGATATTATTTTACTTGGCTCATTTTTATTACATTTCCTTGCCTTTCTTTTACATTTCATGTTTGATTTGATTTCTCAAGTCCATGTAGGTTCCTTTTTTGATTGTGTCCCATGAAAATGAGTACATGGATATGTTTTGATTTGTGATACATGTGTCTATCCTCTTTATGCACATTCTCCTTCATTTTCCATTAAGGGTAAATGTGTTCATTCCCCTTATTTCTGGTGCTATCACCTCTGTTTTTTAGTTTTCCATTTCTTCACATCCTTTTAACTCTAGTGCTATGCATGATTAGTTTAGTATTCGATTTCAGCATTAGGAGTAGTTATAGCGGTATAAATATGTAAAGGAGTCATCCTTCTCCAAAGGTCTATCTCAAGCATGAAAGGTGGAACAACTTGGAGATAGTCCCATGTTGCCTCAACACACCGGTTTATCTTGATCTAAGACGGGTGTAAATTTTAGCCCCAACAATTTTTGCAACACCTAGTGGGCCTAGTATTGAAAGCTTAAATTTATTTATTTACTAAGTTTTGGTGTGTGAATTAGTGAGTTATATCCTTTAAAGGATTGTTTCAACACATCTAGTGATTCCCAACTTTTAGATATACTATTTTAGCGAGTCCATATGAATTTATGTAGAGGAATACGTACAATTCAAAGTGCGATAGTTGAAGAGTCCTTTGATTACCTTAATCTCTTTTCAAGAAGAACATGTAGAAGAACTACCACACATGTATCTCCATCTCTAACACACCATGTGATTTCAACACCACATCCTGTTAGGATTTCTTTGCAACTTGCTAGATTTATGAGACCTATCAAAATGTCGTGCATCAAAATCAAATAAATAAAGGATTTTTTCAATTTCACTGGTAGTAGTCCTCTTTCTCTTAATACCCAACATCCTATTCCAACATTTTCACTTAAAAGTATCTGTTTCTTCACTGGGGAAAACTATACTACTCCAACTGATCACATACATGACATAGCTAATGTATGCGTTATCTAATGTTTGGCTATTAGCTTATTTATTCAAATGGAGAACTTTGCAATGGTTTAGGAGTCTCGATAAAAGGGTCAAAATAAAAATTTCAATCATCCGAGGGAAGCCCTTTGTAATAATTTTAGAGAAAAGGTAGATAACATATAATTACTTGAGAAATTAACAACCATAAAGAGGGCTCCCAATGAGCTCATGGAAGACTTCAACTTCATATTTCAGAAAACATGGGAGAGGATTCCAGCCCTTGTAAGACCAACTCCAAAAGAAATTTTCCTTTAATTTTTAAGGGGTTTAAATATTGATCTTGTTGTCATGATCCAATACAAGGGAGGTGTAATAATGTCAGGGCATATGGGTTAGCTATTAGGTCCAAGAACTAACTAATTTAGGAAGGAAAGTTAATTCCTAGACCACTTGTGACCTTATTCCCATAAATGCCTCAAGCATCCCAAGCCTTCTATTTCCCTTATTCCCGTAAGAAGAGCATGTAGCCCACTACATCTACATCTTACTCTCCCACTTAGTAGAAGGAAGGTGAAGAAATGAAGGCCCTGATTAGAAAATTATCCAACAAGTTCATATCTTTAGAAAAATAGTAGGTGTAAGCCTTTAATAATAATTATAACCATGGGTATAATCAAGGCCATTGGCCCTTCAAAATCAATATCCAAATCAAAGATATGGGTAGAACCAAAAAAATGATAGATGGTAGGCCAATGCGCACCTCCCCTTACAAACAATTCCTCCTATGCAACCCCTTCCAGTAGCGTAGTTCAAGTCAAGCACTTGTTCTAGTTTAGAACAGTATGGAACTAGAATCAAAATGGTGCTTTCCTTTTAATATGCCTTATAGCCGAGTATAGTTTCCCCAATGCCTTATGCACAAAGGTTTACATGATTTAAGCTACTTCAAAATTTGATCCTTCTAATAGCATGCACAAGCATGAAAAATCAAGAAATGCCAGAAGTTATTCTTGAGGCCAACCTTATGTTCTTTGGCATTGAATAATTTTATGTAATCAATAAATATATAGACAATAAAAAATAGGTCCTGTTCTGAGTTGCTTAATAACAAAAGATATAAGAAGAGAATGATGGATTTGAGAGTACATCCTTCAACATCTTCCAGTTAGAGTGATCTCAAAAGAAGAAGTATGCAAATGTAAATCAAAACAATAGGCACACTGTAAAGGTTTCCACACACAAAGTTTTAGATAATGATTCTACATAAGTAGGTGTGCCACTCTTTTTAGGTCAAGCCTCTACATAAGCTAAGGCCCTTGCCTTTGTACATGAACAATCAAGAAAATATGATGTTGTGCTTGAAATGCATAAGTCCATGGGCCTTCTATTCAAAATTTTGGACCAAATGAAGTCGAAAAATGTAAATATCACAATGTGGTACATCCTATCCATTCCATGTTAGCCCTGACTTGTTGCATGATGAAGGTCCTGGAACAACCACTACATGTTGATCTAGTTTTCTAAAAATTTTAGGTTGCTTTATCAATATATGTCAAGTATAGGATAAGAAAGAAAGTAAGGTTTTTAAAACCCCTCCTTCTATATGTACTTGATAATATGATAACACCATGTCCACAATTGTATGATTGACTTGACAATAACACTTCTATTATGCCAAAGAAAATTGTTGATCTCCTAGGATTGAATTACACCTCATGCTAAAAGGAGTATTGCAACTTGTTGGATCAACTGTCACCACTCTAGGAGTCATCAAGGATCTTGAGTTAACCCTCCATGCATGTCCAAGTCTAACAATAACTCAAGATGTGTCAATCATTGACCTACCTCCTTTATTTTCCCTTTTCCTCTCAATATATTTCACTTTGCCAAGGTGGATGGTTACTGTCTTCTCATATGTTACTTACAACAAGGTATGGTACCTAGTTTACCATACAATTTGAGAAAATGTTTTCATATCATGTTGAATCATATGACCCATCCCCTCTCTAAGCTAATTGCATAATCTAATAAGGACAAGAAATTTTTTTAGTTTTAGAAGTGTAGAATATTTCCCCTCCTATACCTAATCTATTGTTAGATGAATGGAATGAGAGACATCAAAAAATTTATCCATATGCTAATGAAATTGAAGATTTTGAAATGATACTTGGTACTTACCGTATCCTTGAAAAATAAGTTATGCTACGCGCGTGCTCAAGCGAGAATGAACAAAGTTTTGATTTATTGAAATTATACTTTGATGGCTCCAGAAGAAAAAAATTGTACAAGAATAAGTGTTCTTCTCATTTTTAGAAAGGATGAGAAATTATTCTTTATGCAAAAGTTGTAGTTTGTATGCACTAGCAATGTAGTAGAATATGAAGCGTTGGTGCATGGTCTTCTCATTGTTGAAAAGAGATAGGTCGAGGAATTACAGATATTTGGGGACAAAAACTAGTCATAAACAAGTGTAGAGAAAATTATAAGCTTCTCAAATAATATAAACAAAGATTATAGGACCTCCTTGAGGGATTTGATGCTCTAAATATGCAAGCTGTAGTACCTTGAGGAACATGAATAAATAAGTAGATAAGATGGGTGCGCTTGGTTTGCAATTCTCACATGCTGAGGATTTGTCAAAGGAAATGAACAACATGTTAATATGGTGATCAATCCATCTATTCCAGATAATGACACTAGATGGAAAGTGTTAAACAATGACATGTAAATTTTCCAGTTCATTTATAACGAACTTGAGTTCTCTTCAAACAAGTAAGTTGACCTACATGAAAACTATGGTGACCAAGTGATTCAACTCATGATAATTAATTTACCTAAAGGGTTGGTCACCTTAGAAAAATGTTCATCCTTGATGATGAGTTCAAGGATTAATAAAAGTATATGTGCGTGGTGAAAGAAGAATTTACTCTAGTAATTATTACACGTAACAAGGAGTTTTTGCTCAATAAAGATTATGCACGTGTTGAAAAATAGGCCTTCATCTTTGTGTGTGTCGAAATACAATGACATATTTTCATGGGATTATAAAGACTTGAAAGGATTTGATCCAAGTGTTGTTCAACACACATACGTGACCTTGATCCTAGTATCTACCCCATCGGACATCCCCTCATGAGAAAAGAATTTTCTAAAACCATTGAGGAAAAGATAATATTCCCATAAAATACTCTACTTGGGTCGTGAATCTTTTCAAGTGTGCAATAAAAATGGTTACATTAGATTCTCTGTTGATTCTAGAGATTTGAATAAGGCATCCTTGAGGATCATTATCCTTTGCCTTCTATGGAACAAATTCTACAGAAAATGGATGGCTCTCACACATTTTCCATGTTTTATGGGTACTATGGTTTCAATCATATCATGGGTAGAGGAAGAGGATCAATTAAAGATGACATTTACAAATAAATTGGGAACATACGCATATCAAAAGATTCATTTGGTTTGTCAAATGTAGAAGCAAAATTTCAGAGGGCCATGGACATTTCTTTAAAAGGATATATCAATGAGTTCATCCTAATTTACTTGGATGATATAATTTTCTTCTCAAAATAGGGAGAAAACTAGATGACGCATCAAGAGAAAGTATTTGAGAGATGCAAAGAATTTTTGGTATCCCTTAACCCCAAGAAGTGAAATTTTTTTTCTGCATAGGGAAATATTTTGGGCCATGTTGTCTCCAAGGATGGTATCATTATTGATCCTGAGAGTGTTTAAACCATCCTTTCTCTCTCCCTTCCAATGCATAATAAAGCCTATAGTCTTTTCTAGGAAAAATAATTTTTGTTAGGAGCTTCATTCCTAACTTTGCAAGACCGATTAGGTCCATTACCCTTATGCTCAATAAAAATAGTCTTCAAGTGGAAAGCAAAAGGAAAAAAACTTCAACAAGAAATTTCTTGTCTTGCGCTAACACTCATCAATCTGGATTATTCCAAGGATTTCATCCTTTACTCTTATGGAGTTGATGTGAGTGTTGCTGTTATCTTGACACAAGAAATGAACAAGGAATAGAGTAGCAGTGGATTTATTCATTCATACAATGAAGGATTATGAGTTGAAATATAGTCACATAGAGAAATAGGTCTCTGCTATCATGTGTGAGATAAAGAAGTTTAAAAGTGTGCTCACCACAAATCCTATCAAGGTCTTAGTCTCACATTATGGTGTGAGAGACTTCATCATGGAAGAAGAAATTAGTAAGAAAAGAGAAAGATGGGTGACCAAAATCATGGAGAATGATGTGACTATAAAAGTAACAAAGCTAGCTAGAGGCAAGTGCACTCTACAAGTAGCCTACAGAGGATGAACATAATGATCAAGAAACTTCATTGTTTTCTAGAAGAAGAACCTCTGTGAGCGAACCTAAATAAAATGAATATCCTACTGTGCATAATAGGATGAAAAATATGGAAATATTTATTTCCTCGGTGCATATCCTCTTGGTCCGAGAAAAATAAAGAGGTGACATCTAAGGCTACAATAAATTCCATATATGTATATTGATGGCATTTTATTGAAAAGAAATATTGATGGCATCTTTGTTGAGATGTATTGATAGTGTGTAGGTTAACCAAGTGTTACTAGAATTTTATGATGGATTCTTTGGTGAAAACTTATATGCCAAATCAATAATGATGAAGATCATCAAGGAAGGATACTTTTGGCCTACCCTATTCATGGATGCACACAAGTGGGTCATGAAATGTAAATAATGTGATTTCTTTATAGGAAAGAAAATTTTGGGCATGTTTACCCTTCAAAAAATATAAGTGCATCAACCTTTTACGTAATGGGGAATCGAGTTCATAGGAATGGTCAGTCCTCTTTCAAATGATGGGAGCCAATGGGTGTGACATAATAGACTACTTCACCAAATGGACAAAAGTCATCACGCTCAAGGAATCAAATGAGTTAGTCATCCTTGACATTCTCAAAGGCATTTTATCAAGCTTTGGAATTCCTCAAACGATTATTTATGATAATGAAAAATCCTTCCTTAGTACCAAAATTTCTAATTGGGCTCTTAGTATTGGCATCTATTTGAAGAATTATTCCAACTAATACCCTTAAGGAAATGGCTTGGTAGAATCTTCAAACAATAACATGACCTTAATCATGAAACAGAAAATGAATATCAACTAGATGCATTGGCACATAAATGTCTCATGCCCACTCTAGGAAGAAATAATCATGATAAAGAAGGAAATAGGTACTTCACCATATAAGCTTGTTTATGGAAAGGAAGCTAAAATTCCTTTATCTCTTGAATTGACTTCATTAGAGATGGAAGTTTGAGGGTGCGAATAAAAGAGAAATTAGAATGGTAGAGTTGGATAAACTTGAAGAATTAAGAAAATCTACCATAATCAAGTAAAACGTCATCAAGAATCAATAAAGAAGTAGTTTTACAGAAATTCTAGGCCTCAACCTTTCAAAATTAGTAACATATTTCTCAATTAGGATGTTGATAGAGCCAAACCAGTGGTATCATTAAAATTTTGATGCACTTTGAAGAGGATCATATAGTATCGTTCTAGCAAGAAGGCTAACTCTTTTGAGTTGTCTTACCTTGATGCAAGCATGTTACCAATCCCAATCAATGGGATTTATCTCAATCACTTCCATTAAGTCCTCTTCATTATTGTAAATATTAAAGTATTTTCAATTCCTCCAAGTGCGATACGCACATAGTGTTTATTTGTACATAGTTATTTCCTTTAGCTTTCCCCTCACATGCACTCATTTATTGCTTCCAAGATGTCAGTTTGGTTAAAAAATATTTTAGTAGTCTTTAGTAGTTATACAAAGTTTAGACAGTTCCATGAGTGACTTCAAGGGTGGTTCTTCAAAATTGTAGATCATAATTTCATGCTTCCAAGATAACTCAATTCCCAATGGATATTCCAAGGATATTGATATCCTTCATCTAGCAGGAAGATGGCCCCAAAATTCACCAAAATATTGTCCAAAATAATTCCCTAATTATTTTGACAATTCACATCCCATTCTAGCTCTAAAGTTCAAATATTGCGAGGTTACGGGCACTTTGGTTGTCTGCTTGGCATATTTTCCTTGGTTACGATTTCTCACACCCCCTCATGTGATCTTTTCCTCTCACGTTCCTTCAAATTTCCTTCTCCATTCCTCTATCTTCTTCCATTTAAATCATGTGCAATCCTCACACACCCACCTTATTTCTAACTAAGTTTATGTACCTTACATGCCCACTCTCGAGCTACCTTCCGAATATGACTAAGTCCCTTATTCAATTCCCTACATCACTTCCTTTCTTTCTTCCATGCATTCATAAATTGAATTCTCTTGCCCTAATTACATATTTTTACCTTACAAATATACACCCTTTTCCTCCACACATGTTACCTCTATGCACTTGTAAATTTCTTTTCCCTTCTTATGCCTCTTTCCTCCGCACGTACCTTGTGTAATATTTCGCACAGTCACTTTTCCATGTGGTAACCTGTTAGTATTGAGTGTGTAACACACAACCTATCCAATAATGCCAACAAGGCATTGAATACTTGTGATAAACCAATGTGCAAGACATGGTAGAAAATGAAAACATCAAATGAGTAGTTGGCCGATCCTTCAAGCCAATTAGCGCGCGACATGTGTCATTGCATGCCGGATTTACATTGTAAACTTAGAACACCATAAATTTTTTTCTTGAGATCAGATTAATGTGTGATTAGTCTTGTTGAAAAGATGTGAAGCTAAGATACACTCTAGATAATTAAAATTCAAATATTGGTAGGATTTATTAGATGAAAAGTTGGGAAACACATTTCATCCATTAATGCATAGGTCTAGTCAACCCAACCACCCAGATTTGATCTAATTTTCCCTCCTTCATTCTCTTATAAGAAAAAAAGGGGAGGCACATCTAACAAATTTACAGGTGTATTTGCATGGATTTAATGCTTATTTTTGGTGGTTGAATTTCAAATTAAAGTTTCCCTCTTCTTTCTCTTCTTTTTATCCTTCTTCTTATATAAATATCAGATCAAGGCTCATTATAAATGTTGGTTGGACACTTTATTTTACTAAGATATCTATTCCTTATCATTTTAAGTTGCATGCCTTAAGATCCAACTCTCTGCATGTGGATATCTGGCTCATACACCATTGTGATAGATTCGTGTGCATTTTCTTAAATCAATAGAAACTTTTTTGTGGTTATTCTCTTCCTTGGATCATTTTTAATACGTTTATTTGACTTTATTTTGCATTACCTACTTTTTGTTCTTTCTTACATCCCTACATGTTCCTTTTCTAATTGTGTCCCATGAAAATGAGTGCATGGATGTGTTTTAGATTATGATATGTATGTCTATCCTCTCTATGTGCATTATCCTTCATTTTCACTTAAAGATAATTGTGTTCATTCCCCTTCTTTTTGGTGTTATCATCTCCCTTAATTTAGTTTTCCATGTCTACACATATTTGTAACTTTGGGCCCTTTGCAAAATTAGTTTAGGATTTGATTTTAGCATTAGGAGTAGTTGTAGCAGTAGAAATAGGTAGAGGAACCAGCCTTCTCTGGAGGTCTTTCTCAAGCACGTAAGGTCCCATAACTTGGAGACAGTCCCATGTTTCCTCGACACCCTGGTTCATATTGATCTAGGATGGGTGCAAGTTTGAGTCCCAACACATAAAATTGTTCATCTATCTTAAATTATTAATTCCTAGAACCCCACTTATTTTGGAAGACAAACCTTTTCCAAAGTGATAAGAGGGATCCCTGTTATTCTCATCCGAACCCTTCCAAAGAAATATTTTTTTTATTCATTCAATTTTATCAATAGCAATACAAGGAATTGTAAAAATACATAAAAAAAATTAGAAGGTTATGGAGTTTAATATTTATGAGTAAAAATTTTCCTTCTTGAGAAAGAATAACACCATTTCATCCTACACGTTTTCTTTGATATCTCTCAATTAGAGAGTTCAATGCCTTCATGGAAGCTTTACCGGTGAAGAGGGTCATACCAAGATATAATGAGGGAAGATTTAGAGTGATACATCACATAATTTTTGAAATATTTACTTTTCTATGGATATGGGTGTTAAGGAAAATAACTGAACTTTTGTCAAAATTAATCAGTTGTCCATAAACTTCCTCATAATCTCGAGAATGTACTTGATTATTCTAGCTTCCAAAGACTGAGGTTAACAATATGAAGATTGTGTCATCATAAAAGTGTTGATTGAACTCCTTTATCTCATTTGAAGATGGCTTGAATACTTTGAGGTATCTAACATTAACAGGAGCAACAATTTTCCTATTAATGCTTTCAACCATTAGGATGAAAAAGAGTGAAGAAAGAGGATATCCTTTTTGGATACCTATAGTGCTGCAAAAAAATCCTGTAGGATTCTTATTAATAACTAAAAATAATTTTGGAAAGATATAAAGGTCCTCAGACTTTTCCTAAAGTGGTCATCTAAACCAAATTTCTTGAGGAAGTTTTCTAAAAATTCCAAGAAACTCTATCAAAAGCCTTATACATGTCTAGCTTCACAATCATACCTTCATTTTTACTCCGATCCATCAAGTGGATTGCTTCATGAACCAATATAATAACATCCTAAATAATGTTTCCTTTTATGAATCCCACTTGTTGGTTGTATATTAGTTGAGGAAGAAGAGGTGAATCCTAGAAGAAATGGTCTTTGTGAAAATATTATACATGAAATTCGAAAGACTTATAGGTCTATAATATTTTATTCTCATTACATTAGTGTATCATTAGGAATACCCATCTTCAAAAATATAAAATATTGACTAAAACTAAATCTTAGATCCTTTTTGATCAAAACCAAGTCAAATACAAAACTATGATAACTAAATCCTAGTTGAAGACCAAGAAGAAAGGTGGTTCCAAGTTTCTTAAGACTCTTTATAGGTCTGATTTCATAGAGGAGATTTTAAATATGATCAAATTTCTTTCCAAGATAAATGGCATTCCTTCAACCAATGAATTCTAGTACTGGATGTGTGTGTATATTAATTTAATTTGTGAAGATAAACAAAAGCTGATTTGGGCTAAGATAATATGTGAGATCCTAACTCAAAAATTGGTCAATGTATATCATTTTAAAAATTTCCCCATGAATTCATACCTAATGTATACTATAACAACTTAAAAATTGTGCATAGGGTTTTAGGAAAGGAGGATAAACATAACGCAATGATGTATGAGTTTTACACCCAACTCACCTATGAGAACAACAAGACTCACCATAGGAGAGTGAATGATTCCTTCACCATGTTCTTGGTCATGCTATTGGAAGGAAATGTGGATGAAAGAGTTTCTTCAAAGGAAATATAGTTGATCTCCACATATGGAAACATCTTTATTCAATTTAGAAATTATTCATATATCAAGATAGATGGATTTGAAGGTACACCAAACAAGCTACCAATGTATTGCAATGAAAAATTGGTTCTATAGGAACTATGTAGGCAAATGGATGTATTGCATAGAACATGTAGAGACAAAAAGATCTCCAGAATTCAATTTCCTATCTTACTAGGAAACTACACACGTATGTCTTTCCTGGATGTACAAAATGTCAAGAGAATAATTTCAAAGTTTAAGTTTCACACTTACCAGAAGAGGCCCTCTTTTGATAGTAAAGGTTTTATTTGAAATAATCTCAGAATGACTTACTATCTTATGCCTACATTTGAAGACTACTAGGAGGATTGCACTTTGATGAATATGAGGTGATGAAAAGCTACTTTTCTTGATTATAATTGTAACATATTAAGGATACCAATATGTACACTTTTCTTAAAGGTTTATAGGATGATGATTCTAACTTGTATTTTTTGGAAAATATAAAATATATTCAATACACATGTTTACCAACCATTGATTGGTCTCAAAAGGAGATGGAAAATACTAATGAAATGAACAACCCAATGCTATTGAGGACAAGAAATTGATTTATTAAGAATATGAATGAATTTAGGAAGTCAATAAAAACATCTTCTTCACAAGAAAACTCCACTTCTAAAAAGGATGCTCCAAAACAGTGACTTCTTCCTTCTCACCCTTAGACTCAATAAATAAGGTGTACACAAAGAAGGATAAATAAGAATATGTTGAGAAGAAGGAAGAAACCCATGAGAGAGAGGTGGAATAAGAGAAAGTTCAATAATCAACTTATGAAGTTGCTCCTACCCCTGAGCAAGTACCACAACCCTCTCAAGAGGAAGGACAAGTAGTTGAAGAGAAAGAAGTTGAAGAAAAACAATGAAGAAGAAGAAGAATAATATAAGGGTGAATATTAAGTGGATGAAGTAGAAATAATTGAACCAAATGTATGAAAGGCTAGTTCCTCAAGGCCTAAGGTAGATGTTAGAAGAAAACATTCTTATTCTATGAAACTCTCACTCTTGAAGTCTCCACTTTTCAACCTCACGTTATCATAATGTCTTTGCATTGCCTCCTCCTCCAACCCCCTCTTCTAGTGATTCATCTACATGGGTTCAACCCATGGTTGAAATTAAAAATAGGAAATATTCATCTCAGATTGTGGCTTCAAGATTTTATGTAGTGGCTTCTCTTTTAGCCACAAATCCTCCTAAGAAATCTAGAACAACTTCTCATCTAACCTTATATTCCAAAGGAAATCAATTAATATGAATTGTCAAGCCAAAAGGAAACAAGAATAAAAAAATATCTATTTCAGACCTATAGCTCACTAGGATTCTAATTAATGAATCTACTCTAGAGGGAGAGGTGTACAATCTTAGAGATATAATTTCTAAAGTTATTGAGAGTGTTAAAAAGGAAAGAACACTCAAACAAAAATTAGGAGCACATACAAGTTATCTCAAACTTCATCAAATATTTCCTCTCATTAGATAAGACCCCATTGGATCCCACTCCTCTCTCTCTCTTAACTTTCACCCATTGCTGGAATAAATGTAAAACATATTGTAGAAATTCATAGACATGTAACATTTGGAAAAGTTTTTGAGGCATGGGTTGAGGGATTCCTAGTTTTTGGATTGTAATTTATTGATGAAGGATACAACATACATGAAAAAATCACCTCTACTAAAGAACAAATCAACTCAAGAGTTGATACAATTGATAAAGAAATCAAGATTTTAGTAGACTATATTCAAGATCTCCAAATCATGAGCACAACTAATGAATATGTTCTCATAAATCATAAAAAAATTTATGATTCAAATAGCAACCTATATAAGAACTGGAAATACATTGTGGAATGGAGAATCAAGGTTAGAGAATAAGTTGTAGTTCAGTTAAGATCCATGGTGCGTAAAGGTGAATTAATGAAAGATGAAATCCTCAATAATTTATAGGATCTTCATTGCTAAGTATACAAAATATAATTCTATAGAGAACAATCCAACCGATCGATCAAAGAAAAATTCAAATCACTAATCAAAGAAGAGATATAGCCACAACAAATAAACACCATCACAAAAGGAGGCCTAGAGACTTGAACCCGCCACCTCGCCATCCTAAGTTAAATCCGCTAACGAGGCTTCCCAAGAAGCTCGTTGAGCTATAAAAGGAGCTTGTAGATTTTTAAACAGGATAAGTGTCGTGGATTGTGTACAAGGTAGAACAAGGTAGTTTGGAGAAAACTTGAATTTTGAGACACTTCCACTCAAAACCAGATCTTGAGTTATATATGAAAATTATTCATAATTTTGATACAATCATGATAGTGTGATAATATTCCCATTTTGACTGTTTTGTGATAGATTCTTTTTCTGTTGAAGTCACATGAAGGCATAACACCCAAGGGAGACACAAGTGCAAGTGGATCAAGAAGGTGAAGGATAGAGGCAGAGCTCCATTAACATCCTTTGAAGGTCTGATATCACATTTTTGCAAGTTTTGATTCATTATTGGTTAAATGTAAAGGTTATTGTATTTACATTTTTAACATTATTAATGGATCGGTTCACCATGAACCCGGGGATGTAGGCCAATTTTTCCAAACCCCGTAAACATATCGGTGTCACTATTTTTCTCTGATTTTATGTTGCAACTATTTAATTGAGCACAATAATTATTTTAATTCAATTTATTTTGATGAAGTTGGATTTTTAATAGTAAATCCATTCTCATTTTGAGTACGATCGGTCGAAGAAATTCAGACTCAAACTCATGATTTCCACATTAAAATGAGATATTTAATGGATATTAAAAGACTTAATTAAATCCATATTTTTAAATTAGATGCACACAAGGAATTTTTAAGTCGGTTCAAAGTACATTTTTTTAATTTTCAGATTAGTTGAGTTAAGATCCATGGTACGTAAAGGTGAATCTCTCGAAAGATGAAATCTTATCGATTTATAGGCTCTCTGTTGCTAATTATACAAATATAATTCTACGAGAGAGGAATCCAGCTGATTTGATAAAATAAAAATTCAAATCACTAATCAAAGAAGAGATATTCAAAGAAGATTCAATTAACAAGGATAAGATGGAGGAGCTCTTAAAATTACACAATGTTGTAGTAGAGGCAACTAAAGGAATTATAAAAATGGTGGTGTTACAAAGGAAATGGAATAATATCTTGGAAGTTGGTTGGCTACCCTTTCAAAAACTATAGTTCCCAAGAGCATGGAGATCTCAACTATTGTGACCAAGTTCAGACTATAAATACTCAAGATAAAGGTCCCAACTATAGTTTTTCCCAATGTTCCTTCTTTTTCAAACTCATAATACTTTATAATTTTTCCATTTGAAGTTGGATTTATTATTTTGAAAATAAAATTCTAAAATAAATCCGAATTATGTAATTAAATAATTAACTGTTTAACACTTATTTAAATAAAATTAGTTAGAAAAGATAGTTGCATCCCCCTCATCCTTAGAAAAGATAGTTATAAGGCCTAATTCTCACTTGTAAATGGGTTGGATATTGGTGCACTTGAATGTAATATAATTTTTTTATCAATACAGAAGAAGACCTTCCTTTTATTATCCGAGTTCTTTCAGTTCCTTTCTTTTTGCAACTGCTTAATGTGATATTTTGATATATACATGAAATTTGAAAATTTTGTTCAATCCATGAAGTGAAATGTGTTGAAATTTATGTTTATTTTCATTCTCGCATCTTATGGGTTTTCATTTATACAAACACACATGTTCTTGAATTCTATGTGCATGCATAAGTAGAGTAAAAGTATGCATTCTCTTTATTTGAAAGTGTTTCTTCTTCCCTTCTCTCAGTTTGGATTCAATTGGTAATCTTGGGGAACCAAGAGGGATTTTATTAACTTTTATTAGTTAGTTATTTGTAACTATGTTTCCCTAACTAAATTTTCTTACACCAGTCATACTAGTGTAATTCCTCCATGGATTTTTGTAGTTTCTCTTCTATATTAAAAATGATGATTTCATGGTCACCAATATCCTCATATGAAATTTATTAATTTGTATTTTTGTTCATTTTTAATATTTTGGATTTTGAATCAAGGAACCTCCCCATCAAAGAGAAGGGATTGTTGTCCACTTTATAACTATTGATTTTCCATAGCAACAAAATTTCCAACCAACAACTATCCACGATTTTTAAACCATTCTGTAGAATTGGTTCAAGGACCTAATGGATAACATGAATGATGAAATTATAAGTAATATTTTCATCCAAATATTTATTCCTAGTGTTATGATTGAAATGGCCTTAATGAATGCATTATGTGGCAGTCCCGCTACCTCAAAATTTTATATCACTTGGGTACCCCTTCTTTCCTTGACTATTGATGAAGAGAAAATTCTTACCCTTTGCAAAATTGTGTCATCAAACTTATTCACATACAAGGATGCATTTTTCTTCAAAACAAGCATTTCCTTATGGCCTCTTATCTATTATATGTTATATATAGAGTCTTAATGTTCCCAAAATTTTACCCGCCATGGAAGCCAAAATGCATTCATGAAGTGAATGAAGACTAAAAATACATTTATGCCCACATAATCAAGGCTCACATAGAGGATATATATATAACACTTTCTACCATAGTGCATACATGATACTCATAGAGAAGACTATGCCAAGAATCTTTGTAATATTTTTATCACTGAAAAATATCACCCTCTCGATTTGTCATGAATGAATGAATGAGAAATCATTGTTTTTTGTGTAACATGAGACTGTCTCCCAAGTTGCAGGAATTTCTACTTGAGATAGACCTCCATAGAAGGTTTATTCCTTCACATAATACTAATGCTAAACTACTCCTACTTCTGGAAATACAATTATATAAGCCTATTATAATATCCACTAGAACTAGGGAAGAGAGAGATGCATAAAAGGTGGAATCCCTAAGTGAAAGAGGTGATGTCGCCAAGAAGAGGTGAAAAGAAACTCTCAAATGAGTGAAAATGGGAGGAAAATGAGGGAGGATATAGAAAACATGAGTACCATAGTTGATAACAACATTTAAAATCTCATTTCCATGAAGCAAAACATAAATAAACCCTATAAAAGAGAATAAATATGAACAACACACAACAAATTTATTAGGAGGAAATATAATGCAATAAAAATACTGTGGTAAACAATAGCCATAAAAATGAATTATATTACTTCAAAGAGATGCACAATCCATTAAAATGAAGGAAGAAGGAAATAATCACTCTACAAAGGTCAAGTTCGAGGCGTGTAACTCAAAATACACATGCAAGACTTGAAGGATGATACACTATCTTACTAAGAGGCTCCAACATTTACAAATGGGCATATTTTTATAATATATAGAAGATGAGAGAAAGAGAGGAGGTAAAAGAGAAGGAAACACAGATTTCCACTATTAACCACCAATATCATACATTGAATTTCCTAAAATAGGTATGGGAACCCCACAGTCATTTCCCCATGATACTTTGTTTATAGGAGAAGGAATGGGCACCATACCTCATCAAATATGGTAGTTGAGCTACCCGAAATCGTATATTTAATGATGAGATAGTTTTTTTCATTTTTAACCCACATAAACTCATGATTTAAGATTTATAGTTTTTATGGTATAATGCATGATGAGACCTTTCAAACAAGTCCAATTTTGTGAAGTTTTGAGTTACAAGGTTAAATTCATAGCGGTTTGAAGTTAATGATCTCGGGAGGGTTGTGACAGAGTTCTTTTGTAGGCTGTCATGAGACCACTTTAATGCATTTTATGTGCGGTGTAGATGACCTAGCTGGTCAGAGCACCTAAGAAAGGGGGAATGTTTTGAGTGTTCCACTTGGGCTTGACTTACACGATTCACTTGATTTGTCTTCTCCACTCTGTCCTCTACCCTATTTAGTCATCCATGTTAGTCGAGTTAATGAACCGAAAGAATGTGGGAATATTACATCTATTGTTGGCCATTTTGTGTTAGTTTTTTCATTTATATCAATTCCATTGATGGAAAAGGGTGTCATGAGGTCATATGAGTCTCCATGAGTTGTTATTCATTTGTAAACCATGAAGGTTGGTTGGTAGTGTCATGATTACCGGTGTTCTATGAGGTCCTTGTGCATGGTTTGGATTACATAGTCATGTTTTTAGTGATCCCAAGTGAATTGAAGGTTGTCATGAGGTCACACATGGTCATAGAGGTGTGTTGTAATTTTTAATGAGTCAGTATGAGGTCGGGTTCATGAGGTGTCATGGTTGATTCAGGTGATTCTAGGCCTATTCCTAGTCCCTGGAGCATGCAGAATATGATGGAGGTATGATATTTAGAGCCAATAATTCATTTTTGAGTATGGTAGAAACATAGTGGCAGCATACATGAGGTGTATGGTGAGTTTTAGGCTAGTTTTTAGAGGTTTTGTGCCATTTTAGGGTCATTGGGAAGCAAACAGGTGAAGAACATGCAAGATAACAAAGGTAAGTCTTAATGGCTAGAGATTTTCAAAGATATTTTGGATATATGGTGACTGTGGAAAGTTAGAGTATGTTGTAATTATGATTCATGACAAGTTTCATGTCATTCTGAAGAAGAATTTGTAAGATATTTTAGTTTTGGAAAAATTAGGTAATCTACGGCGTATTTTCAAAGCAAAAGTTGACCATCTAATGCTCATTGTGATATTTTTCTTTGCATGGGGACTTGAGATCTATGAAATAGATTTTAAGGTCTGTTATGAGCATTTCAAAAAAATAAAGAGGTGGTTTGATTTTCACATATTTAGTAACAATTATTAAGAAGATAAGTTTTTGAAACCCTAATTAAACCCTAGCTCAAAAGACTTGGTAGAAAGTGAGTATACTAAGCCTAGTTTTATTAATTTTATCAAATGTATGAATTGGTATGTTATAGATGAATCTTCCAAATTTCTAGAATGTTATAGTAGTGCATGTGATAGTATGTGGGCCACACCTGAAAATTCTTGTTTATAAAGAAGTTCAGTTTGTGAAGAAGTTTCCCAAACAAGGTGATGAATAAATTGACATGATTTTTAGACCTAGATTTGTTATATATTTCCATGATAGTTTCCTATAATGGTGGTGCTTCTAAATATAAAGCTATGCCCTATTTATGAATACTAGTTTTTGGGGCAACTTGTAATAAAAGTGGAATTGTAGGAGATATAGGAGGAGTTAGGCCTCCATTCAAGTTGTATTGTGATCCTCATTCAGATATATTCCTAGTGTTATATAATTTTTTAATTTATGATATGGTATTAATAAGATATGACCTTTTGTTTGAGAGTTAAATATTGAGGAATATTGATTTAGGAGAGTGTCAAGTGGCTTAAACTAAATTGGATTCTTAAGGTTTGTTCATAAAGACATGATAATAAAATGACCTTATTCCACTTGGAAAACCTTATTAAAATACCTCTTAAAATTTCCCCAAGGTCTTTAGTCTACATGAAAATAACACACATGTGGGTAAACACTTGAATTTTCATATCGAGCTCGAAATCATTATTTTGAGAGCTTGGTACACATCAAAACACAAAATTTGGCTCTTTCCTTTGACCCTTGACCTAAAAATTTGTCCTCCTTTGAAGAAACATTTTCCACCTATTCTAATGATAATAAGAGCTCAAATATCTTGGAATATGAATCTCTTACTAGGTTTTCCATGCTTCTATGTCCTTTCCTTCTAGTTCTTACTTTAATGGACCTTAAATCTGCCCTTAACACTTATTCCATGAAATTTTACACCTTCCTCACATGCCTATGCATTGTCACAACATTTCTCTCATGCTCATACTCTCTCATAATGGCATGTTATACTCATTTATCCATATCACCCTACCCATGCTTGCACTAGGTCTTGTAATATGTTAAGACTAGACCTTGACTGAATTTCTTCTTGACATGTCACATGTTTTATGTATTTGGAAACATCTTAGGAATAATATTACACCATGTTCATACTCCTCTATACCTTCTTGACATCACACCAACCTCATACCAAAAATGGAGCAAACATACTAGATCATACATGTTGACAATGCCTACTTGATTATGTACCATGAGATTATAAAGAAGAAAAAAACACATGGTTACTTAGTTCTCTTCAAATTATCTCACTTATCGTAAACAAATAAACCTTCGCATATGATACTTCATCAATGATATCTCACATAATCACCCTTTGAAAACAATGAAAACATTGTTCAAGATGTCATTATTTTTACATTTTAGGAAAGAATTTGTTACGCATTATAATTAAATCACGTGATCCTTGTTGGAAAATAATAGAAAAATAAGGAATAAAGAATTGGGGATAAATAATAAAGAATGTTAAGGGGTAGATTGAGATCCACCCATTTTATCTTCAACTCTTCCTTGATTTTATTCATGTATACATCAAACCTTTTGAATATACCCAAAATTTTAGCTTCATCTAACCCCGTGTGTTACAAAAATACTATTTATTGCTTGAGAAAACATTTTCAAGCTTATCGAAATAGATTTATTCCTTTTGATTCTCTTGAAAAATTTATTTATGCATCATTCAATATGAATAAATATTTAACTAGAAGAATAATCAAAAAATTATCGACTCTAAATCTCCTGCACTATAGTGAAGGATCTTTACCAACCTATTCAGCTCAATAAATCTCGGGTTGTATATCTCTTTTAGCGGGAATAATTTTTCAATTTTTGAATATATATGATCTACATACTCCCTTAATTTTATCTTATGTCTTAGATTTTCCTTACGCATCCCTCCAATGTTTCAATTCTTAGTTTAATAATCCATTTGTATTCATATTGTATTCCTATATAATCTCGAGGAGACTATACCTTTGTTTTCAAAAAATTCATCCCCTAGATCTAATATAGCCTCCATTTACGGTAGCAATCCATTCTAGTAATCAATATTTGTTTTTTTATCTATCAATTAGGGCCTTGGTTGTGTCTACTTGTCGAGAGACATGAATATAACATCCAAAAATGTTCCAACTGATTTCTTAACTCTTTTAAAGAGTTCAATTTCCCACTATTTTTTACCTCCCTATGTATTTTTATTTTTCATCATTATTTATACCTTCCGAGATGAATGCTGGAGTTATCTCTTGACCGAGTGGAGGAACTTGTATCCATCTATGCACATAGGTTGATAAGATATAAAAATTCTCTCTAAAATTCTCCTTTTTCTCCTTGTCCTTATCTAAATTTTAGAATATACCACTAATTATCATGATAACATCATGTTTTTAACCCTCAATGATTTTATTTGTTAGTGGGATATTATCGGTATGATATTTTGAAGGGGAAGTTTCATCCCTAAATGCATCATCTTGGGGCCAAAGCTCCACAAAACTTTCACCTTGGGGCCAAACTATTATTCTAGATGAATTTTTCACTTTCTTTTTGGGTCATGATGGATTTAAGGAGATAATAATTTAAAGGTCATCTTCCTCAACCTACACTTTAACTTTTATCTTCCTTCAGATGGCTTCTCCTAACTAACTTCTAATTTTTACACTTCTCTCCCCTTGTTTCGATGTTGGGGCTCACCTAAAACTAACAATTATTCTGGGGGTACAAGGAGTGTGAGACTAGATTCATTAATTTTTACCTCTATCTTATCTAAATATTCAATAGAGGGACCTTGTGTTTTTTATCCCTCTATCCCATGGTCCTTAACTTATTCATCTATCATGGTTGAAGATGTTTTATCTATAAATTTTTGACATCAACCTCTTCTACTCTAGATGGATAAGTCACCTTGACTTTCTCACTATGTGTCTCTTTTTAATTTTAAGAATCTAATTATGTAACTTCATGAGTTGTAATCACTTTCTCAACTATTATTAGAGCTAAATAAATAGGATCCATGGTCTTTGGTTTCTCAACTTCAACTAATAAAACCTATTCAATGTGTGGTTTCTCTATTTCACTTATTACAACTTCTTCTTCAATGGACTTCTCTACCTTATTACTTATAACCACCCTCATGGTGGATTTCTCCAAGGATATTGGGCCTCCTTCCTACTCTCCAATTGGTGTATTGTGCACATTATCTTGGAAAATGTAAACTCTAGTATCTTGACCTAGGCCATGTAGAAATTTAGTGTTCACACTATCTCATATGATGGGTCTAACGTTCCTTAACCTTTATCCTAATGGACATCTTACATCTGAAATTCTTGAGTGGTCACATGGGTAGGAATATCTTGTTGTATAGGAGGTTGGGTTTTAATAATTACATGTGGTACTTAAGGAGTTATAATGGGTATTTGAACTTTTGAAGTTATTCCATCAATTATTGTTTATGTGGATTTCTCCACTACAGAATTTTCACCTTTATCATTTTAGTTATAATAAAATGCATAGTTGTATGTACATCTTCACCCTCCTCAAAAATTGTTTCCAACATTGGAATGATCATTTTATAGCTAGGATGGACACTTCTTTTCTTATGGTTCATCTTGTTAGATGAATCCTTTGAGGAAGAAGATGACACATTAACTTGGATTGATTCTTTGGTAACAGGATTTCATGCCTTTATTTTAGATTCAGGATTTCTTGAATAGGTGTGGAGGAAATGACAAGAGAATTTTCATAGTTTTCTTCAATATCTCCTTTGTCATGTGTGTTAACTTTGACACGTATGCCTATTTTTCTTGTAGTAGAATGATTTCCTCCACATCTTTTGAGTTTTCTCATTTAATTGAAATATATGGGTAATTTACTTTTAGGGGATATAATACTGTAAGATATTTATTCAAAGGTGGTATTACATCCCTTATAACACCACTTGCTCAAGACTCCCGAGAATCGTTGTATTTTATAGGTCAAACAAACTCCCTTTCTATTTAGCCAACCAAAACTTTTCTTGATGATGTGATTTTTTCTCTCATGTAATGATGAAATTTATGGATTTGTAAAATCAAAACTTAGGAGAGGTTGTGAAGCTATCTTATTATCATCATAATATTTACTTGCCAATTCCCTTCATCTATAACTCCCGATGCATGACCAAAACATTGTAGTCATTAACTTAAGTGAGAGTAAACCTTGTATAGTATATGAATCTCACTTCCTTCTCATCCTTGCAATCCATCCAAAATTCATCATAATGAGGTTCATTCTCATGGGAATTCCCAAAACTCCTTGAACTATCCACCTAATATCATAATTCGGCCTAAGAGTAAACTTATGCAATGTTATCCTTCTATTGGTATTTATAAGAGCTTGGATTTAACTAAGGAAAGACGTGAATACCTTCTAATATTGATGGGGAACTTTATATGGCCTTGTGCTTCCCTATATTTGTCTTGTGAACTACTACCAACTACCTTGAAACTTCTAATAGTTCCTATTTATCATCTAAATATATTGTAAACATATAAGGGGTATCATGAAAACCACTTACCCTAATGTAAGTGAAATTATTGAACTGGATGTAGTGATATCGTATTCAAAGTGATTAATTTCATTACTTTTGTAGATAATTTGTTTTATTCCCATTTAGGTGTGAGAAATAATATGAGGGGGCCAAAGAAAGTTTCATGTACCCTTCTACAATTATAAATGTAATTTTTGAGGTTCAACTAGGGGTACACATCAAAAATCCCAAAGAATGGTAATTATAAATGCAATTGTTGAGGTTCAACTAGGAGTACACATAATAAACCCCAAAATTTAAAAAGTCCTTTAAGCTATCCAATCCAGGAATAATATATGGTGATCAATCTTGTACTCCAACTAAGAGGTCATGTAAAAATCAAACTTATTAGTAGATCCTCCATCTATTTGCACTTCCATTCTCGAGAAAATTTTGATGGATGCGATCACCGGTAATCTTACCCCATTAAATTTGTATTTTTCCCACAAACATAATATGGATAAACTTGAACATATATTCATGATATGGATATGCATACTCTTTATCCATATCCATATTAAATAATGTGATAATATCTCTAATTTCTTCCTCAAAATCAGCCATGTTCAAATATTTGGGGATCCTTGTAGAAGAGATTCTTATATTTTTAAGCACATTTTTGTTCAATATCCTAGAAAATTTTTAATTTCTTTATGCTCCAATATTATTATACATTCTCAATGGTTATATAATCCAATTTTAAAGCATCAAGGAGACCTATCATTCCCTCAAAGGTTTCAGTATTTAATAATAGGACTAGAGCATTTCTTTCAACCCTAGTTTCTCTTGTCTTTGGGTTATATTTTTGTGTACACACCCATACCATCTCTAGATACTAATTAGAGGGGGAAATCAATATCTAGGGAACTACCAATCCAATAAAAATCCTCATTCTCTCATTTATGTCCACTGCGCATGTATCCTCCACTAAACATCAGCTAAATTTTCATTGTGTAATATGGTATTTGTGACTTTATATAAGTTAGAGGTAAGGTGGGAGGTGGTTTGAACACCATACAACTGAATTTTATTTTTCTAAGAAATGAAGCTAATAAATCTACTGATAAGAGGTATTTAGAACTATTCAAATGAACCTAACACCTCTAACAATGCTAACTAACACAAGTTGATACCACAAACTATTCATAGGCACTAGTGAAAAAACATACCCATGTGAACACCATTGAATTTCCTCTTTAAACTAAGAAAAACAAATAGAATGTCTTTAAAGATTCACAATAACTTTCACATAGTTTAAATGCATGAATTTAATCTTTTACTCATCTTAGGGATTCAAAAGTTCTTCACAAACTTGGAAATTGGA
This sequence comes from Taxus wallichiana var. yunnanensis, assembly GCA_018340775.1. Classification (NCBI taxonomy): domain Eukaryota; kingdom Viridiplantae; phylum Streptophyta; class Pinopsida; order Cupressales; family Taxaceae; genus Taxus; species Taxus wallichiana. The sequence goes on from CM031242.1 coordinate 75,511,737, forward strand.
GGCAAACTAAGATATTTTCATAGATTCCATTCATATATTATCTTTTTTATGATTTGATTCATGACAACACCTAGTTCCGTTGCTTCTGCATTTATGTTCATCATTTTTTTAATATTAAATTTGAATTTCATCCCTAGAAGTGGATCCATTGGCCATGTTTAATTTTCACTTAGATGATTTTTTATTTTTATCATTGGCTCTAGATTTGTAGTCCACCTATGAGGTTTCTTTGTAGGGTTTAATTTTTCTTATTCACCTTTCACGAGCTTCGGGGTTGTGTAAAAATTTGTAAAGTTACAAACCTAAAAATTGTGAAGTTACTTTCCCTCCCTAAATTCTCAACATAATGACACATGTACATCTTGTTAGGATTTTAGGATGAAATTTTTAGTTTGTAATCTTGCAAGAATGTAAAGTTACAAAATGTAAAACTAAAAATATTACTTTTTATCTACAATCTCTAGATTGTGACATATGAACCCCTATCGGGATATGGGGAAGAAATTGCAATTTGCAAACTTGAAAAAATGTAAACTTACAAACATGTTATACTACAAGTTTGCATTCTTTCTATGTGGTCCCGATATTATGACGTGTGTCCCCCCGATATCTTGAATAATACATTTAGAAAACTTCAGGGGTAGAAATGTAGTTTACAAATTTAGAAAAAGACCAAGTCCTTTATATAGGAATATTTAATTCAAATGTTTAATAAAAGAGTTAAGATTCAAACATATCCCTTACCCCATTGAACTTGTAAAATTGTTAAAACATAAAAATTAAAGGAGACATTAAGATTTTAGTATAAAAGAATGTTACAGGTGGTTAAGCCATGGTACAATTACAACATTAATGACCAAGTAACCACCAAAACCTTCACATATAGATAGGAAAATTATGGAATGACTTAGTTACTCTAACATACACCTTTGAAAATTTACAAAACATGCCACTATTCTAACCAGATAAATCAGAACCAACATTGGCTCTTTTTTTGGGGATTAACGCCCCAATGGGTATCCAAAGGACCGAGTTAACTCATGGATATTAGACAATATCCATATTCATTAGGAAAGGATTCACATACAAAATGTCTAGTTATTTAAAATCTAGACTCGACACGAGAATGAAAAACCAAAAAAATGATCACAAAGTACCGAGAAGGGAATAAAAACAAACAAGCCAAGAACAGACCAAAAAGATCTATACATTGTATAATAATAAAAAGAGACATACTCAATATAGGAAATGGTTGAGATGCATGTCATTGATAGATATTCAGGTAATTCTCCTTCAAAATTCCTTAAGAAGAAAATGTTTTTTCCAATCCTAACATCAATGGAATAAAGACACATCCAAATATAATTAAATTTTTGATGTTTTCCTTTATCTTCACGTATACTATCCCATAGTAGAACCAAATCACTAACTTGGAAAATTCTTGGATTAATCATCTTTTCAAATATATTTTGAATTATTTCTTTGAATTTAATATGTCTCTCATGATATTTTGTTATAAATTCATCAAGTTCAATATTTTTTTGATCCTTGAAATATAAAGATCAACTCCTTCCTCATCTCCCAAGTGTTGCATAAGTTGATAATTTGATAATTGCAAATGGAGAGGTAAAAAGTTTTGGACACCATATACCAAATCAAATGGTAATTTTTTATAGTGGATATCTTTAGTATGATCCGATCATCCCATGAATAAAATTTTAATTTCTCACCCCACTTTATCTTTTTGACCTCTAATGTCCTTATGAGTATCTCCTAGTCTTATTTGTTAACAAATATTTAGTGGGGCACATTATCACTACATCCAAATCAGGTCTTAATGCTCACATGAAGTGCATGAAACCACTAAGTACCTCCTTTACTTCATGGATCAGGTTATGGTTAGCTCATACATAACCATCATAACCATAACAACATGCATAAATGGAGATACACCATACCCGATTTGTAACACATAAAATAAGGAAGTTATTCATCATAAAATATCTCCATTAGCACTTGAATTCCCATTACACCATGCTCAAATCTAGTTATCATTGATACCTAACATAATTTTCAATTATAAACATATTTCATTACATAATAAGAATGATGATTACATAGCAAACTTCTTACAACTAAGCTACTGGATCATGTGCACATACATAATAGCTCTCATGAACTTGTGTAATTCTCGATCTTATCAAAAATACTAATTAAAATAAGTGATACATGTATTTATACATGGTAGGGACTTAACCTTCACCAATTTCATGCTTTTTCCTAATATAAGATGTGTTAAAAATAGATTGCATGTTTTTAAAAATCTGATTTAAGTATAGATTGAGCTATAAATAGCTTAACCTCTTCATGTTTTAACCTTATAATTATCTTGTATTCTTTCATGTTATTTTACCTCTTTGTTTTCCTATTTCTAGACCTTGCGTGTGTATGATGTGAAATTTATTTTCTTTAATTTTTATTCAATCATCTAAAAGTGGTTAAATCTTGAATGTTCTACATGTGCGTGAATCCTTGCATGTTGACCAGTTCCATTGTGTTGTGTTTACCTTCACCCATAAAACTATCATCAACCCATGCTTTTTCATGCAATATTCCACGCATTGTGATATTCTATTATTGTTTAAACCTACGTGCACTTTCCCGTGCATGGTTTCCAAATTCCATGCATGGCAAACAATTAGCAATTTTCTCTTACCAACATTATCCCACACTAGGAGTATTTTCCATCCTCAGTAATAATTGAACCAAATAATCTCTTCTCCAAATAATGAAAGAATGAAATAATATGAAGAATAAATAATATAGGCCTTTATTCAATAAATCAAACAATGTGCATGCACATTCAAAATTTAGGTCTACGGTGGATGGAGAATCTCTAGAAACTAGTTTAATATATTTTATAGTTCCTTCCAACCTAAGAGCTTCTTGGCAGCCTTGTCTCGTGTTGCCTTAATAATACTTGAAACGTGCTTAAGGGATAGTTCGTCAACATTCTCCTTTAATATAAGTCCATGGTCATACCCTCTAAAGAATCCATTTTGTGTAATACCATAGGGTAGATCTACTTGAGTGTTTCTACAAGATTATCCTCCATAAATTTAACTAATTCTCTCTTTTATTTGAACTTTACTATAATGTATTCGAGCTCATCTTTATTGGCCTTCATAGTGGTTTAAATATTTTTCAGCCCCTGTCTCCTTGTTTAAAGTGTGTATGCTAATAATTGGATCAAAATCATGGTATTCGGCCAAATGAACACTTTGTGCTCTTCATGGTCTCCTTAGCCTCCATAGGAAAATATTCATAATCCACTACTATCTTCTCCACTTCTTCTTTATTCTTTTTCATTGTTTGGCTAGTTGACTAATCACAACTCCTTCGGCACCTCCGATGTTCTCATGCCATTTCTTTCCTCTTTGTGTTGTTGTTGCATTTTTTTCCTTAGGCTCTGGTCTAAGGTAGCCTCTTCTTCATCATCATCATCATATTCATCTTCTTCCCCTTTTACGTGTTCTTTATGAGGGGTTTTTTCTTCATGCTTTCTCTTATCCATCCCTACTATTTTTTTCTTGTATAGAGGATTTGGTAGATAAAGATATTGTTCATTGAGGTACTTTACATATTTCATTTTGGGATTGAAATAGATATATACCTGAATGCATTCATACCCTCTATGAAAGTCATGGGGATCAAGTCCATGTTGTCATAATCTACCATTTATATGTATGCCAACCTAGATAGGTACACATAACATTGGTATAAGGTATTGTATTCAAAATTGACACTTTATACATTTAAGTTCATCTTGCACGCATCCTTGATGTGGTTTACTACATATTACAATTATTTTATGTGAAGTCAAAAGGAATTTTATACCGTGGGCCCATCTCTATGTTTCTAAGTAGGAACCAACCAAGGAAAAAATGTTGATGAACTGTGAATTATTCATTTTTATCTAGTAGTGAGAGTGGATCCCTGGGCATGTGACATTTATGCATAACAAACGAGTTGGTACTATAGACATCGTGTTTGGACCCATGACGAATATAAATGTTTGTAGGGTGTTGATCCGGCCCGGAATCATGTTGGTGATCACTTGTGGAGAGGTGTATTTACCATTTACACTTTGGAGTATGTAATAACCATGTATTCTTATCTATATATTGTCACGTTTTAGTTTCGAGGGAGCTAAGATGATCGTTCTTCCCTGGCTATACCTCTAGCTATCTATATCTTGATAATCACTTTGAGTTTTGAAGCATTCCTAATGGTGGCTAAAATTTCGCTAGGCATGAAAGCTAGTGTAGTGGATATGGAATACCTTGTGACAAATGTAGAGAGAGAAGATGTGGCTCAAGTATAATGAATCTTGAGAGAGGGAGTTGGTGAGATAATGCGAAGTTTTGGTGTGATGGACTTATGGAGATAAATGTTGCAAAATGGATTTGAGGTTAGTATAGAGGGCATGGGACCTGAGCAATTTGTGCTACCCCATATTCGAAAGCATGGGAGAGAAACCCTCTCTACTTCTTGTGAGATCTCATCATATGGAGAATAGATATCTATAGTGTACATCTTATCCCACCCGGCACCAAACTATGGCGCTTAGTTTTATAATATATGAGACAATTACTTATAGTTTAGTTGGTGTTGGTGAGAAGATAGCTTTAGGTAGATATCATTTTACATTACACCCATCTATGGCTTCGTAGAAATTTATGGTGTTTGAAGGTTTTTTTCAAGAAAATCATTTGGGAAAGGTGCGGGTTCAAAATTTTTGATATCATGTATGGAAGTAGTGTGGGAAACACATGTGGGAGTGGATCAAGATTATCACATAATGTTGGAAAAAGTTTAGCATGACGGTGGTAACACAAAGCGTAAATGATTTAGGACCATTACCTAATATGGGAGGAGGATCAGGTGGATATAGAGGAATAAGAGCTAGTGAATCTAGTTGATCTAGTGGTGGAGGAAACAAAGGAGGGAATCAAGGTCTTGGATCCGGTGGGCAAGGATTACAACACCATCAACGGGTGTTTTACGAGATGTTGCTCCACTTACTTGATTACAAGTGTGTGGAAGATGTTATAGAGCATGTGTAAAAATGTGAGTTTCTATGGAACATGAAGGTTATTAGTGTTCCAAAATGGAAGGAAAGTCCATTTGTAACTATGTCACAAGGGAACATATATAACTGCTACCATAAGTATGGTCCCTATCAGATAGTGGTGGGTTATTTCACGTTGCACAATGAATTATTGGTAGAGTTTCACATTATTGAGTTAGAATAGAATAACATCGAGTGCATTAAAAGAGATATAGCAAGGTATTGTAGAGAGTGTGTGGGAGTGTGATGTGCATTTTAAGACTCTCCTATCAAAGTTATCATATGATATCCATTTGTCAAAAAATTCTTAGTGGTTCATCAGAGGACTAATCAAACCATTCATGAGGGAACTTTCACATAAGACATTTATAGATCTGCATGAGGCCTTGGTGGTTTCCTTATGTGCAGAGGCTATAGGAAGTGTTGATACCGAGTTAGCCCAAATTTGGAATGGGAAAGAAGCTAAAAAAGTTTTATGAACTCAACTCATGAGACTTGCGGCAAAGGATTATGGTACATGGATTATGAAGTAAAGGGACATACAAAGGATAGTTTCCCATGAAAGTTAGTGCGTACCATGCTAGTAGACTATGATATATACCATAGAGATCATGATTTAAGAAGATTCCCATTGTTACAATGTGTAATCCATAAGAACGTGTCTTGATATTGTAAGATTTACGCATCCACTACTCATGATATGAAGGAATGTCAATTGATAGACAAAATCCATGACACCGTTTATCTTAGTGTGCATAAGACCAACATTGGGAGAATTTATAAGGCTGAGGATCATGAATATGAAGGGTGCAAAGATGGAGGAGTTTGAGGAAGAGGTTTTTACAGAGGTTTCATAGGCTATTATGTTCATGGAAGAAGAGGTGAATTTCCTCATGGGACCTGTTACAATTGTGGATTGACTGAACACTACAAGCATGAGTGCCCTAAGTTATTGTAATTCTCATGGTGTGGAAAAAAATAGAATTATAAAGAGTTCCCAGAGTTAGATAACAACATGAGAAAGAATCAAAAGAAGGAAAAAGGTGTGGGGATGGTGAGTGTAAAGAGGACCAACCCATAATGGATGCCACGAGTAGTGCTTAAGCCCGAGCTAGATCCTATTTTGGTGACTACATGTGCTGAGGCTGCACTTGCCGAGAGGAACCAAAAAAGAGGCCCCTTATCACAAGAGAAGAAGTATTACATGGGAAATATCTTGATCATACCCATTAGAAGGAAGTGTAATAAGAAACCATGGAGGTGATTAGGAGTTTACAAGGAGAAATTTTGCCAGTTGGAATAGAAGAAGAGTGATTAGGCTCCTCATCGGGATATGGATGAGGTTAGGGAGGTGTGTTGAATGTTGTGGTAGGAGAAAATTATTCACATGTTGGGAGGATGGCTAAGTGAGAAGATAACACATACTAGAGGAGGTATGAGAGATAAGTCTTACATTTCAACCTACCTCCTCAAAACATTGATTATGATAAGGAAATCACACCGAATGCAACTTTTGATGGGTGACTCGAGAAATAAATTAATTGACATAGGTGCAGAGGTCAATGTCCTTATACTAGATGCATGGAATCAAATGAAGAGGCCCATGTTAGATCCATCTTTGAATGTGATGTACATGGCTAACAGAGAGTAAGCGCATGCCTCTAGTGGTTTTGAAACATGCATCTATTACTATTCAAAGGAAAAATTTACTCTGGGACTTTAAGATTCTAGAGCTTTCTGGAAGTCGATAGTTTCAAGATTACTTGGGTGCTCTTGGTGATATGCAAACAATGTTGATTTACATTTCAATAAGGGCTACATCAGTTTTGAGAACAAGGAAGAGCACGTGATCATTCCATTGACTGATGGATGGTTTGTGTGATATATGGAGCCATTGGGTGAAGAATACTTAAACAAGATATATGTGTGTACCATCAAAGACCCAAATTTCATTCAGCCATTGAAGGAAGGGGTCATTCAATGGGATGATGCATAATCCATAAGTGATATAACCAAAGTGGTACTTGTGACAATTAGGCATATGGGATATATGATTTGGCAGAAGGCATATGAAGGATAATGAGACATGAGTTTCACTAATGTGCTCAATTAGGTTCTTGGGAGGAAGGTGGTTTCCATGGTACATTGGGGAAGCAAACCCTGATGTCTTTCTATGTGAAATGGAGACCCAATGAAAGTGTCAAGTGGAGAGAAGGAATATTGTTCCCTATAATTTTCATGGGACATCAACACGTTGATGGGAGACACATTTAGATAATCTTCTAGAGTAGCACACGGTGAGAATTAGGATCTCTATTAGGTTTCTCCAAAGCAATCCACCTTCTTAAATTTGTGACTATGATGGGAAGGGATCCACATCATACCATGTTTAGGAGTGTGAGAATACTTGGATAGGAAGCACATAAGCTTTACCCCCTTCCCTATGGGTGAATAATTTGTATTCCACCTTATAGGGTTATATGTGCTCATGGTATATCCATTCGAGTTACAACATCGACATGGAACTAGTAGGAGTTGACATTGTATCTTGGTCAAAAATCTGAATATTAGGTACTAAGACACGATGAATGAGGCGTTGCAAGTAGTCAAGAACCCTTACCTTAGGAGAAATTTCCATGGTAGATGACAAGATTGTAGAGCTGGTAGGTGAACCAGAGTTGGGGGCGCACTTCGTGGAGGAAGAATAAGAGGAAATATAGCTTGAGCGTGCCTTCTTGGAGAAAGAGAAAGGAAATTTGGTCTACTTGATAGATGGTGAAGAGGTGGAGAACTTGGATGTTATCCATACAAAAGGTATGTGAAAAAGGGTTAGATAACATTGATGAGAAAGAATGTGCTTACCAATAGTCATTGAAGAAAAAGAAGGTCAAAATTGGTATAGAGGCAAAACCAAAGGAAGTTATTATTGGGGACTACTTGACATACATGGAGGTCTCAAATATTATTGAGCTTTTAAACCATTTTTAGGATTTTTTTCTACAAGGGTACCATGAAATTAAAGGATTTCACCCCTTGCTAGGATAAACGAGAATCAAGTTAAGGGATGGTGCATGCCTAATCCAGAAGAGACCTTACAGGATGAACCCAAATCTACACGTCAAAGTTAAGGAGGATATTGATAAGATGATAACATCTAGGATCATAGAAGTCGTTAAAAAATATGAATGGGTAAGCCTGATGGTCATCAATATTAAAAAGGATGGGAGAATAAGGATTTGCATTGACTATAGGGATTTTAATGCAGTATGTGTAATTGACCCTTTCCAAAAATTGTTCACTAAGGAGATCCTGGAAGGAGTAGCTGGGTGCACGATCTATTCATTTACGATGAGTTTTCTAGATATCACTAACTTCGAATTAAAAAGGAAGACCAAGAGAAGACAAATTTCACCACTAAATGGGGAAGTTTTTCCTGTATGGTAATTCCTTTTTGAATGAAGAACGACCGCTATGTTTTTGCACATTGTGGTTCAAGTGTTTGGGACTTCATTCAAAAGTTTCTTCAAGTATACCTAGATGGTTGGAAGGTTTATGGATTATTAAGAGAACATTTTGAAAGTCTATAGTTGATGTTTAAGAGATGTAGGAAGCTAAGCATCTCCCCGCATATTAAGAAGTGTGTTTTTGCCAGTCCATTTTGTGCATTGTCGGGACACATTATTTTTAAAGAAGGCTTACTTGTTGACCTGTAAAATTTGTTGTTATGGTAGGACTAGAGGATACCACCACCAAAGCATGGTGTGTGGGTTCCTACGGCATATAGGGCACTATAGGAAATTCATCAAGAGGGATATGCCTAGATTTTTGTGCCCTTGGAAGAGCTATTGAAACATAAAAATAAGTTCTAGTAGGTAGAGACGTAGTAGGTGGCATTTAACATGTTGAAGGAAAATATTACCACCATGCCCATTCTATGTTTTCCTTCTTAGGAAAAACCTTTTCATGTGCATGTTGATGCATTTGGGATGGCGATTGGAGTAGTCTTAGCACATCCTTGGAGAGGGGATTGTTGATCATCCCTTGTGCTTTGCTAGTAGGAATCTTACTCCTGCTGAAAAAAATTATACTACTATAGAGTGTGAGGCATTATCAATGATATATGCACTAGAAAATTTTAGGAAGTATTTTCTAACAACTCCTATTATTTTGTAGACAGACCACATAGCATTGAAATACTTGGTGAACAAGCCCATTTTGTAAGGACACATATGCTATTCGATACTCTTGTTTAAGGAGTTTGAGTTTATGGTTGTGGTGAAACTAGGGAAGAGTAATTTTGGACCTGATCATTTTTCAATAATTACTTCAGGCTAGGATGGATAGAGCATTGAGGATACAATGCTAGATGAAAATTATTAAGGCTATAGTGTGTACCTTCGATTTAGAATATATTTCCTTGTTCCTACAAACGGGTGGGGCACCATAAGGGATGAAGGCATTAGAAAGGAAGTAGTTATCCATATGCGTTGTACCTATATGTTAATTGGTGGAGACTTATACAAGTTAGGTGCATTGGTGCATGCTAGAGCTTGAGCATGCTACAATAATTGAAGAGGCTTGTGGTGAAAATGTAGGAGGAAACTATGTGGGGAATGTGGCCATGCGCAAGATCCTTTTAGAAGGATTTTGGTAGGAAATAATTTAATATGATTATATCAAGTATTACAAGGCCTCGTGACCATTACAAATGCCTTGGTAAACCAGGGAAAAGAGACAAAATACCATTAAGGCCTATCACCAAAGTGATGAGCCATTTGAAAAGTGGGATAATGAATTTATAGGCCTTATTACCCTAGCTAGGAAAAGGAAAGGTTCACGCTATATCATTACATGCACATACTATCTTATGTGGTGGATAGAAATGGCACCTATGAAGGATTGCACCATCGTGAGAAGCTAGATTCTTGCGGGAGAATATAATCAGCATGTATGGATGCTCGTTGAGTTCAACGTGTTATATGGGTACTCATTTTCTAAATGAGATGATTATAATATTTTTGGCTGAGTTCATGGTGGCTGATCACAAGGCTAACCCTTTTCACCCATAAGATAATGGGACAGCGAAATCCTTTAAAACAAATTTGAGTCATACGTTGACCAAATTTTTTGATGTTGGGAGAAAGGATTGGGATGAAAAGTCTCTACCATGTTATGGTCATATTAGACAACTTATAAAAGACTAAACAAGGCCACACCTTTTCAATTGGTGTTTAGCGTGGAGGCTATGTTACCTGTTGAATTCATGTTACCATCACTTTCTATTGCATGTGTAGGAGGATTGGCCAATGAACAAGCAATAGAAGAGTGCATTGATAAGATTATAGAGTTGGAAAGGTGAGCCATTTCTTGATGGTGTCAGAAAATGGAAAAATCCAGGAAGAAGGCATGGCATGATAGGCACATCAAGAATAAAAAGTTTTAGGTTGGGCAGATGGTCCTTCTATATGATTCTAAGTTTCTACGCCATCTTGGGAAACTCAAAGTGCATTGGTTGGCATCATACATTATAACTTCCATACTTATTTTAGGTGCTTTCTAATTAGAGGAACTTGATGGAACAAGTTTTCCCAATTGCTTTAATGGGAGTAGGTTGAAGCCCTAATATAAATAAATTTTCTTTGTCTTTTTAAATAAGGTAGTATTACCAACTAGCTTAGGATTTCCCTTAATGCAGTTTCATTTCTTTGTGTTTCCCTTTTTCGTACTTTGCTTTGTCTTTTCATTTTTGGTGCGTTTTTGCACCAGTAGCTTATTAATTTTTGAAATTTTTTTATGTGTAGAGGACCACACATCTATTTAGTGTGGGGTGGAGTAAAAAATATAACTTCAAAAAGGGTGTGGTTAGTGCTAAGAGAAATGTTGGTTGGTGGCCTGGGTTGTGAAGTTAAAGGTGTGTAGGATGGAGGAAGGCATGTAACATAATTTTTCATGATAGAATAATGGTATCAAAAGGCTGTGAGAAAACAACGAACAAGGTTATAAGTGCATAGAAACATGAGTTAAGTGAAGGAAAGAGATTTGTAAAGTACATAGAGGTTGAAAAACTTTAGCATGGTGGGTGCATGCAAGTGAGTCTCGATGTGAAAGAATTCTTGCATGCCACAAGGTTACGGAAAATTTTCATGTGAGTTTATGTGTGTAGGGAACCATGCTAGACAAAACACATGGAGTGATTTCATTGGGAAAATATGACTTTATTACATTCGCACATCGGTAGGTAGCATCAAAGTCGTGTGGGAAAAACAAAAATCTATAAATATAAGGTCGACAAGTTATTGTTCTTCGCCTTGCATTTGATATCAAGAGCTCTTGTGAACTAGGGAATCCTTATGAAGGAAAATTTGTGGATATTTTCATGCGTAGTAGAGGATTCAAAGGATTTGTGAACGACTATGAAAAGGGAGTATATAGGCATGGGTGGAGAAGTGTGTTTGGAGGATTCCTGTGGGTGTTATGTCATCTTGTGGAAGGAATGCTTTCCGGGTAAGGGTTTCAGAGAGCTAGGGCATGGGTTTTTAGGAAATTTTGTAGGGGTAGATATGATGGTTTGAGCAATGGTGAAACAGAATTCAAGGAAGGAGTTTTAGAGGTTCGAGGAGAAGAGAAATGGAACCAAGAAAGGGAGTGAACACTTCACCAAAGAAGGGAAAAGGAAATGGAAAAGAAAAACCAGCCATTTAGACCAATTTTAATGAAGAGTTGTATGTGGAGATGCAATATCTAGATGACATGTTGTTAGGGAGGGAATAAGTATCTCACATATGCAAGATGGACATGAGAGACTACAACCATCGACAACCACCAATAAAAATAAATGAAACTTGACTTAGTTGGCCCCATGGGAAGGAGGAAACAGGATGGAAAACATGTGTATGACGATGAGGTGCAAACCAAGTTGGAGAAGGCTGGAATCTTGTAGCTCTACGAGCTGCCCTATTTTAGAAATCTCGAAAGGTTATACCAATGGCTGATGTCACACATGCATGAGGATCACTTTTATTTCATAGGATGGAAAATGTGCATAACTCAGTTTATTTCCAAGTAAATGAGTATTATCTATGAAGGAGAGCCGCTAGATGATGACTTATGCAATAAGGAGGCCATCAAGAAGACAATTGTGACATATGAGTACAAGAAGGGTTCACACTATTTTTATATCTCCATGAATAATGAACCTGTCTTGATCACTGAACTTGTCTTGAGGATGGCCACACATTTGGTCACAACTTTGAATGGGCAAGAGAGGTGGACATAGATAAACAAGATTTGGTTAAATGTTTTTCGTAAGATCTCGAGGGAAAAATTTGCAACCTTTCAGCCTTTATCGTAAAGGAGATCATAGATGTTGCGTGGGATAGAGAAAAGGTAATGTATGGTAATGTCCTTCTCACCATTGTGTTTTCAGAAATTAGAGTGCCTAATTGGCCAGATAAATATGTTTAGGAGTACCCGGATGAGGACCCCTCCACTGTAAAATATTTTAAGCCTACACTTGTGACATGATGATAGTTTCTCATAATGCGTGCTTAGAGAAGAGGTAAAAATGAATGCACGACGCATTTGAGGTAGAGTGGATAATTTCTTAAAAATTACCGACATTGGTGGATGGAGAGGCTGAGTTTGTTGTGTATCAACACTTTTGTATTGACAAGTTTACTTTGACTAATGACACCAAGAGTCCTTGGTGTAAGTTTCCCTTCTCTTTCACAGCACAATACTTTTGAGCATGGTTAATCAATTTAAGGAGGTGAAGAAACTTAGATTTTATCTAAGTGTAGTAGATAAGGATTATCGTGAGTTACACCGAATGTTGGTGTATCCCAAGAAGTACGCTTATGTAGAGAAGTATGTCTCTTATGACATACATATGTTGAAGCGGTGACATTGCCTAATACAAAGAGAATGAAAGTTAGGGTTTATGTATGTCTAAGGCCCAAATTTGGAAAGGTTTCTTATGTTAAGGATGACATATCTATCTCAGAAGACCCATCCGAGTGGATGAAAGTGGTAATAAGAAAGAGGGAATTAGAGGAGACTCTATAAGATAATGTACCAAGTGTGCATACGGTTCAAACTTTGGGGGAATAAGAGTTCATCATGGGCATGAGAACTTACTCTCACATGAATAAGTACATGGAAAAGGAGTATCCTAAGAGGGAAGAGTTATTAGAAAAATAAGAGTCCCCTGTGTTAGAGGAGTCACCAAAGAAGAAGAAGTAGAAAGTGGCGCAAGGTTTGGACTCTAAGGAGACAAAGAGCATGAAGGGTGATGACTTTGAGGAAGAGGATGAAGAGCATGATGAAGGTAAGAGTCCTCCTATTCACAATATACACGATTCTCGATGAAGAAGGAGATGAAGAGAAGAATGGGGATGGGGAGGGCACCCATAAAAAAGGAGGAAGTGAGGAAGTAGACATGTATACTCAGAAGACATTGACCGTGATCGAAAAACATACATATGACATAGTAGAGAATGAGGTGGTAGGTATTATACAATAGTTGGTGGAGCACGAGGTAGAGAATAGTAGCAACAAATTTATATAAGAAATAGAGGAGAGCGTAAGTGTAGGGAAAGAGTATGGAAGCATGGGAGGAGATCCCAACCTGAAATTAATTTTCCCAAGGCAAAACACAAAGGTTGGAAGGGCACAATAGCAGCACGAAACATGCCATGACTTATATTAATGATCTAAATAAGGTATTGCATGTATGTTTCCAAATCACAGTGAAAATAGGGCAACTCCTCACTTGGTATTCTTTGGATGAAGAGGGTGCGTACCTACGCATAAGGAAAATGCTATCCCAGGATTTCAAGTCCCACATTGATGAACCCGAGTTCAAGGTTAATAATGATGCATTGATGCCGACACTAGATGCCAAGGAATAAACCCTCCTATGAATTCCCAACAATTATCGGATGAGCAATTTTACAACGTGTTCAAAGAAGTGTCAATGGAGGTGGAAGCAAGGATTTTTGTAGAAATGATAGAATAAGAGTCTTGGAGGAGGAGCTTGAGAAAAGCATGAGGAGATTATTGAGTGGGATAGGAAGATAAAAAAAGGAGTTGATCAATGCGTAGTTAAGGCGTGAGATGAGGGATGAAAAGGAGAAGGTGCACAAAGTATATAAAAAGATAGAGGTTATTTAAATTTTCATTATCTTAAAGCACTCGGACCTGGACCTTCCTAAGAAGAAGTACGAGTTGACCATGCACTTCTTAGAAGACTTGACGTGCATACTCACCATGGAGAGGAAACCACTTACATTGGATTCAGTAGAAGAGGTGATGGCACACCAGAAGGAAGAAGAAAAGTGGAATATTGGGGAGACAATAACTTGGTACTCTGAGCTCCTTACCTCAGTAATGACCATAGTGAAAATGGTTGGAGTTGTGTATGAAAACTATGACAAAAAAATAGAGTAACAAGCATATTAGTTGCTACCCATGAGGTGGATCGAAGGATTTTTAAAAGAAAAAAATGGAAATAGGGTGGAGCGAGTTAAAATATTGGCGAGAGGGTGGGAATAAATCAGAGGTTATTGAGACCTTGAGGGTTTTGAATAAAAATAAATTGAAGGAATTTAACCCCAAGTCACTCGCAGGATGGACACATTTGGGTGACCTTAGCAAGCAAATGGAAAAAATTACGAGATATGTCGAAGGATAAGGGAGATGAACTAATTTTTGACGAGGTTAGCATGTTTGTATGTGATTTAATTCAATATTCATAGGGTGGGGTAGATGTTTGGGATAAAATTGAAACATCCCGAAGAAAAAAATTCCCACTCCTCATGCAACAATAAAAGCAGGATCATTTTATTCTTCCATTTCCTTATTCAATTATAGATTATTCTGTTTCTCCTATTATTTATTCTTTGATGAAAGAGAAGAGTGTTTCCAGGGATGGATAACACACGTAGTGTGGGGTAATGTTGGGCCCTAAATTGTCTAAGTACTAAGGAAGAAGGAGAGTGTGCACACAAGGAAAGCAAGGAAGAACACATGTGGGAGAAGAGATTGGCACATGGAAGCAAAAGAGGGTTTGGGGACTTTGCTACATTTAGAAGGTGGTATAACAAGAGAAACACATGAGGGCCCGAGTAGGTGCGATGAATAGATAAGATGCTAACTTGGAGCCTTTGAGGTCAAGAAAATAATATTCCACGTAGGGAATATTCCAAACAGGATCATTATAGTTAGTGGAGGCCATTGCGTAAGCTGGCATAATAGCTCAATCAATCATAGAGGACAACACTTCAACTTTCCATTTGATTAGCTCATGGAAGAAACTATGGCAATGAGTCCAAATTATATTTAAGGGAGTGCTTGGGTCAAAAATATGAGAGTTGGTGAGAGGCAATGAAGTTTTGCGAGAATAATGGTACTAGGCATATATGTATGCTCTCGAGGTATGAATAAGGGATGTAATGGTAAAACGTAGCTAGGATCTCTGTTTAGAGTAAAGCTGTAAGGTTGAAATGTTATTTAAAGATGTATATGGTCAAAGATGACTCTGTTTGATGTAATAGGGCTAGTGTAAATGGATTTTATCAATATATGGAGCTGTTATGTGTATTTCTGTCTATGGACTAAACCCTAGTGTGCTTTCATGTTATTCATGGTTCAAATCTGTTTCCATTATGTTGTTGTGATGTTTATGTTTATCTTATGGAGCATCTATACTTAGAACTAGATTCACTACATATGTATTAGATTAAATGCATGTGTTCTTTCTCTAAAAACCTTTCCTTCATTATTGGTGGAACATTATCACAAGGCTCACATAAAGAAGGGGCTCTGCACCCACACGCATGCATGTTGCTCCCAAAACTTGGGTGATAGGATGACACGCTTGGGGTTAAGATAAATATTAGAGGATAGAGATAACAAGACTACAAATACCCAAATTTCTCATAATTAAATAGAACTAAAAGATGAATTCATTTCCTCTCATGAAAAATTTGTCAATAAGAATGAACATGGAAAATAAATACATTTAGAATATTTAAGCAATACAATAAAAAATAAACCTTAGGTAAATAGGGAAATTCAAAGTAAGAAATTAGCAATGTGGGCATACGTAGAAGACAATTTGCAATCTGAAATTGATGGACTTTGTGAGTGAAGATATGAGCATCAAAGGGATCATGTAGGCTCACTCCTCCCAAGCATACATCCACTCATGAAATATCCTAGATTACATAAGTAGTTGAGGAAATGAGGATACTTCCTCGAACCAGTAAATGGATTTACAGAAGATCATTACTCAATGTTTCCCATTAAGGGGTGACTTCTAAAGAGAAAATTGATTCACTGAAAGAGGGTTGTCTCCTGCATGTACCATGGGTGAATATAGGTTTTTTTGTCTCCCTTTTCCTCATGTGTGTTTGTTTATTTTTATGTTTTGTGTTTAATAAAGAGGTTTTGTTGTATCCATCCTTGTTATACAGTGATTGTATAGCCCAAAGGATAAGGCACTAATCCTCTTAGTTTCTTGATATTGTAATGGTCATACTTGCTCCGTCCTCATGTTGTCCAAACCAAAACAAGTCCTAAAGCTAGAGCCAACTATTTTCAAGCTAAATTTCTAGCACAAAAAAATGGAAATGTTTTACATGACAACTAAGCCCACACTAAAAAATCATTTAACCGAGTAATATAAACCTTCCCTCTAGCCAACATCGATGATGAAAACCCCATCATGGATGAGTAACTATATTTTTGAAGTGATTTTCATGTGTAGGTAATTTAGTGGGGAGAAATTCATGGATTCATTTTGATCCACTTTGAAGAAATGCTTCGAGAGGCATAAAAAGCCTATTTTCAAGATTTTTGCATATGCTAAGCACCCTCTAGGTATGAACCAAGAAGAGATCATGCATTCAAATAGTGTGTGATATAGATGTGATATTATTAGAGGTATTTTAGGGAATTTTTGTAAGTAGGAAATTTTTAGGAACAAGAACAACTTATAGTAGAGTGTAGGAAATGAAAGAAGTAAAAATATTTGGAGATTGTTCGAATGGTTTAAGAGCTTTGGGATATTTTGTGAAATGAATGGATACACATAATAAATATAATAAGGACTAATTAACATTGTAAAAGGTTTCAATAGATTAAATTTTCCGGATACCGAGATATAATCCTAGCGGTGTAGATGAAGATCCTTGATCCTGGTGAGAATTAAAATGAAAATTTTGGGAGTTAAAATAATATTTAGGACCTAATTTACATGAAAAAATAAATATAATTCAACCCTCTACATTCCCCATTTGATAAGTGATCTGAAAATCCAGGTCAAAAATTATAATATTTTTTTGACCTTCAGACCTCTATAGGCTTATTAAAAATTACTAATTAAAATTACTCCATTTTAAGTAAAATAATACAAAATAATGACATAACATAAATCACACTACACATGGATTAATTACAAATTTCAAAAATAACCTACATCTCTAGGTTCTTATGGAACTGTTCCACTAGTCAAAATTTGTAAGTACAATGTTATTTCTTATAATAAAACCAAATGGAACGTTACTTTCCTACTAAGTACTCTAAACCTTTGAAGAACACCGATGCTTAATTTGGTCCTATTTTCCACCTTCTTGATGCACAATATTCCCAAAAAACTTGATCGGCCTTCAAAAATTTAGCAAGATGCCTTATGGCTCTCCAGTACACTATTCCAGGCTTCACAAATAAAAGTGTGGCACTATGGGCAATTTGGTGAGTTTCTAATAACTCCCAATTTTAAAATTTACCTATTAAAATAATAGGACGTAGGTTCCACGATATTTTCCTATTAAATATTAAATAGGAATTTATTAAAAAAATATTTGCTATAAAAATTATAAGGCCTATTGAAATAACTTAGAAGCTCTTAATATTCTCCTCAGGCTCCTTTATAAAAAAATCTAATCCCTTCGTTGCATTTCTCTTAAGCCTTAACTAAATCAAGGACTATAATATAGTTTGAAACTATATTAATCATATACCCACTAATATTACTTTAATAAATATTATCCCGTCGCATTACTCTTATGTGTATAGAATGGGAGAGGGATCGTCATATGACATCCTACATTCCTTATCATAACTACCTATATAGGCGGGTGGTGAGGCCACTCCACTTATAGTGGATAGGTCAGCGGATCAAATCCTACCTATGATTTTTGCATGGTATGCTTTGCATTGGTCATGGGGTTTATCCCACATGTTTGGCATGAATGGCAGGCTTGTGGTTTGAAATGGGCTCAACCACCCATTGTTTACGTGACTCTAGTCATTCCTTTGACTCTTATTGTTTGGCCTTAGGTATGTGGCGAGATGGAATGCATTAGATCTACCAAGTCATTGGCGCATTGTGCATTGGTTTCATTGTGGCATTGTTTATTTACCCATTATTGATATAATCCCATATGGGCTAAGTAATATGGTATATTGGACTGTTTCACGGGATCTCGTTGAGATATAAGTATAATTAATATAGTGCCTAAGTAATATGTGGAAACACAATATGTGAATTAATCCTAACTTCACCCAATGTGGAAATAACACCCAAATCATAAGAAAATAATTTAGACCAATATAGAATGTGATTAATTCGAACATTTAGGATAATATAGGACTTGGTTGGGATTTGACCACCCTACCAAGTTAGAAATATAGCTTATCAAGCTCAAACTAATCCTACAATGCAACTCCAAAGGAATAGTCCACTTGTCGCTACTTGATAGGAATATCGAGATAATTTGACTCATGGTGGCAAGCAATGTGGTCGCTTGAGTTAATAATATAGTCCTCAAAGAAGCCGGGCTCCCTTTTGTAAATAAAGTTGAACCTCTTGTTCTCGCTAAAAGAAATTTTATGCTGATGAAGACAGACGTCACAAACCAAATAAACAACCTTCTTTTTCCTTGTCGCCAACTACCATGTGTCATCTTTCCATTGGTCCATGTGTTGACCTGTTGACTAGGGTTGAATCAAACTTTGGCCAGCCACCATTTACACATGCATGCTCTGTTTTCAACGTTCAAATAGTTGACATAAATCTATCCAAGTCATTCTTCTACATTTTTCTAATCTTGGAAAATTTAGGGAACATATGTCCTCTATATTGACCTCCAGATCACACCTCCCCAATGGGAAAGGATTTTTTTCCCAAAAATCTTGTAAACTCCAAATCACATTGTTGAGAAGAGATCTACACAATATTCTGCCAACTCCACAATCAATAAATGATGGTTCAAACTCTAGGACCTATGACACTTGGGCTCACTACTTCCTTATTTTCCACTCTGATATCGAAAGAAGACCTCCATGGCTCCACTATATGGTGCTAAGCTTCCCAATAAAGCCTCAAAGCTCCCACTGTGTGGTGCTAAGCTTCCAAATATTTGACAAAAAGATCCCCTTTTACTCTATAACAAAGATCCTAGCCCCAAGTTGATTATGGAGAATTTATAATGATTCAAAGGAACTCCATGCTACGTAGAGCTAAAAGTGATCCGATGTTGGTGATGGACAATGACTTGTCGGTACCATCCTACTATAGGGCCATAAGAGACTCTACACAAAATGAAGATACAACCTGATGTCACATCCCTTTCCAAACCTCAATGCTCCCATTGCACGATGCTAATTCCTCTTTCAAGACCTCAACTCTTCCATTGCGTGGTGCTAAGTCCTGATGATCAACTACCATTCTGTTGCATGGTCACAATTCCTCTTCAAATAATGACGATCTAAGATGATTTCTCATGAGCTCAAAAATAGTGACTCCAACCCCAGTTGCATGATTGCTACCTCTACACAGTAAAAATCCTCCTATTGACGATGACTATTAGGTACCACTCTACTACACGGTCACAATGAATCTACACATAATAAAGTTTCAACCTATTGTCGGATGTCAACGATGTTAAACTACCATTTTTTTCATGATCATAATGGCTATACACAGAATGAAGCTCCAATTTGACACCAAGTGAGCTCAACTTTGTCTACACATATGGTGAAAGATCTCCAAGATTAATTTGAGTTAAATCGGTATCCTATCTATAACAAAAATCCATGAGCTGATTAAGAGATATGTTTTGAGTATTTATAGAATTTTCTAAGTAAGAAAATCCACCGACTATGGTAAACCTTTCTCTATGCATTTTGTCACAAAATCGATCTCCAAAAAAATACTACATACTATTCATCAATTTGAATTAGGCAATATATAACTGAAAAATTGTTGACTAACACATTTTAAAGGACTTTCACTTTCAGGTATTACCTCATCCTTGGTTGAATTTTCAACTAGTGGTGGACTAGAAACCTTGTTTACCTTCTTTTGCAATAGGCCTCCATTCCATCTTTGGCTTACCACTAGTATGATCTTTGAGATGGATGAAGTATCCTACAATTGTCCACCCGATGCACATTCCTCTAGAAATGAAATTTTTTTCCTCTTAGTCTCCTTCTTTTGGGATGAGGAACTCTTTCTACCATTTCTTGACTCTAGATGACGAGATTGGTATTTTTGATTTGTCCTGTTCTCGATGAATGACATCAGATTCTTCATCAATGTCCTTCTTCTCCAACATCTAGCCATATAATGGCTATACAATCCACAAAAATTACATGGAAAGGTATTACATATTTTTGAAAATCATAACCATACTTCTTAAGTTGAAAAAGTGGATCAGAATTTTTATCGTACTCATGATTATGGTAAGAAATTAGAGTCGGAATCTCATTACCTCTTCACTTATTTTTCTTACAACATCTTGTCAGTGACAATGAAGCATAATTTCCCAGCTTAAAATATTGTTACAGGAGAAGTGGGTTTTCTCTTTGCTTTAGGAAGCTTGTCTCTGTCAACGTTGTTGGAGAAATCTCCAATATCCATTTCCACAATATGAAAACCCAAACCTTCAAAATGAGGATGATCCTCGACCTATAATGGGTTAGTAATGCCTTGGAAATTTTTACTAAGGCCTCTTCCATAAAATCCCATTTTAAATAAGAATTTCGATTCATCACCTCTAGTATGATTTTCAAAAAAACCAAAGACATCATTACCTATATCCAAAACTAAATGGGAGGAAGAAGATTCACGAGGTGAAAAACTTACTATGTAATCATTTGTTATGGTCTCTGCATCGAAGTTGAAGGAATTTCCTTATTTTGATCACAATACTACATCCTTACTCATATCTCATCCTTGGTTTACGATTATGATTTCAGAGAGCATTCTCATCTTCAAAGGAGCACTACATTGACGGAGGAAAGAGATCTCTTCTTAGATCTGGTGATTATAAGCTTCACTTTCATCAATATTCACCTATTTAGACATCTTTATTATGGTTCACCTATACCCTCTTCAATCACATTGAACTACTACACACATGAAGCAATCACATTGTCAAATAAATTGATTCGATACCAAACTATCTTAGAGATTAGAAAGTTTACAAGCGTGATCACCGCTCGACACCAACTTGATCCAAAATCTAGGTCAAAAATTAAAATATATTTTTGTTTGGACATTCGGACCCTTATAGTCTTATTAAAAATTACTTTGTTTTAAGTAAAACAATCCAAAATAATACAAGAACATAAATCACACTACACATGGATTGATTACGGAGTTTGGAAATAGCCTATGTGTTCGAGTTCTTATCGAACCCTTCCACTAGAAAATTTTAATAAGTATAATGTCATTTCTTATGATAAAACCTAATGGAACTTTACTTGCCTACCAAATACTCTAGACCTTTGAAGAACAATTATGCTTAATTTAGTCCTATCCTCCACCTTCCTAGTGCAAAATATTGCCACCAAACTTGATCGACCTTTCGGACATTCGCAGATGTCTTATGGCTCTCTCGGTCAACAATTCGAGGCTGCGTAAATAAAAGTGTGGCACTATGGGACAATTAGGAAGTTTCTAATAACTCCCAATTTTATAATTTACCTATTAAAATAATAGGACTTATCTTTCACAATATTTTCCTATTAAATATTAAATAGGATTTTAATACAAAATATAGCCTTTAAAAATTATAAGGCCTATTGAAATAACTTGGAATCTCTTAATATGCTCCTTGGGATCCTTTATAAAAAAACTAATGCCTTCCTTGCATTTCCTTTAATCCTTAATTACATAAAGGACTGTAATATAGTTTGAAACTATATTAATCTTATAGCCACCAATATGCTTTTAATAAAGTATAGCCTGTTGCATTCCCCTTGTGTGTATAGAATGGGAGAGGGGCCCATATATAGGAAAAATTCCTAAAATATGTGGTTATATACACTATCCTCCATTCCTTATCACACCGCCTATCTAGGCGGGAAGGTGAGGCTGCTCCTCTTGTAGTGGAGAGTTCGACAGATCAAATCGTACCTATGATTTTGGTATGGACTACTTTGCATTTGATATCGTGTTTATCCCACATGTTTGATGAAAATGGTTGGCTTATAGTTTTAAATTGTCTCATCCACCCATTGTTTACATTACTCTAGTCATTCCTTTGACTCCTTTTGTTTGGCCCCGGGTATGTGGCGATCCGGCATACATTGAAATCCATCAAGTTGTTGGTGTATTGTGCATTTTTTTCACTGTGGAATTTTTATTCACCCATAATTGATATAATCCCATATGGGCCAAGTCATATGGTATATTGGACCATAAATAGGATCTCTTCGGGATGTAAGTGTAAATAATATAGTGCCCAAGTAATATGTGGAACCACTATGTGAATTAATCCTAACTTCATCCAATGTGGAAATAACACCCGAAGCATAAGGTAATAAGTCATACCAATATAAAATGTGATCAATTCAACCATTGAGGATAATATAGGCCTCAATGGTGATTTGACCACCCAATGAGCTAGAAATATATCTCATCGATATCAAATTAATCTTGTAGTGTGACTTGAAATGTATAGTCCACTTGTCACTCCTTGATAGGCATATTGATTTAATTCAACTCATGGTGGTAGACCACATGGTGGCTTGAGGGCCAACCACATTGGTAATAAAAATAGTCCTCACGGCAGCCATGATCCCTTATGTAAAAAAAGTTGAGCCTATTGTTCTGCTGAGCCAAATTTTATGCTTGATGAAGACCTGAGGTCATAAACCAAATCAATAACCTTATTTTTCCTTTTTGCCAACTACCATGTGTCATCTTTCCATTGGTTTATGTGTTTACATGTTGACCACGATTGACCCAAACTTTTACCAACCACCATTTACACATGTGGACTCTATTTTCAACATTCAAATAGCCGACAGAAAGGTCTCTGAGTAATGTTTCGCACTTTTCCAATCCTTAGAGATTTAGGGAACATTTGTCTAATATATTGACATCCAAATAACACCTCCCTAATGGGAGACAATTTTTTTCCCAAAAATCTTGTAAACTCAAAATCACGTTCTTTGAGAAGAGATCTCAATAATATTCTACCAACTCTAGAATAAAACAATGATAGATCAAACCATACGACGTGTGGCACTTGGGATCACTACCTCCCGATGTGGCACTATGATATCCAAAGAAGACCTCCACACCTCCATTATATGGTGCTAAGTTTCCTAATGAAACCTCAACGCTTCTACCGTGCGGTGCTAAGCTTCCAGATATTTGAAAAAAAAGAATCCCCTATTAATCTATAACACGTCTCTTGGCTCGAGTTAATTCTATAGAATCCAAAATGGTCTGAAGGAAATCCATGTTATGTAGATCTAAAAATTGATCCGAGACAAAATCGATCTCCAAACAAAATACTCGAATACTATTCATCATTCTAAATTATGCAATATATAATTAAAAAATTGTTGACTTACCCATTTTAAAGGACTTTCACTTTTAGGTATCATCTTGTCACGGGTTGAATTGGCAACTGGTGGTGGATTAGCAACCTCTTTTCCTTTACAATAGGCCTCCATTCCATCTTTGGCTTGCCATTACTCTAATGGCGAGATGGATGAAGTTTCCAGCAATTATCCACCTGATGCCCATTCCTCTAGAAATGAGCACAAAAATTCCTCTTATTCTCCTTCTTTTGGGATAAAGAAACTTTCTTCCATTTCTCGACTTTGCATGACGAGATTGGTCTTTCGGATTTGTCATGTTCCTAACGAATGACATCAAATTATTCATCAATGTCCTTCTTTTCCAACATCTTGCCACATAATGGTTATGCAATCAACAAAAAGTACATGGAAAGGAATTCCACATTTTTTGAAAATCATAACCATACTTGTTAAGATGAAAAAGTGCATAAGAAGTTTTATTGTGCTCATGATTATGTTAAGAAACTAGAGGAAGAATTTCATTACCTATTTGCTGATTTGTCTTACAACATCCTACCTATGACGATGAAACATAATTTACCAGCTCAAAATATTCTTATAGGACTAGTGGGGTATTCACTTTTCTTTCAAAAGCTTGTCTCTCATCAACATTCTTGGAGAAATCTGCAATATCCATTCCCGCACTAGGAAAACCCAAACCAAAAAAATGAGGATGATCCTCGAGTCAGTATTAGGTTAGCAATGCCTTGGCCATTTTTACTAAGGCCCCTTCCATCAAATCCCATTTTAAATAACAATTTGGATTCAACGCCTCTAGTATGATATTGAAATAAACCATAGCCATCATTACGAATCCAAAACTAAGTGGGAGGAAGAAGATTCACATGGTGAGTATATCACGGTGAAATCATTTGTCATTGTCTCTCGCATCGAAGTTGAAGGAATTTCCTTATTTTGATCACTACACTATAGCCTCGCAAAGTGCTCATCCTTGGTTTTAAGTTATAATTTGAAGCTTTCATTCTCCTCTTCCAAGGAGTAATACATTGACCGTAGGAGAGAGTTATCTTCTTTGATATGGTGATTATAAGCTTCAATTTCATCAATCTTCACTTGTTTAGACATCTTGCGCATGGTTCACTTGTACCATGTTCAATCATAATGTACTACTACATAACTGAAGCAATCACAGGTCAAATCAGCTAATTTTGATACCAAAATTTCTTGAAGATTATAAATTTTACAAGCACGATCACTTTCTTTGACACCAACTTGATCCAGTAAATCGAGGTCAAAATTTTAATATATATATTTTTACCTTGAGACCCTATAAGCTTTTTAAAAATTACTAATTAAAATTACTCTGTTTTAAGGAAAAAAATCCAAAATAATGCAAAAGCGTAAATATCACTACACATGGATTGATCACCAAGTTTAGAAATATCCTACATCTCTCGGTTTCTTATCAAACCATTCCCCTAGTCAAAATTTGTAAATACAATTTTATTTCTTACAATAAAACCTAATGGAACTTTGTTTTCCTACCAAGCACTCCAGACCTTCAAGAACACCAATGCTTAATTTTTCTTGTCCTCCACCGTCCTAGTGTAAAATATTCCCACAATACTTGATTGTCCTTCTAGACATTACAAGAGACACCCTATGGCTCTCCGGTCAACAATTCTAGACTTCACAAATAAAAGCATGGTGCTATGGGCCAATTGGTGAGTTTCTAATAAATTTGAATTTTACAACTTTCCTATTAAAATAATAGGATTTAGCTTCCACAATATTTGTGTATTAAATATTAAATAGGACTTTATTAAAAAATATTTCCTTTAAAAATTATAAGGCCTATTGAAATAATCTGGGAAGCTCTTAACGGAAGTTTCAAAAGGAAATGGTGTTATCATTAAAGACCCTAAGGATATAAAGGATGAAGCTCTCAAATTTTATGAAAATATGCTCAAGGAGAATAGTGTGAAAAATGAAGAGGCTTCCTCTTTTATGTTAGAGGCCATTCCAAATGACAGAATTGAAGTGCAAAAACTAAAAGACCTTTCTAAAATAGTCACTTTGGAGGAACTGCAAAAAGGTTTTTTTTCTCTTGAAGGGGATAAGGCTCCAAGTCCTAATGGTTTTTAAAAGTATTGGGAAATATTCTCATATGAATTAATGAGGGTAGTGAATGAGTTCTATGAGAACTCGGTAATCTCTTAAAAGAGATAAATAACACCCACATTGTGCTTGGTCCCAAAAAAATGTATGCTAAATATTTCAAGGACTTCTCGCCGCATTAGTCTAGTTAACTTTATTTGTAGATTTTTACTAAGTTATTATAAATGATATGATCTCAAAGCAATAGAGTGGATTCATAAAAGGTAGGATAATTCAAGATGGGCTGATCATGGTGCATGAGATCATTTATTCAATGGATAATAATAAAAGAGATAACATGGTTATGAAACTTGATATGAATAAGGCATTTGACAAAGTCTCTTTGTATTTCCTCGACAGTTGTTATGGATAAACTTGGTTTTCATAATAAATTCAAAATAATTATTAAGGCTTGCATTTCTACTACTAGATTTTTTGTGGTGGTGAATGGTGAGCCGTTCATCTTCTTTGCTAGTAGTAGGGGTTAAGATAGGGTGATCCTATATCCCCTTTTATCTTCATACTAATGGCAAATAGTCTTAGAAGATCCATTACCAAAGCTGTTAATAAAGGACTTATAAAAGGAATTAGGCCTACTTCTACAAACCAAATAGCTTCACATCAAAATTTTGTGGATGATACAACTCTTCTATTGATGGCCTCTATACTTGACGCTAAGGCTATTAAGTCTATTCTAAATTTTATGAGGTTTCCTCCTGGGTAAGAGATAAATTTTGATAAGAGTTTCATCTTATTTTTAATACTCCTCTGGAAAGACAAAAATAAAAGCTCAAATTCTGGGGTGTATAATCAATTCCTTACCCACTACTTACTTGGGTCTTCCTCTTGGAACCAAAATCAATTCTACCACAGTTTGGAATGGTTTACTTGAAATATTCCAAAATAAAATGGTTGGTTGGAAAGGGTCCATAATTTATAATGTTGGAAAATGTCTGCTAATCAAAAGCACTCTTCAAAATCTACCTATTTACATTATGTCTCTATATAGCATTCTTGTTGTCTTTAGGGATAAAATTGAAAGCATTCCAAAACATTTCTTATGGAAGGAACGGAGGAAAGATTCGAGATACTCCTTGGTGGCTTGGGATCAAGTGTGTACTCCTAAAATAATCAGTGGGATAGGCATAAAGGATATTAGAAAAATGAATATGGCCTTGATTGCAAAAATGGGTTAGAGAATGCTTACTAAGGAGCAACCTTGGATTGATTTAATTAAGGATAAATATCTAGCTCAGAAATAGTAACTTCTTTCCTTCATGATGACCAACTACCTCAAGGTTCTATTTTTTTGAATAATTTGATACAAATAAGGAATTTCATTAAATGGAAAGTGGGAAATAGCAGATATTTAATTTTGGTGTGATAACTAGACTAGATTCAGTTTTAATGATAAATTTGGTTTTGTCAAAGATATTTTAGAGAAAAAGTATGGAATTAAAGTCAAAGAGTACATTGAAATGGAGAGTAATAGAAAAAGATGGAAGCATCTTAAGGTGGAAAGTGATGAGCTAAATCTCATAATCTCCTTACTTCAAGTACAACTAGATAACATACTTCTGAGTCATATTGAAGTTAAGGATGAACTTGTTTGGAATAACTCATGAAATGGGGAATAAACTGTCAAATATGGATACAATTCCTATTTTGAAAACATTCATTGTGATTTCAAATGGAGTAGGATTTGGATGCCAAAGCTAAATCCTAAAATCAATTTCTTCTTTTGGCTTGTTCTCAAAGGAAGAATACTCAAAAATGAAAACCTTATCAAGAGAGGATTTATAATTCCAAATATGTGTTTCCAATGTAAAAAAGAGGCTAAGGACATCAAGCATATTTTTTTACATTATGAGTACGCTTCAAAGATCTAGAGTTATGCTTTTTCAAAATTCAATCTTTTCTGGACAATGCCAAAGGAATTTATTCAATATTGGATTCAATGGGATCCTCGTTTTAAACATTTTATTGTTAGGAGACTTTGAAAACTGATTAGGCCCCATATTATATGGAGAAATTGGAAAGACAGAAATGACATAATTTTCAGAAATAGTAGACAACCTTGTAAGAATATATTTATTAAGATTAGTAATGCAATTAAAGACAATATTGAAAGATTTAAACCCCCAAGAACAAGAAATACCCTGAAGATGAAGAAGTTATTCTCTCAAATTAGAATATGGATATTAAATTTTTTAGAAATGAAGAACTTCAAATATTGATAGGTATTTAATTCATTAGATCCATCCTCTAAACTATTGGTATAAAATTAATTTTGATGGAGCCTCTAAGGGAAACCAGGGAAACTATTGGTCGAGGAATAGTTTGGGATCATAAAGGATGTTTAGTTGCTTCTTATCTTTGCGAATGGGAAATCAAACCAATCACTATGCGAAGCTTTATCATCTCTATGGGGTCTTAGAATTGTTAAGGATTACAACATTAAAAACATCATTGTTGAAGGTGATTCCTTGAATATTATAAATAATCTTAATCGATACACCCTCTAAGTTAAACTATTAAATATTTCATTTAGGAATCTATTAATATATGTCATACCTTTAAAAATATTAAAATTTGTCATTATGGAGAGGGAAACAAGGTGGTGGAAACCTTAGCTAACTATGGTACCAATAATAATTTCACCACTTGGGATAGTAAAAAAACACCCCCACGGAAGTACATAATGGTATTACCAAGGATAATTATGAACATTCACATCTTATATAGAATCTCTAATGAGATTGCATGGGATTTGATGGATAAGAAAGATGGCACATGTGAGAGGAGTAATTCTAATTACTACCATAAAATTTTACATGCTTCTCATAATTGTAGTTGGATACTTAAAACCGGTATAGGAAAACGAAAACAACCTTTTCATGGGTGGTTTGTAGGAGGGTAGTCATGGAAATAGCATAGGAATAAATATGGGGGATCTCTGTGTCGCTTAGAGCCCAGCTATGTTCTCCATCTTTATTGAAAAAATCCAAGGTCATGATCAACACATTTTAGTGTATTTTTCCATAGATTGGAAGGACATGAAGGTTAAATATGGAGGAAAAAGGGTGTTGATGAATGAGGAGCTAATTGTAGAGGTTACAAGTCTAACTTTAGATGGCATCCGGTTCTTCAACAAAAGGGTTGACAAAAATGCTGAAGAAAAGAAGTTTTCTTGATGCAAGGGAGGAGATCATCTTTGTTATGGCTGGCATTCAGGTAAGTTCCATACCGGAACCCTTTGATGAAATTACTAAAATAATGGTGCGGTTTATATCCCTTGAAGGTCACTACATTATTGTTCCCAGCAAAAACTTGGTATTCCTCAATCACTTTAGGAGAAATCTTGGTGTTTGTTTCCCACACTATTTCTTGAATTCTTTGGAATGCTCCATTATGGAATTTTAAAAACATACTAGGCCACCCCCTCCACCAGGGCTTATCTTTCTCCTTCACAAGCATTGCTTATTTAACTTCCCCACCATTTATGTTTCCTCGAAGTTCCACCCATTCCCTTTCACAGTACACCCACTACCAACCCGACCAACTCTTCCAATATAAGAAATTTCAAGGCTAAGAACCCCGCACCCCACAAAGCGACCCCACCTCCCTCTGGTCATGTCCTTCGGAGTAACAAGGATATGGAAATGGTTCACAATATTTTGCACATCAATGCGCAGGAAGGAAAATGCTTCCTAGTAGGAGAGGGAAAATATTCCCCTTAGAATGGAAACACTGGAACATGAGGTAGAAAGTATTAAGAAAGAGATACATTAGTTAAACAAGAAAAAGGAAAAAGAAAGATGAATGATGATGTGGGTTTGGCACAAATTAGATCAAGAAATTTAAAGAAAATTTATCTCCCTTGATAATAAACTGGGGAGATCTAAGGATAGACATGACCATAATATGGCCATATTCAAAGCCATAAGTGAATTTCTTGAACAACATGTCAGAAGCATCACATTCTTGAGTGGAGTCCTTGAGGATATTTGGGGTACAAAAAAGGAGAGAAATGAGGTCATATCACAGTTGAACGTTAATGATCCAACACATGTCACCACTCTCACACTTTTCACCTCCCTATAGACAATAAAATCAAGGATTGAAAGGGCTTCAAAGAAATAATACCCCGGGAAGTATGGAGGAGTTCAAGTTGTTATTTTATTTCTAATAGTATGTTATTTTTTTGCTATTTAGTTGCAGTTATGTCCCTGTTTTGCTTTTTATTAGTAGAATATATTTTGACTACTATTGGAATTATTATAATATCTCGTGTTGGTACCTAAATTTGTTCTCCTTTTTAGTCTAAGCAACATCAAAAATATGGCATGAAGCTTGAAGGTAGATAGATCTTGATGTATGTCATTTTGTAGCCGGGGATGTGATCTAATTGCTCAGATTTGTGGAGATATGGATAGCACTTTGAAAGGATTTTGATCTAATCCTCACTATTTTAGGTTGTGCCTTTTAACCAAGGTAAGAGAACCTATATTACAGCCTCTATTTTGTGAAGGAGGTGGAGATATCCTTATACTGTGCATATTGTATGGAGATGGCCTTGGGAAAACATGATCAATTTTCCATTATTCAAACTCAACAGAGCTATCACTACTAAATGATGGAAATGCTTTCAAGACAAGGCTAAGGCTGCTAGAGACATGGTATGATCCTGATTTGCTTTGTGCATTTTTGTAAATGGATTGTATTCTTTTGTTGACACACAATGTAATGCAGGGGTAGTATGGGGTAGGATTAGTTATTCTAAATGAATTTTTGGTGGGAGATTTTAGACAAGACTAACCAGAATTTGCCAAATTCTTTGAGGACCTTTGCAAGAAATTTATAAGACCCACACAATAGAATGCTTCAAAAGGGTTAAGGTACTTCTTCAACCAGGATATGTGCACCAAATGGAGGCCTAGATCTACACTCTTCCACACAATATTTGACAACCTGCCACAAAATCTTGAAGCAGATGAACCAAAAAAGCATCCAGAAATCTCTGTTATATCATGACCTAAGGTGCACCCAAAGGTTTACAAAAATATCTAAATTCAAGGAAGGTAAAGTGAATTTAAATCTGTTTATCTCTTTATCAGATGAAAGATCTTCTAAATGTGAGATTGCAGATGCCACTAAACTATCAACAAGAAATGAGACCATGTATGATCAAGAGAGATTTTAAACACAAGACTGCAACAGGAGCAAGTAACACAAATTGAAAACATTCTGAAACATAAGTGCATACAAATTTTGCCAAGAGACAACACAAAATAATCCAGAAATGCTCAAATCTATTAGTAGGGGAATGTTATAGAAACAATCTCAGAGCTTGTTGATGGCTTTACAACTGAAACCAACTCAACATGATACAAATCTGATGTAAAAAAGGAATTAGAAATGGTTCTCAGGAGGTTTCTCAGAGAATGGGCTTCTTCCCAGATTTTTCCCGTGAAATTCTAAGTTTCTCCGACCATTTGCATTTCTCAAAAATGCATTATATATCTCTTGCCACATTGGAGCCTTCTTTCCCAAGAAAATAATATGCCAAGGGATCAAGTTTGTTACAAAAATTTCTCATGATTCACTGAAAATGACATTTAACAAATTCACAACAAAAATTGCCAAGTGTTTGAGTAAAATAATAAATCATTACAAATCCTTAATCATTATCCATTGTGGAGGTGTGTTTTTCATTCTCAAGCACGAGCACCTTTCATTTCATCATT
The DNA here is from genome assembly GCA_018340775.1 of Taxus wallichiana var. yunnanensis. Taxonomy (NCBI): domain Eukaryota; kingdom Viridiplantae; phylum Streptophyta; class Pinopsida; order Cupressales; family Taxaceae; genus Taxus; species Taxus wallichiana. The sequence goes on from CM031242.1 coordinate 75,543,615, forward strand.
TGATCCTTATCATTTAAAAATTTGATTATGTAACTTTATAATTTGATGTTTCACATTTTACACGGCCCTGAGTAAAAATTTATTTCAAAAACACCTCAAATCTACAAATTAATCCCTAAAACCACTTGCATTGATCTTTGTAGGCACAAAGGACACGAATTCACCAAAAATTTGATGAAAAATGATGTAAAATTCACATTTCCACACTTCCTGGAGCAAAAATGGTAGCCAAAATGAAAATGTATGGTTAGCCTTGATCTACTCTTTCTCCTTCAATTTGGGCCCTCCACGTGTCAAAATATGATTGGGATTGAATTCGGCCTCATTTTTGACATTTTAACATTTTTTGGAAAATTGGAAAAAATTGACTTTTTTCTCCGCCTCTGGCCTTGAAATTTGGTGATGACATGTGGCATATGGTGGGTCCCATTGGGATCGCAGCTCAATTCTATTCATTTTGACCCTTTTTTGGAGTTTGGAAAAATTTCACTTTTTTCCTCGGGATTGCACTCTCGCCTTTGCCCTTGACATGTGTCATCCTCTCTATCGCTAAAAAACAGCGGGCTTATTTCATGTTTTGACCCCTTTCTTCGCCAAGGGAAAATTTTCAGTTTTTCTTCCACGGTCCCAAGCCTCCGATTCCTCCCTACCATGTGTCTCCTTTTGATTTGTTCACGGGCCAGTGCTTCAAATTTCCACACTGATTCTTTTTGTCAAAAGGGAGAAAATTCCCTCTTACCTCCACCAACCCACACTTCCCTACACTGCCGCATGTCCACCCCATGCTTCATTACGGACCCGCGGGCCCTTCTTCAAATTTTTTCCCCTTTGCAAAAAAGGAATTTTTTTCCAAAGTTCCCCATCGGCCTCCCATTTCGCCTTTACATAAAAATGAGACACGTGTCCTCCTCAGGACCAGTGAAGAAGGCAGCTCGAACAAAGTAAATTTTTTCCAAAAATAAAAAACACTAAGTTTTTAGAAAAAACCCACCGAATCTCATCCGCACAGAAGTGGCCACGTGTGAGGGATGGCTTGATCTTAATTTTGACGAGCAAATAACAATCGTATAATCTGCCAAAAACATAGAATTTACCGGAGATGCCCGAATTTGATTTTTTCTTCACGGGTGAAGGATTTTTTGGTCAAAAAACATATGGGAAGTGGTTTCAAGCAATTTTTAACCATGGGTAAATATTTCTTAGGGTAAAAATGCAAAAAATGAACAAACATGAGCTCCATAGGCCGGGAAAATGGAAAAAATGACAAAGGCCCATGGATTTGGAATTTTAGGGCACAGTAAGGCACACATGTATTTTTCCTTCAAAATGGGGAAAAAAATAAGTTTGTTGGCATTTTTAAAACATTCGACGGGAAGGGACAAGTTTCGACCATTATTTCAAAAATAAAACATTTTTGAGCAAGTACAAATTTGAAAAATTAGGGCAACACGGTGCAAGCTTGAGTATTCTTACAAAATGGGTCATGTCAAATGATTTTCAAATGGACTAAGGCATGGGAACAGAGGCAAAACTTCATTTCACCCATTAAAATTGTAGAAAATGTTTCAAGAAATGCAGAGTGAAAGGAAAATTAGGGAAAATAATAGAGGATCAAAATGGACACTAACAACTGGATTCGAGATATTATTTTTCCGATTTTTCATGTTTATCGGCTTTTGATCCTTTGTTGTAAAAGGGTATAGTCCTTCAAAACTATTTTCCTTTAATAAAAAAACCTTGGAAGCTCTTAATATTCTCCTCGTGATCCTTTATAAAAGAAACCTAATGCCTTCGTTTCATTTCCTTTAGGCATTAATTAAATCAAGGAATATAATATAGTTTGAAACTATATTAATCTTATAGCCACCAATATGATTTTAATAAAGCATAGCCCGATGCATCCCCCTTGTGTGTATATAATGGGAGAGGGTCCCTTATATAGGCCAAAGCACCCAAAATATGTGGTTATATTCCACCTCCTCCATTCCTTATCACAACTTCCTATAGATGCACGCTAGTTAGGTGCTTCTCTGCTTGTAGTGGAGAGATCGGGGATCAAATCTCTCCTATGATTTTTGCATGAACAACTTTACATTTTCCATAGGGTTTATTCCACATGTCTCGATGTAAAAGGTGGGCTTGTGGTTTAAAATTGGCTCAACTACCCATTTTTCACATGACTCTAGTCACACCTTTGAATCCTTTTGATGAAGACTATCAAATACCACTATTCATCAACCCGAATTATGTAATATCTAATTGAAAAATTGTCAACTTAACCATTTTAAAGGACTTTGAATTTCAGTGTATTACTTGGTCTCCAATTGAATAGTCAACTTGTGGTGGACTAGAAACCTCCTTTTCCTTTGTAATAAGCCTCCATTCCATCTTTGGATTTCCATTAATCTCATGGCGAGATGGATGAATTTTATAGAAAATTTCCACCCGATGCCCATTTCTCTCGTAAATGATCACGAAAATTTCTCTTATTCTCCTTCTTTCAAGATGAGGAACTCATTCTTCCATTTCTTGACTCTACATGATGAGATTGGTCTTTCTTATTAGCCATGTTCCCGATGAATGACATAAGTGTCTTCATCAATGTCCTTCTTTTCTAGAAAATTGAGACATAATGGTTATGCAATAAAAAAAAGTACATGGAAAGGCATTCCACATTTTCTGAAAATCATAACCATACTTCTTAAGTTGAAAAATTGGATTATAAGTTTTATCAGTGTTCATGATTATGGTAAGAAAATGGAGGTAGAATTTCATTACCTCTTCGCTGAATTTTCTTACCACATATTGCCTATGATGAAAAACCACAATTTCCCACCTAAAAATATTCTTACAGGACTAATGGGGAATTAATTTTTCTTTCTTAAGCTTGTCTCCCATCAGCATTCTTGGAGCAATCTCCAATATCCATTTTCACACTAGGAAAACCCAAACCTAAAAAACAGGGATGATCCTTGGCTTCTATTGGGTTAGAAATGCCTTGGCCATTTTTACTAAGGCCTCTTGCTTCAAATCCCATTTTAAATAACAATTTGGATTCAACGCCTCTAGTATGCTTTTCAAAAAAACCAAAGAGATCATTACCTTAATTTAAAACCAAATGGGAGGAAGAAGATTCACATGGTGAAAAACTTATAGTGTAATCATCTATCATGGTCTCTACATCTGAAGTTGAAGGAATTTCTTTATTTTGATCACCACATTACAGCCTTGCCAAGAGCTCATCCTTGGTTTGCAGTTTTGATTTCAAGCGAGCATTCTCCTCTTCCAAAGAGTAAGAAATTGACTCTCTTCTTGGATCTAGTGATTATAAGCTTTAATTTCATGAATATTCTCATGTTTAGACATCTTTCCTATGGTGCACATGTACCTGTTCAATCACACTAAACTACTGCACAACTGAAGTAATCACACGGTCAAATCAACTAATTCTTATATTAACCTTTCGAGAGATTAGCATGTTTATAATCACAATCACCTTCGATGATACCAACTTGATCCGAAAATCCATGTCAAAAATTTTAATATATTTTTTTGACCTTCTGACCCTTACAAGGCTTATTAAAAATTATCAATTAAAATTACTCTGTTTTAAGTAAAAAAATCCAAAATAATGTAAGAACATAAATCACACAAGACATAGATCAATTACATAGTTTAGCAATAGCCTACATCTTCGGGTTCTTATCGAACCATTCCAGTACTAAATTTTTTTAAGTACAATGTTATTTATTACAATAAAACCTAATGGAACTTTAATTTCCTACCAAGTAATCTAGAAATTTTAAGAACGTCAATGTTTAATTTGGTCCTGTCCTCCACCTTCATGGCACACAATATTCCCATGAAACTTGATCAGCCTTGCAGACATTCACAAGACACCTCATGGCTCTCCGGTCAATAAATCCAAGGTTCACAAATAAAAGTGTGGTGCTATGGGCCAATTGGTGAGTTTATAATAAATCCCAATTTTACAATTTGCCTATTAAAATAATAGTACTTAGCTTCCACAATATTTTCCTATTAAATATTAAATAGGACTTTATTAAAAAATATTACCTTTAAAAATTATAAGGCATATTGAAATAACTTGGAAGTTCTTAATATTCTCCTCGAGCTCCTTTATAAAAAAACCTAATGCCTTCATTATATTTCTTTTAGGCCTTAATTAAATAAAGGACTATAATATAGTTTGAAACTATATTAATCTAATAGCCACCAATATGCTTTTAATAAATCTTATCCCATCACATTCCCCTTGTGTGTATAGAATGGGAGAGGGGATATTATATAGGCCAAAGCACCTAAAATATGTGGTTATATACCACATCTTCCATTCCTTAACACAACTTCCTCTATAGGAAGGATGTTGAGGCCACCCCGCTTGTAGTATAGAGGTTGAGGATCAAATATTGCCTATAATTTTGGCATGGACCGCTTCCAATTTGTTATGGGGTTTATCCCACATGTTTGATGCAAATGTTGGGCTTATGGTTTAAAATGGACTCGGCCACCCATTGTTTATGTGACTCACCATGCCTTTTACTTCTTTTGTTTTTCCTTAGGTATGTGGCGAGTTGGCATGCATTGGATCCGCCGATTCGTTGGTGCATTGTGTATTGTTTTCTTTGTGGCATTGTTTATCAAACCGTCATTGATTTGAGCCCACATGGGCTGAGTCATGTGGTATATTGGACCATCCATAGAATCTCATCGGGATATAAGTTGAAATAATATACTACCCAAGTAATATGTGGAACCACCATGTGAATAAATCATAACTCCATCCAATGTGAAAAGAACACCAAAAGCATAAGGAAATAAGTCATACCAATATAGAATGTGATCAATTCGATCGTTGAGGATAACATAGGATTTGGTGGGGATTTGACCACCCCACCAAGTTATAAATATAGCTTTTCAAGCTAAAATTAATCCTGTAATGCAATTTTATGTCCGAAAAGATCGGAGGTTGCAAACCAAAACAACAACCTTATTTTTCCTAGTTATGAACCAACATGTGTCATCTTTCCATATGTCCATGTGTTGACATGTTGACTGTGGTTGACCTGAATTTTGACCGGTCACCATTTACATATATGGACTCCATTTTCAATGTTCGATAGATAGTTGATGGAAATCTCACGGAGTCATCTCCCACACTATTCCAATACGGGATATTTAGCAAACATATGGCCTCCATATTGACCTACGGATCACACCTCCCCAATGGGAAAGAATTTTTTGTCTAAAAAATCCTATAAACTCTAAATCACATTGCTGAGCAAAGATCTATGCAATATTCTTCATACTCCACAATAGACAAATGATTGTTGAAACTATAGGAAATGTGGAACTTTGGCTCACCGCCTTATGTTGTGCCACTCTGATATCCGAAGAAGACCTCCACACCTCTGTTTTATGGTGCTAAGTTTCCCAATGAAATCTCAACACTCCCTTTGTGTGGTGCTAAGCTTCCAGATATCTGACAACAAGGATTCCCTTTACTCTATAAGAAATCTCCTAGATATGAATTAATTCAAAAAAATCCAAACTAGTTTCAAGGAAATCCATACTATGTAGATCTAAAAGTGATCCAATGTCGGTGATGTAAATTGACAGAAGGTTCCATCCCGCCGCAGTTCATAATAGACTCTACAGAGAATGAAAATGTGACTCGATGTCACTTCCATTTCAAGACCTTAATGCTCCCATTGAATGGTCGAATTCCTATTTTAAGACCTCAACACTTCCACTTTATGTTTCTAAGTTTGAATGATCAAATACTATTCTGCTTCATGGTCACAATGCCTCTACAGAGAATGATGATCCGAGCTGATTTCTCATGACCACAAAAGGGTGACTCCAACCCCCACGAACAGCCGGTTGCTACCTCTACATGGTACAAATCCTCATGTTAATGAAGACTATCAGTACCACTGTTGCACTGCATATCACAATGCCTCTACATAGAATAAAGTTTTGACCTATTATTAGATGCCAACGGTGTTCAAATACCATTCTACTACATAGTCACAATGCCTCTACACAGAGTGAAGTTCCGAGCTGAAACTAGTGAGCTCAACTATCTGCACATATGGCTGATAGATCTCTAAGTTTAATATGAGATAAATCTCGAATCCAAGTCAGTAATAATAGTCACAAGTTAATTAGGAGATATGTTCGAGTATTTATCAAATTTTCTAAGTAATAAAATCCATTGAGTATGGTAAACCTTTCTCTTATCATTTTCTCACTAAATTTGATCTCCAAAAAAATGCTACATACTATTCATCAATCTGAATTATGTAATATATAATTTAAAAATTATTGATTTACCCATTTTAAAGGACTTTCTTTAAGGTATCACCGGTCCTGGGTTGAATTATCAACTAGTCATGGACTAGAAACTACCTCCATTCCATATTTGGCTTACCATTTCTTTGATGGCGAGATGGATGAAGTTTCTAGAAATTTTCCACATGATGCCCATTCCTCTAGAAATGAGCACAAAAATTCCTCTTATTCTCCTTATTTTGGGATGAGGAACTCTTTCTTCCATTTCTCGACTCGCATGCCGAGATTGGTCTTTCGATTTTCAGTTTTCCTAACAAATGACATGAAATTATTCATGAATGTACTTATTTTCCATCATTTTTCCATATAATGGTTATGCAATCTACACAAATTATATCGAAAGGAATTCCACATTTTCTGAAAATCATAACCATACTTCTTAAGCTAAAAAGTGGATCAAAAGTTTTTTGTGCTCATGATTAAGGTAAGAAACCTGGAGGCGGAATTTTTGATGAAGAAGCAAAATTTCATAGCTCAAAATATTGTTGTAGGACTGGTGGGGTATTCTCTTTTCTTTCGAAGCTTTTCTCATGCCAACATTCTTAGACCAATCTCCAATATCCATTCTCGCACTAGGAAAACCCAAACCTACAAAATGAGGACAATCCTTAACTCAGTATTGGGTTAGCAATGCCTTGGCCATTTTTACCAAGGCCTCTTCCATCAAATCCAATTTTAAATAATGATTTTCACTCAACACATCTAGTATATTTTTAAGCAAACAAAATACATCATTACGTGAATCTAAAACCAAATGGGAGGAAGAAGATTCACGTGGTGAACAAATTATAGTGTAATTATTTGTCATGGTCTCTACATCCAAGTGAAGTAATTTCATTTTTCTTATCACCACACTACAACCTTGCTAAGAGCTAATCCATGGTTTGCAATTTTGATTTCAAGAGATCATTCTCCTCTTCTAAGGAGTAATACATTTACTACAAGAGAGAGTTCTTTTCTTGGATCTAGCGATTATAAGATTCAATTTACTCAATATTTTCCTATTTAGATATCTTACCCATGGTGCACCAAGATTCATGTATAATCATTCTAATATATTTCACAACTGAAGAAATCACATGGTCAAATCAACCGATTCTGATACCAAAATTGCTTCGAGATTAAGCAAGTTTACAAGCATGATCACCTTCTCTGATACCCACTTGATCCAAAAATCCAGGTCAAAATTTTTAATATATATATATAGGCCTTGAATCCCTATAGTCATATTAAAATTACCAATTAAAATTACTCGATTTAAGTAAAACAATCCAAAATAATGCAAGAATGTAAATCACACTACCTACGAATTGATTACGAAGTTTTGTGGTAGCCTACGCCTCCGGTTTCATATCAAATTTCTCCACTAGTAAAAATTTATAAGTACAATGTTATTTCTTACAATAAAACCTAATGAAACTTTACATGGCTACCAAGAACTCTAGACCTTCAAGAACACCGATGCCTAATTTGGTCTTGTTCTCCACTGCCTTGGCATAAAATATTCCCACAATACTTGATCACACTTTCGACATTCGTAAGTCACCCTATGGCTCTCTGGTCAACAATTCTAGGCTTCAAAAATAAAAGTGTGGCACTATGGGCCAATTGGTGAGTTTCTAATAACTCCCAATTTTACAATTTTCCTATTAAAATAATAGGACTTAACTTCCACAAGAGTTTCCTATTAAATGTTAAATAGGAATTTATTACAAAATATTTTCTTTAACAATTATAAGGCCTATTGAAATAAATTGGAAGCTCTTAATATTCTCCTCAGCTCCTTTATAAAAACAAAAATAATGCCTTCATTGCATTTCCTTTAGGTGTTAATTTACTCAAGGAATATAATATAGTTTGAAACTATATTAATCTTATAGCTACCAATATGCTTTTAATAAAGCTAGCTAGCCTATCACATTCCCCTTGTGTGTATAGAATGAGAGGGGCCCTTATATAGGCAAAGTTCCCAAAATATGTGGTTATATACCACATCCTCCATTCCTTATCACAACCACCTATATAGGTGGGTTGGTGAGGCCGCTCCATTTGTAGTGGAGAGGTTGGGGGATCAATTCCCACCTATCATTTTGACATGGACCTTTTTTGCATTTTTCGAGGGGTCTATCCCACATGTACCGTGTGAATGGTGGGCTTGTGGTTTAAAATGGGCTTGGCAACCCATTGTTTATGTGACTTCGATCACACCTTTGACACCTTTTATTTGGCCTCGTGAATGTGGCTAGTGGGCATGCATTCGATCCGCCGTGTCATTGGTGCATTGTGCATTGTTTTCTCTATGGAATTGTTTATTCACCCATCATTTATATAAACCCATATGGGCCAAGTCATATGGTATATTGGACCGTCTATAGGATCTCACTAGGATATAAGTGGAAATAAATTAGTGCCCAAGTAATATGTCGAACCACCATGTGAATTAATCCTAGCTCCATCTAATGTAGAAATAACACCCGCAAAGATAAGGAAATAATTCGACAAATATAGAATGTGATCAATTTGACCATTGAGGATAATATAGGCCTCAATGGGGATTTGAACAACCGAAAAACTAGAAATATAGCTTGTGAAGCTCAAATTAATCTAGTAATGCAACTGGAAGGCACGGTCCTTCTTATCGCTCCTCGATAGGCGTATCAAGTGAATTTGACTCATGGTGGCTTGAGGGCCCACCACTTCGGTGATGTTAAAATAGTCCTCATGGTGGCAAGGCTCCCTTCCATAACAAAATTTGAGCCTCTTGTTCCACTGAGCCAAATTTTACACCTGACAAAGACCAGAGTTCACAAACCAAATAAAGAACCTTCTTTTTCCTTATCGCTAACTGCCACGTGTCATCTTGTCATTGGTCCATGTCTTGACCTGTTGACTAGGGTTGAGCTAAACTTTGACTGACCACCATTTGCACATGCGCACCTATTTTTGGCGTTCAAATAGTCAACAGTAAAGATCTCATAGTCATCTTCCGTGATCTGTTTCTAATCCTAGAAGATTTAGGAAACATTTTTCCAATATATTGACCTCTAGATAACACCTCCATAATGGGAAAGGATTTTTGTCCCAAAAATCTTGTAAAATCTAAATCACATTGCTGAGAAGAGATCTCGCACAATATTATTCCAACTCCTTAATCAACAAATGATTGTTTAAAATCTAGGATCTGTGGCACTTGGGCTCGCTTCCTCTTGATGTGCCACTATGATATCTGAAGAAGACCTCCACACCTCCACTATATGGTGCTAAGTTTCCTAATGAAACCTAAATTCTCCCACTGTGTGGTGTGAAGCTTCCAGATATCTGAAAAAAAGGATCCCCTTTTACTCTATAACATATCTCCTGGCTCCGAGTTGATTTTGAATAATCCATACTTGTCTAAAGGAACTCCATGCTACATAGATCTAAAAGTGATCCAATGTCGATGATGTAAAATTATTTTCCGTGTCCCATCCTCGCTACATGGCCATAAGAGACTCTACACAGAATGAACAGGTGACTTAATGTCACATACCTTTCCAGACCTCAATGCTCTTGTTGCAGATGGTGCTAAGTCCTATTTAAAGACCTCAATGCTTCCACTACGTAGTTTTAAGTCCTGATGATTAGCTACCATTCTCGCTACATGATCGAATTCCTCTACATAGAATGATGATCCAAGATGATTTCTCATGAGCTTAAAAATGGAAACTCCAGCCCCATTGCATGGCGGCTACCTCTACATGATACAAATCCTCTTATTGACGAATATTATCGTGTACCACTGCTGCATGGTTACAATGCCTCTACATAGAATAAAGTTTTGACCTACTATTAGATGCCAATGGTGTTCAACTACCATTCTATTACACGATCACAATGCCACTACATAGAATGAAGTTCCGAGATGACACCTGAGCTTAACTATATATACATACGACTAATAGATATCCAAGCTTAATATGAGTTAAATATTATATCCAAGTCAGTAATGTGCACTCACGAGCTAATTAGGAGATGTGTTTTGAGTATTAATAAAATTTTCTAAGTAAGAAAATCCATGGAGTATGGTAAACCTTTCTATTAGAATTTTCTAACAAAATATGACCTCCAAATTAAATATCGCATACTATTCATCAATCTGAATTATGTAATATATAACTAAAAATTATTGACTTACCCATTTTAAAGGACTTTCAATTTCAGGTATTACCGGTCCCGGGGTTGAATTGCCAATTGGTGATGGACTATAAACCTCCTTTTCCTTTGCAATGTGCCTCAATTCCATCTTTGTCTTGTCATTACTCTAATGGTGAGATGTGTTGGTACCCATATTTAATCTCCTTCAAAGGCCGAGTAGTATCATGGATTTGATGAGACACTCAAAGGTAGATAGATGGTTATGTATGTAATTTTGTAGTCAGGGAAGTGATCTATTTGACTTTTTAACACTTAGGATTTGAAATAAGTGTGTAGCACCTCAAAAAGGATGTGATCTTATCCTAACTATTTTAGGTTATGCCTTTCAACCAAGGTAAGAGAACCTATTTTGTAACCTCTGATTATTTAAGGACATGCATATACCTTACTTTTGCATAAATTTTATAGAGAATACCTTGGGAAAATATGATCAACACACCAAATCTGACTCTCACGAGCTATCACTTCTAGATTATGGAGATATTTTAAACACAAGGCTAAGGTTACTGAAGACATTTGGAATCTTGATCTATTATGCATACTTTAGCAAATTGATTTTGTTATTTTGTGGATATACATAACAAAAAGGATTAGTTTGGGGTAGGATTGGTTAGTTGAAATAATTTTTGGTGGGAGATCAATAAGATAGATTGGAATTTGCTAGATCCTTGAGAAATAAAAAATGGATAACTCAATAATAGAGAGATTCAAAATAGTTAAAACATCCCTTCAACCAGAAGGTGTGCATTAATTCAAGACAAGACATGAACTTTTTCACACAAACTTTGAGATTCTAGCACAAAGTCTCGACTTAGAAGACCCAATAAAACATCAAAATCTAAGATCAGTCATGCCTGAGGTACACCCAAAGGCTTACAAACAATATCTATCAACAAATGAAAGAAAAGTGATTTTAAATTGTTTATTTCATTCCCAGATGAAAGATCTTCTAAAAATGAAATTACAGATGCCACTAAAATATCACAAGGATTGATATCTGTGTTATTCAAAGAGATTTTGATACAAGATTGCAATAGAACAAGAAATACTACTTGCAGACATTCTGAAAGTGAAATAAATAGAAAATTTTCTGGAGATTTGACACAAATCAACTTAAAGTTTATCGATTCATCACTAGGGGAGAGTTATTTAAATAATCGAAGAGCTTTTTTATGGATATACACTTATAACCAACTCAACATGAATGAAAATCTTACATAGAGGAAGTTATCTCGGTTTCTTAGAAATTTTTATCGAGGATGAGCTCTTCTCAAAATTTTCTCATGAAAATGAACTCGACCTTTGTAAGAGTAATCTCATTGCATTTATAATACACCCTTTACATCCAATTTTCCCACCAAAAGAGGAATATTCAAATCACCTTTGTTGCACATATCGATCATGATTTGCGAAGGTGACATTTAACATACTCACAAGAAGGTTGCAGGTGTGTTTTCAAAAAGGTGAATCATTGCAAATATTTGCATAATTGTTTTAACTCGGAGGCATATTCTTCATCCTTGATGTATGCATCACCTTTTCCCTCAAAAGACAAGAATACTCGAGGGACCTTTATTTGTTACCAAATTATTTTAGACAGAGACATTTGATAGATTCATATCCAAAATTTTCCAGTGGACCAACCGTGAACAAATCACGTTTCATGGGCCCTCGACTACCGACTAAGCCATGCCATAACTTCTCGGGAGTCCCTTTAATCAATATGATTCGTCATGTGAGAAATTCCCTTTTAATCATTTCTCGAAGCCTTTATGTAGCTGGTCTTGACAGGTCATCCCTTTTCTCTCTCGAGGCAATGTATTTTTCACCTTTCGCACCTATACGTTTAATCATTTCATCCATTTTCCTCTAAAATTTTACTCTATAACTTCTAGATTTGGCATCTTTCTTTCTCACATGAGCCCGAGCAAAAATCCATCTCAAAAGTACTTCAGATTTACAAATTAAACTCCCAAATTGATTCAATTGAACTTTGCAGGCCAAAACGACACAGATATGCCAAAAAATTGATGAAGAATGATGCAAAAATGCATCTCCAAACATCCCGAGCTTCAATGGTGATAAAATGAAATGAAATGCAGAACTAATAGTGATCCTACATTTCAAATTTTAATTTGAGCTCTCCATATGGTCAAATATGATTAGAAACGAGTCCTGGGGCACCTTTTGACATTTTATAATTTTCAAAAAAGTAAAATGTTAACATTTTTCTCCACCCTCTCGCCCTCGAAGACGGGATTGAAATGTTTCCCAATGTGGATCCTAGCAGACCTATAATTCAACTTACAAATTTATCCCTTTTTTACAAAAGGTAAAAAACCTTGAATGACCCCAAAGCTCCATCTCTCCATTTCCCCACCTGCTACATGTCTCAATGGTGCACTTTGAGATGGTTCCGAAAAGTAGAGACCCCAAACAAGTGCCGAAGGAAGCATCCACATGGACATGTTTTGTGTTGAAATCAACCTAAAAATTTCAAAGTGCCCCAAAAAGTTGCATCCAACCAAAAAGGGCCACATTTTCAATCGATGCCGAGAAGTAATTTTGACCAGGAAATTACACCTGTCAAACCGTAAAATGCAGGAGAGCCACCATCTGAGCCCAAGGGGAGAGAGAACATAACAGAGGCCACAAACTAAGGGATCTCAAAGGTCAATGGGTTGGGGCTAATTTGAGCACCAACATAGGCTCTGACTTGGGGATGGGAACTCCCCTTTTGTGCCACAAGAACCAATAGCAGACCAAGTTCCAAGAACAAGCCAAGTTCTAAAAACATACCATTAGGCAACGGAGTCAAAGAATAATCTTACAAAGTAGAACAACCACAAACATCCTCTAAAAAATGAACCGAGAAACCATCAAAACCAAGTCACCAAGGACCAGAATGAATAAAAACACAAAATCATATGAGAAAAAAGAACCATACACTATACAAATAGAGTATACCTTGATTCTAAAAAATTAATCAAGGAAATTCTTCAAATAACTACCATTCGGATATGACCATGCTAATCGGTTCTAATATGTTTTTAATAAATTGGTCATATGGTTGTTTTTCTTTTCCATCCAAGTTTCTATCGACCACATTTTTTTAGGCTTACCCTCGTGCTTGGGACAAATTTTTTAACATCCTTTGAGGTCTGTATCAAATATCAAATTCCTAGGAAAATTATCCTTCTCGTGATATCTCGCATTGATCAATTTCATATTCCTTGAAAGCAACATAGCTCATAGAGTTATCAATATCAATATCTGAATGCAATACTTCATAAGAAGCATTATTGGGGTCCTCAATAAGATATACAATTTTCTTTTCACCGTGTAACTTCACAAGGATGCCCTTAATTGGTATGGTGGCATAAGACATGTGTATCTCGAACATTTGCACCAACACTTGCAGCCCACTTTCTTGATAACAAAGATGCCCCATTTGGCGGGGCAATCAATAATTACAACATCAAGTTTCAATTTCTTACCCAGATAAGCGAAAAGTTATACCACCAAGCCTTTCACACATCCAACAAAGGAAACCTCTCTAGAATCCATTGCACTACACTTTCCATAAACTGCTATCACTTTAATGTTCAATTCATTTATGACTTCTAGAGGCATAACATTACATGATGCTCCTGAATCAAACATACAATTGTGTAGAAATCTATCCTTAATGATCAAAGTCATAAAAATGGATCAATATTAAATTGGGATTTAACCAAATATTTCCCTTGGTAAAACTCAAGTGCTTCTCCTAGATCATCTAATGCTTTGGTGGTGTTTCAAGGTCTGCAATGGTTGGAGGATGAGTTTCTACAATGTTTACATTTCTTCCTGGGTAATCCTTTCTTCTTTATATCCAAAGTACTCAAATGCTCTCTTCTTGTGCTCAATAATCCTAAACAACTCAACAATTGGAGCACTAACTTTGATTTGAATCAAAACCTGGGAAATGTCATATGGAACATTATTTGGTAAGGCAACATTGGAAGGGAGATTAACAAACTCATCAGATGGCATGGGATTCTTGATAGTTTAGGCATGAGGAGAAGTATGAATATTTTTGGGACAAGAAGGCCTTTGGAAGGTGTATCTTTCTTAGGATCCTCTTTAGGAATACTAGTAAGCAATGGAGTTTTAGGTTTGGCTTGAGGCCTTGCTCCTTTGAGAACTCTACTCCTAGTATTATAATCCTTTTCTTGAGCAACAACATCGTTCATCAACAACTTCTTATCTTCCCCCGAAGGGATTCCTCCATCATATTTATTTATCATTAAATCTCTTAAATACTCAAAGTCATTATTAGGTATTTCAAAAGCTTGCAGCACAATTTCTTTAAAAATTATGAGGAAGAAGAGGTACTCGATGAATGTAGTCCCAAAAAGTTACAACAGTTCAAGCAATTATTACTTCAGTTGAAGTTGCTCCTTATTGTGAGCTTGAAGAGCAACCCATCATACAAACATTATCATCAGTACCATCATCATTATCAGCATTTTCCTGTTGCTGATTTACTTCACATGGAGGATAGGGTAGAAAAGATTTATCATACCAATCAATCTCATTAGATTCATCAACAACAACAACCCAGGAAGTCAGGGGATCAGGCACCATTCTACTTTCACGTGCTTGGGGATGTCTATTTGTAGATCCCATGGGTCCTGTACCTCTGTCATCTAACCTTAGATCACCCCTAGGATGATTTCCAAATATGTCATGATTTTGTGCCTTTTGCTAACCTTGTGAACTCTACCCAATTCCTTTCTTTTCCCGGGCTAGTTTGTAGGATATTTCTTTGAGAGCCTCTACCAAAGTTTTAACAACCTCCTAAAGATCCACACTCTTTCTTGCTTGAGGTTTTTATGGGTTTATCAATTTAACACCCCCTCTTAGGAGGTTTTCCAATGGCCTTGATGTTGTTCTCAATTTGTAGATGCATAGTCAAGGCCTGCCTCAAAGTGCCAGGGTTTTTATCCCTCAAATAGTATGCATCCTTCTTGTCAAATGCATCAACATACTTTATAAGACAAGATTCATCACATGGCCTCAAATTCACAGGAAATATTCTTAATGTATTATTAAATCTTGTATTAAAATCATGCACCGATTCATTAGGATTGTTTTTAATGTTCTCAAATTCGACAAGAGAAACATAGGGTCTGTTTTGTCACCATACTACAATCTAAATGAATTCTTCATTTCTATCTAAGAATCAATAGATTTATTAGGAAAATATTTATACCAGTCCCTTGCATCCTCTTCTAATGTATGAATAAACAATTTAATGTATAAATCTTCAAACCGTATTTCAAAATCCTCCATCATATTGAAAAAAGTTTCAAGAGTTGATCACCGTTATTACATTATTTCCTTGAAACTTAGGCATTTGGATAACTAGCCATCCCTCTAAAATTTATGGGACCAAAATTGTTCACATTAAATGGAGGTCTGGGTGGAGGTTGAGCCATATTATTTTGAGGAGGTGACCTTATAGGAGAAACAAAGTGATGAGGAGTGAGGGGTCTATGTGGTACAAGGATACAATTTTCAAAATGACTATCCCCTAATGGCTCTGTCTCTTGGAAAAATTCATTAGATTTTGAAAACATAGGGGAAGATTGAGAAGCAAATGTTTTAAATACAGATGATGGACCCTCTCTAGATGGAGAAATCAGATTTACAGAGATGCTACTGATTAAGAGCGATTGAGGAAGTATTGAAATCTTCAACCGCGTGCTAATCAACTTCACCAATGGAGACCTCTTTTCTTAATGCTTGATCTCCAAAACCTTCCAAATTCTTTCTTTTCTGAATTAGACTTTTCAAACTCGAAGCAACCTTATACTAGGGTCCACGGTGAAGAAAGATCTTCTTTCTTCCAAATTTGCAAAGATTAGCAGAAAATTCACAATTGATAGAGGTTAAGACAATGAAATTTATCAAAATCAAAATAAACCAGAGTCGCCACTAAGGATTTTCCCCCTAGTTATGCAAATGCACTAAAATAATTTGTCAAATGTTTTTCAGGACTAAAAATCATGCAAATCTTTACAAATCAGACCCTCCTTCACCCAAATTTATCAATGGTGAGGCAAACTTACTGCAATAACCACTGAAAAAATTGGACACACAACACGTAAAACTTATAATTTTGTTCAATCCTTACAGATTTGATCAGATAATGAATTTTCCAAAATGTATTTACACTCAGAACTGTAAGAAAAATTTCCTAGATTTGGAAAGTTTAAATTCTTCATAGAATCCCTGGTAATGGCACCACTCTAGTGTTACTAACGAGCCAAATGGATACGAAATGGTAATAAATCAACAAATCTATCTCAACAATGCAAATAAATTCCTAGCAACATAAATGAGCTCCCCTGAAATGTAAATCAGTCCCCTGGTAATGTAAATTAGGACCCTAAAACGTAAATCAGTTCCTCAAAGAATGGCACCATTCTAGTGTTGTTGATGGGCCAAATGGATATGAACCGGTAATAAATCAATAAATCGGTTCTAGCAATGCAAATCAGTTCTCGACAACATAAATCATGTCCCCTGGGTAGTGGTGCCATTCTCGGTATTGGTACCGAGATTTAATCTCCTTTAAAGGATGAGTAGCATCATGTATTTGACAAGACACTCGAGAGGTAGATAGATGGTTATGTATGTCATTTTGTAGCCGGGGAAGTGATCTATCTAATCGAGCTTTGAAAGAAATGGGTAGCACTTCAAAAGGATGTGATCTTATCCTAACTATTTTAGGTTGTGCCTTTCAACCAATGTAAGAGAACCTATTTGTAACCTCTGATTATTGAAGGAGACACAAATACCTTACTGTTGTACAAATTTTATAGAGAAGACCTTGGGGAAAATATGATCAACACACCAAATCTAACACTCACGAGTTGTCACTTCCAGATTATGGAGATATTTTCAACACAAGGCTAAGGTTACTAAAGACATTTATAATCTTGATATGTTTTGCATACTTTAGCAAATGGATATTGTTCTTTTATGGATATATAGAGAAAGACAGGGGTAGTTCAGGGTAGGATTGGATAGTTGAAATAATTTTTGTGGGAGATCAAAAATATAGATTGGACTTTGCTAGATCCTTGAGAAACAACAAATGGAGAACTCAATAATAGATAGCTTCAAAATAGTTAAAAAATCCCTTCAACTAGAAGGTGTGCATCAATAGAGGCCTAGACATGCACTTTTTCACACAATCTTTGAGATTCTAGCATGAAGGCTTGAGTTAGAAGACCTAATAAAATATCAAAATCTAAGATCAGTCACACATGAGGTATACCCAAAGGCTTACAAACAATATCTATCAACAAATGAAATAAATGTGATTTTAAATCGTTTATTTCATTTGCAAATATTATAAAAATAAAATTTTAGATGCCACTAAACTATCACTGAATTGAGATCTGTGTGATTCTTAGAGATTTTGATACAAGATTGCAATAGGAACAAGAAAAACTACTTGCAGACATTACGAAATTGAAATAAGCACAAAATTTTCCAAATATTTGACACAAATCAACTCAAAGTTTATCGATTCACAAGATGGGAGAGTTATTTAAAAATCTCAGAGATTTTTGATGGCTATACACTTGTAACCAACTCAACATGAATGAAAATCTAACATAGAGGAAGTTAACCTAGTTTCTCATAAAGTTCTTTCAGAGGATGAGCTTTTCTCAAAATTTTCTCATGAAAATGAACTCTAACCTTTGCAAGAGTAATCTCATTGCATTTATAATACACCCTTTACATCCAATTTTTCCTCCCAAAAGAGGAATATCCAAATCACCTTTGTTGCACATATCGGATCATGATTTGCAGAAGGTGACATTCAATGTAATTGTAAAAAGGTTGCAGTGTTTTCAAAAAGGTGAAACATTGTAAATATTTGGATCATTTTTTAATCAAGGCATATTCTTCATCATGGCGCGCAAGTAACAACTTTTCCCCTCAAAAGAGAAGAATTTTCGAGGGACATTTTCTTGTTACCAATTTATTTCGAGATAAAGACATTTAATGATTTAGATCCGAAATCTGCCAGGTGGACCAACTGTGAACAGATCATGTTTCTTGGGCCCTTGACTACTGACTAGGATGCCATGCCACAACTTCTCGGGATTCCCTTTAATCATTTTTATTTTGTCATGCGAGAAATCCCCTTTTTAATCATTTCGGTGCCTCCACGTAGCTGGTCTTGACAGTCATCCCTTTTTGCTTTTGAGGCAACACCTTTTTCACGTTTCATGCCTATACCTTTAATCATTTCATCCTTTTTCCCACTGAAATTTTACTATGTAACTTCTATATCTGGCATCTTACTTTCTCACATGAGCTCAAGAAAAAAACCATCTCAAAACTACTTCAGATTTACAAATTGAACTCCCAAATTGATTCAATTGAACTTTACAGGCCAAAATGACACAAATTTGCAAAAAATTTGATGAAGAATGGTGTAAAAGTGCATCTCCAAACATCCCGGAGCTTCAATGGTGGAAAAATCAAATGAAATACACAACTACCGTTGATCTTGTGTTTCAAATTTTAATCTGAGCCCTCCATATGGTAAAATGTGATTGGAAACGGGTCTAGGGAACCTTTTGACATTTTATAATTTTTAGAAAAAGTAAAATGTTAACATTTTTCTCCTCCCCTCCACCCTCAAAATACAAAGGCTTAACATGTTTCCCAATGTGGGTCCCAATAGACCTACACTTCAACTTAAAAATTTATCCTTTTTTTTTTTTTCAAAAGGCAAAAATCCTTAAATGACCACAAAGCTCCGTCTCTCCATTTCCATGCCCGATATGTGTCTCAATGGCACACTTTTGAGATGGTCCTGAAAAGTAGAGACCCCAAACAAGTGCGGTCCCTCCACATGTCCTAGACCCCTTTAGAAATTTGCGTGAAAAATCTAAGTATGGGAAGGCCCAGTGGAAGCCTCAACGTGGACATGTTTTATGTTGAAATGAGCCTTATAACTTTCAAAGTGCCCCACAAAGCCGCATCCAACCAAAAAGGGCCACTTTTCAACTACCGAGAAGTAATTTTGACCATCACACCATAAAATGTGGGAGAGCCAGCATCTAAGCCCGAGGGGACAGAGAACATAACAGAGGCCGCAAACTGAGTGATCTCAAAGGTTGATGGGGCGGGGCTAATTTTAGCACCAACAAGATGGATGAAGTTTCTATTAATTTTCCACGTAATTCCCATTCCTCTTTAAATGAGCACATAAATTACTCTTATTCTTCTTCTTTTGGGATGAGGAATTCTTTCTTTCATTTCTCAACTCGCATGATGAGATTGGTCTTTCTAATTTTTGTGTTCTGACAAATGACATAAAATTCTATATCAATGTCCTTGTTTTTTGACATCTTGCCACAAAATGATCATGGAATCCACAAAAAGTATATGGAAAGGAATTCCACATTTTAATAATAATAATAATGATACTTATTAAGCTAAAAAAGTGGATCATAAGTTTTACCGTGCTCATGATTATGGTAAGAAAATGGAGGTAGAATTTCATTATCTCTTTGCTGATTTTTCTTACCACATCCTTCCTATGACGACAAAGCACAATTTCCCAGCTCAAAATATTCTTGTAGGACTAGTGGAGTATTTTCTTTGCTTTCCCAAGCTTGTCTTACATCATCTGTCTTGGTGTAATCTTTGATATCCATTCCCACACTAAGAAAACCCAAACCAACAAAACAAGGGAGATCCTTGACATGTATTGGGTTAGCAATTCCTTTTCCATTTTTACTAAGGCCTCTTCCATTAAATCCCATTTTAAATAACAATTTTGATTCAACGCCTCTAGGATGTTTTTCAAATGAACCAAAGACATCATTACCTCAATCTAAAACCAAGTGGGAGGAAGAATATTGACGTGGTGAAAAATTTATAGTGCAATCATTTGTCATGGTCTCTACATTTTAAGTTGAAGGAATTTCCTTATTTTGATCACCACATTGCAGCCTTTCCAAGAGCTCATCCTTGGTTTGCATTTCTAATTTCAAAAGAGAATTCTCCTTTTCCAAGGAGTAATAAATTGATCATGCAGGAGAGATTTCTCTTCTTTGATCCGGTGATTATAGGCTTCAATTTACTCAAGCTTCACCTCTTTAGACATCTTGCGCATGGTGCACCTGTACCTATTCAATCACACTAAACTATTACACAACTGAAGCAATCACATTGTCAAATAAACTGATTTTGATACCAATTTTTTCAGATATTTACAAGTTTACAAGCATGATCACCTATTCTAATACCAACTTGATTTGAAAATTGAGGTAAAAAAATTTAATATATTTTTTTGTGACCTTCGGACCTCTATAGGCTTATTAAAAATATCAATTAAAATTTCTCCATTTTAAGTAAAACAATCCAAAATGATGCAAGAATGTAAATCACACTACACACAGATTGATTACAGAGTTCTACAATAGCCTATGTCTCCAGGTTCTTATCGAACCATTCCACTAGTAAAAATTTGTAAGTACAATGTTATTTCTTATAATAAATCATAATGGAACTTTACTTTCCTACTAAGCACTCCATACCTTCAAGAACACGATGCTTAATTCACTCCTATTCTCCACCTTCCCGATAGACAAGATTCCCATGAAACTTGATCAACCTTCCAGATGTTTGCAAGATGCCCTATGGCTCTCTCGGTCAACAATTTTAGGCTACGCAAATAAAATTGTAGTCCTATGGGCCAATTGGTGAGTTTCTAATAACTCCCAATTTTATAATTTTCCTATTAAAATAATAGGACTTATCTTCCACAATAGTTTCCTATTAAATGTTAAATAGGAATTTATTACAAAATATTTTCTTTAAAAATTATAAGGCCTATTGAAATAAATTGGAAGCTCTTAATATTCTCCTCGTGCTCGTTTAAAAAAAAAAACTAATGCCTTCACTACATTTCCTTTAGGGCTCAATTAAATCAAGGACTATAATATAGTTTGAAACTATATTAATCTTATAGCCACCAATATGATTTTAATAAAGCTTAGCCCATCACATTCTCCTTGTGTGTATAGAATGGGAGA
The DNA here is from genome assembly GCA_018340775.1 of Taxus wallichiana var. yunnanensis. Taxonomy (NCBI): domain Eukaryota; kingdom Viridiplantae; phylum Streptophyta; class Pinopsida; order Cupressales; family Taxaceae; genus Taxus; species Taxus wallichiana. The sequence goes on from CM031242.1 coordinate 75,565,301, forward strand.
GGGGCCGTTATCTAGTCCAAATCACCCAAAATATGTGGTAATATACCACATCCTCCATTGCTTATCACAACCGCCTATATAGATGGGTTGGTGAGGCCACTCGCTTGTAGTGGAGAGGTCGGGGGATCAAATTCAACCTATGATTTATGCATGGACCACTTAGCATTTTCCATGGGGTTTATCCACACATCGAGTGCAAATGGTAGGCTTGTGGTTAAAAATGGGCTCGGTCACCCATTGTTTATGTGACTCAGTCACACCTTTGACTTGTTTTATTTTTCCTCGAGTATATGTCAATCGGCATGCATTGGATCCACCGAGTCACCGGTACATTTTGCATTGTTTTTGTTATGGAATTGTCTATTCAACCATCATTTATATAAGCCAATATAGGCCAAGTCATATAGTATATTGGAGCATCCATAGGATCTCATCAGGATATAAGTTGAAATAATATAGTGCCCAAGTAATATGTTGAACCACCATGTGAATTAATCCTAACTTCATCTAATGTGGAAATAACACTTGAAGCATGAGGAAATAAGTCGACCAATATAAAATGTGATCAATTTGGCCATTGTGGATAAACTAATCCTTGGTGGGTATTTGACCACCCCATCGAGCAATAAATATAGCTCATCGAGCTCAAATTAATCCTACAATGCAAATTGAAATTAATAGTCCACTTATCACTCCTTGATAGGCATATCGAGTGAATTTGACTCATGGTGGCAAGCCATGTTGTGGCTTGAGGTCCCACCATGTTGGTGATAGTAAAATAGTCCTCACGGTGGCCAAGCTCCCTTCTGTAACAAAATTTGAGCCTATTTTTGCATTGAGCCAACTTTTATGCCTGACGAAGACTAGAGGTTGCAGAACAAATCAACAACCTTCTTTTTCCTTATCTCCAACATCCACATGTCATCTTTCCATTGGTCCATGTGTTGACCTCATTGACCAGTGGTTTTCCGAACTTTGACCGCCACCAATTGCACATGTATACTTTGTTTTTGATGTTCAAATATTCGACGGAAGCTCTCTAAGTCATCTTCCACATAGTTCCAATCCAGGAGATTTAGGGAACATCTTTACTCCATATTGAATTAGATCAAATTCAAGATTGTCTCCAATGCTAGTTACACCTTCCAGAACCACTGCGGAGAGAAATTAAAAAATGGGTTAAAATTCAAATTTCAAGAAGAAATGGCTTATTAAAATGGTTTCCTTTGGTATTTCATAGTCAAAATCATATACATCTTTCCCATGATACTCTTAAGGAATATACGAAGGCAAAGAATCACTCTCCTATATCTATTTTTGGCATTTGTTGGTGAAGGAAAGCTTTCTAAAAGTATCCCTGGTGCATTTTCACACCTTGGATGCACCTTTTCACTTGGGGAAAAGGTGCATGAGGTGAAAAAAAATGTGACCCAAAGGTAAATCGAGGAAAGTAGATAATTTTTGTCACTTAAGAAGGAACTTAGGTGGTTAGGTGAGTATTATGCACTAACAAATCTTTTTGGCCCCCTCTCCATGATCAAGCGCACAAAAGATACACTAGGGAAACATTGATTCACCTTTTTAACTAATAAAAAGATGCATGAGGTTAAAAAAAAAATTACCCCAAGGGAGATGATCTATTTCGTCACTTAAGTGATAACCTTATGTGTTAGGCACATGTTAACAACTCACACCTCAAAATTGGCCCCTCTCCATGACATCCCTCACCCTTAGACCCATTTATCACCCTTGTTACACCTTTTCTCCTAGTGAAAAAATTCATCAATGTGAAAAAAATTGTTACCCATTGCAAACTCCCCTCCTTCATCACTTGCCTTCACAACTGGTCCCTAGGTGTTGTTTTCCACCCACCTCATTTACACACCTATCCCCCTCCTTCCGATGGATACACCCCATGACACATTATCTTTTTCCTTCTACCCATTTCTAACTCATAAAAAATTTGGTAAGGTGTAAAAGAGCCTCCGTGACCCATTTAGTAAGTCTTAAATCACCTTGACCCGGGTTAGGAATGAAATGCTTAGGTGGTCAAGGAGTGGGGTTCCTTAACTGGGTTAACTATAAAATATTTAAATCTTCCTTATGAATGTTTGGAACCATTTTAAAAAAACACCCTCCCTCTATTTGTGCTACAACCTGGTCATGATCAGATGTCACCATGAAACCCCATTCTCAAAACCACTAAATTGCTCATATCTTACCCATTTTTGATCCAATTTCTCTGAAAGTTTTCTTGTGAACTCCAATGTTGAATGCCTTTGAGATGATATAAACACCATAAAAATTGATCCTCTAATTGTTTCATAGTTTCTACTATAAATTTTCAACAAGAAAAAATGTGTTTTTAGATTAAGAGAAATCAAGAGGATAAAAACACCTAAAAATTTGAGAAAATGCTTGAAATGAAAAACAAAAACTTTTACAAGTGGTTTCATTCAAATATAGCATCGATAGAGAAAATTTATAAATTTAGAAAGAATTCATGGGAAAAATTACTAAAAAAAGTAATTCTAATAAAAATTTACATTTCAACTACCTCATTATATTATCTCACGATCGAGACACTCAAAATTGGAAAGGTTGATAAAGCGGCAAAAATTGGCTAAAGCTGGGACGATAATGATGAATATTATAGAAATAGTAAACATGTGAAATGGGATAAAAAGTATCACATTTCATTCATTCACTCATCCTACAATGGTTTTGGAACTCACATAGGTATTGCTCTCAAATTTCAAGCAAATTCTTGCATGCCCCGATGCGATGAGCCTAACATGTCAAAATAAGAAAGAAACCATTTTATCCCGAAATCTATTACAATTAATTTCACATGAAATGCATGATAAATTGGTGCATGATTTTTTTTTCATTCTCCTTTCCTCACTCATTATGCAGAAGGATTTGGTCTCATGTCTCATCGATCATTAATGCTCCTGTAGTGAAAAAATCATGATCGTGTTTGTGTGAGTAAAAGTGCACCAATTTTTCACATGTGAATGATTAATCACACAAATTTAGAAGTGTCTATAGGATCAAAATTATTTTATCAATGAGGTAATCCATCCTCCAATGTTATCGGTGGTATACTTTTCAATTGCTCATCACTCCTCTTCTCGGTGTGTTCAAGCAATATTGCAGAGGGTCAACAATTCAAGAGTCTTCAAAAAGGGGCAATTCAAAATGGTATTCATTGGAGCTCTTCATTAGTGCATATTTATGGAGGGTCATCATGGGTCATGCTGGTGCTCAATTTCATCTCCCCCTTTTTACCCAATATACGCCTTTAAATTTTTTTCTCCAACTAGTTTGCTCATGTGAAAAACATGTGCTTAAAAGATATAGTCATATCAAATGTGAATGAAAAATTTATGTTTAGGGTGTTGATGCTATTTTTTGGTCAAGTATTGTGAGAGTATGTCATTCTTGAAAAATCCTTATGATTTTTCCTTTTGAATGCTGCCCTTGATTTTCTCAAATGTAAATTACACATCGCAAAAAGCCTTTGTGACTTGACGCGTATTCAATGACAAAAATTGAGAAAATGCAGAAGTAAGGAGCATCAAAAATAAAGAAATAATATTATCCACATGTCCCTCTGGTGCACCTTTGATAAAGAACAAGAAAATAGGGAGCATTCAAATTATGAGAGTCAAACATGTGGCTTAGCTTGACAAAGCGATGACAGATGGGCTGAAAAGTTAAAACATAGGAAAGAGTACACATGCCTCCATGTGTCACCCTGCACAAATTCAAGAGGGAACAAGTACGTGTAAGGATAGAAAGTTTTGCAAAACAAAGAAGATGGCCTACAGATGGATATTTAAAGCCATGTAACTCTAATTAGTGCTGCGAAAACTAAGGTAGATGCGATGTGGGTCACGAATCACAATAAAAAAGTCAACTCACCCATTTGAGCCGTGGAAGGTTTTGAAAATCTGTGATACACTAAAAGATGAAGGGAACACCTAGCGAGACACCATTCAATATATAGTGGCAATTTTATTTGTAAAAATATTGATGTCAATCCCAATAAGTCCTAAATACAAAAATCAAGGAGAATTTCATGAAAAAAGAGATAAAGATGCTGATATGAAGACTAAAGAGCAAACCTAGGATTGTTTTCCTAAATAATTATTTTATTTCATTACAATTATTATCTTTGTTTCATGAAAATTGAATATCATTGTGAAGCATTTTCAAACATAAATCAAAATTGGGGTTCTATAGGGGCCCCAACCCATGATGAAGAAAGTTGTATACATATTTGGAAGAAAGGACACAAGAAGAGAAACAACACTCAGTTATCCTCTACTCCTACTTTGAAATCTCCTCCAAGTGGAGGAATCTTGTTCAATAACTTGTTCTTCCTTGATATGAATTCATTTGAACCCTTATCATGTCGAGAAAATACAACTAACCCCGCTAGATTCTAAGACATCCCCATATCCATCAATGACTCAACATTCATTCTGGGACCATCCATGATATTCTCTCGCTTAATATTCTTCGAAAAAAATATACCCAATCCAAAAGGTCCAAACCACCTATAGGAAATGTTATTTTCATGTTTCCTTAAAAGGGGTGGACTAACCGAGAGTAGAATGAGGGGGAGAATCTGAAGTGGGTGGAAGAGAAAGCATTATCTCCTTGGACCTAGTGGAGGAAGAGATATAGAACTAGAGTCACCCTTATGACTCCTTGTGAAAGGTGGATGCTCTTTTGGAAGAGGAACATGATAAGGTCCTAATAATGTTGGCTCTATTAGAGAATCCCATTGCAATGAACGAATGGAAGGTTGAAAAGTAGACTTGTCATTTCCTTCCCTAGTGTCGATAATGATGCTTTGGAATGTTGAGGAGATGAAGGTTCTAATTCCTCCTCATTCAAAATGGAAATTGGGGTTTGGGAGATTGATTCCCCCTCTTCCTTCTTAAGGATGGTGCTAGTGTGGTGGATGGCTGGGATGATGTAGGTCCTACTTGACATTTTTCAAGAGAAATGATTCTCTGCTCTAGTTCATCCACTTTACGAGAAATGAAAGGAACAATATCAATGGAGGAGTTGTTGTAGAGAATATAGGACTTGTTGGGAATCTCCATGAGCATAAATTTTTCATCACATAGGAAGGAAGACTGATAGTAGGTTTCCCCTGCCACAACACACCTCCTTTAAATCAAGAATTTCTTGAACTCTTCTTGGGATTTCTGGTGTTCCCACCGAAAAGGATGATAGTACATACATTGGAAGGATGAAATGACATGATTCATCCTAATCAATCTCAAAATGAGTGAGAGTAAAAATTTCTAATAAGTCGGGGTCCCTTACCATCCCCTAGGTTTGCAATGTCAAACAAAGCCCTAACAAAGGTTTCATATGGACCAATCGGATCAAAGATTTGGGTTTAAATCTTCTAAGGAAATATCCTTCAAAATTTTTGTTGCAGCCACACTTGTCATTGTGACAATAAAGAGTTCTCTGCAATAATTCTTCACATTTGGGACTAGAAAAAAATTCATATTGATAATTAAATAAAGTCAAACTTATAATAAAGATGACACATATAGGTTAAGTCGAGTAGAATAACTTCCATCGGATAAAAGAAGTTTTTTCACTCATCTCACATGAAGGAAATAAATTTGAGAGAGATTATAACTACGCAATAGAAGACATTTGATTGATGTGAAATAATCCATGTGAGGATACTCAGCTCTGGAAGGCACGAACACAAGTATGTATTTCTCGAGGTTGATTCTTAACACATAAAGAGTATTACATGTCACATCAAGCCATATGGAGGCACCCAAGGATTATCAAAAGGGATTTTCTAACACGCTAAAAGGAAAGAAATGATTAGAAAAATATAAATAGGGATGACATGGTTCCCCATTCATCTCGAAGAGAGTAAAAGCCATGATTAACTCACATATTTTCCACCTAACAACACAAGATGAGATAATTTCTAGAGGAAAAGAATAAATTAAGTTATATGTTGTAAAGAGGAATATTCTCTTAGAGACTCATGTTTTGGGGGAAACCTTAAAATTGAGTGAGTGAGATTTGTATAAATCTAATGAGAATACTCTCCCATAGTGGGGGTTAATTTTTTTGAAATTTAAGAAAAGAAAGGTGTAAACTAAGAGAATCCATTTTTCCAAGAACTTGTTTGAGAAACCTTTTAATTTATTAAGCTTTAAAATCGAATCATGTCAAGATGGTTGCAAGTGTACATCGATTGAGAAGCATTGATACTGTAAATGAAACTTTCCCTTGCTAATGAATTTCATGAGTTTGGAGTTAATTGTGTTTGTTCATATGCATTATTGTGTCTTCTTTTAAGTTGACATATTTCAGAATAGATATTCATGTTCTTTTTGTAATCTTATGTTAGGAATCCCTCTGAATCACATAATATTTTCTCCTTGTGGTAACATGGTGGTAATTACGAGTGTGTTGTGAGGAGAGATTTCATGTCATTGCACAATGAATAATTCTAAATTCACTTTGCTTCCATTTTATTAGTAAAGGTTGTTTGTAACTCTATGAGCATATATTAGGCATGATAGATCGGGGATTATTAATGTTTTATTAATTTTTTGGCATGAGATTTTATGTTTAAATTCTAAAATATTGTGTGAAATCATGTTTTTGGGCTTCCATGGATGCACATCTTCTGGTTAAAGGTTCAATGTTAGTTGTTTGAAGTGTTCTTATCTTCTCATCTGGAATATTTTCTAACATTTGTTAAAATTTCTCAAAGATTTGGTATAATCAACTTTATCCTACTTAATTCCCCAACAAAATACATCCATAACTGATAAATCCTACAAGAACCACCCCATCTTGCACTTATTATCCATAAATGTCAAGGATATTTATTGAATTTATGCATCCTTTACCCAAAATATGTAGGAGAGAGAATTTCTATTGTTGTCTTTAGTAACTTGAACCTTCTTTAGGAGACATCTATGTTTTCTAGGGTGACAACTCGTGAGAGGTAGATTATGTTGCATTTACCATGTCTTCTTAACGTTATTTCTCAATTTATTGAAAAGGAGAGTCAAATATTATTGGTTCATTATTTTCCCTTACAAATATAGGTTACAAAATGGGTCCTCTCACCTGGTTGAAGGAATAACCTAAAGTAGTAGGGTAGGTCAAACCCTTAGCATGGCACTATAAAAATTTTCCCAAGCTTGAGTAAAAAAGAGACAATTAGATCCCTCCCTAGCTATAAAATGATTCAAATTATGATTATGTTTCTCTAAGCATCCCTCTTAGCCTATTGATGCTTCTTGACTTCAAAGGGAGAATTGATTTGGATAAAAATATCACTCTAGCACCATTGTTGGGGAATATTTGTGTAATTAGAGAAAAATATTGACCTCATGTAACATTTGAAGTATATTTGAATGAAAATTTATGATCTATATTCAATCCTTTATCTGGATTTTCTAAAAATGAGCTAAATCAGAATTCAATTGCTATATATTTTCCTGGTTTGAGGAGATTTTCCATTAAATCATGCTCGGCTAGAAGTAAATTTTGATAAAGGATGATGAAATTTACTAAGGTTTATTAAAATATGTTTCCATATTTAATCAAGTAGTTGTTTCAAGTGGTTTATACATTTAAGATATAAGATCTTAGTGGCATCTCTATTCATCCAGAGAAATCCAAAGTAAATACCAAGTACCTTAAGTCTCTATTTCTAAGAATTTCTTGTTAAATTTATAAAACTTGATGGAAGAAGGTATTTCTTCAAGACAAATCTGACTAGAAAATTATATCTAGAACTGGGCAAAACAAGTCAAATAAGTATACAAATATAAAAACCATTACGTATTCAGAGAGAGAAAGAAAATTAAATCTTACTCCTGATTTAGATCAGCCATTAGTTGAAGATTACTCTAGTGCATCTGATCATTCTAGAACACATAGCTCGAGAGGTAACCTAGATACTCCTATTGGTGAGGGAATTTCCTTTGTAAATCATCAAGGTATTTTTCAATCCCAATTTCTATCTTTCCAAGATATTAAGGTTCACTATGAGAGGGAGTTATTAAGGTATTCATCCTTCTAAGATCCTATTCCATTATTCTAAAATCTAGAAGCTTCCACCAACATTTTCAACCCCGTTGTTATCAATATCCCCATTAATAACATGGCTCAACCTCCACCTAGACCCCCCATTTTTGGTAAATATATATCGAGCTATAAATTTTCAGGGGATGGTGGGATATCCAAATGCAGTACCGAATGATCTAAGAAATAGGTTACCAAAGTTTCAAGGAAACAATTCTATTAGCAGTGACCATCATCTCAAGATTTTTGTTAAAAACATGGAAGATTTTGAGATCAAACATTAGGATGTGTATGTAGAAGAAGATGCCCAAGATTGGTATAAATCTTTGTTGGATAATTATATCAATTCTTGGCTCAAATTGAAAAATTATTTTAAGGCACAATATGGTGATAAAACTGATCCAAGGTTTCTTTTATATGAATTCAATAATATTAAGAAAAACCCTAATGATCTAGCTCAAGAATTTAACACCAGATTCAACAAAACATTAAATAGATTACATGTAACATTGAGACCAAGAGATGATTCTTGCTTAATTAAATATTTTGATGCCTTTGATAAGAAGGTAGCATATTATCTAAGGGAAAAGGACCCTACAAATCTGAGGCAAACATTCATAATGGCGGTAAAAATTGAGAATAATATCAAGGTTGTAGGGAAGCCTCCTAAGAGGGAGGGTGTTAAATTGATCAATCTTGAGAAGCCTCAGGTAGGAAAGGTAGTGTATATTGAAGAAGTTGTTAAAACCTTGGCAGGGGAAGTAAAAGAAATTTCATACAAACTTTCCATGGTGGAGAAGGGAATAGGACAGAGCTCTCGTGTCCATAATTATACCCAAGGGATGAATATATTTAATGGTCATCTAAGAGGTGAGATTAAAAATGAAGATAGAGGAAAGGGACATATGGGGTTAGGAAGTAAACAACAACCTAAGAGAGAATAAATTTTTCATTGATCCATTGACTACAAGGGTGTCTATGGTTGAAGAGGTACATGTCATGGAATGGTGTGACATATGCTTCTTACACCATCCTCTATGTGATCTAAGTGAAGGGGGTGTAGACGCTAAAGATGACACCACTTTTAGAGATGTGTATATGATAGAGTGTCCTACGATGATTCACACCATGGTATTTCTTCCACCTTTGAATTAATAAGTTCTCGACTATTGAGGGTTTTATAGATTCCATCCACTAGGTTTCTCCTCTGCCTTCTACTATTGATATTGAGATTGATATGGTTCAAGATTTTAGATTTCCCAATCATGACTTTGAGTACTTAAGGTATTTGATGATTAAGAAGTATGATGGAGGAATTCCTTCTAAGGAGGACTGATAGCTTCGATGAACGTTGTAGTAGGTTAAAAAAATAATAAAATATCAGAAGTAGAAATGTCAAAGGAGGGGGCCATAACACAAAACAAAAATACCCTTCTCACTAATATCCCAAAATATCCTCCCAAGAAGGATACGCTTAACAAGGATCAACTATTCTCAATAAATCCTCTACCCTGTCCATGCCCAAGCCATGAAGAGTCTCATACCGCAAGAAGAAGTAGTTACTCTCCCTCCCAACGTAGTGTTACCCAAATATACCCCTTGTGATATGGCTCATATTTTAAGTCATATTAAAGTCATTGTACCTATTTTTGAATTGCTTAGGATCCCGAGCATAAGAAAAGGGAATTTGAGTATTTAGGACTCAAGGAGGAAGTAGTGCCCCTAGGTAAGGACGTAAATAGTATGGACACTCCCCCTATCATTACAGAGTTGGAAGTGCTACAAGAATTGGAAAACTTAGGAGAGTATCTTGAAGTATATTTGGGTACTTCTCTTATCGAATCCCAACTTGACGTTCATCCCTTTTATACTACCTTAATCCTTAAGGACATAATTGCGTAGCAGAATTGTATGTTTGATTCAGGGGTTTCATGTAATGTGATGCCTCTTGAAGTAATGAATGAATTAAACATCAAGGTAACAACATCCTTTGGAAAGTGCACAACTATGGATTCAAGGGAGGTGTTGGTGATTGGGTATGTTCAAGGATTGGTAGTGTAGTTAGTAGTTTACCCTGGTAATTATTTGACCATGAATGTAGTTATCGTGGATTTCCCTACAAAATGGGGTATGTTACTATTAAGAAAATGGGCTATTAGTGTTGGTGGAAGTGTGCAAATGGATATGTCATATGCCACCATATCGGTAGAAGGGAACCTGGTCAAATTGTATGGTGAGAAAAAGATGTTGCATTTGATATAACGTCAAAACAATGCTTCTTATGAAGTGTTATATGAAGAAGTGGAAATTAATTATTTTGTTGGCTATGCATATTTTGAGGAACAAGGTATTAATAAGAGTAAGTATCTTGAACAAATTGGTGCTCCCTAGACTTTGATGTTTGATGGAGCTTTCTCCAACTTGGGAAACGATGTTGGAGTTGTCCTTGTATCTCCAAGTCAAGAAATTTTTAATTTCTCCTTCAAGCTTAAATTTGAGTGCACAAATAATATTACAGAGTACAAGGCATTGCTTTTGGGATTAAGGATTGCATGGAGATATGGTATCAAGGACATATTTGTTAAAGGAGACTCAAATTTGGTGGTCAAACAAGTTAGAAAACTATATGCTACAAAAAATCAAAGGATGAAACAATATAAGCATGCGATATGGGATTTTATCAAAATTTTTGACTCCTTTAACATATTGTATCATGACTGAAATCATCCATCTACAACAGACATGTTGGTAGTGATTGGATCCAGGTTTGAAAATTACAATTTTTCTCTTTATTGTGATTATGATATTGAAGTATTGTCAAGACCATCTATTCCTAATAATGTGAAACATTTGCAAGTTTTTAAATACTATGCCCATGTTTAGAGGTTGTTGCAGAATGAAGGAGAATTTACCAACCAATGGATGGACTGGGAACCAACGGTTTTTGTTTGTGATGGTAAGGAAACCTTGTTTGGAAAGGATATCATTTAGTTAAAAAACAATACCATTCATAGAGGTTTGGTTGCCTTAGAATCAAATTTTGATAATCCCTGACAGGTGGTTCACAAACATATATCAACTTCAAGGGATGTAGAAGAACATAATCTAGAATGAAGAAAACATAGAAAGCTATGTCTAGGAAGTAATTTGAGTAAGGAAGAAAAGTAGTCTTATTTTGAATTGTTAAAGAAGTACCAAGACTGCTTAGCATGGTCTTACTTAGAATTTAAATCATATAAAGAGGATCTATTTCAACATGAGATACATTTAGAACCTAATGCTAAACCATTTAGACAAAAGAAGAGGCCAATTAATCCACTTCTCTCCCTCAAAATGCAATAAGAACTCAAAAAATTAAGGGATGGAGGGATAATACAACCAACAAGATATTATTCATGGGTGGAGAACATAGTGCACGTAAGAAAGAAAAATGGAGACATAAGGATATACATGGATTTCAGGAACTTGAATAGGGCCTCAATTAAAGATAACTATCCATTGCCTAATATGGATAACATGCTGCAATTAGTCACTAGGTATAAGTTGTTGTCTATGTTGGATGGGTTCTCAAGGTATAACCAAGTGGTTATAAAGCCATTAAAATGAATTAAAATTACTTTTACAACTCCATTGGGTACCTATATATATGTGAAAATTCCTTTTGGTTTGACGAATGCTAACATTATGTTTCAAATAGAAATTGATGTTGCATTCTCAGGCTACACTAATGATTTCATTGTAGTTTATCACAATGACGTGATAATATTCTCTAAGAAAAGAAGTGATCACGAGAGTCATGTAGAGAAGATGCTACTTAGATGTAGGGAATATGGCATCTCATTGAATCCAAAACATTTCCATTTTGGGGTTCAAAATGGAAAATTGTTGGGGCACATTGTGTCAAAATATGGGGTCAAGATTGACCTGAAAGAGTGAAAGAAATCGGTAAAGTTCCTATTCAAAAACTAGGAAAGGGATTGAGTTCTTCTTTGGTGAGATAATTGTATTTTTGAAGATTCATTTCAACTTTGTTGAAATGACTATTCCCATTACAAGCATGTTAAATAAGGACCAAATTATCAAATGCAAGGAAGGAGCTCTCCAATATTTCACTGGAATCAAAGACGCATTAAAAACACTCCAATTTTAGAATCGCTTGATTATAATAAGGCTTTCTAGATATTCTCCTTTACATCTTAAAATAAGATTGCATTTGTATTATTGTAAAAGGAATAATAAGGAAATGAAAGGTTCATTGCATTTTCGAGTAAAGCCTTGTAGGGGCCGAATTGAAGTATACCATTATGGAGAAGCAAGCCTTTTCTTTGGTAAGAACAACTAAGATTTTCAGGCCTTATATATTGAGTGTAAGATTGTTGCTTATGTTTCCCACACTATGGTCAAAGAAATTTTATAATAAATGGATATTTCCAACAAAAATGTCATTGGGTGAATGGGTTACAAGAATACAATATGGAAATACATACCACCAAGCTTGTTAGAGGTTTGGTCCTTGCAAATTGATGGCGTAAAGTAACTGCAGGTGATGGAAATCAATTAAATGGAAGAAGGAACTATGGATGTACACGAAAATTTGATCAATTTTTCATGGTATAAGGATATGATATTCTACCTCACAAATTTGGAGTGTCGAAGACATATCGATAAAAAAAAAAGGACACTCAAATTAGCCTCCCAAAAGTATATCATCACTAATTATGAGTTTTCTTACAAGAATCCCGAGGGGTTTTATTAAGGTGTATCACAGAGGAAGAAACCTAAATAAATCACAAAATTTTGTGGGGGAGTGTGTGGAGGCCACTTTTCGAAAGAGTGAGTGCTCACAAGATCGGAGGGCAAGTTATTGGTCGCCAATTTTTTTAAAGATGGAGCCTTGTTGGGTAGGAAATGTGAAAGTTGTCAAAGGTTTTCTAGGAGAATGAAAGCTTCAAGTTCCCTACCTTTGCAACAAGTGTTAATAGTATCTCCTTTTAAACAATGGGGCATGGATTTTATTGGATAAATTTCATATCCCTCAAGTGAAGGGAGTAAATGGATATTAGTAGCCACAAATTATCTTACCAATTAGGTTGAAGCTATCTCCACTAAAAAATTGACTCACAAATTTTTAATGGATTTCATCCTAGGCAATATAATTTGTAGGTTTGGAGTGCCTACAAAAATATTTACCAATAATGCTATGATTTTTGAGATAAACCATTGGTAGGTATGTGCCAAGAATATGGGATAAGTTTGACTTATGCATCTAACTACAATCCTCGGGGAATGGTTAAGTGAATCAAGAAAAAATATTTACTTAAAATATTAAGAAGAAAATTTGAGGTTAACAAAAGGAGATAGGTTGAGTAGTTTAAATTTGATTTATGGGAGGATATAATTACTACCAAAAGAGACACTCAAAATATTCTATTTGAACTAGTTTATGGATTTGAAAATATTTTACTCCTACATATGTAGTTATCTTCTTATCGGTTCACACATTAGCTTGAGGATGACAGGTGAACCCCTACGAGGATATGATTAATCGAGATAGGCTAGTTAGATTAAGAAAGAAGGGATTCTCACCAAATAAACCTAAGGTTTAGAGAGAAACTTAAGAAGCTATTTGATAAAAAAAGACTCCTAGGACTATCAATATTGGAGACATTTTTTTACTATGGAATAAGACACGAGGATAAAAGAAAACATGGTAAATTTGATGATTTATGAATAGTCCTTATTCCATTGATATAAGAATTGGTGAGAACACATTCTTCCTGAAGGACTTGGATGGATATTTGATTCAATTTCCTATTAATGGTAGGCATCTAAAGAACTTGAATTGATTATGAACAAGGTACACATTCTTGTATAGTGTATAGTCCTTTTTTGTTTTTGTTTTTGTTTCCCTTTTTGATTTTATGGTCTACATTCACAAGTTGCCTCGGTTTCTCGGTTTGTTTTTGTGAAGTACGTTGATGTTGTTTGACCTTGTGTGTGATTTAAATGACTTCGTAACCCAATGGATTTAGGAACTTGGTATTTTCAATGTTTGGTTTATATGGTTCTTGTGGCACCCATAAGGGGGTGCCCATCCCCAAGTCGGAGCTAGTATTGGTGCTTGATTTTATCTCCCCCATTTTGACCAAATGTAAGCCTTCAAAAAATTTCTCTGACTAGTTTTCTCATGTGAAAAACATATTCTTGAAAGATATAGTCATGTCGAATGTGAATGAAAACTTTGTGTTTAGGGAATTGATCCTAATTTTTGGTTGAGGATTGTGAGAGTGTGTCATTACTGAAGAATCCACATGATTTTTCACTTTCGAATGTTTCCTCGATTATCCCCAATGTAAATTTTATATAGCAAAGAATTATTTGAGTTCACGGGTATTCAAAGAAAAAAATTAGGAAAATTTGGAAGAAAGGAGCATCACCACGGAAAGAAATAATATCGTCCACGTGTCCCTTCGAAAAATATTTGAGAAATCTCAAAAAAATTAGGAGCCTTCAAATTGCGAGATTTAAACACATGGCTTAAGCGTGGTAGAGTAGTCCTGGGGATGAAAATTCAAAAAAGGGACAGAGCGTGCGTGTCACCTAGGCATAACTTCAAGAGGGAACAAGTTCATGGATGAAAGGAAAGTTCCAAAAAACAAAGAAGAGGCCTCGTGGATGATATTGAGTCGTGTTACTCTAAGTAAAGCTATAAAAAATAAAGTGACAGTGAGAGGTGTGTTGTGAATCACAATGAAACAAGTCACCTCATCCGGTTGAGCTATGGAAGGTTTTTGAAAAGATTTGATACACTAAAGTATGAAGTGAAAACATGGTGGGACACCATTTAATACGTAGTGGCATTTTTACTTTGTAAACAATGTTGATGTCAATCCCAAAAAGTCCTAAATACAAAAATTGAGGATAATTGCATGAAAAAAGAGATAAATATGCAGCTATGAAGACTAAAGAGCAAGCCTAGGCTTGTTTTACTCAATAATTCTTTTATCACATTATAACTATTATGTTTGTTTAATGAAAATTGAATATCACCTTTGTGAATCCATTTGAGAAATAAATCAAATTTAGGGTTCTATAGGGGCCCAGTCCATGATAAAAAATTTGTATACTTATTTGGAAGAAAGGACACAAGAAGAGAAAAACACTCAATTATCCTATGATCCTACTTTAAAATATCCTCCAAGTGGATGAATCTTGTTTAATAGGTTGTTCTTCCTTGATATGAATTCATTTGAACCTTGAGCTGTTTGAGAAAATAAAATTGATCCCACCAGATTCTGAGACATCCCCATATCCATAATTGACTCAACGATCATTCTAAGACTATCCCCGATATTCCCACTCGATCTTCTTCTGATAAGAATATACGCAAAAAAAGGTCCAAACTTCATGTAGGGAACATTGTTTTCCTTTTTCTTAAAAGGGGTGGACTGATTTGGAGTAGACTCAAGGAGGAGGAGCCTCTGAAGTGGGTGAAAGAGAAAGTATTGTGTTCCATGGAGCTGGTCAAGCAAGAGAACTAGAACTAGACTCACCCTTGTTCCTCCTCGTGAAAGGTAGAATATCTCTTGGAAAAATAACAAACCAAGGTCCTAATAATGTTTTATCCATCAGAGAATCTGTTGCCTTTGAATTAATGGAAGGTTTAAAACTAGAATTTCCCTTACCTCCCTGGTGGTAGATAATGATGCTTTAGAACATTGAGGAGATGAATTTTCTACTTCCTCCTCATCCAAAATGATAATTGGGGTTTGGGAGCTTAATTCCCCTCTCTTCCTTCCTAAGGATGGTGCTGGTGTGGTGGATGGTTAGGATGGCGCATGTCCTACTTGACCTATTTCTAGAGAAATGATTCTTTTCTCCAGTTCATCCACTTTATGAGAAATGATAGGCACAATATCAATGGAGGACTTGTTATAGAGCATGTAGGACTCCTTGGGAATCTCCATTAGCACAATTTTTCATCACACATGAAGGGATATTAATAATTGGTCACCCCCTATCGCAACAATCCTCCTTTCAATCTAGAATTTCTTCAACTCTTCTGGGAATTTCTGGTGATCCTGCCAAAAACTATTATAGTACATAGATTTGAAGGATGAAATGAAAGGATTAATCCTAATCAATCTCAAAATTAGTGAGATGCAAACTTTCCAATATGCCAGGGGTCCCTTACCATCCCTTGGGTTTGAAATGTCAAACAAATCCCTAACAAAAGATTCATTTGGACTAGTTAGATCAAATACTTGTTTTAAATATTATGAGGAAATATCCTTCAAATTATTCTCTACAACCACACTTGTCATTGTGCCAATAAAGATCTCTGCAATAATTCTTCACGTTCAGGACTGGAAAAATAATGCATATTGATAAATAAATAAATTCAAACTTATAATGAGGATGGCGTAGACATGTTGAGTCAATTAGAAGCACTTCCATCAGATCAAAGAGGATTTTTCACTCATCTCACATGAAGGAAATATATTTAAGAGAGATTGGAACTATACAATAGAAGACATTTTATTAATGTAACATAACTCATGCAAGGATACTCAGATCTCGAAAGGCACGTACAAAAGTATGTATTTCTTGAGGTTGATTCTCAAAACATGAAGAGGATTGCATGTCACATCAAGCCGTATGGAGGCACCTGAGGATTATCAAAAGGGATTTTCTAAAATGCCAAAAGGAAATAAATTATTAGAAAAATATCAAAATGGATGACATGGTTCCCCATTCATATGAAGAGAGTAAAAATATGATTAACTCACTGATTTTCCACTTAACAAAGACAAGATGAGATAATTTCAAGAGGACAACAATAAATTAAGTTGTATGATATAAAGAGCAATATTATCTTATATACTCATGTTTTTGGGGTGAAAACCTTAAAATTGAGTGAGTAATATTTGTATAAATGTGATGAGAATACTCTCGCATAGTGGGGGTTAAAATTTTCTGAAATTTTAGAAAAGAAAGGCGTAAACTAAGAGAAACCATTTTTCCAAGAACTTGTTTGAGAAACCTGTTAATTTATTTAGCTTTCAAATTGAATCATGTCAAGATGGTTGCAAGTGTACAACCATTGACAAGCATTGAGACTACAAATGAAACTTTCCCTTGCTAATGAATTTGATGAGTTTTGAGTTAATTGTGTTTGATCATGAGCATTGTTGTGTCTTATTTTAAGTTGAGATATTTCAAAATAGATATTCATGTTCCTATTGTAATCTTATGTTAGGAATCCCTTTTAATCACACAATATCTTCTTCTTGTGGTAGCATCGTGGTAATTACAATTGCGTTGTGAGGAGAGATTTCATTTCATTGTGCAATAAATAATTTTAAATTCACTTTGCTTCCATTTTATTGATAAAGGTTGTTTGTAATTCTATGAGTGTATCTTAGGCATGATAGATCAGGGATTCTTGATGTTTTATTGAGTTTTGGCATGAAATTTTATGTTTAAATTCTAAAATATTGTGTGAAATTGTGTATTCTTGTGCTTCGATGGATGCACATCTTCTAGTTGAAGGTTCAATATTAGTTATTTGAAGTGTTCTTATCTTCTCATCTATCATATTTTCCAACATTTATTAAAATTTCTCAAAGATTTGGTATAATCAAATTTATCCTACTTAATTCCCCCAAAAAATACATCCATAACTGATAAATCCTACAAAAACCACCCCAGCTTACACTGCTTATCCAAATATTTCAAGGATATTTTTTGAATTTACTCATCCTTTACCCCAAAATATGCAGGAGAGAGCATGTTCTATTGTTGTCTTTAGTAACCTAAACCTTTTGTAGGAGACATCTACATTTTCTAGGGTGGAAACTCATGAAAGGTAGATTATGTTGGATTTTCCATGTCTTCTCAAGGTTATTTTTCAATTTCTGAATAGGAGAGTCAAATATTATTGGTTCATTCTTTTTCCTTACAAATATAGGTTACAAAATGGGTCCTATCACCCTGGGTGAAGGAATAATCTAAAGTAGTAGGCTAGGTCAAACCCTTAGCACGATGCTATCAAAATTTTCCCAAGCTCGAGTAACAAAGAGACAAGTTAGATCCCTCCCCAACTTGGTAAGTGCACCAAGTTGGGGGACAATTAAGTGGACATCAAATCTTGAATTTTACATTAAAAACAACAAAACATCAAATTTAGTCTTCCACGGACTTGAACCATGCCAAAAAGTAAAAATATGTCATAAAAATGGTACAATTGCGTAGGGGAGTTATTATCTTTAATAGAAATACCGATTTTAAAGTGAATAGAATAGGATAAATATGATTTTATAATTTTTTACTAATAGTAGGTCTTTAAGACACTTTTTAGGTGAATGTTTATGTGTAGGTTTAAGAGTGCAAATTTTGTTTCACTTATCGAATGTGATAAAACTTATACCATCCCAACCGTGGTGAAATTATATACATGTTCAAAAAAATTTATTTGATTTCAATATTTTTTGATGAAGTTATGGCGGGCAAACGGAAAGTGCTTTGTTTTCTTTATGTTTTCATACCACTTTCACGGAAAAAATATAAAAAATAAAATATTACTCAAAAAAATAAAAAATAAAATCCATCCCAAGATAGATAGTGGCATCTAACTTCTCACCAAAGGAGAAAAATATATATCAATTTTTGGTCATCCAAATCGTGGGCAAACGGACTATAATTTTAGAGGCATTTTTAAAAAAATAGCGAGTCATTGAATTTTGAGTGTTTAATATATCTAATCTTGTCCATTTTTTTAAAAAAATAGTATTTTAGAAACTAGATTCCAGATGCTACGATTCATATTGATATAAGTTTTTCTAATTTTGAGTGTATATATTGCTAATAATCCCTACAAGTTGATATTATGTTGTTATTTACAATATGACGTCCACTTATGACCCCCTTTTTCCCCCCAACTTCACTTTGCACTTACCCAACTATAAAATGATTCAAATTCGATCTATGTTTCTCTAAGCATCCCTCTTAGCCTGTTGATGCTTCTTGACTTCAAAGGAGAACCAATTTGGGTATGAATATCACTCTCGGCACCATTGTCGAGGACTATTTTTGTAATTAAATAAAAATATTGACCTCAAGTAATGTGTGAAGTATATATGAATGAAAATTTATGATCTATATTCAATTGTTTATCCATATTTTCTAAAAATGAGCTAAATCAGAATTCAATTACTTTATATTTTCTTGGTTTGAGGAGGCTTTCCATTAAATCACGCTCGGCTAGGAATAAATTTTGATAAAGGACGATGAAATTTACTAAGCATTATTGAAATAAGTGTTGATTCAATTAACTAGTTGTTTCAAGTGGTTTATACATATAAGATATAATATCTTAAGTGTGACTCTATTCATAGTTAGTTTTGTTTGACCATGAGCATTCTTGTGTTTTATTTTAAGTTGAAATATTTCAAAATAGATATTCATGTTCCTATTACAATCTTATGTTAGGGATACCTCTAAATCACACAACATCTTGTCCTTGTGTTAGTATCATGGTAATTGCAATTGCATTATGAGGATATATTTCATTTCATTGCACAATAAACAATTTTAAATTCACTTTGCTTCCATTTTATTGTTAAAGGTTTTTTGTAATTCTATGAATGTATCTTAGGTGTGATAGATCATGGATTCTTAATGTTTTATTGATTTTTTGCATGAGATTTAATGTTTAAATTCTCAAAGATTGTGTGAAACCATGTATTATTGGGCTTCCATGGATGCACATCTTCTGGTTGAAGGTTCAGTGTTAGTTATTTGAAGTGTTCTTATCTTCTCATCGGCATATCTTCCAACATTTGTTAAAATTTCTCAAAGATTTGGTATAATCAACTTTATCTTGCTTAATTCCCTAAAAAATACATCCATAACTGATAAATCCTACAAGAACCACCCATGCTTGCATTGTTTATCCATAAATGCTAAGGATATTTGTTGAATTTACCCATCCTTTACCTTAAATATGTAGGAGAATTTTTTTCTATTGTTTTCTTTAGTAACCTGAACCTTGTCTAGGAGACATCTACATTTTATAGGGTGAAAACTCGTGAGAGTTAGATTATGTTGCATTGACCATGTCTTCTCAAGGTTATTTTGCAATGTCTTGAAAAGAAGAGTCAAATATTGTTGGTATGTTCTTTTCCCTTACAAATACGAGGTTATAAAATGGGTCATCTCACCCTAGTTGAAGGCAGAACCTAAAGTATTAGGGTAGGTCAAACCCTTAGCAAGGTGTTATCGACTTTTCCCAAGCTTGGGTAATAAAGAGACAGTTAAATCCCTCCCTGACTAAAAAATGATTCAAATTATGATCTATCTTTCTCTAAACATCCCACTCAGCCTATTCATGTCTTTTGAATTTCAAAGGGAGAATCAATTTGGGTATATACAAGTAAAATTTTCATCTTCAAATTCATTTGAAGTAGATATTCATCACACCGTTGTGGTATTCTTCATCGCAACTTATTGGTTGTTTCGATGATTGAACTATGTAAGAAATGGTCTCGGTTGCATCAAGAACCTAAGAGTTTGGTGGTTTCTATGTGAATGGTTTATTATGATTGATGCAAGTGAAATATTATGGTTTTGAAATAATAAACTTTGTTATACTATTTATTGTGCAAAACCCATCTTTTTATTCTCTCTCCACCTTTCTCTAAGAAATTTTCCTACGTTGTAGTTTCTAAAAACACATTTTAGTGAGTGTAGGGAAGTACCCTATGTGATCTTCAATTGAAAAACCACCCCACTTGATAGAATATTTTACATAATTTTTACTTACTTTGATAAATAGAGATGCCCCATTCAAGCAGAGTTACCTAGTCCCAGAGCGTTGGTAAAATCCCATAATTTTTCCACTTGAGAAATTATTTCTCCAACAATTTTTGGTGTCCACCGTGGGGAATATTTTTCATATTCTACACCCAATATAAAAATAAAAATCCTAAAAATAAACTATTCGAAAAAACCAAAAAATTCAAAAATTTGAAAGTCCAAATTCCCACAAAGAGAGTGAACAAAATGTTCATTGAGTTGAATCCAATATTTCCCAAAAATGGCTAATAGAAGATATATAAAATTTAATAGGTTAAGAGGAATTATTGACCCCACTTTTGAGGCCTTCCAAAATAAGAAAAAAAAAGATAATCCATATTTCTTCTCTCAAGCCTCATCTCCATTCAATTCTTTAAGTGGTACACCTAGAAATCCTATTCAAAATCCTATTGATACTCCTCCTACAAATCCTATTGATTCTCCCATATTTCAACCACCATTGAACATTGAATTCCCTAGTGAAGAAGAAAAAACAAGAACCAAAGGAAGAATTTGGAGAATAATTTGCAGAAGAAGAAGCAAAGGAAACACTAGAAGTAATAATGGAAGAAGAAATAGACAAGCCTCTATAAATTGTGCCATGGGGTAGAAACATAGGTCCACATGCCATCCCTCTATAGATCCATGAATTACCAAGGGATCTTGTAAGAGTTTCACTAAATTAAGCAATGATGGCACACAACTCCTTGAAGAACACATAACATCATTCATCATAACATGTGGAGTGATATGAATAGAACATGAAGATGTGTCAAGTATTAGATTGTTTGTAGAATCTTTACAAGAAAATGAAGAGGATTGGTTCTACTGCTACCATCTAGATTCATTACTAATTTGGAAGAAATAATAACTAGATTTGAAGCAATGTTTAAATCTATTGGAGATTGTCAAGACCTCCTAGTTCAACTAGTTCAGATGAAAAAGGATCCAAATGAGATAATGAGGGACTTCAGTAGCTCATTGTAACATGTTGTTTAAGAGGACACCCTTTTAATCCTAACCCTCTAATGACAACGATAAAATATTCTTCATCAATGCTTAATTTCGAGGTGGGATTCATCCTCTAAAGTTTTCAACCAAGAAATTTGGGCCATGCTCAATAAATTTCCATTGAAGTGGAAGATGACCTCATCGTTTTAGGAAAGACCAAGAATCCTTAAATAAAACATAAGGCCCAACATTTCAAAGGTGAGAAAATTGATTCATTGTTGCAAAAATTGGAAAATGAATTGAAAATGTTGAAGAGAGAGGTTTCCCAATGAACATCCCATCAAAATAATAATAGAAATCAAATTACAAGAGCACCTTGAAGGCTTTCCTTGGAGGATGCACCTGTTAATTAATTTTTTAGAACTCAAGAATATGAAGAAGGAATTGAACAAGAAAGTGAGGAAAATGATGTCCTAGAGATTGAAGAAGTAAAGAATGATGTACAAATAAAATTTGTGAATATTCAGGAGGTGAAGAAGATGATGATAAAGATGCACCTAGTTTCTCATGTGCATTATTCACCCATTCTCAATCTCAAAAGGAAATTATTTTTCTGTTGCTACAAAAAATAAGAAGAAAGAAGATCCTCGGTGGAGACTCTGAGAATAAAATAATCAACATAGGATCTTCAATTCCACCCTCCATGGAGTCTCTGTATTGGAGAAAATAGATACAATGGAAATTAGGAGGCCATTTACCATTCCGTGTAAGTCTCCCAATGCTATGAATTCTAATTCTATCTCTATGAGATCTAGTCCATCAAGAGTTTTAAGTGGGCCTAGAAAATCAACATTTTCTCCTCAAGAAACTTATCATATTACCTCACCCTCATACGCCATTTTTGATATATTAGAACATATGAATAAGTTCAAATTACAAATTTATGAATTGGATTATTTGTGAACTAAACATTTTTCACTCTCTAAGTCCTTTTCCACCTTATCACCAATCACCAATTTCCCTTCCTCCATCCTCTAGGTCAGTTCCTTCATTACATATTTTATTATTTATGTTAGAATCAAAATGGACTGAGAAGGGGGTGATTAATTCCTTACTAAAATTTCAATTCATATTTCATATTTTCTTATTCAAAAATCACAAACATTCAACCATTCATTAATGTGTGCATATAACAAATTATCACATGTGCAAGAAACCATAAGCAAGATAATCAACACAAGACAAAAGATATAAGTGGGAAAAACTAAAGGGAGAAAACCCATGGAAAAATAATACTAATATTGATATGTTTCAAATTTAGTGAGGCACCAATCCCATAAGGAACACCAACCCCTAGTTTAGTATATCTACTGACCCTACAAGGAACACCAACCATTAATTTTGTGAAGCACGAGACTCCACAAGGAGGGTACAACCCACCAAAATGATCAATCACACACTCAAACACCTTATGATCATGTAATATCTAGTTTATTACTTCCACAACTGATAAAGACCACATTTTTAGCTCACACTCCTTGAACCATCATATAAACCCTAGGTGTTCATTCTTTCACAAAGTAAGTCTTCCTTCAATTCTCAAGTCTTAAAACCATTCCACACATGATTTATGATCATTTAAAACTTGTAATACACGTGATTTTATCTATATTAATGATTTAACCCCATTAAATATATCTCACCTAGGTTTTGCTTCTTGCACACACACCACACTCACTTAACTAGCTCCAAAATAGCACACAAAACAATGATTTTATAAGCTCCTATTCATTTCAAATTCAAAAAAATTTTTACATCATTTATCTCAACCCATGAATCATAAAAACATCCCAAATTAAAATCATAACATTCACAAGTTACCCAAGAAGGTCGGCCTAGCCAAATTCATCATTACATGCTCCAAACAGACTAAAATCCCCATGGGAACAAAGAGAAAAATTTCCTAACATCAAAAACATACTTATTCATGACCCATAAATAACCAAACATGTTTAAATTAACATTTAAACATCATAAATGGTATCAATTTATCTCAACCAATCATAATATTTCATTTAATGGGACCATTGTTCTTTGTACTTCTCAAAATAATTGTTTCCTATACCCTTTAGGACCATGAAAACATATTTATGCCACTAGATCACTCAAAAACATACAAAATAAGTCATGTTACCTCTTGATGGAAAATAAAAAACCTTTAGAAAACTGATAATAAAATTATAAGTCTTGAAATAATCACTTGCTCAAATCACAACCACTTTTGTCCTCACCAAATCAACTTGTCCAAAACTATATTTTCAAATATCAGTTAGTTAAAACCTTTACAAGAACAATAAAGAGATATAAATGTATCCATTTTATTCCAAATGAATCCTTCTTCACAGTCCAAGCTATATAAATCATCACCTAATCCATCTCATGCTTCAATCAACTCAAAACATCCATAAGATCTTGTCTTGTCTGCACCGGAAATAATCTTCCTATCCAAAAACTAACCTAAAAACCATAGAAAATATCATCATCATGAAAGTAACTTATATCTTTGTAAATATATTTGAATTCACTTTCCAACACAACATGGATCACTTCCTAACTCCTCCTTTAGATCTGTTATGTTTGTTTCATAGAAGACTACGTTTTATTATCTCAAAACTTCCCTTTGACTAGTCAACATAAATGGAGCTCATTTGACCATGAAATTTCATCATCATGTCCTAAAACCTCTTTAGAAATCAATAAAACCTCACATAAATCACAAAATGTCAGTTTATCTTGCAAATCCTTTGGAAAACCTTGTCCCAAAACACTCTTCTTTGAATCTTGACATGCTTTAATTGGGCCCACTAATCACCATGACATATACCATACCTTTATGGAAATACGAAGGAGTAATATACATGTTACAATCATAATACATTCATTAGGAAGAAATTATGGTCTCTTAGGAAGCAATTAATCCATACCACTTCAAGTTAGGGTTCCATACTCATAAAAAGTTGTTTACCGCTTAACATTTGTTGAAAAATATGAAAAATAAATGTCATCATTATTTTTGTGAAACCTTATAGAATCATTGTAGAAAAATCCTGAAAGCCAAAAGGTATCTTGTAAAGCAAATAATTTAGGGTGAGCATCCAAGGTTCTAATTTGAGATGGAAATGGCCTTGTTCTTAACCTTGTCTCACCAAAGCGGCATATCTTGCAAAATTCACATCATAACACTCTAAATTTTTATCAAAGAACCATGACACATCATAATAACATTTCCAAACATATATTCTTAAGGAAAAATAAATTATAAACATTCTCAAGCTTTATGATTTATCTTCTTGACAACAAGTTAATTTTGACAAGTGGTCGATATACTTTTTAATACCCCTTTGGAAAGATAGAAGAAAATTTCACTCATTTTGGGATGCAAAATAAAATCTTCACCTACTACTTCTCTTGGTCTTCCTTGGTACCAAAAAAATTTCTATGATTGTCTGTAATTCCTTATAGAACATATTGTTGATGCGAAATCACAGCACCCACAGGACCCCGCAATGCGATGGGTTGAGACTCTCAAGTATGATTGCATAACATGGAGCTTTTCCCAAGTGTGAGACCTTGCAAAAATGGAAAAGCTCTCCGGATGAAGGCCGGCTCCTATTCCTCTGTCCAGATGCACCAATAAAATGTAGAGGTTTACCCAAAAACCTAAATCTAACTACCAAGGAGACAGGGAGAGAAAAATGCATAAAAAATAAACCTAAGCTAAGGAGGTGATGCACCGAGGAATGAAGAACACCTGTCTTGCCAATAAACACAGACCATTAAAATGCAATGCAAGATCATACACAGATAAATGAGTTCACGGCGAAAAGATCAAGGGGATGCAAATGAATACAGAGAGGGTTGAGAATCATCCACAGACATGCATTAATTTTCTCCAAAGATTGATACAGCACACTGCAAAATGCCAAGAGGCAAGGTTGCATTACAGTTTTAGATAGGAGGTTTGAACTCCACAGATTCACCTGCCAAAGAGAAGAAGGGAGGGGCAGAACAAGAATGTCCAACCTTTAGAAAGAAGCCCCTCCTTACAATTTATAGGAAGAATGAGAGAGAAAAGAGAGAGGAATTTGAAATCTGCCCCAACCACCTCCAGAATGCACTTAACTCATCTCATTATGATGGTAGGTGAGAACCCCAGCGAACCCAAAAGTGGCGAACTGTATTTTGAATTTTTAAGAATTTTTTCTCACCCAATTAAAGATATCTAGTCGTAGTTGGACAGAGGACCTTGTAAGCTTTCCAAAAAGTCCAACCTTGCATGAATCCGAGCTCCCAGTCAAAAGTTATGGCCATTTGAATATCTGCGCCAGGGTCTGCTTCCTGTCAGCGCTCAAAATGTTGCGCCTCCTGAAGGTGCACCATAGGCGCATCCATGTGTGTGTCGACATCCTCTTACGTGTGCCAAGGGCACATCCTTTACCCTATCGACACTCATTGTCGTGCGCCACTTCTGTGCGCCTTGGGTGCACCATTTCCTCTGTCGACACTCATTGTCGTGCGCCACTTCTATGCGCCTTGGGCGCACCATTTCCTCTGTCGACACTCATTGTCATGCACCACTTCTGTGCACCTTGGGTGCACCATTTCCTCTATCGACACTCATTGTCGTGCGCCACTTCTGTGCGCCTTGGGCGCACCATTTCCTCTGTCGACACTCATTGTCGTGCACCACTTCTGTGCGCCTTGGGTGCACCATTTCCTCTGTCGACACTCATTGTCGTGCGCCACTTCTGTGTGCCTTGGGCGCATGTCAGGGATTTGAGCTTCTTTGATTTCTCCATTCTTCTGCTTGTCTATATCTACCGGGAAAAGATATATACAACACATATTTCATAAGAAATTGGCTAGTTATAAAGATGTTATTCTTGCGAAGTGCTAGGAAATTATTACTAATCAAAAGCGAGACTCGAGAACTTACCCATATATATAATTTCCATGTTTAGCATACCTTCAACTATCATTGAAATCATTGAAAAGATACAAAAACATTTTCTTTGGCATGGAACTAAAGAAATATTCAGATACCATCTGGTTGCATGGGATCAGGTTTGCATGCCTAAGAAAATTGGAGGCCTTGGTATCAAGGACATAAGAAAAATGAATGTTGCTTTGATTGCTAAAATGGGATGGAGATTGTTAAAGGAAGAGAAACCTTGGAATGAGCTAATCAGAGTCAAATATTTGGCTCAAAACCATGTGAATACCTTTCTCTTTGAAGAGAAACTCCCCAATGGTTCTATTTTTTGGAACAATTTGCTTCAAATAAGGAAAATTCTCACAAAAGGTTGTAGATGGAAAGTGGGAAATGGAAATGACATTCAGTTTTGGAAGGATAATTGGCATAATTTCAGCTTGAGGGATAGGTTTGGATCCATCAAGGATGCTTTGGTTGAGAAGTATTGCAATAAAGTGAAAGAACATATAGATTTGGAGGGGAACATGAGAGCTTGGAAACAACTTATGGTTGACATGATAAATTCGGAAACAACAAGTATCTTCTCTTCAATAATAGCTTACCCTTATTCCTTTAAATCAAATTGATTCTAAGGATGAAATCATTTGGGTTAACTCTTATGATGGTGATTACATTGTCAAATCTAGATATAATACATTCGTGAGAATATACTGATGTGATTTCAAGCTGGAACAAAATATGGATGCCTTAGTTAACCCCAAAGGTTAATATTTTCCTTCGGATTGTGATAAAGTGGAAGATTCTAACTAATGATAACCTTATCAAATTGGGTTTCATTATTCCAAATATGTGTTGTATGTGCGGGAATGAGGCTAAGGATGTAAAGCATTTCTTGTTGCATAGTGAATTTTGCTGCAAAGTTATGGGGTCTAACATTTACAAGTTTTAAACTGTGGTGGAATTTTCTTAATAATATATTGCAAGCTTAGAAATAATGGGCTCCTCCTATAAGCATTTCCTAGTTGGAATACTCTAGAAATTGATCTTTCCTCACACCACTTGAAGACTTTGGAAATCTAGGACTGAATCATCTTCAAGGATAAAAACCAATTTGTCATGCAAAAAGGTACTAAAGGAAATTGTTATTGTTGTCAAATATAACTTAGAGAGATTCAAACCTCCAAAGAATAAGAAATATCCTAAGGAAGAGGAAACTATTCTATCAAGTATGGAACATTGATATTGGAAATCTTCAAAGAAAATATCATACTAGTATAAATAGGTCTTTGATTCATTGGATTCCACCACCTAATCTATGGTATAATATCAATTTTTATGGAGCTTCCAAGGGAAACCCAAGATCTCGGTAGAGGAGGAGGAGTGATCGGATATCGAGAGGCTTTTTAGTTGTTTCTTATGTAGGTGGAATATAACATCAATCTAATCACTATGTTGAATCTTTATCAACATTATGGGGTATTAGACTGGTTAAGGATTGCAATATTTCTAACATCATCATATAAGGGGACTCTATGAATATTGTAAGTCATTTAAATCAAATTCATCCCCCTAGTTAGACAATAAAGGATTTCATTCATGAATCCATAAATATTTGTAAGTCCTTCACAAATTGCAAAATTATTCATTCCTACAGGGAAGGCAATAAAGTTGTAGACACTCTTGCTAATCATGGGGTTCTCAATAAAAAATGGAAATATGGTATACTAATGAGAACCTACCTAGTCAAGTACAAAATGCTATTATCAATGAAAAATATGATAATACACTTAAAGTCCACAATCACTAATGAGATGTCCTTCACACATGTGAAGGTTAAAATCATTACAACTCCCCTATAAGCTTATCATCAAAAATAAATGCTCTAATTTATCACACAATTTTTGGGTGGAAAAAGGAGCTGATAAGAAGTGACATATGGGTAGTTATAGCGCCACTCTAAAGCGAGAATGAAGACTACGAGAAGAGACAAAGACAATTTAAAAAGCATCGTGTCAAGTTGAGCCAATTTTTGACCTTGCATGGAAGGCAAATGAGGTTACGTGGAATTATCTGCAGATTGCTTGGGTTTCGATCTTCTTGAAAGGATCTAGGGATACAACCAACACACTTCCCTTTAATTTGTTGTAGGGTGGAAAAATAGAAGCGTGGCTTATGTGGACAAGACCATTCATATCACCGAAGAACTCATTTCGATATCATTAGTCATAACATGGATGATAACCAATTTTTCAACAAAGGAATTGATAAGGCATATGAAGCCAAAAAATTCTTGGAAGCGGATGAAAATTTAGAGTTTTTAATAACTAGAATTAAGGATGACTCAATTCTAACATCATTCAACGAGATCACTAAAATGATAATTAGATATGTTACGCTTGAAGGAAGGTACATCATAGTTTCCTTAAGAATCTCATCTTCTTGAACCATTTTAGGAGAAATCTTAATATATTTTTTTCCTCATTTCAAAAGAATACCTATGTCACTCCCCTCCATCAAGGGACTATCCCTCTTTTTCATTGGCATTGTCCTACACAAAACCTTTTAATCCCTCTGGCCCCTTCCCCTCCTAATCCCATCCCTATCCCTAAACCCACCATTCCTACCACCACCAGCTATTTGGGATAGAGGAAGGTCAGATCTAAAAATACCTTATACCCCCTTAACCATCATTTTGCTTCAAATATAATTCTTTACGTTTGTCAAAATAAGGACTTTGAGATTACCCAAAGTCTTATCCATATGGGTAAACCAGGTAAGAGAAATTCTACCGTGGAGAAGAATGGATACTTACAAAAGTGGATCGATGAGATTGAGAAAGACTTAGAGGCCCTAAAGAAAGAAATGAAGTAAATGTCAAGAAGGGAGGGAAAGAGGAAAGTGGAGGAGGATCCAGGACTTGCTAAAAGTCAAATCCAAGAGATATAAAATAATTTCAACTCTCTTGACAAAATGGTGGTGAATATGAGAAGCAAATAAGACTCTATTACAAGATCTCTCAAAGTTATTTACAATTTTCTAGAATTAGAAGTCAAGAATGTCTTTATGTTAAGCAATATTTATGAAAAATATGGGGGGATGGACCAGCTCAAGCTCAAGTCTTCAGTAAGGTCGACAATAATGACCCAACATTGGTTACAACTATTACATTATTCAGTGCCCTACATGAGTTTAAGAGAACAATTGATAGAGCATCCAAGTGATGTGATTCCAAATCTTGCTATAGATTGGAAGTTTAGTTGCTGTTATTTTTTTTTACTGGAATTTTTGTTTTTGTTTTGGTACCTTTCGATGCAGTTTTTTAACTCTAGTTGTGATCTCTTGTAACATTTGATTTTGATCACATTTTTGAATATTTCATGGTATTATTCATCTTTTGATTCTTTTTGTACTAGGGTATACTCCTTCCAAAACCTATTTTCCAATAATAAAAAAGCATCTCCAATCATCATAAAGTAATCACCATCTCTCAAACTCTCCAAACACTAATAATTTCATAGGCCAACCCTTAGGATTTTACACTATAGAAGTTAGGGTAAACCGAAATAACAAAATCATCATGAAAGTACTCAAAATGAACCAAATATACACAAGTACACCATAATACAATTAAATACATGAATTCATTGTCATATTCCCATTTTAAGACTCTAGAAACAAGTAATTTTTATTTTTATACCTAATGTTCTCTATTCTAAATAATCGTCCATGCCAATAATCTCATTGAATTGTATACTAGGTATACTTGGTTCTCTTACCCTTTTTTGGGTATTAAGTGTTTTTTTTAAGAGGCCTATTTGAATATTTTTTACCAATATTCATCTGATATCTCACTTCTTAAACTAGGTGACATAGGACAATGCAACCAACAACTTGTGATACTTTGGCCAAAGATTTCCAACATACTATTCATATTACTAATCCTAGATGACATACTCATCAAATGGAATATGTCCTTCACCCCACTCATCTATTATCTAGAATGGTCTTTACTGACTCTGTCAGTCCACTTGTTCAAGTTTTTACCCTAACCAAGGGTAGCAACATCATTTAGTGTAGAGGACTACTTGCGAGGACTAAGGATACATAGACATACTCGATCGACCTAAGTCATTCATGTGTGTCTAGCTATCCTAAGTCATTGAGTTATCCCCAACTCTAAATCATGCTTCTAACCTAACCTAGGGTATATCAAGTACAAGTCCATGAGTTATGTAAGTCTAGATGATTCAATGTAGAAGGGTGTTGCAACATGTCAATTGCAACATAGTATCCTCATGAAGACCTAGATCTTCATGAAGGTATTGTACTATAGTTTGCGTGTGCCAACATCCGTCAAGGTTATCTCATCTGGATGTACATATCCAAGAAATAAGTTAATTACTTAATTATTTTCTATAATTAAGGTCTAATTATAACAACCCTACTGAATTCCATTTTAATTAACCCCTAAGGTTTCCAACCATAAATGAGTTGTTAATGTTTTGAAGAAACATCAAGATTTCTTTTTAATCATTAACTTCCTACTTTAGGGTTCATTTGATTAAAATAGAAACAACAAAAAAAAAAAAAGGTTTACTCATTTTACTCAACCATTCCTAGTTTGATTAAGTTCCAAATCAGATTCCTTTATGTTAGACTTCATTGAGATGAAGTCTACTTATTAAATGTTCATTTTTACCTTTCACTTATTTTATATCAATGAAGGTATTGATCAAGAGGTAGATCATCTTCCTCTTTCTTGTTAAGAATTAGGGTTCATTGTAACCTCTTACATTAAACAAGATATCATAATGAATTTTCACTTCCATTAACATCATTTAATAAACCATAGTGACTTAGTTAAATGATCAGCTATGAATGCCAACTTGATAAGTTGCATTTAATAAAGGGATAGTGTATCAAATCCCCTTTCCACCTATTTCATTTTAAGTCAAACTGAAAAGGTTCAAAACATATATGATTATGAGAGAATAAAGATAAGCTTACAAATTCCCTTAATAGAATGCACAAAGAGAATGACACATCAAGTACAAGTAAACTCTCAATATTTTCCATTCATCATAGTGAAATACACTTTACAATTCCAATCATTTTAGACATCTTTCATGTCAAACAACATTAATAAACTCAATAAGAAATACAACTTTTCCTCTTACAAATACATTTCAATAATGAATCATATTTCCTCATAAAATATCTAGTCTTAGGTAAACAAAAGTAACTTCATAAAAGAACTTGTCTTCTTTTATCACTTACGAAGTCCATCTGCAAAAATTTCTAGCACGGGTCAGTTCATTGAACTGAGCATGATAAGCACTAAGCATTAAAATGATGTGCTTTCAACTAACTATTTCATAAAAAGAACTCTACTTTTATGAAACAGTTAAAGCATTACAGAAAGATACATCCTAAGAAATAACAGTCATGAAAGGAAGAACAAAGTGATAAATCACATTAACATTAATTAAAGATCATGATGTAATCAAAACAATCTTCATCCAATGATTTCATAAGGAATTAAATCAGATAAGTAATATTCCACCCAAATTACTTATCACATTCCTACTATAGATATCTATGGTTCATTTCTTGATTCTTTCAATCTAAATCAAAGAAGATACTAACTCTATTAATTCACCAAAATAGAGTTATTTTAAAGAAGAAATGATCCACAATACTCATCATTAACATACTTCATCAAAGAATAACTAAGGCCAAGCTCATTCAATCTCTATGAAAAATTTAGGAAGAACCATCAACATCCTAAAATAAGAGTTTCCTATTTAAGATACAACTTCCAAATTCAAAGCCAACTCTAGCCTAAGTTTTATGTTTAGCATCAATAGATTTGGTAAAGTATAAATTCCATTTACAAACACCTAAAAGTAGTCACACCTCAAAATCATTACATCCCTATCAAAGCATTAAGATATATCCTCCAACTATCCATTCTGCCCTTTTCTTTAGCTAATACAACCAAACAGGTCGACTCCTTAAAAAAAGGGATAATATTAATGAGAGAATGAATGAAAAGAGAGAGAACAACTAATACTTCCTTTAGAGTTGAAGAGAACAATATTGCATTCCTCAACTCAGAAAAGAGAGAGAAGGAAGTCAACAATAAGGATGAGATAGGATCTCATAATTCTTTCCTAATATAAGAAATACAAATCTGAAATAAAGAACTGAGACAGATCAGATCAAGAGTTCATTCAACTCTAGTAATCATTGAAAAACACACAATAACTACTTGATATAGAAAAGATATATATAATTCAATCATGAAGGTTAAAAAATGAAGATATAGTTCCCTCAACCTATAAACAAGCACTGATACAGTAGTGTTAAAGCTACTACTAAAGGAGTAATACAAATGATTTCAGTTTTTGCAACAAGAACTTGAAGCAACCAACATAAACTAGAGCATTCAACTCATCTCAATGTTAATAGCATCAAACTACACATTTCTCCAATTTTTCCATTCAAGAGAGAGAGAGAGAGAGAGTATCATTAAATAATGTAATCATAAGTGATCACAATTTCCTTTCAAATGTCATCGCAAATAAAGCTTAACCATCCTTTGATGGTAAATGTAGAAAACATATACAATATTTATAGTCAAGCTATCCCATATTCCCAACTTTACAAGAATAAAAGGAATATGTCTATAGGTAAGGAAGGAAAGAACCCCAACCTAGATTCAAACACAAAGAAGAACAACAAAAAATGACATATCCCCAAGTCAGGTGCTCAAAGTGAGCTCAAAGGAGGAGAAAGAAGATCAAAACCAATACAACCATTTACTTAGGATAGACAAGACTAAGCTAATCCAAAGTTAAATAGAGATACCTCATTCCTACAACATCACCTAAACATCAAACTCGAATGACAAGAACTAGTAATCCAACAAGATGAACCGATAAGGTAACTACTGAAGCCCAAAATATCACTTGGAAAAGATGCATAAACAAAATTCAATAAGCCCTTTTCAAATCATGAAAAGCTGAATAAATTTCAACCCTACCATCAAGAAGATTATATCAAGGGGATTCACTTAGATCCCAAAACCATTTAAGTCATTAGTAATCATCTTATAACATATAGGTGTGAGAAACAAAAACAAAGTCATATAAGTTCAAGTAGAAGCTAAACATGTTCTAGCACATATCAAGAAAGGGAGAACAAAACCAAAACGTAATCCTTTCTTAGCAGTCCAACAGAGTTCTCAGATTCAAAAATATCTCATCTCAGCAACAATATAACATATTTACTATTATTTTTCTAACAAGAATGAATCCTAACACTAAATCCATATTTTCCATGCTAGCATAGCTCAACCAGACATAACAAGATTGATAATATCTCAAAGCTTAAGTAGAAGTAAAACATGTTACATTTGTTTTCCAACCAAAAATGACTCCCAACAATGAATCAAACTATCTACTTAAGCATAGTTTGAATAATCATAACAAGATTTGAAACATCTCGAGCTCAACAGAAGTGAAACACATTTCATACCTTCACCCAAAAAAAGAAACAAAACCAACTCTTATCATCATCAAATAGTGAATTCCCTCTATTCCATTTTTGCACAGACAAAAAAGTATCACAAAAAATCAACAATATTTAGCTCACACATGGTTAAAGCCAGATTCATTTTTTTCCAACAAAGGAACAAACCCAGATCAAATCTTCATCAAACAATGAATTCAAGAAAAATAGAGTGAAAAATACAAGCATGAAAAAATAAACATCACATAAAACTCATTTTTTTCAAGAGAAGAGTTATTTTAATGAAAACACTTAGTAAAAAGTAGAAAAACTTAATGGGTAGAGCCTATCATGCCTGATAGAGCTTCTATCGATTTGTAGAAGATTTCCAATCAAGCTCCCACAATATTTTCTTTTTCCAAGCATGTCAACAACTCCAATCTTCCTACTTCCTCTTATACTTCCACTGGATCAAAAATAGCTCAAGAATGCCAAGAATATCGAAGGATTGAAAATAGAACTGCTGGTTTGAAGAACCAAAACCTCCATGCAGAGAAAAAATCAAAAAGAACAAATGATCAAACAACCCTTCCAAAATCCACCATGCATCTCTCCTAGGTGGTTTCTTCACCACAACCTGAGATCAATAAATGCAAGGACAGTCAGTGTTTCCCTCCTATTTCTCCATGCCACCACCATCCAAATTTGGTGAACTCCATTTCAAACTTTGCATGCATTTTAAATTTAGTGATGATGCCAACTAGGCATCCCCCTAACTCCCCATGCCTCCCAAAACTGGTAGTTCAGAGGTTTTTAATACCAAAATCAAATCTCATTAATGCCTTGAAAACTGATGCCACCACCCTTTCCACTTGCCAAGTAGTCCATAGGTACCCCTTAGCTTAGTATTAGTTTAGGTTAGATTAACATTAGGTTAGGATTCAACCTTAGTCTTTAGGTAAATATTATTTTCCTTAGGTTATTTCCAACCTCCACAACCATAACCATACCAACTTAGGTTAGGGTGTCACCTTAGTAGTTTAGTAATAGGTCCTAGGTAGGTCTTAACTACCTTAGGTTAAAATCCAAATAGGATAGAACATTACAACTAGGTTAAGGTGTTAACCTTAATAGCTTAGTAATAGGTCTTTGGTCCTATTACGCTATTCAATGTTATAAATATTTAACAAGAAGGCCTAAGCTGGCCAATTACAACATGATGCAAAGCAAGGACACTGAAGTCGGGTCCTTTAAATTTATAAACAAAACACAACTCAGTCCCTCTTCACCTTCCATTTTTGGAATGCCAAGTCAACCAGATGAATCAGGTAAGGAGAACTGAAGCATACCTTGGATCAATGGAATTGATCCAAGGTCTTGCTATCAACATAAAATGAGTTAAGACAACAACAATACAAGTTCATAATCTTTTTTTTAAAATGAATTAAAGTTGTACAAAAAGATGAATGGTCTCATTTTCAAGTAAGAATAAATCACAACAAAGTGAATCTCTTCACAACAATAATTTATCCATTACAAACATGATTTCCAAAATTCATAAGAGTACACCTTCCTAAGACAAATCACATGTCAACGTTTGCAATGTCAAGAGGAAATGTAATCAAAGTAATAGTTTTGTCAAAGATGTTACATACTTCCCTCCTAAAAAGAATCATCATCCCGATGATTATCTTAGTCAAACAATTTGCATCAAGGAAAAATCAAATTATTATACTTCCATTCTTATGTTCTTAACAAAACTGGATTTTCAATTTCCACAATCAACATTAAAGTAGTTGTCCATTTTAAATAGTGAAATATCTTCCCAAGATTGGTAGATTTATTGACATATCATGAATAAAATATTAAAATTTTATCAATCAATAGAATCAATTCTATTCAAACAAGTATGGAAAAGTAGTTTTCATATCCTCCATATTTTCCCAAGTTGCACTTTCTTCGTTAAATTGATCCCACTGGACCTTACATTGGCTTATTTCATGATTTCTTAAGTGTAACTGGTGAGTTTCAACACTCGAATGGGCTTAACCATGATTATTCTAGGTCTTGGACCTACAAGGAATTCCAATTTAACACATGTGATAAATCTGAAACGTATTTCTTAAGTAGAGAAATATGGAAAACATCATGCATTCATGATAAAGTAGGAGGTAAAGCTAAATGATAAGCTACAAGGTTGATTATTTCAATAATTTCAAAGGGTCCCACATAATGAGGTGATAACTTGGTAGCCTTGCCAAAATTTATAGAACTCTTTTTGGTTTAACCCGTAGAAAGACCTTCTCACCAAGTTCAAATTTCTTATCAACCCGCTTTAAGTCTGCATAACTCTTTTTTCCTATCTCGTAGCTTCTTTCAAGCATTCACGAATCATTTTAACTTGTTGTTCCATTTCGTAAGGATTTCAGTCCAATTACCTCTCTATCCTCAATGTTGTCCCAACTAACCGGAGTTTTGCATTTCCTTCCGTATAATGCTTCGAAAGGTGCCATTTTTAGAGAGGCGTGATATGTGTTATTATAAGAAAACTCAACTAATGGAAGGTACTCTTCCCATTTATACTATTGATCCATGCAATACATTCGTAACATATCTTCTAAAACTTGATTAACTCTTTCAGTTTGTCCATCCATTTTTTCGGGTGGTATGCAGAACTGAAATTCAACTTAGTCCCTAGGGCTGCATTAAGTGTTTTCCAAAATCTAGATGTCATCCTTGGGTCTCTATCAGATATGATCAACTCAGGTACTCCATGTAATCTAAAAATTTCATGCACAAATATTTTTGCTAAAACAAGTGAATCATCCTTAAGATTACCAACAATAAAATGAGCTACCTTTGTTAGTTTATCAACAACCACTAGAATAACATCATGTTTATTTCTTGACATAGGCAACCCTTGAACAAAATCCATGCTTATCACTTCCATTTATATTGTGGTATGTTGTGAGGATATAGATAAACCAGCTGGATGCATATGCTCAACTTTAACATGTTGACATTCTAAGCAATGTGTCACAAATTCTATCACATCCTTTTTCATCCCTTTCCAGAAATATTGTTGTTTTATATCAACAAGCATTTTTGTAATGCCAGGGTGTCCAAAAAAGGTGAATTATGAAATTCAGCTAACAATTTATTTCTTAACTCATTTAACAAGGGTATGTATACCTATGTTTTCAAACCACATGATTCCTTCATTGTCAAAGTGAAAACCTTTATATCTCACATCATTTGGATCTGCAACAAGTGTTGTCTTTACTTGCTAAAAATAAGAATCAGATTCCATGACACTTTTTACTTCATCCTTAAACGAGTTCTCAATGTTATAAGAGCATAAATGTGCTTCCTATGACTTAGAGCATCTGCAACTCTATTTTCTTTTCCTTTAATATAACTTATGTCAAAATCATACTGAGATAGAAATTCTAACCATCTTCGTTGTCTTGCATTTAGATTTGGCTGAGTAAAAATATACTTCAACCCAAGATGATCATTTTTAGTTCAAAAGGTCTACCAAGAAGATAATGCCTCCATACCTGAAGTGCATGAACAATGGAAACAAGCTCTAGATCATGTGGAGCATAATTCAGCTCATGTAACTTGAGTTTTCTACTTTCATAAGCTATAACATGATCTTTTGTAACAAAATACCTCTGAGACCTTCCCGGATGCATCCATTACAATAGTGAAGTCTCCATTAGGATCAAGTACAACCAAAATAGGAGCCGAAGTTAACTGATTCTTTAGAGTCTTAAATGTAGATTCACATTTTTCATTCCATACAAATTTCTTATCTTTTTTCTGCAATGAAGTTATTGGTGCAAAACCTTGAGAAGTCTTTAACAAACTTCCTATAGTAACCAACAAGACCCATGAAGCTTCTAACTTCATGTACATTCTTTGGTGCAGGCCACTCGGTTATTGCAACAATTTTAGAGGGATCTACCACTATTCCATCTTTTCTTATGACATGACCCAAATAGTGCACTTTTGTATCATAGAAAGAACATTTGGACAACTTACCAAACAACCTTCTTTTTCTCAAGATTTCTAGAACTACTTTCAAATGCTCATGATGTTCTTGATGCTTTTAGAGTATATGAGAATATCATCCAAGAATACAAGAAAAAATTTTTCCAAGTATTCTTGAAAAATATTATTCATTAAATTCATAAAATTTGTAGGTGCATTCATTAATCCAAAAGGTAAAACTGTGAATTCATAATGTCCATACCTTGTTCTAAAAGTTGTTTTATGAATATCCTCATCCTTTATTCATAACTGATGATATCCAGATCGAAGATCTATTTTAGAATACATTGATGCACCACGCATTTGATCAAATAGATCATCAATTCTAGGAAGTGGATATTTGTTCTTAATTGTTTCTTTGTTTAACATCCTATAATCGATACACAATCTAAGTGTTCCATCTTTCTTTTTCACAAAGATTACTCGGTGCTCCCCAAGGTGAGACACTCGGTCTAATCAAACCTTTAGACAAAATTTCTTGTAATTGTGCCTTAAGCTCTATCAACTCAATGGTAGTCATTCTATAAGGTGCCTTGGAAATAGGTTTGGTTCCTGGTTTGATCTCAATTGTGAAGTCAAACTCCATTTGGGTGGAAGACCAAGTAACTCTTAGAAATACATCACTAAAATTTTGTAACAATGGATATATTTCCAAGAAGTCACTACTTTCTTTTATTGTTTCAGAAATTTTTACTGCATACAAAGTGCAACCTTTGTTTTTGGCCTTTTAAGTTGCATAGATGACAATTTCCTAACTAAAATTTCACGTTTTACACCCTGAATGTCTGTTGTTTTTCTATAGATCATCCAAACAACTAATATGTTTTTCAAAATAGTCAACCTTTTCCTTATGCTAGCTAGCCAATTAACACCTATGATTACATCATAAGACCCCAAAGGAGCAACATAAAGGTCAACCTCAGTGGAAAAACTAGGTAAGTCAAGG
This sequence comes from Taxus wallichiana var. yunnanensis, assembly GCA_018340775.1. Classification (NCBI taxonomy): domain Eukaryota; kingdom Viridiplantae; phylum Streptophyta; class Pinopsida; order Cupressales; family Taxaceae; genus Taxus; species Taxus wallichiana. The sequence goes on from CM031242.1 coordinate 75,604,717, forward strand.
ACTGCTCCAAAAAGACACATACTAATTGTGTGAACAACATTATTTCCATAATGTACAACCCATGATTTATCCATTTTTCCATCTTTTATTTTTAATTTTGATGCTAATTTAGAAGAAATAAAACATTCAATAGCTCAGTATCAAAAAGTATAGTCACAGGTATGCCAAATAACTTACCTAGAACCTCTATGGGTGTGACTTACTTTTTAGCTTTTTGTCAACAATTACAACATGTATCTTGTGTTGTTGATTATGGTCATCCTTCTTCAAAGGACATTGATTTGCATAATGATCCTTTCCACAATTGTAACAACCTCCTACAGGTCCCTTTTTAGGCTCAAATTTATTTCCAGCCTTAAAGTTATCATTCTGACCTCCATAGGACTTATGTCATTATTATTGTTCTTGAAAAGTTATTTCACACATTAGCAGTAGGTTTATTTTTGTTGTTTTTTCTTGTTTTTTTCAGTTACAAATTTATTTTTCATACCAAAATTCTTCCATGGCCCCTTTTTAGGTGCAAGAGATGATGAAGAATTTGGAATTTTCTTTCTAATTTCCTCCTTATGGGAAGAGATTGCTTTCAATTTTTGTTTCTTGCCTTATGGATTTTTCAACTACCCCTTCCATAGTGGTTGGGATGTGAACATCCACTTCACCACCTATAATGGGATTTAATCCCATGATAAATTTTCATATCTAAACTTCTCATCAGTTTGATACTGAGGTACATACTTAAGGAGTTTAGTGAACCACTCCCAGTACTCATTATAGTTAATTTTTCCTTGAGATAAGTTCTGAAATTCAGTCATTTTCTAATCATAATAAAGTTTTGGTAGCCATCGTTGCCTAAAATAACTTTTAAATTGATCCCAAGTAATATTTGTTTCATCAATGTTTAGCTCAGCCTTGCGGTTGTCCCACCATGAAGATGCTTCATGGGAAAGCTGATAAGCTCCCCATATTGCCTTAGTTTCCTCTGAGAAGTTCCTTATTGCAAAGTACTTCTCCATTTCACTGAGCCAATTCTCAGCTCCATCTCCTAATGTAGTGCCATCAAACTTGGGTGGACTTATCCTTTTATATCATTAGTGAGTTCAAGTTTTCTAGCCTTGCCTTTTTATTTTTAGGCTGATTAGGTGCATTAGCATTAGCATTGGTTGCATTATTGTTATCAACACCTAAATTTCCAACATTAGCATTGTCCACAGGAGGTGGCTGATTGTTATTACCAACATCTTCTTCCTCCTCCTCATTTCCCATTACTTGTTGTTCAAGTACAGCTAAATGATCTCTTGTGTCCAATAAGGTAAACAAGGATCTCATCAAGTTTTTGGGTAGTAGCTGCTTCTCCACTAGGTGGTGGGTTGTTTGCAACATTTCCTCTTGTTCTAACCATTTTTGTTAACAAGAAAATTTAATTTTTTATCAGATTATGGACACAATAGGTCAAGAGCTACAACCTTCAACTCTGATACCAAGATGTAACATTCCCATTTTAAGACTTTAGAAACAAGGAATTTTTTTATATCTAATGTTCTCTATTCTAAATAATCATAATTTAGAACACACATTCCATGCCAATCAATCTCATAACAGATAACCATATGTAGCTTGTAATGACTCGGTGAAACACCGATCTCTCATTTCATGACTCGGTTTCATACCGATCTCTCATGTTAACTCATTGAATTGTATACTAGGTATACTTGGTTCTCTTACCCTTTTCTAGGTATTAAGTGTTCTATTTAAGAGGCCTATCTGAATATTTATTACCAATATTCATATGATATCTCACTTCTTAAACTAGGTGACATAGGACAACACAACTAGTAGCTTGTGATACTTTGGCCAAATATTTCAACATATTATTCATGTTACTATTCCTAGATGACATACTCATCAAATGGAATACGTCCTTCACCCCACTCATCTATTATCTAGAATGGTCTTTACTGACTCCTGTCAGTCCACTTGTTCAAGGTTTTACCCTAACCAAGGGTAGCAACATCGTTTAGTGTAGAGGACTACTTGTGAGGACTAAGGATACATAGACATACTCGATTGACCTAAGTCATTGTGTGTGTCTAGCTATCCTAAGTCATCGAGTTATCCCCGACTCTAAATCATGCTTCTAACCTAACCTAGGGTATATCCAAGTACAAGTCTGAGTTATGTAAGTCTAGATGATTCAACATGAAGGGTGTTGCAACATGTCAATTATAACACAGTATCCTCGTGAAGACCCAGATCTTCATGAAGGTATTGTACTATGTAGTTGGCATGTGCCAACATCATTGGGGTTATCTCATCTGGATGTACATATCAAGAAAGAAGTTAATTACTTAATTATTTTCTATAATTAAGGTCTAATTACAACAACCCTACTGAATTCTAGTTTAATTAACCCCTAAGGTTTCCAACCATAAATGAGTTGTTAATGTTTTGAAGAAACATCAAGATTTCCTTTTTAATCATTAACTTCCTACTTTAGGGTTCATTTGATTAAAACAGAAACAACAAACAAACAATAAGGTTTACTCATTTTACTCAACCATTCCTAGTTTGATTAAGTTCCAAATCAGATTCCTTTATGTTAGACTTCATTGAGATGAAGTCTACTTATTAAATGTTCATTTTACCTTTCACTTATTTTATATCAATGAAGGTATTGATCAAGAGGTAGATCATCTTCCTCTTTCTTGTTAAGAATTAGGTTCATTGTAACCTCTTACATTAAACAAGATATCATAATGAATTTGCACTTCCATTAACATCATTTAATAAACCATAGTGACTTAGTTAAATGTTCAGCTATGAATGCCAACTTGATAAGTTACATTTAATAAAGGGATAGTGTATCAAATCCCTTTCCACCTATTTCATTTTAAGTCAAACTAAAAAGGTTCAAAATAGATATGATTATGAGAGAATAAAGATAAGCTTACAAATTCCCTTAACAAAATGCACAAAGAGAATGACACATCAAGTACAAGTAAACTCTCAATCTTTTCCATTCATCAAAGTGAAATACACACTTTACAATTCCAATCATTTTAGACATCTTTCATGTCAAACAACATTAATAAACTCAATAAGAAATACAACTTTTCCCCTTACAATACATTTCAATAATGAATCATATTTCCTCATAAAAGATCCAGTCTTTAGGTAAAAAAAAGTAACTTCATAAAATAACTTGTCTTCTTTTATCACTTATGAAGTCCATCTACAAAAATTGCTAGCACAGGGTCAGTTCATTAAACTGAGCATGATAAGCACTAAGCATTAAAAAATGATGTGCTTTCAAACTAACTATTTCATAAAAAGAACTCTACTTTTTGAAACAGTTAAAAGCATTATAGAAAGATACATCCCTAAGAAATAATAGTCATGAAAGGAAGAACAAAGTGATAAATCACATTAACATTAAGTAAAGATCATGATGTAATCAAAACAATCTTCATCAATGATTTCATAAGGAATTAAATCAGATAAGTAATATTCCATCCAAATTACTTATCACATTCCTACTATAGATATCTATAGTTCATTTCTTGATTCTTTCAATCTAAATCAAAGAAAGATACTAACTCTAATAATTCACAAAAATAGAGTTATTTTAAAGAAGCAATGATCCACAATACTCATCATTAACATACTTCATCAAAGAATAACTAAGGCCAAGCTCATTCAATCTCTATGAAAATTTAGGAAGAACCATCAACATCCTAAAATAAGAGTTTCCTATTTAAGATATAACTTCCAAATTCAAAGCCAACTCTAGCCTAAGTTTTATGTTTAGCATCAACAGATTTGGTAAAGTATAAATTCCATTTACAAACACCTAAAAGTAGTCACACCTCAAAATCATTACATCCCTATCAAAGCATTAAGATATATCCTCCAACTATCCATTCTACCCTTTTCTTCAGCTAATAAAATCAAAAGTTGAACTCCTTAAAAAAGGGTAATATTAATGAGAGAGAATGAACGAAAAGAGAGAACAACTAATACTTCCTTTAGAGTTTGAAGAGAACAATATTGCATTCCTCAACTCAAAAAAGAGAGAGAAGGAAGTCAACAAAAAGGATGAGATAGGATCTCATAATTCTTTCCTAATATAAGAAATACAAATCTGAAATAAAGAACTAAGACATAGATCATATCAAGAGTTCATTCAACTCTAGTAATCATTGAAAAACACACAATAACTACTTGATACAGAAAAGAGATATATGAATATAATCATGAAGGTCAAAAATGAAGATATAGTTCCCTCAACCTACAAACAAGCACTGATACAATAGTGTTAAAGCTACTACTAAAGGAGTAATACAAATGATTTCAGTTTGCAACAGAACTTGAAGAAACCAACAGAAACTGAGCATTCAACTCATCTCAACATTAATAGCATCAAACTACACATTTTTCAATTTTTCCATTCAAGAGAGAGAGAGAGAGAGTATCATTAAATAATGTAATCATAAGTGATCACAATTTCCTTTCAAATGTCATCGCAAATAAAGCTTAACCATCCTTTGATGGTAAATGCAGAAAAATGTATACAAGATTTACTAGTCAAGCTATCCCATATTCCCAACTTTACAAGAATAAAAGGAACAATCTATAGGGTAAGGAAGGAAAAACCCCAACCCAGATTCAAACACAAAGAAGAACAAAAAAAGTGACATATCCCCAAGTTAGGTGCTCAAAGTTGAGCTCAAAAGGAGAAGAGAAGATCAAAACCGATACAACCATTTACTTAGGACAGAAAAGACTGAGCTAATCCAAAGTTAAACAGAGCTACCTCATTCCTACAACATCACCTAAACATCAAACTTGAATGACAAGAACTAGTAATCCAACAAGATGAACCGATAAGGTAACTACCGAAGCCCAAAATCTCACTTGGAAAAGATGCATAAACAAAACTCAATAAGCCCTTTTCAAATCATGACAGTTGAATAAACTTTCAACCCTACCATCAAGAAGATTGTATCAAGGGGATTCACTCAGATCCCAAAACCATTTAAGTCATTAGTAATCATCTTATAACATACAGGTGTGAGAAAAAAAAATGAAGTCATATAAGTTCAAGTAGAAGCTAAACATGTTCTAGCACATATCAAGCAAGGGAGAACAAAACCAAATGTAATCCTTTCTTAGCATTCCAATAGAGTTCTCAAATTCAAAATGTCTTAGCTCAACAATAGTATAACATATTTACTATTGTTTTGCTAACAAGAATGAATCCTAACATTGAATCCATCTTTTCCATGCTAGCATAGCTCAACCAGACATAACAAGATTGATAATATCTCGAGCTCAACAAAAGTAAAACATGTTACATTTGTTTTCCAACCAAAAATGACTCCCAACAATGAATTAGACTATCTACTTAAGCATAGTTTGAATAGTCATAACAAGATTTGAAACATCAAGATTAAAAAAAAAGAAACACATTTCATACCTTCACATAAAAAAACAAAACTTGTAGTATCTCTTATCAAATTATTAAATAGAACACATTTCTAACCATTTTTCTTTTACAAAGAATCACAAATATTTAGCTCACAATGGTTAAAGCCATATTCACTCATTTTTTAACAAAGAACAAACAGATCAAATTTCTTCAAAAAAATTCAGAAGGAAAAGAGTGAAAAAATACAAGATGAAAAGATAAACATCTCATAAAAACTCATTTATTTCCAAGAGAAGAGTTTTTTAATGAATTCATTTAGGAAAAAGTAGAACAACTTAATGGGTAGAGCCTATCATGCCTGATAGAGCTTCCTATCGATTTGTAGAAGATTTCAGCCGAGCTCCCACAATATTTTCTTTTTCCAAGTGTTGTCAACAACTCCAATCTTCCTACTTCCTCTTATACTTCCACTGGATCCAAAAATAGCTCAAGAATGCCAAGAATATCAAAGGATTGAAAATAGAACTATTGGTTTGAAGAACCAAAACCTCCATGTAGAGAAAAAAAAAAAGAACAAATGATCAAACAACCCTTCCAAAATCCACCATGCATCTCTCCTAGGTGGTTTCTTCACCACAACCGAGATCAATAAATGCAAGGACAATTCAAGTGTTTCCCTCCTATTTCTCCATGCCACCACCATCAAATTTGGTGAACTCCATTTCAAACTTTGCATGCATTTTAAATTTAGTGATGATGCCAACTAGGCATCCCCTAACTCCCCATGCCTCCGCCAAAACTTGGCAGTTTAGAGGTTTTTAATACCAAAATCAAATCTCATTAATGCCTTGAAAACCAATGCCACCGCCCTTTCCACTTGCCAAGTAGTCCATAGGTACCCCTTAGCTTAGTATTAGTTTAGGTTAGATTAACATTAGGTTAGGATTCAACCTTAGTCTTTAGGTAAATATTATTTTCCTTAGGTTATTTCCAACCTCCACAACCATAACCATACCAACTTAGGTTAGGGTGTCACCTTAGTAGTTTAGTAATAGGTCCTAGGTAGGTCTTAGCTACCTTAGGTTAAAATCCAAATAGGATAGAACATTACAACTAGGTTAAGGTGTTAACCTTAATAGCTTAGTAATAGGTCTTTGGTCCTATTACACTATTCAATGTTATAAATATTTAACAATAATTTACCAATAATTAAAAAACATAAAATGAGTTAAGATAAAAACTATACAAGTTCATAATCCTTTTAAAAAAATGAATTAAAGTTGTACAAAAGTATGAATGGTCTGTTTTCAAGTAAGCAAAAATCACAACAAAGTGAATCTCTTCACAACAATAATTTATCCATTGCAAACATGATTTCCAAAACTCATAAGAGTACACCTTTCTAAGAGAAATCACATGTCAATGTTTGCAATGTCAAGAGGAAATGTAATCAAATTAATAGTTTTTTCAAAGTAGGTTCATAGCACTGTGGATGCAGATCAGGCTTCTAGGTTGATCACTCTAGCATCCAGTGTGATTGCACAACATGGAAACCTCTCTCCAAGTGTGGGACTTGTGAAACTGAGAGAGGAATCTCCAGATTAGAGGCTGGTTCCTCAAACTCCTCTGATTTAGATCTAATGCTTACACAACTACAGAGGTTCAGATCCTAATCCTACTCTAACTTGCAAGGAGACAGGGGTAGAAGTGCAAAAAATTGAAACTAACTAAAGATGGTGATGCACCAAAAGGAGTGGTGAAACATATTTGTCATGCAAATAGACACAGACCAAAGTTCACAACATAAAACATACACAGACTGATAAGGTATAATTTAGGATCTGAAATGAAACAAATAATACAAACAGAGGACTGAAACCCATTCACAGAGCTTGCATTATCATTTCAGTGTCAAAAACATGCATTACACCCTCAGAGAGGTAAAGAAAACTATTACAATCTTTGGAGAGGTCTGATCCTTGCATCAATCACTTTCTTTGGAAGGTGAAAGAAGAAGTCCACTATGCCCAAAAAAATGTTCCCCCATTTGGTAATGAGCCAAATCGGCTTTTACGGTGCAGGGTCGAGCCTAGGAGGCAGAAACGTACATAAAAATGTGAGATCCCATTCCTTCTTGATACTTGAGTACATTAAAATGGCATGGGGGAACTTACAAACCCATACCCTATCATTTTTTGAATCACGAGGAGAATGCGACCCATTTTGCATTAAATCAGTCATTTGAAATGTCACTACGGCCATGAACACGTGTCATATCCGTTTCTCAATTTTCTCTCTCTAGACTAGACCAAAATTCAATATTAACCCCATAATCACGTAGAGAATTTCATAATCTTTCCATTGATATAAAGAACGTGCAAATCCAGAGCTCTAGATCAAAGATGTGGAGATCGAAGATTTAGGGCACAAAGCAAGAAACAGATTTTTAAATTTCTTCTGTGCTTTGCCACCAATGATGACACGTGGCATGCATTGATTGGTCGTCACGGGCATGGGGCAGACGTTTACTTTTAGGTTTTGGGTGAACTTCTTGCCAAATTCTATAACTCCTCCCCGAGCTCCACATTCCTTGCTCCATAGGACACGTGTCTTCTTTTGATTGGCTCAGGCTGACCCCTCAAACCTCGCCCTTTGAATTTTGGACTTTTCTCCTTGTGACACGTGTCATGATTTGGTTGGTTTGTGGGTTTGCCGGCTCTTTCACATCCCTTTGCGTCCATTTATCCCGGATGTCCTAGTCTTTATGCGGGACAAAAACTTCAATCCACCCGAAATGGGCTTCCCTGTCCCTTTTTTACCGGTGACACATGGCGTGATCTGATTGGCTCTCAGCTTTTCCGCTATCCACGTCTTCCACGTCCATGTGTCCCGAATGTCCCAGTGCTGTTTGGGACAAAAAATTCTGATCCGCCCGAAATGGGCTTCCCTATCCCTTTTCTGCCGGTGACACGTGGCGTGATCTGATTGGCTCTCGGCTTTTCGGCTATCCACGTCTTCCACGTCCCTTTGTCCCGGATGTCCCAGTACAAAAGTTCCCCATTTCGGCCGAACCGGCTGGTTCACATCCTTCGCGTCTTCTTGTCCCAAATGTCCCAGAGCAGTTAGTCGATTTTCTTCTCCTTCGGCCGAACCGGCTTCCCGCGTCGCGCATCCTGACGACCCGGATGTTCCTTTGCTTTGCAGACTGCCTCGCGGCCTTTCGTCCGATTCGCGCCCAGATGTCCATCACGTCCCGACCGTTGCGAGGACTAGGACTTAGGAATTTTTCATGATCTTTCCTGGCCCAAGCTTGTTTTCTGTAACTTTTGTCATTTTCTCAGAACTTGCTCTTTTCTTCTTCGGCCAGGGGAGTTAGAAAAAATGAAGGCACCCTAGAAACATGATTTTTACCCTGAATCAATCAATTTTCTGGGGCTTGAGAATTCAATGCATGTTATCAAAATTTACTCTGGGGGGTGAATTTTGGATAACAATTGGTGACTCAGCGGGGGTACCTGCCTGCTAGGTGAAAAGACCAGTAGCCAGAAGCAGTCCATTGGGCATGGAGTTATCAAACATTCAGTTTAGAATCCCAACTGACTAAGAATGTGTAAGGAGGAAGATGGAATATCACCTGATGAAAGCAAAAGACTGCAAAACATCTCCATGGACAGCAAGCTGTGCCAAAGCACTTAGGGAAAACAAAACTAACCTACAACAAAACAATGTGCACAAGCACTTGGAGGAAAGAAAATCTAATCTAATATTTATAGAGGTAGTGAACTTCCCTCTAGAAGCAACGCTTGAGATAGATTCCATTGACTGGAATCTGTAGTTCTTCACCATCCAATGAGGCCAATTGGAAAGCATTGTTGTTCTTGCACTTTGTGACCATGTATGGGCCACTCCAAATGGCATCAAATTTTGAATGCCATCCTAGTTTTGCTCTATCCACATCCCATTTTAACACTAGATCTCCAACCTGAAAAGATCTATCTTTGGCCTTCCTATCAAAGGTCTTCTTGATCAAAGCTTGATCCTTTTCCATTACTTGGGATGCCTGATTTCTGATCTCTTGTAGCTCCATCAACTCTGCATACCTCACCTCCATGGGTTCAAATTCTAGCAACTCCAGCTGCTTCATGAGTTCCAACGTTGGCAACTCAAGTGACATGGGCAAGATTTCCTCTCTTCCATAGACAAGCCTAAATGGAGAGTTACCTATGGATCTTTTGGGAGTTATCCTATCAGCCCATAAGGCTGATTTCAGTTTGGTATGCCAAGACCTCTGATTCTCATCAAGAGTCCTCCTAATGATCCTCAACAAGTTCTTGTTTGTAGACTCGGCCTGGCCATTACCCTGAGGGTAATAGTTCGATGAAGTGCTTAGGTAAATACCGTTCTTGATAGCCCACTCAGTCACCCTAGATCTAATGAATGCCAATGCATTATCGAGAGATTATTGTAGCAAGTACCCAAATCTGGTTGTTATTCCCTCATAAAAGTCTAAGATGCTAGACTCATTTGCCTCTTTGAGTGCTCACGCTTGTCCATTTGGTGAAGTAGTCTGTGTTTGTCGAAATCCATTTGTGCCCTTGGCTTGAAATGGGATTAATGACTCCGATGAAGTCCAAACCCCATTGCATGAATGGTTGGTCAACTGAGATTGGATGCAATGGGAGGGCAGCAAGTCTCTCTTTTCCTGTGAAGAATGCACAATTCTTACACCTCTTGATCCATGCATAGTAATCACTGAAGATTTTAGGCCAATAATAACCAGCCTTCATGATTTTTAGAGCTGTCACTCTTGGTGCAAAATGGCCACCAGCTGGTCCACCATGAAACTCTTCTAACACCCTTTGAATCTAATTTGTGCTAATGCATCTCAGCAGCACTCCATTCACATCTTTCTTGAACAAAACTCCATCAACAATGGCATACGGAACAGCCTGCAACCTGAAGTGTCTCCTTTGGGTCTTGTTCATCTCTGGGGGGCACAGGCCTGTACCTAGGAAGTGTATAATGCCTTGGGTCTAGCAAGGAGTGGGGGAAGCATTGTCTTCTTCTTGATTGCCACTTGGCTCATGGCTGTCCTGGACTATCAAAATAGCCTCTTCTTTGTTGCATACTTCTTTTTGCTTCCCCAAAACCAGCTGCTCACACAGTCCTTTCCCTCTTACCAGCTTGGTGACCTTGATCTCAATGTCGTATTCCATGACATGGGTGATCCAACCTGCCCTTTTCTCATTCAAATCCTTGTTGAGGAGGAAGTCCTTAACTCCAGCATGTGAGACTAGCAACTAGACCTTGTTGTTTGAGATTAAATACTTGAATTTCTTCAAGCTTGTGATTACTGCAAGCACATGCTTCTCAATAAAAGAGTACCTCACCTCATAGTCATCTAGGCTCTAGCTGAAGAAGGCAATCGATTGCTCATCATTATCTTTGTTCTATTGTACTAGAATGGCAGAAATAGTGTCATCACCTCCAAATGCATAGAGGATGAAATCCTTGGAGAAGTCTGGGTTGATGAGAGTTGGTGCTTGAGAGATAGCTTCTTTGATTGCTTCAAAACTCTCCTTGCCTTCTGCTATCCACTTAAAAGCCATGCTCTTCTTTAACATTTTGGTGATGGGCTTGACAAGGGCTGCAAAATCTGGGACAAACCTGTAGACAAAATTGATCCTTCCCAAGAAGCTTTGAAGAGCCTTCTTGTGACTTGGCAATGGTAGTGCTCTTATGGCTTCAACCCTCTCTAGATCAATTACAGTCCCTCTTTCGAGACAATATGGCCTAGAAGTTTCCCCTCATGAGCCAGGAATATGCATTTTTTGGGATTCAATGATACCCCAAATCTTCTACACCTCTGAAATACCTACCTCAGATGAAAAAGGTGATCCACTGCATTTTTGGAGAATACAGTGATGTCATCAAGATATATCAAAACTATTTTATTGATCAACCCCTTGAATGCCATATCCATTACCCTTTGGAAAGTGGCTCCAACATTTGATAGGCCAAATGGCATCTTCTTGTAGGCATATGTTCCCCATTTGGTTGTGAAGGCTGTCTTGGTGATCTTCCTCCCTCACCATAATCGATTATAGCTTTGAGTAGCCATCAAGTAGTGAAAACCTTTACGAACCAGCTTCTGACTGCAATATTTTCTCCATGGAAGGGAGTGGATAATGATCTTTGAGAGAGGCTCTATTCAAATCTCTGAAGTTGACACACAACCTGATCTCTCCATTCTTCTTTCTGACTGGGACTAAGTTGGTGACCCAACTTGAGTGTTTGATGGGGAAGATGATATTGGCCTCAATAAGCTTGCTTAACTCTTTTCTCATGAGAGGTTCAATATGGGGATTCACTGGCCTTTGCTTTTTCCTGACAGGCTTGGATTCGGATCCAGCTCAATAGTATGTTGTGCCAACTTTGGGTTGAAACCTCTTAGATCTTTGTAAGTCCAAGAAAAGACATCTGGGAACTCTTGAAAAAGTTGAACAAAATCAGATTTCTCTTGTGAGGTACTTACTTTGCCAATCTGCAATGTTTTGCCTTCTTCCACTAAAATAGGCTCTGAATCTTCACCCTTTACTTGAATGTTCACTTTCTCCTTCCGGAACTGATCATTCGGGTTGAAGATTGACTCCAAGGTTATGAGGCCTTTTGGTAATTTGTTAGTTCTCAGCTGCACCACTTGGTCACCATACTGCTGATGCAGCTTGTCTTGATTCTGGTGGAGAACTCAGCTTCTTCTTGTAGGAAATTAACAATTTGCTAATCATTCTCGAAGACTTGCCAACTTGTATTGTTATCCGGAACAGCTGGTCTCACAACCAATTTGATATGAGGCTGAGATTTCTCACTTTTGATACCTTCTACAACATCAAACGCAGCCCCAATTGCTGCTAGCCTATCAGTGGCTTCATTATTTTTTCTTGGGATGGAATTGATGCTAAAAGCTTCAAAATCTTCAATAAGATCCCATACCCGATTTTTGTAGTTCTTCAACAGATCATTTTTGGCAGCATTTTTTCCTTTGACTTGGTTTACAATTAGCTCACTATCACCAAATACTTGTAAATTCCTGATGCCTTTCTTCATTTGCCCAGTGCAATCCATGAATTAAGGCTTCATACTCAGCCGTGTTGTTTGAACAGGAAAACTGGAAACGGAAGGCTGCGTAATACCTTATACCTTGCGGTGAAATGAGCATAGCTCCTCCTCCTGCACCTTGTCTACTCCTTGACCCATCAAAGAAAAATTTCCATACTTCATTCTTGTCTTTGTGATCTGGCTTGGTGATGCTGGGGAGAGGTTGATTCTCTTCATGTAAACAATAAACTCCTAGCGCAGATTCTTCTACTTCTTGATAGGGATCAAAAGCATGTATCTTGTTTGCCCATTCATCAAGAGTTAGATCCAGGATACTTCCTACTTTGGTGTCGGCCACATCGGTGCTGCAAGGGTGATCTTCTTGATCAAATCTTTGAGAAATTGGCATTAATCGACTTGGAGTGTAAGGCTCAATATGGAAGTTTGCAATAGGTTCGGATCGATTGTGGCCTTAGTTCCATATCTTGTTACGAATAGCATGTGTGACCAATCAGGAGACAAATACCCCCAATCTTGGTTTGTGAAGTCCCTTGACAAGCAAAGGGCAAAAGAGTGGTGGAAGGTCTATGATTGATACATCTTGTAAAACAACAACATTTGGACATGCGTGCAAGGTAAGACTCAAATTTCTAATCACTCCAACTGTTGCTATTGCTGTCCCATCTAGCTGCACTACCCCTTTAGATGTTATTTCATATTGGAGCCCTAGCTGATCAGCTATCTGTTTAGGCATTATTGAGCTACTTGCCCCGGAGTCTATCATGCAATTATGTACTAGCTGATTTCCAATGATTAATGAAACATAGAAAGGAGGGGGCTTCAACATTTTACCTTGTTGCCCTCCATGACTTCCTTTGGCTGGGCAGCATTTGTAAGCACTTTGTCTTGCATCTGAACCTGTTGATTCGAAGTTGGCCAATCCTTCATGGCAGCTTGTAGCAGATCTCTTTGGCTTGGGATAGATAGGGATTCCCACATTGATATGTTGATGTTTGTCTTCTTCATCTGATCAATGATACTGAATGGTGATGAAGGATCTCTCTGCTGTCCCTTGGTTTGCACATTTACTCCTTGCACATGGGCAGCAACAGCTGGCATTTGAGTTGGCCTAGGGACTGTTCTTGGCTGCCCTTGTGCATTTGAAACTGGACTTTGCTTGCAATCATTTGTGGAGCTGGAAGGTTGTGGATTGTTTGGGGCTAATGGTTGTTCTTCACCCAAATTTATCCTCTTTGACCTTGTGTTGGCTCTACAACACCTTGAGAAGCTTGCTTGATTCATGCCACGAGAAATCTTCGCTTGCGGTTCACCAATGTGGTGTCATTTGGGGCTGATTGTTGTTGGAATGTTTCTTGTTGTTATTTGTTTCCTTGAGCTTGCCCTCGCCCTCCACACCAGTAGTTGTCACCATCAATGCTTGATTGAGAGCACCATTAAAACACATGGATTGGTTATGAGGCTCGTTGCATGGAAAGCACCAATCGTATTCCTGAGCAATGTTGTTCTGTGTTGGCACTAATGCTTTAGAGGTAGATATGGCATTTGGATTATAGGGATGGAATGGTCTATTGGCGGGGAAGCCTTGTTTGATTCATATTTGCAGCTGGATTAGGTGGTCTTTGTGGTTGGTATGGCTGCCTATTAGGCTGAGCTTGGGGTTGATAAGAAGGTCTGAAACCTTGGGCTTGTTGCCTCTTGAGAGTAACTAGCTCATTGCCTAGGTTTTGCAATTGCTTCATGACCTCTTGAAGCTCATTTGGGGCACTTGGAGATGAAGTGGAAGCTTCATTTGAACTCTGATTTCTAGGAGTGGGAGAAGGAGCCAAATTAGGTGCTTGACTAGTGTTTGGGCTCTCTAAACTTGGAAACAATGGCATGGGAGGTCTAGGGGCAAGTTTGCCAGCTTGGATTAAACAATTTTCAGCCCTAATGGCAATGCTATAAGCCATAGGGATAGTTATGCCTCCCATGGACTGAATCAACATAGAAATATCAGAATTTAAAGCTTTGAGATAGTAGAGAAAAGCACCTTCTGTTGTTGGCTTGACTGCCACTGGAATCCTCTCCCAAGTTTTTTGAAATCTGAAGTTGAAATCGGTCAGCTGCTCATTGGGAGCCCTCTTGATGGTTGTTAGCTGCTCCAAAAGAGACAAGTTGTCTCCCTTCTCTCCAAATTTCTCATGAAGTGCAATACACAACTGATTCTAGTTTGTGATAGAACCAGCTCCAAGGCTCCTAAACCATTGTAATGCTTTACCCTTGAAGGAAGATGCCAGTAACTTGACAGCCACTTGCATTTCATTGATTTCATGAATTGCACAAAGGTTAGCAATATCTTTAACATGATCACCTGGAGTAGTCTGATTTTCTCCAGTGAAGTAGGGAATGTTCTTCAAGGCTGCAATAGGAAACTGGATGTTGTGCATTGAGGGAAAGTGGGCTGCTGCTGTGAAGTTGATGTAGGGATTGTTCTGAGCCATTCTAATTGGTCTTAAAACCCTTGTTGGTGAATGAAAGGCCTACAGGGTGGAGGAGTTGAGAGAGATTTTGTTTGGTGGAGATGGAGACCTTTGAATCCTTCTTCCTCTTTTCCTTCTTCTTGGAGATAATTGCAGGTATTCAAACAACACTTCTTCTTCTCCAACTCTTGACCTTGTGGTGATTCTTCTCATGAGTTTTCAGGCCTGCACTTGGAACCAGCTGGTTCTTCCCCTTGGAGTCGCCAGATATGCAAATAATAGCTCTTTTTAAGCAAGAAAAATGCAGCAGATGCACATCAACCCTGCTATAATAAAAATGAGACCTCTAGGTCCCACCGGGCATGCCAAAACTATTGTTGCAGGCTCATAACACCCTGGATGCAGATCAGGCTTCTAGGTTGATCACTCTAGCATCCAGTGTGATTGCACAACATGGAAACCTCTCTCCAAGCATGGGACTTGTGAAACTGAGAGAGGAATCTCTAGATTAGAGGCTGGTTCCTCAAACTCCTCTGATTTAGATCTAATGCTTACACAACTACAGAGGTTCAGATCCTAATCCTACTCTAACTTGCAAGGAGACAGGGGTAGAAGTGCAAAAAATTGAAACTAACTAAAGATGGTGATGCACCAAAAGGAGTGGTGAAACATATTTGTCATGCAAATAGACACAGACCAAAGTTCACAACATAAAACATACACAGACTGATAAGGTATAATTTAGGATCTGAAATGAAACAAATAATACAAATAGAGGATTGAAACCCATTCACAGAGCTTGCATTATCATTTCAGTGTCAAAAACATGCATTACACCCTCAGAGAGGTAAAAGAAAACTATTACAATCTTTGGAGAGGTCTGATCCTTGCATCAATCACTTTCAAGGTGAAAGAAGAAGTCCACTATGCCCAAAAAATGTTCCCCCATTTGGTAATGAGCCAAATCTGGCTTTTACATTGCAAGGGTCGAGCCTAGGAGACAGAAACGTACAAAAATGTGAGAGCCCATTCCTTCTTGACTGTAGGTGCATTAAAATGGCATGGGGGACCTTACAAACCCATACCCTATCATTTTGACCGAATTACAGGAGAATGCGACCCATTCTGCATTAAATCTGGTCGCTGAAATGTCACTTCTGGCCATGAACATGCATCAGAGCCGTTTCTCAATTTTATCTCTCTAGACTACACCAAAATTCAAGATTAACCCTAGAATCATGTAGAGAATTTCATAAGCTTTCCGTTGATATAAATAACATGCAAATCTGAGCTTTGGATCAAAAGATATGGAGATCTGAAGATTTAGGGCACAAAACAGGTGAACCGGATTTTTAAATTTCTTCCCGCGCTCTGCCACCTGGATGACACGTGGCATGCATTGATTGGGTCGGGGGCGCAGGGCAGACCTTTACTTTTAGCTTTTGGTGAACTTCTTGCCAAATTCTCTAACTCCTCCCGAGCTCGCATTCCTTGCTCCATAGGACACATGTCTTCTTTTGATTGGCTCTGGGTGACCCTCAAACCTCGCCCTTTGAATTTTGGACTTTTCTCCTTGTGACACATGTCATGATTTGTTTGGTCCGTGAGTCAGCCGGCTCTTTCATGTCCACTGCATCCATTTGTCCCGGATGTCCCAAAGTCTTTATGCTGGGACAAAAACTTCCGATCCACCCAAAATGGGCTTCCTGTCCCTTTTACGCGGTGACACATGGCGTGATCTGATTGGCTCTCAGCTTTTTGGCTATCCGTGTCTTCCACATCCATTTTTCCGAATGTCCCAAAGTGCTTTCGGGACAAAACTTCAATCCGCCTAAAATGGGCTTCCCTGTCCCTTTTCTGTCGGTGACACGTGGCGTGATCTGATTGGCTCTCGCTTTTTGGCTATCCACGTCTTCCACGTCCCTTTGTCCCGGATGTCCTAGTACAAAGTTCCCCATTTCGGCCGAACCGGCCGTTCACGTCCTTCGCGTCTTCTTGTCCCAAATGTCCCAGAGCAGTTAGTTGATTTTCTTCTCCTTCGGCCAAACCGGCTTCACGCGCTCCGCGCCCGACAGCCCGGATGTTCCTTTGCTCTGCAGACTACCTGGCGGCCTTTCGGCTGATTCACGCCTAGATGTCCCTCACATCCCGACCGTTGCGAGGACTAGGACTTAGCCATTTTTCATGATTTTTCCTAGCCCAAGCTTGTTTTCTGCAACTTTTCACATTTTCTCAGAACTTGCTCTTTTCTTCTTCGGCCAGGGGAGTTAGAAAAAATCTGAGGGGACCCTAGAAACATGATTTTTGCCCTAAATCAATCAATTTGCCTGGGGCTTGAGAATTCAATGCATGTTATCAAAATTTACTCTAGGGGTGAATTTTGGATAATAGAAACATCACCCTAGAAGCTCGAATGAGCTTGCAAGAGAAAGCAATACTCATTGAATCTCCATGTATCATCATTAACTCACTTGATCCATCATGTCAACACCATCCGTAACATCATATGACCCTACTCCCTCATCCAATTTTTCATTAATGTGATTTTTCATCAATGAAAACACCTATAGGACCACATGCCAAAAATTTATCCTTCATGGGCCTCTGTGTGATGGTTGTAATCACTTATCTTGCATTTTGTCAAATGTGTTACCCATGGATGACATGCTATCACTTCTAACAGATATTCCATTTCAGAATAGCAGTCTTCTCATGCTTTTTCTACATTATCGTTCTTATTCATTGTGGATTTCTTGACCATAGGAGCACTTTTTGGTGTCATTGCTTAAATTTTGAATTTTACAAACTCTAAACTATGTAAAATTTGTGCCCTAGGTTCTATAAATCAATTACTTACTCAAATCATGTGCCCTAGTGCTAAGCTTCCAAGTATATGATCAACTCTTACACATGTTTTCCTCCAAATCATGTCCCAACTTTGTGAATTAAAATTATGTGAAACCTATCTCTTCTTCCATGCTTAGGAACCCTAACTCATGACACCCTCTATCCTAGCTTCCAATTCTACTCAAGGTTCTCTCCAAACACAAGGTTGTGTGCACTTACTCATCTCTCGGTACACACATTCGCAACTTCTCAAAAGTATTCATTCTTTGCATTAGCTCTTCACACTTAGTTGCACTTCAAATTGAACAATTTAACAAGTTCTTAAAAGCAAGGTAAGAGTTTTCTCACCCACACACTATTTATAATTTTTTCAAATTTATTAGCCTTAAATTCTCCTTTCCTACCACTAGTTTTGTCTTTAAAAGAACTTTTTTCTCTCACTTTTCTATTCTACACATTTTAGACATAACCTTCGGGAACATAACTACTTATCGGACTATAGACCCTCTTACACACTCTTTGCCATACCACCTAGATTATTCCTCGTGTCACTATCCAAGTACTCCAACTTGCTGCTACTTCTCTTGTTTCACATTGCACGACCATTTTTTCACATGGTTTTCAATTTGAGAAATTTCCTTAAAGTACCAACATCCTCACACAACTTTTTACCAAATCCAACCATTCTTAACACTACTTTTAGATTCCATTGTGTGCACCAGAACCAAATTTTTCTATAATGCACACCTATGAATTTCTCTAATGCATACCTTAACCCTTCCCCCACGCGATTCCGTCTCATATCCATGCGTGCTTACTTATCATCTTCTTAAGGAGTACTATCATCAAATTTTATCTTATTATGCACACTTGCATCTACTTCACCCCACACTTTAAGTATGTGTGGTCCTTTGTTCATCATTATAACAGAAAATAATCAAATCTTGCAAGTGAATGCACTTAGTACAACAAAACAACAAAGAAAAAGAAATCTAATCTAAAATTGTAATGATGCCCTATTACAATAATAAAGAAGCTTATTTATAATAGGGATTCATCCTACTCCAATTAAGCAACTAGAAAACATAGTGTCATCAAGTGCCTATAATTGGCATGTGTCCGATTCCAATATCTTATTTACTACAAAGGATCCAAACCAATGCACTTTCAATTTTCTCAAATGGAAAGAAAACTTGGATTCATATAAAAGAACCATGTTTCCTATTGAAAAGACTTGTTTTTAATACTCCTATCATGCCAAGCCTTTTATCTTTCTTTCTCTATCTTCGACTCTAATGTGTAATGTCATGTCACTCATCTAATTGCATTAGTTTGTCAATGAAATCATCCACTATTGTCTCATCATCCACACCTCCTACACACGCAATACATGGGGAGGGTAACATGAAGTGTATGGGTAAAATAACCTTTGTGCCAAACACCAACTGAAAATGTGTGGCCTTATTCAACCTCTTATAATTTTTTCTATATGCCCAAAAATGACATATATCTTATCATCTCAATCCTTCATTTCAACATCACATATCTTTGTCAATTTATTCCCCAATATTTTTTTGAAATCCTCAGTAGTTCCATTATCCTTTGGGTGATAGGGTGTACTTATATGGTGTGATACCATGAAGTTTTCCAAAAATATTGTGATTATTTTATTAAGAAAGTGAGTTCCCCTTTCATTTTTAAGGCTCAAGAGACAATCATACCTACCTATGATATTATCCCATAAATTTCTAGTTGTTCTTGTTGTATTGTAATACTTTGTAGGTGTAGCCTCTTTCCTCCTTGTGAAATAATCTGTGTATGTTATCATATAACACGTGTTTGTCCTATGCATAAATGGGGTAATGGGTCATACAAAGTCAATTTTACCATTTTTAAAATGGCTCTCCACTCACTATATGTATCAATGACATCTCATATCTTTTTCTTGGTTTACCTATCCTCTAATAATGGTCGTAATCCTTGACAAATTCCTCAATATCTTTATACAATGTTTCCCACCATAATCCTTCTAGTAAGATCTTATGCACTATCAATTTTCTGTATAATGACATCCAACTATCCTACCATGTACTTCCTCCATGAAATATTCATGATCATGTTCCAACACACATCTACACAATAACTTATCTCTACCCATATTAAAGATATATCCTCCAATCAACTGGTGTGGGGTGAGTGAATGGAAAGATAATTTTTCTCCGATGTCTTCATCCCTTTAGGTGTAAGTTTAGTGTGCTAAACCACCTGCAATATCCTCTAGATCAGATAGCGTGTAGTTAAGTTAAAAATTTGAGCATATGGCATAGTATTCTCTATGCTTTGCATTTTCTTGAGAGTTAATCCTTGATAAATTATCGGTCCCAAATTGTAATTTCCTAGATTTAATATATTTAAGAAATCAAACACATAGAAGAGAAGGATCCAATGATAGATGCGCCCTTAAAAACCATCTTATTGACGTAGTACTTCAATTCCATATGATATAAATACAAGAAAAATAGAGTGGCTAACAAGTACTATACGATCTTGTGAAGCGTGTAGATCATGGACAAAGCTTCATGCTCCATAGTTGTATAAATTTGTTCTACCAAAGTGTAAACTTCCTATTCACAAAGTAGATGGGATGATAAATTTTCCCTTCTCTTGGATGTGTTAACACTACTCAAATGGCCATACCGGAAGCATCTACATGTACATGGAAAGGCTTGTTTCAATAATGGAAGTGTAAGATAGGCGTGGTGGTTAACCTCTCCTTCAGTGGTCTCAAAATATTTTTTTGCGCATAACCTCAATAAAAATTTCCTTTTTCTTACAATAACTCTTAAAGGGGTGTGAAAATATTGACATATCCCTTGATAAAAAATTTGTAATAGTCAATGTTCCCAAGGAATCTACACACTTCACTCTAATAAGTTGGCTCTTTCATCCCCAATTTCACCTGTAATTTTAGCTAGGTATACCTATAAACCTTCCTTGCAAATGAAGTGTCCAAGTAATGTACCAAAAAGGGTGGAAACAATACAATTATTGATGTTCAAAGAGATGTTAAGTTGCTTGCATCTTTCAAACATTAATCTCATATTATCACAATGATCTTTTACCAGCCCATAAATGGTCCAATCATCCAAGTAGACCTATAAAAACTTGTGAATAAATTATTAGAAGTCTTGAAACACTATGCACGATAATACTCATGGTGTATTCTTGAGTCCAAATAGCATGATTTTGTATGCAAAGCTTCCCCATTCAGTAGAGAAGGTAGTATTCTCCTCATCTTTGCACGCAACCCATACCTAATGGTATTCTAAAACCCATCTATAAAGGAGTATATCTCACACCTAGTAATTCCATCAAGGATTTATTTGGGGAGTGGTGTAGGAAAAGGATCAATGACACAAGAAGAATTTATAAGTCTATAGTCCACAAAGATCCTTATCTGGCCATCCTTCCTAATGTTAATCACAATCAGGTTTATCTATTCAAATTCCTCAATGGGCTCAACAATTTATGACTTGAGAATTTTATAAATTTACTCCTTCACTTCGACACATAAATTGGGGTTTATTTAGTAAGGCCTCTTCCAAACTGGTCATGCACCATTCTTAAGCTTAATATTCATTTTTCCTAGTGATGGATGCAAACCTTTTTCTCATGATATCCCCTAAGAAAAAGATCCTATAATTTGCAAAATATCTCAATAATATTTGTAACTTTAGATTAAGGCAAAAATTCACCAATTACAACCTCTTTAAATATGTATTTAGTTCTAATATTTACTTTCTTAGTCTTTAGTGGAAGATGATATGCATGAGCCTACTCATCTAATGAGTCCAACACCTCACACACATCTTCTTTGTGTTTAATATCAAGATCATTTATCTATTCATCATCTATGAGGTAGACCAACTTCCCTTTGCAATTTTATTTTCACGCATGACCCAACAATGTATCTTCTATTTCCCTACATATTCATGTGCGGAATTATCATGTTATCTTAAAAGGTGCATCATAAGTTCCCAGTCTTCACACTATCTCCAAATTTAATGCATTTCATGATATTTAAGTCTTCATGCATTGGTAGCTTAGTGTAAAAATAATAAAAATTATGAACAATACCTTTTGTCATGTTATTGTAACTCGTTGTATGTTGTTTCAACTATGCATGCACATACCAAGCTTGTGTGAAACCACGAGAAAGTAGAGTAAAACTTTTGGATCCATAATGATGAAGGAAAAACACCTTGTCCTTCTTCCCAATTCCTTTCTCATTTTTGAACATGTGTTATAGGAGAGGTCTCGCCAATAATCTAAAACTAAAGAAGGGAGATTGTTCCTTGGAAACCTTGTCAAAAATTATATTATGATCTTGCACCACCCCAATAAATTATCTCTGTGTGTATCCCACCAAAACGCTATTATCCCTCATAGGGTATACACCATATTGTTTCACCTATCTCCCTCATTTCACCATTTTTATTCCATTACATGTAAGAAAGATTCATGATTCTCCTCTCCAAGTATACTTTAAAAACTAGCCTTACCCATCCACTTGACTATGCGTGGTCTAATTATTCAGTAACTCTTCCTTATACCTCGTGACCTTCCATCTCATAAGTTTAATGGGCCCAATTATCACATGTCATACTAGTTATATCACGATGGAATACACGTCTTCCCACTAAAGCATGCCATATTTTGGTGACTCCATATTCTCTGGGTCACACATTGTATGTGTATAAATTTAGTTGAGATCTTCTTCATTGATGGTATTATAATGCATTTGTTATTATTTAAAAAATTCACATAACACATGTTAAATTATAAGTCTACGATGTTAGTGTAGCACCATGGGTGGCCTAAATGCGTTGGGAAGTTATCATCCTCTACTAGCTCAAGTACCTAAAAATCACCTGTAAATTTATCTCCTTGAATGGTGATAGAGGAATCCGTGAGTACTCAAATGGGCATGGCCCTTCTCTTGTTATCCATGTATAACACATTTGAAGATGGATGCAATAGTGGCCCTCTCATCTGGTTCCAAGAATCCATTATGAGAACCTTAACTTCAATGCTTGTATCAATCATAATATTACTCACCATATAACCATTTATCACTGCAACTAGTGTGATCTCATTTTCATACTCAAGGTCTTGTGGTGGTATATTTTCATAAGGAATATGGGGCTTGAATTAAAATCATGTACATGACACTATGTCTCGTAACCACTCTCTTAATAAAGGAATGTTTTTCTACTGCCTCAACATTCTACACACCTCTTTAAGATCATCAACATCCTTATGAGGGAGATAAATACCATTTGTACATTCCTATCATGTGCCTATTCTTCTTGACACTAAATTTCTCTTTAAAAATCCTGGATGAATCCCATAGTCTCCTCATAAACTTCCTTTTGTTAACTCCGCATCTAAATACTTTAAATGAATGACCTCTTCCATATTGATGAGAATTTTTACCTTCCTTTTTCACGTGTGTGTTGCCTCTTCACTCTTCTTTGGCTAATATAGGTTGAATCTCAATTTCAACCATTTTAAGGTTCCCATTTTTCATGTTTGGCATGATACACCGTAATCATTACCGTGCCCTTATCTTTTTGGTTCTTCTTAAACATGTGGGCATATAAATCTAGACAATCTTCCACTTTGTGTTCCTTTCAACAAGACATGAAAAATTGATTCTTTCAACACTTGCGATGATAATGATCTCGGTGATCTGCAAGTGTAACATGTTCAACATGTAAACCTATCATGACCACTAGGTCCAATGCTCTAGTATCCACCTTTAAAATCTCCATTTCCATTATTATTATCCTCATTTTTCTACCCCTCTTGTGATTGTGATTTTATTGCCATAATGGTCTAGCATAACCCTATTTCACATGACTCATGAATATGATCAATCAAGAAAAAATCAAATGTGTCATGGGTATGTGCATCAAAAAATTTCATGGAGACATTATTCTATGTCATGCATTATAAAAGTGTACAATTATGGACATCATGATTGGTATGGAAAATATCACAAGCTATTAACAATGTGTGAACATTCTTGCGTGGGAAGCTATCCTTAAACTTTCCTTCCAACCCAAAATATGTTTACCATAAGCCACTTCACATATCATGTGTCAAATTAGAAGATAGATTGAGTGGCCATTACTCTTATTTATGCCTCAACAAATAGACTCACCCATGTATCTACTCTTCCTAAATATTCCATGCGCAATGTTATTTACAAGGATTCGGATAGATCACTAAATGTATTTTGTGACAATGCTTTATAGAAATGTGTCAACAAGCCTTCTCAAAACCACATCACATGCTTACTCGATTGAATGTCATAGGAAATATTAGATAACAAGGTCTTGAAATGCACATCATATTCCCTTACACTATCGATAGACATTGTTTAATTTCATTCAAGTGTGCTAATAATCTATTGCTTGAACTCGGACATATCATACTTAGCCAAAAAGGTGGCATGTTGTGCATCATAGTCCACGAAGTCTGATGTGAATCATACTTCCTGTACCAACTATGCGTGCAACCCTAAAGTGTGGTCACAAATTGAGTCATGTTATGATCCGTAGATGTTACTCCCTTAGCTCTCCACAATAACTCACACTTATGCATATGCTCAGATACCTCTTACAATACTCTATATTTTAGAAAATTAAAATACATCTCAAATAAGTTTTGAGGGTCTATTATTGTGGTTTTTGAGGTTTTGTAATGGTTATACGGCCCTTTTTCTAGAGTGGGGCCATATCCACGAGCCTAAAACTCCACTAGGATTTCCACCACACTTGTAGCTAAACTAAACCTCATGAGCCTTCTTACATGACATGTGGTCCTATATACATACTTATTTGTTTCTCATTAGTCATACTTAACTAAAAACCAACTTTCTCTCATATAGTTGCACTTATAGGATTACTTCTAATTAGTTTCACACTAATGCTCTTTCTTGAAAATGTACCTCCCAAATTACTTCTAGAAATGCTCTACCCAAACATAGGTGCTTATTGTGCTACCCTATATCCATCCTTAATTTTCTACACCTCCTAAGATGATACCAATATTTTCCTACCTATATCTCTACCCACCAACGTGGTGATATTTGATTTCCTTCCTACTCACCTTCACTATGATGATATTCTACAATAATTTTCTTATTTAAAGAACCATGAATGAGGGCCAAGTGGCCAATTTGGATTAGAAGCATGCCCACATTTCTCATTCTCTCCCAGAATAATTCTCATTAGATGGTGAAGGAATCTCTCTCTTGCACTTACTCAATATTGGAAAGACATGATCCTACAGTCCCTCATCTTCTGCGGGGTTCTTAGCACTACTTTTGCTAGTCATCATTCCCCTATCTTAGCACCTCATTTTCTACCCTCTCTCATGCATCATTATACCTAAATAATATTTCTTCCCTTTATCTTTCATCAATAGGGAACAAAACCATCCTTATCAAACCTATTTTCTACCCCTGCGCGTAGTGGGATTTATCCTTCCATTGATAGGTTCTCCTTTCATATTTCAATCATCAAAATATTAATATCTAAAGGCATCATGTGTAAATATGATCTTGTAGGATTGTGTAAAAAACCATAACCTTGCTTCCTCGGGGCATGATTATGTCAAAATCACATACTATAAGGTATATTTTCACAACACACCTTCAAACTAGTGATCTATAACTCTTGTTCATGACACATCCAAATGAGAGAGTGCTAGATAATGATACCAGGTTCCAAAATGTCTTCCTTCCTATGCGGAAATATTTTTATCCACATAAGTGCATCAACCACTGGTAAATATTCTATTAGGAAGAAGCTGAATAATGTCTCATACAAAGAGTTATAGAGGGTTGTCTTCCACCCACATGAGCGCATTAAAATTGGGTCTAGTTTTGTATCTTTGAGAAAATGTATCATGGCCATTGTGTATCCTAATATTAATATTCTCTAAAGACAATTAGAAAACCATATGAATGAAACATCCTAATGAATACAATCTTATTTGTTAACCAATGTTTAGCTAGTGCATTGGCACTTCATCTAGAAAAGGTTTTATCATTCACTTGAAGTTCACGCAACCATCGAGCCCTCATTTACTTTGTTGATTAGGTTGTGGTTAGTTCATACATAATCATCCTAACCATAACAACATATATAAATTGATATATAACATACAAGATTGGAAACACATATAATAAGGTAGTTATTCAACATAAACAATCACCAAGTAAAACTTGAATTCCCATTACACCATACTCACAACTAGTTATCTTTTCTACAAAAACTCAAAATTCCATTATAAACATATTTCATGACATACTAATCATGCTGATTATATGGAAAAATTCTTATAACCAAGCATTGGGTCATGTGCGCATACATAATGGCTCTCATAATCTCTCACAATGCTCTATCTTATCATAACTACTAATTATATGTAGTGCTACATTTTTGATACACAATGGGGACATTCCCTTCACCGCTTGCATGAATTTTCCTAATGATAGATGTGCTAAAAATAGATTGAATGATTTTACAACTCTAATTTAACTATAGATCGAGCTATAAATATCTCAACCTCTCTCTGTTTTAACTATATAATTATCGTATCTTCTTGCATGTTCCTTTACCTCGTTTTTTCTTATTTATGGACCTTGCATGTGTACACGTCAACTTGATTTTCTTCTATTTTTAGCCAATTATCTAAAAATGGATAAGTCTTGAATTTCCTAGGTGCCTCCGCTTCTGGTGTCTTTTCCTTCACCGCGACTTCTTCCTCCACATGTAAGTGCTTGGCTTGGTGCTTGTTTTTGGCATACTCACTATTTGAGCATTTGAAACACATGGTTCTTCTTCATCTTCTCCTCCCCTCTTCTTTGGCGCGGGCTTCTTCATACCCATGGGATCCTCAAGTATGGAGAAATCATTCTCTAGTACGCGCCCTTTTCAAACTTTGGCCTTATACGAGGTATACACGTGTTGCGGATCCTCCCATAATGGGTAGTGTTACCGACCTTATCATCTAGAGCTCGCACGACATGCACCTCTCCATGTACGTGCGCTTGTTGTCAAGGTAGTTTAATCTCTTTCACATATCTCTATGCTCCCAGTCTAGACTACCTAGTTCCGCTTCAAATTCTTTGATTCCTTAAATATGTTCACTCCTACTTGGAAGTCTTGAGAAGTGAACGCGAAAGAAATTTTGCAGCAAGGGCTCAATGATTCATCTATCACCTTGAACTCCGCCCAAGTAGAAATGTTGATAAATAGCAAATTTGGCTTCCCCTTCGGTGGGTGATAAGTGTTTTTCGGGGATTCTCCATTATACCATGAACGTGTTCCTTAGGCACATATACCATTTCTCTAGTCACACCTTGTGGGGTTTCGTCATTGTGTCTTTGGCATACTTCTCTAATCTCTTCATGGGTGAAGGATCCTCAATACGGTATTCCCATATAAACTTGTCTGGTGCATCAGGTACTCCAATCTCTGAAAATACAATGGTTAGGAAGATGTTGCCAAAAAGGATTTTGTCCCTCTCCTTCACACAACTAAAAATCTCCTCCATGATGTAAGCGAGACAAGTTGTATATAGCTCCTTCGCAAACATGTAGCCAAGGCTTATTGACTTGGGTCCATCTCTCCTGGTCATTCAAATTTGTTACTAGATGCATAGCCATCTTCATCATGGGGTCCTTGATGTCTGAAATGTCATAGTATCTTGACCCCTTCTTGTAGGAATATTCATTTATGGTTTCTTGGATTGCCTCCTTGTCACTCAAGTCATCCTCTAAGCTATATCCTTCACATATGAGGCCTGTGAACTAGGAGATAAGTTTGGGAGTGATGAAAATCTTGTGCCCTGCAAAGTGGAAGTAATCTTTGTGTACCCATGACATTAACCATTGATACAGGCGCTCTGGTTTTCCAAAATAAGGCAACTCATAGAGTTGCAACAACCCTGCCTTCTCCATTTTGACCTTAACATCATCATTGTTTATTGGCAAGCCCTATGGTGTTTGTTTACTTATGGGGAACACTAATTCTCTACTGCCATCTCCTTCTCTATTGTGTTTGTTCTATGGTTATAACCACTTACGGGGACATTTCTCGGGTGGGATTCCCACTCCTTACCCATCATCACCCCATCTAGGTATTGCATCTCGCATACCATTCTTCATTTGTGTTCATGTCAGGTTCTTGTTGTTTGGCCTTGCCCTTTCCCTTTCCTTTCTTGGGTGCCATTGTCGAGGTCTTTTTATCACTCCACTCCCTTCTTATTACTTTTTCTGCTTCTTCCCACCTCCGGTCTCAAATCCATGATATAAATCTCTTGAACCCGTGCCCTAGTTTGTTGAACCCTAACTGGGATCAAAATTCCAGAAGACAACGCCTCCTCACAACTCTTTTCATGCCCGTGTAACCCCTTCCTTCTAGTTTGCAAACTCAAACTAGCTACTCACACTTCAATCTCACAGATCTTTCTTTGCACGATCGAATCTGGAAACCCTAGTTTATAAAACTTGCTTCTTTCTCTATTTTGCAAAGTGAAAATGAAAGTGCCTTGACCCTTTACTTATAGTTTTTATCTTTTTGAACATTAAATGCTACTTCACCTACCACCATACTTTTTTCATTTAATGCATATTTTTCAAACAAAGCTAGTCTTCAATGCTTTCATTCACATGCCCAACTTTGTGTGAAAACTCCTCCAACCTTAAGCGCACAACTAATCCAACCCGATAGGAGACTCTTGCATGCATGTAACCAGCGCCAAAGGCACTTCTTCTATCCTGATTCTTGCTCTCGCCTACCTCATGTTGCTTAAATGCACATTCTCCTCCTTAGTACATGGGATCTACAAGTAGCTTTATCCTAGCACCAACCATTCTTCTTCCATCTTTTCTCCTCATACACCTCTTTCAACTGGGCCATTCAACAAGGCTTTTCAACACAACTTTCTTGGCACTCTAATCATGCACTCCTTCACATTTCTCCATCCCACACTTAAAATGATGCACGAGTCCTCTGCGTACTCAAAAATTCTCCAAAATAGTAATAAGGTTACTAGCGCACAAGGCACAAAACAAAACAACAACGCGAAAGGGAAACACAAGAAAGGAAAATGCATAAAGGAAACTTCTAAAATAACTGGAAAAAATACCTTATTTACAAACACCAAGAAGACGTATTTATAATAGGGCTTGAAGATACTCCCATTGAATTGTCTAGACAACTTCATCCCATCCGGCGCTTGTAATTGGCACATGCTCAAATCAAGGATGCACGAGATTGTGTAAGGACCTAACAATGGACTTTCAACTTGCCAGGATGGTGTAGAAACTTAGAATCATACAGTAACACCATCTACGCAACCTCAAACTTCTATTTTCTAATGTGGAAATCATGTGAAGCCTTCTACTTTTCTTTTTTTGTTGTTTGGCTCTACACTGCAAGTGATCGTCTCTCATCGAGATTCATTAACTCATAAATTCTTTCTTCCGATTGCTTGTTCATAGGCTAACCCTCTTGCATGCTATTCATAGAGAAGGCAACATAAATTCAACCGTAAAGACATCTTTCATGCCAAACACCAACTAAAAAGGTGTGGCTTTGTTCACCCTTTTATACGTTGTCCTATAAGCTCATAATACTGCTGATACTTTGTCATCCCAATCTTGTCTTCCGACATCACAAATTTTGTTAGGGTATGACTCAAAGTATTTTTTTGAATGCTTCCATGGTTCCATTTTCTTGTGGGTGATAGGGTGTAGTCTTGTGATGAGCTACCATGAATTTTGATAACAGGATCCTCACGGTCTCATTCAAGAAATGCACACCCTATCGTTGGTCAAACTCAATGGGCATCCATACCTCATGATAATGTTCTCCCACAAGAACCTTTCCACTATTGCTCTTTGTGAAATATTTAGTCGAATCGCCTCCCTGGCCACCTTACTAGGTAATCCGTGCAAGTGATGACATAATGTGACCCGATACTACAAAGTCTATTGCCCATTTTTCAAGAGGCTCCATGTTAGGGATAGGGTGCAAAGGAATTTCATCTCTCCTTATTGGTTTTCCAATGCGGCGTGACAATGGTCACACACTTTACAATAGTCTCTACAAACCTCCTTGCATGGGGTTTCCCACCATAAAACTTCCATTAATATCTTACGTGCGGTAACATCACCTACATAATTCCCACCCGCACTTCCTCTGTGTGCTTCCTCCATGATGGCTAGCGCTCATGCTCTAATACACACTGCGCAAAAATTCGTCATCTCCCAACTTGTATAATTCTCCTTTGATTAACATGTAGGGTGTAACGCATATGGTGAACTACTTTTCTCTAAAGTCTTCATTCATTCGGTGCCATACCTACCTTTAAAAATAATGCAATCTCTTCCAAATCAAAGGGTGCATGCCACAACCTAAATAGTTGTGCATCCGGAATTATTTCCTTAATACTCTGTGCATCCTCCCCTAAATCAATTCTTGAAATTTGATCAAGCCTACAATTTATTTTTCCAGGTTTTACTACAACGGTGAATTCAAATTCTTGAAAAAACAACACCCATCGACATATACGCCCTTGTAGGATAGGCTTGTTCATGAAATATTTTAATGCCATGTGGTTGGTGTAAAACACAAAGGGTGTTGCTAGTAGATGATATCTAAACTTGAAAAGCATGTAGATCATTGATAATGTCTTGCACTCAATTTTGGTATAATTCTACTATGTTGGTGTCGACTTCTGCTTGTAAAACATAAGAGGATGATCAACAATCCCTTCACCTGGCTATGCAAGCACTACTCCAATGGTGGTCCCCAAGGCATCTACATGGACATGAAAGGGATTTTCCTAAGAGGGAAAGTGTAAAATAGGCGCGGTGATAAGCCTATCCTTTAATGTATCAAACACCCTCTATTGTGCCTCTTCCCAATGGAAGGCACTTTTATGTCTAAGAAGCTCCTCTAGAGGCATGGAAATCTTAGCATATCCCTTTCTAAATTTCATGTAATATCCCGTATTCCCAAGGAATCCACACACTACACTCTGGCTAGTAGGCTCCCTTAACCCCACAATAACTGCAACCTTAGTGGGATCTACTAGCAAGCCCTCCTTACATATGATATGCCCCAATAAAGTCCCAAAGGGTGTAGCAAACACACATTTCTTGATGTTGAGGGTTATCCTCAAGCGCCTACACCTTTTAAACATTAGCCTTAAATTGTCACAATGGTTTTTAACTAGACCATATACTGTCCAATAATCCAAATAGACTTGAAGAAACTTATGGATGAAGTCCTAGAATGCTTGCACCACTATGCGCGAAAAGATAGTAGGCACATTATTCAACCCAAAGGGCATGACTATGTATGTAAAAATTCCCCATTTGGTGGTGAAGGTTATCTTCTCTTGGTCCTCCTTTGTAATCCGGACTTGGTGGTACCCCGAAAATCCATCCGTAAAGGAATAGATTTTGCGTCAACGAATCCTTCCAAAATTTCTTCAGTGAAGGGGGTCGGAAAGGGATCAATGACACAAACTACGTTCAATTCCCTATAATCCACACAGATCCTAATCCACCCATCCTTCTTGATGTTGATTACCATCAGACTTATCCACTCGATTCTTCCACTGCCTCAATGATCCTAAAAGCTATCATTTTGTCTATCTCCTCCTTAACCTTCACGTGTAAATTGGGATTCATCCAGTAAGGCCTTTTCCTGACCAGGCGCACACCATCCTTCAGCTTTATCTTCATCTCCCCCAAGGAATGGTGAATTCCTTTGAGCTCATGGTACCCATGTGGGAATAAATCCTCAAATTCACGCAGCAGATCAATGATCTTAGATACTTCCTTCTCGACTAGTAATCTCCAATAATAGCTTCCTTAGGTTCTTCTCTTGAACCGATGTTAACCTTCTTCATCTTTAAGGGCTCATGGTAGGCACACATGTGGGTATCTACACTATCTACTACCTCACGCGTCCCTACAAAATGGCTAACATCTAAGCTTTCCAATTCCTCTCCATCAATCACATACACCAACTTTCCTTTTTATTTTTCCAAACATGTGCACTCAAGCTATAGCTCTTTTGTTTCCTCTACTTCTTCAAAGTGTTCCCCAATCTTGGTTTACCTAGTAATTCCAATAACCTATCTTCCATTCTCGCACTATCCCCCATGGTAAGGCACTTGATACCATACAAGGCCTTATCAACCAATGGTTTGGTACTCCGATACTCAAATGTTTGAATAAGGTCAGCTGCGAGCTCTTGTGAATTCCTTTTCTAGCGGTGTCTCTTTAAATGAATATACCATGCATGCGTGTAACCCTATAGTGTAGAATACAACTTATGCACCTAGAGGGTTGGTGGAAAAGCTTATGTGCCTTCTCTCTAGACCCATTCACACTCTTGTATGTGGAAAGAGGCGAGGCTCCTTCCCATGGAACTCCTTGATGATGGTTGGTACATTGCTCCTAGAAAATATGACAGAGAGAGAAATTATGACCTCGCGCCACTCTAAAAGGCTCTCTTTATGTGTAGCCCACCACCACACCTTCTTTGTCTTGAGCAAGGCATAAGTTGACATCCCCCTCCGTTCCTTTTCATCCTTCCATTGAGCTTCCACCTCCTATAGAAAGATCTCAGGGAAGGCTCCTCCTGAATACTTGGGCAGTTCTTTTCCTCCAAGGTGCCTAACCATGCATGCCTTTATTACCTTGGTCACCAACCCTCTCAACTACCATCCCATTAATTCATAAGTCCCATGTGCCCAATTTTCACATGCCAAACTGGTGGTATCACTCACTGACTAAGCATCTTCAAATTGGATAACCCCGTTAGTAGGGTGTATCATCTCAGGGTCTCTAATTGAGCACACATATATCCTATCTAGAACTTCTTCCCCCAATGGTTCAATATAGGGTGCTGAATTCCCATCAGCCAGGGGTATAATGACCCATTCCTCCTTGTTCTCAAATCTGATGTACCCTTTGTTGAACCGAAGGTCTACATTGTTCTTGTAACACCAAGGGCACCCAAGTAGTGCTAGGAAATTTTCCACCTCGGCGAGTGCCAAGACTTTGAAGTCCTCCAGTAAACTTGTCTCCCTAGATAATAATTTATGCATCCTTTAAGACACCGATGGGCATTGCCTTAGTATTTTTTTCTAGATATAACACATTTAAAGATGGCTGTAATGTGGGTCTTCCCATCGATGCCATGCATCCAAAGTTAGAATGTTAACCTCAACACCTTTGTTAATGAGGATGTTGTTGAGGATCCATCCATCTATAACTAAATTCAACATAATCTCCTTGTCATAGTTGAGGCTGTGAGGGGGAAGGTTTACGTGTAATACTGTCTCTCACATTCTCCTCTGACAGTGGTACCTTCTCTCTTAGCCATGATCCTAATAAGGGAATGATATTTTTTATACCTTATCATTTTACACACCTCCTTGACCCCATCCAGTCATCCTTTTGTGCCTCGAACCTCCTTCCTTGTTCCTTCGTCCTAGATTGATCCTTTAGACACTGGATCTCCCCTTGTAAGCTTCTAATAACATCCATGGTGTCTTGATATATCTCTTTCGATGCGTGGGGTCTAGATACTTTCCATGAATGATTTCATCCCTTGAAACTAGGTTCTTCTGTCTTGGTACCTCTCTTGCACGTGCAGCTTCTACCCTTGTTGTTACCAAGATAGGATCCAAACCTGCATCCCGTGTTACCCAAGGCATCCATTATATGTCTACCTTCTTGATACTAACCATTGCAACACCCTTGTCCTTTCGGTGCTACTGATTCATATGCTCAAACAATTCTAGGCACTCCTCATACTTATGCTTCTTTCCACACCATGAGCACTGTAACAGGTCCTGGGCATTCCCATTTGTAATGTTCTATAGATCCATAGTTGAAATAGGTTCCACACAGAACTCACTCCTTCCTCCTCCACGGTTACCATGACCACAAAATCCTCCTCGAAAACCTCTTCCACGCATGCCTCCATCTGTGCGCTCCTCATAACGGTGATCATCGCCCTTGGAACTACTTACAATGCATTGGTTTGGTACACCCCATGATTGATGGCCTCATGGATTTGATCAATGAGCCTACAATCCTTAGTATCATGGGTTGTAGAAGTGAAAATATTACAATAACAAGATACATTCTTCCTAATTGCACACTGTAGCAAGGGACATCTACTTACATCATGGTCCCCATGACAAATCTCACACTCTACCGCCACAACGCGTACTATCCTCTGGGGGAATTTATCCTTAACGTGCCCCTCTATCTCACAATCTGTGCACCACAAACTACTACGAGTTTCATGGGCTAAGTTCACGAGATAATTTTTCCAACTACTTGGCCATAACAGTAATCTAAGCCTCCAAGAATGGGCTAACACAAGTATCAACACTACTAATAGCCTCGATGCGTAGGGCGGCCTCCAATGCCTCGTGTGGAGTCGTAAAAGTTTTATCTCGACAAGGCCCTTCTAAAAGGGGTGATTAATCCTCCAACAAACCACCGCACATACTTGTGAAGGGTGAATATCATATGGTAATTTAGGCAAGAGAGTCTTAAAGCGTGCATTATACTCCCGCACACTCTCTTCCATTCCTTTCGAATCTCGTTCAAGTGTTGATGCTCTTCTTGCTCAAACTCGGGAATGTGGAACTCTACCAAGAATGCATTATTTAAGTCAATATAATCCACCACTGTCTAATGAGGGTCATACTTCCTATACCGATTATGCGCACGCCCTTGCAACGTGGTTACCAAATGACTAGTCTTCTATGCGGGGTTGTGACACCCTTCACATGCCATAGCAGTTCACACTTGTAAACATGTTCCATATCCTCCTCAATACCTCTGTAATTAGGTAAATTTAGTTATATTTCAAAGAAAATTTATGGGGGTGGTTGGGTTCCAAATCCTCCTCTGCCAGATCCTTAGTTTTTGCTTATGTTTCCTCCACCGCCCGATCCACCAGTCCACTAGGTCCCGATCCACCAGCCCACCAAGTGTTGAAGTGGTCATGCCAAGGGTTCCCATAGTTCCATTGAGCTACACACCTACGGTTTGTGCTAATGCCCCACTTCCAATAGTATACCCCGTGCCACTTCTAAACATGAGACCAAAAGCTTGTGTGCCTATAATTTGCACAAAAATTCCTAACACTGGGTTGGTGTTTTCATCCATAGAAGTACCAAATGATAAATTATACCTCCTAGGCATAGAACGATCACCTCCAATGTAATCAACTAGATTAGTAATATTATCTCCCTAATTTGGAAAACCAAGCGCCTGAGTCCCGGTACCACTAGGTGGGCTTAGACGTGTAGCAATGGTTCTTATTTCTCCATGTAATGAACTCTCATCAGAAGCTAAAGGGGTTTCTCTCATGTGCTTGCAAATATGGGGTCACACAGACTTCTCAGGCTCCACGTCCTCAACATGAACCTCAAATTCTTCCTATAACATCTGCCACCATATATCCATCACACTTGCAACCTCACATCATCTAGCAATCTCCCTTTCACGTGCTTCACCATACTTGAGTCATCTCTCCTCCCTTTCTTTCTCCGCCGCAACATCTGCCATCTTCCTCCACCCTAGCTTCCTCACCCAGTGCTCAGAGTGGTTTAGCCAGCCATTGGGAAAGCCTCTAAACTCATGGTAATCATCAAGATCTTCAAAGCTAGAGGGACAACATGTAAAAATGATCCTCTGGGATCCCTCGAAACTCAAACTCAGCAACCTTCGTAAAAGAATATGTGGAAATGGCATACTCCAAAGTATAGCTAGCCAATACTCCTTTCCATCAATGATCCACATTATGGGTCCACGTCAAATCTACATCATGTAGCCTTTGGTACTCTTCTTGGGTCAATACCTGTGATCTATAACACCAGACTTGATCTAAAAGCATAGGTTGAGAGGCATTCATACAGTTCCATAGGGAAACAACAGAAAAAAAATTTCATACAGATCATGGTATGCTAGATCCCACTACAAATTCAAAAATATGTCTCAGAACGGAACCAAGATGTAGTCATTTTTATTCCTATCACAAAAGAAAGGAACCCCATGCACGTCGGCCTATCACCCAGTGAGAACTAGGTGCTCACCCGAGGCACGCGTGGGTACCAAGTTTCTCTTTTATGTGAGTTTAGTGGGAAACATCATCTATGATTAGTGTAAGATATTTCAGAGGGATGACATACAAGACCCATAGAGCTCGAGAACAGCCTCTAGATCCTTTGGTCACTTGGATCGGTGCTTAACATAATCCATAGTATGTATTGTGACAGAAAGAAACATACAAGCATTCATACTTAGCATGAAAGGAAAGATAACTCATAAGAGAGAAATATGCATTATAACCATTGATATTCATGTATATATTATAATAGGTAACCTTATTACATCCATGGAACCATTACAGAGGGTCACAGAGAAGTAGACCACAGTCATGCATTGCACTGGACTTAATGTAACTATGCTTCCCAAAAGAAAATTTATAACCCCTAGGCCTAATGCATTCTCTCCCGAATACAACCATTCATTGATAGAGTCCTTGCAACATTTTTACATAGCTCCGCTCACTCTCTAGATGTCTATCTCTATGTGTATATGTATATGTGTGTTTTTTTGTCTCTGTAGGTGCTCGTATTTATAGCTTTCCTGGACTGCCAACCCATCCTCTAGCGCCCTTAGATCCGGTGCCAAGTGTCCAAATGTGGTCCTCCATGCGAGCATGCTTCTCCAGGCCTAAGCTCTCCACTTTATTCCATGATGTTCTTCTAGAATATTCTATCGCAAGCATGCTCCATCTTGGGCCAACTCCAGTGGTGACATCTTATCCATGTGCAACCGGGTCATGCTTTTACTGTTCTACTTTGGATGTCCAAAATGAGTAAGTCTCAATCCTTTCATAGATTGATCGTTCTACATGATCCCTTATACCTTTCTCTTGTGCACTTTTTCCTTGCACGCCATTCCATAAACGGGATCTTGTGCACCTACACACCTTCATACTTGGCCAATATTCTAGGGGTCCAACACTCCTTTCTCCTTCGCATGTGGATATTGAGGGTTTTTAATTTGGTTTCAAATTTATTTTGAAAGATCCAATTTCCTTTTTCATGGAGATATTGTTTGAGAATATTTGGTGGAGAAGGACTGTGGGGATTATGTGAAGGTAATTTTTTTACCATGGAGGCTATCATGGGAGTTGGAGGAAGAAACATGGGAGTTGGAAGAAGACTTTGAGAAGATCTACCAGCAAATATAGGCTCTAATCCCTTGCAAAATATTGTTCTATTTAATTAGTTCATAAAAGGAACTCTGATTATAATAGAAAGCATTTTGGGGTTCTGGGTTTTTGATATTTCATATTAAAATGGAATCTCTTGCTTGGTAAGTAGTTAAAAATTTGGTTTTTATTTTGGCTTTTCTTTGAATGATTTTATATGAATTGCATGTCAATATTTTCCACTCTATCTATCTGGGTGTTTGAAAAAATGACTCACCATGACTGTAATGGAAAGAACAAATATATACTTTGAGTTGCATGTTTATGTGGTTATAATCGATCCAACTAGTTGGGTTATTGAACTTTGTGTGATTTTTTGTATACTATAAACCTATCGGTTGCATACTTTATTAAAGGAAGAACTTGTGTTTGATGGGTCGAGTTAGAACTCGAAAAGTACCCATTTGATTTGAACCTGGTGTTGTTTAATTAATTCTTTATCGACTTGTTTGGGATTTTATTGGTTAATATGGTTAAAATACTCAAACTCTTGAGATCTAGGCATTGTAAGTTTGTTGGGTTATATGCTTACTTTGATCGACTTCACTTTTGGTGGAGTTGGAAACTCACACACCCAGTGGATATAGAATCTTTTCTATAAGTAATGTGTTTATAGTTTTGGTAAGGTTCATTTGAGCTTCTAATAACCCATGTTGGGATAAGCTTCTCTAACTTTCTCAGGTGTTTTTCAAAACCCTTTGTGATATTATGTAATCGTATTTTGTGTTGAGTTGGATTTTGATCATTCTTTTGGATCTTAGCCATATGGCTTTGTATCTCTCGATCACGGGAGAGATTAGCAGTGCCATGGTTACAGGAATATGGATTCTACCTTTCTTTTCTTTCCTTCCATGATTACTATTATGTGTTAGATAGCTTGATAAAGGCCTAGACAAAGTTTTGAATTGGTTTTTGGGAGGCTCGACTTGTAGCCTTATATTCCTTCTCGAACCAGTAAGGTATATTGGTTACCTTATTTTTTTAGTGAATATTTCTTAGAATTAACGAGCCCTATTTGGTAGGAATATTGATATTAAAGAGGTTTCAATTTTTTCTCTAACTTATAGAATGAATAAGTTTTGAACATAGTTATTATTTTTATCTTATTTAGAAAGTATGCTCTGTTTATGACCCTAACCTAGAACTGTTAGGAGGGGTTACAATGTTTACCCTTATTCAAAGTTTGATCGATTAAATTCTTATCGATACCCTTGATCATTCAAATATGATCAAGGATATCAATTAGTCATGTTTGGAAGGATGTATATTTTATGAGCATTCTTTGTTTGTGGTTTGGATCATTCTAGTTTTATTTCCTAAGTTATGTACTTGTTGGGGTATGGCCTTTGTCGGTCATAACATGGATTACTTATCTTGATTAAAGACTATCTAGACCAAAAGTATCCTTGTGTTGTTTATCCCAATGTCTCATATGAATTTGAGTTGGTTGCAGCCACATTGTGAATGTATGGATTTTTTTATTTGTTAAGCTAAAATTACTTGTGTGATTTGAGAGCTTTAGAGCTGCTAGTTTAGTCTCTCTTTTTAGATACAATCAAACCTATAGGTTGAAGGTGACTTTGGAATTGAATTCATACCTGAAATTAATTAACTTATGGAACTGAGTACAAGAATTTAATCATGTAGTATGGGCTACATGATTAAATCATTTCTACTCACCTTGTCTTCTGTTTGTTATGTATACTTGGCTTTGCATTATTATTATAATACTACTTAAAGTGAGAATGTATGCTTGTAATGTAGTAGGTTATTTTACTTGGATGTACAATGAATGAATATTTAATCTATTTTATTGAATGTCTTCTATTTGATAGAATTCATACTTGGTTGGAATATTAGATGTTGACATCTACAGGGTTTTGTGATACACTTGAGTAATGTTCTTCTGGAAGTGTTCAAAAAGAAAAAATATGTTTCTAAACTCTTGACTGATTTCTATTAATAAGCAATGTTCCTTAATCAATTTTCTAGTTAGAACATATGGTTCCAAGGATTTAGCTCCTATCATGCTCAATCAAATGAACTGACAAATGCTAACAATCTTGCAGATGGACTTTGTGAAGAAGAAAAGAGGAATACTTATGGAAAGATACATTTATTCTATTGATTGAAGAAATGTAGTTTGATGAAAATATTATGTTTTCATTTATTGATTTACTTTTGTGATGAAGTAATCAGGGCCTATGGCCATTATGTAAACTATTGAAAAGAATATGATTTATTCTTATTTACTTGAATTGACATCTTATTCCAGAAATAAAGAATTTTTTTGCTTTGAATCATTCTATCTTGACTGGTTAAGTTGTGTGTGAATGAAGATTTTAGTTTCAAATCTTTCATTGGGAAAGTAGGCTTGTAGGGAATCAATGATATGCAATGCCTTATTCCTTGATATTGTTTGGTAAACTTGAATGATGTCAAATGAAATTTTAAATATAATCCACACCACTATTTGTAGCAGTGAATGATAATGTTGACTTATAAGAATGTAGGCTTAAGGGAAAGATATAAGGAATCATCTTTTGTGATTAGACTTATATGAAAAGTATGATTGAAAAGAACTTAAATATAATTTGGTTATTGAATTATATACTTCTATTTACTGAATTCATCTTGATTAAGATAGAAATGAATAAGTTGTAATAAATGAGTTATATTGTTGTGGGAATTAAATTATAAATGACTATGCTTATTTACAACATTATAAGTCAATACTTGTGTGACTATTTTATAAGGATTGTTATAAAACAAGTATGGGTTGCATAACTAAAATTAAGGGGATTCAAACCTTATAGAATAATCACATACGATACTTAAATTCATTAAGTATACATAAGGATCTTCCTTGTGAAAGTATAAGTGATTATATTAATAATGAAACCCTATCTATCCTAATTGATGAGTTAAGTACAATATTGAAATAGAATTGTACTTAGTAATGGATAAGACTAATATTAAAGAGATAAGTTTACACTGAGCACATTCCTTAATATGTTAAGAACAAAGTTATTCTTCCATTAAGATCAAGCCATTAAGATATATATATATATATATATATATATATATATAGCCTTTAGGCATATCTATTAACTATGTGCTTGAAATGTGGTTATCATGCATGCGCGGTTATACTCAACAAGTTTATGCTATGACATATTAAGGAAGGGATTGTTAACTAGGTGGTAACATAATGAACCTTTTGGTTAGACTATATTGCTTGATGAGGGATACCCTCCCAACATAGAAGAGTTATACTTAGGGGATAATCTTTAACTAAGTTATAACAGTATGAATGGTTGAATGACTTAAGGGAATTAATGTTAATTCATGAGAACTATTATGGAACTGAAAGTTTAGAACCTGCCTTGGGGTTTAAGAAATGAAATTTCTAGTACATTAAAAGTATATATGGATATATGTGGTTTCTTCCTATAATATATACTTGCATGATGTTTCTAAGTTACTCAATCAATTAAAATAAATTACATGCTTAAGGTGATTAAGTTATGAGCAGATTTAATATGTAGTACTCTTTAAAGATTAATTCATAACATAACATTACTTATTTGAAATGTTGATAGAACCTGAGTTAGTCCTTAGGAATGATACCTAATGACTGAAAATAACTAGGGTGGGATTAACAAGATGTGAATTAAAACATTTAATGAACTTGTTAAGATAAGAGGTTCTGCCTAGTTAAACTTAATGGGATATTGCAGCATAATCACTACTGCACGATACTATTTAATGATGGGGGTCATTAGATGGTTATTGTGGAGTAGCCGGTATGTCGGAATAATGCATTTATCTCCTCTAAGCAAGGTTGTCTTACAATGGGAATGATTGACGTAAGTCAAGAAATTATAATCTAGATAACAATTTCAAGTGTGGTGAAAGACGTATTCCTATATGACGAGTATGTCGTATTGGAATATAGGCATGGAAAACATGTTAAAAAATTAAACTTTGGCCAAAGTATCGCAAGTTGCTGGTTGTGTTTTCTTAAATTCACCTAGACTAAAGATGCGGGATATAGGATGGGTATTCATAACAAATACCTAGATAAGCTCTTTAGTAAGTTGCACTTGATAAACCCTTAAATGAAAAAGGGAACCATGAGTATACAAAGTATACAATGAAATGAAATATGAGAGATCGGTTTGATGCCGAGTCATAAAAATTATATATGGTTACTATTGTAGGATTGATTAGTAGATTTAATGTGGTTCTAAATGCTAAATTTATAATAGTGAACATTGAGATAAAAAAATAAAAAAATCCCCTGCTTTTGTAATCATGAAATAGGGATGTTACACTTTTCAACACGTGCCTTGTGGGGATGATTGATCCATTCATCACAAGTGAAGTTGGAAAAGATTTTTTTCGGTGAATTTTTTTAAGTGGATGCACCCACATATTATCTGTTAGGTTGTCGGGTACCCCAATCTCCCAAAAAAATGTCAACAGAAGGATTGAGCCCCAAGTAGTATTTTCCTCTCATTTAGTTTGTACCTAACCTCTTAAAAATTACTTTGGATATGTACAGTGGAAATGTTATATTATGTTTTATGCACCATATTGTATGCGCAACATGAAAAACATTCATGTTAAATTATGTCCGTGCTAAGAATATCCTAGCTTACACCTCACTAGGTGAATGTCCACCCTAGCTCCTAGATCCATGATAATTACAATTTTGAATGCATATGTCCCTTATTGGTAGTTAAATTTTTTATGTGGCTTAAAATACAATCTCATTATCTAGATCCATCTCGATCTCTCGATCCATTTTTGTGTAACTGGTCACCTTCGTAATTAATTAGGGACTTAGGTAAATCCTCCTCCCCATGAAATAGAAGAATTCCTTATGCACCCTAGATATAATCCTTTGATAAAGTGGTGCATGCTTCCCAAAATATGGTAACGCATTTAATCGTAACACCCATATACTCTCTAAGTCATTTCTAACCTTATCATCGAGGAGAATTTTTCCTTATGTCATTCTCTAGTTCAATTTCTTCAACACATCATTCGAATATCAGTTTAGTGGTCATGTGTTTTATGGTTCTAATCACTTATCTCGCACTTGATTAATTTTGAATCCCATGGTTCCCTATGATCACTTACGGAGGGTATTGAATTTCAGAAAACACGTCTTTGGGCACATCATCATCAACATTCTTGTTCTTGGGTAACCCTTTCGATGTCATAGTTTGTCTTTAACTTATTGCAATTCAAAATTTACAAGATGCATTCCTAGGTGCTAAAATCACTTATTTGTTTGTTTAAATTTATGGCCTTGGTGTCAAAATCTCAATATGTACTTTTGTTCTCGATTATCCAAGCTTCTACTCAACTCTTACACTTGTTTTCCTCCCTTTCATACCTTAATGAAATTTCCACTATCTTGTTCCCTAGCTCTCTAAACCCTAGTTTTTCTTCACTCAAGAACCATGGATCCATGTATTTCCTTTCAAAACCTTTCAATAGCTACCACTTCTTACACGGATCTTGTTATCCCGTTTTGAGTTCACGACAAAACGATCGGATAACCCCTACGAAATTTTCGAAGTGATTTTGCATTATGGCCTCTTTTAAAGAGAATCGGGTTTTCGGGTGTTACCAACAGTTTGACATAAGTTTTAACATGCTTTATGTCTTGTATCTTCCGAAACCCGAAACCTACCTCATATTGTGAAAATCAGGTTTTCAGACATCCAACGCATCGGAACATACCTAAGTTAAAACCTGCTTTGTGTCGTCTGACTTCCGAAACCCGAAACCCGCCTTGTATTGAGAAAATCCTTTGTATTCGGGTTTTCGGAACCCCAAAGCATCGGAACATCCATGATCCAAAACATGTTTTATGCTCCATGCTTTCCGATTCCCGAAGTCCGCTCAATCCTTTGTATTCGGGTTTTCGGGGTTATGTAGCATCTAAGCACCTCATGCTTTATGCATCATGTTTTCCGAAACCCGAAACCCGAATTGCACTAAATCTCCTCGTGTCGGGTTTTCGGACCCCTCCAACATGCTGACATGGCATTCATGCCGAGTGGTCGGTGAGTTGGCACGTGCCGAGCTGAAGTGTATTAATTGCCATTTTCTTATAAATACGTGGATTTCCACGTCATTCTTACCATTCATATTTTTAATTCGTGGATTATTCGCGCATGCTCTTCCGTTTTCAAAACCCGCAAACTCGCATTGCCCGATTGGATCGTTTGTTTTCGATCTTACATTTTCGAATTGAAGGTATTTTTCTTTCCTTCTTTATTCTTGATTTTTATGGATCGATTGCGCGTATTTTCTTCCCAATTTCTTGCCAGTTGTTGAAGGTTTTCTTTCCTTCTTCTTTCTGTGTTGTTTTGGAAAGGGTTTTGGGTTTTTAGGGTTTTTCTCTTTTTGAACTATCAATTGGTGTTGTTTCTTCCAAATTCTAATTATATGCATGATGCATGGGTAACAAAAAAGAAAAATGAAGTTGTATATTTGGAATTCAAGAAAGACTCTGTTTTTGCTTCTCGAATTTTGAAGACTGTTTTGCAGATTCAAAGGTCCGAAGTATATTGGAAGCAAGTGTCGGGGTTCCTCAAAGTTCCGACGTCAAAAGTGGGTGCCGGGTTTCCTCCCATTTCCGCCATTGATAGTGGGTGCCGGGTTTCCTCCCATTTCCGCCATTGACAGTGGGTGCCGGGTTTCCTCCCGTTTCCGCCATTGACAGTGAGTGCCGGGTATCTCCGAGTTTCCGTCATCAAAAGCAAGTGTCGGGCTTTGCCAAAGTTCCGACATATCAAACTTGTCGGGTTCTCAGGGTTTTCCGACATCCTCTTCTGTTCCTGTCGGACTTTTCTATTCTTCCAGCGTATTCAGTCAATCGGGATTTTCAGTATAGACAACATCTCCTAAGTTTCAAGCCTTTCTCCCTCCAACATTCTTCATGTCGGACCCTGGTCCATCTCACGAGAAGGCCGAGAAGTCTAGCAGGATGAAGTATAAGTTCAAGAAGCCAGAATCCCCATCATACATCGATTGCAATTATGATATCAGGGACACTGAACTTGGCAATATAGATATGGATGACTTCTGGAATAGGGTGAAGAGTTCCTCTCAAACCCCATGGATGAAAGCTATAGCTGACAGTGGCTTGCCCCTTGCAGCAGGCTTTCCCATATCCGCCCAATGTCCAGAATTGGTTTTGGCTTGTGCATCTAGTTACGACTCGCCTTCTCGTTCCGTGAGGAATCAGGCTGGTGAGGTAGTCATCAAACTAGATGGAGCTTATTTTGATGATCTCCTGAAACTACCTAATTTCGAAGAGTATGGGGACCTAAACATCAAGTCGGCTCAGAAGGCCTGGGACAGTAATCAGGAAGACTGCATTAAGGATGTCAACAAGAAGTT
This sequence comes from Taxus wallichiana var. yunnanensis, assembly GCA_018340775.1. NCBI lineage: Eukaryota > Viridiplantae > Streptophyta > Pinopsida > Cupressales > Taxaceae > Taxus > Taxus wallichiana. The sequence goes on from CM031242.1 coordinate 75,649,398, forward strand.
CCTGGTCAAGGCTAAACCAGCAGTATCTAGATTTCCAAGGACTATCCCTAGATGTGATTTCATACAAGAAATCAATGATATTATCACCCTGCTGAGCCGGGTGTTTGGTTTGCCTGAATCAAATTTATTTCATGGATGGATGTATCAGTTTATGGTAACCATCAAGAAGAATCAGCAAGGGATTGACTGGGGGACCCTTATCAGCGATGAAATTGATTCTCAGATGACGACGGTCTTATCAACCGGAAAGTTTTATATGTTTTCATATGTGGCTTATGCAGCGGCCGGGATGAGGAACTATCCCGGACTGGATACTAAGGGAAGCAGAACGACAAACCCAGTTTATAAATATTTCCCTCAATTGACCAAGAAGGGGTCCAAAGAGCATTTTAGAAGGGTAAATGATGCCTTTTTCTACGAGAATATCTGCCGGCTGAACCCGGGGCTAAGAAAGACAAGAGTCTCAGACGAGGCTTGGACTGAAGTATCTAAATGGGGGTGTATCTTCTTGCAATTCAAGAAGTTTACATATCTTCGAACAGTCATATACTCGGGAGAGCCTTTCCGTCTGCCTCACTATCCAGGGGATAGATTGATATTGATAGGGGTCGGGCATTTGTTGGATTTTCACAAATTCCAACAAAGCAAGCATAAGGCAGCAGTATCCTTCCCAATTTCTATTGGGAGATATACTTGCTCGACAGTGGCAAAGGCCAAAAATGTTGAATGTGAACTTCAGGAAAAATTAAAGAAGCATATGAAGTCTCGGGATGGTTTTGACATCCGAGGAGTGCTTAGAGCCTATGGAGCCCAACATCTGCACAGGCCCGACATTGAGGATATATGGGTTGATCTGCGTAACGAAGTTGCGGTTCGCAGAAAAGATAATAGTAGGTTGACTATTAATGAGATCGAGGACGAATATTGGAGCTTTCGATTTGTTGATGGCACGACTAACAATGAAAGTGTGTTGGATATGTCCTATGATGGACTTAATGAAGATCGATACGTTTTTCCACCTATTGATTGGTCGACCAGCGAAAAAGCCTCTATCACAGATAGGTCGGCTCTCATTCTTGCTCGCACCAAAAAATGGCTCTCCTCTTGGGGCATGAATTTTAAAGATGACAAGTTTCCCAAGTTGGCTGCTTCGGAGGTGGGGCCCTCCCAAAAGAAAAAGGACAAAGAATCTCCTGGGGGCCTATAAAAATCAGGATTCCCAAGAAGAGGAAAGAAAGACAAATCTCTTCAATTGTTTCTCCAGCTGAAACGGTGGTTGTGCCAGAATCACCAACACCACCAGAAATAGGAGAAATTAATTTGGAAGAAGGAGGAAGCCAGCTTCTGTCTTCACCATTTGCTGATTGCTCAACTGGAGAGACCTTATCTCTTGCATTCAAGGCTTTGGAGTCTGAATCTGTGCCTCCCCTCAACAACCACTCCAACCTCCTCATTCCCCATCCACTTCTTCAAGCATGGCCGGTATTTTCTCTGGACTCTCACCCCTCTCTGCTGGAACCCAAGTGATCACCAGCACGCCCCAACCTGTACCTCTCTTTGTTGCATCTACTACCACGTTGGCTGCTGTTCCCCCTCCAATAGTAGAATCTTCTCCCCTTGAGAGTAGAATACCAGTTACTACAACATTGGCAATTTCCTCTGATATGCCGCAATGGCTACTCGAGCAAACTCCGAGGAAGAGGAAAGTAATTGTACCCCTACCAGCCTTTGATTTCAGCTCACTCAAGGCTCCTACTGCAAAGTCGGCCAAGAAGCCCAAAACAGTTTCAAGGGTTTTGGTAGATGCTTCAGGAGATAAGTTCGCAGAGATTGCCACTCCCTCGGCTGACAAAACTAGAGAGGATATAACCGCTTCTGATTATCAGATAACCAAGGTGGCTCTAGGGAAAGTGACAGCAGAAGGAGCGCAACAAGATGCACGGGCTTCCATAGACGTGCTGTGCCAAAAGTTGAAAGAAACAAAGGACAGCAGAAATGAGCTTAAGGAAAAAGTGGAGCAGTTGACAGAGGTTTTGATTAAACTCTCAACACCCCTGGAATCCATACCATCTTCTTCTGTATCTGTGCCGGATTCGATTTCTCATCGGTGCCTACGATTGAGAAGATTGCTAAAAAAGGAAGGGTGGTTGATGAATGGATCCAAAAGTTGCTCCAACAGGGGAAGGAAGTAATTCAAGACGTGGTGAAGGTTCATGAGTCTTTGGGGGAGATTCAGAAGGAAGGAGAGAAGATGGATGAGGAATTCACTGAAGAAATTGGACAGCTTGATTTGACTTGTGAAGCTCTCCAAGTGCTAAAGCAAATACCAGCACATCTCTTGGTAGAAGAAGGCATTCTTCCACATACAGATAAACACTTCCAGCTGACCAAGGCCATCAAGTTCAGAGTAAAGATCCTCAACGAAGCCTGCAGCAAGTTGAGAGAATCAAGGGATAAATTGATCGATGGGAAAAGTGATCTGGAAGAAGAATTGCTGAAGATTTGTCCAAAGGTGTCAGTTGGGAACTCAGGTATCCTATCACCAGATGATCTCTTCAAACAAGTCCAAGAATCTGTTCAGCATGAACCTGTACACGGATTTGACCTTGAAGTCATTGGTCAGTTTGTAAGGATAGAGCATACTTTGGAGGCCTTAAGAAAGCTCAGCAAAGGATTGAAGAAACTTCCCGGCACTGCCAGCGATGTTCATGAGACCTGCGAAATGTGGAATGATCATTCCACTGCACCTGATGAGAATGAAATGCAAGGCATTATTTGGAAGTTCCAGGAGTTTCGGAACAAACAGTCTCAGCTGGAGGAAGAGAAAGAAGAAGAAGCAAAGGATGATGATTCGGATTAAGTCCCAACGTCCCATGTCATTTCTATTTTTAGATTGACATGTCTTTTTTATTTCCGTTTTGTCATATTTTTAATTCATACTTTGACTTGATCTCCTGCGTGAGAGTCATGCAAAATTGAACTCCAGTTAAAGTGCTACTTTTTAGGATCTGTCCTGTTTTATCTCTAGTTCCTTTTGTTATAAATAAGGGATGCCTGTGCATTCAAAAGGGTCGAGAATTTTTGGAGCATTAAGGGGCTATTGGAAAGGAGAAAAACTTTGTGTTTTCTTTCAATCATTTTGAAGAATAGAAGTTGATATTGTTTTACAGACTTTGTGTTGTGAAATATATCTTATTTAAGACAGTGTTCTTATGTTCATGATCTTAAAGCTATTCTTTGCATAGAATCTCAGTGTTTATAATTATCTCGGACATTATATCTGTGATCTAAAACTCGTATGATTATTTCGTGCTCTGTGTTTACTCGAAAGAAAATACGTTTCTCCCATTTCTTTTCTACCGTGCTTCTTTCACTGTAACAGTTTCTAACCTATTTCATTTACGAAAGCAATATCATTGAATCGTGTGAATGTGGATTTCGGGATTTCATCCCAACTCCCAATGGTTAGATTAGTGTGGATATTGTATATATTATTTACCATGTTTTAGATTAGCAATAAACAGCAACCTCACTGTCTTTGAGGAGGGATTTAATCCCATGTGCGTGGTTGAACCTCATATTTTGGTTTGACAAAATATCCAACCAATGAGATCTCTCTAATATTAAGGTTTTGTGTCTACGCTTACTTAGCTCTAGTTCACCTTTGCTCGATGGTTCCCTTTTTCACTTTGCACTTAGTTGTAATTAAATTATCAAACACACAAGTTATTCAAATCGCAAGGCCATAATGAATTTTTTTCACGGACTATTTATAGTTTTCCGAATTTTTACCAACATTAATTTCTCTCACCTATCACCACTTGTATATTTAAAAACATTTTTAATTTTTCACAATTGTTTTGTCTTTTCACACACGACAGTCGAAACCTTAAGGGGTGTTTTTTTCTTCGGGCTATAATTCCCTCTTGTATACACCTTACTCTCCCACACACATTCTTCATTTTTTCTACATTCCAAGTATTCCCTATTTCCACTACATCACTCATGTTACACTCTGTGTGGCTCTCCACTCACATGGTTTCCAATCTAAGAAATTTCTAATTTAATATAAATGTAATTAAATCTTTTATTTCAGAGTAATGTATAATAACTAATGATATATAAGAAGTAAATTATAATAGTGCATAAGAAATAATAATGTAATACTATGAAACCCTAATCAAGAGAGAGAAAGAGAGTGACTTATTTGATTTTGGATGATCCGGAAGTGATTACAACTATCGGGGATTGGATATGACTTTAAATAAAGTAATGGGGATTGTAATGAGTTCGAGACTCGAGAATGTGCTAGAAAAAATCACTCATATGAGGATGGAAGATCGTAGGTTCTAGTGTCCATTATGGAAACTAGTGTCATGTGAATATTCGGGATCTACAATTTTTCTAGGTTTGAATTCCTTTCCTTCAATAAATGATTTATCACTCGACTTCACAACATGTAAAAACACTAGCTACAAACATAATCTCACAAACACATGAGATCTAAATAAAAATACATAATATGTGAATACAGATGACCCTAATGGTCACCCAATGAGTGAACTTAGTAGATCGAGTGTTGCACGATACATTTCAAACTCCATGTAGTTCTTTGTAATTATGTGTGAAATAGTGTCCTTAGGTTTTTGTCACACCAATGATGCGAAGATAAAGGGCTATGGCTAGATTTAATGAAAAATGTGTGCTATGGAATTTAACACTTCCCCTTCCTAAGCAAAGTGTATAGAGCCCAAAATGTAGTCCCTTTGAATGAAAATGATAGTGTGTAGATGTGATAGCCCTATTAAATTATCATCCAAAATAATAGTATGTTGTGTATATATATATGAATCTATTTTTGAATTTCGATATTGGTGACATAAAAGGACAACTAAGGGTATGGGATTAGGACAAGAAAAGAAATAAGGCCAACCAAAAATTATAAAATGTACAAAAAGAATAAGGAGGATATGAGCGCCTATAAAGGACATAAGTGCATGGGTGCTAGTGTTTAGAGTTGGCGGTAGTGTCTTGAGACAAGAAATGATTGATATGAAAAAACATATAGATAGGGATCCTATGACTTGCTAAAAAGTGAATACAAAACTGAGCAGTGTAAAACATAGTTATAATATAAATCAATAAAAGAACGTACAAGGAAAAGGGAAAGTGTCACCAGTTTGTACTTTTCTTACTTAAGATCCATGCATTTAACAACATACCAATGGCATAGTAAAGTGGTGATATGTGTATAATTTTATGTCTACATTTACACACCCTTTATGCTATTTGAATGAAATTTAAGTAGTGTAAAGGAAGTAAGAAACATACCTATATAGGGTTTGGAGAAGTTGTGTTACGAGTGTGCGTAGAACATAGAAACTTATAGTGTGGAAAACCATGGATCATCGTTCTAACCCATGTGGTGTAGAAGGAGATAGTAAACCATCATATGGAGTAACTTGGAGAATTAGTTGTGATAATATTATATATTTTTGTTGGAGATAATGGAAGAGGTAGGGAGTGATCAATTCCCAGCCTGAGTTGTAAATAATTGAAGGATTTTGGCATCCTATTACTAGAGGAAGAGTATGGAAAAGAGAGGTATGTTTTTATCTCCTTTTTTATTCTTCCCTAAAATATCCTATCACTGTAGATGGATAAGGACCTTTTTGTTTCCATTTTTCTTTGATTGAAAATGGTTTGTGCCAATTGAAGAACCCACATAGGAGTAGTATAAGAATAGAAACGGTGTCTTATTTCCCCCACTCCTATGGTAATGGATGTTCTAATTTTAAAGGTATTAGATATCTTCCAAGTTATTTCATATGGAAATGATAGTCATGTATTTGGGATCCCAATTTATGTCTCCTAGAAGAAATAGTAACTAGTGATTATTGTATTGATCAATTGATTCAAATGGTAGGAATTTCTTGAACAAGATGTATTTGAAATATTTCTCATTGAGATATTTTTATTTTTCCCCCCAGATTAGGTCATTTGGGGGAATAGATTGGAAATAACAAGGGTATTTTATTTTCATATAGAATAATTACAATTGTAGTTGAGTAAGATCAATGATAAATGTGATAGTAATGTATTAAAAGCGTTAATCAATTATGTTTTATCCCGAGATGGATTATACGATGATCTTTATTATATGCCTCATCTCAAATGAAAGAGTGAGGGGTAGATAAATGATCTCTAAGATGAAATTAAAAGTGTTAAGAAGTGTGGTAGTGACCACTATGTAATGTAGTAGTGGTGGAAATGTTGATAAAGAATAGGGTAAGTGCAGGAAGTTGATGGACAAATATAGGGTCATCCGTGGACATCATATTGCAAATAACAACATAATATCAACTTGTAGGGATTATTAGCAATACATACACTCAAAATTAGACAAAATTATATTAATATGAATCATAGCATCCGGAATCTAGTTTCTAAAATACTAATTTTTGTAAAAAATGGACAAGATTAGCTATATTAAACACTCAAAATTCAATGACTTGGTTTTTTTTTTTAAAACGCCGATAAGATTATAGTCCGTTTGCCCACAATTTGGATGACCAAAAATTGATATATATTTTTTTCCTTTGGTGAGAAGTTATATGCCACTATCTATCTTAGGATGGATTTTATTTTGTATTTTTTTGAGTAATATTTTATTTTTATGATTTTTTCCGTGAAAGTGGTATGAAAACATAAAGAAAACAGAGCACTTTCCGTTTGCCCGCCATAACTTCATAAAAAAATATTGAAATAAAATATTATTTTTTTGAACATGTATATAATTTCACCACAGTTGGGATGGTATAAGTTTTATCACATTCTGATAAGTGAAACAAATTTTGTAGTCTTAAACGTAGACATAAACATTCACAGGAAAAAGTGTCTTAAAGACCTACTATTAGTAAAAAAATTATAAAATGATATTTATCCTCTTCTATTCACTTTAAAATCAATATTTATACAAAGCTAATAGTCTCCCCTACGCAATGGTACCATTTTTATGACATATTTTTTACTTTTCGGCATGGTTCAAGTCTGCGAAAGACTAAATTTTATGTTTTGTTGTTTTTAATGTAAAATTCAGGATTTGATGTCCACTTAATTGTCCCCCAACTTGATGCACTTACCCAATATGTAAGAATGAAATAGTGTATATGCTAGAATGAGAAATAGAGTGTGTATAATTGTACAATATTGTGCTAGTTAAAAATGTAATCCAAATGCTACAAACAAGGAAGAAAATTAAGTATCGAGGATTGAGATATGATCTAACCATGTGATAGTATTAGGATAAAGAAGGATAAGAAATAATAAATATAGTATAAATGAATACGGGAATTACTATATATCGTAAATTGATAAAGTTGAATTACATTGTCATTATAACTTGGAGTGAGTGTGATTGGAGCTCCGAGTGATGAGGATGCCACATGTTAAAGAGGTGAACTAGATTATATTCTAGAGGGTGGTGATTCATGCAACTATATAAACCATCGCAGAGTGAGTATGTGTGGTCAAATTTTGAAATTTATGTCAAATTTTTTTTTTAGCATTTTTAGTAAATTTTGATTTTTGCAAAATTGGTCATCGTTGGCATGGATGAAAGTGGATAGGGAATTTTTGTTCTTTAATAAAACCTAGTTCTTGGCACTAGTGACTGCCACAGTGGTGCTCGTGTCCACTCTTAAAGCGCTAGTGTCTAGTCACCGAGTTATGCTACTATGTGCATAATAGAGGATTTCAAGATTAATATTGGTATATTTATGTTTATTAATAGTATGTTATATAACTTGTTTATTTTTTGAGAAGGATATACATATAAGAGAGTTCCATGTGGGTTTCCACTTTATTACATTGCTTGGAATAGGGTTGAATGATGATGCATGAGACATATTGGACTATGTCACTATGACACATTATGATATTGAGAGAGATACCGCATAATATACCACTATTGATTACTTTTACGTGAGATGATGTGCGAGACATGTGTACATTCTAGTTCTGTTAATGGAGATGATGGTGAAATTAGAAGATATATATAGGATTTTGAGGTTAATAAGGGTTGAGAGAGAGATTATAGATCAAATCCTTGGTAGATACCCATGGTAAAATGAGTGCAGTATGACGTTACTTTACTGGTGGTCTCAAGTGCGAGGAGAGACATAAATAAACTTGGATGCGATTATGAGACCTCGGGTTCTATGATTAAAAAAATTTATCAAAGTATTAATAACTTCATCAGTGGCTATGGAGGGTAGTGGAGTAGGGATTTTGTACAAGATGCATGATATTTTTGGAGCATTGACGAGCATGGTACTAGATATGCATGGGCATGATGCGTAATAGCTGATTTGTATAAAGATTTTTATCAATTTAGATAAGATGATCATGGTGGTGGTATAGGAGTGACTACTTTGTTACATGTATGGGCATATGAGCATATTTCTATATTGAGGAAACTTATTAAGATGTAACTCAATTGGACTAGACCAAATATTTTCACAAACTAGATGGATGGGGGCATAGAGTAGGAGGATGGATATGACCACATATAGGTCGATGATATATCAAATGGGACTAAGAACCAATATATAGAGGTAATATAGGGAATATGGAGGATGGATAGAGGATGATGTTAAGTTGTGGTGCATGTTAGAAAATAAGGGATAAAATATGTGTAATGATATCCCTCACGTAATCACAAAAGAGAAACTAATATGCAGAAAATTATTATAGATCTCAAAGAAAAGTGTAGAATAAAATAACACAACACAAAGAGATAATATTTAACGTGGTTCACCCAATTTGGGCTACGTCCACAAAGAATCACTTTCTTAGATTTTATTACAAGCCACCAATCTCTCAATACAATACCTATATCTATTTGGAGCTATGCTCAACAAACTCTACAGAATTCACACCCGAATTCAAAGCACATATGCAATGTTTTTCATACTTCTATCATATGCATAAAACCATATAAATAGACAACTACTTAAGTAGTTTTACAAAACCATGGGTATCAAAACCATGGGAAAAAACCATCCCATAAACCTATGGGTCAAAATCCTGCCCATATGAGAAAATCATGTTTCCGATATATCGGGCACGTTTTAAGGCCCAATTTTTTTTTCGAGGGCTTTTCCCCAAACCCCTACTACTAGGGGCTACCGCCCCCGGCCCTACCCCAAACCCGAATGAGGATACATGAAAAGTGTAAAGTACTCTTAGTGTATAGTCTTCAACACTTCCACACATGAAAACAAGCTCCACAACCTAACAATATCCCACTTAGAGACTAGTTTTCCTCTAAGAAAGCTTCTCAACCCTTCACTAGTTTCTATGAAGACCAACTAAAGCTGAACATAGCTTCAGTTTATCCCTTATGACCACCTTGGTCATCATGTTTGTAAGATTCTGACTGGTATGAATCTTCTCCAACTTCAACTTCTCTTCCTCCAAAGCTATCCACGATGAAATGGTACCTTAATCTGTATATGCTTCTTCCTAGAGGAGAAAGTAGAGTTCTTAGCTAGGTGTATAACACTCGACTATCACTATGAAACTTTCCTTCCTCCCGCTATGTCCCAACTCCTCAAGTAATTGTTGTAACGAAATAATTTCCTTTCTTGCCTATGTAGCAGCAACATACTCACCTACGTGGTTGAAAAGCCACCAACTTCTATAGTCATGAAATCTAGCTTATCTGTTGTTCCACCTACAAAGTGTAAACATAACTTGTTGTGCTCCTCTTGCTATCTACATCTCCAGCCATATCTGAATCTACATAACCACAAAAAGTGGTGTTTGATCCACTGTAGCACAAAACTGTCCCCATGGTCCCTCTCAAATATCAAAGGATCCACTTTATTTCCGCCAATGATCTCTACTGGATCACTCATAAATCTACTCACCGCTCCCACCTGCATGGGTAATATCAAGCCTAGTTCACACAATGACATACATCAAATTTCCAACCGCGATGAGTAAGGTACCTTGGACATTTGGTTTCTCTCTTGCTTTGTCTTAGGACATTGTTCCTTTGATAACTTGAAATGGCCTACCAAAGGATTCCTAACCGGTTTAACATCCTACATATTAAACCTCTCCAATACCTTCTTAATGTACTCTTCCTGAGATAAAGTCAGCTTCTATTCCTTCCTATCCCGAGATGTCCTCATACCAAGGATTTGTTTGGATGCCCCCAAATCCTTCATAGCAAAGGATTCACTTAGCTTCTTCTTGAGTACTTTTATTTCCTGCATGTTTTTCCCTACAACCAACATGTCATCCACATATAGACAAAGGATAATATAATTTCCATCGTTAAATTTCTTTGTATACATGCAATGGTCGAATGATATCTAATATAGCCTTTATCCATCATGAATCTATCAAATTTCTTATACTATTGACGTGGAGATTGTTTCAACCCATATAAGCTCTTCTTCAGTTTCCACACCATCTCCTCTTTCCTTTACCTCATAGACCTCTAGTTGCTACATATATAGTTCCTTCTCCAAATCACCACGGAGAAATGTAGTATTTACATCAAGATATTCTAAGTGCAAGTCTTCTACTACAACTATTCCTAGAATAGTTCTAGTAAAAGTTAATTTTAACTATAGGAGAAAAAATATCATCAAAATCTATACCTTTTTTCTGTGCAAACCACTTGACCACCAACCGAGCCTTGTATCTTTTCTTGCCTCCTTCTTCCTCTTTCAATCTGAACACCCATTTGTTTTGTAATGCTCTTTTTCCTTCAGGTAGCTTTACCAAATCCCATGTCTAGTTCTCCATGAGATCCTGATGCTCCTCATCCATGGCTTGCTCCCACTTCTTCCTAGCATCTACCTGCATTACTTCCTTAAATCTCTTTAGCTCTCCACTATCAGTGAGTAATAAATAATAAAGAGAAGGAGAAAATGTTTAGGTTCTCTTCTTACACTAGAAGATCTCCTCAATATAGGAGTTTGGGGTTCTGTTGAAGGGGTTTCGAACTAATTAATGTGTCACTTTCCCATCCTAAAGATCCTCTATTGCTGCATATTCTTTCTTGGATTCTTCCCTATTTTCCTACAACTACTGCTTATACATGAATTTCTCATTAAATACCACATCCCTAGATCGAATGATTTTCTTGACCTTAATACTCCAACATTTATATCCAAAGTCATCACCACCATAACCAATAAAGGTACATTTTTCTGATTTAGCCTCTAGCTTGGTCCTATCATCCTTGTCTATATGAACAAACACCTCACATCCAAAGACTCTAAGAAATGAATAATCAACTTTCTTACCATACCAAGCCTCCTCAGGTATGCCTCCATCCAAGGCACTTGAGGGTCCTCCGTTTATCAAGTACACAGCTGTGCTCACCTCTTATGCCCAAAAAGAAAGAGGTAGTCCTGCATATAACCTCATGCTCCTAGCACATTCTATTATTGTTATGTTCATCCTTTCTAACACCCCATTCTCTTTGTGGAGTTTCGAACCTGCCTTTTTTCCCGTGGATTCCATTCTTAGAACAATAATCATCAAATTCATTACTGCAATACTCCCTCCATTATTTGACCTGAGACATTTTAGCTTAAGACCTGTTTCATTCTCTACCAAGGATTTCCATTTAACAAAAGTGTCAAATACATCATATTTGTTTCTAATACAATAAACCCAAACTTGTTGTATCATCAATAAAATTAACATAATAACTTGAACCCCCAAGAGATGATACCTGAGCCAGCCCCCACACATAAAAATGCACCAACTCTAACTTACTCTCTTTCTTTGTAGGTCCAACCTTGAGAAACCTTGCTCACTTTTGTTTCCCATATATGCAGTCCTCACAGAACTCCAAACCTAATTCTATATATGCAAGAAAATCCTTCTTTATGATCTCCATGCCCTTATGGCTCATATGACTGAGCCTATAGTGCCACAATGTTGTATCTACTTCTAAAGCCACAAGATTACAAACATTAGTGCTATAAGTGGTTAAATACAAGGTTCCAACCTTCTTACCTCTTGCCACCACAAGAGCACCCTTGGTAACCTTCTAAGAGTCTGCTGTAAATATCATAGTACAACCATCACTTCCCAACTGCCCTACCGATATCAAATTTCCTCTTAATGTAGGCACATGTCTGACATCATTCAATAGCCAAGTATTCCCATTCTACATCTTAACCTGAAAAAACCTTTTCTAACTATGTTGCAAGGCTCATCATCACAAAAAAATATGCGTAAAACCTCTTTGAACATAATCAACAAAATAATGCCTATGTGGAGAAGCATGGAAAGAAGCCCCCAAATCTAAAACCCAAGATTCAATAATATTGTGCAAAGAAAGAATCAAAGCATCCTGACATACATTACCCATTGCCACATTTTCCTCCTTGTTTTCTTCCTGTTGTTTCTTCTTGTCCCGAATCTCCCAATAATCCTTCTTTACATGCCTAGACTTTCCACAATGCCAACATACTATCTTGCTTTTGGATTTTGACCTTGCTCGATCCTTTGATTTTCCATGGCTTCCTTTATTCTTCTATCTCCCTCTAGTTTCCACTGTCAAAGCATTCCTGAAGTATAATATTCACCAAAGCTTTTTATTCACATTTCCTCACTTAGAATCACCCCTACAACATCCTCAAACTTCAACTTTGAGTTAGCTAGAACCGAGTTTCTTACCACCATTACCAAGCTATTCTAACTCTTAGGTAAAGAGCACAAAACTAATAAAGCCCCAACTTCTTCATCAAATTCTATTGTAACCAAAGCTATCATATTTACAACCGTATTAAAATCATTTAGATGATCTACTACTAAACCATTCTCAGACATCTTCATATTAAAAAAAAATTTCATTAAAAATATCTTATTAGAGGTAGAGGGTTTTTCATACAACTTCCCTAATGCATCCATCAGTTCTTTTGTAGTCTTTTCCTTTGAAACATTGAATAATACTCGAAGATGCAAGACATAGCCAGATTATCCCAAGTGCCTTCCTATCCAACAAATCCCATTCTTCATCTGTCATGCTCAAGGGTTTGTTCACCTTCTCAGACAACGGAGTATAAATATCCTTTTGATAAAGGTAATCTTCCATCTGCATCTTCCAAAGACTAAAATTCTTCCCGTTGAATTTATCAACCCTAGATCTTCCATCATCTGCCATAGCTCCCACTCAAGATAAAACTTTCCCTGTGATTCAACACTTTAGAAAACCAATACCAGGCTCTGATACCAATTGTTAGGAAATAAGGGATAAAATATGCGGAATAATCCCTCATAGAATCGCAATAATAGAAACTAATATGTAGAAAATTATTACATATCTCAAATAAAAGTGCAAAATAAAATAACACAACATAAAGAGATAATATTTAACGTGGTTCACCCAATTTGGGCTACGTCCACAAAGAATCACTTGCTCAGATTTTATTACAAGCCACCACTCTCTCAATACAATACCTAGATCTGTTTGGAGCTATGCTCAACAAACTCTATAGAATTTACACTGAATTCAAAGCACATCTCGCAATGTTTTTCATACTTCTATCATATACATAAAACCATATAAATATACAACTACTTAACTAGTTTTACAAAAGCACGGGTATCAAAACCATGGGAAAAAACCATCCCATAGACCTATGGGTCAAAATCCCACCCATATGAGAAAATCACATTTCTGATATATCGGCATGTTTCCCAAATCCCGGCAAGGATACATGAATAGTGTACAATACTCTTAGTGTATAGTCTTCAACACTTTCACACATGAAAACAGCTCCACAACCTAACAAAGTGCATTTGGTGCACCATGTGGTTAGATTTTCAATTTTTAGGAATAACAAAGCTTTTCCATGGTGATCGGGCCACGATAGTTTGGGATGGATCAATATGTTTCCCTAGAGCCATATTTATGGTGTCAATTGACTAGGTTTGTGAGACAAACTGGATGGAGGTTAAGGCCTACAAAAGTATAGCTATTTACCCTGAGTTTAGATGAGACGAGATATGGTCATAGACCCATTACTGAGTTGATGAGGAGGTGCATAAAGGCATATATGAAGTGGTGGATGACACAAAAATGGGTGTTGATGTTTCATGTGGTGATGGATTTATGTTCGTAGATGAAATATAACTCAAGGATGAAAGCATGGAAGGTTTAGGCATGCATAAATAGGGCACGCGGAAAGGCGCAAAGTCATAGAAAAACATGAGCATGCCTAGAAACAGTCAGAATTAGGACTTAGCCATTTTTGGTATGAGGCTATTTTTGGACATAGAGTGTGGAGCACACAAATATATGAAGACTTGCAGTTCATGCAAGGCTATTTTGGGATGTGCAATAGTTTGAGCACCATGCAGAGTTTTGGTTTAATAATAGGATTTCTACTTAGAGTTAACTATAGGAAATCTATTATTAGAGCACTTGCATGCTTTTGTATTCTCTTGTAAAGGTGCATGACTATTCTTATCATGTAGTCTATTTTTGGAAGGTTAATGGGAGGTGAAGGGAAATTCCCCACCCCTACATATATGTATTAATATTCATGGCTTAGAGAGACTGATTATTATAGATTTATTCTACAAATTTGTTAGCACACATGACTATGGAAACTGGAACTTGATGTATGAAACTTTTGTGTTTTACAATATGTACTATAATGGATCATATTCGATGGATACTAGTGTTAGATGTGACTGAATATTGTTCTTGCATGGTAAATATCATTATAATCATTGTTTAGTCAATCTTTCATATGGTTTAGATCTAGATCTGGTTTATGCACTGTGGATTATTTACTATCTGTTATAAATTTGGACATATACATATGCAATCATGCTAAGATTATAGATAAGAAACTCTAAAGAGGGACCTAGTACCCTTGTGCACTTCAGGTTAGTGCTCAATTCAGACTAAGTGATGTGCTAGTGTGCCTTAGGTTAATTGTAGTGAATTCTAGGCTACATCATTGGTTCTATTGCCAAGACCTCTTTCTCAGATTTTTTTCAGGATGTTACATGATGAAGACATACCGATTAAATCTAGATAGTATTGAGGAGTGGTTAGTAGATCTGGAAGAAGAGTATGCTTGCAGATTCAACAATAGACCTGATTTTAATGCACATGTGTGGGTTAAGAAGAATATGTATGATGCATTGTAGGAGGTGTTCTTCATTGTATTTCCTAAAGAGCTATATGGGTGGATGGTTGCTTATGTGTCTAAGAGGAATTGGAGGTTTCACATGCTTGTTTGGATGTAGGAAGAATTCCAGGCCTTGTATGATGTAGATCTTATTTGGACATGTTCTATGGATGTTTGGTTCCATGGTGTTTTAAATAGTTATATTCTTGAGTACACAGTTTCAACTTACTCTTTCCCAAAGGTTGTTGAGTTTAAGGTTTTGTGAAAACCTAGAGGATCACATTTTTGTAGCATCCCATTGGAAATCAAGATCTTGATTGTAATACTGGATTTACAACACAAGCTAATGACTAACTAAACCCCACCACACACTGAAGCAAGAGTAGGTTTTGTAAGGATGACGGAACTAGCGGTAGAAACAAAGAGGGAAGATGGAAGAAATGAGGTGTGAGAGAGGGATTTATAGAAGCGAGTGAGAAGTTTCAGAGTAGGTGTATTTGTGGAGAGAGATGGCTCGTTAAGGATTCAAAGCTCATGTAGAAGACATGGAACCAAAGCATCTAGCTATTCCCCATTTGGGAAATAATGGTGGGAAACCCTCTTCAACCTCAGATGAGAGTGCATTGGTAGAGACAACATGGGATGTGGGCACACATCTTAATCTACCTAGTGACCTATCCCTTGCGCTTAGTTTTCTAGTTTCTATGACATTAAGTAAACAACAAGATATCGTGATCGTAGAGTTGTAGTAGACGAGAGGTAATTTACAATCAAGTTTAGGAGTTAATCGGGAGCTTATTCTTTGATGGTACAATTTTCATCTACTTTATTTGCAAGACATTTTGGAGGTATATTTTATAGTGTGTCATCGTCATAGAACATATGCATGCATAACTTTTGCATCACATGTGTAAGTAGTGAAACTTCATAGACTATGGGCATTCATTTTAGTGCCACCGTCGAACACGGGGTAGTCCATCTTATGGTCTATTACCATCAAGGGGGTGGATCGGGAGAGTTAGGTTACTCGAGCACTTTGGTGGATATAGTGTATCTAGAGGTAGTGGAAATATAGGAGGAAACATAGGAGGTTTTGGATCTGGTGGGCAAGGACCGCACCAACCTTAGAAAATTTATGTGGAGATGTATCTTTGTCTTCTAGAGTAAAGAGTCATTGAATATTTAACTGAGCATGTGCATATGTGTGAGATATTTTGACATGCAAAGAGGATTACAGCTCTAGAGTGTAAGGAATTCAATTTGCAACCATGTTGTAGAGACGAATGCAAAACTTGTATAGGAAGTTTGATCCTGATCAAACTTGTGTGTATTATATAGTGTTGCAAGATGCTTTCTTAAAGTAATTTTATATCCTTGAGTGTGTGTAGAAAATGATAACCACGCTCAAGGATATTAAGTAGAACACTATAGAAAGTGTTTGGGAATATGATGCATGGTTCAAGAATCTCATGTCTAAGTTATCTTATGACATTCATACAATCCAACATGCTTAAGGGTTTTTTGTACGAATGATCACACATTTTAGGAGGGAAATTTCACACAAGACTTATACAAATCCATGTAAGGTACTTGAGGTAGCTCTACGTGTTGAGGTAGTAGGAATTGTGGACACAGGAGTGAGCTTGTTCTTGGAAGTTCAAATTACAATAATTATTAAATAGTTTTAGAAATTATCGATAATTGGGCACATGAGACACACAATGGAATTTGGTGTACAAATTGTGAAGTAGAGGGGCATAGTAAGGATAGTTTCCCTCGTACATCGGTATGCTCCTTGTTGTTGTATTATAAGATATTACACTTAGACCATAGTCCAAGATGGTGCCCATTATTTGGAGAGCGATAAAAAGAATGTGTCCATTTACTCGTGACATTTGTAGGTCCTTAAATCATGATATCGAAGATTGCAGATTGATTGATCAGATCCATGATGACACTAATATTAGCATATGATATGCTAGTATTGAAAATAATTCAAGGAAATGGGTGAGCATCATGACTATGATTATAAGGAATTCGATGGTGGTTGTGGTAGAGGTTGAGGTCACGGGGAGGAAGGATTGATTTCCCTCATGGGACTTGTTATACGTGCGAATATCATGATCATTACATGTGTGAATGTCCATAAAATATCGTAGTTCTTTTTGCAAAAAGAATCATAGTCATGAATAATTCCCAGACTTGTATGAACACTTAAGCAAGAAACATAAACAGAAAAATAATGGAGCATGAATGGTTAGATTAAAACACAAGTGTGGAAGACCAATGAATGCCAAAGTTAGAACCACATAATGAGTTGACACCTATAAATATTACTACATGCATTGAGGCTTTGAGTGTTAGCAAATATCTGCAATAGAATCCTACCTTTACTAAGGATGAAGTCATGCATGCCAAGTATCCAAACCCTATGCATCGAAGGAGGTTTATAAAGAAACCATGGAGGTAATTTAGAATTTATAGGGTGACATACAATGTTTGAAGGAACTGTCGTGGAAGTTGGAACAAAATATAGAAATTGATCTCCATCGATAGAGGTTGATGATTCAAAATATTTTTGCAAGATGTTCCGCCAAGAGAACATTATTCCTTTGTTTGGGAGCTGGTTTAAGGGAAACACTCTATGCATTGGGACCGAGAATGAGAGACAATTTCTACGGTGGTAATATTTCTATGGAAAGTTTAGATTATGACAAGGAGATTACTATAAATGTTATTGTTAATGGTTGGTGTTGTTGCAAATCAGCAGCACCCCCGGATGCAAATCAAGGTTCTAAATGATGTTTAGAGCATCCGGTGTGATTGTACAACATGGAAACCTCTCTCCAAGTGTAGGACTTGTGAAAATGAGAGAGGAATATCCGAATAGAGGCTGGTTCCTTAAACTCCTCGATTTAGATCTATATTTTGCACAACTACAGAGGTTCTAATCCTAATTCTACCCTAGATTACAAAGAGACGGGGATAAAAATGCAAAAATGAAACTAAACTAAAGATGGTGATGCACCAAAAGGAGTGGTGAAACATTTTTTACCATGTAAATAGACACAAATTCATGAAATGCAACAAGGGAAAACATACAAAATTTGATAGATATAATTAGAGGTCTTAAATTGAAGTAAAACAATACAAACAGAGGACTGAAAGCATTCACAGAGTTTACACTGTCAATTCCATGTAAAAATCTCTTGCATTCCACCATCAAAGAGGTATAAACCTGTTACAAACTATGAAAAAGGTCTTATTCTTACAACTATGACTTGCTTTGGAGGTGAAAGAAGAAGTTTGCAATGCCAAAAAGTGTTCAACCCTGAAGAAATGAGCCAAATTTGGCTTTTACAGTACATGGGTCGAGCCCAGAAGAGAGAAAACATGAAAAACACATGGGAGCCATCCCTCATTGATGGAAAATGCATTAAAACAGCATGGAGGACCGTATAAACCCATGCCCTATCATTTTTGACCATATTGGAGAAGAATGCGACCCATTATGTATTAAATTTGGTTGTTGAAATGTCATTTCTGGCCATGGACACGTACTAGAACCATTTTTGAATTTTCTCTCTCCAAACTGAACCAAAATTATAATTTGACCATGGAATCATGTAGAGAATTTTAACCACTTTCCAATGATATAAAGAACATGAAAATCTGAGCTCTGGATCAAAAGATATGATCATTTGAAGATTTAGGGCAAAAACGGCCCAAAAACGGATCGGCGGGAAAAAATTTCAAATTTTACCTCTTTTTTGTCTTTGGAAAATTTTTCAAAAATTCCCCATGCTCCACTGGTCGGATGCCACGTGGCAGCTTCCTATTGGCTATGGGCCTCAAATGGGAAAATTTTCCACAAAAACTCCGCCGAGCCATAACTTGAAAAATATAAGGAGTTAGGAGGCAAACTTTACCTTTCTGGAAAGATGAGAGAGAGCTCTATCTGATGGTGCCATTTCCAGAAAGCCTTGAGTGCCTTAAAATCAAAAAATGTGGACTGAGGCACAAGAGAGGTAAGAACACAAGGAGTTAGCCACAAAAAATGAGCTGGGGCACATTTTGGATAACAATTTTGGTGACTCAGAGGGGTCATCTACCTGCTAGATGAAAGTACCAGTAGCCTGAAGTAGTCCATTGGGCATGGAGCCATCAAATATTCTGTTTAGAACCCCAAATGACTTAGAATGTGCAAGGAGGAAGATGGAATATCACATGATGGAAGCAAGGACTGCAAAACATCTCCAGGGACAGCAAGTTGTGCCAAAGCACTTAGGGAAAGCAAAACTAACCTACAACAAAACAATGTGCAAAGAACTTGGAGGAATGAAAATCTAATCTAATATTTACAAGGTGGTAAATTTCCCTCTAGAAGCAATGCTTGAGATAGATTCCATTGACTGGAATCTGCAGTTCTTCACCATCCAATGAGGCCAATTGGAAAGCATTGTTGTTCTTGCACTTTGTGACCATGTATGGGCCACTCCAAATGGAATCAAATTTTGAATGCCTTCTTGGTTTTTCTCTATCCACATCCCATTTCAACACTAGATCTCCAACCTAAAAATATCTATCCTTGGCCTTCCTATCAAAGGTCTTTTTGATAAAAGCTTGATCCTTTTCCATTGCTTAGGATGCCCGATTTCGACCTCCTGCACTCCATCAACTCGCATATCTCACCTCCATGGGCTCAAACTCTAAAGCAACTCTAATTGCTTCATGATTTCCAATGTTGGCAACTCAAGTGACATGGGCAAGATTGCCTCTTTTCCATAGACAATTTTAAATGGAGAGTTACCTGTGGATCTCTTGGGAGTTATCCTATCAACCCATAAGGCTGATTTCAGTTTGGTATGCCAAGACCTCTGATTCTCATCAAGAGTCCTCCTAATGATCCTCAATAAGTTCTTGTTTGTAGACTCAGCTTGGCCATTACCTTGAGGGTAATAGTTTGATGAAGTGCTTAGGTAGATCCCATTCTTAACAACCCACTCGGTCACCTTGGATCCAATGAATGCTAATGCATTATCTCGAGATTATTGTAGCAGGTATACCAAATCTGGTTACTATCCCCTCATAAAAGTCTAAGATGCTTTAGAATCATTTGCTTCTTTGAGTGCTACTCTTGCTTGATCCATTTGGTGAAGTATCCGTGGATGTCAAAATCCATTTGTGCCCTTGACTTGAATTGGGATTAATGACTCAATGAAGTCCAAACCCCATTGCATGAATGGCTGGTCAACCGAGATTAGATGCAATGGAAGGGTAGAAAGTCTCTCTTTCCCTATGAAGAATGCACAATTCTTACACCTCTTAATCCATGCATAGCAATCACTAAAATTTTTAAGCCAATAATAACCAGCCTTCATGATTTTTAGAGTTGTCACTCTTGGTGCAAAATGACCACCCCTGGTCCACCATGGAACTCTTCCAACACCGTATGAATCTGATTTGTGCTAATGCATCTCAACAAAGACTCCATTCACATCTTTCTTGAACAAAACTCCATCAACAATGGCATATGGGATAGCCTCGCAATCAAGTGTCTTCTTTAGGTCTTGTTCATCTCCGGGGGCATAGGCACGTGCTTAGGAAGTGTATAATACCTTAGGTCCAACAAGGAGTGGGGGCAGCATTGTATTCTTCTTGATTGCCACTTGGCTCATGGCTGTCCCTGGATGTCAAAATAGCCTCTTCTTCATTGCATACTTCTTTTTGCTTCCCCAAAACCAGCTGCTCACACAATCCTTTTCCTCTTACCAGCTTGGTGATTTTGATCTCAATGTCATACTCCATGACACGGGTGATCCAACCTGCCCTTTTCTCGTTCAAATATTTGTTGAGGAGGAAGTCCTTAACCCCAGCATGTGAGACCAGCAACTGGACCTTGTTGTTTGAGACTAAATGCTTGAATTTCTTCAAGCTTCGACACGCAAAGACATGCTTCTCAATAAAAGAGTACTTCACCTCATAGTCATCTAGGCTCTGGCTGAAGAAGGCAATTGGCTGCTCATCATTATCCTTGTTTTGTTGTACCAAAATGGCAGAAATAGTGTCATTACCTCCAAATGCATAGAGGATGAAATCCTTGGAGAAGTCCAGGTTGATGAGAGTTGGTGCTTGAGAAATGGCTTCTTTGATTGCTTCAAAACTCTCCTTACCTTCTGCTATCCACTTGAAAGCCATGCTCTTCTTTAACATTTTGGTGATGGGCTTGACAAGGGCTGCAAAATCTGGGACAAACCTCCGAACAAAGTTTATCCTCCCCAAGAAACTCTGAAGGGATTTCTTGTGGCTTGGCAATGGTAGTACTCTTATGGCTTCGACTCTCTCTAGATCAATTACTAATCCTTCTTTAGAGACAATATGGCCAAGGAGATTTCCTTCATGTGCAAGAAAGATACACTTCTTAGGATTCAAAGACACTCCAAATTTCCTACACCTCGTGAAAACTTGTCTCAAATGAGAGAGATGGTCTCATGCATTTTTGGGAAAAAAAATGATATCATCAAGGTAAATCAGCACCATGTTGTTAATCAAACCTTTGAACGCCATGTCTATTTCTCTTTGGAAGGTAGCACCAGCGTTGGACAGCCCAAATGGCATCTTCCTGTATGCAAAAGTCCCCCATTTGGTTGTGAAGGTTGTCTTGAACTGGTCTTCTTCCTTCACCATAATCTGATTGTACCTGGAATAGCCATCAAGTAGTGAAAACCTCTCGGAGCCAGCCACAACTTGCAAGATTTGCTCCATGGAAGGGAGTGGGTAATGGTCCTTGAGAGATGCTCTATTTAAGTCTCTAAAATCAACACACAATCTGATCTCTCCACTCTTCTTTCTGACTGGAACCAAGTTGGCAACCCAACTAGAATGCTTGATTGGGAATATGATTCTTGACTCATATGAGAGGCTCCATGTGTGGATTGACTGGTCTTTGTTTCTTCTTGAAAAGCTTAGTATTTGGATCCAATTCGGTGGTATGCTAAGCTAAGTTGGGATTGAAACCTTTCAAATCTTCATAGCTCCACGCAAACACATCGGGAACTCTTGACACGGCTATACAAACTCATACCTTTCTTGATCGGTTGTCATCTTTCCAATTTGCAATGGTTTGTTCTCTTCTACCAAGATGGATACCGAATCCTCTCTCTTGACCGAATGTTTGCTTTCTCCTTTCTAAACTAATCATTGGGATTAAAAATGCACTCCAAAGTGATAAGTCCCTTAGGCAGCTTGTTAGTTCTCACTGTAACACTTGGTCACCATACTGTTGTTCCAACTTTTCTTGATTCTTAGCTGAGAACTCGGCTTCTTCTTGTAAGAAATGGATGATTTGCTGGTCATTCTCAAACACTTGCCAACTGACATTATTATCTGGCACTGAAGGCCTCACAATCATGTGGATGTTTGGCTGTACCTTGTCTTGTTGAATGCTTTCCACAATGTCAAAGGATGCCCCTACTACTGCAAGCCTGTTAGCAGTTTGATTCTCTTTCCTAGGAATGGATTTGATGCCAAAACCCTCAAAATCTTCCATGAGGTCCCACACCTTGTTCTTGTAGCACCTGAGTATATCATTCTTGGAAGCATGTTGTCCCTTGACTCGATTTACAATCAATTCACCTGTCACCAAAGACTTGCAAGTTCTTTATTTTCTTATTGATTGCCCAATGCATCCCTTGCACTAAGGCTTCATATTCAGAAATGTTATTAGAGCATGCAAATTGAAATCTAAAATTTGAATAGTACATTACTCCTTGAGGTGAAACAAGCATGGCTCCACCTCCCCGCACCTTGTCTACTTCTTGATCCATCAAAAACAACCGCCATACCTCATTGTCATCCTTGTGGTTTGGCTTGGTGATGTTAGGAATAGGCTGATTTTCTTCATGTATACAATAGACCCCTAGTTCAGATTCTTCTACTTCTTGATAAGGATCAAAAGCATGTACCTTGTTTGCCCATTCATCAAGAGTTAGATCGGGATGGTTCCAACCTTGGTGTTAACTTCATCGGTGCTTGGGTGGTCTTCTTGATCAAATCTTTGAACAATTGGTGTTGATCTAACTTAGAGTGTAAGGCTCAATGTGGAAGTTTGCAATAGGTTCAAACCTGATTGTAGCCTTAGTTCCATACCTCATTCTGAACAGCATGTGTGACCAATCAGCAAAAAAATATCCCCCAATCTTGGCTATGAAGTCCCTTGAAAAGCATAGGGCAAAGAGTGGTGGAAGGTCTATGACTGATACATCTTGTGAAACAACAACATTTGGACATGCATGCAAGGTAAGACTCAAGTTTCTAATCACCCCAATTGTTTTTATGCTATCCCATCCGTGCACACTATCCCTTTGGATATGGTTTGACATCTTGGAGCCCTAGTTGATCAGCTATTTGTTTAGGCATCACCGAGCTACTTTCCCGGAATCTATCATGCAATTGTGCACTAACTGATTTCCAATTATTAATGAAACATAGAAAGGAGGGGCTTCAACATTTTACCTTCTTTGTCCTCCATGATTTCCCTCGGGTTGGGTAGTATTTGTGAGAACTTTCTCAAAAGTTGGCGATCCTTCATGGCAGCTTGTAACAAGTCTCTTTGGCACGGGATAGATAGGGATTCCCACATTGATATATTAACATTTTTCTTCTTCATCGATTAATGATACTGAATGGTGATGAAAGATCTCTTTGTTGTCCCTTTTCTTGTACATTCACTCCTTGCACGTGGGCAGCAATAACTAGTATTTGAGTTGGTCTAAGAGCTATTCTTGGCTGCCCTTATGCATTTGAAATTGGATTTTGCTTGCCAACCATTTGTGGAGCCATGGAAGGTTGTGGATTGGTTGGAACTAATGGCTATTCTTCACCCAAATTCCTTCTTTTTGACCTTGTGTTGGCTGCAACACCTTGAGAGACCGTTTGATTCATGCCACAAAAATCCTCTGCTTGCCAATTTACCAACGTGGTGTCATTTAGAGCTGATTATTGTTGGAATGTTTCTTTTTGTTGGTTGTTTCCTTGACTACCCTCACCCTCCACACCCAGTAGTTGTCGCCATTAATGCTTGATTCAAAGCACCATTGAAGCAAATGGATTGGTTATGAGGTTAATTGCATGGAAAACACCAGTCATACTCCTGAGAAATGTTGTTTTGTGTTGGCACCAATGCCTTAGAGGCAGATATGGCATTTGGATTGTAGGGCTGAAATGGTCTATTGGCAGGAGGCCTTGTTTGATTCATATTTGCAGCTGGATTAGGAGGTCTTTGTGGTTGGTATGGCTGCCTATTGGGCTGAGCTTGGGGCTGGTAAGAAGGTCTAAAACCTTGGGCTTGCTACCTCTTGAGAGTGACTAGCTCATTGCCTAGGTTTTACAATTGCTTCATGACTTCTTGAAGCTCATTTGGGGCACTTGGAGATGAAGTAGAAGCTTCATTTGAACTCTGATTTCTAGGAGTGGGAGAAGGAGCCAAATTAGGTGCTTGATTGGTATTTGGACTCTCTAAACTTGGAAATAATGGCATGGGAGGTCTAGGGGCTAGTTTTCTAGCTTGGATCAAATAATTTTCAGCCCTAATGGCAATGCTATAAGCCATAGGTATAGTTATGCCTCCCATGGACTGAATCAACATAGAAATATTAGAATTTAGAGCTTTGAGATAGTAGAGAAAAGCACCTTCTACTGTTGGTCTGAATGCCACTAGAATTCTCTCCCAAGTCTTTTGAAATCTGAAGTTGAAATTAGTCAGCTGCTCATTGGGAGCTCTCTTGATGGTTGTCAGTTGCTCCAAAATAGACAAGTTGTCTCCCTTCTCTCCAAATTGCTCATGAAGTGCAATACACGGCTGATTCCAATTTGTGATAGAACCAGATCTAAGGCTCCTAAACCATTGTAATGCTTTACCCTTGAAGGAAGATGCCAAGAACTTGATGACCACTTGCATTTCATTGATTTCATGAATTACACAAAGGTTAGCAATATCTTTAACAAGATCACCAGGAGTAGTCGATTTTCTCCGGTGAAGTAGGGAATGTTCTTCAAGATTGCAATAGGAACTAGATGTTTTGCATTGAGAGCAAGTGGGTTGCTTCATGTGAAGTTGACGTAGGGATTGTTCTGAGCCATTCTAATTGGTCTTAAAACCCTTGTTGACTGAATGAAAGGCCTACCAGGTGGAGGAGTTGAGAGAGTTCTGTTTGGTGGAGATGGAGACCTTTGGATTCTCCTCCCACTTTACCTTACTCTTGGAGATAACTGCAGATATTCAAACAACACCTCTTCTTCTCCAGCTCTTGACCTTGTGGTGATTCTTCTCATGAGTTTTTAGGCCTGCACTGCTAAAACCAGTTGATTCTTCCCCTTGGAGTCACCAGATATGTAAATTATAGCTCTTTTCAAGCAAGAAAATTGCAGTAGATGCACATCAACTTTGCTGCAATAAAAATGAGACCTCTAAGGTCCCACTGGCGTGCCAAAACTGTTGTTGCAAATCAGCAGCACCCCTAGATGCAAATCAAGGTTCTAAATGATGTTTAGAGCATCCAGTGTGATTGCACAACATGGAAACCTCTCTCCAAGTGTGGGACTTGTGAAAATGAGAGAGGAATCTCTAGAATAGAGGCTGGTTCCTCAAACTCCTCTGATTTAGATCTATATTTTACACAACTACAGAGGTTCTAATCCTAATTCTACCCTAGATTGCAAGGAGACAGGGATAAAAATGCAAAAATGAAACTAAACTAAAGATGGTGATGCAC
Organism: Taxus wallichiana var. yunnanensis; assembly: GCA_018340775.1. Classification (NCBI taxonomy): domain Eukaryota; kingdom Viridiplantae; phylum Streptophyta; class Pinopsida; order Cupressales; family Taxaceae; genus Taxus; species Taxus wallichiana. The sequence goes on from CM031242.1 coordinate 75,675,349, forward strand.
CAAAAGGAGTGGTGAAACATTTTTGCCATGTAAATAGACACAAATTCATGAAATGCAACAAGGGAAAACATACACAAGCTGATAGATGTAATTAGAGGTCTTAAAATGAAGTAAAACAATACAAACAGAGGACTGAAAGCATTCACGAGTTTGCAGACCGTCAATTCCATGTAAAAATCTCTGCATTCCACCATCAAAGAGGTATAAACCTGTTACAAACTATGAAAATGTCTTATTCTTACAACTATGACTACTGGAGGTGAAAGAAGAAGTTTGCAATGCCAAAAAGTGTTCAACCTCTGAAGAAATGAGCCAAATCGGCTTTTACGATACATGGGTCGAGCCTAGAGAGAGAAAGTGTGAAAAATGCATGGGAGCCATCCCTCATTAATGGTGAATGCATTAAAACAGCATGGAGGACCTTACAAACCCATACCTATCATTTTTGACCATATTGGAGAAGAATGCAACCCATTCGTATTAAATTTGGTTGTTGAAATGTCATTTCTGGCCATGGACACGTACCAGAACCATTTTTGAATTTTCTCTCTCCAAACTGAACCAAAATTAGAAATTTACCATGGAATCATGTAGAGAATTTTAACAGATTTCCAATGATATAAAGAACGCAAAAATCTGAGCTCTGGATCAAAAGATATGATCGTTTGAAGATTTAGGGCAAAAACGGCCCAAAAACGGATCGACGGGAAAAAATTTCAAATTTTACCTCTTTTTTGTCTTTGGAAAATTTTTCAAAAATTCCCCGCACTCCACTGGTCAGATGCCACATGGCAGCTTCCTATTGGCTATGGGCCTCAAATGGGAAAAATTTTCCACAAAAACTCCATGAGCCATAACTTGAAAAATATAAGGAGTTAGGAGGCAAACTTTACCTTTTTGGAAAGATGAGAGAGAGCTCTATTTGATGGTGCCATTTCCAAAAAGGCTTGAGTGCGTTAAAATCAAAAATGTGGACTGAGGCACAAGAGAGGCAAGAACACAAGGAGTTAGCCACAAAAATGAGGGCACATTTTGGGTAATAGTTGGCTTTTGAGTAATATCTTGATTGATGTAGTCACGTAAGTGAATGTAATTACTTTGGATGCATGGGTTTAGATAGGAAGACCTTAATTACAACCATATTCCAATGTGTTGTTCATGGAAAATAATACTAAGGAAATGCCCATTGGAGTTTTAAAAGATGCATCCATTCTCGTACATGGGGGCAAGTTCACTAGGGACTTTGAGGTCTTATCACTTGTAGAAGCATTAAAGTTTTCCACATTAATTTGGCACTCATGGTGCTATGCAAAAAATATTGTTATGCATTTCAATAAGGGGTGTATCAGATTTGAGAAAAAGGAAGAGCATGTCATCATACCTCGATGGATGGGAAATCTACACCTTATTTAGTTTTGTTAAGCAAAGAAGACTTGAACAACATTTATGTGTGCACCATTTGAGATCTGAAAGTTCTTCTCCCATCAAAAGTAGGAGCTATCAAATGGGATGATGTATAGTCAATGAGTGATAATACAAGTGTTGCATGTGAAAATATGGTGAAAAAAACTTATGAAATGGTAGGGTGAAAATTACAAAGTGCATCGCACGCATCAAGAAGCCATATAGTATCAAGCATTTTTGGCAAACTAGGTACCAAACTATACAAATGATGAGTTATTCCTACTTGCTATGGAAGTTCAATGGAAATTTCAAGTTGAAAGAAGGAACATATTAGTATACAATGCAAGGAACGACAACACACTGGTGGATGGTTCACAGGGATAATCTTTTAGAGTGGAGAGAAGTAAGGATAGATTTATCTATTTGATTTTTAAAAGCAATACACCAACTCATATTTGTGAATTTCATGGTAATTATCTAGTTTAGCACAATGTACAACAATGTGAGAGAATTTGGATGGCGGGCGGGAAGCTTTATGACCTTATTTTTGGGTGCATAAGTTTTATTTCACCTTGTGAGGTGTGCTTGCACATGGTACATCTATGTATAATTGAATAGGGTCACTAGAAATTGGAAAAAAATCACTAAAGGTATGAATCATACCTTTTATTAATTTTCTTATAAACCTCCAGTGAATGAGGCATTACAGGTTATGAAGTGCTTAACTATGGGAGATAGTGGAAAGGGTGAAGAGTTACTTATGTAGTTGTTAGAAGAATCGAGCTAGTGGTGTGGTTTGAAGAGGAAGAAAAATATGCAGAGAACCTTGGGTGTGACTTCTAGAAAGAGAAAAGGGTAAGATGATCTACATGGTTGATGATGAAGAGGTAGAGAACCTAGATATTGAGCACATAGAGGGTACACACAAAGTCTTGGACAATGAAAATGAGAAGGAACACAACTACTATGAGCCTATGAAGACCAAGAAAGTGAACATTGGAATGAATGATGAACCTAAGGAAGCCATTATCAAGAGATTACTAGTCGACTCTGAAGTTTCTAAAATCATTGAGCTATTACACAAATTTTAGGACTTTTTCCCTAGAGGCTATCATGAGCTGAAAGGCATGCATGAATCATTGGGAGAGATGAAGATAAAGTTGAAGGAAGGTGTGCACCCAGTTTAGAAGATACCTTACAAGATGAATCCGAACTTATGTGTCAAGGTAAAGGAAGAAATTGACAAAATGTTAATTTCTGGAATCATTGTGCCAATTGAGGAGTTAGAATGGGTGAGTCCTATAGCTATCAACATCAAGAAATATATCCGAATCAATATTTGTATGGATTACGAGGAGTTAAATGATGTTGGAACATAATGATTAAATGGTTTTTCCAACCCTTAATGCATATGGGTCCATCACTAATATATAGGTTAATATTGATCAAGTGGCCAAGATGTAGTCGTGGATACTTCTACTACTCTTTATTGTTAATATTATTGTTTCTTGCCGCTGTCGTCTTGCTGTTTTTTTGCCGTTGTTTTTTTGTTAAGTTTGTCGGTAGTTGCTTTTAAGGCTACGTTGATTTTGTTGTAACTCTTGAATCAACCGTGCTATATAGCTACTCGCTCCTCTCTCTTATTCGGCTTATAGGCCTTATTTTGTATTCAAGGGTATAGTCCCTTTCAAAAAACTATTTGCCAATATTAAAAAAATAAATATAGGTTAATATTTAATAATATGAAATATTTATATTTCTATTATTAAATATGCTAACCTAGGTATATACTTTAGGTTAAATATTTAATATCATGAAATGATTATATTTATAATATTAAATATTATAAACCTAGGTGTATATGTCAACCATTTTAGGTTGAAATGGTGGGTCAGAGACATACCCTATCACATTATATAAAAGGAATTTAGGTCCTTATTTGATATATTCGAAAAATATATCAAAGGTGTGCAAATCAAGTGATTTGGTTTTACCCTTAGAAAATAGGGTTTAAAAGGAGGAGGTGATCTTACTAGATGTAAAGTAAGTTTTCTAAAGTAAAAGGTTATTTTCAAAGTAGTTTTTACCCTATTGGGGTTTCCTATTATAAATACTATGTCACTGTGTTATTTATTTCTGTAAGTATTTCTTTATTTACTTATTCTATGATGTAATCTTTATTAAAATATTTATTGTAACATTATGTAATATGTAAGTTGATTAAATCCATATTTATTAGAATCCTCAAATTCTAACATGGTAAGTGAGTGAGGTAAATTAAATAAATTAAGATCAAATTTTGTGTATTTTATTTATTTTATTTGTACAACTTTTTTCAACCAACCCAAAACGGTATTTAAAAGTATCTCGGTCCCCTTCTTTTTTCCCCATTTAATTTTGGCATTACATTTGTGCAATCAAACTCTTGGTAAAAATTTTAGGGCTTTTAAATTTTAAGTCCCTAATTTTTGGGGGAGATGCACGATATGATATGATTCTTATATAAGGTCCCCATTTTAGTACATTAGAACAAGTAAATTTTTTTTTGATAAATGCTTCCTAGTTCTAAATACATAATTTAGAACTCACAAATCAAAACAACCATTCTTATAACGAGATAACCATATGCTTCTTGTGATGACTTGGAGTACCTCCAATCTATTCATTCCATGACTCGGTAATCTACCGATCTATTCATGAGTATCAAATAGTTGGCGTATTTATTTTAACACATCACTCTTGTGGTTCTCTCCCTAACTGGGAATCGAGAATGCTCTGTCAAGGAACCTATCGAATAATTGTTACCATTATTCATCGGCATCTCGTCCCACGACTAGGTGACATAGGACAACGCAATCAGCAGCTTGCGATACTTTGGCCAAAGATTTTAAACATACTGCTTATGTCTCATATTCCTTGACGGCATACTCATCAATCTCGGAATATGTCCTTCACCCCATTCCTATGTTATGTAGAATGTCTTATACGACTTTTGTCAGTCTCTCCGCCCAAGTTATTCACTCAAGAATGGATTAATAATATGAAAATGTTATAGGGATGCTCCTTAGTTAACCCGGCATCAAGATACCCCGAGTCTCCAAGGGTAGCCTTATAACGTGACCACGTTCCTAATCAGTCCCGAGTAAAACTTGTTCGATTTTAAGGTGTAAATCTTAACGATCAATGCAAGGGTGTCGCCATAAGTCACTTGCATTGTTGTATCTTCGAGAAGATCCTAATCTTCTCGAAGGTACAACCCTGCAGTTGACTTGTGCCATCAACTTTCAAATCCGCCTCAAAAAGATCTACTTATTTTTAAGGTGTTACATATGTTGAGTTAAAGTTATACTTTAAGATGCTCCTTTAGGGTAGTCTTTTCCCAACCCCTAGGTCCCTCACCTTAGAATTACCTTTCTTAATAAAACCCATTACGCAAAGAGAAGTTATTAAGATTTGAGGTCTCATCAAGGAGTTCATTGAAAAACAAAGTAATCTAAATCAACGAAACTGGGCAATAGCCCTTAATCTTCACATAAGGTTGCTAACCATACCCTTTTAGGTTTATATCAGTTCTCATAACTGAAATATATCTTAGTTATTAGTATTAAGATATAGTGATTTAAAATTAAATTAAACGTTTTCTTGACTTAAATCAAGACTAGGAAGTAATAATTTATTCAACCCGTTTAGCTTCCTGTTGAGGTTTATTTTAACCTTAGCTTCTCGAAAGACAGTGATCTAAATTCCAATTTAGCTTTAGATAGAACATAACAGAACTACTAAACATTCACAAGTATTCAGTCACATAATCTTTGTAAAGCTTACTTAGAGAATCCCAAATGTCTCCAAGGTATACAATAATAACAATTCTCTTAAAATCATTCTAACCGAAGAAGTTCAATCCATCAAGATACGAATGCAAACACATAAGTAACAAATACCTCATTTCATTCATTTCTAAGCTAATCAAATACATTTTATGCATTTAGCATATTAGATACAATACTCAACAAACAATAGAACATCTTTCTTCAAGTAGTACATTTAGAGAATCAAATTGGAATTCATCATAAAACCAAATTAAACAATCTGAACATCATATCAGATCTGCGTGTCTTTACCACTTACGGCAACCATCTACAAAAATTGTCAACACGGGTCAGTTCGGTGAACTGAGCATGATAAGCACTAATTCTTAAAACAATTGCAATCCACCAATTGTTCTCATTAAACAACATGTTTATATGAAATCATTTCTTCAAATTCCAAACTTAAATCAGGCTATTCATCCTATATGTTAGAGACTAAGAACATATAAATACAACCTTTCTAAGACAGCAATACTCCTACAAGAATGTTTCTATCAATTTCTCAAAGGCAGTTAAAACATTCAACAAGCTCACTGTCTTAATTCTTTTATCATCATAACACATTTCAATGGTATTGACAAGTATACCCATTTATACAGCAACACACATTTTATACCAGTCTCTCCATACAATACCACAATTTATTCTTGTTATGCCCTTACCGTAGAGATCGCAAAAGGATGCAAGAAGAAAGCACACAAGGTTTCCTGACTAGGAGAGAGAGAATTTTCCTATTCAACTTATTATACATCAACATATAAATTACAGTCTAGAAGAAAGAAACAGAGTCAATTAGATTCCTAAATCAATAATGTTCTGGACTGTACCGACTCCTTAAGATTAATGCAAATACATTTACGCATGCGACTAAACAGTCGAGATTACAAGAAGAACTACAGTTCCATCTAAATCCAATTATAAAAATCACCTGTAGCTACTAAGCAATACAAGAGCTCTCGCGACAAGCAACAGTAAGTAATCCAACCATAACAGACTCAACAATTCTTTTTCATAACATTCAACAACATGAATATACCCATCCTTTAATTCCACATAAGTGAACTGAATATCACACAACAATGAAAGAAAGAGTCTGTATGATATGCATGCACAACGAGAACTTAATTCGAGAATCGAGCCAACTCGCAACATATCAAGGACTCCAATAGCGTCAAATACAACTAGTACTCATAAACAAGGCTTTGATGAAGTTGAATTCATACGAAAACAATTCAAGAATCCCAATAGTACTCACAAATGAACTTCTACAGAAGTTAAAAACATAAAATATGTTTCAAGGACTCAAAAGGAGTCGAAACCATATAGTATTCTTAACTAAACTTCTACAGAAGTCGTAACATACTAACCATTTCAAAAATTCCAACAATATCATACTAAAAGTATCCACTACAAAACTTCAACAGAAGTCGAAACATACTTGTCCATTTCAAGAATTTCAACTAGGTCAATACCAATCGTATTCATGGCTAAACTTCTGCGTAAGATGAAATACTAGTTACATTTCAAGGACTCCAACTGAGTCATTACCAACAAGTATTCACAACTAAGAAATGGTATTCATAATCGAGCAACAATGTATTCACAACTAAAAATGTATTCATAACTAAGCAACAATATTCATAATCGAGCAACAATATTCGCAACTAAGCAACAAAGTATTCATAACTAAGCTTAGATAGAAGCTGAAATACAAGATAAATTTCAAAGACTCTCACTGATTCGATACCATCAGTATTCTCAACTAAACAATAACATTCAAAGCTAAGCTTAAGCAGAAGATGAAAACATACGAAACATTAAAAGGACTCCCACTGAGTCATTTTCGCATATAATCCCAGAAAAATTTCAATGGAAAATAACCCAAAATTGCTAACACAGTAAGGATTTCTACAATAGTCACATTCAAGTAGTATAATCACAGCAAGCATTCCAACCAGAAGGAACTTAAAGTATTCTAGCAAGATTCAACAGGATTCAACATCAACAATAAAAGCACAATCTGGTCTGTAATCGAAATGAAACCAAAAAGAAGAATAATACAGTAACCATTCCAACAAGGTCTTCTAAAACCCCGAGATTCCTAATTCCATAGGAAAAGAAGAACCAATACATTGATTCAAACCAACTGAACTGAAATCACCTGAACAGAGTTGTTTTAATGAAAGCATTTGGAGTAAAGCAAGATTTTTAAAAGTCAGGGCCTATCATGCCTGGTAATGTCGCTTTAAAAATCTGAAGAAGACCTCTGAATGTGCTCGTGCCTTCTCTTCTTCTTCCACGATAGATTCAGCAACAATAATTTGTTACCCTCATGTCTTATAAACTTTCCCCGACAGAGAAAAGAGCTAGTTATTCTCATAGTTGCCATGCAACACCAAGTAGACTGGTTTGAAGAACCAGTGATCAAACAGAGAGAAAAGCTGGAGCATATGGAAAACCAAACAACTAACTAGTTTTCCATTTTGCATGCCTTCCCGAGCAATCCGTGCTTGGGAACCGAGTTCATCAATGACATTAACTCAAAGATTCCGCCCAATCTCCATTGCCACCGACCGCCATAGTTGGCGATTGACAAATGCAAACCAAAGACCATTTCCAGATTTGGCGACTCTGCCACGTCGGTCCCAATAGATATTTACAACCTCCGCCAAATCCCAAGTCCTTCATCCTTATCCATCTCATAAATGCCATAGAAACTACCGCCCATGGCTCGCACCCCTTCATAGGTCCCCCTTCATCCATGATCATTAGTTAGGTTAGAAACATAGGTTAGATCATAAGGTAATACTTTAGTCTAACTTCCATAGTGCTAGGTGGCTAACCTTAGGAACATTTAGCTTATAGTTTAGGGCTAGGTTAGATTAATAATAATCTAACCAATAGGTTATAGTTTAGGTTTAGGTTATTAACCTTAATAAATCCAGTCTAGGTCTCCCAAGTAGGACCGATCCGTATTAGAACCAACAGATATAACATTCCCGAAATGGATTCTATCCGTATTGGAACCAAACAGGGTAAAACATCCCTATACAGGATCCTATCAGGTATTGCTAAATAAGCTTACTGAATACCTGAATTATTATGATATTGGGAACCAATTCATTTAACACGATCAACTTCGAGTTAGACTCTCGGAATTTCTTATTCAACACATTGAAATCGCAACCTTCGTAAGGTCTATAATTTTTGTTCATCCGTAGAATAAACTTAAAACATCTCTTGGATCATGCCACGATCCAAGGCCGAGTCATAAAGATGGGTAAATCCACAATTCATCCCGAAATTAGATTGAACTCAAAGCAAAAATGAAAGAAATAAAAGATTCCAAGCATATCCCGACTACCAAAGATCTTCAAGAGCAAAGAAGATACAATCCATATCAAGCATGACTTCACAATCAAAGGAACACATCCTTATACGAAGAAATCATATATCAACACTTGAATGCTCGGAGGAAGTAACAATAGTTCAGGGTGTTACATCTTACTTTTGTTTACATTTTGTAAATTATATAGAATCAATGTTTATTTGGAGATTGATGTGTGCAGAGGTGAAAGGAGATTCAAATACTTACTTGCATGAGAATCTCATACACAAAAAGAAAGGATTTATTACTATATGAAATAATTTTCATGTTTTCTATAATTTCAAATGTTTGCAAGTTAAATATTTTGAAAGGTAAATTCATACTCGTGTTCTTTGGTCCCCTCTAAAAGGATTCAATTTGAAATACTATAGTTTATAGTTAATCTATAACTATATCCTATATAATTTGAAAACTATATTATTATTTTAAAATAAAAATATATATAATATAGAATAAGGTTTATATAATAATTTATATAAATATCATATTAAAATTTATATAGTTTTAGAAAAAATTAAAAATTAAAATCCTTTAACCATATCAAAATTACATGGGATTGAGGGAAGAGTCAATAGACCATATTCTAAGCCTAAGTTTAAATCATATTTAAACTTAACTTATAAATCTAGGCATATATAGTTTTTTTATAAAAAACAAACCTAAGTTTAAATCATATTTTATATATATGGTTAGTTTAAACCGCTTAAAATATAAATTTTATTAGATTTGGTTTATATATGTTTTAAAAAAAAATTAAGTGCTTACTTTTTTTGGAAAGGGGGTCTGTGTTTATTGCTTGGCCATGAAGGGATTAATTTTTAAATCTTAATACTTATTAAATAAAACTTAACATGTGTCCCTAACCATTTATATTATCCATGTAAGGTAGCATACCCATTCATTTATATCTTATAGTTTATAAAAACTATATAAATGAACCTATTTAAAGGTTTTCTTTTATATAAGAGTGAGAGTGGAGAATAAAATGAGATAATATCTCAGGTATAAATGTGGAACTCTCAAGTATAAATGGAGAATTAAAAATGGTTAGTTTATTGGTGGCCCAAGTGAAGTGTGGTAAATATTTATTAAAATATTTGTAGTTATAGCCACATAAAAGTTTTAAAGTTTTTAGCTTGTAAGAATTCTATAAAATATTTTACAATATTTCTATAGTTTTAAATGTGTGCAGGGTAAAATTAAGAGTAAATTAAGGGAGGAGACAAAGTTCATGAAAATACGGATTTGAATTTATTTCATTGGTCTGGGTGAAATTACTTGTCCCCTCTGTAAAATATGTAGGTTAATCTATACTCTCATAAATCTACTTACACTGGTAAAATTATTTTAACCTGGTCTATGTTCTTTAAACCCCTTTAATAAGGGTTATGTGTTTTTTTATATATATATAAAATATACTATAGTTTATAATTTTTATGAACTATATGTTATTTTTTATTTACATTCTATAAACTATATACCTTTTTTTTAAAGTGTATATATTTTTACATTATAAATTATAATAGGTTATTATAATGTGTTAAAATATAACCTCCCTAATATTATACAAAAGAAGAAATTCTGGAATTTCACATTCTAGAAATACACAACAAGTTTTGGCTTCATTAAATTTGACGGTCAAATGACCGTCACAATAGACCAAACATAAGACAATATGATGGTCATTTAGACGTCAAATTTAATCTCGTAGGTTCCAGAAAACTTTCATTGTGTTAAAATTGATGGTCAAATGACCGTCACGATCAGACCAAAAAAAGCCATTATGACGGTCATTTAGACGTCAAATTTAAGCTGGCCAGATTTTTGTCTACATTAATTTTTTTAGAAATTTAAATTTGTTATACATTCTTAGGGGTCTCTTCTTCACTTATATATGGTTAGAAATATTTTTTTATATAGATCTGGGGTATAATGCAGAGTCATTTATATTGCGGGTTATTATTTTGATCATGGGAGGTTAATTAGTATGCATTGTAATGACAGAATTAGTTATGATCAAATAGTTTCTTTAGATCTATAAAATTTAGATCTGATTCTATTAAAAGTGTTGTTTTTATTATCGATAAATATGTATCTAAATCTATGGTACATTGTATATTATAATGGGGTGTGTTTTACAAGTTTAGGAAAACAATGGCATCCAACTATTTTTTTCTTGACAAAATCTAAATCCTGAATGAAACCAACTACAACATTTGAGTCAAAACAAAATTTATGGCGAAAAAACTCTAGACGATTATTTTTGGATCTGAGGTTTCTCCTATCGGTTGTTAAAAATTGTAGATAACATGAATACATTCTTGCAATGAATGCAGGAGGATCTTTCTATGATTCTACGCAATGTGAACAATGAGTACCTTCTACACATTGGTAATATCAAACATCCGAAAGAGGTATGGACACAACTAGAATCCATGAATGAAGAATACTTGGTATATCAAGGATAGTAATGAGAATAAAATAGCTATAGGAATTCAAATAAAAGTTTAGTATATTTTTTATGATTTCTCTTCTATATCTTGTTTTATATCTCAAAGTTTGAATAATTCAAAACTATGGCATGAAATGTCAGGACATGTTAATTATCGAAGCTTATATGAAATGCCTAGATATAATCTAGTGAAAAGTTTACATGTGTTGTCTTCTTCTTTTGAAGTTTGTTCATTAAACACTTATAAGATGATGGTTTTGATTTTGATTAAGTAAATGGTCATGATGATGTTTTGATGCTATAGATGTTTCTAAAACTCTTATCTTCTTAGATAAGAAATTAAATTGGGCTCAATCTATGTTAGAAATTTTAAATCTTATTAACCTTAGGAAAATGACCAGAAGCCATCATATGTACCATGCATTAATTACCTTATATGAACCTAAGCCGTGAAGTATTATAGGGTCTAGGTGGATATACAAAGTAAAATATAATGTTGATGGTAGTATTAACAAATATAAAGCTAGACTTGTTGTTAGAGGTTTCACTCATAAACTTGGTATTGATTATGTTGAGACATTTCCTATAGCTAAAATGAGTACTGTTAGAGATTTATTTGCAATTGTTGCTCAATTTGGGTGAAAAATCCACCAATGGATAAGATTTTTTTTTTTTTTTTTGAATTACGATTTAAAAGAAGAACTTTACATGTTTCAACCAAAAGGATTTGAAGAAACTGGTAAAGAAAATTATGATTGTAAGTTGAGAAATCCTTGTATGGTTTAAAAGAAGCTCTTAGATCTTAGTATGTGAAATTTCTTTCTTTCTTTAAGTTGTTAGGTTTTGTTAATTGTTCTTCTAACATTGATATATTTATCAAGTAATAAGGCTTGTATATTATCATTATATGTATATATGTTGATGATTTGCTTATGTTTGGTGACAATTATGATTTAATTCATAGGATTAAAGAGAAATTGAAGAAGTACTTTGAAATGAATGAGTTAGGTCTCTCACATCATGTTATTTGTATGACTGTATTTCATTCTATTATTATTTTTCAAAACAAAATATGCAACCATTGTATTGAAAAAGTTTCTTATGATTGATTGTAAACCATTTTCTACTTCAATGGAAGTTGGAATAAATATTGATCATAAATCTGCATATGAAAAAGGTTGATCCTATTTTATATACGTTGTTAGTTGATAGTTTGATTTATCTAACTATAACTAGATCAGATATTTCCTATATAGTAGAAATTACTTAAAGGTTTATGCAGGAACCTTTTTAGAGATCATTGGAATCTTGCAAAAATAATTTTTAGATATTTGAAAGGAAAAATCAATTATGGGTTGCATTATAATAAGAACGAAAATATTATATTATATAGATTTTGTGAATCTAACCATACTGATGTTGTGTTATAAAATATACTAGATATGTGTTCATTTTTTGGTGTAGGAACCATTAATTGAAACAAAAAAATAATCAATAGTCTCCATTTCTTCTCTGAGGGAGAAATACAATGGAAGAAGTAAAGAAGTCATGTGGCTGCAACAAATTTTAGTAGAGATACACATGTAAGCTAAAGGAAGTATTTCTCTTCTATGTGGTGGTCAGAGTTGTATTACTCTTGATTAAGAATCCAGTTCAACATCAGAGGATGAAGAACATTGAGATACATATATGCTTCACTCGTGAGAAGGTGCAAAGTGATGAGATAAATCTCAAGTTCATGTTGTTTAAAGAGTAGGTTTCTGACATCTTCACAAAGTCCCAAAGTGCTGCAAAGTTTTCTCAATTTTGTGAAAATCTTAGATTTCCAGAGTTGCCATTGAGGGGGAGTGTGCATGACAATGTCATCTCCTAATGGAACTTGGGTTTTGTAAAAATACCTTTAGACATATGTAAAATACCTTCGGGAAAGTATAAAATAAGACCTTCGGCAAGTGTAAAAAGACCTTCGGGCATGTATACCTCATCAACTTCTTTTTAGAAAGAAGTGTAGAAAGATCTTAAAGGCGGTCTTCAATAAACTCTTTAGTGTTATTGAGTTTATTGGTAAACATCTAGTACAAGCATATTGTTAAGGAGGTCCTTGGTTGTAAAAGACTCATATATGCTTGGGTTCAATAACTTTTTATGAGAACATGTAAAACTCACAAATCATACTTAGCCATTGATCATGGGATGATCTTTGGGATTCCAAATCCTTTTGTACCAAAATATAATTTGATATGATGAAGGTGTTATAATTCCTTCAATGATATGCTATCCTAAAACCTTTATTGTTTAAGGATTGTAAATCTTGTAGTGTACCACATATAGGTAATCTATTGGCATATGTTATGTTATCCTACTTAACATTAAGGGGGAGTGTTGGAACATAATGATTAAGTGGTCTGGCCAACCCTTAATGTATATGGGTCCATCACTAATATATAGGTTAATATTTAATAATATTTATATTTATATTTATATTATTAAATATGCTAACCTAGGTATATACTTTAGGTTAAATATTTAATATCATGAAATGATTATATTTCTAATATTAAATATTATAAACCTAGGTGTATGTGTCAACCATTTTAGGTTGAAAAGGTGGGTCGGGAGACATACCTGATCACCTTATATAAAAAGAACTTTAGGTCCTCATTTGATATATTAGGAAATATATCAAAGGTGTGCAAATCAAGTGATTTAGTTTTACCCTTGGAAATAGGGTTTAAAAGGAGGAGGTGATGTTCTTGGATGTAAAATAAGTTCTCTAAAGTAAAAGGTTATTTTCAAAGTGGTTTTTACCCTATTGATATTTTTCACTATAAATATTTTGTCACACTGTGTTATTTATTTATTGTATGTATTTCTTTATTTACTTATGTTATGATGTAATCCTTATTTAAATATTTATTGTAATATTATGTAATATGTAATTTGATTAAATCCATATTTATTATAATCCTCAAATTCTAGCAAATGATACATGTGTGATTGATCCCTTTCCCACACCATTTACTGGGGAAATATTGGAAGGAATTGTAGGGCACAAAATATAATCCTTCACTAATGCATTTTATGGATATCATCCGGTAAGCATAGCTAAAGAAGATCAAGATAAGACAACTTTCAGCACCAAGTGGGGAAGTTTTGTAGACACGATTATGCCCTTTAGATTAAATAATGCACTTGCAGTATTTTTTACATAGTGGTGTAATCGGTCTAGGATTTTATTCACAAGGTATTGCAGGTGTATCTGGATGATTGGAAAGTTTATGGGCTTGTGAAAGATCATTGTGATAATCTGAGGCTAATGTTCAAGAGGCTCTATCGGTTGAGCATCTTCTTGAACATTAAGAAGTGTATACTTGACACACCGTTTGGATTTTTGTTGGGAACATCATCTCTGTAAAAAGTATTGCTAGTGGATCCTACTAAGGTAGATGTTATTTTGGGCTTAGAAGAGCCTACTAGCCAGAGCGAGGTGCATGGATTCTTGGGGCACATGGGTTATTATAAAAAATTTATCAAGGGATATGTTAAGATCACCACGCCCTTAGAATAATTACTCAGGGGAAAAGGAAATTTCTATTGGGGTGAGGAACAACAACACGTGTTTGACAAATTGAAGGAAATGCTTACTACAACACCTATTTTGTGCTTTCCTTCATGGTACAAGCCTTTTCATGTTCATGTAGATGCCTCTTGGCATGGCCATTGGTGTTGTATTAGCTCATCCTGGAGAAGGTATTGTTGATAATATTATTTTATTTTCTTGAAGAAAATTGAATCCACTAGAACAAAATTATACTACGACAGAGCATGAGGCCTTATCTATGATCTACGCACTCCATAAGTTTTGAAAATATTTATTGGCTACCCCTTTTATCTTTTATACAGACCACATGACATTGAATTACTTAGTGAACGATCCTGTTTTGCATGGATGTATATGCCATTAGTACTATTGTTTTAGGAGTTCAATTTTATGGTGGTTTTTAAGTCCAATAAAATAAATTCTATTTGAGACCATTAAAAACAATTCAATCACGAGAGGATGTATAGAGCATTAAGGATAAAATACCGGATGTAAATTTTTTAGGTTGAACCCATGTGACCTTAGACTTAGAAGATATTGTTGTCTTTTTACACACAGTGTGGTGCCCAAAGGAATGAAGGATTTAGAAAGGAAACAACTTACTATTCATGTCACACCTTACATGTTGATTATTGGTGACTTATATAGGTTGGGACGTGATGAGGTTTTCTTTGCTGGTGCATACTTGAGAATGAGCACAATGAAATAATGGAAGAGGCTTATGGTGGTATTGTAGGTCGATACTATGTAGGTTATGTCACCGTGGACAAGATTCTACTGGCTAGTCTTTGGTGGGAAACATTACACAAGGATTACAAAGAATATTGCAAGGCCTATGATCATTTTCAGGACCTTGGAAAGCCTGGGCAACAAGATGAAATTCCTTTGAGGCCTATTACTAGTGAAAAACATTTTTAGAAGTGGGAAATTGACTTTATGGGCCCTATTTCCCCAACCACACGTAGGACATGATCGTACTATATTATAACTTATACATATTATCTTACAAGGTGGGAAAAAGTGGTGCCTACAAAGGATTGCACAACAACTACAACAACAAGGTTTATGTGGGAAAATATTATTAGTAGGTATGGTTTCCTTTAAGTTTAACAAGTGATAGGGGTACTCATTTCCTTAATGAGACTATTAGAATATTGTTGGATGAATTTATGGTTGCACACCATAGGAAAACCCCTTATCACCCTCAAGAAAATGGAACTACTGAGGCCTTCAACAAAATATTGAGCCATACCTTGACAAAAAATTGTGATGTTGGAAGGAGAGATTGGGATGACAAGGTTTCTATAGTACTTTGGGCATATAGTACAACCTACAAGAGGTTAAATAAGGAAACATCCTTTTAGGTGGTGTTTGGCATAGAGGCAATTCTCCCCATAAAATTCATGTTACCTCCTTTGCATATTGCACACGCAAGAGGTCCAGGCTGATGAGTAATAATTGGAAAACCATATTGAAAAACTAACTTGCGAGTTGAATTAGAAGTGTGTTATAGCAAGATGGAGTCAAACAAAAGAAAAATCTAGGCAAAAAGGCATGGCATGATAGGCACATAAAGGATAAGAATATTGAGGTTGGGAAAATGGTACTTCTATATGATTAAAAATTTTACACCACCTTGGAAAGCTTCAGGTGCATTGGTTTGATTGTATGTTATCATTTATATACTTGGTTTAGGTGCTTTTCGGTTAGAGGTTTGGATGAAACACTGTTTCTCAACCACTTCAATGGGAGTAAGTTGAAGTCGTACTTATAAATAAGCCATCTCGGTGTTTGTAATAAGGCAAGTATTTCCACTTAGATTAGGTTTCCCTTAATGCGTTTCCTTCATCGTTTCTATGTTTTTCCAATTTAGTTCGGTGTTGTGTGTAATAACCACACTTGTGCACCGAGAAGATGATTATAATTTAAGTGTTTTCATGTGGAGAGGACCATGCATACCCGTAGTGTGGGCTGATTTACATAAAAGGTTCATTACCAAGTTGAATATAGTTAATTGTCATCTGAATATGGGTATGCATAACAAAAATTTTGTGTAGGTGATTTTGGAAGGGTGCAGATAGAAATAAATTAGTCCTAAATGAAGACCATATACGGAAAAATGGATGAAAAATATAATGCGAGGTAGGGTATAGAAGTGGAAACTACTTAAAAGAAGATGCAATGGCTAAGTACTTCACCTTTGCATATGGGTGCACGGAAGGAGGTCTATGACAAAGAAGTAGAAGGTGTGCCAGAAGGTCATGACTATTGTGTGGAAATGAAATGTGAAAAAACATTGACGAATGATGCATTAATGTTGGGATCGGTGGTAGGTGAAGGAGAAATAAATGTGATAACTTTTAAAAATATATATAAGGAAGGGTTGTGAGGCCATTTTTACCTTTGTGATTATGAATTCTTGAGTGAGTTGTTTATGAGCAAGCTAGCTAAGATGGTTGTGAAGAGTGGAGAGTTACAAACTAGTTGGGTTGGTTAGATTTGCTCATGAGTAACTATTACGCTCCATTTTTGAAGTGTTTGAGCAAGGTAAAGGTGTGTGGGAAGGGAGATTTGAGTTCAAACTAGGGCACATAGAACTGAGTTGTAGAGCTTGAGGGAGGTAAGAGAACACATATTTTTTATTGAAATGGCACCAAAAAGAGCACCAGGGGTAGGTATGAGGGGAAAGAAACAAAAGGAAGTTGAGATTGAGATCAAGGATGCCCCTGAAAGTAGGTTTTCTGAAATGCAATACCCAGAGGAAGTGATTATGGGTTGTGATTGGGATTCCCATGTCCATCAAAGAAAATTCAATGATTACAACCATAGGACAACTAATAAAAAGGAGGATTTGGATGTATTGTCAAATAAAAAGACAAACAAATGGACAACGGATGACATGCCCGTATACAACAATTTTGGGGAGAATATCCTTAAAAAGGTAGGGGTTTTACAGTTGTACGACCTTCCTTATTTCCAAAATACTGAGAGAATTTATACCAGTGGCTTATGAGTAGAGTCCATGAGGACTTTTTTATATTTTTAGGTGATGGATGAGGATCACCGTGCCCTTGATTGGCACTTTGAAAAGTTTGAAAAGCATAGGAACATAGGTGAGTAGTGACCTAACTGGTAAATTAGTAATTATAGCAATTAACAAGGAGTTAGGTTATACAAAAGGTGGGTGCAACATTTGAATTTACAAGGTGAGGAAGAATCTGGTCATATAGGAAGCCTCACACTTATTGACAAAATTGAATGACTAAGACATATGGTTACAGGTGAATACTTTGTGGTTGTATGTTGTAAAGAAAATGTCACAAGGGGAGACCTACAACTTGGTTGGATACATTACTAAAACAGTCATTGAAAATGCACATATACGTGAGAAAATTACCTTTGGTGTTATTCTACTATCCCTTATATTTGTGGAGATTAGAGTTCCTGATGGGCCGAAGAACAAAACTTGGGAGTACCTTGTAGAAAATAAATATCTCACGAGAGAGATTAAAAATTATCTTTGTGAACGGACCATGAGTGGCCTATTCTAACCAAGAGTAGATATGTGGTATGCATGACTTCGTACCGCATTGAAGGAAGAGTGGAGGATACCTAATGAGTTGCCCACTGTGGTAGGTAAGTTAGCATAGTTTGCACTCTATCAAGCTTTGCAGTTTTGCATCGTACATTTTGCGATGAAGGATGGTAAATGGATTCCTTGGTGCAAAATTCACTATGCTTTCACCATGTGGTTCTTTTAGGTAGCTATTCATAGAATCTCATATGCAAACAAGGTTAATCTACAATGATGATAAGGTAGACTATGACTACCACAGTCTTCAAAAAACTTACGTGTATCAAGGTAATTATACTTATATTGAAAGATAAATTTTTTATGATATAACTATGAAGAAAGTGAGTTTTTCAATAGGTGAAAATGGGGCAGCATTGGTATACCTTCAGCTTAAGCCTAGGCTGGAGAATGGAAAATATGTAGAGAATGAGTTCAAACTTCCAAGCCCACCTAAAGGGAAGCACATAGTTGGCACGTTGGTAGCTGAAAAGCCTACTTCACCCATTTAGGAAGAATAATAAGAATAACTTCATGAATATAGTGGTGGGTTGGACCTTAGGGGCAGAAGACATCCTATAGACAGAGAAAGGAAAGAGCATGAGATGATGCCCTCATCATAAGAGAAATACGACGAAGTTTTTGAGAAAAACATAATGGAATTCAATTTGGAGAAGATAGTCAAAGAGCCACATTTCAAGAGAGTGATAAAGGGGACAAAGGTTCAAGGTGCAGGGTCATCACATCCATTAAGAAGGTCACCTTGGATTTTAGACAGAAAGTAGAGTTAGAGAAGAAGAGAAGGCACAAGTTAAATTTAAAGATAGAGAGGAGGATGAGTCAAGATAAAGTGCATCAAGAACACCAGTGCAACCTGAGAATACAGAGGAGCCTCATGATGAGGAGATGAATAATGATGAGGAGGGATAAAATAAATAGAAGTAAAAAGGTAAAACACCCAATTCTTGATTCAGAGCCCGGGTTCCTAAGGGAAAAATAACATGAGAGGAGAAAGAAGGAGAATACTATGTGACTCTCGTAATTGGATATGTGGATGATACCATCAAGATCATACACATGGGCCTATAGTGTACTATAGACTAAGGACTTGTATGGTTGGGAGTTAATGGATGTGGAGATGGAAAATACATACACATGGAAGTAGTTTTCATGGTCAATGTAGACTGATATGGATGAGCCTGATTTTGACATTTGCGAAGAATCATGTATCTCATGTAGAATGAAGAAATCACCCCAAATCTGACAAGTAAATCTTAAGCCAACTGTTATGTCATACAAACAAGTGAACAATGCCTTGGTAGAGGTATTTGCATAGGTTCCAAACATGAACATAAACAAAATGACAACCATTAGGGCATTGATGGATGAAATTAAAGATAGGGATGTAAAGATAAAGTGCCTTACAATAGAAAAGGAAAGGGTTGAGGAAAAGAAAGAAGCCTTGATTAGTATGGCCGAGGAGAATGGTAATGATATTCTTAAGGTATGACCACATATGGAATCAAGTTCTAGAAAAATTACTATCGTAATGCACCATAAACGCACATTTGTAAAAAAATTCTTAGATGAAGGGCCTATCCATACCATGCCAAAATACCCTATAAAGGAAACAACAAGGGTAAAATCCACCATTGTCAGAGAAATTACAATTTATGAGTCTTTCTATAAGCCTTTAAAGATGAAATGAAGAGGGTAGATCAAGCCTTCAACATGTTCATGAAACCACATGCAATTATTAGGATGAGGACAATTATAAAAGATAATTAAGTCCTCAAATCTAGGATTTTGATTCTTTGAGAGACTTGCTTTGGTGGAAGAGAAGCACAAAGAACTTACAAGTTCCCAAGAACCACATGAAAATAGGTTGAAGGAGATAAGAAAACAAAATGTTGGGAAGATGGAATATATGGAAGGCATGATTTCTAGTATGGAAAATATTTGTAGAATCTGGTAGAATCAACATGAGAACATGTCTCAAAATGAGATATATTCCATATGTAGACACTAAAATTAGGTCACACTACCCTTTTGTCCCTTGACATATAATCCCCCTTCATTGCATTTACCTAGCCATGACCCCTTCTCCCCACTAGTATTAATTTATTTTATTTAATTAAATTAATGCATTATCTTCACTATATATATTATTTAAATATCTTATTTAAATAATATCTACACATCTGATTCACTTAGACACCTCACCAAGCTAACTCAACCTAAGACCTATTCTTATCAAGTTACCATAACTAACTAATACTTACCCAAAACCTAAAAATCAATGCCTACATTCCCTCTAACAACATTCCCACATGCTCCCAAGAGGCTCCGAGTATAATATGCGGGATAACGATGTGAGATATGATAAAATCGGGAGGATCTCCTAAGTTTAGAAAACCTAGGAAATCCCACCTTGACCAATGTCGGTTATCCCTAAGCGTCATGCCGGTTAAGCCGGACACCGTCGTCGGTTACCCCTTTTAACCAAAAACAACCTTATTCTCAAGGTTGGAACTTGGAACTTGGAACTTGGAAGCAAGAAAGTTGATGAACAAGAACAAATCTCAAAGAGATAATGCATCTTCAGAGAGCCAATTCCAGCAAGAACTCACATCCAAGGAAGGAGATTGAGGATCTTCTCCTGCATAGCCATCCCAGCCATGTTTTGATCTATCTAAGTAAAGAGGAGTGTGCATGCAGCCCATGTAGAAGCTTTTCTTCAGTTGGTGATCACTTGCAGCCTTCAAACCCATCATCAACACCTCCATCCTTCACACACAGACCACCAAGAATGAAATCCAAGTAAGTATAACATCATACTTCATTGGTTTATTTCATTTTCATCACTATTTCATCACCCATTGTTTATCTTACTCCCTATTGATCTTCTCCAACATTTTCACCTTTGTAGACTCATCAAAACCTCACAAAAGCCTACTCCAGTCACCCATTACCTCGTCCCGACCAACCAAAATCCTTTGTGTAATCAAAAAGGAGACCAAAACCCTATTCTGTGACATTTCCAGATCTCACAATAACCGGCGCCCGATTATACCTAACCGCGGTCGGTCACCCCGACAATGTCGGTCTCTGTGTTTGCCCACACAACCTTAAACAGAGACCTACCCACCTAATTTTACCTCACCCTCACTCACCTGTGACCTACCCGAGACCTTTATCAGGCCTATAAAGACCCAAAACCTATCCCTTGACCTTGGATTCTATTCTAGCTTAGCCTGTTAGATTAGATCTATTTCTTATTGTGTTTTTAAGTGAGATACCTAAATCATTTTAAAATAACAATAGGATTTACCTTGTTTTCAGCATTAATTTGTTTAAAATAGTGGACTGACAACCATCTAGGAAGTACCATGCTTCTTGGATCTAGCTCACGCTAGGTAGTTCACTACCCATATTGTTTAATTCCTTTTGGTGGTTTTGTTTTCATTACAGGTAGTTCCTCCTAGCCAAAAGGAAGCTCTCATAGTCAGCTATGGATTTGGAAGTCATATGTGCACTGAACCCATCAAATGACATTTGAATAGGTATTCCTCCTATGCTCGTTACCCTATTTGTTTCATCAACAATTCAAAGAAATAATCTAAGAAAAAGGTGAAACATTTTGGCACACCCGGTGGGACCCATCTAGGATTCCTTGCATTTCATTCATTCCTAGGAAAAATTGTGTGTTTGTTTCCTTTCTAAAAAAAAAAGAAAGTGTATACACTAATTTTCTTCCCTGGTAATCCACTTCTTCTTTCTATTTTCTCTAAAGGAAACTATTCTTTTGGTGTATTTAAAAATAATCATTTCTTCATGCTTTTCGCATTGTAGTGAAAGAGCGTCACTCTTCCTCTTCATCTTATTGTGTGATCCAATTTCACATTTTTGATTTGGGTTTAAAAACAATTTCATTTCATTATGAGTTATCACACTAGCTCACATTAAATGAGTGTAACCTATATCTTTGGAGGTCATGACCGGTGATGGTTTATAAACGAATTGTAGAAAAACAATTCTATTCTTTTCTCTTTCTCTAAGTTTTACCAAACCACACAAAAATTAAAATACATACATTCTGAAATAACATCTTACCTGGAAGAAGTTGTAGGTGATCACATGATCACGACATAGTGGGAACTCAGATCACTGCTTTGTTGAGTCATACTTCAAAGTGAAGCCCGCCTCCACCATAACATACCGAAACCTCACCCTTTAAATTTACTTCTTTGTAGGAAGCCATCCTCACAAAAACTCTATTTCACAATTCATGTGTCAGTCCTTAAATAGCAAAGCTAAACAAACATAATAGAAAAGGGCACTCTTAGGATAACATTTTATTAGTGTCTTACTTGGATTCCATTTTGAGGTAAAAGATCACGTTCATCACTTTTTTGTTCATCCTTGCACGCTCCTCATCATAGCTGGTGTATTTCATCTTCACCTAGTGTGCCTGAGCCATATCACCATAATTCCCAGAATTCTAGGTCTGATTCCACATCAAATTTTAATTCACAACCACTTTATCTCATCACTATTTCAATTTAACAGTAACCGCCATCTGTTACCTCTGACCACCATCGGTTATACCCAACAGACGCGTCGGTTCCAGGTCCTTTTGCTAACCTACTCAAAAGGATAGTTTTCACTTCACTTTTTCCACTTTCCATAATCTTTGTCACTGTCATTTTTCCCATTGACGTTTTACACATCCTTAGATTTGGCATACTTGTCAGATTTTACCTTCTACCTCGCTATTTACTCACTATCCATTTTCTACAGTGACCGGTAGTGGTTACCCCTGACCGACATTAGTTTTCCCTAATTGGCATCGGTTAGCCTTTTTCACATTCTAGCCACTATTCGTTACTTCATCCAATTTTTATCACCAGATTCACCTGTTCTTGTTGTTCTCTATATCATTTACAGGAAGAAGCCCTACGATCAATACCGGTTTGCATGGTGTCTTGACTCAAAGACAAGCAAGTGCCCTCGTGTTCCATGCTAGTTGCCAACCATTCCCACCTAGTCCTTCACCACCTTCTATTTTATCACCAGGCATGGATCCTATCCAGCCTACTAATATCACTACTAGAGATGAGGAGTTCACACGACTCCTTGACCAGAACCCTGCTGCCGTGTAATTTTACCTCTCCCACTTTTCCACTCGAGATGCCTGTGTCGGTTGATATACGACATGAAAGTATCTATCCCCCCGACTCTCACACCCACTTCCGCATCAGCCCTATCTGGCTCTGTGCTGCCCACATCCACCTTACCCCCAGTCATTTCGTAGTTAGGTTCTATACCTGCCATGACTGCCGCATCTATTATCTCTATGGCACCCATTACATCCACCATACCCTCAACAATTACCCCAAACACAACCTTATCCACCCCTCATGTCTCACACATACCTATAGCTACATTCCCACCTCCAGTGTTGGTGACCCCTACCCCATTTCAGAATGTAGTTCTTTCCATTCCACAATCATTAGCCCCTATTGCCACTATGGTTACGACGACTCTTCCTCTCCCATATACATACTACCAACAATAGCTTGTTTCATCTATTATTCATTCCAGGTATGTACCCCTATTTCATTACCTTTTTCTCCACCACCTTACATGGCAGCCCCATACACTAGAATGCCACCCCATTATATACCCA
Source organism: Taxus wallichiana var. yunnanensis (assembly GCA_018340775.1). Classification (NCBI taxonomy): domain Eukaryota; kingdom Viridiplantae; phylum Streptophyta; class Pinopsida; order Cupressales; family Taxaceae; genus Taxus; species Taxus wallichiana. The sequence goes on from CM031242.1 coordinate 75,699,323, forward strand.
AAACCAACCTCCTCATGCTATAGGAGGCATCCAATCATCATAACCCACCAATGACCTAATTAAATTGATGATGGATAAGATGCAAACATTGGAGGCATCGATTTCTGGCTCCCGCAACACTCTCACCTATGACGAGATTTGTAATGAGCCTATTCACCCATCCATTCCTATCCATTCATACCCTGTGCATTGGGAAATGCCTAAATTCAATCGCTTCAATAGTAAGGAAGACCCACAACAAGCATTTACGCTCATTCAAATACAAGTGTTATTTGATTACTCATGATGATTCCTTGCTTTTGAGAACCTTTCCCATGTCCCTCACTGGACCTGCATTATATTGGTATAGTGGGTTACCCAAACACTCTATATTTTCATTCAATCAGGTATCCCAAGATTTCTTGGATCATTTCTCTATCAATATCACAAAGAAGGTTACCACGACCAATCTATATTCACACATCATCTGACAAGGATGAATCTATCATGATTTTTTCACTACAAAGACAAATGACCTAATCAATCAACTTACCTACCAACTCGCCACAAACTGAACTCATCGAGGTCTTCACATGAGCTTATGCGGACATATCTCTTTGACCTTGCAAGTCCAAAATTTCTAAACATTCAATGAGGCATTCACTATGGCACGAAAGTTAGAGATTTAGGACATCGAAGAGAAGAAAATCCAATTACGAAATAAGAATTCGGCATTCAAGTTGAATGAAACCTCTTCTTATTCCAAACCACCAACCAATTATTCAAAGGCTAAGGGTACCACTAACGCAGTGGTACTCAAGGATGGCCCATCTCATCTGTCCAATCAGGCTACACCATCATCTAATCTATCACCCATCCAGGATTTTGATTCAGACAAAAGCAACGAAAACATACCCCAATTGGGGAACCTTACTCTTCTATCTTAGAAAAGCTTATCAAAGCTAGCACCATCACCCTTCCACCCATAAAACCACACACTGGTTTTGGCCCTGCTTTCGCCCATGTCGGCGTGGTATAAGGAACAAGATTTACTGTAACTATCACCGAGTGAAGGGTCATAGTGATGGCAACTACATCACTTTCAAGAATATTGTCAAGAAATGATCAAGAAAGGTGAGTTAAGCTGTGGATAATCCCAATGACACCCCAACCAAAATATTCAAATCTTTAAAAACCATTTCCCAATCATACCCCTTCATCTAATCAAACTGGTGAGACATCCACTCATAATACCCATACCCATGAGGTTCATGCAATATTTAATGAGGTACCTATCACCTCTCAATTACCTCACATCCCTTCCATAGAGGAAATCGTAGCCCGAAATCCTCCTTCCACATTGGAACCAGCCGTCACTATTCCTTCACCGATAGAAGAACACCCTTCATCTCCTACATCACCTACGGAGGAGTCTTCTACTAACATTGAGACAATCTAGCCCCTAGCTTCTCTAGTTAGAGAACCTTTACCTACCATACCTCCTCAACCCATAGAGGAGCTCCCATTACCTCCTCTACCCATAGAGGATCACCTATTATCTTCTCCCCGTAGAGGAGCACCCATTACCTCCTCCACCCACGAGAGGAGCACTTATATGTTCCTCCACTTATTGAGGAACTCATATCATCTCTTCCACCCATCATAGACCTAGTGGAGATACCTTTTCCTCTTAGCGAGCATTCTCCATCAACTAACCAACATCCAATAGACCTACTTTCAGCTCTCTTACCCACAAGTGAAGCTAGCCGATTCCCCTGTCTCTAATATGTATTTTACGAGAATTCCCATTAGGCCCTCTCCAAATCCACCTACAAACGTGTCATTCTCATGTTTGGCCAATCACTTGGATTATGTGGATAGGGATTTATTATGGGGTGCCTCTTACTCCTATCTCAACACGGATGCAAAGACACCTCGATGACACCTCCACTATCTACCCAAAAACATTTCCACCCATCAAACCACATATAACTACTACTATCACAACCCCTTCACACGATACACGTTAGCAATCACACCACACCCTTACCGATAACTTGACCTATATCTAAACCCAAACCCATACCTGTAACATTATCCTCCCCTAAACCTATTCCCACATTAGGGGTCACCCCGATCACTATCCTCACTCATCCGCCTATTAAATTGAATTTAGCTACATCTTCCAACGTCAATACCACACCTACCCCGACACCTAAACCAAAGAAACAAACTCATCACCTAATACCCCGACTACACCAATCACACCTGCACTTGTCCCATCTTCCTTAAGACCTCAACTTCCTAACATGGTCAAGCACCATTCACCCATCCATAAACTAATAACACAACCACCCATTCCTTCCTCACAAATCTCTAACCTACCCGGGCACACAACACGACTCATATCTACACCTACAATTTCTTTACCACCAATACCTCGATACCTTAAGCCATTGCTTCACTACCCACCTTTGCACTTCTTGGTCATTTTCCCTCACACCCCAAGCTTGACCTACATCATCTATGTTCATAGCACCCCATTATCCCCGTTATCCCGTGGGCAACTCACCCTCTCCTCCATCTACTTTTCCTTCTAGACCTCGTACACCCACATCACCTTTACCCAAGAAGGTGCAACTTAAAAACAAAACCCCACTACCCCACAATAAGATAGTCAAAAAAACCCCACACCCTCCTACCCGTCCATCTACTGTACCTCTAACCAAATGAACCAAAGCGATACCTCAAATCACATCGGTGCCTAAACCCATAGCTTGACCCATTCCTACTGTTCCAAAAATATTCCTCGATAACCAACCACACCTACACCTAAACCCACATTCACTTCCCATTGTGATCCACTAGCGTGGTCCTATTGCAAAATTTTAAACAACCTCCTCGAGACTTTTGTTATCACATTACCACCACTTCGACCTTATGACCCCCTCAAACACAAGCCAAAGGGGTTTGATGATACCAAAAATTGCGCATACCATTGTGTGCCAAGGCATGGTGTGGAGAACTGCAAGGCCTTGAAAACTATCCTTTTCTAATTGTGTCCACTGGAAACCAAATTTGATGACAATGACCTTCTTGACAAGGATCATGTTTCACCTACACCCATTCCCACACCGCCCACTCAAAAACCACAACGTCCACCCTCACAGCTCCTAACACCACACATAAAATTTGAAATTAACATGGTTTGCATCGAGAGAACTTGCCACGACACCACCCAAATGTTGTTGCGCCCAAATGACCTCACAGGGCTTTTCTCCTCCACTAGGTTTTTTCCCTTCATGTCATTATACCACTTACCCCACACCTTCTCCATTTGACAATTTCCCTCAAATCAACATGGTACAAAAATTATGCATGCTCGAAGGGTAAAGAAAAGGCGGTTGACCCACCAACCAATCCTATACCCAACATACCATCTACCCCCATATCTAAAATAGTTATCCATGGCCCCACATACCTCATTTCTAATGGCATCACACATCGCACCATTCTCAAATAACTATACTAATCTCCCCTCAAAATTTCCTTAAACAACCTCATCCAAACCTCGAATCCCATCGTCAAGCCCTCATAGAGGTTCTTCAATCTATTGAGGTTTTACCTAATGACCCTACACCCGTAGCCTCCATTATCACACCCCATCATGTAGCCTCTCTCACCAGATTACCACCTTCATCCTCACCTCACCTTGATTACCAAGTGGCCTCCTCAACTTCTCGGAGGAAAAGATCGCGCCATACCAAAATAATGACCCGGAGCCAACCCTCTTCATCTCTATCCACATTGATGACATACGGGTATGTCGTGTGATGATTAATGGAGTGCTTAGCATTAACATCATTTCATCCCATGCATTTTCTCAAATGTGCATACCTGACAATTGCATGCATAAACATCTGGTCATGTTACGTTCATTCAATGATGCTATCACCTCCACACTAGGTAATCGTCAACCTTCATGTTTTTTCGGGCCCAAACACTATTACAGAATTGTTTTATGTTTTGGAGGGGGAATTCCAATATAACTTGTTGATTGGTAGTCCCTAGATCTGTGTCATGAGTTGTGTTCCTTCCACTTTGCATCATTGTGTAAATTTTGAACACAAAGGACACACTTATACCATTCTAGATGACCCATCACCTTTCAAAACATGCAACATGCTTTACCGACCCAATGATGTGCTCATACCTGTCAAGCCATCTACCTCTGCAACCACTACAACTTCACTTACACCTCCACCTACCAGTATAGCCATTTCTTTCACCGCACATACCTCTATTCCTACCGCTGCTATAACCTCCACGGCTGACCCATTAGCTGCCCAATTTCTTAACTCCACCTCCGCATTGACCTCTAACACATCATTCATACCTACTACCCATATACCAACCACTGATCCCTTAGAAGGTGTTTTTCAACACCTCACTCTAGGGAGTACCACCTATATAGTGTCAACACATTCCTTACTCCACATGAGTATGGAAGCCTTCACCAACACCCTCACTATGATCACTGTATAGGAGAACACCTCCTTTATGGTCCTCCTCATCTTCGTACTAGTCTCACCTATGGGGGACTTGATACTACCACCTACACACCTAAACCACCATCACAACCCCACCCATTTTCCGCTGACTTCTAATCACTTACCAATCATCATTTCACCCACACCTTCCTGCACCATTATGCATGGAAGGGTTTTGGTTTTGGATTTTATGAGCAAGGCCGCCATACCGTTATTCCATGTACCACCCATAAACATAATGACCGAGTGGTATCGGCTTCCCTGAACCTCCTACCAAATAGGCCCACATTGAACTCATTGTAGACCCTAGCCCTTCTCCACCTTCATCACCACCCTCACCGACGGAGTCAATGGATCCTGAATCTATCCCTCCTAACTTTTTTTTTTTTTCATAAACACCATTTCCTTATAGCCTTTGACTTATTAATGCGAAGGAGAGGCCCCTTCCACTCTCCCATTCCTGTATCCTGAGATGATCGACAATGATACACCTACCATTAACATCGTTCAATGTTAGGATGATGAATCCATACTCACCTACCTTGGTACAGAAGACTCATATATTCATCGGTCGTTACCCTATGAGATGAAAACCATGTTGAATGAATCAACTATCAAGATCAACATTCATACTCAAGATGACCCACACATCCTAAATATCGAGACAATCTTTAGATTTTTTTGAACATGAAGCCATCATTTCTTTTCTCCGAGATCATAACCATGCTTTTGCTTGGTCTTATGTAGACATCCCCAGTATTGACCCCACCATAGTGGTCCATAATATTGTAACCATTCCCGATGCCAAACTTATCAAACAAAAGATAAGGAAAATGCATCCTTGCATTGCTCTTCTTGTCAAAGAATAACTTCAGCGCCTTCTTTCTATTTCCTTCATATTACTTGATTGATTATCCTCATTGGATTTCTAACATTGTCCCTTTTACTAAAGCAACAGGGGGACTCCGCATTTGCATAGAATTTCATGACCTTAACCTCACCTACCCGAAAGACAACTTTCCCTTGCCTGGTATTGATCAATGGTTGACCTCATTGCTAGTCATGAGATTCTCTCACTCATGGATGGTTTCTCGGGTTATAACCAAATTTTCCTTGCACTGGAGGACCAGCACAAGACTGCATTCATTACCCCTTGGGGAAAATTTTGCTATTGATTCATGACTTTTGGCCTAAAAAACACTAGTGCTACATATCAGCGTGTTATGACTTACATATTCCATAAAATCATGCATCGCATATTGGAAGATTATGTGAATGATCTCTTATCCAAATCTAAACATTGTGCCGAGCACCTCGTTGTCCTCAAAACCATATTCGACCACGTCATTAAATATTATGTCCGTCTTCAACGTAAAAGTGTGTCTTCACGGTTCTTTTAGGAAAGCTCCTAGTGTTTATTGTTTCCATCCATGGTATAGAAGTTGACCCTACTAAATTCAAGCCCATTCTATAAATGCCTCCTCCCACTAACCTTAAACAACTCCGTAGCTTGCAAGGTAAATTGTAGTCCATTCACCATTTCATTTCACAACTATCTGATCGGTGTCAACCATTTCATCATTTTCTTAGGAAATATGTCTCCTTTAAATGGGATGATGACTATCACAAAGCTTTTGAGGCCCTAAAACAATACATTCTCCAACCACCCGTAATCATTCCACCTAAAGATGATCAACCTTTTTACCTATTCATATCAGCTATCGATCATTCCGGGAGCCAATCTCGCTCATCATAATGAACAACATAAGGAGTAGGCAGTTTATTGCATAAGTTGTACTCTCTTTGACTATGAAACTGATACATCCATCTAGAAAATATTTTCTTAGCCTTAGTTTCGTCTCGCCAAACTCTACCATTACCTACTCAACCACAAAACCCATGTTGTGACCAACACCAACCCTTTACACTTCATGTATGCCAAACCTTATCAAAATCAGCATGTCGCATGATGGCTTATGCTTTTAGTTGATCTTGACCTCAAATTAATTCACCAAAAGTCCATTAAGGGCCAGGATATCACCGACCAACTAGGTGACACACCTATTTCAGGACCAACCCTCAAATTTTGACTTTCCTGATGAATCCAACACTATTCTTGAAGGTTCCAAGTGTCGGCGTGGGGGTGGGGCTGGTGTTATGCTCGTTCTATGAATGTTGAACCCATGTCTTTGTCTTTCAAACTAGACTTTGAATGCACCAAAACATTTCCAAGTACGAAGCACTCATACTAGGTCTCTAAACCGCCTATGCCCTAGATGTCAAATCAATCCACATCTTTGGTGATTCACAATTGGTCATAAACCAAGTCAATGGTATGTACCAATGTCATAACGAGATACTTCAGAAGTATAAACATCATGTAGACATACTTTTGACCACCTTTGATCGTTACACCCTTCAAACCATCCCACAGTCAACCAAAAAATTTATAGATACCATGGCCTACTTAGCTTCCCAAATACCCGCTTCCCCTACCAATTCCAAAATATTTGTCACCGTACAATGCCTCCATTCACCTTCTTATTTACCTCACGATGTTTACTCAATTGGAACTAACACCCCTGACCCGAGTGACCTTTGGTATAAACAATACTCGACTACCTTTCCCTCTCCATCTTACCTCCTGATCTCACCCATAATGGACAACGCGCCTTCCTTAAACAGTCTCTCATTTCGTTATCCTAGGGGACTCCTCTATAAGCATGAATTTGATGGTATTCTCTTATGATGCCTCACAAGTTCTGAAATTCCTTATATCATTAAGGAGGTTCATGATGGCATATGTGGAGGTCACTTTAGTGGCCTTGTTATTGCTAAGCATATTCTTCACCTAGGTTACCCTTTGGACGACCCTTAACCATGATTTTGTGACTATGTCAAACACCGTGTGAAATTTCAACAACATTCCAACCTTCATCATACACCCAATCATGCCTTACATGTTGCTTGTGACCTTTGGCCCTTCTCTCAATGGGGTTTGGATCTTGTCGGAGAAATCAATCCTCATTCTTCACAACATCATCAATGGATCATAATCGCTACCAAATACTACACAAAATGGGTGGAATTCATACCACTCATCTCCATGAAAGCCGAGAAAATATGTGAGTTCATTAACCATCACATAATTTGTCACTTTGGTGCCCCTCATTGCCTCATCACGACAATGGAAGATAATTCGAAACAAAACATTGTAAAAACTTTATGACGCCTTCAACATTCAAACTTAGTTTCTCCTCACCTTATTACCCAAAACCAACGGCCAAGTCGAATCCACTAACAAAACCCTTAATAAAATTCTCATGAAAGTGGTTGATGATACTAGGAAGGATTGGCATACGTACATTCCTTTTTCTTTATGGGCATACTGCACTAGTATTCACATGTCCATTCCGGCTACACCCTTTTCACTAGTCTATGGTACCGAGGTTATTCTACCTCTCGAAGTCCAGATCCCCTCACTCCACATTTCTCTCCATGACATGCTTACTAATGATGACTTTCATCAGGACCACTTAGCACAACTAGAGTTATTAGATGAACGTCATCTTAATGCTCTGGATCACCTTCAAGTTTATCAATAATGTATCAAACATGCTTATGAAAAACGTGTTCATGAATGAACCTTCCAAGTTGGTGACCTTGTTTTGAAAGAAAATCAACACGTAACCAAAGCAAAAAAAAGTAAATGGGGAAAATTCACTCCTAATTAGCTTAGACCATACATCATAACTCATACCAATGGATCGGGTGCCTATCATTTGTCCTCGCTTGAGGGTAAACCCGATCCTAAGCCCCTTAATGCATTGCATCTTTGACCATTCTATTGTTGACTCATTGTCCTACCTCACCCTTAATCTCTCTCCACACTCATCCCTGGAGTGTTATCCACTCCATCCATCTCCCTAATGATTAAACAAGAATAATGTAAGTACCCATCACTTGTTATCTTCTCTTGAATATGTGTACCATGGCACTACACATAGCATGATTCTCATGGATACTTTTCATCTACCTTTAGATGAGATCCCATGGTTGTTCCACCTCACCTTTTGAACAAGAGTGCTATCCTTCACCTTGGTCTTGTCCATGATTTGAAAGACCTCAAATGGGACAAAACTCCTTGAGTCAAACTTCTAATAAAAATATGACTCCTCTCAAAGGACATCTTCCTCTCAACCAAATTACTTCTATAAATAGAATGCTCCCTCGAAGGACAGCTATGTGAAGCTTAAAAAAAAAACAAAAAAATGAGTCTTCCCGTATCAATTAACTTCACGAAGACCTCAAGGAGTACCGTATTATTTATTCCATATAGACTTCCCGCATTGATCAGTTTATAAAAAAAAACACTTTTTAGTCATGGACTTGCCCATTGTGATCTCAAACCTTTTGCCTAAAAGACTGTCACTCAAAACATATACAATTAATTACCTTTCACCCACCTTACCATTTCCACTCTCATTTCCTAAATTACCTTAAGGGACATCTTGGAATTTCAACATTTGGTGATCATGTGACTACTTTCACCGTAAAATAGTTAATCATGCAATGCCTTCCGAGTCTTGTATTCATCACCCTATCGGGTATGATTTACTCCATATGATTATACCCAATCAGGTGGCTTTATTGCCCCCCTCTTATCTTTTAACCGTCATTTTTTACATTTTGATTACCTTATACAGGACTTGGTCCTTGATGCTTACCTTTGGGGGTCATCCTCCCCTTTCGCCATAATCGCCCTCACCTGCAACATTTTAACTATCATCTACCCACACCTATTAAACCTAAACCCACTACATGCCCAAAAACCTACCAACTCATTTTCATCTTCTTCCCTCGCTCATGGGAGAACTACATCGGTCGAGGTCCCTTTTCACCGAGACTATGTAGGAAGCACTTCCAGGGCATGGGGCGCTAGAAGGTTAGCTCAGCCACTCTTTACCAAAACCATTTTCCCCCACCTTTACCTTGTTTCCTGTTCATATCAAAAACTCAAAAATCTATCCCATATCCACATCATTTAACCTACATACACTCCTCATGTTTCACATACTTTTTACCACTACCATTATTTCCCATATTCATCTATAACCCATATTTAAACATTGTACACCATTACATTCATTTGCATTAACATGTATTACCTAAAACCAACCCGACTCAATCCATGCCTAAAACCAACCCGACTTGATCCATGCCTAAACCCAATTGGACTCAATCCATGCCTAAAACCAACCCGACTCGATCTATGCCTAAACCGACTGACTTGAACCATGCCTAAAATTAACCCGACTCAATCTATGCCTAAACCGACCTGACTCAATCCTTGCCTAAACTAACTTGACTCGATCCATGCCTAAAATTAACTTGACTCAATCCATGCCTAAAATAACTTGACTCAATCCATGCCTAAACTGACCTGACTCGATCCATGCCTAAACCGACCCGACTCCATCATGCCTATCTCACCTAATCCATTCATATCATAACGAAAGTAAAATAAAATACACATCACAACACATAATAATCTAAACCTTGTACATCTCATCATATAAATACCTATGCACCACAATCATGTACACTCATCTCAAAAATACATGTGTCTCTCATACATCGTCGGCTCACAGGCTGCTATCTAATACAAAAATATATTCAGCTCACAAGCTGGTATCATGTACAAAAATAATAATAAATATAAAATTTCTTCACACAGGCCGGTAACATATATAATCCATACAAAAATGACTCGGCATGCAAAGCTGGTTCATAACACGTCAATCATATCCCCATCTAATGTCAGGGAATTCTCCCCGTGATGTGTCTCTTCGACCCCTCTCGCGCACTGTCTAGTGCCCGGCACTTGCCTCACCTCCTGCTAATGGCCCTCACCTAGGGACTGGCCTCTCGCACACTAGTCTCCTCACCATGACCTTGTCCTTGGGCTCGTCGGCCCCCTATACTCTCCACATTGTGAGTGCGAGATCTAGTCCTCTCATTAGAGGCCTGTTGTGCTCTGTACTCGGCATAGGAGGGCACATCTAGCCCAACAGCTAACAAATGATCCTGATAATATCATACCTCTGCTAGGGGATCCCTGAATCTGACCATGGTCACTGTCTGTGGAGGTTCCATGGGCCTCACTACCTATGTGGGTACCTGTACAAGGGGACCGTGTCCCTGAACCTATACTAAGCCTTGTCTTGTGGTACTAGAGCTCGAGTCAACCCGGAATCGTGCCTATACGTATCACGGGCTGCGCAGGGGTAGTAATATGTGCATGTCCTACTGTCAGTTGACCTTGCAAACCTGTAACATGCCCTCGCATTTGTGGCCAATCGGCCCTGTAAATCAATACTTGTACATGTAGGGAAGATATCTGCTCTTCATCTCTGCCTACCTCCTCTCCATCTCCATCTCCCCTGCCTCCACATGCGCAGTACTGTATCTTCCCTGCCTAAGCCTATAGTGTCACTATCTACGCCTGTAATGTGGCAACTTGTGCCTCTGCACCTATCAGTTACCCTACATAATCCCAAGCTGCATCACCAAGGTAGCCACCTACCCCTGTAAGGTGTCCCTCTACACTGTGATGGTGGCTAAGTCTGATCGCCCGGCCTCGGTGGTACAACTCTCATTTGTGCTACCCACCTCTGCCTATATGTCTGTCTGTCACTATGGCATCGTCAATCTTTGAATCCATTGGCTGCTCCTCCTATCTAGTCAACACGGTGGGTCATGGTGGAGACATAGGTCTCTCCACGTCATCTCTCCTATACTACGGGAATAGAGGCGGTACATCCTGGACCAACTCAAAGCGGCACCCACCACTTGTATCCAACTCTCAAAACTCTCTCGTAGGAATGCATCTACTCGGGGCATCCCTACATCGAATCGAACACAAGCAATGTGCTCGTAAGCCTAGCAATGTAGTAGTAGTACGACACATGCGAGATCTTGAACCTCCACATCACTAGTAGGCCCATAGCTCTCTATATACCTACGTCAAGCAATGCAGTTCCCATGTGAACCATTTCTGCTATGTCACCATGTCATGAAGGACTCCCATCGGTGACCACGAGAATCTACCACCCTCTCGCATCCAACAAAGTGTGAAGCAAAGCACACTTCCTCTATAAATAATACCACTAACCTCATCTCTTCTGGATGAGCTCTATACATCACTCCATAGCTCATGCTAGTGCTATGGAACATCAGGTCTGCTACACCCTCACCAAAAATGGGTGCTAGTAGCTCCTTAGACACCTCTGAAGAGATAGAATAAACCTGGGCCCCCAATATGGGCAACCGTAGGATCCTGTAGACGTCCTCTAGGGTGATCGTCATCTCACCTATCGGCATATGGAAGGTGTTGGTCACCGAGTCCCATCTATCAATGAGGGAAACCATCAGACTCACCTCCTAGACTACATGCCGGTAGTGCCTCACCCCTATCAACCCCACCTCTGCAACATGCTACCACTCCTCCTATGTTGTGCTCACCCGTATTGTTAATAATAAGGCGGAACCAGGCCCTCATCCGTAACTCATCTCGGGCCTGCATCCCATAAGAGAAATGTATTAGTACACCTTCCCAACTTACCCTATTTCACCCCACATCCCAACCTAATCTCTTTCCCCACCCCCATCCCATTGGCCTTGTCGCTAATCCAACCTACCTAAACCAATCTACCCTACCTATCTACCCTAACCCTTACCCAAACCTACCCAAACCCATCCACCCAAAACTATCTACCCTACCCAAACCCATCCACCCGAAACTATCTACCCTACCCCTCACCCAAGCCACCCTAAACCCTTTCCATCTCCCTTAATGCTTTTTCTCTCACCTAATTCTTTCCCACCACCGCCCTTTTTGTCCCAACTTAACCTTCGGTTGATTGACCAACCCTGGTTATCCTTGACCAACCGTGGTCTCCCTTGACTAGCATCGATCACTGTTCTTATGACCAATACCAGTCACTACCCACCGACATCATCCACACACTAACCGACATCGGTCACTGTCGTGCCACCCACCATGACTTCCCAACCCTAATTTTTCCATTCCTACTCCTTCTACCCACTTATACCCCTCCTTACACACCTAATTATTCCTATAGTACCCTTTTACTCTACACCTGCCCTTCCCCATTCCCATTTCCCCCTTTTTCACTTATTTTCAAATTTCGCCCCCAACCCCATTTTCAACATTTTTATAATTTCATCAATTTCACTAAACAATCAATAACCAAGGTAAGACACTTATGACATCCCACTGCCACCGTTGTGGTAGAACCTCCAGCCTCCGCACCACTCCTCCTGATCCCTCTCCGCCCTTCGCCATCCTCGAATGACCTCTCACTCTCCCACCCAATCATCTCGCTCGATCCAATCTTGCGGCCCTACCTCTCACCCAATCAATCCTACCTATGTGACTCACCAACCAAGTTGTCCGACGTTCTCTTTTGTCTTCTTACTCTTTTCTCTCTTCTTGTCCTTTTCTCCTTTTCACAATGGACAAATTAATTTTAAAAATGTAGGTTTTTAATTTTTACAACCTACGACTCAACCGACATCGGTTAACCCTTGACCGATGCCGGTCTGTTGCCCTAGATAACCACCGTCGGTTCCCCTACACCGTCATCGGTTCATACCAACCAATGTCGGTTACCATGCATACTCATTGCCCTCACATTGACCTCATTTTCCTTACCTCCTCTTTCTTTTGCCTCCCCTACACCTACATGGACCACTTTACCTTCCCTTTTGGCCCTCCACCTTCTTCAACCTCACCTCATCCATTGTTTGACCTCATTCTTTTACACCTACCTCAGCCTTACCCAAGGTGTGACCTATCTACGTAGACCCAAAAAACTGTTTGTGACCTTTGAACCAATGTGCTCACTATACCTTGTGACACCGTTACCTATGTTGTTTGACCTCATGACCTTACCTTGCATATTGTCCTGCTGTCTATCCTAACCCTACCTTTGGTGTACTGGAATATACCTAAACATTCCTGCACCTAACCTATGTTGTGTTTCCTGACCTTATCCTATACCTTGGAAACCAGATTCACTTCACCCTTGTTTGGATACACCTATCGACCTTAGACAATGTAGAGTTTTCCTACTCTTTAACCCGATAGCATGCTACATTTTATACATGTGTGTGCGTTTGATTGTTGTTACCTATGACCCTGACCCATTACCTAGATTTCCTAAGTAGACCTTTCACCCTTTTCCCCGCACCCACTAACCTTTTCATCACATTTACCTTTTATCAAACCACTCACCACTTGCCTTTTGCCTCATCAATTCTTGGTTTTAAGGGGATCAACTTCACCCTCACATGGGGCAACCACATCTTATTTTTAGCATCACTTACCAATACAAGCTATGCAACAAAAAGGGGAAAAATGTAAACAATAAAATTAGGTTACACTCCCCTTTTGTCCCTCGACATATAAGCCCCTTTTATTACATTTACCTATCCATGAGCCCCTTCACCCCACTAATATTAATTTAATTAATTAAATTAAATTAATGCATTATCTTCACTATATTTATTATTTAAATATATTATTTAAATAATATCTAAACATATAGTTCACTTATACACCTCACCAAGCTAACTCAACCTAAGACCTATTCTTAGCAAGTTACCATAACTAACTAAGACTTACCCAAACCCTAAAAATCAATGCCTACATTCCCTTTAACCACATTCCAGCATGCTCACAAGAGGATTCAAGTCTAATGTGGCATAACGACATGAGATACGAGAAAATCGGGAGGATCTCCTAAGTTTAGTAAACCTAGGAAATCCCACCTTGACCGAGCGTCGAGTTATCCCTAACCATCACAGCTAATTTGGACCACAATCGCCGCTACCCTTTTAACCCAAAAAAACCTTATTCTCAAGGTTGGAACTTAGAACTTGGAAGTTGGAAGCAAGAAATTTGACGAACAAGAAAAAATCTCAGAGAGATAACACATCTTCAGAGAGCCAATTCTAGCAAGAACTCACATCCAAGGAAGGAGATTGAGGATCTTCTCTTGCACAACCATCCTAGCCACGTTATGATCTATCTAAGCAAAGAGGAGTGTGCATGCAGCCCATGCAGAAGCTTTTCTTCAGTTGGTGATCACTTGCAGCCTTCAAACCCATCATCAGCACCTCCATCCTTCACACACAGACCACCAAGAATGAAATCCAAGTAAGTATAACATCATACTTTGTTGGTTTATTTCATTTTCATCACTATTTCACCACCCATTGTTTATCTTACTCCCTATTGGTCATCTCCAACATTTTCACCTCTCGTAGACTCATCAAAACCTCATAAAATCCTACTCCATTCACCCATCACCTTGTCCCGACCAACCAAAATCCTTTGTGCAATCACAAAGGATACCAAAACCTGTTTGTGACATTTCCAGATCTCACGATGGGGCGTCGGTTATACCTATCTACGGTCGGTCACCCACGACCAACGTCGGTCTCGTGTTTATGCACACAACTTTAAATAGAGACCTACCCACCTAATTTTACCTCACCCTCACTCACCTGTGACCTACGTGAGACCTTTATCGAGCATACAGAGACCAGAACCCATTCCTTAACCTTGGATTCTATTCTAGCTTAGCCTATTAGATTAGATGTATTTCTTATTATGTTTTTAAGTGAGATACCTAAATCATTTAAAAATAAAAATAGGATTTACCTTGTTTTTAGTACTAATTTTTTTAAAATAGTGGACTAACAGCCATCTAGTAAGTACCATGCTTCTCAGATCTAGCTCACGCTAGGTAGTTCATTGCCCATATTATTTAATTCCTTCTAGTGGTTTTGTTTTCATTATAGGGAGTTCCTCTTAGCCAAAAGGAAACTCTCATAGTTAGCTATGGATTCGGAAGTCATACGCGTGCAACAACCCATCAACCAACATTTGAATAGGTATTCCTCCTACGCGCGTTACTCTATCTGTTTCATCAATATTCAAAGAAACAATCTAAGAAAAAGGTGAAACACCATAGTAAATGAGATGTCCAGAAAAAACTATGTGAGGCCTTAAGATATTGAAAGGCATTGGATCCAAACATTAATAATGAGTATCTGGAATTAATAATGCATGTTGAGGAGAACAGTGTTGAATGATATCTCATTCTTCTTTTTGCACAAATATTCATTCTTTCATTCATTATTCTTTACCTTGGGGAGATAAGTTAAGATTACCCATTTCCGGGGTGGCATTACATTTAGTGTGGGGTAATGTTTATTAGATGAAATATAACTCAAGGATGAAAGAGAAAAAGGTTTATGTGCATAGAAACAGAGTGCGCGGAAGGCACCTAATCATAGCATAACATGAGTGTGCCCAAAAATAATTAGAATCGGGACTTAGCCATTTTTGGTATGAAGCTATTATTGGGGATAGAGTTTGGAGCATGGAAATATATGAAAATTTTTAGTCCATGGAAGGATATTTTGGGATGTGCAGCAGTTTGAGCGCCATACAGAGTTTTTGTTTAATAATAGGATTTCTACTTAAAATTAACTATAAGAAATCTATTATAAGAGAACTTACATGATTTTGTATTGTCTTGTAAAGGTGAATGGATATTCTTAGCATGTAGTCTATTTTTGAAGGTGCATGTGCATTGAAGGGTAAGTCCCCACTCCTATCTATAAGTATTGAATTGCATGGATTAGATAGACCGATTATTGTAGAGTTATGTTGCAGATTTGTTAGTGTGCATAACTATGGAAACTAGATCTTGATCTACGAATCTTTTATGTTTTACAATATCTAATATAATGGATCATATTGGCTTGATATTGGTGTTATATGTGACTCAATACGGGTCTTTCATGTATGGCAAATCTCATTATAATCATTTTTAGTTAATATTTCATATGGTTTAGATCTAGATCTAGTTTATGCACTATGGATTATTTTCTATCTGTTATAAAATTTGGACATATACATATGAAATCATGCTAACATTATTGATAAGCAAATCTAAATAGGTACATGTTACCCTTTCTCACTTGAGATGAGCACTCAATTCAAGGTGAGTGATGTACCCAGTGCACCTTGGGTTATTTATAGTGAACTCTAGGCTACATCAACTTAGTAGGTAGAGTATAATATGGAGGTGGTGGAGGAGTCGGGAGTAAGGAAGTGACTTCCAAGGTAGAGGACGTAACGATGGATTGGGCATAGTATAAGTATTGTACTTTATGTTTTGGTTATATTTTAATTAGGTTGATGGTTATGCAAATGTGTAGTTATTAATATGAGGTGTATGGCATGTGGTTGTAGGTGATATGTTTTTATGTTGATTTGGACACCTTCATATCACGTTGACAAAAATGTTCCCCCTAATGTGTTCATGGGAGGAGGGATGCTAGAGTGGGTTGATGTGATGACAAAGTTAGCATGTTGATTTATTTGAGCCATTTATGATAGCATATGCTACATGTACTATATTTTTGACCGAGAAGGATGAGGCTTACGTTGAGGTGGAGCAGCCAAGATAGGCATTGGAGGAGATGGCTTAACTCTGAATTTTTTTACATGATACGTGGAGATGGAGGGAAAATATGAAGAGAAGGCGGATGAGAATGACATTTTTTGGAGACAGTTAGAGAGATATAGGCATAGATACCGATGAAAAGAGTGAATGGTGAATCTTCTAGTTCTATAGCTCTCACAATTATAGATAATGATATTGAGGATGATATTTGATGTATTATATCTTATGTATTTTGAAGCATGGGATCTCACCCTAGTAATTGTACTTTTTAACACTAATTATGGATTTGGGATATATATAGATAGGCTCATTGAGTTCTTATTTTGTATCCATAGCTATTGTGTATTGAATGATGATTGTGTGTGTACATTGATGGTTCTGTGTATATTGTTGTCATGATGGGTTTTATAAATGATGTTTTGTTTCAATATTGGTATGACACATAAGTGGTTGTATAATAGTAATTGTAGGTGGAGAAGTAATGAATTTATAAGTTATATAGTACATGTATGTAGATATATAATATTGAGTAATAAAATAGATATAAATGATGATGTGATGAAATGATTGCATGTGAACATAGGTTAATGAAATAAAGATGCAATGAGAAGCATATGTTAGTGATGAAATAGAGAATTGAATGTGATAAGAATATAGGGGTGACTATTTCCCCCAATGAGATGGTAATTTTAATTTAAAAATTATCTTATTAGTCATGTATAAACCTTAATAATGCGGGTGCATCATTAGGTAAACATATAGACGTGTGAATCATATACCATAGGTAGAAAAGTTGGAAACATATATCAAGAATATGTGAAGCGGTGATACCATGTGGGTAAGAGTAAAATTGGATGTTGTAGGAAATCATTCCAACAATAGGAAGTGGGATAGTGGGTGGTGTGGAAGTGGGATTCTTAGGAAGCCAATGTGGAGTGATGAAAATAGGGGTTGGTTGAGAGGATGTGCTAAAGGATGGGACAACTAGTGGAGGTGGATGAAGGATAAATTTAGGGGGAGGGAAAAGGATTAACTTAAGAGGTGGTGGACGAGACATATTAATGAGAGTAGAGGCTTTCCCATATGGAAGAGGAGATAGAGAACAATCACGAGAATGGGTGTGGAAGGAAATAACACCATTATCTTCTGATTTTTGGAGTTTATCATAGAAGGAATATAAATCATTGTCCTGGTGGACATTAATATGGTGAAAATTGCAAAAAAGGTGATCACGGTTTTGGTACATCCAATGAGGGGGGTGGTGTTGGTTTAAAGATAGATGAATCAACCTCTTTTCAAGTAAATTTAATAAGACATCATGTGGTTTAACATCATGTACGAAGTATAATGGTTCACGAGTGGGACGTGGGGAAGGTCTAGATGGAGGATAACATGCTAGTGGAGGGGAAGGCTTCCTATGTGGAGTAGGAGATGGTGAACGTGAGGGGGTGCAATGGGTGGTAAATAAGGGGTTTTTATAGGTAATGAGAGAGTAGAAGAAATAGAAATAAGTGTTATACCATTATCCCTAATTAAGTCATTTTCTAATTAATTACATTATATCAAAGAAGAGTAAAGGAATCACAAGTGTCATACAATAACTTTTCCTTTAATAAAGGAATTAAGCCACGATAAAAGATATATTGCATTTATAAATTAATAGGATGAAATAATAAATGGTGCATGAAATAATTATAGTGTAAAATATAATTTAATATTGGTTCTATTTTCCTTGGTTCAAATAAGTACATGTTCATATGTAACTTTAGGCCCATTATTATAAATAAAATGTCTAAGATATTTATCCTCCATATCATAATAATTACTAATATGAACCATTTGGTAATTGAGTATACCATTGGATATTGGTGTCAACAACGGTGTGATAAAATAATTTTAGTTATAATCTATCATTAAGATGTAATATTTAAGATGTAAATAAGGATTTTTGGTGCCATCAAAATATGGGAAAGTAGGCATAATAAAATCCTTGGGGAAATCATAATTGTGAATCTTCTTAGGAATGGGATTTTTGGGAAGAGTATTATGGTCAACATAAGCATAATTATCTTTATGTTATAGGGTAAGGTTATGTAATTTTTGTGTAAATCACCAAAAAAATTCATGAGGTAAAGGATATCTTGTGAACGAATGTTTTGGGCGGTGTAAGAGGCACATTAAGAGGTTGAATTTCACCATTATGAGTGAGGTGAATTGAGGAGAGGAATGGGATGTAAGAGGAGAGGATGTATGTGAAGGATATAAAGGTGTAGTAGGTGGGGATTCAATGGGTGTATGGATATTTGAAGAGGCATTAAGAGTATCATTAGGCTCAATATTGAAAGTTTTGTAAACAATATCATAAATAGAAAGATTATGAGGTGTAGGCTCACTTTCAACAATTTTAATGCAAGGAACATCATTATTAACATGTGCATTGTCATTAATAGAATCAGAGTTATTATCATCCATAATTTCACAAGGAAGAGTGTCATGAAGACAAATATTAGTAGGAAAAGAAGTGCTATCATTTACCATAGTACAAGAGGAAGAGGATGTGGAAACAATTTCAGAAATAAAAGAAACATGAGGTATAGATTCACAATCAAGAATTTTAATGCAAGAAAAATCATTATTAACATGTGTAGTATCATTATCATAATTAGAATCACTATCCTCCAAGTTTTTGCAAGAAAGAATCTTATGCAGAAAAGCATCAATGTGTAAATAATCTACATTAGTGCTATCATTATCCATAGTACAAGGAGAAAGGAATGGGTCATCATTCATGGCTGCAGTGGATTGGGAAGAATCTTCTTGAAGACTTCAGATAGGGGTTACAATGCAAGAATTAACAACTGATATTTTTAGAAGAGAGGCTTAGAATGCAAGGATTTGTTGGAGGGTGAGGGGATTATATTGGGTATTTCTCAAGAGATATCGAAAGTTGGATTATTCTTTGGGGTTAGAAAAAATTGGTTGCATGCCCATGAAGGTCATAGGGTGATATGCACAATGGCGTATTTTAGGAGCGATGAGGAAGGTATACTCTAGGGGTAGAAGGGTGAGTAAGGAATGGGTTCACCAAATGATTTAATATAAATATAATTAAATATTTAATTTTAGAGTAACATATTATATCTGATGATACATAAGAAGAAAGTTAGTGCACAAGTAATAGGCATGCAATTATATGAAACCCTAAGTAAGAGAGACAAAGTGACTTAACTAATTTTGGATGATCTAGAAGAGATTTTAATTATCAAGTTGATGGATTTGACATGAAATGATGTAACAGTCTTGCAACAAGTTCTTGGACTCTAGACTGTGTTGGATAGAAGTGCACACTTTGGAGGATAGGATCATCTAGGCAATAGTGTCTATTCTAGGTACTAGTGCTGTGTGAATATTTAGGATCTTCTCTTTTATGGGTCTAAGGACCTTCACTTGAATAACTTATTTATCTCTTTGACTTCATTATTAAGGATTTTCTCAAAGTTGTAATCTGTAAAAAAACCGTAACTACATGTACAACATCACAAACACATGAGAATGAATAAGAATTTGTAATATGTGAAGTCAAACATACCCTATCAATCACTTTGAAAGAGTGAACTTATTCTTGATTGTTGCACTACATTTCAGAATCTATGTAGTTCTTTTTGCTTGTGTATGACATAGTGCCCTTCAATTTTGCTAACGCCAATGAAACCAATATACCAAGTTATAGCTAGATTTTATGTAGAATAAGTGTTCAAGAATTTGAAACTTCCCCTTATTATGCATTTTATGCATCCCAAAATGGTTTCCTTTTAATTATAGTGATATCATCTAGATGTGATAACCCTCTTTAATTTCCAACAAGAATAATAATGAGCATGTTGTGTAAATATATGAATATCTTATTTAAATTTTGACATTGGCGACATAAAAGGCTAACTAAGAGTGCATGATTAGGACAAGAAAATAAAAAATGTTGACCAAAAATGATAAACTATGCAAAATAATGAGGACATGAGTTCTTAGTAAGGACACAAACACCTAAGCACTAGTCTCTAGAGTGGGCACTAATTTTGTAATACCACAAAAATTGATGTGACAAAAAGATAGATATGGATCCCTATAAACTAAGAATAAGTGAATAAAGAACTGAGTATCATAGAAAAGAGTCGTAAAATAAATCAATCAAAGAACATAAAAGGAAAAGGAAATATTCACCAATTTGTACTTTTCTTACTTAATATCCATGCATATAACAACATACCGATGGCATAGTAAAGTGGTGATACATAAATAATTTTATGTCTACATTTTATACACCCCCAAGCATTATTATCCTTAAGCACCTTTGAAAATTCCTATTGCACACCACCATATATTTTCATGTCACTCCATTATCTCATAGCGTCAGGCACACAAAAATATTTCTCCAACATGCACCTTTGACTTTCAACCATACACCTTAACCCTTCTTCCATGCACCTCTTCCTAATACCATCACACATTTATCAAACATCCTCCTACCAATTATATATCTAATATAACACATATGCATTATGCACCTACATCTCTACCACCCCATAATAGAAATATATGTGGTCATATGCACATCAATCTAACATATAGTAATCAACTCCTACATGTGAACATTCTTATTACAAAAAAAGTAACAAAATAAAATAGATTTTGAAATATAACTAAATGATAATACTCCCTTATAACAAACATAATAAAATATTATTTATATTTGAGCTTCATCTGATTCCCATTTAAGTAACTAAACAACATAGTAGCATCTAGTGCCTATAAATGAATAGCACCTTACTCCAATATCTTGGTTACTATGAATTGTCTGAACTAATGCACTTTAATTTTTACAGGATGGCGTGTAAAATTTGAGTCATACAAGAGACCCATATTTCCCACTATAAAAAGACTTGTTCTTAATATGCATGTTATTTCATGCCTTATGTTTTACTTTATCCATATTTTGACTCCATCTTGTAATGGTGTGCCTCTCATCTAATCGCATTAGTTTCTCAATGTGAATGTGCCTCTCATCCGGTCCTTCTGCATTCACAATATGTAGGGAGGGTAACATAAACTCAATGGGAAAAACTACCTAAGTACCAAACACCAATTGAAAAGGTGTTGCCTTATTCAACCTCTTGTAAGTTGTTTTATTATCCCATAATATAGTTTATACCTTGTCATCTCAATCCTTCCTACCAACATCAAAAATATTTTTCAAGGTCTATCCCAAAATCTTATTAAAGGCCTCAACAGTTCCATTTGCTTATGTGTGCTAGGGTGTAGTCTTATGGTGTGCTACCATGAACGTTTTCAATAATATTCTGATTGTTTCATTTATAAAGTGAGTTTCCCTATCGGTAGAAAGGCTCAACAGGTATCCATAAGTGTAGTTTAATGTTGTC
Source organism: Taxus wallichiana var. yunnanensis (assembly GCA_018340775.1). Taxonomy (NCBI): domain Eukaryota; kingdom Viridiplantae; phylum Streptophyta; class Pinopsida; order Cupressales; family Taxaceae; genus Taxus; species Taxus wallichiana. Next base: position 75,721,853 of record CM031242.1, read on the forward strand.
ACATAGAAACTTGGTTATTGTTGTTATAGTATAACATTTATAAGTTTCATTTCATCCCATATAGTCAAGTAATATGTGCATGTAATGATATAGCACACCCTTATCCAATGTGCGGGTAGTATAATTTGGCCAAAAAAGTCAATTTCCTATTTCTCAAATAGATCTTCACTTGTTATAGGTCTCTTTGAAATCTCATCCCTATGTCTAGGTTTATTATCCTATGACAATGGTCATAATCCTACACAAATTCCTTAATATCCTTATACAATGTTTCCCATCATAGACTGCTAATGAGATCTTGTGTATTGTCTATTCTCTTCGCATAGTGACATTTAACTATCCCACTATGTTCTTGCTCCATGATAAACTCATGATCATGCTACAATACACATTTGTACAATACTCTATCTCGACCCATATTTTATAATTGACCTCAAATAATATGATAGGACGCGACAAAAATTGCTAATTTCTTATTCTCTAATTTATTCATCTTTATCAAGCACAAATCCAAAGTGCACACGAACACTAAAATTTATTCCAAGTCCATTGGTGTGTGGTTAAGTCTAAACAATAGGCAATCTATCATAGTGTCCTCTATGATTTGCACATATTCTCTGGAGTTGATCCTTAATAGATGATCATGTCCCAATTTTTTTTTTGGGGTTTCACTATGTCCGAGAAGTCAAATTCCTAAAACAAAATGATCCAATGGAAAATGAACCCTTGTAAAAGCTGGATTATTCACCAAGTAATTTAATGGCATATGATTTGTATAGAATATGAATGAAGTTGCCAACAATTACTTCCTAAAATTGTTAAGTGTGTATATCATTAACAAGGATTCTCGCTCCATAGTTGTATATTGTTTCTTGGATCGTGTCGATTCTTGCTTACAAATAAGATGGGATGATCAACATTTCCTTCTCTTGGTTGCACCAAAACTACTCCAATAGTTTTACTAGAAGCATTTACATAAACATGAAAAGGCTTGTTCAAATAAGGGAAGTGTGAGTTAGGCATGGTGGTTAGCTTTTCCTTTAAGGTCTCAAACTCTTATTGTTATGCATCAGCTTGATAAAAATTTCCTTTGGTCTTTAAAAAATCTTCAAGGGTGTGAAAATATTGCCATAAACCTTAATAAACTACCTATAATAACCAATGTTGCCAAGGAACCCGCTTACTCCACTTTGATTAGTTTCTTCCTCTGGCCCCAAAATAACTACAAACTTGGTTGGATCCACAAACAAGCCTTCTTTGCAAATGATATGTCCAAGTAGAGTACCAAAAGGAGTTGTAAAAATGCACTTCTTGATGTTCAAGGAGATTCTAAGATTCCTACATCTTTCAAACATCAATCTTTAATAATCATAATGATATTTAACAACACCATACATAGTCCAATCATTCAACTAGACTTGTAGAAACTTGTGAATAAAATCTTGGAATTCTTGAAAAACTATGCACAAGAACACTTTTGGCACATTCTTCGGCCAAAGGACATAAGCGTGTATAAAAATCTTCCCCATTCAATTTTGAAGGTTTTATTCTTCTAATATTTTCACACAATTTGTACATAATAGTAACTTGAGAATCCATCTTTAAAACAGTAGATTTTACACCCTACAACATCCTCTAAGATTTCTTAGGTGAATGGTGTGGGAAAATGATCAATGAATCAAGAAGTATTTATAACTTTATATTCCACAAAAAAATTATCCTACAATCCTTTTTAATAATAATCACCATTGGGATTATCCATTCAGAATCCTCAATAGGCTCAATAACGCATGACTTGAGAATTTTATTAATTTTTTCTTTTATTTTTTCATGTAGATTGGGGTTCATCTAGTAAGGCCTCTTCCAAAATGGTCAGGTGCCCTATTTAAGCTTAATTTTAATTTTCCCTAATGATAGATGTACGCCCTTGAATTCATGATACCCCCTAGGAAACACATCATGAAATTCGTGTAGTAGCTCGGGGATATTTATAACCTCACGTTTAGACCAATATGTTGTTTTCTAGTAGCCAATGACTTCACAAGGTTATGTGCATTAGAACTTCACCTAGGAAGATGCCTAGGATCTCACCCAAAGTGAGCATAACCTACTGAGTTCCTCTTTTTTATTCTTATCAAGATGATATCCACTAAAACTAATTAGATCCACATATATTACATCCATGTGTACATACTAAATCATGTATATACCAACATCCTAATCATCTATCAGTAGCACTCGCATACATTTGACTCTACTGACATACATTAAAGAGATCTCATAAAAATTATTAGTGTAGGATTTATTTTCCTTTCTTTATTTGTGTTATCCTACTTAGGATAATCCACCTCACGTGTATTTTCCCTACACTTATGGGATATGATTACATAGGTGTACGCTTGACTACACTATTCTAAATTTTGATTACCACTTAACTACACTATTCTTGGTGTTTTTACCACTATTCTAGGTCGATATTTCCATGATTCTAGGAGGAGGTTATAATTTCACCTCCTATCTATACATATTTTTCATTATTCTATTAGAATTTATTTAGTTGGAGATATTTCCGCATTATTACAATTATCTCTCATGTATTTTTCATAATTTGTAGTCTTGTATGCTTGCTTTATTTTTCCTTGGAAAAATTCACATCATTCACATGTACATTCTTAAAACCAGTACATCTATGGCACTTCTACGATAAAGAAACCCACTTAAAATAGTGTAATACCTCTTTATACATGGTGGGGACTTACCCTTCACCTCTTACATGAGTTTTCCTAATAATAGGATGCATGCCTTTACATCTCTTCTTTATCTTTGCTTTGACCTATAAATAGATCAATCTTATCTTGTTTTAATCCTATAATTATATTTTCCTCATTCATCATCCTTATCTATCCTTGCATGTGATTTCCTATTTTTAGACCTTACTTGAATATCACATCATCCGTAATTTTTCCTATTTTTAGCCTTTCTTGTAAAATGGCCAATTCTTGAATCTGTGTCATTATTTGCAATCCTTCACATGCTGACCTCTTCTTTTATATTGTGTGCACCTTGACACATTATCCTATCTTCATTCCCTTTTCTTGCATGCATGCGTTCTCACATCATTCTATTCCTTAGTTTTTAATTTTGTTTCTTGTGCACACTCTTGTGCACAACCTCTAACCTCTCTGTGCATGGCTAATGCCTAGCCATTTATTCTTACCAATACCATTGAAGTCATGCGGTTGTATAAAGTTCTTTGAGCTCGACTAGAAGAACATCTACCAATGCAACAATAATTTTTTCTTTCTTGGTTTTTCACTTCCTGGGAATCAACTTTTCTTTTTTATTTTCTCTCTTCTTCCAAGAATACATATAACTAGCAATTATGAGATTCATGCAATAATTTTTTTTTAATAACATTGTCTCCATTGCATTCTTCCAAGATAATATTATCTAGATATTTATTTTTCAAATATTTAAGAACTTTTCCTATAATTTTTCTATCATCTTTTATAAATTTTTAGTAAGATTCAAAGCTATATGTTATGACACCTTCCTCAACAGATATAGTTATCCATTCATTCCCTTATTTAACATTTTTTATCTAGTGCTTTGATAGTTCCTCATCGATCATTCCTCTTGTATCTTTGAAGGAGTTGGTCTTGAACGTTACCGGTGAGTTTGGCTAAAAATCAGGTTTGGTATACTTTAAATGAGAACAAGAAAGCTAACTTGATCTAAAAAAATAAAAGTTTATTTTCCATTTTGTCCATATATCCTCAAGAAATAATAGAAAATTCCATTTGTCGAAATAATGTGGATTTAGTAGGACAAAAATAACAAGACATTGTTTCTCAAATCTCTCGCACTCAAATATAAAATAGTATATTTATTTGGTCTACATTACAAACATTAAATTTTAAATACTAATGCAATAAAACTAACATCTATTACATTCCAATCCTTTTCCTTTCGTTTCTCACTCGTGACCTTTGAGGACATCCTCGAGATTTCAAAACCGATCGAGCCTTGTAGAGTAAATCAATAAGTTTGGTTTCAATCCAGGTTTTGATTATTTCACTTTTTTGCTTGCAAATATTAACAATGGCTTTGCTAGATGCTTTTGAAGACAAAATGTGAGCCTTTCTAAACTACAACCTAGAATGTAATGACTTGTAAGTGCTTTAAGATAAAATTAATTTTTGGGAAAAAAAATTATGTTGCCCATCTAGAATTTAGAAATGCACATCATTCCTTTTCATTTCATTTGGATCCTCGAGTTGCACAATATTATTTGTAAACTATTAAAGGGAAGAAGAATTGCATCCATCTATTTAGGAATAACATTAATCAACAAAAATTAAAAATAATGTCAACATTATTCTCATGTATAAGAAAATATTGATATTATGGAGGTGTTACATGGAACTTAGAATTTGTAACCGGAAATACATCATCATTGAACAAAAACAAATCAGATTGTTCAACGGTTAAAGATTCTACTTTATTGAATATGTTGGTCTCTCTTTTCAACAATACAACCAATTTATTTTTCTTTCTTATCCCGTGCAACTTTGACTTAGATCCCTCTACTCCAATTTAGATAACTAACATTTCCTTATTGTTGTAAATAAATTGGCATGTTTTAGTTGAGAAAGAAAACCTTTCTTATTCAAATGATGACAAATATAAGAGGTATTATCATATATATAGTTTTTGAATACTAAATTCATGTCGTTATGAATTTCATTGGAATTTAAAAACCTTTTTCATATTCTATAAACATCCCCAAATTCTTACCATATTTAAAACAAGAACTCTTAAGATTTTCTATGAAGCATGTGTTTCCTATTTCCTAATTAAGGAAACTTCCAAATCCATTTCAAGAAAAAGACGCTTATTAATTTCAATGACAATGTGTTTAAATTGAATATGTAGTTTTTGTTGATCAATAAATTTTGAGGATAGAACCATACCGAATTCATGTTTGACATCAACAACAACAACAAATAACCATAAATCGACATGATAGTTTGCTAGTGAATGGATTTATACAAACCATTCTTTGTCTCTCTTCTTCTAACCCTCTACACATTCAATGAATGGATTTTACACAAACAAATTACGACTAATAGAAGACAAATTACCTTTAAAAGGAATAAAAATATATAATAATTCGTAATTATATGAAACTCAGAATATGTTATATTTTTCCATGGATTCCTCGGTGACTTTTCTTAAAAAAAATTTATCATTTATAATGAGAAAAGGAGAGTGATTCCAATTTATCTCTTAATTCTTATTCCAAGTAAATCTAGACTTATTCCATTCGAAAGCGAGATGAAAAATAAAACTAATAGTGGAATCCACTATTACTAGTTTTGGATTCCAAAACTTTAAATATTAGAATTTACTATACTCCAAAATCACAAATATTGGAATCCAAAATCATAGATATTGGAATCCAAAATCACAAATATTGGAATCTAAAATCACAAATATTGGAATCCATAATTACAAATGCTATTGGAATTTACCATACTCCAAAATCACGAGATGTTGTAATCCAAAATCACAGATATTAGAATCCAAAATCACATATATTTGAATTCAAAACATAAAATATTGGAGCACAGTATACCTCTATCCGAGTCTTATATATCATATTATGGATGATATTAATGAATTTGGGTGAAAACATTTAATGCTTTATGTACAATTTGAAAATGGTTCTTTTTTAGTTGTAAAAATCCTTAGGATTAAAATAAGGTGATTTAAATAATTAAAATGCCTAGCGGCCGCTAGGCTTTAATTATGATTTTAAATATGTTTATTTTAAGTTGTTAAAATCCTAGTGGCTGTTAGGCTTTAATTTCAATTTCAAAAATGGTTCTTTTAAGCTATTAAAAGCCTAACAGCTGCTAGGATTTAACTTTGATTTAAAATATGGTTCTTTTAAGTTGTTAATATCCTAGTGTCCACTAGGATTTAATTATGATTTCAAATATGGTTCTTTTGAGTTTTTAAAATCTAGGTGACTGTTAGGATTTAATTAAGATTTTAAATATGGTTTTGGATTATGAAAATTTTGACATTATTAAATCATTCTAAAGTAATAGGCTCAAAATATTTTTGTGTACTCAACTAAAAATGGGAGAGTCGTCCCTTACTACAATCCTTGTGTATCTACATGCTAAAACGACCACTTACAAGGAATGCAAGAATAATATTCAACTTATCATTAGGAATGAAGCTATGAAATTAAGATATGAGGGTAGAGTTAGAGAGAGAATTATAGAACGACAAGGAGATAGAGAAATGGAGGACACCTAGTTACAAAAATGTCAAATGTTAGATCTTGATAACATTTCATTTCATCAAGGAGAGTACTAATGACAAAAATATATGTAAGATACCTCGAATTTCATTTATACTTTTAAGGAAAAGTTAGTAGTGAGATCATGTCATTTTTCATAGCCAAAACCCTTTAAAATGGGGAGAAACCAGTCAAAAAATTAGACATATTGGATTGGGATGAGTTTACATTCAATGAAATGAAAAAACTGAATAGAGTGTAAAGTAGAGATTATGAAGCATCATTATTTACCGATGAGAATTTACTTATTGTGCATAAGAATAGGTGATGGTAAGACCAATGTTGAAATGTTAACCATACTTCAAAAACTTTCTCTCATTTGAGGTTTAGATAGTGTCAAGATTTATGAGGAATGCGTAGTAAACCGATTATAAATCCATAATATAAGTTTCAAAAGTTTATATGTTACAATGTGTAAAATAAATCATGTAATAACAAGAGATAAAGAAAATAGCAAGAAATAAAACATATAGAAGACACTATATTTAAGCGGAAAACTTGAAAAAAAAACACCACTATAATAGAGTGCTTTATGTATTAAGAATCTTGAAAATAAGTTTTACCAAGCACTTCTACTTCACTCATTGGTCTCTCTTAGAACATAAATGCTAAGGGATTTCGTCATATAGAAGGTAATAATAATCATGGTTACCAACCAAATGGTGCTTTATATCAATAATAATATATACTTTGGTTTATTAGCAATCCCAAGAGGGTTTATCATTAATCATTAGATCTAATAGTTAGTCACTTTGTTCCACACTTAAATGTGGAACACCATCATAATAAAGTTTAATACATAAACTTTAAGATAATGTGGGGTGTGTAAAGTGGTAGATATCTCACTTGACATTACTACCCCAACACTCCCCCTTAATGTTAAGTGGGAAGAAAAAACAAAACATGCCAAATTTACCTTTTTCTTCAAAATGATTTATAGATCCATGGATCAACAATAATGATTCAGTTAACATGCAAACTAGGAAATCACACATATATTTCCATAAAAAATTATTAAAACAAATCATTTGCAAATGAAGAATTACATCAGATTATGGATCCCTTTATAAGCTAAGGCATACCCATAACTAAATATTCACTTAGATTTACAAGTACACTAACATACAAAATGTGACCGTTCACTTATTACAAATAGAGGAAGTATTGGAAGTTTACAATAACTGTTAAGAGGTTTCATTATCATGCACATTACCCCTAAATGGAAACTCTAATAGGCCTAATAAGGCAAAAAATTTAAATAACATGATATAATAGAATGAATTTTTGATGATATATGCAACTTGATCTTCAGTCGAACAAAACTTGAGATCAATATCACCATTCAAGACTTTCTCTCTAATGAAGTGCATATAAACTTCAATATGCTTGGTCCTTTGATGTTGAGCTAGATTTTTAGAAAGAGAAATGCAACTCTAGCTATCACATAGATGAGTAGTGCTCTCTTTAACTCCCATATGTAGCTCATCCAGTTATATTTTCAGCCACATTTATTCCTTTGCAGCTTTCATAACACTTATAAACTTTGCTTCAGTAGAAGAGATAGAAACTATTGGTTGTTTCTTTCTAATCCAAGTTATGACACTTGCACCCAACTTGAAAACATATCCAAATGTATACTTTCTATCTGAAAAATCACAAGCATGATTAGAATCACAATAGTAAGATAATTTTGCATTCTTAGAAGAAGAATAAAACATACCATAATTAACTATTTCTTTAATATATTTCAAAATTATTTTTTCCATTTTCTATTCATACTCATAAGGATCTTGCATAAATATTGAAAATATTCCTAATTCATAAGAAATACAAGGTTTGGTAATATTCAAATAAATTAAACTACCAACTAGTTGTCTATACAGAGTAGGATCAAACTTAGCACATGCTAGTTTGGGATATAATTTGATACCAACTTCAAAGGGAATGACAATAGGCTTACAACCAATCATGTTAACTCTTCTAAGTAAATTCTTAGCATATTGAGTTTGAGATGCAAAAATAGGCTTATGATCTTGAAATATAGCCATGCCAAGAAAATGATTTAACAAACCTAAATCAATCACTTCAAAATGTTGTTTTAACCTTTCTTTGATTCTAACAATTAAATTTCTATCACTTATAGTAATAAAAAGATCATCTACATACAAGACAAAAATGATAATATGATTGTTTTTATTCTTAAAAAATAGATCATTATTAGAACAACAATTAGAGAAGGTAATATTTTGAAAGAAAATTTTAATTTTAGCATACCAAGCTCTAGGATCTTTTTAAGACCATACAAAGACATTTTGAGCTTACATATATAAATTTCTTTACCAAGTTCTTCAAAACCTTTAGGTTGATATATGTTTATTTCTTATTTTAAGTCACCATTTAGAAAAGCATTTTTAAAATCCATTTGTTAAATCTCCCATCCATATTGGGCAGCTAAAGCAAGAATATTTCTAATAGTGCTCTTCTTAGCTACATGATCAAAAGTCTCAACATAGTCAAGACTAGGTTTCTTAGTGAAACCATGAGATACCAACCTTTCCTTAAAAATTTCAATTTCTCCAACATATTTATAATTGATCTTGTAGATGATGAAGGCCGAGAAAATGTAAAATTGTGGGGAGGATTCAGTATATAAATGGGTGAGGATGGTTGTGGGGAAGTGAGAACCTCAAGAAAAAGAAACCAGGATGGTAATTTCAAGGGTTTTGAGGGTTTGAGTAGAAAGTTCCAATACTTAGAAGGGGTGCTTGGGCGATGGAAGAAATAACTATTCATCAAAGGGAAACTATGATGGACATCATCAACGCTTCTAAGAAAATTTTCACCGCTCGGGTGAATTCCAAGCGAGAATTTTCTAGATTTGGAGGACTAGTTCAACAAGCTAAGTGATAGCCTGGAAGGGATGGAGGATGGAAATAAAAGAAGGAACTTTAACTTGTGCATCAGTAGCTCCGAGGATGAGTTGAAGGAAGATATCAATGACAAAGGTGTTGAGGGTGATGAGATCAAAGATAGTCATGATGGTAGTAGTGGGGGATCTCCAAAAATTAACTTATGGTTTGTGGAATGTTTGCATAATTTTAGCAAAATTGTACTATTTTTATGTTTTGGAGACTGTTTCTCCTTCTCCCTGGTTTTCCCACTTTGGTACAAAGTCTAGCTCATAATTGTAAGAGTTAATCATGTTTAACTCCTTTCTTTGAATTTTTCATTTCATTCTTGCTTGTTATTTTTGTTCCTCATCTTGTAATGGCCCCTGAGAGTTGATCCCTTTTTTACCTTATCCAATAAAAATAATAATTGATCTTGTACAACCACCTCTATCCTACAATGCTTCTCTCGGAAGGAGGAGGGACAAGTTCCCAAGTATTTTTTTTAACTAAAGCATTGTATTCATATTTCATATCCTGAATCCATTTATCATCTTAACATGATTCTTCAAAATGTTTTTGTTCAACCTCATGAGGGTCATCAATCCATGATAAGAATGTTGACTAGGAGTTACCTTTCTAATATTAACAGAATATTTCTTAGGAGAAACATAGGATGGTTCATGACAAGCATCATAAAAAGTCTTTTCTAATACTTGAACATTTTTGTTTTCAACAATTTCATGCTTCAAAGGATCATAAACTCCCAGTCATTTAGTTGAACAAACATATCCAACAAAGATACACGAATATGAGGTTGGATCAAGCTTCTTCCTTTTAACTTTAGGAATAAAGATAGAAGCAAGACTACCAAATATTCTTAGGTGAGAGATATTTAGTTTTTTTTTTTCTATACTTCTAGGGGTGTAGTTTGATGAATATATTTTGTAAGAAATCTATTAAGGATATAAACTGTATTATTCATGACTTCTTCCCATGAAAACTTAGGAACATTAGATTCATAAATCATAGTATTATCCATCTCTAAGATAGTCATATTATTCGTCTCTAAAATGCCATTTTGATGAGGGGAATAGGAGTTGTCAACTCTCTTTAAATCCCACATGACACACATTACTCATCAAACCTTTATTTGACATATTCACCTCCATTATGAGTCCTAATTCTTTTTATTTTTCATATTAGAAGCATTTTCAGCTTAATCTTTAAATTCCTAAAACTTAGACAAGACATCAGATTTTTTTCTTAATAAACTAAGACCAAGTCATTCTAGAGAAGTCATCAATAAAGAAAACATCATACAAATATCCAATGAGAGAATGTACTTCAATTTGACCTCTCACATCACTTTGTGAATCAACTCTAATAGCTGAGAATGATTGGGATCATGATTCTTGTTAAATGGTTCAACATGTTGCTTAGCATGCAAGAAACTTTCACATGTCTCATGATCAAATTTTAATTTATACAGACCAAAAACAATTTCAAGTCTTGAAATTTGATACATACTTTTGAAATTTACATGAAAAATTCTTTCATGCAACAATTGAATATCATTCCAAGAAGAAGAAGAAAAACAAGATTCGAGACACAAATCCATCTAAAAATATAAACCATTTTTCTTAATACAAAAGGCAATAAAATTACTGAATTTATATTTTACATACAATTTATATTGCAACAAGATAACTTTATAGTTTTATTTATTTAGGTGAGAGCAATAAAAAAGATTGTTTTTTAGCCGAGGAACATACAATACATTCCTAATTACGTGTATTTGACAATTTAATATTTCCACAAGATTCATATCTAATGATGAAGTTATCTCCTATATAGATATTCTCCTCACATTTAACTACATCCGAGAGAATTCCAAGAGTGCAAGTCATGTTCCTAGAGGAACCACTATAAAGAATCCATTCATTTTCATTTGAAGTTAAAAGGGTAGTATATAGGGCAATAGACTCCTCAACATTTTTGCATTATTTTTCCGATGATATTTCTTTTAAGCATTAGGCTTGTTGTTTATATAATTCTTATATTATGTGTTAGTTTTTAATCTACAATAAGACTCTTTATGCCCAAATTTTCCATACTTCTTGTAATTTCCATTAAATTTGACTTTAGTGTTTTGACTATTTTTATTATAAATAGACTTAGGATTAGCTTTAAATTTAGATCTCGATTATGATTTTTGTCATTCCTATTATGAGAATACTTAATATTCTGAGAGAACAGAGCTTGAGAAGCATTCTTGTTTGAGTCTAAATTCTCCATAACATGCTCTTCTTGAATTAGTAAAGAAGACATATTGCCCAGATCAGGAAAATCATTCCCATTCTAATATTTAGAATTAATAATAAAGATATAATTTTTGAACTTTTCATTAATGTTAATCTAAATTATAAAGTACACAAGCTTATCTTGAAAAATTCACGATTCTGACCATATAATTGAGCTTTATTGTTCTTAATTTTATCTAAAAAATTGATTATTTTCTCACCCCCTTTTATAGGATTTGTAAATAGTTTCATAATTAGCTTAACTATATTTAATAGACAATTTCCTTCATGCATGGTTTATAATCTGTTTTTATGCATCTATAGAAAGAGTCAATATGACTTACATACATTAAAAAATTCATCTTTTATTCTTTGCGAAAGGATGAACATAGCTTCCTTTAATCTCGAGAGAAGAAGCTAAGGTTTTAGGTGTTTCTTGTCTTCTAGTGGGTCATGTATCCACACTAGTCACAAGATACCATAAATTCATATCCATAAAATGAGCTTTTAATCAAATTCTCTAAAAATTCTATAATTCATTCCATTTAATAGATGAGAGTTATCGAATGAAAAACTAGCAGAGCTAGCCATTTTTAATGCTCATATGACACTAGAAACAAATTCATCCAAAATTTTGAATCAAAGAATCCAAATAAAACAAACAAACTAGCTACAAATATTTTGATTATATATATTCATTTAAGTAGATTGGAAAGAAATAAACAATCAAGCTATAGAAGGCCACATAGAAAAATATCAAATTTGTAATTTGTGAGACAAGGAACCTAAGAAAACCCTTAGTACACAAACATGAGAAAAATGAGGAATGAAGAAATTTAGAAAACCCAAGGTACAAAAGAGATTTGAAATCGGCAGTATAAAGAAACTTTAAAATTTTGTGGCACAAAGAAATTTTGAAAACCGCAACATAATAAAGTTAAAAAACTAAGGTACAAAGAGCTTTAATTAATACCGTAGATCCTCTGGCAGATGCGGGGTATTTAAAAATTAAAATTATTCATTTTTTGTGTCTAAATAGATTTTAAACACTGCAAAAAAAAATAATGAAACATATAGCTAAAGATATAAATCTGACACTGCGAAAAGCTAAATACATAAAAAACTAATTGGGTTGATTTTTTTGCACTCTGACAAAAATACAAAAAATGCAAAGGAACGTGGACAAATTGAATTTGTTTAGAACTAACAAAGATTAATAAAGTCTTAGTTAATCAATGCCACTTGTCAACAATCTAGCAAATGATAAAAGACACTTGGTGGCTTTTCACAAATTTTAAATATATGGCTTCAAGAAAACTTAAAGTCAACGAAATAATCTAAAAAATAAAATAAATTTGGTCTAAAATCTAAATACATATGTCAAAATAATAGTGGCTAATGCCAAAGTAAATATTGACACCCCAAAATACAAATTCGACACTTGCAAATATTAACATAGCAAAATATTTAAACATATGTCCAAATGCAATTGGTTCGCACTTCATAATGCTACCAAAATGACTAAAGAAAAATTGAACATACATGGAGCCTTTTAAATGGATTGCTCTTCACAAGTATTAAAAATAATGATAAATGTGAAAAGGTGGCTAATTCATATTGGATAAGCCACTACCACAAAAATAAAACTAACAAATGTGAACAAGTGGAAAAATCTAATTAGATAAACCAATGCCACGGTTATAAAATATTGACAAATACAAAATCAAAAGATACTTGGAGCAATCCTATTGCATCAAATTTCACAAATTTCGAAGAAAACAACCACAACACCGATAAAGTGAAATACGGATATACTTGTAGCAATCCTATTGGCTCATATTTCGTAGAAAATAGAGGAAAGCTAACCCAAGTATAACAACAAAAAAACATGGAAAGCCCTTATTGGCTCATGATTCACGATTGATAATTAGATTAAAAAAATAATATTGACAACTTGAAGAAATATTGAGTCTTTTGATTAGCTAATGTTTCACAAAAATGAAAAATAGTGACAATATGAAGCTAGATGGATCAAAATGATAGGCTCAAGCTTCGTAAGCAACAAAACTTTGCAAAAATGAAAAAGATAATAAACGTTGACACAAAGAAGCTAATTGGAAATCAATGATTGGATCGAGCTTTGTAAAATAAGATCTATAAAAAATAAGAATAAAAAAATTGAGGTGGATTTAAACACTCCGAACTAAGCTGGATCTAAGGACATCCTTTCACATCATATAAAAAAAAATCCCTAACGGATATAGAAGAAGTGAAAACTTAAAATAATCTTGTAGAAGATGGATTTAAAGTGAAAACAACTGAATTAAGATGAAGAAGCATGTATTTAATCAATAAAATTTTAAAACATGATCTAAATAGCCATTTAACCAATGTTTTCACAAATTATTTGGGCGAGAATAATAATTTTAAACCTAGTTATCTTGAAGATGACTTTAGAATGAATAGGGATTCACATATAAGTAAATAAACTTCAAGCTTCTTCACTCTAGAAAATTAAAATCTTTCAGACTGATCCAACACATGCATAATCACCAACTCTGATACCATGTTAGGATTTATGAGGAATAAAATGTGATTGAGTATAAATATGTAATATAAGCTACCAAAGATTAAAGATTATGATGTGTAGAATACATAATGTAATAGCAAGAGCTAAAAAAAATAAAAATAAATGAAAGAGATAGAAGCCACCATATTTAAGTGGGGAAAATTGAAGGAAAAAACCCCACTATAATAAATCACTACGTATATTAATAATCTCGAATACAAGTTTTACCCAACACTTCCACTTCACTCCTTGGTCTCTCTTAGAACAGAACTACTAAGTGATTTCTTTCTATACAATGCAATAATATAAACATAGTTTCCAATTAACTTATCTTGTATATTAATACCAATGTATACGTTGGTTTATTATAAATCCAGAGAGGGATTTACGTGAGGTTGTAGCTCATTAGCGGTCACTCTACTCCTTACTTAAAATTGGAAGACCATCATGATAAATTTTAATACATAAACTTAAAGATAATGTGGGATGTACAACGGTGGTAGATATCTCTCTTGAAATTACTACCTCAACATATAGTTCCTTTGAGTTGAGTAATTTTATGATTGTTTACACGGTACCAATGAAAATTTTGGTTGTGGAGGTCATTAGGAATTCTTCAAATCCTTAAATTTCTGACCACCATTGAAAATAGTTCTTTCATAGGTGCAACAAAAATAACCATAAACTTTACCGAGTCTATAGAACCATCCGGTTAACTATTGAGAGAAATATTTTGAATTATTTTTAGCATGGATACATTAGTCTTACCAATATCTTTGGTTATGACCAATAAGAAAATTCTCAAAAGATAATAATTAATTTTGATACACTATGATTTTCACTCTATTTATTATTACATTCCCTAAATGTAGGACCTACCCAAGCCATCATGTATATATTTTTACAAGTTCCTTCCTTTTTTGCAAGCGACATTGGCATCAAACATGGGATCTTAAATTCAAACACGACCTTTTGTAGTAAATATAATTGAACTCAGATGTAACTATGATATTTTTCTTTCCATTAGTAGTTCCCCTTAGTGGAATGAAATGTTATCAAAAGAAAACATCTAATATTGTCCTATTAACTAGATATTCTCTAACATATGGTTCTTTTAAGTTATTAAAATCCTAGCGGCCATTAGGATTTAATTACAATTTTAAATATAGTTCCTTTTGATTTGTTTTAAATAAATTGACATAGGGACATGATCAATATGAGGTGAATATACTCGTGATGATTTTGGATTATGAAAATTTTGACCTTATCAAAAAAATTAAGTAATAGGATCAAAATATTTTTATTAACTTGTCTTCCCAAGACGGAAGATAAGAAAGAAAGTAAGAAGAATGAGTATGAAATAACAATGGGAGAGCTTACCCTTACTAAAATCCTTGAGTATCTACATGCTAAAAGGGCCACTACTAAGGAATTCAAGAATAATATTGAGTATCATCGAGAATGAAGCTAGGAAATTAAGAGATGAGGGTGGAGATGGAGAGAGGGGGAGGGAATGGTAGGGAGATAGAGAAATAGAGAACAATTGGTTAAAAAGAAAGTGTCATATGTTGGATCTGGATAGAATTTCATTCCATCAAGGGATATTTCTAATGAAAAATAAGAGATGTGAGATACCTCTAAGTTCATTTAGAATTTTGAGTAAAGGTTATGAGTAAAATCGTGTCATTTCTTCAAAGAAAAAATCCCTTGAAAAATGGGAGAAACTATTAAAAAAATATCAGACATGTTGGATTGGGAAGAGTATACATTCATGGAAATGAAACAACTATTAGAGTGAAAAGAAGATAGATTAAAGATTCACTATTTACCGATGAGAATTTACTTTTTTGTGTAAGAACAGGTGATGGTAAAACAAAAGTTGTGATGCTAACCATACTTAAACAAATTTTTCTAAGAGTCTAGATGGTTCTATTAATTTGAGTAAGTTTAAGATTGTTTACGTGGTACTTATGAAAGCACTGGTTATGGAGGTGGTTAGGAATTTTTGAAATCCTCATATTCCTGACCATCAGTGAAACTATTACTTTCATAAGTTCCATCAAAATAATCATAAAATTAATCGATTCAATAGTACCATATGAACTCTTATCGAGAGAAATATGTTGAATTGTGGTTAACATTGCAACATTGGTCTTACCAACATCTATGGTTATGCACAAAAATTAAATTATCATCACCAAATAATGAATTTTATCACTATGCTTTGCATTCTATTAAGTTATCTCATTCCCCTAAATGTAAGATCTTCCCAAGCTAGTATGTCTAATATTTTGAAAATTTCCTTCCCTTTTGCAAGGGGTATTGACTTCAAATATGGGACCTCAAATTCCTCGTGATCCTTCATAGTTGATCTAATTGAACCCGGATGTAACTTAGGTATTTTTCTTTCCACTAATAGCTCCCCTTGATG
The DNA here is from genome assembly GCA_018340775.1 of Taxus wallichiana var. yunnanensis. Classification (NCBI taxonomy): domain Eukaryota; kingdom Viridiplantae; phylum Streptophyta; class Pinopsida; order Cupressales; family Taxaceae; genus Taxus; species Taxus wallichiana. The sequence goes on from CM031242.1 coordinate 75,738,417, forward strand.
AAATGAAATGCTATCAAAATATAACATTTGATATTGTCCTCTCAACCAACGATTCTCTATTTCTCTATCTCCTCATTGCTCCCTCCCTCTCTTTCCATCACCCCCTCATTTTTAATTTAATATCTTCTGCTTGAATCAACATTGAATATTTCATTTCTATTCTTTGTAAGTGGTACTTGTATCATGTGAATTCTTAAGGATTACAGAAGGGAAGGCTATGACATTGTCACTTCATCTTTAATCCTTTTCATTTCTTTCAAATCCTCGACTTGGTTAGATGAGTACACCAAACTATCTTTAGATTGTTATGTTAAATCAATTTTAAAAATATCAAACCTTTAATAATACGATAACATCACCAACTTGTTATGTAATTAATTATAATATCATTCCTCTAGTAGGCAATATTTACATATTATAACTTTACTAAAGGAATAGTCAAACATTAAGTAAATTAAAATTAATCAAAATAGAATCCACCATATAGAAAATATTATTTAACCTTTTTATATACTAGCATATCCATTAAAAAAACATTTTAAACCTTTACCATAGTATAAAACTATTAAATAAAGACTTGCATTATACATAAACATAAAAAATTTTAAGATTTTCTAGTAACATGGTTTTATGATTGTACTTCCATTTACTTGCATCCATAAATGTACATATGATACCATTATTAAAGATAGACTCACAAACTACAAAAATTAATTATATGTTTTTTTCCTAACGTAGTTAAGTGTAAAATCACTCTGAAGATAGACTTACAAATTTTAAAAAAAAAAGAAATTACAGAATGATGCTTTCAAATAAATTTAGGGACATTAAATAATTATAATTGGATTTTTTATTTAATGATATATCAGACATCTTCCACATCCTTCATTTGTTGCAACATGGGCCATAACTCATCTATGAAGTAATTATCTTTTGATTTATATCATACACTAAAATTATTAGCAATTATGTAGTTCCCCACATCATTGAACTTGTTTTTCTCTAAAGAGTCATCTATAAGCATTGTATTTTTACAATTATAATATGCATTAAACTTGAACCAAATGGCACTAATATTTTTTAGAAAAAAATTTTGGATTCCTGGAACCTTGATAATCAGTATGTTTGGACACGATGCAATCTTCTTGTGTAAATATAAACTTGAATTTGTCCACCTCAAGCCAATGTATTGAAGGAATGAAGGCATCATGTCATTAACATTTGAATTTCTTGCCGATGTCCATAACACTATTTTGAAATGTTTTTACAATGTTGTAAGAACTCTTGACATTAGGTCTAAGAAAATAATATTTATTTTTGAGGTTGATGCCACCAAGTTTTTAACATCTCATGCGATGAATCAGCCTTGTGAATGGTGTGTGCTAAAACACCATTTATATAAAATATTATTAGTTTCATGTTACATATGTTCTTATCTGCAAATGAAGAAAAACATAATCAAATGGTTGTGGGTGGTGAATTAGGCCAAAAATAAAATTTTCATTCCTTTTTCACATTGTACTAGGAATAAATTTTTTTGTTGAAAAAACAATTGAATTGAACAAAAATGTTTGCAAATGAACAATCTTTAAAAAATTTAAGGAAAATATTTTATTCAATATAAATGCAATATACAGTGTCTATGTTGGAAGAAATAAATATATTTCAAGCACCAATAGCATGTTTGAAGGTTCTTAGTGATCTACACATGTTCTTGTGTTATCTTGCACGATTCAACCATGAATCAAATAAAATTTAAATCAATGAATTTGTTTCAATGACTCGATGAATCTCTCGTCATTAATCAAAAGAATATTATTTTCACCATAGACATTAATAAATACTCCTAGTATCTTGTGAATGGTATTTGTTTCAGTATTACATTTTTGGCATCCTCAAATGAAATTGAAGTGAGTATCTCACAGCAAACTAAATTTGTTAATGAAAATGTACTTCAAAAGTGTTGAATCCATACATGTAGACCAGAAGGAAACATCAAAATCTTACATTGCGAGTTATTATAAAAGAAACACTAAATACTTGTTCAAATTATTTTGTAGTGCCATATGTAAAATCTAGGATCCTATTTCAAGGTACATTGTCTCCAATACCGGAAATTAAAAATAAACCTTCAACTCCCAAAAATAGTAATTTGAGGATTCTTAATTGAATCCATAAAACAATACAAAATTAGTTTATGCTTCCCAATTTGATCAAGAAAAAAAATCGCATAACATTGTTACGATAATATTTTATTTTTTTATTCACACAAACAAATTATAATTTATACTCGTAACTTATACATGGTGAACATATAAATACTCCCAACCAATAAATGTAAAATCTCAACATATAAAATAAAGATGGAAGATATGAATGTATCTTCTTTACAATGTTTAGTAGTATCATTATAAAAACATTTTGAAATGGTAAATAGTTAATTAGTTTTTCTTGCTCCAATTTTTTGACCCCTCTACATCATCAAAACACTAAGATGCTATTAATGATAATTTTTTATACAAATCGGTCAGCAACCACATATCTTTGGAAAAATTTTCTCCATTTCTTTTCCTCCCCACCATAAAATTTTCCACAAGGTTTCCCCTTGTACCTATTTCGATACACAATGTGTCTTTAGAGCTGAAACAAATATCATCTCTACTCCAAAAATTTCATAGATATTTAATTGTAATTCCATCTTGGACATTGCAATGTTATTTTCCCCTAATAAGTATTCGTTTCAATTCACTTACTATTTTTTTCAAATCCTTTTTCATCTTTTCAACTTCAATGAAGCTAGATTGTTAGACAAGAAACCCACTTAAATTTTTTTGATATTAACTTTAAAAATTATTTGAGGCCTCCTCACATATTAATAATCTCCTTGCCAAACATGAATGCCAACTCCTTATGGTTTTGGTTTTTCTCATACAGAAAACTCTCCAAATATAAAAATAAGTAAATAATCTTTTTTTCTAACTACATGGAATTAAATAATTTTATTTTGAATCAACCGTAATTCAATTATATCCTATTAAAATAGACAACATTCCAAGAGGCTATCACTAGCCGATTGAGCTCATGACATGGCTTGCTTCACCCTCTCACCATCGAGTTATTTTGATGGACGTTTTATTTTAAAAAAACATTAATCAATTTCATCTTGAGCTAAATAAAATAATAATACTACATGATTTTATGCATTAAACTACCCTCTAGTAGATATTATTACTTAGTTATAGAAGTATATTAGCGACCACTAAGAAAACCACTATTGGTGGAGTATATTTTGTTGGAAAACCAATGATGAAAATGGGGATGTTAGTGGTAGCTAGGATTTTCTTGGGCTTGGTATCAAATAAATATAAAAATCGAGACAACTTTTTTATTACTCTGTGAAAAATGGTCTATTTCCTTAATATTGTTGTAATAGGTTCATATAAATTTATGGGGATTATAAATGGTTTTATTTATAATTACACATGACCAACATATCAAATTTTGACTTCCTATTCATGCGTGGTATTTTTGTGTCCTCCACATTTTTCATCATTTTTGTAATGAAATAAAGAATTGTTAAGTAAATGAAAACCATGAAAAATGAATACATAGCGCGTTGAATTGGTTGTTTGCGTAGTGACTTCGGTGGAATAAGTTAAATCATTTGTACATCAAGAAATTGATCATCTCTAATATTTTGAAGTGGTTTGGAACTGATACTTAATTCCTCTCTTTGTTGGTCATCTTCATATATTATTGATCGCATTAATAGCGTATTTCAGTTCAAAAGAATTAAAATAAGAATTTTTCAAGTTGTTTTAATTGATGAACCTATTTTCATATGAGAATAGTAATGTTTTAAAAATAATTATTGATCATGTGTCTCAACAATAAAACTCCATAGATATACTTCTACTAACAAAAGGATGCGATTCAACACTAGTGCCATCAAGCACTACTATTGGAAAATTTCTTGAAGGCTTTCAGTGAACATATGAGACCAAAACTCATAAGATCTCTCCCAAAGAAAAGGATGTGTCTTTCCCCAAATTCCAATTGTAGTAATTATTTTACCCTTAATACCTCTTTCTAAACCCAAACACACCATCCTATCACTCAACATATGTTGGGTGCTCACTCAAGCCATGCGTGGGATCGAGCTCCTCCTTTATGTGAGTTTTGCAAGATATTTCTGCTATTAATGGAGGATTATTTGTAGAAACAAAAGTACATGCATCTACTTAAAAGGTGTTAGATATAAATAACATATCTACACAATAATTCATTCTGAGTAAGGTAAATAAACATTGTATGAACCACCATAAAAAGATCTAAGTCATAACAAAAAAAATAACATGAGGATTTACACCCATTTACAAGATAGACATGACAGAATAGATCCATGTATACTTGATTTAAAGATATTTTTAGTAGCCATACTACATTCAAAAGGGTCATCTCGGACCATATACATCAAGTGACATAGCTCCAACCCATGCAAACTAATTTGATCGAAATCCTAACTATGATTTTCCTATTATGACACCTATTATAGACCTAGTACCCATACATATGTTTAATGGTATATCTTATAACCCTCTAGCACCAAGATCTCTAAACCCTAACATCATGAGCTCTAAACCCTTACAATTTCCTAAAATTTATGCAACCCCTAGTTACCCTCCTTCTCTTAGCACTCTCTTACCTTCTAGTTCCTTTGCACTAACTCCTCGTCCCTCTCTCTTCTCTCCTCCTTTGTTCCTATCCCAAGCACATATTTAAATAGGATCATCATCCACCTCCATGAATTCTCTCTTGATCAGATCATGTGCCAAGTTTCAACGTGGGCCTCCATTAGATAATTATTATCCTCTTTACAAAACCCTCCACTAAGCTGTAATGATGCCTCTAGGAATATTCCTTGTGTGTAATATCCTTTTCTTGGAGTCCAAGTTTCCGAGGTTGGCACCTTATCCACTTATCACACCTAGTCGGGTCCTTATGTTTTTCCTTAAATAAATTTGTGACACAAAATATGGATAGTTCCTTTAAACCCTTGTTCTTCCTCCCACACATTCCTTGGTTTCACTTAAACCCTTATTCTTGCGCACTTTTCCCGAGTGCCATTCTATTTACTAATCTTGTGCACATGTCTCTTGGTACTTAGCCAATATTTAGGGTCCAACATCACCCCACACTACGCATGTTCTCCATCCTCATAAACATTCTTATCCTTCAAAGAAAAAAAGAATAGTGGAATTGAAATAATCTAAATAAAGAATGGAATAATCGAAGAATATACTCTTCATGTTGCATGAGGAACAGAACTCCTTATTTAAGGATGCCTCAATATTTTTCCAAGAATCCACTTCTCCCTATGGCTGCTGATGTAGGTCACCCACCAATGTGCTTACTTCATCAAAAATTAGTTCAACGCTCTTATCTTTCAAAGTATCTACAACGCTTTCTAGTTGCTTGCTAAGATCACCTAGTGCATCCATCCCCCGCGAGTGAGTTGGGGGTATAAATATTTTAGCCTATTCTTAATCAACCCCACAAGGTTTTGATTGCTTCCAAAATTTTCTCAACTTTTGATAGAATCTTATCGCGCTCCTCCCTATTTCCTTTGTTATTTTCATGTAATTATTTCAGATCTTCCTCATGTGTAGCAACCAATATGTTTACTACCATGTCTCTATTGTGAGTTGTCATACACGACTTCAAACCATCTTTGCGGTGGTCTTTACTATGGAAAGGATCTCGAGTACCAAGTAAGCTGTCTTCCCAATCGTCAAATTTTCTTCCTTATTTCGGTGTTCCATCTCCTTCTCTTTTAATTCTAATGCAAGTGACCAACTTTCCATGGTGAGGATGTGGTTCAAGTCTTCCAAGCAGTGCATGGTTGACTCATATTTCTTCTCGGGAGGGGTAGGTCTAGGTGTTTCAAGATAATGGAATCTGAAATGGCCTTTATCTTGTTATGGACTTCACGCATCTTCACCTTTTCATCCCTCAATTCATGCCTTAACTTTGTCTTGATTAATTCCTTATAGTATATCTATTTGTCCCACTCAATGATCCCTCATTCTTTTTCTCAAGCTCTTCCTCCAAGAACCTTATTCTATCATTTCTACCAAAGAGTTTTGCTTCCACCTTCATCGATACTTTAATGAGAGAATTGTAAACTTGCTCATCGATAGTTTTGGGCATTTATAATGGGGTTTACTCCCATGGAATTTTATATATTCACTAATGCATCATGATTTACCTTAAATTTAGGTTCATCAAAGTGGGAATCGAAGCCCACGATAGCATTTTCATCATGCATGTGTACGCACTCTCTTCATCAAAATAAGACCAAGTGAGGAGTTGTTTGGTGGCCATGGTACTTTGGAATATCACGTGCAATACCTTTCTTGGATTAATAATATAATTTATATCATTGTCTTGATCCACTATTATGCCCCTTCCACCTATACGCGTTATTGTTGGGAAGCTTATAGCTAAGTTATGGTCTCCACCCATCCTCACTTAGTACTTTCCTACACTTTTTCTCTCCTCAATTTTCTTCAAACACTTCTTCAAAGTGCTTAACTCTACTTCCCAATTGTTTGATAATACCTACCACCTCCCTCTCTATAGTTTTATCCCTCTACTCCTTAGTCGGGTTTGGGGCCTTATGATCTTTCATGTTTACTTCATCTTTCCCCCTTTTCGTGAGTTTCTTCCTCATTCTCATCCCTCCCTTCATTTTCTTCTTTAATCGACTTGTGTACATCGTACAATGGATGCTTTGATCCTCATTGTGCTCTTCATCGTCTTAATCACCCTTGTCGGCCTCTATGATTTTTGTTTAGCTTTGAGTCCAACCCTTTTTTCACCCATTGCCTCTTCCCTTCTTGGTGAATCCAATTCAAGGGTTTTCTTTTTCTTCTCTCTCTAGCGACTCATTTCAGTAATCGACAACTCTTCCTTCTATGGTGAATCTTTCTTAATGGGAGACCTCTTTTGATAGATGTAAGTATTTTTCCGCATACAACTCCTGTATGCCTATTATCTATACCGTCTATGCCCTCGGTGCCTTTTTCTCGGATCTTACCCTCTTTCTCTTTTCCTTGGCACAACCTTTTTCCTCATGGTGGGGTCCTCAGGAATGAATACATCATCTTCAACATAAGTGCATTTTTCATACTTAGGACTTAGGTGTAAATACACCCTCATTGTTTTCCTCCCTGCAATAGGAAAGGTTATTGGTTTCAACATGTGTACATCTTGGGAGACATACTTCTCCACATAGGTGCGCTTCTTGGGGTATATTAACTTCCTACACATCTCAGATTAATCTTGATCTAGTAAACTTAGATCAAACCTGAGTTTCTTCACCTCTTTGAATCAGTGACCTCGACTTCACTGGAATTACTTGTGCCATGAAGGAGAAAGGAAGCTTACACAAAGGACTCTTGGTTTCATCTATCAAAGTAAATCTACATATACAAAATCCTAGTATACAGAAATCTCAGCCTCTCCTTGTACTAATGAAGGTAACTTCTCAGTTATTTTCCATTCAGCCATGAATACGTTACACATCCACTTATACAACTTTTCCAGGCACACCTTATGAGCGATCTGTGGGTATCTAAATTGATTCTCCCATGAGGGATGAGCAACATCACGAAACTGGTAGGATGCTTGGATACAGATGAATCATGATATAAGTTGTTTTATAGCTGGGGAGGGGATTTAGCTGACTCTTTGTTACTCAAGTGTTGGAGAAATGGATAGCACCTCACTAAGGGTTTGATCTACCCTCACTACTTTAGGTTGTGCCTTCAACCAGGGTGAGAGGACCCGTTCTATAACCCGTGTTGGTGAAGGATATCAAGAGATCCTTCTTTGCACAATTTTAATGAGAACCTTGAGAAAATATGATCAATACAACACAATATAACTCTCACGAGTTGTCACACTAGAGAGTGGAGATGTTTCTAGACAAGGTTTGGGTTACTAAAGACAATAATTGAATCTTGATTGTTTCTACATATTTTGGTAGTGGAAATTGTTAAACCTTTGTGGATACATAGTACAAATAGGGGTAGTTCATGTAGGATTTATCATTTGAGAAGTTTTGGTGGGAATTTAAGCAAGATAAAGTTGATTATACCAAATCTTTGATAACATTTACAAATATTGGAAAACTCACAGATAAAATGCTTCAAAATAGGAAAATTATTCCTTCAACCAAAAGGTGTGTATCAATGGAGGACCAAAGATGCACAGTTTCATACACTCTTCAAGAATTCAACACAAAGGATTATATGAAAGACTCAACTAAATGTTGAAAGTCCCATATTCGTCATGCCTAAGATACACTTATGGACTTACGAACAATCTTTATCAACATAATGAAAGTAAAGTGATTTTAAATTGTTTATTTGCATCACAAGATGAAAGCTCTTCTCACAATGAAATTGAAAATTCCACAATACTAACACATGGATGAGATCTTGTGTGATTTAGAGGGATTTCAACATAAGATTGCAACAAGAACAAGAAAAACTATTTGAAAACATTTTGAAATGAGACAAACACAATAATGCTCATGATCAACACAAATTCATTTCAAGGTTCATTAGATTCATCAGCAAGGGAGAGTTTCTTGAACAATCTCAAAGCTTTTCAATGGCTATACACTTGCAACCATCTTGACGTGATTAAATCTAAAACATAGGAAAATAAACAGGTTTCTCAAAATTTCTCTTGGGAAAATGTTTTTTTCTCAAACTTTCTCAGAATATTTAACCCCCCTAATGTAAGAGTATTCTCATTGCATTTATACAATTTCACTTGCTCACTCATCCCAAAATTTTCCCCCAAATTGATAAATATTCAAGAGAATATTCCTCTTTACATCGTACCATTTAATCATGTTTATTCTCTTGAAAATATCTTACTTTCTATTACTGGTGGATAAATCATGAACTGATGATGTTTCTCAGTTCCTCAACTTATGACTGGGATGCCATATCATAAATTTTGACAGTCTTTTTAATCATTATTTTATTTTGTCATGTAAGAAATCCCCTTTTTAATAATTCTCAAGTGGCTCCATATGGCATGATCTGACAAGAAATACTTTTCACCTTCGAGAATACACCTTGAGTAATAGATACCTACATTCATGCCTCTTAGAAATGAGTGTCCTTATATGGATTATACCACATATCCACACTACGATTCTAAGTAAGTCGGCCAAGTGTAAAGAGGAGCCAATGGAAGCCTCCATGTGTCTCCTTAGCACAACTACAAAGGTGAAGTCTAGAGGCAAGTTCCCAAAGGAGCGCGGGCCCTTGACGTGTTCGAAGCCAAGAAATTTGCACCGGTCCTTGAAAATTCCCAGTATGGGAAGGTCCAGCGGAAGCTTCCATGGGTTTTTTTGTGCAACTTCAAAGATGAAGTCTAGAGGCGGGATCTCAAACAAACACAAGCTCTCCACGTGCCCTCAAGAAAGCCTTTGAAAAATTCTTGGTTTAAAGAGGAGCTAGTGGAAGCCTCTACATGTCTCTTTATCAAAAATTTTATATTGTGCCAAAAGTAGAGACCCCAAGAAAGTGTGATTTGTCCACGTATCTCGGCCTAAAAATTTGTTGAAAAAGTTTAAGAACTAGTGGAAGGTGCCACGTGCCTAGGGTCCGAGAAAGTTACATTGGATGCTTGAAAAGTATAAGTATGGGAAGATCCAGTGGAAACCTCCACGTGTCTCTTCGACACTCTTTAAAAATTAAAATTTAGGGGCAAGTCCCAAAAAGGTGCGGGCCCTCCACATGGACAAGATTTGAGTTCAAGCGAGCCAGGGGGTGTTTTTCACATTTTGTATCACTTAAAGAAATTGTCCATTTTTGTACAATTTCGCCCACCCATCCTCTTTTGATATAGGCTTTACACGTGGCTTTCCTAGGAGTTGATGGGGTTATGGCTTACTTTTACACCTTTTTACCTTTTCAAAACAAATCCAAAAATTCCAAAATACCTCCTATGACCCGCCCTCCTACTTTCGATGTAGACTCAACACGTGGATTTATTTGGGCACTTGCGGGGTCATGCTTAACTCTTATACCTTACTCCTTTCCACAAAAAATCCAAAATTCCCAAAGTGCTCTGGTGACCCACCTCCCCGCTTTGAATTTTCAATGCTGACTCAAACATGTGACATTATTTGGTCCCAGTAGAATCGCAACTCATTAAATAACTTTTATCCTTTTCAAAAAAAGGCCAAAATCTTATAAATGCTCTGATGATCCACCTCTACGCCTTTGAATTTTCAAACTGCCACATGTCCTTTTGTGGGCCTTAGGCATTCCTTTTATATTTTCATTCCTTTCTCCATAATGCCTTAAAACACAAAAGGTCCCGCCTTTCTGTAACCGTTTAATTTATGATAGGTGTACATCTTTGAGCTCAAAGTAAGAAATTTTGCTTTGCCACTTCATATTGTTGAATAGCCAATAGAAATTATCAGAGCCATGGGACCAATTTGGCATTTTTTACAAATGTAAAAAAAGTGACAAGTTCACCAAATATACCTTCCATGCTTTTTCCAATTAAAGATGACCAAGAGACATGGATTGTGGAAGATTTGCCCAAAAATAAAAAATTTTTCCCTGTGGAGAGAAGGCGTAAATAATACCAAGACTCAATGTGATCCATGACAAAAGGAAAGGAATGATAATGGCAACTAAATGAGGTGGAAATTTTTCACGCATCCATATAGGGAGATGGAAAAACCTCAAACCATGTAGACTAAAAAAAAAGAAATTTGGTCCAAAAGGGCAAGATTAAACCAAGCACAACACCACTATAACTTGGGGATGGGAACTCCTAGCGAGTGCCGTAAGAACAACATAACAGACCATGTGCCAAAAATCCATTGGGAAATGGAGTCAAGAACAAGCTTGCAAAGTAGAAAAAATAACCAATCCTCCCAAGAACAAACCGAGAAACCAACAAAAACCATCCACCAAGGACCGGGACGAACCAAAATAAAAAAATGTAGAAACGAAAAAGAACTAAAAGACTGTACACTATACAATGATGCATACCTTGATTTTAAAAATCAATCAAGGAAATGTTTCAAGTGCCTGCCATTCTGAGTATGACCAAGCCAAGAAGTCTTGATACTTTTTTAACAACTAGACATATGCTTGTTTTTCTTCTCTATCCAAGTTGTTACCTAGCCATATTTTCTGAGGTTTATCTTTTGTGCCTTTACCAGATCTAGAAAAAACCCCATCAAACATCAAAGTCCAGGGAGAACCAATCTACTCGGGATACTTGCACTCATCAATTTTATGCTCCTTAAAATCAACATAACCCACAAAGTTGTCGACATCGACGTCTACATACAATACTTCATAAGAAGCATTGTTAGGGTCCTCAATGAGATGTAACATTTTCTTCTCACCGTACAACTTCACAAGGTTCCCCTCAATTGGTATGGTTGTATATGACATGTCCATTTGTACACTTCCACCCACACTAGCTGCCCACTTTCTAGATAATAACATCCCCCATTTGGTAGGACAGTCCACAATAACCACATTCATGGTTAAGCATTTTCCTGGAAAAGCTACCAACTGCACTACTAATCCCTTGACATACCCAACTACTGGCACTTCTCTTGAATCCATAGTAGTACATTTCCCAAAAGCTATTGTTACCTTGATATTTAACTCATTCATGACCTCAAGAGGCATTACATTACATGAGGCTCCTGAATCAAACATGTAGTTATGTACCAACCTATCTTTAATAATCAAAGTGGTAAAAAATGGATCCACATTAAGCTAAGATTCAACTAGAGAAGTTCCCAAATACACCTTAGATGATTCTCCCAATTCCTCTAATACTTTTGGTATTTCTAATTCTACAATAATGGGAGGAACCTCTATATTATTAACACTTTTTCATGAGTAATCTTTTCTTCCTTAAATCCCAAATATTCGAATGCCCTTTTCTATCCTTAGGGATTCTAAGTAATTCAAAAATGGGAACAGTGACCTTGATCTGACTCAATATTTGGGCTATGTCACAAGGAATATATTTGGGTAGGGCAGTATTAGGAGGGAGATTCACCACTTCCTCTGATAGTATAGGAGTTTTCAGAGTCTGGGTATTGGCAGGAGCACAAGTTTTATTTGGGGTAGTTAGGCCTTTGCCAAATGTATCTTTCTTAGGGTTTCCTTCAAGATATTGGTAAGAACTAGAACTTTTGGCTTGGTTTGTGGCCCTCCCCTTTGACAACCTTACTTCTAGTGTTATATTCTTTCTCCTGAGAAACTACTGCATTCATCAACAATTTGCATGTCCTCTTGAAGGGATCCTTCCATCATACTTTTTAATCATCAAGGCCCTTAAGTATTCAAAATCATGATTAGCCAAATCAAATGCTTGCACCATATCAATTTCAAAATTATTAATGGGAGGAAGAGGTAATACCTGGTGAACACAATCCCATAAGTTTTCAATAGTTTTGGCACTTATCAATTCAGTTGAGGTTTCCCCCTACCATGATTTTATAGGGTATTCCATCATGCACACATCATCATACATCTCATCATCATCATCGATTCCTCAAATTCTTGATCTACATCACATGGGGAGTGTGGTAATAAACACCTATCACACCACTCGATAACATTGGCCTCCTCCATAGTAGCAACCATGGAAGTCAAAGGATCAGGAACCAATCTATTCTCCCTAGGTTGAGGTTGTTTATTTCTGATCCCATGATCCCTTTCCTCTTATCATCTAGTCTATGATCACCTATGGGATGATTTCCAAATCTCTCCTGACCATGTGGCTTGTGTTGACCCTTGGGAACTTTTTCCTATCCCTTTTTCTGCTCTAGCTAGTTTATAGGATATCTCTTTAACTACTCTAGCCAAAGTTTTTACAACCTCTTCTAGATCCACAACTTTGTTTGATTGAGGCCTCTCTGGATTGATTAACTTGACACCCTCTCTCTTAGGAGGCTTTCTAACTACTTTGATGTTATTTTCTATTTGTAAGGCCATGGTGAAATCCTGCCTTAATGTTCCGGGTTCTTATCTCTCAAGTAATAAGTAGAACCTTTTTATCAAAATCATCAGAATATTTTATCAAACGGGACTCATCACTTGGCCTTAGGATTATAGGTAGCCTATTCAAGGTCTTATTTAATGGAGTATTTAAATCATGGATGATTCATTTAGATTTTTCTTTATATTTTCAAATTTAGATAAAAGGAACCTGGGATCTTTCTTATCCCCATATTGTAATCTAAAGGAATTTTTCATCTCGGTCCATGAATCTATTGAATTATTTGGTAAAGCCTTGTACTAGTCACATGTATCCTCCTCAAGAGTATGAATAAATAGTTTTATATACACATATTCAAACTCAATTTCAAAATCTTCCATCATATTGAAAAGAGTCTTAAATGGTGGTCACCAGTGATGGCATTATTCCCTTGAAATTTTGGCAACCTATTTTTGACATCTTGTGGCACCATATTAGGATATCCATCCATACCTCTGAAATATATAGGTCCAAAAGTGTTGACAACAAAAGGAGGTCTAGGTGGAGGTTGGGCCATATTTCCTTGAGGAGGTGATCTTGTAGGAGAATCAAAATGATAAGGGACGAGGGGTCTCTAGGGCACATAGAGTATAACTCTCAAAGTAAATATCCTCTAATGACTCAATTTCTTGGAAAACCTATCAACCTTGGAAGAAATAAGGGAAAACTAAGAGGCACACTTTTTAGACACAAATGATGGCCCCTCTCCAGTTGGAGAACTCAAATTTATATAAATATTACTTGGTTCAAAATCACTTGAAGACGTATGGTAATATTCAACCATAGATTGATCACCTTTTAGAACTGATATCTCCTTTTTGATTCTTGATTTCCAACAACTTTCCAGACTTGTTTTCCTTCTAAATTTTCTTTTCCTAGTTTGGAAATAAATTTCTAGTAGGGTCCCTAGTGAAGAAAGATCTTCTTCCCTCCATATTTTCACAGATTAATGAAAATTTCACTTGACATAGGTTAAGACATTGGTAATCATCAAAATTTTAATTCAACATGGAGTCTCCACTAAGGATTTTCACCTTAGTTGTGTAGATGCACTATAAGTAACTTTCCAAGTGTCTATCAATGCTTAATTTCTAAAAATCTTAACAGATCCGACCTTCCTTTACCCACATTTATCACTATTGATGCAAATTTAGTGAAATAACCACTAGAAACTTGAAATATTACACAATGAACTTGTAATCTTGCACAAATATTACAAATATAAACAAAGGATGACATTTAAACAACTTATTTGTACTTAAACCATGTAAGAAGCATTACTAGGGTCGACATGTGTATGCATTTGTAAAAATAGTCCCCTGAAAATGCAGTGCCACTTCATGTTTGTTACTGCAAAAAAATCCCACTATTCAAATAATCCCTCCCAAAGCAATGGTGACACAAAGTGTTGTTGACGGTGTTCAAAAATCCCTGGTAATGGTGCCACTTTGGTGATGTTTCCACACAAAATCCATCCTCAACAATGGTGCCATTCGTTGTTGGTATCCAAATTGATTCTCTTGCGGGCTAAGAAAGCATCACAAAACGGTAGGATGCTTGGATACAAATGAATCATGATATAATTTATTTTATAGTAAAGCATGGGATTTAGTTGACTCTTTTTACTCATGGCATTGGGAAATGGATAGCACCTCATTAAGGGTTTGATCTACCCTCACTACATTAGGTTGTGTCTTCAACCAGGTGAGAGGACCCATTTTGTAACCCATGTTGGTGAAGGATATCAAGATATCCTTTTTTTCAAAATCTTAACGAGAACCCTGAGAAAATATGATCAATACAACACAATCTAACTCTCACAAGTTGTCACACTAGAGAGTGGAGATGTTTCCTGGACAAGTTTCATTACTAAAGACAATAATTGAATCCTGATTGTTTCTACATATTTTGGCAATGGAAATTGTTAAACCTTTGTGGATACACAGTAAAAATAGGGGTAGTTCATGTAGGATTTATCATTTGATAAGTTTTTGGTGGGAATTTAAGCAAGATAAAGTTGATTATACCAAATCTTTGAGAACCTTTACAAATATTGGAAAACTCATAGACAAAATGCTTCAAAATAGCCAAAATATTCCTTCAACCAGAAGGTGTGTATCAATGGAGGCCCAGAGATGCATGGTTTCATACACTCTTCAAGAATTCAACATAAAGGCTCATGCTAAAGACTCAATTAAACATTGAAAGTCCCTAATTCATCATGCCTAAGATACACTCATAGACTTATAAACAATATTTATCAACATAATGAAAGTAAAGTGATTTTAAATTATTTATTTGCATCACAAGATGAAATCTCTTCTCACAATGAAATTGCAAATGCCACAATACTAACACATGGATGAGATCTTGTGTGATTCAAGAGGGATTTCAACATAAGATTGCAACAAGAACAAGAAAAATTATTTGAAAACATTCTAAAATGAGACAAAAAAATAATGCTCATGATCAACACAAATTCATTTCAAGGTTCATTAGATTCATCAGCAGGGGAGAGTTTCTTTAACAATCTCAGAGCTTGTCAATGGTTGTACACTTGCAACCATCTTGACGTGATTAAATCTAAAACACAGGAAAATAAATAGGTTTCTCAAACGGTCTCTTGGGAAAATGGTTTTTTCTCAAACTTTCTTAGAAAATTTAACCCCCCCTTATGCAAGATTATTCTCATTGCATTTATACAATTTCACTCACTCACTCATCCCAAATTTTCCCCCAAAAGTATAAATCTTCAAGAGAATATTCCTCTTTACAACATACTATTTAATCATGTTTATTCCCTTGAAAATATCTTACTTTCTATTGTTAGGTGGATAAATCATGAACTGATCACATTTCTCAGTTCCTCAACTATGACTTGGGATGCCATGTCATAACTTTTGACAATATTTTTAATCATTCTTTTATTTTTTCATGCAAGAAATCCCCTTTTTAATAATTCTTAGGTGGCTCTATATGGCTTGATCTGACAAGAAATCCTTTTCACCTTCGAGAATACACCTTGAAGAATAGATTCCTACATTCTGCCTCTCATAAATGAGTATCCTTGCATGGATTATACCACATATCCGTCTATGTAGTGAGTCGAGTCGACCAAGTGTAAAGAGGAGTTAGCAGAAGCCTCCATGTGTCTCCTTGGTGCAACTTCAAAGGTGAAGTCCAAAGGTAGGTACCCAAATGAATGCGGGCCCTCTACGTGTTTAGAACCCAAGAGAGTTGCACCGGTCGCTAAAAATTCTGAGCATGGGAAGGTCCAGTGGAAGCTTCCACATGTTTTTTCAGCACAACTTCAAAGATGAAGTGTAGAGGTGGGACCTCAAACGAGCACATGCTCTCCACGTGCCATCGGCCAAGAAATTGCCAAAAAGTCTTGGTATAAAGAGGAGCTACCAGAAGCCTCCACGTGTCTCTTCGGTGCACTTTTGATATGGTACCCAAAAGCGGAGTCCCCAAACAATCATGGGATCTCCACATGTCTCGGCCTAGAAATGTTGTTGAAAAAGTTTAAGAACCAGTGGAAGATGCCATGTGCCTTGGGTCCGAGAAAGTTACATCAAATGCTTGAAAATTCTAAGTATGGGAAGATCCATGGAAATCTCCACATGTCTCTTTGATGCTCTTTCAAAATTAAAATTCAAGGGTAGGTCCCCAAATAGGAGCGGGCCCTCCACGTGGACAAGATTTGAGTTAAAGTGAGCCTGGGGGTGCTTTTCACATTTTGTATCACTTAAAGAAATTGTGCATTTTTGGACAATTTGGCCTGCCCATCTGCTTTTGATATAGGATTTACATGTTACTTTCATGGGCATCCATGGGGATGTGGCTTACTTTTACACCTTTTTACCTTTTCAAAACAAAGCCAAAATTTCCAAAATACCTCTGGTGACCTGCCCTCCTTCTTTCAATGTAAACTCAACACGTGGATTTGTCTGGGAACTTGCGGGGTCACGATTCACTCTTATACCTTACTTCTTTCTACAAAAAATCAAAAATTCCCAAAGTGCTCTGGCGACCCACCTCCCCACTTTGAATTTTCAATGTTAACTCAAACATGCTACATTATTTGGTCCCCAGCGGAATCGCGGCTCATTTTATAACTTTTCTCATTTTCTGACGAGCTACTGCATTGTCCCCCTTTGACTTTTAAAACTACCACGTGTCTTTTTGCAGGCCTTGAGCATTCATTTTATATTTTCACTCCTTTTTCCATAATGCCTCAATACACTAAAAGATCGCCTTTCTGCAACCACTTTATCTATGACAGGTGTACATCTTCGGGGTCAAAGTAAGAAATTTTCTTCTCCACTTCATATTGTTGAATAGCCAATCAAAAATTATCGAAGCCACGGGACCAATTTGGCATTTTTTACAAATGTAAAAAAGTGACGAGTTCACCAAATAGCCACATCTAATTAAAGATGAACACTTATCCACATATGTTGGCACAGGATTTATAGAGGAGACACAATTGTGGAAGATGCCCAACAAAAAAATTTTCCCTGAAGAGAAAAGACTGTAAATAATACCAAGACTCAATGTGATCCATGACCCAAGGAAAGGACTGACAATGGCAACTAAATGAGGGAGAAAGTTTTCACACATCCATACAGGCAGATAGAAAAACTTCAAACCACGCAGACTTAAAATACCAACTAGTCCGAAAGGGGTGAGGTTAAAAATGAGCACCAACACAGTCGTTATGGTATCACAAGTATACTATTGAAACCTCTTGGCAGGGGAGGGGTTCTCATATGGGTATTCCCAAAAATACTTATCCGACCTATCAAGAACTCAAATATTTGAAAAGACAATAGTGAGGAGGACATTACCAAACATGAACATCTCTTCATTGTACACGACACTTATAATCTCTTATGTAATTAAATCTTAGAGGTTATAGGTAGTTCGTGGCATACATTCAACCAAACCTTGTTTATTTGTGTCCATCTCTCTTGTTGATTTAGCTTTGTGACCAAGCATGTGACCATCCTCCTCATAGGGTTGGTGATTACATAAATGTCCAAGTACCTTGAACCCCTCTTGTAGTCATAAACTTCAAAGGTCTTCTCAATAGTTTTTTTGTCTCCCAAATCATCGTCCAATGATTATCCTTCATGATAACACCGGTGAACTTAGAAATCAGCTTGGAGGTTATGCACAACCTCCGCCATGTGAACTAGAAGTGGTCTTCATGTATGTGTGACATCAACCATTGGTATAGTCATTCAAGATTTCTAAAATAGGGAAACTTGTAGAGTTCAAGCAACAACCCCACCTTCTCCATTTTCACCTTCACTTCTTCGTCATAGATAGGAATTCCAATTGGGTTCCTCTTTTCTATAGGGAGAACAAGTTCTAGTGTCATCTCATTTTCTGTGGTGCTTTTTTGATGGTTGTAATTACTTACGGCCATCTTTACGACGTGAGACAACCATTCCTTACCGGGTAATAGGTCATCCGAGTAATTCATTTCCGTATTCCATTATTCATTAAAATAGGTATAAATGACTTATTTTCCCTTGCCCTTTCCCTTCTTTAGTGAAACATTTTCAACTTTCCTTCATTCCATTCCTTCATTAGATCCTTAAAACTTCTTCCTCTCTCCTATTCCCGGGTCTTCTCAACTTCACATCTCTACTCCTTTGCGAAAGTTCCTCCAAACCCATGCCCTAGCTAGGTAACCATAACCTGAAAACCCTTTTTCCACAATATGGCATAACATCTCTGCGAGATCATTCGCACAACCTTCTCCACTTACGCCTGTGTACTCTTTTCCACTATGTTTCACCGATCAAACTAGCTATGGATGTAAATATTAACAAATTTTATTAGACCTTCTTCACAAGGATGCCCTAGTTCATGAGAGATCTTTAATAACTTAAAATGTAAGGTATAAAATAATGCACCCTTGATCTTCTATTTATAAATTTTTCATTTCTTTGTAATAAATTCCATGTAACCTACTAATGTACTTTCACAATACAGGTGGGTTTTTCCAACACCAACCTTCAGTGATTTTCCTCCATGCTCAATCCTATGTGAAAAACTTTGGCAACCTTCAGTGCACGCAAAAACCCCTTACTAACCATTGATCCTTACATACACATGTATAACACCCAAGGTATTCTTCCTTTGTGTCCTAATCCTAGTTCTTGACATCACCTACCTCATGTTGTTCTTACACTTTTCATTCTTGTACGTGGTTTCTATAAATCCTTTTGACACCATCCTTCCCTCATGTTCACCTCTTCTATGGATGACCTTCTAATCCACCTATTTTTATGATTTCTCAACAGAGGCCATCAAAAACCATAGCTTCTATCACTTATCACATCACTCCACCCCACATAAAAAATGGATGCATGGTCCTCTACATATAGAATATTTTTGAAATAGTAAATGGCTACCATTACAAAAACGCACATAAAACAAAACAAAAAATGGAAACACAAAGAAAGAAAACTACATCAAAGAAAATCCTAGGCTAACAAGAAATCTTGCCTTATTTACAAACACAAAGAATACCTATATATAGTAAGGATTTATCATACTCCCCTTTGAAATAGCACTGGAAATTTTGTTCCATCTAGCGCTTATAATCTGGAAATTTCCTTAAGCAAGTATATAGGATACAATGTACGAGCCCAAAAATTAGACTTTGAATTTCCCAGGATAGCACGAGACTTGGAATCATATAATAGAACCATCTTCCCAACCTCAAACTACTTCTTTTTGATATGTCTATCATGCCATGCCTTCTTCCTATCTTTTTCTATTTTTTGACTCAAGTGAGAAATAACCCTCCTCTCATCCAATTGCATCAATTTTTCAATCCTCTCCTAAAGCACCTTTTCATCATCTAACCCTCTTGTGCACTATACACAATGATAGTAACATGAATTCAATAGGTAACACAACTTTCATGCCAAACACCAATTCAAAAGGTGTGGCCTTATTCAGTCTCTTATAAGTAGTCTGATATGATCATAACACAACAAAAACATTTTCATTCCAATCCTTTCTTCCCATAGCACAAATATTTGTTAACGTGTGATTCAAAATTTGTTTAAACACCTCAAAGCATTCCCATTAGCTTGTGGGTGATAAGGGTTAGTCTTTTGATGGGCCACCACAAATTTTTCCAATATGATTATAACTATCTCATTTAAGAAATGAGTACCCCTATCACTTGTTAAGCTCAACGGGCATCCATACCTGCTGATTATATTTTCCCACAAGAACCTAGCTCACTGTTGTCCTTTGTGAAATCCCTTGTAGGAACCACTTCTTCCTACCTTATAAGGTAATCTGTGCATTTAATGATATAGTGTGAACTTTTCCATAGTGCGGCATGTAGAAATAGGACCGAATAATTCAATTGGACATTTCTCGAATGCATTTGCACTTTGAAAATTTGTTTTAATAGAATTTCATCTATTTTACCTAGTTTTCAAGGTGTTAGCAAGTGGTCACAGGCATTACAATACTCGATTTAATATTTGTAAACAATTTCCTACCAAAATCCTGCTAGAAGGATCTTACACATGGTTGCATTCCTATATATTTTCCCCTGTAATTCCACCATGAGCCTCTTCTATGATTACAAAGTGCGCTCATGTTTAAGAACTCATGACAAAAACCTCATCGGGACCTAGCTTGTATAAGTCTCCAATAATCAACATGTAGGGTGTGGCATGTATGGCTAGTTTCTTCCTTTCCATAGTATTCGTTCCCCGTACCAAGCCCATGTTAAGAAACAAAACAATATCTTCCAATTCAAAGAGCACATGCTACAATCTAAATAGTTATGCATACGTTATTGTATCCTCAACCCTCTCTGTGCATCCTCTCTTGATTCAATCCTTGATAAATGGTCAAACCTAAAACTACTCTTACCTAGTTTTACAACAACCCTAAACCGCAACTCTTGAAATAATATGACCCACTAGCATATGCACCCTTACAAGAGGGGCTTGTTTACAGTACTTTAATTCTATGTGGTCGTGTAAAAGATAAAAGGTGTGGCTAGAAAATACCGCCTAAATTTTTGCAATGCATAGATTATCGATAATGCCTCACGCTCTATGGTGGTATAATTCATTCCTACTAGGGTTAGCTTACTACTAGCAAAGCACAAGGGTTGTGCTAATATTTCTCTAATTTCCATCCCTAAAGCATCAAAATGCACATGGAATGGCTTATCCCAAGAGGGAAAGCGTAATATGGGTGTGGTGATAAGCTTATTTTTTAATTTTTCAAATTCCATCTATTGTGCCTCTCCCTAATGAAATGTACTTTCGTGCTTCAGAAAGTCTTCCAAAAATGTGGCAATCTTAGCATACCCCTTAATAAATATATGGTAATACCCCATATGCCCAATGAATCTATGCACCGCACTCTATCCGATAGGCTCCCCCAATCCCATAATAATGACAAATTCGGGTAGGATCTGCTACTAAGCCTTCTCTACATATGATATGTCTCAATAGGGTGCCAAATGTAGTAGCAAAAACACATTTCTTAATGTTCAGGGATATACTCAACTACCGACATCTCTCAAACATCTGCCTCACATTTTCACAATGGTCCCTCACTAATCCATATACCATCCAGGTCATCCGGGTAAACTTGTAGAAATTTTTGGATGAATTCCTAAAATTCATGAACTACAATGAACGAAAACACAATAGTTGTGTTCTTCGGTCCAAAAGGCATGACCTTATAGGAAAAACTTCCCCATTCAATTGCGAAGGTTATATTTTCTTAGTCCTCCTTTGCAATTCTAACTCGATGATATCCTGGGAATCCATCTGTGAAAGAATACATTTCACGCTTGGCTACTCCTTCTAGGATCTCTTTGGTGAAGGGGGTTGGAAAAGGTTCAATGACACATACCGCATTCAAATTCATGTAATCAACACAAATCCTTATCCTCCCATCCTTCTTAATATTGATGACTGTTGGACTTATCCATTATGATTCCTTAACACCCTCAATGATGCCTGATGTGATCATATTTTCAGCTCCTCTTTGAACATAATGCACAGATCTAGATTCATTTGGTATGGTCTCTTCTGAATTGGGTACGCACCCTCCTTCATTTTGATCCGCATCTCTCCTAAAGAGTGGTGAACTCCCTTAAGCTAATGGTACCCACATGAAAATGAATCTTGAAATTCATGCAATATATCAATAATATTTGAAACATCCCTTTCTCGATCGGTAATATCCAGTAGTAGCTTCCTTAGGTTCCACCTTAGAACCAATGTTAACCTTATTGATTTTTAGGGGTTCATGGTAGGTGCACGCTTGCTCATCAGCACTATCCATAACCTCACACATACCCATAGTATGGTTAACATCCAAGTTTTCCACCTCTTCACCATCTATCACGTAGACCAACTTTCCTTTCTCTTTTTCCATGTATGTGCGCTCAAGCTATACCTCCTCTAATTCCTCCTCATCAAAATGCGCTTCCAAGAGGATTTCACCTAACAACTACAAAAGTACTTTTTCCTCCACCATGGAATTATCTCCCATAGTTAGGAGCTTAACAACTTATAGCACCTCATTCACCAATGTTTTAGTACTCTAATACTTGAAAGATTGAAGGATATCATTCACCATGGTGCATGCAGCCTTGTAAGGTGGATTAAAGATTATCCACCCAAAAAGATGGAGGTAATTCTTCCTAGCCTTCCATCTATACCTTCTCACATGTCTAGATGTGGAATGAGACGGGTTCCTTCCCATGATAATCTTGTAGAGAAATAAGTGCATTTCTTCAAAAAAACCTAATATAGAATGTGATTCTCACCTTGCGCCACTCTAGAATGTTATTGGGATGGGTCACCCACCAATGTGATGCGGTATCGAGAAAACTATAGCTAAGCACAATTCTCATTTTAACCTCACATCTCCATTGGGTCTCCATTGCTCACAAGAAAACATTAGGGTTAGCTCCCCAAAGTGTAACTTTATAACTCTTTTCCTCCTAGGCACCCGACTAATTTTTCCTTTGTTACTCTCATCACAGATCCTCTTAACTACCTTGTAACTAAGTCATATGTACCATGCACCCAATTGTCACATGCCACACTAGTTGTATAACTTATAGATTTAGTTTGTTCCCCCTTTGAATAATGCCTTCTTTTATTTGGTACACAACCTCAAGGTCCCTAATAATAGTGTGCACATAGATTCTTTCTATGTCTTCTTCTCCCAAGGGCTCAATATAGGGTGATTATTTCCCATCTATGAAAGGAATGATAACACATTCATCCTTGTTATCAAAAATTATATAATCCTTCTTGTAACATAAGTCAAAAAATTTCTTATAGAACTAGGGGAACCCAAGTAACATTGGAAAGTTATTTACCTTAGCAAGTGCCAAGACTTTGAAGTCTCCATTGAATTTCCCCCCTTGGATAGTGATAGAAGCATCCTTTAAAACACCAACAGAATTTCCCTTGTATTATTAGCCATATACAACACATTTGATTATGGATGTAATGGAGGACTTCCCATTTGATTCCATGCATCCAGGGTGATAACATTAACTTCTGCACCCATGTCAATCAAAATATTGCTTAGGAGCCATCCATCAAAAACTACATTCAAGGTAATCTCTTTATTATAGTCAAGGATGTGGGGAGGTAGATTAGCATGCAAAACCTCCTTGTTGTGCTCTCCTCCACCACTTGGTACCTTATCTCACAACCATTATCCTAATAGAGGGATGATATTCTCTTCGCGCAACATCTTACACACCTCTCTAGCATCATCTATATCTATCTGAGGGACCTCAATGTTTTTCTTATACTCCAACTTCATGGATTACTCTTTTAGACATTGAATTTCCCCTTAAAGAATTTTGATTACTTCTATGGTCTCTTGATAGACTTCCTTCTCGTGCGTAGTAGGCCCTGGATAGTTCCCATGTACCATTTCTTCTCTTGTAATTAGTAGTCTCGGTTTTGGTATCTCCTTGCCTTACGCACAACCTCGGTTCATGTTGTCACCAAGACAGGTTCTAACTCTAACTCACACACCTTCCTTAGAATCCAATTTTTTCAACATGTTTACGATCACCATCCCAGTTCCCTTATCCTTCCACTTCTTTTAGTTCATGTGTTCAAATAATTCTAATAATTCCTCATACTTGTGTCTTTTTCCACACAAAAATCAATGTAACCGATCAAAGAATTCACACTTATAGTGTTCTATAGACCACATTGTAAAAAAATCATCATGAGAACTCACTTCTTCTACCTCTACGGTTGCCATAGCCTCTAAATCCTCCATGAAAGCCTCTTCTGTGACTCCCTATGTCTGTGTGTCCTTCATAATGATGGCCCTCATCCTTGGAACTACTTGCAATACTAGTCTAGTGCACACCAGTATCAATGAAATCATGTATTTGGTCAATCAATCTACAATCCTTGGTGTCATGAGTAGTAGAGGTGTAAATTTTTTAATAGAAAGAAACATTCTTATGGATCGTGTGTTGCAGTAGTAGACACCTACTTGCATCATGATCTCCATGGAAAATATCACAGTCTACAGTCATCATGTGTACCAATCTCCAAGGATAGCTTTCCTTCATATGCCATTCTACCTCACAATCCATACACCATAACCCATTCATGATTCTCGTGAGTCAAGTTTGCAGAATTTTTTTCGTTACTTTTCCAGTGCAACAATTTGGGCTTCTAGGAATGGACTAACTCTTGTATCAATGCTTCCTACTACCTCAATGCGTAAGGAAACCTCCAAGACCTCACACGGATCGTGAAAGCATCCTCACAAAAGGTGTGATCAGTCCTCTGATGAACCACTGAGCATGCTGCGAAGGGTGAATGTCATAAGATAACTTGGATATGAGAGTCTTGAAATGCACATCATACTCCCGTACACTCTCCTCCATTCCTTTTTGAATTTCCTTCAACGTGCTAATGCTTTTCTATTAAAACTCAGGTATGTGGAAATCCACTAAAAAGGCATTATGCAATGCAATGAAATCCACCATTGTTTGGTGTGGGTCCTACTTCATATACCAATTATGTACACATCCTTACAACATGGTTATTCATTAAATTTTCTTCCACTCTGGGGTAGTGATTTTATTCACGTGTCATAGTAACTCACACTTGTGTACATGTTATGTGGCATCCTCAATGCCATTGTAATCAAGTAATTAGAGTGACATCTCATAAAACACTTTTTGATGGTGTTTTAGACCTTGTCCACCAAATCTAGGACCTTGATTCCCTCCAATGTTACCTCCACCACCATACCCAATAGATCCACTAGTTACAACTCCACTAGATCCTCCTCCTATCATAGGTAAGGGCCTACGCGCAGCTTGCACCCAACTAACCCACCATTACACTAAATTCTCTGACGGATTTGTTTTTGATACCGAACCACTCCCAAATGTGTTTCTTGCACTACTCCCAGATGTGATACTCAAACCTTGTGATCCCATAACTTGCCAAAATTTTGTGCCATAAAAATACCCCCAAACATAGGAAATGACTATGCATCCATAGACGTACCAAATGAAAAATTATACCTTCTATGTGTTGTTTGACTATTAATATCGATACCAAGATTGGATTATCTTTTGTGCTTTCAAAGATGGGGTAGCTCTAGAAGCCGAGGAGGTTTCTCTTCTTTACTTTCCAAGTTGGGGTAGCTCAGACTACTTAGGGTCCACGTCCTTCGCATGAACCTAAAATCCTTCCCACAACGTCTTCTTCCATAAATGCATCACTCATGTAGTTTCACATTTTATTTCCAACTACCTCTACTGAGCTTCATTATACTTGAACTTCCTCTCCTCCCTCTACATTTTCGCCACAAGGTCCACCATACTCTACCACACGAGCTTCCTCACCCCTGCGCGTAGCAACAATTTAGCTTGATCATGGGAAAGGCTTCTAAAATCATATTAATGACCAGGATCTTGATAGCTAGTGGAATAACATGTAAGAAAAATCCTCTAGTATCCCTCAAGAACTCAAACTCTACAATATCTAGGAAAGAATACATATAAATAGCATATTCCAAGGTATAACTAGTCATCAATCTACTCCACTAGTGATCAAAAACACTAGCCGATGTCGATTAGCATCATGCAACCGTTGATATTCCTCCTGGGTCCAAGCTTGAGGTCTATAGTACCAACTTGACCTTGATGGATATGTTGATAGTCATTCATACAACTCTTTGGGAAAGCAACGAAAAATGTTTCATATAACTCATGATATAGGTGATCCTCTACCCATTTATGTACCTAAAACCCGTGTCTAGTGTTAAATATTTGAAAAAACTTATCCTCCATGTTTTTGAGGCATGATTAGACACTATCCAAGGTCGGTGCTTTGTCATTAAACATTTCTCTCACAATAGCTTCAAACGAGGTCCTGACAATGGAACAAAAAAAAGCATCATTGTTTTAACCTCAATACCTCTTTTTAACCCCAAACGTGTCATCCTATCACCCAAAATATGTTGGGTACTAACACGAGGTGCGCACATGGGCATCGTGCCCCTCCTTTATGTGATTCTTTGCAAGATTTTTTTCCATTAATGGAGGATTATTTATAGAAACATAAGTACATACATCTACTTAAATTTCAAAAGATATAACTAACATATTTACACATTAATGCATTATAGAAGGTAAATAAACATTTTATGAAGAACAAGGAACCAAATTTGAGTCATGATAAGACAAATAATATGAGGATTTACACCCATAAACAATATGTACAAAATAGATCCATGTATATTGATTTAAAGAGAGTTTAAGTATCCATACTACATTCAAAAGGGTCATCTCGGACCACATACATCAAATGACATAGCTCCAGCCCCTCCGGACTAATCGGATCAGAGATCCTAACTATGTTTTCCCCATTATAACCCTGTTACAAACCCTAGTGCCCATAAATATGCTTAATGGTATCTCTTATAACCCTCTCAGAACCAAGAACTTTAAACCCTAGCATCATGAGCTCCAAACCCTTAGCATTTCCTAAAATATCTGCGCAGTACCTTGTTACCCTCCTTCTTTCATCACTCTTGTACCTTCTATTTCCTTTGAACCACCTTCTCCTCCTCTATTCTTTTCCCAATCACTTCTTTAAATAGGATCAGCGACCATCGCCATGACTTCTCTATTGATCGGATCACATGCCAAGTGTCAATGTGGTCCTCCATTGGTGAATTCTTATCCTCTTGAAAAACCCTCCACTAAGCTGTAATGATACATATGGGAATATTCCTTACGTGGAATATCCTTTTCTTGGCCTCCAAGGTTCAAGGATGGCACCTTATCCATTTATCACGCCTAGTCGGGTCCTCGATTTTTCCTCGAGTGACTCCATAATGCAAAATATGGTTAAGTCCTTTAAACACATGTTCTTCCACCCCCATGGCACCTGGTTTCACTCAAACCCTTCTTAAACCCTTTTTCCTATGCACTTTTCCCCGAGCACCCTTTTATTTACTGATCTGCGTGCGCGCCTCTAGTTACTTAGACAATATTTAGGTTCCAATACTAATTTCACTTGCAGTCACCAATTGTTGTGGTAGTTGCTCCATTCAATCCCTGTAAATTACTTCTCTCTCATCGTTGGTAGTGTCACAATTGTGCACACTATATATTGTGTGCAAAATACATGACCTTATAAAAATCCAATTGTTGTCATAAAATCTACAACAACCATATATAATCAATTCCCCTTATATTTGACCTTTTCCATGTATTTTTTAGTGTTTCTCTTAACATTTTTGAATGTGCAACTAATAAGAGAATAAAAATAATATAATTCAAAAAAATAGATCTAACAATTGTAAGCATATCTATTTTTTCTTACGAAGATATATTACTAGACAAATTGTATTAATATGCGATTATGCATACTTTATTGAATGGATTAGTAGAAAAAATAGATGATATAGTTGATAGAAGATGAAAGGGATATGCACATTGACAAGTAAATTCTTCTGTGTCTTCCATCCTTGTTGGCATGTATTCTCTTTTGAAAACACATAGTTGTCTAAAATTCTTTGAGCCTTGGCTAGAGGAACCTTTGCCACTTCGGGATCAATTTTTTTATTTTCAAATTTTTCACTTCCTTACAAATTTAAATTTATTTTTCCTTTTCTCTCTTCTCCCAAGAGTACATACAACTGGCAATAGTGAGATTCATGCATCCCAAATTTTGTAATAACATTGGCTTCATTGGATTTTGTAAATACAATATTATCTTGATGTGTATTTTTCAAATGCTTTAGTAATTTTATTCTCATTTTACTATCACTTTTTACTCTAGAAGTAAGATATAAATGTCTCCATTATGACACCTACCTCAATGAGATCTAGTTAGCCATAAATTCCTTGATTATACTTTTTTAGCTAGTATTAATAGTTCTTCATTGGTCATTCCTCTTACAACCCTAAAGGAATTAGCCGTGAACCTTTCTAGTGAATTTGACTAAAAGTTAGGTTGGTTATCCTTAAAATGAGAATAATAAATCCAACTTGATCTTAATAAATCAAAGGTTTTTGTCTGTTTACTCCATATATCATCAACAACAATATAAAACTCCATTTATCATATAGACTCTATCCATTTTAAATGAAGAAAATGTCAATACATTGCTTCTCAAATCTCTATATTCAAAGCACTAAAACTATATTTACTTTGTGAATTTTAAAAAATAAATGATAAATACTAATGCAATAAAATTAAAATCCATTACCCTCCACTCCTCAGTATTTATGTTTCCCACTCTGGGCCTTTGAGGACATCCTAGAGATTTCCAAACTAATTGAGCCTTGTAGAGAAAATCAATAAACTTGGTTTCAATTCAAGTTTTGTTGACTTCAATTTTTTCTTACAAATAGTAACAATATATGCTATTTAAGACAAAATATGAGCCTTTTTAACTACATCCAAGTATGTAAAGACTTGTAAGTTATTTTGGCCTAAAAATAGCTTAGGTAGAAATTGTATGTTGGCCATCCAATATGTAGTAGTGCACATCATCTCTTTTCAGGTCATCTATATCCTCGAGTTCCACAACCTCCTTTGTAGACTACAAGAAGGGAAGAATATTTGTGTCCCTGTGTGTAGGAATAAAATTTGTCAACATAGAATATACAAGAAGGTTAACATTCTACTCATCTAGAGAATGGTACTTATACTTTTGAGGGCTACATGGCACTTAGAAACTTTATTTGGAAATACATCAACATTAAACAAAAAAATAAAACTCTTGAGAGGTTTAATATTCGGCCATCTCAAATGTACAAGTCAATTTCTTTAACAATACGGTAGATTTATTATTATTTCTTATCCCGTGTAACATTGAATTAGAGGGGTATATCTCCAATTTAGAAAAATAATATTGCCTTAGGATTGTAAATAGCTTGACATGTTTTGGTGGATAAAGTAAACCTTTTGTATTCAAATGATGACAAACATGAGAGGTATTATCATATCTATAAAAATATTTTAATACCAAAAGAATGTCATTATAAATTTCATTGCATTTTTGGAGTTGATTTTTTTAGAGTCTATAAACATCCCCAAATTCTAACCATATTTAGAGAAATAACTAATATGATTTTCTATCAATGCCTATATTTCTTGTTTCTGAATAAGGAAACTTCTAACTCCATATCAAGAATAAGAAACTTATTAATTTCAATGTCAATGTGTTCATCCCGAATACATATTGTTTCTGAGTTAATAAAATTTGATGATAGAACTATACCGAATTCATTTTTACATCATCATCCATAAAAAGACAACCACAGGTCGGTGTGGTAGTTTTCTAAGGAATGGATTTCTATAAACCATTCCTCATTTATTTTCTTCCAATAATCTACACCTTGATGAAATGGATTTCCATGAATGGTGTGTAACCAATGTGTTGGTAATAAAATATGTCGTTAGGTTAGGTAGGTCATGGGAAATAGGCCAATAGTGTGCAGGGCATAGCCCCTCTTTGAGACAACAAAGCGAAACTGGTTTATTGCTAATCTATCAAGTAGGAATCTATGCAAATCTACACTATTCTAACTTTAGGGGGTTTGGGATCTCATCCTAGTAGAGGTAGTTCCAACAATGAACAGAAGGTAGGAGGGAAGGAACGGAGGAGGGTAGATCTGAAGGAAGAAAAGAAATGAATTCCAAGATGGAAAGGTCAGAAGGTTTATGCTTTGAGCTGGTAGTAAACAAAGCCAAACTTACTTGCAT
The DNA here is from genome assembly GCA_018340775.1 of Taxus wallichiana var. yunnanensis. Lineage (NCBI taxonomy): Eukaryota > Viridiplantae > Streptophyta > Pinopsida > Cupressales > Taxaceae > Taxus > Taxus wallichiana. Next base: position 75,768,827 of record CM031242.1, read on the forward strand.
AAACAATTAAAGCTAATATTGATGAACATATGACAATAGTAGGAATGAATCTAATAGAATAAAAACATAGATCTAACTTAAGAAAGATTTGATGCAAATAACACACACATTAAGCATAAAGTCTGAATATGTGTATTAATATTCCTTCTGTTTCAAGAAAACACAAAGTATTTCTCTCCTCACTTCTCTTTTCATAAAAAAAGTGTTCACCCCTTGAATACAACAAGTATTCTAGTATTTATAGAAGGAGAGGAAGAAAGAAGACAAAAGAAAACCCACTACTTACAAAATATCTTACAAGATATTTACAAAAGATCTAGAAAATATCTAAAAATCAACAGTTGACTTGGGAAAGTTTTTGAATGGCAACATCCCATGGTGCAACATGGATGAGTTCATCGTGTATGCCAACATGATTTTTAAAAATATTTTACAAAAATGATCAACGCATTCTAGAAAGGAGAAACTACTCCTCATCATCCCTCTGCTCAAACTTGGTGTCTTGCTTTTGATCAGGAGAGTCGATGTGACACTGTGCTCGATATTCTGCAAAATTGTTGATCATTGCTTGAAGTTGATCATGGTTGGGACCACTAAAATGATCATGAATGACTTCACTTTTTAATTTCTCATTCTTGAGCTTGTCAGGTAACTTGGCAAAAGTTTCACATGCATTAATTAAAAAGCCAATGAAATCATGGCAAGCCAAGATATTATTGATTGACTTTCAGTTGAAAGTGATCTCATTGCCAAACATTGAGTGACGATATCCTTGAAATGATGGAATGTATCATCTTCTTCCCTCAAGTTATACGATTCACTGAGCATCCTGGAGCCATTTTTGTAACTATCTGCTCCATGTTGTATCATGTGTCCAGGGCTTCATCTTTGATTTTATCGATTCTCTCCAAGATATATTCCATCTGATCAACAGTAATCTAATGCAGTGAGAGCCTTATTATGTGCATGCGGGTGATTGATAACGCCAACTTTCAATAGGTCGTCAATTAAGCAGTTAACCATTGCTTGGAACATTTCATGTTGCAACCTAGCGTTATCCAACTCTTCAAATAGGGCACTTGCTACTGCTTATAGCTCCTTATTTGCTTGGGTTATATCTTGATAGAGCAATGTAAACTTCCCAAGCACTTCCTCACCATCTCTGAGGATCTACTCAATCCAGGATGATACTGCTATGCCTTGTTCACCAATCTTAACATATTCATTTATTTTCTCTTGACTGGGAACTTGAATGGGTTTGGTGGTAGTCACAGGAGGAGCATTGCCCATTTTCTGCAATGCTTGGAGGAGATGTTTGTTTTGTTCTTTGAGTATCCTTTTCTCCTCTTTTCCTCTTGGAGCTTCTTACGAGCATCTACAATAGACAAGACTTCCCCTTGCAGGCTTTGGATGAAGTCCCATTATGACTTAAGTCACAATGAAGTCTCTGTGGGAGACAGATCTTTTTTTCTCTTGGTGGGATCCGGGAAATCTATCTCAATGACTCTTTCTCTTGAAGTTCCTTTAGAAAAGAAAGTTATCATCTTCGCTTCTTGGTTCCCTTCTTGAAATAATGGAAAAATCCATGGCCGCAATGGGAACTTTCCTCTTATGTTGGCTTAGATGGTCAGAAATGCAACCAGGACTTATGGGAGTGGGAGCAGAGGAAGAAGAAGAAATAGGAGTGAGACGGGGAGAAACTGTAGAGGCCTCAGGGAAGTGTGTTAAAACACTCGGTGGTGGCATTGATAGGATTCCAATGCACTGATGCTTGTGGGGCCTGAAGTTACTAATGGAGAAGAGAAGGATGTGGAAATAGAAGGGATCTTCATCAATATTGAGGAAATATTGGGTGACAGATCCATAAGAGAGGAGAATATGGAAGAAGTGGGAGATGGAAGGGAGGAAGGGAGAGGAGAAGACACATCCATAGGAATAGATGCTTCAATGATAGGAGGAGAAGGAGGAGAAAAAGAAGGAATGTTGGGTACCTCAGTAGTTGTAGTTGTGATAACATCCTGGGTGGATGTATCCGTTGAAACATTTTTGTTTCTTCATTACCTAGAGACACTAGGTTGACTACTTGCTTTTTAGAAGTAGGAGGAAGGCCTTTAGGAGTAGTGGAAGAGGGAACGCCGGGTACATTTTGTCTACTTAGATCTCCCACCTTTTCTTTCCCTTTTTCTTTTGGCACACTGTGATCGGCCTTGGAGGTGTACGGCTGAAGGAGAAGTAGTGAAGTCAACTCGAGGTATGTAAGGCCATTCTAATTACACCAATGTTTGGTATGCTGCAATGTGGGTTTAACCCTTTCTTGAATGGTATTTGGCACTTTAACTCTGCGATCTCTATAAATGGCCGTTTTCCCCATACGTGTCAATGTCAACTTAGTCAATTTCTTGGTGGAGTCTCTTTGAATTTATTTGGGAAAATGGCAATGCCATAGTGCATGATTTCCTCAGAGCCGTGCGGAGTGATCCTTCCACCTAATGTCTATCTCCACGGTTAGGTCTATCCAGATGTCCTCGATCTACGGAACATGGATGGGATAAAAATTTCCTTTGGAAGACAACTCCAGTAGTCAAAGGTCAGCCTTGCTGGGAAGTTGTGCTTCAAATTCAATAGCTCTAGCTCAACATACATCTCCCATGCTTTAGCAAGTGTAGGGCAGGTGTATCGGCCAATCAGAAGGGGAATGGAGTTCCTCCTTTCTTTATCTTCATGCACTTTTCATGATAAGTGATTAAGCGCCTTGAAAATGCCGGGAGGACCAACTTTGGCCCCTGCAAACCTTGGCAGCTTCATTGATTCTCCTTCTAAATTCATAGATCTGACGTATGTGAATGTGGGGAATTGTGTGAACAACGCTCCCCATTTCTTTGTAGTAGCAATCATACTCATGATGGTTCAACTGTGTCTCATGTTTGGTCTCAACAAATAGAAAACCTCATAGAAGAAGGCAACATTTATTTTTGAGAATTGGGAGATGCTGGCTTTGAGCCTTAGATCTAGGTAGAACTTGTATATCTTGACTTGGGGCCATACCCCATTTCAAGTTAACCCTGCAAAATCCCTTTCTGACGTAGTAGTGTATACAACGTAGGGATTCATGTAGAAATTCCCAGTTATTATGACTTGTTGAAGCTGCTGTGAGATGGTGTCACTGATGATTTCACCCCAGCTGAAGCGTTGATCAGGTGCATTCTTGCTCATATTGTCTAGGTATCTCAACATCCACTTGTGTAAATAATAGGCATCAGCGAGACTAAATACTCTACTCAATAATGTGATTGTATCACTCAATTCTTCATTAAAATCACTTCGATGGATGGTTTGTGACCATCTAGACACTGAATTCTTGTTCTTTAGATAGATTTAATTCATCATCTACATGCACTTATCTTCATTATCATCACATGCCTTCATACATACATTCTTCAATACTTATTTCCACATATTTCTGTGATGAGGAATGCCCAAGATCATCTCAAAGTGATGAGCTATGAGGTTTATGATTGTCTGTTGTTATTTATTTTTGACACATCTAGTGTCTTTGTTATAACATCGAGTAACCAACATGATGAACTCATTATTTATGACACTCACTGGAAGCCCAGTTGCAAAGTGTAATCCATTGCCTACTAATTTGTTCATCCATGGGCCACTGCTTGCCTTGGTGGTCCTTACCTAGAAATCATCCATGTCAATATGACCCAGCTCAGAGTCTCTAATGTCAAGGTCACACTCTACATATGAGTCAGACATTCTGACTCTTTGGTACTTGTACTTCATTTCTTTCTCTGACTGTTTAGCTTTAGCTTTAGCTGGTTTCTTACTTGATGAAGACATATGTGAGCTTGAGGATAGATGTTATTGTTCTGCAAGAAGAATCAAGAAGGTCCAACATAGAAGATCCATGTCAACCGTCATGTTATTCATAATGAAATTTTGAAGAATAATAGGATACCTTCAAATGTGTGATAAAATAGTTAAGTTTATCTTGCAGAAGGAAGAACACGAAATTTTAAGCCTTAGGGCATGGGCGTAAGTTCACGGCGAGGTTAAAGGGGATTTTTATTGCTAGGTGCACTTTACGGGGTGTCAGCATGCAAATTCTTGAGCGCATTTAGGAAAGTGTCAACATGAGAAAAGTGGTGCCAAAGGGGGAAGCTCATGGTGTGGGTCTACAAGAAACAACATTTCATGTTGATGTTGTGGAAGTTGCACCTACGCCTCATGGAAAATCTAGTAAGTGTTCTTTGGACGAGCATACAAAAGGTTTGTGTTACATAAGTTTAAAGTGCATCAAAGCGCAGATTTGGAAGATGTTGCAAGGAAAAATAGTGCACCATATTTTTGGCACGCTTCCAGAGCATGTAACATCTCTAAAAATGGCGCGATGTGTTTTAACAGATTAATCGGTTCATGTTGATGTCTTGATTTATTTATTTCTTGATTTGGATTTGGATTTGAAGGCAAGAAAGATAATTTTTTTGGCAAGGAAACAAACAGATATAGATGGTTTTGGTTTACTTTAGTGGCAGAGCCCATCTAGATTTGTAGATCTAGAGGGAGAGGAAAAGAGGGCTTTAGCTGGGTTGGGGATTTATTGGGTTCTTTAGATTTTATTTATTTGATACAAGCCCTAACATTCAACACAAAAAAATGAAAACCAAAAATGGGAGAGGAGCCACTCACCCGATTTATAAAAGATGAAGAAAGATGTAGGGTCCACAAGCTTGAAAACGACACGTGAGGGCCGACAGGATGGTGACATGTGTAAATAAAACACCTTTCGCAATTTTTAATTCATGAAAATGACATGTGGCAGGTTTCTATTTATAGAAAAATTGGCATTTATGACCTCACCAACTACTTTTGGCACGATTTTGGTAGCGTCAACATGAGAAAAGTTACACTTAGAAAAATGCTTAGCACAAGTTTCTTGGTGTCAACACAACATTTTTAGCACCAAAGGATGTTTTAAGGGGGCACAACATTTTGTATGTCGACACGGGTAAATTTGCACCGAGGAAAATGCATGGCACTAGTTCTGGATGTTAACATAAAAACTTCAGCGCAAAAGGATTTCAGGGGGGCACAAAATTCTGATGTCAACAAGTGAATAATTACGCCTAGTGTAAAAGGGTGTATCCTTAATCATGTCGACACAAAAATCTGTGCGCTGAAGGATAAGCTAAAAGTGGCTAAGTCCTGAAACATCCTTGTTTTTTGAAAGGAAGTTTTGGGATTTTTGAATGTTTTCAAACTTTCTTAGGGGTCAAAATAGAATTTCTGGTATAGTTACCTGTAAATTACCCTTTTCAATTTTGTAGGATAATAGCTGGCTCTTTTTGGGGACTATGTTTGAGTGAAACTTAAGGGTAGAGAATCCTAAATTTTTCATGTGCCTATCCATTGGGTTACAGAGAGTCAAAAACAAGGGTGAAAAAAAAAAAAAGGAAGGGAACACACAACAATAGAAAGCAAACACACAATGAAAGCAAAAGAAAATGAACAAGAAAACTGTACAAAGAAGAGAGCAAGCTCTACTTCCTGAAGATCTTCAGGTGCTACTTACTATAGGGAAGCGAGAGTTCGGTTCCATCCAGATATGAGAGATAGAAACTATTCCCTCCATTGAGCTGCTTGATCTTGTATGGCCCTCTCTAAAGAGAGTCAAACTTCCCGTGCATACCTTTCAGTTCTCTTTGTTTGTCCCATAGAAGAACAAGATCTCCCACTTGGAAATCTCTTTGCTTAGCTTTCTTGTCAAACAACCTCTTAACTTGATTCTGATGTTCAGTGATCTTGTTAACCACTTTCACTCACTTTTCTTCAAGTTCCATCAGGTACATAATCCTCTTTTCAAGAGAATTCTGAAAAGTTTCATCTTCAATTACTCAAGCTAAGCACAGAGTAGGAAGTTCTGCGAGAGATAGGGATTTTAGCATCGATCCCATACAACACCTGGAAAGGTGACATGTCGAGAGACCTCTTTGGAGTGATACGATCCACCCACAAAGCATCATACAGTGATTTGTGCCAAGACCATTGGTTTTCATCAACTAGCTTCCGTATGATAGTCACCAGGTTCTTATTGCTGGATTTTACCTGACCATTTCCCTAAGGATAATAATCAGAGGCATGAGCCAAGGTTATTCCGTATCCATAACAAAAACTAATTACTTCCCATGAAGAGAAGTTGGAAGCATTATCAACAACAATTTTGTGTGGAATGCCAAATCTCATAATAATATTCTCTTTGATGAAGCTACAAACAACTTCAAAAGTGGCATGTTTGGTAGGTATGGCCTCCACCGATTTCATGAAGTAATCTGTTGCTGTTAGGACATAACTATGTGTAGCACTTGATTGAGGGTTGAGTGCTCCAATGAAATCAATTACCCATTGTCTGAATGGTTCATCAATGATGACGGGCCTGAGGGGAAACACAACCAATTTTGGTTTTCCAACGAACTGTTGGCAAAGATCACATTTTGCTACCTAGGTAGTTGTATCTTGAAATAACATCCGCCATTAGTACCTGGCCCGAATGATTTTATGTGCTATCACGGATGAGGAGAAGTGACCACCACAGGCTGAGTCATGAAAAATTTTCAACAATTTTACCTGCTGCGGCTTGTCAACACATCATAGAAAAATGTCATCAATTCCACGTTTGTACAATCCATCATCCCATATGACATATCTTGCAGCTCTGAGCTTCACCGTTCACTTTTCCTTTGTTGTTAGGTGAGTTGGGAACTCACCATAGGTGAGAAAGAATTTGATGTCAAAATACCATTCGTTGTTGGTTGTGACAAACAAAACCATGGGTAAAGAATCCACTTTCTCCAGTTCATTTTTTCTCCATCAACATGATCAACTTTCTCCTCAGGTACCTTTGAGTCTTTATTTTCAGCCATTAGCTGACACAGGCCCTTACCTCTTACCAACTTGGTTGGTCTGATGTCTAGGTCGTATTCTTGGACCTTTGCGATCCAATTTCCTCATAAGCTCCCTAACTCCTATTGAGTCAGGATAGACTTAACAGCCATGTCTGGAACCAACACTACTGTATGAGAATTCAAAATATAGTAGCGAGAAATTTTTGACTACTTTTACCATGGCAAAGGCATGCTTTTCCAATTGCGACATCTTCAATTCATGAGGCTTAAGAGGAGATCTCATGAAAGAAATCAGGGATTCAATATCTTTGGAGTTCTTTTGCATCAAGATAGTTGATACAATATGTGCAGATGCATAACTGTACATGATGAAGTCTTTGTTGAAGTTAGGACACACTAGAATAGGAGCATGAGTGACGAAGGTTTTTATGTCTTCGAATGATGTCTTGCCTTCGTCACTCCATCGGAATGTTTGGGACCCTTTCATCATATTAGATATATGACGAGTCTTCTCAGCAAAATCAAGAACAAAGCATCTAAGAAAATTTACCTTTCGAAGAAAGAGTGAACACCAGTCTTGCTTGTAGGAAAAGTAAGGCTCTGAATAGCCTTGACCCTTTCAACATCTATCTTAGTTCCTTCTCTACTAATGACATGTCCTAGCAACTTTCCTTCGGTGACCCCAAAAATTGACTTCTTGGGATTTAGCAAAATCCTCGTGCTCTCGGCATCTGATCAAGACTTGTTCCAAATGATCGCAATGATCACTTCATCTCTTGGAGAACATGGTCATGTCATCTAGGTAAAATACGATGACTTTTCCCATCATACCTTTGAATGCAAAGTCCATTGCTCGTTGGAAGGTAGCACAGCGTTGATCAAATCGAATGACATTCTGTTGTAGGTGAAGGTACCCCAAGGAGTGGTGAACGTTGTTTTGAATTGATCTTCAGGCGTGACTTGAATTTGATTATAACCTGAAAAACCATCAAGCATAGACAACATTTATGAACCAGTTACTACCTGTAGCACTTGATCCATTATTGACAGTGGATAGTTATCTTTTAAGGATGACTAGTTCAAGTTGTGAAAGTCCACGCATATGCGTATCTCGCCATTCTTCTTCCGCACAGGCACAATATTTGCAACCTGTACTATGATGAATTGGAAAAATAATTCTTACATCCAACATCTTCTAAATTTTAGCCTAGATGGTACCTGATATTTTGGGGTTGTAATGCCTTTGCTTTTGACGGAAAGGCTTGACGTTGTCCTTGAGCGAGAATGTCATGCCGAATGTCCTTTGGCTTAAAAGACTTCAGATCAGCATAAGACCATGCTAACACATCCATGTAATTTTTTAGCAACTTAACGAATTTTCACTTTTCCTCGAGCATACAACACTTCCCAATATTCACGGAACAAGGATGTTCTGCAGTACCCAGATTAATGGATTCAATTTCTGGAGAAGAAGAAGGATAATCGTGTCACTTTTTCTTGACAAAACGATCATGATTATCAAATAATCATTCTAAGGAAACCAAACCTTTCAAAATCTTATTTCCTTTGAGTTGTATTACCCTATCTTTTTCAGATTCATGTGTTTGACCAGTGAGAGAATCACGACATGTAGAAGTTGATCCATCAAAATCAAGTTCTTTGAAATTGTTAGTTTTCTCCAAACAGGCGATAAGCTGGTTTTCATCATTGAAAACTTTTTAGTGTTGTGAATTATCTGGAACACTTGGGCGAAAAACCACTTCAATGGTATATGTATCCATTTTTAACCCTGGGTGAGGGAGCATGAGAGAGGCTGAGACGGCCAATGAATCAACCATGTCATTTTGGGCTCGTGGAACTACTTTGATTGAGAAAGCGTCAAACTCTTTGATGCTATCCCATACGACATTGTGGTAGTGTCTGAGTCGGTCATTTTTACTTGATATATCCCTTTTACCTGATTGACAATTAGCTCAACATCACCTTGCACTCTTAGATTCTTGATTCCCTTCTCTTTTGTAGCTTGCATGCCAAGTAACAAGGATTCATACTGGCAGTATTATTCGTATTGAAGAACTGTAACTTGAAAGAAAAAGGGAAAATCTCCTCTTCAAGAGATATTAGAACAACCCCAACACCACATCCACTTGTTGCACAACTGCCATCAAACTGTAATGTCCATACTTTGTTGAGATCCTCTTTTTGGATGAGAACGTCCATTCTATCTGAGTCGGTGGATAGGAAGTAGTTCCCCATCCCTGATGATTCGAAAAGAATCTAAGCCTTAGGGTCATCAGAGTTGGTGACTAGATATTTCTTTTGTGACTCTGGTTCCAATGTTTGCATCACCCCTTTGATAGGAATCCGGCTTTGGACCAGTCCATATGAATTTCCCCACCAACTTCTTTACAAAAGCTCCTCCCTAGCAATATCTTGTATGCTACTAGAATATCAGCTATGAGAATAGTCATTTTTACCCTTTTCTCAGAAATATCGCGAATGTAAACTGCGCATCCTTGATCTAACCAATCAATGGTACTGCTTGGTTTCCATGGAGTAACATCTGCTAAAAGGTTTAGTAAGTGTGAGGCCCAAAGCATGGGTGACCTTTGTTGGCATAACATTATCAGAAGCTCCAGAATCAATTATATAGTTACTTAGTTTATGACCATTGATCATGAGAGATAGGTAAAATGTTCAATTTTCCCCCGACACAAAAGTCGAGGAAACATTTACATGAGACATAGGAGGAATGGGAAGAATTACTTTTGGGGAAATAGGAGGAAGGATGGTAGCCTAGCTTTGGATATACTTAGTTAATCTTATAAGCTGCTCTGGGTTGGACTGAAGGTACTCAACTTGAGCATATCCGGATCTTGGTCTTTTTGGTGTGATCAATTATATCGAATGCGACCAAGGGTTGCACTAACGAAGGAATGAGTCCTTTGTTTCACATTTTTGGAGGAGGATTACTGGTCTTTATGGGACTAGAGGAAGGCTAAATTAGAGGAGAAACAGGAGGAAAATATTTCTTCACAAAAGGTTTAATAACAAAAGGTTAAGTAGGAAGGGGATTACCTCTTTTAGCGATCGTTGGAGGAGTTACCACAACCTTTTCCTTTTGTTTTTCAGCAGCAACCTTTTCTTCTTTTCCTTGTGAGTGAGTGAAAACCACATATGATTGTCCACTCACATACCCTTGGGTACCCTCTTCTTCATTAGATTCCTCATCTTCAAATTCCATATACCCAATAGTAGAGTCACTAGTTGGTTCACCGACATCTTGGTCATCTTTACCTTGTGATGAAGGTTCTTTGTAATTTGGATCTTCTTCAATTTCAACCAAAGCATTAACTAGAGGGGCTTCAATTGCTAACCTTGGAGAAGCAAGCAGTAAACACGGCCTTTAGGGGGTGTTGTTGGGAGTGAAGTTCCTCCGTGGGATATCTTGGTACAGAGTAGTAGATGATGTTTGAGTCAATTACTTCTTTAATGAGAGCAAGTCATTCACCATCTTCTGGAATGTTGGATCTGATGAGGTATCCTGAGAAGAAGTTGAAGCCTTTGATTTTGACGGCTCTCGTCTTAACTCACTGGATATAAGAAGGTTGTCTTCTATCTGAATGGCCATAGCTTGAGCAAGGACCAAGGTGGGTATCTATTCCTGTAAAATTAAGAAACTTACTTTCAAACTCATGGCGTTTAAGAAGAAACACTTTTGATTTTCTAATTTCAGCATCATGCCAAGCGACACACAATTTATCAGTGAATTAAATCGGTGATAAAATCATGCATGGTTTCATTGGTCTCTTTCTTCATGTGAGTGATTTGTGATAATAATGCAAATGTGTCTTCTGAAGGTTTGTATCTGTCTTCAAATGTAGTCTCGTAATGTGGCCCAACTAGTGATGGATCAAGTGGTAAATGCTTTGGAACCACTGCTGCCAGCAGCCCTTGCATGGTCTCCGAGAAAGAGAGCGATCGATATGTCCTCATGAGTTACATCCAGAATGCTACATGACATAATAAACGTAGCTATATGCACATCTATGCTTTGATTTCCGCTCCCATCAAATTTCAAGAAATTTTACGATTTTCGTGAGGAGGGGTTGACTGGATGTGGCAATGCTAGAGGGCCCATGGCATTTCCCCATGGTACAGGAAGATTTGTTGCCATTTGAAAAGTAGGAAAAAGAACACAAGCAGGGAGTGTGGTTCCACTTAGCAAAAGAGCACTACAAGTTGATGTTGAGGCACCCTATGAAATCTAACTCTTTCGTGGAGGCGAGGCACTTCTTGTTGATCGATTAGCGAACTCAATGATGTGAATCATGCTGGAGTGATACTGAAATTGTGCCTTTGAAGTAGATTAAAAATTGGATCAACTTCTCCATGAGCTCTTCTGCTGTGAGTAAATGGTTCACCCGCCAGCGTACCCGTTCAGATCTGCAACAATTAGGAGTAGATTTACAACATATTTTTTTATACTTGCTGATTTTCTGATTTTTCTGGCAAAAATCAGCAGCATGTACTTTTTTCAATATTTAATTTTACCCTTTTTAATAATAGATTGCGGTTTTTTGACAAAGATTAATAAGGATAAAATGGGTCAATTCAATAGGCTGATTTTCAGATCTTTGACCTGAATTTTGCAAGGTTTTGAAAATAACATAAAATGTCAAAATCTCAGATCTACTGAAATATACAAGTTTTTTGTAAAAATCAGCAAACTAAAAGTTTCTATCTGGTCCAGATCTATGGATTTTCATAAGGAAATTTTCAGTTTTGATCACTTATGCAAAAATTTTATTTTCAACAAAGAGTTAAAATTTGCAATCTAGTAGTGATTTTTACAATTTTTTAGTTATTTCCTTAGTTTGATCCCCAATGGAGTCACCAAAAACTGTTGGTCTGAAAATCATTGGTTAGGCAGGTCATGGGGAAATAGGCCAATAGTGTGCAGGGCATAGCCCCTCTTTGAGACAAAGCAAAGTGAAATTGGTTTATTGTTAATCTATCAAGGCAGAATCAGTGCAAATCTACACTATTCTAACTTTAAGGGGTTTGGGATCTCATCATAGTATAGGTAGTTCCAACAACGTAAAGAAAGGTAGGAGGGAAGGAACGGATGAAGGTAGATCTGAAGGAAGAAAATAAATGAATTCCAAGACGGAAAGGTCATAAGATTTATGATTTGGGCTAGTAGTAAATGAGCTATACTTACTTGCATAAATAATTAAATCAATACTAATGAATAGATGACAATAGTAGGAATGAATCTAATAGAATAAAAACATATATCTAATTTAAGAAATATCGATGAAAATAACATGCACATTAAGCATAAAGTCGAATATGTGTATTAATATTCCTTACAAAGAAAACACAAAGTCTTTCTCTCCTCACTTCTCTTTTCATACAAAAAATGTTCACCCCTTGAATACAAAAAGTATTCTAGTATTTATAGAAGGAGAGGAAGAAAGAAGACAAAAGAAAACCCACTACTTACAAAATATTTTACAAGATATTTACAAAAGATCTAGAAAATATCTAAAATCCACAGTTGACTTGGGCAAGTTTTTGGATGGCAACATCCCATGGTGCAACATGGATGAGGTCATCGTGTATGCCAACATACTTTTTTAAAAATATTTTACAAAAATGATCAACACATTCTAGAAAGGAGAAACTACTCCTCATCATCCCTCTGCTCAAACTTGGTGTCTTGCTTTTGATCAGGAGAGTCGATGTGACACTGCGCTCGATATTCTGCAAACTTGCTGATCATTGCTTGAAGTTGATCATGGTTGGGACCATTAAAATGATCAGCAAATGACTTCACAAGTTTCTTTCTTATTCTTGAGCTTGTCAGGTAACTCGGTGAAAGTTTCACATGCATCGATTAAAAAGCCAATGAAATCACTGACAGGCCAAGAGGTTATTGATTGAATCTTGGTCAAAAGTGACCTCTGGTGCCAAACCTTGAGTGACGATAGCCTTGAAATGTTGGAATGTATCATCTACTTCCCTCAAGTTATACAATTCACTGAGCATCCCTGGAGCCATTTTTGTAACTGTCTACTCCATGTTGTATTGTGCTTCCAGGGCTTCATCTTTGATTTTATCGATTCTCTCCAGGATATATTCCATCTGATCAACCCGGTAATCTAATGCAGTGAGAGCCTTATTATGTGCACAGGTGATTGATAACATCAAATTTCAATAGGTCGTCAGCAGCAATTAACCATTTCTTGGAACGTTTCATGCTATAACCTAGTGTTATCCAACTCTTCGAGATAGGGAACTTGCTACTACTTGTAGCTCCTTATTTTCTTGGGTTATATCCTGATAGAGAAATGTAAACTTCCCAAGAACTTCTTCACCATCTTTGAGGATCTACTTGATCTAGGATGATATTGTTGTGCCTTGTTCACCAATCTTAACATATTCATTTATTTTCTCCTGACTGGGAACTTGAATGGGTTCGGTGGCAGTCAGGGGAGGAGCGTTGCTCATTTTCTGCAATGCTTGGAGGAGATGTTTGTTTTGTTCTTTGAGTATCCTTTTCTCCTCTTTTGCCTCTTGGAGTTTCTTACAGAGAGCATCTACAACAGACAAGGCTTCCCCTTGCAGGATTTTAGATGAGGTCCCCATTGAGACTTGAGTCACCATGAACACCGTGGGAGACAAATTTTCTTTTCTCTTGGTGGGATTCAATAAATCTATCTCCACGAATCTTTCTCTTGAAGTGCCTTTAGAAAAGTGAGTTATCACTTTTTGCTTCTTGGTTCCCTTCTTTGGAATAAAAGAGAAATTCATTGCCACGATGGGAACTTTCCTCTTATGCTATCTCACATGATCAGAAATCCAATCAGGACTTATGGGAGTGGGAGAGGAGGAAGAAGAAGAAACGGGAGTGAGAGAGGGAGCAACTGTAGAGGCCTCAGGGAAGTGTGTTGAAACACTTGGTAGTGGCATTAATAGGGATTCCAATGCACCGATGCTTATGGGGCCTGGAGTTACTAACAGAGAAGAGAAGGACGTGGAAATGGAAGGGATCTTCATCAAGATTGAGGAAATATTGGGTGATAGATCCGCAAGAGAGGAGAAGATGGAAGAGGTGGGAGATGGAAGGGAGGAAGGGAGAGGAGAAGACACATCCATAGGAATAGATGCTTCAATGACAGGAGGAGAAGGAGGAGCAGAAGAAGGAACGTTGGGTACCTCTATAGTTACTGATTGTGATAACATCTTGGGTGGATGTATCCGTTGAAACATCTGTTGTTTCTTCATTACCTGGAGACACTAGGTTGACTACTTGCTTCTCAGAAGTAGGAGGAAGGCCTTCAGGAGTAGTGGAAGAGGGAACACTGGGTACCTCTTGTCATTCCCTTTTCCTTTCAAAGTGACACTGGTCGATCTTGGAGTGCATAGCACTGAAGGAGAAGTAGTGAAGTCAACTCTAAGGTATGTAAGGCCATTCTAATTGCACCAATGTTCAGTGTGCTACAATGTGGGTTTAACCCTTTCTTGAATGGTCTTTGGCACTTTAGCTCTGTCGATCTCTGCGAATGGCCAGTTGTCCCCATCTATGTCAATGTAAACCTGATCAATTTCTTGATCAGTCTCTTTGAATTTCTTTGGGACAATGGCAATGCCATAGTGGATGATTTCCTCCAGAGCTAGCCGGGAGTGATCCTTTTGCCTAATGTCTATCTCATGGGTTAGGTCTATCCAAATGTCCTCGATCTCAAGAACATGGATGGGATCAATTTTTTCCTTTAGAAGACAACTCCGGTAGTAGAAGGTCATCCTTGCTAGGAAGTTGTGCTTCAAATTCAGTAGCTCTAACTTAGCATACATCTCCCGTGATTTAGCAAGTGTAGGGCAGGTGTATCGGCCAACTGTAAGGGGGAATGAAGTTCCTCCTTTCTTTCTCTTCATGCACTTTTCATGATAAGTGATTAACTACCTTGAAAATTCCAGGAGGACCAGCTTCGGCCTTGCAAACCTTGGCAGCTTCATTGGTTCTCCTTTGAAATTCACAACTCTGAGGTATGTGAATGTGGGGAATTGTGTGAACAACGCTCCTGATTTCTTTGTAGCAGCAATCACAATCGGGTTAGTTTTGATGTGTCTCATGTTTTGTCTCAACAAACAAAAACCTCATTGAAGAAAGCATCATTTATTTTGGAGAATCGAGAGATGCTTTCTTTGAGCCTTAGCTTTGGGTAAAACTCATATATCTTGACTTAGGGCCATACACCATTTCGAGTTAACCCTACGAAATCCCTTTTTGACGTAGTAGCATATAAAACGTAGGAATTCATGTAGAACTTCCCATTTATTAGGACTTGTTGAAGCTATTGTGAGATGGTGTCACTGATGATTTCACCCCAAGCTGAAGCATTGATCAGGTGCATTCTTGCTCATATTCTCCAGGTATCTCAGCATCCACTTGTGGAAATAATGGGCATCGTGAGACCGAAAACATCCCCATTTAAGATACCGTAACAAGGAAAAACAAATTTGATAACGTTCTCTCGTTATGAATTATAAAATTCAAACACACGTTCAAGTTTTAATAATTGTTCTCTCCGCCCAAACAAACGAGTTTGATCACACAATTTCCTTTTAAAACTAATGTTCCCTATTCACATAATTACAATATGGAACACACATTCAATGCCATTCAATCCTATAACAAATTCTATATGCTGTTGTAAATGACTCGAGGAACTGCCGATATTCCATTTTCATGGCTCGGAGTTTCATCGATCCTTCATTTCATGACTCGGCAACAACCAATCCTTCATGTTCATTTATGCATAGTATATTATATATACCAGTTCTCATAACCATTTCGGTTATCAAGTGATCCATTTAAGAAGCCTATCTGAATATCTATTACTGATATTCATTGACATCCCGCATCTTAAATTAAGTGATAAGGACAACGCAACCAGCACTTGCGATACTTTGGCCAAAGATTTTCACATGCTTTGCATGATCATATTCCTGGATGTGATACACATCAATGGAATACGTCCTTCACTTCACTTCACCTGTTATCTAGAATGGTCTTTCCTGGTTCCTACCAGTCCTCTCGTTTAAGGTCAGATTTAAACTTCCAATTTCCAACTAGTAATATGAACGAATATAGGAAGGCACTCCTGGTAACTAAAGATACGCAGACATACGGTGTCGTTCCCCACGACTCCGTGTGTCTAGTTATCTTTAGTATCCCGGAGTCACTCCGTATACCTGATCATACTCCTATTCCCTGCCAAGAACTTCACATTCAGCCTATGTATTCTTGATGTTTTAATTCGGGAGGGCATTGCAATATGTCAGCTGCAACATTGTGTCGTCATGAAGACCCCGTCTTCATGAAGACACCTTGCTGTAGCTGGCGTATGTCAATGTCCTACGGAATCCTCCCATCGAGAATACACATCCTGCTCAAGTGATTTGGATATGATCTTAATAATTAAGAATCAACTTTCAGCAACCATGCTGATCCCTTTATCCTCGCTTTCCGTTACAGTTGTATATAGCTAAGAGAGACTAAATCCATCCTTTAGCTTGCTATGCATCTTCTCCTTCGTGTCGAAGGGCTGCATTTCTCTACTTGGTTCTCTTCTTAATCATTGGATTAAGCAGTCCGTTACCGACGGACGTGATAAGTTTAACCTATTAAACTTAGCCAAGATTTTCCCAACTGTAACTAAATTCAGAATTCTAGCTTATTAGACGTCATTTGTACGAGGTCTAATTCCGAGAAATGTATTCATTTGTGCTCCTTAACATTACATAGTTAAGGTCCATTAGTTATGGATATACTTATCCTATATCCTTTATTCTGAATTTAACATACGAGATCATTAATGGAGTTCGAAAGTGAAGTTCGATTACTCCGAAGTTAATTGATATTCCTTAGCTCCTAAGCTAATCCTGAATACCTATCAGTTATGGAATCATATTCTTCCTAATCCTTTTTAATGTCAATTAAAAATTCATCTTTACCCAAGTATGAACTAATTGCATATTTCAACTTAAAAGTTGCATTTAGGTAAGAATAATTATCAGCCTTTTCATCATCCATCCAAGGACAATTAAATAAATCCAAATCAAGAAATAACATTATATTTCCAATTTAGTCAATAATATCAAACTGATATAATTATTAAAATATCACACTTGTATTTGTATTCATCAATTCATGTCATAATCCATACATTTGCCAATCCAACTGATTGGACATTGTTTACATAAAAACATCATTACAACTCATAGATTGAAGAATATACTTTCTTCTTTTCACAATTCCTCGAAGAGGAATAAAAGTAAACAAATACAATTCATCTTCAACCAATCAAGAAGCATCAGAAAACAGCCATGTCCTCATTCTAATCAAATTCCATCTGCAAAATGATTTGCACGGGTCAGTTCAATGAACTGAGCATATTAAGCACTTATCATTAAAATGAGGTGCTTCAACTAACTGTCTCAATAAAAGAACCCTGCTTTTATGAAACGACAGTAAAACATCAATCACGAAATAGGCACAAAAGAGAGATCAGCATAACAACTGAACTATCAAAATATCATCACAATCAGCCAAAGAACTGCTGTCCCAATTCCACATAACCGTTACAAGTCTCAATTTACAATATTTGTAAAGTTAGGGATACAAGTAGCTTACTGCTGATATAACATACTGTTATCCTTTCCACGCCTTTCATTAATAATAAATGCAAAGGATGAAACTAACTGAAATGTAAACCCATTACCTTCCTTTCAGTTCATGCATCATATTAGATTCCAAGCAATCAAGCACAGACAAGAAAGTGAACAACAATGCATATAGTCGCTCATATCTAAGCACTACAAGATTCATTATCAACGAATTATAGATTTCCAACTGAATGAAAGAAGAAAAGATCATTTTTCCAAGTCATTCATCCATATCCCTATTTCTTTCCACATGACTGTCCTAAAAATGGAATCCAAACGAGACACAAATCAAGATAACAGTTCAGAGTGAAACTTACAAAATCCATTCAGAATTCACTTTCCGGCAGTAAGAGTAATTTCATTCATAATCAGCTTTAAATGAAAACAAGGAAGAATTCATCGTCCTTATCCATACTTCATTTAAATCAAGCTGATATGCAGTTATACAGTCATACAATCAATTATTCGTATGATTTCTTAATTCTATGAATGCATTCCGTTCAAAACAAAATTTTGTTCAATGTCATACTTATAGAAGAAGACAAATCATAATATTTCCGAATTCAAATAGCCAAAAAGAGAAGAATTCGTTTCTTTAACTAATCAAATAAGAAACAATCATTTTCTTCAACTTAACAAGAATTATTAAATTGCGGTTTCATTTTTCCTTGAATGACAGTGCAAAGATCAGGAAGACCACACGAAAACATTCAAAATTTCCATTAGTACAAAAAAACAAGACTCAAAACCATCTAAATACCACTGCAAATCTTTTTGTCAGATTGAACTTAAGACGTTCATCAAAACCAAATTACTGTTTCATTTGGATCAAAACAGCAAAAGAAGAAGAATTTGTTTCCCTATAATTTCCGTAAGAGACAATCAACTTCTTCAAGGAAATTAAAAAAACATCTCGTGTTTACCTTACCAGGACAGTCCAAGTCGTAATGACAGTTGAACAATCGTTCATAATGAACAGCAACTCACATAAACTGAACCGTTTAAATTTAATATAACATAAACAACGAATACCCCAAGCAATTTCTTCCTTGCACAACAATCCAACTAAAAATGTGTTTTCACAAAGACAGCCCGAACTAAAAGGTCGAACAGCAACAATGAAACGCAACAATCATCTACTTTCTCAGCAAGAGAAACAATATAATTCATTATAAATTCAGATGGAAAACTATTTCTTTTCCAACTCCCACGAATACTCATTCGTATTCGTCAATTCACATAAAAGAAGAAACACAACAATAATTGTATTACTAGCATATCCGTCTAATCGAGTTCACAATACTCAGATAAAACTCTAATGCCAATTCCTTTAAAATACAGAAATGCTATTTCCTTCTAATCCCGAAACAGCAGAAGGAAGAGAAAAGTTTTATTTCTTTTTAAGCAAGAAAAAGAAAGAAACAACAAAACGTGTTATCATTTCTTTCTCCAAAGCAAATTCGTATGCTCATACAAAACCCAAATGCCATTTTCATCAAAATCCAAAACAGCAGAAGGAAAAAGAATCTTATTTCCTTTAAAAATTTCAGTAAAGAATACGACTTCAAACAACTCGCACAGCCCGTGGAGATTTCATTCCATAAGATCATTTAAAAAGAATTATCCAGTTCGAAGTATTGTTAACAACCATCTCAAAATTGATTTACTCTCAGCTGAGTATTCAAAACCATAATTTCCTATAGTTCAGTAAAGAACATCCTCAATACTGTCAAACAAACCAACACAACACGACTGTATTTCAACTCCCTTTATACATGCAAAGACAGTTCCAAACACAACAGCAAGGGAACGATTACACAGTAAGGAGAACAACTCCCCAGCCTGTTCCGATTTCATACAACATGAACAGAGAAAGAAAATACCTATTTCAAATCCTCCATACTGTCAACAACCAATACAATAATTCATATTCCAACTCGATTCGTGCAAAGACAAATCAAAGCCTAGCAACCAGAAGCGATTCTACTTAACGTTTCCAAGAAAAGAAAGCAAGAATCAACGAAATCCAAATCATATCGACTTGACAACAATCACATAATCCAAAACCCAAGAGCAGGGTTGTTTTAATGAGACATTTAAACAAAGCAAGAATTTTTAAAGAGAAGGGCTTAACATGCCTGTGATCTCTTTTCCAAAACTTGAAGAAACGTTGAGTTTGCCGAAGTTATTTCCTTCCACGGTGACAGCAAGAACTCCTCAACACTCCTTTCCTCTTCAGGCTCAGCAACAGCCTCAAAATCTCCAAGAACAGTGACAAATCCCAAGAGCTGGTTCGACTGAACCAGACCAGAAAAACCAAATGCAGAGCAACTTTGCAAAAGCCCGAATCGACAAAATGAAAATCAAAATTCCCTCATACACTTTCCAAGGCGAGCTGGTCGCGAGGACCAAGAATAATTAATGCATTAAAGGCTCTGCCTTTTCCCAACTTCCCACGCCACTGCCAACTTGAGTTGGCGAACTCAAATTTTCAAATTTCACAAGCAAAAACCAAATTTAGCTCCATCTCCAAACAGATACCTCCGCCTCTTACCTGCCCCGCCAAACTGGCGCTGTCCACGTATGGACTTTCCATTAAATGCTAATGAATACCCCCTTCATCCTTATCCTCTCCCTCCAAGGGTCTGCGCGCCCCTTTAGATTAGGATTAGTTTAGGTTGCATATTAGTGTTCAACCTAGGTCATAGTTTAGCCTTAGGTTATTAGGACTTAGGTTTATTTCCCTTTTTTTTGTAATTTAAAAATCCACTTAGGATAGTAGTTTAGGATGCATGTTAGGACTTAGGATTAGCTTAGGGTTTAATTCATACTAACCACTAACACTAATCAACCCCTAACCCAATCTCTCAACTAACTCTCGTAACTATGTTGTGCAGGACGTTCAGTCCTTTGTATCTCATGCCAAGGCCACCCGTGTCCAGGCATTTCTTGCCTCACGAGGTTTTAAATTCGACAGTACAGGGTTCAAGGATCGAACCTTTGTCGTTGGCATTTACGTGCCAGCTGCTCATACCTGCAATCAGGCGCTGCACATTCATATCAACCTCGGTTCGGTTCCAGAGTAAATCGACACAGAAATCACAAGAAGACCTCAACATACTTTGGATCAATGAAATTGATTCAAGGTGTGCTGTCAATCAGCAACGAGAGTTTAGCAAGTATACGACAATTTGTCGTCACATCAGCAAACACGCAAGTACAATAACTGTTGTCCTATGCAATAAATCACAGCATGCAAGAATCCAAGTTAGCAACACATTCCTTTAAGATCAGAGTTTATCTTAACATGTTTGCCTTCATTTCAGCAGTTATAACAGTATGAAAAACATTCACCAAGATAACGTACAAAATCAGAGCATTACATGAATACTCTACTCAAGAATGTGATTGTATCACTCAATTCTTCATTAAAATCACTTCGGTGGATGGTTTGTGGCCATCTAGACACCGACTTCTTGTTCTTTAGATAGAGTTCATTCATCATCTGCATGCACTTATCTTCATTATCATCCCATGCCTTCTTATAGTCTTCAATACTTATTTCCACATATTTCCTATGATGAGGAATGCCCAGGATCATCTCAAAGTGATGAGCTATGAGGTTTATGATTGTCTCGTGTTCTTTATTTTTGACACATCTAGTGTCTTTGTTATAACATTGAGCAACCAACATGATGAACTCATTATTTATGGCACTCACTGGAAGCCCAACTGTAAAGTGCAATCCACTGCCTACTAATTTGTTCATCCATGGGCCATTGCTTGCCTTGGTGGTCCTTACCCAAAAATCATCCATGTCAATATGACCCAACTCAGAGTCTCTGATGTCAAGGTCACACTCTACATATGAGTCAGGCATTCTAACTCTCTAGTACTTGTACTTCATTTCTTTCTCTGATTGTTTAGCTTTAGCTTTAGCTGGTTTCTTGCTTGATGAAGACATATGTGAGCTTGAGGACAAATTTTGTTGTTCTGCAAGAAGAATCAAGAAGGTCCAACATAGAAGAGCCATGTCAACCATCATGTTATTCATAATGAAAGTTTGAATAATAATAGAACACCTTCGAATGTGTGAGAAAATAGTTAATTTTAGCTTGTAGAAGGAAGAACGAGAAATTTTAAGCCTTAGGGCATGGGGCACAAGTTCACAGTAGGTTATAGGGGCTTTTTATTGCTAGTTTCTCTTTAGGGGTGTCAGCATGCAAATTCTTTCGCTAAGTGCATTCAAGAAAGTGTCAACATGAGAAAAGTGGTGCCAAAGGGGGAAGCGCATGGCGCGGGTTTGCAGCAGACAACATTTCATGTCGATCTTTGTGGAATTTGCACTGCGCCTCATGGAACATCTCGGTAAGTGTTCTTTGGTTGGGCACAAAAAGGTTTGTGTTGCATGAGTTTAAAGTGCACCAAAGTGTAACTTTGGAAGATGTTATGAGGAAAAATAGTGTGCCATATTTGTTTGGCTTTCTTCGAAAGCGTGTAACATTTCGACAATGGTGTCGGTGTTTTAATAGTTAATCAGTTCATGTTGATGTCTTGATTTCTTGATTTGGATTTGGATTTGATGGCAAGAAAGAGAAGTTTTTTGGCAAGGCAACAAGCAGATATAGATGGTTTTTGGTTTACTTCAGTGGCAGAGCCCTTCCAGATTTGTAGATCTAGAGGGAGAGGAAAAGAGGGCTTCAGCTGGGTTGGGGATTTATTGGGTTCTTTAGATTTTATTTATTTGATACAAGCCCTAACATTCAACACAACAAAACAAAAACCACAAATGGGAGAGGAGCCACTCACCCGGATTTATAAAAGATGAAGAAAGACGCGGGGTCCATAAGCTTGAAAAGCGGCATGTGAGAGTCGGCGGGGATAGGCGACACGTGCGAGAAAATACCTTTCGCAATTTTCAATTCGTGAAAATGACATGTGGCAGGTTTCTATTTATAGAAAAATTGGCATTTATGACCTCACCAACTACTTTTGGTACGATTTTGGTAGCGTCGACATGAGAAAAGTTACACTTGGAAAATTCTTAGCACAAGTTTCTGGGTGTTGACATAACATTTTTAGTGCCAAAGGATGTTTTAAGGGGGCACAACATTTTGTATGTCGACATGGGTAAAGTCGCGCAAGGAAAATGCATGGCACTAGTTGCTGGATGTTAACATAAAAACTTCAGCGCAAAATGATTTAAGGGGGGCGCAAAATTCCTAATGTCGACATGTGAATAATTACACCCAGTGTAAAAGGGCACATCTTTAATCATGTCGACATGACAATTTGTGCCGAAGGATAAGCTAAAAGTGGCTAAGTCCTAAAACATCCTGATTTTTTGAAAGGAAGTTTTGGGCTTTTTTTTTGAATGTTGTCAAACTTCCTTAGGGGTCAAAACAGAATTTCTGGTATACTTACCTGTAAATTTCCCTTGTCAATTTTACAGGATAACACAATGGAAAACATATCACCTATAATTGGAAAGAAATATAATGTTAATAATTCATAACTAACTAGGCTAGTATCTGCTAATCTCAAATGGTCATTATGTTACATTAGTGAAATGTAATACACTTCATGAATAACGGCTTCTTGGATTATAATATCGTGTTAGAATATCTAACTATAATAATGTATCCTAGCTTAGTTTGAAGGGAAAAAAATTACTAATTGTCTTTTCAGGAATGTAATAACTATCATAGTGGTCGCTAATCTTAAATTTTTGCTAGGCTATATCAAAGAAATATAATAAACATAGAGATTAGTGGTTGTTAGGCTTGGAATATCATGTCGAATATGTAATGATATTCATCGAGCTTAGATGTAGATAAAAATTATCATTTATGCAAGATGTTAAGAAATATTTGTATTCTAGACATTTCGTATTATACAGGATTATATTACCACTCTTGGGAATCATTGGTGTTCTTGTGTTTTTATTACTGTGAGTTTTTGGGGTGGTTGAAAGTTAAGTATTTTGGTGAATGGTAGCTAAGGATCTAAGATTCCAAGGTTTTTAGTTCTTTTCTTCGTGTTTATGAGATTTTATCATTACTTGATTATTTCTTCTCACAATTATTTGTATTGAAAGTGGGTAAGGGAGAGGAGATCAACTAGGCAATTTGAAGTACACTTAACAGTCCCTAAATATATACGTATATATCAAATTTTAATTTTTCAAAATACCCTTTTATAGATCGACATGTCTCTAATCTACATTTTTTTGTTTGTGTTACATTAACAATCCCACCCATGTTTTTAAAGGTATATTTTCAAACATTTTATAATTGTACATGAAAAATGTTTTCATTACCAATCAAAACTTTATCTTCCAATAACTATTACAAACAGCTATATTAACGCTAATTTTTAATGATATTATCTATAATATAAAATAAAACAATTCCAATTAAAATTTTCGATCTTCATTTAATAGTAAAATGGAATGTCGTATAAAACAAATTAGTTCATTGTTTGCATTAATACCACCCACTATGACAAGGAAGGCCAATTGTTGTGGCGACATCCATAAATTATCCACACATTCGTCACCAACTCTCCCATAACTCTCGCATGGGATGAATTTAGTTGCCCTCATAACTAAGTCATGATTGTTTTTGGACAAGCAAGTATGGGAGAAATGTGTCACATTTTGCATTGAATTCTTGTTGAAATTGATATTTCAAAATTTTAAATTTCATTATTTACATTAATGTCACCCAACTCGATAAGGAATGTTAGTTTTTATATCATGGCATGCATTATTCATCCACACATCAGCCACTAACTCTTAATTAACTATTACATGAGATAAATTAATTTTTCCTCACAACTCGATCGGGATTGTTTTGGCATAAGTGATTATGGGAGATGTGTGACAAAGTTTCCATCGGCAACCAAGTGGTGCACTATATACCCTAACGCAGAGACAAGTGTTTCACAACATGCCCTCAAGAGGGATCAAGTATTATTTAAATCTTTTAATATATATTGTGTATAATGAGATAATTCATATCAAGGAAAATGTTTAGCGACTATTAAGATTTATTAATTGTTGAAAAGAATGGCTTGGTGGTGTTAGGCTCAACAATTTCTTATTTTGAAAATAGTGATAGAATAAAAAATCATAGTCTAGCTTAGTGGGCACTAGGCTCCTACCATTAGATCTAGTCAATATACAAACTATTTTTACAATTTTGGATCATTATTGTTTTTCATTACTTATAATTGTATCATATTAGTTGAATTATCCATGGTGAAGCCACGTGATGCACTTCATACCATTGATTGGGATCAATCCTTATGTAGTTATCATACAATATAATGTATATAACACATAATTCACATCAGTTTCTATCAAGGAAAATGCTCAAAGTGACCATTATGCTCCATTAATTATTGAAAGGAAAGGATTGGTGACCGCCGGGATCAACAATTTCTTATTTTCAAAACAATGATCAAATAAAAATCGTGGTCTACCTTATAGGTCACTAGTATACTACCATTAGATCTATTCATTGTAAAACCTATCTATAGAGATTTGGATCACTATTATTTCGATTATTTATAACTATATCATATTGGCTAGACTATCCTTTATAGAACCAAGTGGTGTATTCAATACCCTCTAGAGGGAACAATCCTTATGTATTTCTAATAAGATATAATGTTTGTATCAATGCAACATACCCTCGAGAGGATCAAGCTCTATGTAGTTCTCATAAGATAAATTTTGTATAACACAATTCATATCAGTTAAGTATTAAGGAAAATGTTTAACAACAACTAAGCTCCATTACTTGCATTAAGTCTTAGTAGCGGCTAAGCTATTCCATTTAATAGGATTTCTTGAACAATACATATTTTATGTTGTCCATTTATTTGTCAATGAGAAACCTAGAGGATGTTATCCTCTATATTTTCTAAGAGTCCATCTCAACAATGTAAAAACTATCTATACATCTTTGGATCACTAGTATTTTTCATTATTTATACTTATATAATATTAGCTATACTATCCCTAGCAGATCTAAGTGATGCACTACATACCCTTAAGAGGTATCAAGCCTTATGTATTTCTCATAAGATATATTGTGTATAACACATAATTCATATTGTTCATAAGAACGAAAATACTTAACGATAGTTAAGCTCCATTACTTATTGAAAGGAATGTCTTGTAGGTCACTATGATTAAGAGTTTATTGTTGTCAAAAATTGATATAATAATAAATCATGGTATAGCTTAGCATCTACTAGGCTCCTACCATTAGATCTATTCATTATAAAAACTATTTGTACAAGTTTAGATCACTAGTGTTTTCATTGTTTATAATTGTATTATATTGGTTGGACTATCCTTGGAAAATCTAAGTGTTGCACTACATACTCTTGATATGGATCAATCCTTACATAATTATCATAGGATATTTTTTCTATAACACATAATACATATCAGTTCATATAAAGGAAAATGATTAGTGACCATTAAGCACCATTACTTGCTTTAGCTCATAGTGATCGCTAAGTTATTCATTTCAATAGGAGTTAATGAACAAAAATACATGTTTTATGTTTTCCATTTATTTTTCGATGAGAATCCTAGTGGTAGCTAGCTTCCATGTTTTCGATAATTCTATTCTAACAAAATAAACTATTTGTATACCTTTGGATCGCTAGTATTTTCCATTATTTCTAATTATATCACATTGGCTAGACTATCCCTAGTGGAGCCAAAAGTTGCACTACATACCCTCGAAAGGTATCAAGCCTTATGTTTCTCTTATAATATATATTGTGTATAACACATAATTCATATCATTTCATTTAAAATAAAATTCTTATTGACCGCTAAGCTCCATTACTTATTGAAAGGAATGGCTTAGAGACCACTAGGCTCAATAATTTCTTGTTTTCAAAATTGTGATAGAATAATAAATCATGGTCTATCTTAGTATCCGTTAGGCTCCTACCATTAGATCTAGTCATTATAAAAACTATTTTTTATATATTTGGATCACTAGTGTTTCTCATTATTTATAATTGTATCATATTGGCTAGACTATGCCTATGGAGCCAAGTGTTGTACTACATACCCTTGAGAGGTATAAATCCTTATGTATTTCTCATAAGATATAATGTCCATAACACATAATTCACATCGATTTGTATCAAGGAAAATTTTCAGCGACTGCTAAGATCAATTACTTATTGAAAGGAAAGTCTTGACATCCGCTAGGCTAATCATTTTCTTATTTTCAAAATAGCGATCAAATAACAAATCATGGTCTACCTTAGTGGATGCTAGTCTACTACCATTAGATCTAGTCATTGTAAAAACTATCTATATAGTGTTGGATCGATAGTGTTTTTCATTTTTATAATTATATAATATTGGAAGGACTATCCTTGGTAGAACCAAGTATTGCACTATGTACCCTTAAAAGTGATCAATTATTATGTAGTTATCATAAGATATATTTTTGACATTTATGCAACCAGCTCTAATAAGGAATGTTAGTTTTGTATCCTAGAATGCATGCATTATCCACACATATGTCACTAACTCTCCATTAAATCTCGCATGTGATAAATTAAAATACCCTCATAACTCGGTCAGTTTTGTTTTGGGATAAGAGAGAATGCGAGAGTTGTGGCGAGCTTTTTTTAGCGATTACTTTTTGAAATTCCCAGGTGTAACACATAACACATCATTCACATGGTGATTCCTTGTTGAATACCATTTATTAGTAAGGTTAGATAATAGTAATAGAAGTTCATTATATAATCCTGAAGGAGAATCATGTTCATCTTGTCCTTGCATATCCGGTAAATCATGTGTGTCTATTTTCTTTAACGAATTATTTTAAGAAAAAATCTACTCTACACCCACAACAAGACTTTGGAGTTTTTCTTATGATTTTTTATCTCTTATAACATTATATGCTTCAAAAATAGCTCCATATAACTTTAAAATACCATCTCTGTCAAATCTACTTGATCTTCCAATTTCACAATTTTGTTTCTACATAACATTGTTTTTCCCATAGGGTCTCCTAGTTCCTTATCACAAGAAATATTTCCTTCTACCAAAGGCTTGACTAACTCAATCTTTTCTCATTTATGTAATTTTCCTTGGTGGTCTCACATTAAATATTACATCCAAATATACACGTGCATGCCATAATCTTCCTCTCTATTATAAGTATGATCTTTCTTGTCAATGAAATATTGAGAGAAGATATCCTTCCTCTTGTTAGGTGTCAACTTTGGTGTTTTTAGTCCATCTAAATTCTATTTATATTCAATATTTTCTCATATCTTTGAATATAATCATCACTAGCAAGTTCATTGTTTAGAACCTTAGGTTTTATTCTTCTGCCCTTTGAATAAATAGTGTAAGGATTCATAGTCCCCACATTCCTATCTACATACCAATTTTCCCTTTCTTTCCTACTTGAAAGACACTCAGTTGCATCATAATGATTTGACATGTATTAATTTCATCTCTTATGATAATTGATAATGAAATTGGATACATGCAAAGAAATGACAATGAAGGTTAGTGCCTTTCAAGTAGGAAAGAAGGGGGAAACTTGTATGTAGATTGAAATGTGTGGATTATGAATCCTTGCATTATTTATTGAGAGGGAAGAAACAAATAATATAAGGTTACAAAAAATTAACTTGTTAGTGATGGGTATATTCAAATTTGTGGGAAAAATATTAAATCCAAACAACCTTTACATGGATAAAAAAAACCACGATTGACGCCTAACAAGAGGAAGGATATCTTCTCATTGGATTCCATTGACTATGAAGATCCTACCTGTAACAAATAATAAGTTTTAGGAATGTGTGCACATATTTGTATGCTATATTGAATGTCATAACACCAAGTAAAATTACCTAAAGGTGACGAGAGTGAGTTAATCAAGCCTTTGGTAGAAGGAAACATTTCTGTGATAAGGAACTATGAGACCCTATGGGAAAAAATAGTGATGTGAAGATACATAACTATCAAATTAGTAGATCAGGTAGATTTGACAGAGATGTCATTTTTCAGCTATATAGATCTCATGTTGAAGCAGGTATTGTTATAATAGACAACAAAGCATCAGAACCAACTCCAAAGTCTTGTTGTGGGCGTAGAGAAGATTGTTATGAAAATCATCCATCAAAGTAAATAGACACACATGATTTACCAAATATGCAAGGCCAAGATGCACATGATTCTCCTTCAGGATTAAATAATAAACTTCTATTACTATTATCTAACCTTGTTTAACAACGATATTCATTAAGGAATCACCACGGGAAGTTTATGTTATGTGTTGCATCGAGCAATTTGAACAAGAAGTCACTGCAAAATTTGGCACACCTCTCCCATAAAAGAATCCACTCAATATTAAGTAAAATCATTACTAATTTTCTTGTATATAATTTAATAACTAGCCTTAATGTTGCTTATCTACAATGGTCGTTAGGTTGTATCAAAGCATTGTAATAAAAATCAAGATTAGTGGTCGTTAGGTTTGGAATATTATGTTGGAATTATATTATATGAAAACCATTAGGAAATATGTGTATTCAAGTCATTTCCTATTATGCAGGATTATTTTCCTCTAACAAATTAATGTGAGTTATCACACCAAATAAAGGTTGCATAAACCTTATTTTCATCATTTTATTTTATGGAAGGTAATACCTAGATTAACGATAACTCAATATCAAATTTTCATTTTGTTGCATTAACAAAAATTAATAAACTCGAGCTTGATGACTACTAGGATGAAAATATATTTTTGGCATATCTAACCAAATTAATTGGATCATTTCTTAGTTTTTCAAAAATCATTAATAATTGTTTTGTTTAGAATGTAATAACTAGCCTAGTGGCCACTAATCTCAAATGTTCATTATAGTGCATCAAAGAAATATAATAAACATTGAGCTTAGTAGCCTCTAGCCTTGGAATATCATGTCGAAATATCTAACCATAGTCGAGAGAACTTAGTTGTATCTAAGAATTTTATTTTATTCAAGCCATCAAGAAATATGTGTATTCAGGAAAATCATTATTATTTGTCTTGTCTAGAATGTAATAACTATCCCTAGGAGCCGATCCTTGTTTTTGCCTAATCTAATGAAAAGAATGTAATAACTATCCTAGTGGCTACTAATCTCAAGTTTTTGTTGCGTGATATCAAAGAAATTTAATAAACATCGAGCTTATTGGTCAGTTCTTTAGGCTTGGAATATCATGTTGGAAAATCTAACCATAATAATGGAGCTTAGCTCAATTTTCAGGAAAATCATTACTAAATGTATTATATGGAACGTAACAACTAACCTAACAACCGATAATCTCAAAAAAAAATTATGTTACACTAATGCAATGTAATAATCTTCAAGCTTAGTAGCCGATAGGATTTGAATATCATGCTAGGATTTGAATATTACATGATATAATTTTAATATCATGTTGAGCCATTGGGGCTCACTTAGTAAAAGTATGGTATAACATGTTCATTGAAGGGTAGTAAATAGCACCCTTAATTTTAGTTTTAACCTATAATTATTCAATTGACAATACCCCCTCCCATTATATTATTATAATGAAAATACCCCATATTTTCCCAATGTACCATACTTGCCCATTTTTGAATTACAATTTAATTTACCCCTTTTTATTTATACCCTAACATATCAAATAAAATATATATCATGTTTACCACTCAATTATAATTTACTTAATATGCCATTTCTCTAGAAAGGGAGTTTGAAGCCATTCAGATGTATTACCAATTACCTTAATGTTAATATTTAATCATTTATCAATAGTTCTTTAAATAATTAAGATGGTGACATAATATCATTTGTGTTGAAAAACATTGTAAATCGTATTTGTTAGCATTTTATCATTTCTTGGTTAATAATATCCTAATTGGTATTTCCTTATTCAAAAAGACATTATAATTTAACTTTATGACCATACTCTTTTTACAATTTTAAAAACTAAGGTTCAAAGGTTTTAGTTTTACTTTAAAATTAACCCTACCTCTCCTTTGGCCTACCTCTCTAGCCTACCGCCAATACCTAATTCAAAACAATAATAAATTAAACTCTTTCACTCCTAATGTCTATCAATGTAATAAATTTTATTTTATAAATTTTAATTACCTCAATATGAATGTATGTGCTAGTATATTTCCTATCTAATGAACCCCCTGTGTGTTGAGCTTAGCGTGCCACTAGCCTTAAAATTTCATGTTGGAATATCTAACCAGGTAACTAGAGCATAGCTTAGTTTTTCATAAAATTATTATTAATCGTCTTGTCTGGAATGTAATAGCTAGTTTAGAATCCACTAATCTCAAACTTCGTTATGTTGCATCGAATCTATGTAATAAAGATAGATCTTAGTGGATTCTAAGATACAAATACCATTTTAGAATACCTAAGTGTAGTATTAGAGTTTAGGTGTACCTATACATTGTCTTTTATGCATTTATGTAGTGGTCACTAGGAATTTCCTTAACAAGCTATCAAATACAAAATTAGAATGATTATCACTATTTTTGAATAGGTAAAAGTCAAGGATATGTCCTCTCCTAATCTAAATATTTGGTTAGTTTTTACTAATGGAACTTTTCCTGAGATGTTTAAGTAAATGTTCACGTCATTAAAGGATCAGGTTTCATTTGCACATATTAAACCGATTATGATTATGTTGGACATGTGGCTATTAATTACACTATCATACATATAAATAGTTTGCATAAAATGTCTTTTCATATTTGTCTTGTATGGAAGGTAATAGCTAGCCTATCGGTTGTTCATTTTGAATGTTCGTTATGTTGTATTAACGTAATTATATAAACTTTGATCTTATCGGTTAATAAGCTTAGAATATTGTATTAGAATATTTAATCATAGTAATAGAGCTTGACTAAGTTTTTAGAAAAATCATTACTAATCGTCTTGTCTGGAATGTATTAACTAGCCTAGCGCCACTAATCTCAAACGTTAATTACATTACATCAAAGCAATGTAATAAACTTGAGCTTAGTAGCCTCTAGCTATGGACTATCATGTCAGAATATCTAACCATAGTCATGGAACTTAGCTCCAAATTATGTTTTAGTAGTACTTCAGTGGCCACTAAGCTCAAAATATCTTAAATTATTTTGTAATTAATACAAAATCTATTGGTTGGATCCTATCATCGCTAATCTATCCTTGAAGATAATTACATCATGTTTATAATTATTCTTGTCCATCATTTATATCTTATAACTACATAAGGCTTGATCCTCTTGAGGTTATGTAGTGCAACACCGGGGTCCTCAAGGATAGTCCAACAAATACAATATTATTAGAAATAATGAATATTAGTTACAAAAATATATTGTTTTAAGTTCTTTACATTTTTATGTGATTTAGACATCTATTTTTTTTTTATTTTATGACAATTTAACAAACTTGGACTGGTAGCCGAGAATCTATATAGAGAGATTTTACTAATGATGAGATCTACTTGTTGTAGCCTAGTGGCGGCTAATATTTTTCAATGTAATTATATCATTTTTATAATGAAGTATTCTTATAAATCTAAATTATTAATATTTTGTATAAAACAAGAGAAAAATAAACTAGTGATGGCTAGGCCCAAATAATCTTGTGTGTTGCCTATAAAAATAAATAATTGAGTCACGCGGATGCTAAGATACATATATTTCTTCACCAAAGAAAAATTATATCCCAACATCTTTGTTATCACCAAATCATTGCACCCTCCAAATGGCCAAGTGATGAATAGGGCATTTGGTGTGATTGGGTAACATGGGATCACCTCTCAAGTGTGGGACTTGGGCTCAAGGTGAACCTCCAGAGAAGGCCAACTTCCTCTTCCTAAAATAAACACAACACTACTTCTAATGCAATAAAACACTAACTAGACCTATACTAACATTTTCATGGGATTTAGGGATAGAGATTTGCAAAATAAGTAAAACCTATACTAGAAGTGGTAATGCACCAAGAAAGGGTGTTGCTAGAAAATTTTTAGTTTTCCAGTGAAGAAGGATGAAAAATCACCCCAACCCAATTGCATATAGGACTTCACTCCCAGATAAGCACAAAACTCCCATAATCTTCAATGAAAACTTGAAATTGAACAGTATACCTGTAAACATGAGAAAGGCACAATGAAGCAACAAAAATGATGAAATGACTAATTAATGATTAGTCATAGAACACAATTTATTATTACTTTAATCACGTGTACAATGCATCATTACATTAGGAAGAGATAATATTTGCCTTTACCATCTTGGAAAAGAGGCTTGAAAGTTCCCACAATCCACAATAGACTAGCTTGTAGAAAGAGAGGAATTTAGAAAAAAATTCTAACTCATTGATTTAAATTTATAGAAAATTCAAAATATGAGAGAGAAAACAGGAAAAAATCCTTAATCTAGGCATGTGGTCTCCATAATTGATTACATCATTAATTGCACATGAGAAGAACATTCCACCACTATGCACTCATAAACTCAAAATTTTAATTGAATCCATATTTTAATGAAAATAATAGTAAAAATATATTGAATATTTTTAATGAATATCATGGTGCCTTTGGTGGGACCACATGGTTTATTTATGTTTGGAAGGGGTTTTAAACTATCAACTAGCTCATCACCAACTAAGCAAGCTATTTGGAGAATTCCTCCTTTATGTGAATGGCAACTCATTAGGTACTTGTTTTCCGACTAGTCCTTTGTTGCTTCCATGTCAAGCTAACACTCCTCTAAACTCGACATCGAATCACCTCTTTACTCAATGGTCTCATTCATTATAACTTGGTTACCAGAATTGAATGATTGGGTTTCCATTAATTACATGCTTTGTGGTATGACTTGTATTGACCACTCTTTTTTATTCATCATGTCAACCACTTAGGCAGCGGTCCCATGTAGGGGCAATGCAAATGTTTTTAGCAGGTGCTGCAGAGTAAAAATAGGAGAAATTTGCAGCGTAGCGGTCCTATGGAATGCAAAGTTTTTAGCAGGTGCTGCAGAGAAAAAATAGGAGCAATTAGCAGTGCAGCGGTCCCATGGAATGCATAAATTTTTAGCAGCGTGACTTACTGAGCGCCAGGGGAAGAGATCTGGATTTTCCATACAGGTCCGACATAGCATCTTATAAACAATAGCATTCTTGATCTCAGAAATCAGAGATTTATTGAGACCCCTGGCTATTACAGATCTAGCTACACCAGCCAGCTATGAATCCAGTTTGATATCACTTGATCTGATGTGCAATTTTCTGTGAAGCAAGATGAAATTTGTGGTTGGTAGAAATGGCAAAAAATTCAAATAATCATTGATCTCTATGCAACGAATATTGGCTTGGAGAAATAAAAGGTGCCCAAAAAACTTTAGAGAGAAAAACTCGCCAAATATTGCATTCCCCTAGTTGACATAAAAACATAAAAAGATCTTGTTTAACTATGTGCAACATGATTCAACAGGGATAAAAATATGTAAGAAGCACCAAAATACCTTGGACCCAAAAATTGTATGCTATCATAGTTCGTTACATGTACATTTGAGAGTGTCAGATTGTAGTTTGGTTGAAGACATTTCTTCATTTTTTTCTTGTCAGATAAATGTAGGTTACTTTTGTGTAAATTGATTTGCATTTACAGCTAGGATTTGAATTACTGTAAATGCTCTTTATACTGCCTTATTTGTTCAACTTCTGGGTTCTTCTATCAGAAGGGCATCTTTGTTGAAAGTCTGGAGGGCTGTACAGTATTATTGACTTTTGTTGGATGCAAGGTGACATTTTATTATTTGTTTCAGCTGTCAAATAGGGATCCCAATAATAGATGTCTTTAAGTTTTGTCTATAGTGTAATGTAGCAATGTATGTCTCTAATTGATACATGGAAAATTTGAAGTACTTTGCAGTGCTAGATAAATAAATAAGATAAGTAGATGTAGAACGGAGAATCTATTTTGTGAGTTAGATGCAATATTTCAATCAATTTTGCATCCATCAAATTGAATTTCAACACCCACTAATCAGATGTGGTATTTCATTCGATATCTACACCCAACAAGTTGGATGTTGTGTTAAACCCAATTTCAAGCCTTCATAATGCCCTTCTAGATTTGAACATGGGCTGTCATAAAATTAAAAAATCCTTAACAATTTTACCAATTTGAACTCATGTCAATCATTGTACCATGCTTCATATTTGATTTAAGAACCAAAAAAAAGTGTTGGGGAACATTTCCTATTTAAATGAGAGCCATGTTCATTTTTATGGGTTCAGTTTGGGATTTAGCTGATATCAGCTTACAAATATCATAATGTCCAATCTCAAGAAAGGAGAAATGACTTAGAATAAATGATGAGCAAGAGAGGTGGGCCTGGAATCTGAACTTAACCATGCATAGTAATTCAAATTTTGTTAGACAGCTAGCTGTTTGAGGCAACTGTAAATTGCAATATTTCTTTCTATACAAACAAATTTCCATTTTGTTAGGTATCTGCTTTCTCATAATCAGTCACATTTCTCAAAAAGTGATAGAGACCTTATATGTTTTTTAAAACTATATATATATATAGCAGCAGGATTCCATGAAAGAACAAGGAAGAAATAATCTCCCTGACACTATATGTTTTTTAAAACTATATATATATAGCATCTTTAGCAAATTAAACAATCATGTGCCTAAATCTTCAGCAACCATGAGCCAATATGAAGAAGCTCCCAAACAAAGATAATTACAATTTGATTAGAACAAGCAGGTATTTCTTCTTTATTGCAGAAACAAAAGAACTTTCATGCCCTAGAATATGGTCTCTAGTCAACTTAAGATACACATTTAAGATGACAAATATCAAAATGACTGTACCAGCAATAACCTTAACTACACCCTCTATTCGTTTTGAGGTTCATGACAACCAAATAATTATTAATCTAGGCTTCACACATATTATTGCAGAAGAATATTTTAAATATGAAACACACAACTAATTTACCAAAGCATTAAAAAATCTACACCTTTTAATGGGAAAATTGGTTTTGGATTGACAGTGTTACCTTCTACAAATTTGATCAAAAAAATTGCCAAAAAAAAATTGTGTTGAACCTTTACAATTATGCTCATCAGATGCACACAACAAAAATTTGTTTACTACCCAAATATATATGAAGATTCTCTAACATAGATGACCTACAGACACATCAACTATGCATCTAATTCAGTTATGTCATTCCTTCCATTGACAAATTCCATTAAAGCCACTCGAGCTTGTGTTGCAACAGGATCGCCTAGAACCTCTTCAATGTTTGGCACATTGTATTCATTCTCATCAACGTCAATTGGATCAACGCAGCCCTCATCAAATGCCAACAACATATTATGTAAAATGCAACACACCAGAATAGTTTTTGGTAGCATTTTCAAATTAGGTTGACATATCATGGAGTGCAAAATTCGCCACGTACTCTTTAGCCTTCCAAATGCACACTCAACAACAATACGTGTCGAAGACAACTTGAAGTTAAATTCTCTTTTCTCATTGGTGTTTTAATATCTCTTCTTGTTTGGAAGCCATATCCCCCTGAGGTAATTGAGAATCATCAACATCCATTGTAGAATGCTCTGGATAATTGATCCCATCACTAAAAATATTGCCTGTAGGAGGATAAACAACTTCTGCATTGTGTTCTTGCGTACTTGGAATAAAATCAGGTATAGATGAATTAGTGAAGTAGAAATCATCATCTTGTATTTCATTATCAGAAAGTAATGTTGTATATCTTATGAAGCCAGGCTTCATAGGAGTTGGGCGATGCACACGTTTATCCATGGATATGATTTTTAAGCCCTGTGAGAAAAAAACAAATACAAATTTTCATAACATATTTTTACTGATAAATCCTGTAAATAAAATTAAAAAAACACTTGCATCAAAGTCATAAAATATCACAGGTGTCTGTCATCTGCAATATACAGTTTGAGTTCTTAAGTCCCAAAACAAGCTAAAACTGCCGAGTTTTTGCCAATGTGAGATACTCAAATAAAGTAGTCCAACCATGATTCAAGAGCATACTTGACCGCGAAATTAAACACATGGTATATAAAGTTATCCCTAAAGAGAAGCTTTTAACTGACATTGCTCAGATAAAAAAAAAGCAACAAACGTTGCATCAAGGGTAAAACAGTCTTCTTGGTCACAACAAATCTTTGTCATGGAACAGGTTTGGTAGATTTCAAAGGTGTTCCCACTTTTACAGGTCACGGTCAAGCCTCTCACTAGTAGGTGATGCCACAACATCTACAAATGTTCAGACATTGTGTTTTCCCCTACAACCAACATTCACCTAAAGTGAATAAAAAACATTCTCATGTATTTTATACTTAAAATCTTCTGCTATCCCGAATGGACCATCCCCCATACAAAACGCTTCAATAAAACAAAAAATAAAAGACGAAACTGTCAGAAAATCTAAAAGAATGTTGATCTAAAGGATTGACACAAGTGTGAACAGATGCAGCTAAGTGTTGCTGCAGTGACAAGAGAGACAATAATGAGACTTAATATTTTCATTACTGTTTTGTTGAGAATGAATGTAATAATATTTAATGAATTTAAATTTGTTGGAATTTTTGTATAACAAGCATTGCTGGGCTTTCTGCAAAGTGCAGACAGGGAATTTTTTGGGCCAGTTTCCTTATGGCACATTGCTAGAATGAGTGGCCTCTCTCCAGTTTCAGATGACATCACATTGGACTGCACAACATTTTCGTTACAGTTTGGTAAACTTATATGCCCTGATAAACAGTGTAGTGATCTTACTGAATGAGTCAAAACTCCTGTGCTGGAAACTGAAGGGAGGACACTTGTAACAGAAGACTTTAAAACACCGGTATACAGATTGGGCAACCTTCCAAAGAGAATGTGATGTCCCTTACCCAACCCAAGAAACCAATTACATGTCCAGCTGTCTTGGATGATAAAACCTTAGAAAGTTGTGAAAGAATGAATGTAATGAGTCTAATCAAGGAAAAGTAGTTCAACTATGATTTTGCAAGTCTGTCTCCTGATTTAGACTCAATGCTAGCTGAAAAAATGTCACAGATTTAGACTGGTATCTCTATTACATAGCTCAATCAAAGAAAGGAGCATTTTGGATCATGCTCTCGGTCAGAGTCAACATCAAGGAAGATTGGACAGGGCATGGAATTTAAAGATTCAGCTAGTGAAGAAGTGAAGATGTCTAGTACTGAATCCATAGTAGCTAGTAAACAGGATGATGCCAAATTGACACCGGACCACAAAAGAAACTAGTTTGCAATTGAGAATATGTCAACCATGCACAATAAGAACACTGCATTTTAGAGTGATAATAAATTTTAGGGTGATAATAAACTTTAACAAAGAAGATAAAAACTAATGCAACTGTCAACAAAAATATCACGATTCTACAATTTCCAGATCAATGTTTATCAATTATACATCAATTTTCCAATTTTAAATCATTTTTTCAATCATTTATCACTGTTTATATTGACAAGTACCTGATTCTTCAATTTTCAGATTTGTCAGAGCCCCTTGATGTGCAGCACAGATCCTTGTTGCAGTGAGAATAAAAAAAATGATGCAAACATATTAATAAATCCCCGATGCGTTGAAACAGATTTGTGGAGGGAAGTATTTGGAGGGAAAGATTCATGCAATAATTTGGTAACACTGCCAAAATTGTGGAATGCAGGTTGTGGAAAGTTTCAGCCCCCCATCAATTTGCATCGCTGAAACATTCTCTCCTTTGCAGGTGCTGCTCCACATTTTCAGGGCTAGATTCCCTATTATCATGTAGCTGTAACTGCAGATCCACATGGGACCACCTGGCTGCACAAAAATAATGCAGTTTCCCCCCACATGGGACCGCTCCCTTAGTCCACGATTCCCAAGACCGCTCACCATGTCTCCATCTCGCCAACCGCCGAACTCCCCATCATGCATCTTATGTTTTGCATTGCCACCTTTCTTTGTTTTGACCAGTCTTGCTTCGCATCTCATGTTCAATGACTCCTTCCGAGCGGTTAGCTTCCATCCCGATCATCTCGCCACCACCCCGCATTGAATGGTGAGTCCTTCGCTAACTCGATGCCACATTTTCTGATGAATCTGTCAAATCAATAGTAGACTCGGACTTCCCGCCACGCCTATATTGATTGGACGCTTCTCTATTTTTCATCATGCTCTGTTGCCATAGCTCCTCGGCGGACTCGACATCCCTCAGGTATGACGCCTTGGCCCAACCACAATTAATCTCCACATGCCAAGTAGTCCCGAAATTCCCCAAATTGGCTCGTTAGATGAGTTTCACCGCGGTACCCACTTGTTGACAAATCATATTAGCGGACGTGAGATCCCGGGATGACTTGGCCCAACCGCGGATCTCCGAATTTCCCACACGGCTTAACCTCAACATGTTCCCCAACTCAACTTATCTCAGTTGAGTGAGCTAACTCGTTGAGTTCTCCTAGGACATTTACACGTCGATTTGATCCCAAGCTCAACCGTGAGATCTCATTCCTCAGTGCAATCCTCTCGGCAGGCCCCAAACTCCTGTGATTTCCAAGGCTTTGACCAGCATGATCACCCAACAGTGGTCCAGCTTCTATGCGTGGACATGCGAGTTCAAGCTCATCATATAGCTAAACACGAGCTCTCCCAAGATTCCTCATTACTGGGAGCTTCTGCAAATTCCAAACTTGGCTCGAGCTACAATCCTTCTAACGATCCACCCACAAAC
This sequence comes from Taxus wallichiana var. yunnanensis, assembly GCA_018340775.1. Taxonomy (NCBI): domain Eukaryota; kingdom Viridiplantae; phylum Streptophyta; class Pinopsida; order Cupressales; family Taxaceae; genus Taxus; species Taxus wallichiana. Next base: position 75,808,324 of record CM031242.1, read on the forward strand.
TCTCCCTGGCTTACTTCTTTGCAGAGCCGACCACTATGTTAATCTTCCAAGCTCAATCGGGCTCCTACACTAGCTGAGCCTCCCTCAAATGTGCTTCGGCCACCTTCTGACTTCATTCCTTACGCCTCACATGATTTTAAAATGAGTTTCCATCATGATGCAACGACGGCTTGGATTGATCATTCTTCCATTGGTTAGTTCATAGATATTTAGCTCGGCTCGCTAAGCCATCACTACTCAGCCCGAATGACAGATATCTTTACCTGCGTGACTCCAAACTTGAACCTTCCACTTGGTAAACAACTCGCTCACGCCTATATCACCCCTCGATGCACATCAAAACCAAACACTGAGATCTGCTACAAGCTCGAAGATGAGCTCACATCTTAACACCAACTGTAGGGATCCCTGAAACTTAGCCCGGCATCTTTATTATAATCTTTGAGCTAAAATTTCCAAGCTTCAATTCCTAGCTCATGATTCCTTACCTGGTGAGCCCAAGCTTGAGTCACATCATTCATCCATTAACTCGAATTGAGCTATCTCCTGCATGATGATTTGTTCTAATCGATCTCGGCGCTAAATTCACGTGAGATACTCAGACGGATCGACTTCTGACTCACCAATGATGAGTTTTCCACAAATTATCCACCGAGCTACAAAAAACCAAGAAATAGATCGGAAAGCTTGAAAATGAAACATATACATGATCTTCCCCACCCGCTCGATGTTGCCTTCTAGCTCGACAGTTCTCTAAGAATGAATCGGATGAGAAAATCGCCACTCCTTTGCATGGATTTCAGTTGTCAAGATCCAACCGGCCTGTCTTCGTTTAATCTTCCTCATTGACCTCGTATTTAGCTTGTCAATAAAATTAGATTTTTCTATAAGCTCACCGCTTCATATGATTTCAAATTACCTTCATCTGATTCAGGCTTACGAGTTGCACCATATTATCACGAACATTAAGCCCACTCCTTACTTTGTCTTTGAATATCATTGCATCGAGTTTCAATTCTACTGAATTCACCTAGCGAGTCCCTTCGTCTTTCTCGGTGGCTTTCGATCTTGTCATGGATGCAGTTGTTTGTCTGTGCTTACATCGTGCATCTATATATTGGGCTTGACCTTGTACAAGCCGAACAAGTTCTCTCATATCACTATTGATCGTTGGGATCATCACCATTACATCCGGCCAATAAATATTTGATCAAGTTTTAAACTACAATTTAACGATATGAGCTATCTTCACAACGAGTCGACTGCCTTGTTCAAGTCTGTGAGCCACCTTTATTTGCATGTCAAGTCGATGCTCAGCTCACCAAGCTGCTTGGCGGGTTGTTTTCGGATCATTATTCCTTAACCTTCTAAACCTGATTTTGTTCTAGATTTTAATTGTATCAGGATTTCTGACAAGATCATATGGTAATAAAAACACAATAAGATCTCTGAAACACGATTTATCGATTTTGACCATTTTTTTCCATGTTGACAAAGACTGGGTCCGCCAGGACTGTTTTCCGCACTCTGAGTAAACCTCGAACCTCCAAGACCTGTAATGTCTTGGAGTTCTTTCGTGAAGTCCCTTTTTATTCCTAGAGCATAACAGGCCTCCATTGTCTAATTTTGCCGAGTGTGCAAAATTGGAGATCAAGCTTCTAGGTTAGAATTTTTTTCATGATTTATTTTACATATAGATACATACATATACATGTAGAATCATGTATTAAAATATTTAACAAAACTCTCTCTCTCACCAATAATATGTAGCATATTAACAATTAATTTTTATATGAAATCTATTAGTCTATAGTTTCACATTTAATTCAAAATAAATCTTTGATTTCGTAAAGTGGTGTTCGAAATATAAAATTATATCATAGCGTTCACAAAGTTACGTTAGTTTTTGGCTTACCCTAGTGGGCGAAAAGGAAATATATAGTAAAAATATAGTGATTAAAATTTATATTTAATAATATTTATGTGTATATATAATATGTTTACCTTCCATTGTACAAAAATAAACTTGCTAAAGACATTACATTTGAATATTCTTGCATTGGAAAATTTATATAATTAAAAATATATATCATACAATTGAATACTTAAATAAATTTTTTAACCTCAAAAACATCCCCGAATGTCAATGTAGAAACCATATAAACAATGTACAATGAAATAATTAGCCACGTTTATTTGTATCATCTTAATAAAAATAATTAAAGGAAGTCAAAAGGAATACCTAAACAATATTTTGGGTCTCTCAAACCATTAATATTTTTTAAAAATGTGAATATGCGATGCATGTTTTGTAATTAGGAGACAAGCCATCATTATCAAGAAAAAACAATCATAGGAACAAGAACAGAAAATCCCAAAAAAATCTAGAGAGAGACATATAAGGGTTGAAAAGGGAACGCATTTAACATAGAAAAATACAAGAGCTAAAAAGGGATTACATTTTATTTCATTAGGGAAAACTAAAAATTATGTTTTTAAAAAGAACAAGGCAATTTGACAAGACGATAAATAGGAAGCTGTAAAGTTTTTTTAGGGTAAGGAAGGGTTGGACTGCCATGCAAAACAAAAGAACCAATAAAATATAAAGCGAACGAAAGTGCACACGATCAAAGAAAGGTACATCTTATACTATAATAGATGCTTTTGATAAATACCTGTTTTAATAGTACTTGAAATTATTTCAAGCTTGATGATGTTTGTGAAACCTTCGTCTACCATCTCAAACAAACTATATACATGATTATATCCACAACCTCTTTTTATTGCCTCATTTATGTATGTCCCTTGTGTTCCTTCTCTACAAACGATATTATAATAACTTCCTCATTGTTCCCTTACAAAAAATGATCGGGATTCCTACACTTCGACCCGATATCTACTACCTCCGCATATTGTATTATGATTTCAAGAGATTATTTTATGTGAGGCCAACAAAAAAACAACCCCAATCAATATTTCTCCGGGGTATTTAATAAGTTTCGAACACATTGCACTAAAAAAATTTCAAACATAGAAAAAGTGAGTGATAGGAAAATCGAAAAATTAAATTTCCCCCTTATTAAGAATAAGTACAGGATATTGAACTTTCAAATATTCACAAATGTGGGGGAATTCATAGTTCAAAATTTGAATTTTACCTCATTAAGAAAAGGTGTGGGATAGGGGAAAATTATTTTAGAAATTTTTCTTTTGAAATGGGCGGGAATAGATTTTTTTTTTTTAAACCAACGTAACATTGAAAAATATTAATATAAGTATAATAAAATATATATTATAAGAAAAAAGTAATAATGTTAACCACAGTTTAAGAAAAAAGAATAATATACACACATTTTTTAAAATTTTTATCGAAAAAATATTGATATTGATAGAAATAGTTCGTGCTAATTTAATATAATCATCCAAATAAAAATGTGTCACGTAGCAAGTTCAAACTAGATAGTTAGGAAACAATATAATTGACACATTTATTAAGAAATTTATATTTAAAGAAATGCCTATAAAATATTTTAAACCAATATAAATCCACAATATTTTAATGTAAATAACACCTACTAAAATGATGACATGTGGCATGTAATTTCTAATATCTCTTCTGTTTCGCAATATTTTGGTGTTATTTATATTTTATACTAGTAAACCTAGAACATAATTTTTGCTTCAAACACATTTCACATTGGCTTATATAGGAAAAAACTTGAGACCGCTAAGCTTCATTACTATGACTTGTTATTCCAATGTCGGATTTAATAGAATAAAGTGTTAGGTCTTAGCGGCCACTAAGTTATTCCTTTTAATAGAGGGTAATGAACAAATATGCATTTTTTATGATGTCCATTTATTTGTCGACAAGAATCCTACTAATCTGCTAGCCTCAATATTTTCTAGGATTCCTTTCTAGTAATGTAAAAAATATCAATACAAATGTGGATCGCTAGTATTTTGATTATTTATAATTTTATCATATTGGCTATACTATCCCTAGTAGAGCCAAGTGCTGCACTACATACCCTCGAGAGGGATCATGCCTTATGTAATTATCATAAGATATATTGTGTATAACATATAATTCATATAATTTCCTATCAAATAAAATGCTTAGCCATCTCTAGATCCATTACTTGCATTGGTTCTTAACATTGCTAAGTTATTCCTTTCAATACTTGTTAATGAACAATTATGCATGTTTCATCTTGTCCATTTATTTTTGATGAGATGCCTAATAGTCGTTAGCCTCTATATTGTCTAAGCTCCCTTCCCAAAGAATGTAAAAACTATATTTACAAATTTGGATCGCTAGCGTCTTTGATTGTTTATAATTTTAACATATTGACTACACTATCCCTATTTGAGCTAAGTGTTGCACTACATACCCTCGAGAGGGCTCAAGCCTTATGTAGTTCTTACAAGATATATTGTGTATTACACATTATTTGTGTTATTTTGTATCAAGGAAAAATGTTTAGCGACATGCTAAGCTCCACTACTTATTGAAAGGAATGGCTTGGAGGCCATTACTATTGGGGTTAGAAATCGTTGTACATGATAATATATTAGATCTAAGAATACATGAAAATAAAAGAGGATATTCTACGAAGAAATATAAAAACAAGATATATAAATCAACATCAAATTTAACATGGTTCACCCAAAGATTGGCTACGTCTACCAAGAAACAAGCCAATCTATTATCCAAAGATTTGACAAGATATACAATTGAAGATTTACAATCTTCCACACATCTCAAATATACAATACTTTCTTTCTCACAAGATTTTGTTTCTTCTCCAAGAATTCTCTCTCACAACAAATTTTGCATGTTCTTCTTAATTCTTATTAATTCTCTACTTCTAAACCCTATCTTTTATGCTTATATAAGTGTTTATAAACTTAGGGTACTTAGCCATGTAATTACAATCAATAGATATGCTTTAATGCTAAAAATAGATCTAATTCCCGAGAGTTAATTAAAACACTCCCGCACAGGTAACCGATGTCGGTTCGCCCTAATCGATGCCAATTCCTTCTTACTTGATCGATGTCGGTCCTAGGTGACCGATGCCGGTCCCTCTAACCAATGACGATTACTGTGTTTTTCAAACAAGTTTTACATTGCATGCTAATCTGAAGTAATTGAGCTCCACAACTCAAAAATATCCCACTTGGAGATTAATTACTACACCATACCTATACAACATCATTCTTGGATCCTTCCTTAGCTTTGTTTCTTCCTCTTCAAGTCTCAAACTTGAAGACCAATAGAAGTGGAGTGTAGCTCCAACTTCTCCTTTTCTAATGGCTTCGTTAGCATATCCACAGGGTTCTCACTCATATGAATCTTTTCCAGATTCAATTATCCATCCTCCAATACCTATCATATGAAGTGATACCTCAACTGAATGTGTTTTTCTCGAATGAAATGTTGAGTTATTTGCCAAATGAACTCGCACTCTTAACTTTCACTGAATAGTTTACAATCACCTTGCTCCTTTTCCAACTCTTTCACGAACCTACTCATCCATATTATCTCTCTTGCTAGCCTCTATAGTTCAGTAACATACTCTTCCTATGTAGTAGACAAAGCTACAACCTTTTGTAATATTGAAATCCAGCCAAATGTCATCCCACCTACTATGAAAATATATCAAGTAGTGATCCTCTTGCCAACCAGATCTCTAGCCATATCTAAATCAACATAGCCACATAATGAAATATCTCGAACCTCCATAGCATAATTACATGCGAGAAATCCCTTTCAAATACCCGAGTATCCATTAGACTACTTTCCAATTCTCTCTACTTGGATTGGCCATATATCTACTCAAAACTCCCACTTCTGTGTAATGTCTAGTCTAGTATAAACCATATCATACATGAGACTCCAAAATGTTGAAGCATATGACACTTGTGTCATGTATTTGACCTCCTCGTGTCATGAAGGACACCGATATTTTCTCAATTTGAAGTGTCCACCCATATGTGTACTAACAGGTTTTGCATTTTACATGTTGAACCTTTATAACAACCTGTAGATATAATCTTCCCGAGACAAATATAATTTCTTATTCTTCGTTTCTCTGTGTATTTGCATGCCAAGGATTATTTTTACATCTCGTAAATCCTTCATAGAAAATGTGTGAGCTAACTTTCCCTTAAGCTCACCAATGTCCTACATACTAGATCCTTCAATAAGCACATCATCCACATATAGTAACAAAATAAGATAGCTCCCATTTTCAACCTTCTTAAAATAAACACAATGGTCAAATTCACATCTCAAGTAACCATGCTCTTGCATAAAACTATCAAACCTCATGTACCATTTCCTTGGACCTTTCTTGAGCCCATATAGGCTCTTTTCCACCGCACACTAATTTTTCCTTACCCTTGACTTCATACCCAAGCGGCTACTACATATAAATCTCTTCATCCAAATCACCATGAAGGAAATATATCTTCACATCTAGTTGCTCTAAATGCAAATATTCTACTGCAACTAAAATCAATATAGTATGAATATAAGTCATCTTTACAACAAGATAAAATATTTCACCAAAGTCAATACCTACTTTCTGTTTAAATCCTTTACTACAAGCCTTTCTTTCTACCTTTTCTGTCTACTATCTTCTTCCTTGATTCCCTGTAACCCACTTGCTCGTAATGTTCTCTTACCTGCTAGAAACTTAACTAAATCCCAAGTCTGGTTCTATTCCAAGGAGCCCATCTCCTCATCTATGCCACGATCCCCCTTTGGACATGTGTCTTATCCTGCATTGCTTCTTCAAAAATTTCTAGTTCACCATTATCAGTCAATAATAAAAAAATTTGAGGTGTAAATTTTACGGAGGTTTACTTACCCTTTGTGACCTTCTCACTGAAGTTTGGGGTACCAGAGGCACATTCTAAACCTCCTAGACATTCATATCTAAACCTGATGGTGAATTTCATTAATCACTTGTAATCAACATCGGTTCGCTAACCGATGCTAGTTTTCTCTTTTGTAACCGATACCATTTTTGTTGACTGATTTCAGTCAAGGGTAAACCAACACCAGTTACTATGTAACCGTATCAGTGTTACTTTTGAATCCAAGAGTTCATTTTCATACATAAACTTCTTGACCGGTTCATCCTTGGGTATCAAAATTTGATCCCTATATATTCTCTTTTCATTCCATTAACATCATGACTCCTAATGATTTCAGAATTATCTGAATCTGAAAAATTGAATTTGAAATCACCAGATCCATAACCAATGAAAGTGCATCTCTTGGATTTTGCATCCAATTTTTTCCTATTTTCCTTATCAACATGCACAAAAGCTTATGAACCAAAAATTTAAGAAAATAAAGATCTACCTCTTTTTCGGTCAAAGATTCCTCCGGTATTCCACCATCTAGTGAACTTAAAGGCCCATGGTGAATCAAATAAAACTGTTGTATCAACTGCTTCCACCTAAAAATGCAAGGGCAATACAGAATACATCCTCATACTTCTAGCACATTCCATGATTTTCCTATTCATTCTTTCGAAACACCATTCTCTGTTGTGTTCTTCGAACTGTTCTTTCTCTACGTATCCCATTCATTTGAAAAATAATCATTAAAACCCTTGCTATAGTATTCACCACCATTGTCGGATATAAGGCACTTTAACTTAGAATTTGATTCATTATCAATAAGGGTTTTCCATCTTTTAAAAGTCTCAAAAACATCATATTTATGTTTAATACTATAAATCCATACCTTTCTTGTAGCATCATCAATGAAAGTAACATAATACCGGGATCCTCCATGAGAAGCTACCCGAGCTAGTCCCCACACATCCGAGTGTACAAGCTCCAACTTTTTCTCCTTCTTAGTTTCCCAAATTTGAGAAATATCACTCTCTTTAGCTTTCTAAAGACACAATGCTCATAGAAATCAAGATATAAATATTTCAAATCGATAACTTAACCTTAGCCTTTAAGATCTACATTCCTTTTTAACTCATATGTCCCATCTAGTTATGCCACATGCATGCATTTGAATCTAAAGTAGATAATGAAGAAAATAAATCAATAACACAGGTAGATAAAATATAACGTTTGTACCTTCTTACCTCTTGCCACAACAAGAGCACCCTTGTTGACTTTCCAAGAGTCTCTGTAAAATTAACCATCTAACCAAATTCACCTAGTTGCCTTGCATAAATAAGATTCTTCCGAGGCTTGGCACATGCCTCACATATTTCAATACCCATGTATTTCCATTCTTCAATTTTAGATGAACTTCCAATTTATCATTAATACTACAAGGTTCATCATCACCCAAATAAACATGCCCAAAATTGCCCTGGATATAATTTTTGAAATAACCCTTATTAGGGGTTGCATGTAAAGAAGCTTATGAATCTAAAACCCATGATTCAATTTTATTATCGATGAAATAATAAGACCATCTTGCATTACCTCTCTTTGTAGCAAGATTTGCTTCTTTACCTTTTTCAGGTTGTTGGTTATCTTTGTCCTTTGACCAACAACATTTATTTGCATGCCCTTTCTTTCCACATTTCCAACAAGTAATTCCCTTACTCGGATTTATATCTATTATCTCTTGACTTTGATTTCCCATTACTCTTACTCTTAGATCTTTCCTTTTGCCTACCCCTGTTTTCTACATTCAAAGCATTCCCAGGATGATGATTCCTTTGTACTCTTCTTGTGAATTTCTTTATTCAATATTATACTAGCCACATTATCAAACTTCAAAATATAATTAGTAGATGTTGTATTACTAACAACGATTATCAAGTTATCCCAACTATCACGCAAATAACATAAGAATAAAAGTGATTTTACTTCATCATCAAATGGTATACCAACCAATTTGAACTGATTTACAATAGATCATAAATCATTCAAATGACTAGATTCAAATCCACCTTCATGCATCTTAGAACTAAATAGTTTCTTCATCAAATAAAATTTATTTGAAGCACTAGGTTTTTCATATAATTTAGCAAGAGATTTCATTAACTCTACCGTAGAAGTCACTTCTGTAATATTGGAAGCCACAGATGTTGCAAAGCTTAATCTTATAGATCCAAAAGTATTTCTTCCAAGAATCTTCCATTCTTCATCATTCATATTTGTCAATCTCGAATTCTCATACAACAAGTAAATACAAATCTTTTTGATACAAATAATCTTCAATCTACATCTTCCATAATTGATAATTTCGGTCATCAAAATTCTCTACCTTGTATTTGTTTTCTTCGCCATTATTGTAGCTCCAAATCAATTAGAAAACCCTCTATGAGTAAATCTGTCAACACAAAAAACCCTCAAAAATATCTATTACTAGTTGTTGGGGTTATAAAATTGGCTATATAGATAATATATTAGATCTAAGCATACATGAAAATAAAAGTGGATATTATAACAGAAGAAATATAGAAAATAAGAGATATAAATCAACACCATATTTAACGCATTTCACCTAGTGTGGGCTACGTCCACCAAGAAACAAGTCAATATTATCTAAAGCTTTGACAAGATATAGAATTGAATATTTACAATCTTCCACACCTCTTAGATACAATACTTTCTTTCTCACAAGATTTTCTTCTCCTCCAAGAATTCTCTCTCACAACAAATTTTACAAGTTCTCAATTCTTATTAATTATCTACTTCTAAACCCTATATTTTATGCTTATATAAGTGTTTATAAACTTAGGGATCTTATCCATACAATTACAATCAATAGATCTGCTTTAATGCTAAAATAGATCTAATTTACGAGAGTTAATTAAAACACTCTCACACAGGTAGTTGATGTCGGTTCACCTTAATCGATGTTGGTTCCTCCTTTCACGACCAATGATGGTTACTTGTGTTTTCTAGCAAGTTTTACATTGCATGATAATTTGAAATGATTGAGCTCAAATGACTCAACATTACACTCAATAGTTTTTGTTTGAGAAATAGTTATAGAATAATAAATCATGGTCTAGCTTAACAACTTCTATACTCCTACCATTATATCTAGTCATTATAAAAATATTTACACATCTTTCGATCATTAGTGTTTTTGATATTTTATAATTATATCATATTGGGTGAACTATCCCTGGTGGAGCCAAGTGCTATACTACATACCCGAGAGAGCACGGGGATTCATTAGCTAGGTAGTATCCTAGCATGTGGGTTCATATTGAGGTAACTAAAATTAATAAAATTAAATTCAATATACCGGTAGACATGAGGAGGTGAAAGGGTTTAATTTATTAATGTTTTGAATCGGAGTATTGGGGGTAGGTTAGAGAGGTGGGCTAAAGGAAAGGGAGGTTAAATTTTAATATAAAATTAAAACATTTGAACCCTAGTTTTTAAACGTAAATACCTTAAAATTGCAAAAGAGTGTGGTCATAAATTAAATTATAATCTCTTTTTTAATTAAGAGATTCTTAACCAAGAAATAATAAGATGGTAGAAAATTATGATTGAGTATGTTTTTCAACACAAGTGATATTATTACACCATCTTAATTATTATTTTTTATTAAGGGAAAATAGTTTTGAAGGGACTATACCCTGAATACAAAAGGGCTCAAAAGCCAGATAGAAAAGATTAAAGAAGTAGCCCAGAGAAGGGCAGAATAGTCAACCAAGGAAGGCTCAACAGCCAAATATTACAATAAAGGAGAAAAAAGGATCTAAACGTACAAAGATCCAGAGAAAAGAAGGCAAGAACAAAAAGGAACCAAAAGAGAAACAACAAAAGGAGCCCCGCCGCAAAACAGCTCCAGAACCGCCCGAAGACAGCCACATCGCAGCCAAAAAATAGCAACATTACAGCCCTTTACTTGATGGCTCTGTCAATTTTGGTTTTGATAGCCTGCAGAGACATGAAGAAGGCAATGGCAGTGGCCTGAGAGGGGTCTTGAAGATCAGCTTGGGCAATTGCAATGTCCCTTTTCTCTTTAGGGCCCCATATATCCTCATTGATCCCGCTTAAACTGCAAACACTGTGGACATGTTGCTCAATGAAGTTGTAAATGCTTTTGAGGGCAGACAATATGCAGTCATTTCGGCTTTTAGCATTCCCCAATCTGCCATCCAGGGACTGTAGTTTCTTGAAAATCTCACCAATAACCCCCTCATCCTCCTCACTTTGAAGGATCCTTTTACCCTTAGCTCTTTCCATGTTTTTTATAGCTCCTTTGAGCTCTTGAAGCTCCTTTTCTAATCTGTCCACCCTAACTAGCAAATCCTCCTCTTTGGGTTCCTCCACCAGCCTGCTGATATGTAGAAGGCTTTCAGCTAGTTCTAAATCCTTGTGGCTCCTCAGGACACGTTGGGAAGTAGGGATTTTGGCTTTGAGGCTCTTTCTTTTCTTGTTGGAGGTCGCATCTTCATTATTTCTTTTTAGCAGGGGGTAGTGGGAGCAGTGTGGGCAGGAGTAGGTATGGAGGAGGGAGGTGGGATAGGATTCACCGAAGGGCAGTTGGAGAAATGGCGGTGAATCAAAAGGATAAGGCCTTGGTGTAAAGGGACAGCCCTAGAGTGGCTTTGAACTTCTCTTATGGATTTCTCCAAGGAGTTAATCAGATAATGAGGAAAGATGATAATGTTATTTCTACGAAAATGATTCAGAAAAATTAGATGTTTTTGAGGTATAGTCACATATCTTCCTTCAAGGGTAACATACCTTACCACCATTTTGGCTAGTTCAGCAAATGGTTCAGGGATCGACTCCACCTTGAGGCCAGCAGTCACGAACTCAAGATTCTCTCCCTCTTCCAGAAATTTCTTGGTTTCAACCTCCCTGTCTACCTTTTTATTGAAGAATTTTGTGCCTTCCAGGCTGAGGCCCGTGATCTGAGCTATGAGCTCTTCTGTGATTTCCATTTTCATGTTATTATATTTGACTGTTCTGTTCTTCCAACCCTAGGTGAACTTGATAGAGATGTCCTGGTTGAAGCCTTGGATCCTTTCGATGAAATTAGACAGGCCCCCGATTTGTAGGTATTCCCACAGCTCTGTGTTCTCTTTCCACTCAGGGTTGTGGGTCGGTTTGGTTTTGCATAGTGGCCCCCATGTTTCCCCTACACCTTTTCCTGTTCTCAACGGTAAAATAGCTATCAATGTGCGGAATAGGCCAAACTTTGAACTTGGAGTTTAAATCATTCCTTCCCGTGAAAGCTGATTTAATTATTATGCTACACTTGTTATTATTACCCCTCGCCTCGGCTTTCCTCCTATACCAAGGAATGATGACAGCCCCGCCCACACAGATCGCAACAATCATCCAAATCTTTTGTGATGTCATCCACATGTACTTGGGGATCCGCACTTTAGCGTCAAAAAAATAGCCGTTAGTTATGATTTTCACAGCCATGAAGATCAATGATTATGGATTTATTGACATGAGCGGGCAGAACGTCCCCGCCAATCCAAGTTTGAAAGGGATTATTAACACCGGTTAGCCAAACCTGTCGTCAATGACCTATTTCCTTCCGGTATGTGTGGGTGATTTGGACATTTACAAAGCTTTTACATATATCAATAGCTTCTTCTATAAAATCCCTAATAGACCAGCTGGGGTGTTGCTTTTTATTCAGAAGATTGATAATATTAAGTGAATCACCTTCAATTATGATATTTGGAATGTTACAATCTCTGGCAAGTCTAATACCCCAAAGAGCCGCCATGGCTTCGGAGTAATGATTAGTCTATCTGCCCATTCTCACAGAAAAAGTAACAACATAACAACCTCTTTGATCCCTGATGATTCCCCCTCCTCCAGAGTCACCCGGATTTCCCTTAGAGGCCCCATCAAAATTTAACTTGTGCCAATCAGTGGGGGGTTTAATCCATCGGACTGTGTTCCTGTCAGTACCATTGTTATTTCTATTACCGGTGGCAATATTCCATTCATTCAGGATGCATTCTTCATTGTCGGGTAGAGTCTATTTTTAAGGGGTTTAAATCTAGCAATATTATCTTGCACAACAATGATAATTTCCTTATATATTTTGTTACAAGCCTGTCTATTGTTTCTGAAAATATTATCATTACGAGCCTTCCAGATTCTCCACATAGTGTGGGGCAAAACAAGTTGCCATAGCCTTTTTACCATGCAATGTTTGAACGGAGAGTTCCATTGCTCCCAAGCCTGAGGGCAGGTAAGGGGGAAAATCCATCTCAGATTGAATTTTGCAATAACAAGCTGCCAAATTTTGGAAGCAATCTCACAATGGAGGAATAAATGCTTTATATCTTCAGCCTCATGCTGACACATGCAACATCTATTCGGCATGATGAATCCCTTCTTGATGAGGTTGTCATTAGTTAGGATCTTGCCATTAATAATTAGCCACCAAAATAAGTTCACTCTAGGAGTTAGCTCTGGCATCCACAATTTGTGCCACTTAATTTCGTTTGCCATGGATGCATGAATAACTATTGATAAATGATTAAAGATCGACATTTATAAGGTGATTTGTAATAGGTCTTCAATGGCTTCAAACTATATTTTGAGACGAAATACATATTAAAAAAATTGAGTGACAAATATAATATATTTTTGCTTAATATGTTATAGTAGAAATAAAAAGTGGTAAATAAAATTGTAATTGAAAAATGTGTAAGGTAAATGGAAAAATAGGGGTAATTTCATTCTAATAATTTAACAAGAGGGTATTATCAATTGAATAATTAGAGGTAGAAACTAGAATTAAGGGTATTCTTTAATACCCTTCGAACACACGTGTTATACCATAATTTTACTAAGTGAAGCCCCGTTTGAGAGAGGATCAAGCATTATGTAGTTCGATAAGATATATTATGTATAACACATAATTCATATCGGTTTGTATCAAAGAAAATTCTTATCGAATGCTAAGCTCCATTGCTTACTTAAAGGAATGGCTTAGTGGCTACAAGAATTAATAATTATTTTATTTCAAAATAGTGATAAAATAGGAAATCATGGTCTAGCTTAGTGGTTGTTAGGCTCCTACCATTAGATCTAGTGATTATAATAACTATATGTACACCTTTGGATCGCTAGTATTTTTCATTGTTTATAATTGTATCATATTGGTTGGACTATCCCTATTGGATCCAAGTGCTACACTACATACCCTCGAGAGGAATAAATCCTTATGTAGTTCTCATAAGATATAATGTGAATAATAAATAATTCACATCGATTCATATCAAAGAAAATTCTTAGCAACCGTTAAGCTCCATTACTTATTGAAAGGAAAGGATAGGACACCGCTAGGTTTAACAGTTTCTTATTTTTAAAATAGTGATAAAATAAAAATTAATGGTCTACCATAGCGTTCTCTATTCTACTACCATTATATCTAGTCACTGTAAAAACTATATTTACAACTTTGGATTGCTAGTGTATTTTATTATTTATAATTATATCATATTGGTTGAATTATCCAAGCGAACCAAGTGTTGCACTCAATTCCCTCTAGATGGATCAATCATTATGTAGTTCTCATAATATACAATGTGCATAACACATAATTCACATGAGCTTGTATAAATTAAAATTCTTAGTGACCGCTAAGCTCAATTACTTATTGAAAGAAAAGGCTTAGCGGTCACTAGGCTCGACAGTTTCTTATTTTCAAAGTAACAATGGAATACAAAATCATAGTAATATAGCTTAGCTGGGTGGCCACTTCATATGGGAAGGATTTTATATAAACTCAGACCAAGATACATCAATTTGTGAATGATGGTATCTATACCATTTTGTTTTTCATTATTTATCCTACATTAGTGTACATATGATAGAAATTATATGTAATATCCGATGTAATTTGTAGTGCAATTTTTGTCACTGCATTTGTGCAATAATTCAAGAGAGGAATTCTACTTAATTGTAGCTTAACATTGGATCAATCATGAATATAATTTGAAAGTAGTGAATATGGTACATGAATAAAGATAAGATATGGAAATTTCCATCCATCATGTAGTGCTATATTTAACTAGGAGACATGAAAATTAATGGCCATGTTCTGTACATGTTTGTAAATTTCTCCACTTAGTCTATTATACTAGACTTCATCTCGCATTTGTTTTTCCAAGACAACTATACTAACTCACCGGGATAATATTGTTGAAAAATAAATAAATGCAACACAACATGTAATTTGGAGGAGCTCTCTGACGAGGTTTATTTATCAAAATTTTATCTTTTATCAAAAAATCCAAGTTTGATGTGTGATTATAACACTTTTAAATAAAAATATTAAATATAAGAAAAAATAGTTCTATAACAAGTGAAATGTAATTAACAATGGACTAGTTGTATAATGCAATGGATTAGTTGCACAATAATAATGGACTAGTTCCAACCATAAATCTAGAATGGAAAAATAAAGTTAGATATGAGGTTATGGAAATTAGCAATGAATATCTTCCAGATATATATGTTCATAATTAATTATTCTTATTTTTTTATTACCTAGTAATCAAAAATGACTTGTGTTTTTAATTAAGAGATATATAGGAATGAGTTAGTTTATTGCAATAGATAGAGTAGATCAACATCAATTTTGGGACGAATAACTTAATTCCCACGTAAATTATACATATTTCTCGGGCCATATTGTAAATATTTTGGATCATATTTTATAACTTGAGATGTTCTATTACTGTTATGATTAGTTATGATGTGGTGTCTAGATCAATAGGAGATGCTAGGAGAGTTTATTTCGAAAATAGTCCCATCCACAAATCCCTTGAAACCTAATGAAGTTATATAATAATATTATGTTTTGGAACAATTGGATGAATCTCAAAAATTTAACTCATCTTTTTACAAAATAACTTTACAAAAATAAAAATATAAGAATATTTATTTTCAATTTATGAGAAATAAACAACTTTTAACTAATATTAAAGTATTGATTTTTTATTTTTGAAATAAAGTTGATTTCACTAATCAATATTTCATTATAGAGTGATTCATACTAATTAATTCATACAACTCTTTTTATTACTCTTAAAATAATAAATATCATCAATATATTGTCCTTCCCAATTATAGTTTTATATTAGGAGTAAAAACAACAAATATTTGCGCAAACATTGTTTTACTATGCATGAATCAATATAATATAAATAATTTGGCATCCAAATCAGAGAAAGAAAATATTAAAAATCTAGTTGAACATACCCTAAAAAAACTCTATTCATATCAACATTAATTAATTATGCAATGCGTATGAAACAAATATGATAAGTTGTTGTCGATCTAGTAATATACCTAAAAGTAGTTCATATTGACAAAAATATTATTTAACTTACAAGTACACTTTCATCATTTCATATAACTATATTTAAATGTATTTAAACCATGATAATTAATAATGAAATAACTTTGAACTAATTTTAGTAAGGGTATAAAATGACGAGTCTTAGAAGAAAATACAAGATTCACCGAAGAGGCATTTTTTTTTATTAGCGGTAAAGAAGGGTTAAGGGACCCTACCCCATACAATCCAAATAGTTAAAACTATGAAACCATGGCCAAGGGTATACCCGTTGAAGCCAACATAACACAACCATGTACAAAATAACAACATTCCTACCAAACTAACAACCACAAAAGTCAAGAAA
The DNA here is from genome assembly GCA_018340775.1 of Taxus wallichiana var. yunnanensis. Classification (NCBI taxonomy): domain Eukaryota; kingdom Viridiplantae; phylum Streptophyta; class Pinopsida; order Cupressales; family Taxaceae; genus Taxus; species Taxus wallichiana. The sequence goes on from CM031242.1 coordinate 75,824,976, forward strand.
GCCAAACTAACAACAAACCTCAAAAAACATTCAACCTAAAAATCCAAAAATAATAGCACAAATTTAATCCTTGAAAATTTCTTCCACTAAATGCATGCAGTCATTCCATTCTTTAACCATCTCTACAATAGTCACCCTCCATTTTTCGTAGTCCGGTTTGATCATTTCTTTTTTGGGCATTGCACCTTCTTTTTCCAATTGCTTGGCCCTCTACATTGCAAAAATAATTCTCCCATCATCTTTAGGTGTTGTATAGTACTTTTCATGTTCAGGATATGCATACCTTTGATGTGTGACAAAGTATCCTTCATTTTCAGCACATCCTTTTCCATAGCTTGGCATCTTTCATTAGCATTTTGTAGTTTCTCATTGACCACAATTGAGGTAATTTTTTCAATCTTATCCTGCACCTCCCTTAGTTCAATTGCAATGCGACCATGTTGATCTTGTGCCTGTTTATATCAATATCAAGACTACATTTATCAAATTCCTTCCTAAAAAAATTATCCTTGACCACCGAATCTTGAGCAGTAAATAAATCTTTTTGTACTACTTTCAGAGCCTTAAGACTAGCAATGGATTCCTCTTAATTCTTTGTTTTTTTAGATACTTATTCCGTTTCCAAAATTTTGGGATGGCTATCTTTGTTCATTTCCTAAAATTCCATTTAAGGATACATATTATTATCCGCAGAATCACTGTCACTACCATCTTCTTCGGTCTCCGCATTATCCTTGGCCATCGAAGAGGCATTTTCAGCTTGGGAAGTAAAATAATGTAATGAGTTTGGTGCGATCATCCCGCGCTCAATATTTATTTCAATATAATTTATGTTTAAGATTGGTCTTTCTTTCAATCTAATTTAGTGACTTTTTCTTTCACTAAATCTAATTTGATTTCAACACTTCACCTTCTTTTATCAATTTCTATTGTATTTGATGATAATTACTATAAACAAAAACACTATCTTGGAGGAGGATAAGGTAGATATTTTTAGAAATAAGTTTAATGGTTTGTATTTAGTTGACATTATACATATGCACAAGGTTCTCTTTCTCTTTTATACATCATTAAAATGCCTTATGAATCATGGAAAAATAAATAGGGTGCACCATCTCATACATGTAATGATATAGTTCTAGGGACCATTTTGTATTTATAGTTTCTTAAAAGAAAATATGGAAATATAGACCATGATGTTAAATTTTAACTACTTTCTACATATCATTGAAAAAGGAAAAATAAAAAGGAGTAATATCCTGAAGAAGATGGAAATTTTACAATCGATATGATTGATAGATATTATGGAGAGATAAACTCTTGGTGGTTATATGGGATTGAAGAACACACAAAATTATGCATGGATATCCCTTCTGGCGTATTTTGAAACTCATGTACAATTGTTGGTTTAGATATAATAAGTAACTCCTATTGGGATAAATATATAAAGGAAAATTGATTACTCCCATAACATGTAGTTTATCATTTGAATGGTGAATGCATTTTATGTTGTTAAATTTAAATTTTGATCCCAACAAAAGAAGTAGAGAATTATCAATTTTATTGTGTTAAAATACACAAGCTAATTTCAGATTGGAATTTGGTATTTTTGGGAATATTTATGTATTATTTCATCTCTCTTAAATTAATGTTATGATCACTAGACTAAATTAGTATGTAAACTACTCAAGATCTAGAAACACGACCTATAAAGATCATTATTTGAGTTAAGATTATAAGACTGCATAATATTTTATTTATTGATCACCAAATTTAGAAAATGTATTAACATCCGAGAGGTATTATTTATAGTGTGAGCTGATTAGTTTTTAATTGGTATGATGATGATTGTTATTATTAAATTGTATTAGTTATAGATATTTATATAATACTTATTTTTTGATCTTTATAAAAATTACGATGGAATTAAATTCTATCTCAATATATTATTGCTATGTTTTTTCAAATCAATATTGCATTTGGATTTATAAGAATTATAATACACTTCTTAAACCATAAAAGAGATTCAAAGGAGACCACAAACCTTGAAAGGAATTCCTATACAAGCTTATAAGAAAAACCATGAATTAGTGATTAAAAAAATAAAATAAGGTTATAACAGAGAATAATAATGAACAAAATAAAATCATTTAAAAATATTGACATACCTTTGACAAGAAGCCAAAATCCAATATGATAAAATCATTTTAAAATATTGACATACCACATGAAACAACTTTATGAGTATGGCTACATCAATTTTAAATGAATATAAAGGTAAATATAAGTGAACATTGTAAACATGAATAATTTTTGCTTGATATTTGATAAATTATTGATAATCCACTTATTTGGATTCCCATGTGTTAATTTAAGAAACAAGGGAGAATGTTTATATAATGGGGAGAAATGTGAGGCATTATTATATTCTCACTCACTATTATCCTCTAATAAAACACATTATTATATTCCCACTCACTGTTATCCACTCAATGTAATTGTCATGTGTCTTGCACTGTAGATTTAGATCAAACATGTATAAAATGATTAAACATGTATTTTAAGAGGTAAAAATATATATAGATATTCATCGTAAGTGACCATTTAGTAGTATAGGGATAAAATTTTGATACTTTTGTTCCACTTTAATATTCTTTCCTTGTTTCTTGTAGATGAATATGGTTCTTAATGAGTCCATGAGGTTGTATCCACCGACTAAGACAAATATACAACTCAAAGAATTGAGGATTCCCAAAGGACTGTCTGTGTTGATAAATATAGTGGGAATGAATGAAGATACAAATATTTGGGGAGGAGAGGATGCATTTCAATTTAATTCAGAGATCTTTTATGTAGAGAATTTACTAGTAAAAATTGTGTATTCATTCCAATTGGATTTGGGGAATAATTTGTATGGGTGAAAGGCTAGTGGTAGCTAACCTTCAATCATTTTCTAATACCACCTTCACCTTATGTGCAAGTTTATAAATAATGGGAAAGTTTTGAACAATGAGTGAAGGTGAATTTAGAGAGTATCATGTTTATAAATAATGATATTATTTATAAATTGGCCATTCATGGTGGCTATTTGGATTATGAATATGATTTTTTTATCATACAATTATCTTCTCTATAAAACACAATGCAACTCGATAAAATTCACTTGGTTCTTCTTTGCACAAATTGATCTTTTGTATTCTCCCATGTATGTTTAATTCAACATTCTTTTAGATTTCAATCCATAATATCATATTGTTGAAATCAATTTTAGCCATCGAAAAGGCATCAATTTTTCATAGAGTACATGGCTTATTTATATAATTCTTAATGATAACAGAAATTTCATTAATCATGTTAGTTGTATATCACATTTAATCTGAATGCCCCAAATTTAGATTCATTATGGTTAGATAATGAATATGCATGTTTGTAACTAGTTTTTTAAGAATTTCTTTACATGTATTGGGAACCATGGTAATTGGAAATGGGAACTAGATAAGAATCATTTTCATCTTTTCATCAACCACTAGTTCCATCGTGTTAAGGATTATTTTCCATTAGAATTTTGAAGTTGTAATAGAGAAATTGACATGTCAAATTTTAAAGTACTTGACTCCATTAAATTGCAATTGTTTGTTTTTATGTAACATGTGGTCCTTGATGCGATGCACACCAGAAACATGAAACTCAATGGAACTGACAACGGAAATTCAATTGAAAATAAAATTTAAAATGTTCGCATGTAGAAAAATTGGTTTTTAACCAAAAAAAAAAAAAAACAAAACAAATATTTTGTGTTATAAATTTACATTTTTATATACTTGTTTGTGAATGTCATGCCAAAATTGATACGTAATTTTCCATATATCTTGGGAAAAAGTGAAAATTGCAAATAATCATATATTGATAAAGAGGGAAAAGAAACCAAATTATAAAAAGTATAAGATCACATTTTGAAATATTTTATTACTTGGTTTTAAATTTTAATAGATATAAAGTGTTCTAGGTTAGTTGGTTTTTTGTACTCGAGGCTTGAATCTTGATTCATCGGATATATGTGTTTTTAATAAACCGTATCTTAAAAATTGAATAAGGACGTAATCCTCTTCAAAAAATAAAATAAAAATTAATAGACACATTCATTCGCACTTATGTGAAGTTTCAAAATATTTATCCTATTATAACTATCATATACTATTATATGAATAAGCAATGTTTTTTTTTGGTCTATTATAAACATTTGATTACCATTTCATAATTTACTATTACCATTTCATAATTTACTATTATTATTTTGCAAATCTATGTGATCATATTATAATAAGAAAAATAAAATATTATTTGACCTCTTTTGAAGATCCAAATATTGTTAATATTCATAGCCACAAATATATATATATATATATATATATATATAACACAAAAAAATGATATAGTATTAAAGAATTGTGAATAACATTTTAAAAATATAGAGTTGTAAATGTCACATTAATCATTCGATCCAAACCCCAATTTTTATTGCTATGTATATAAAAGGGATAGGGTTTGGGAAGGGGATGTAGTCATGGCTGAAGCCCTTACGCAAACCCTACCCCAAAAATACTTGGGACAAGGGTTGCGAAAGGGTCGCGGCCACAATCATGACCCCTACCCAATCCCCACCCCCACTCCCATTATAAATCACTACCACCACAAGTCTTTAAAGGTAAGCATTTAACTTTGAAATACCACAACAGGTTGAGAATAATGGGCAATCTGTTTAATTGTGAAATGTGTTATAAGGTACAAAATGTGGTTTATTCAAAATACAAACTTTTCAATTAATTATAAACATAATACATCATTGAGAAGGAAAATCTACAAAATGAAAAACAAACCCATTGAATTAATTAATTAATTGATTTGATAGGAAATTTACATTACTCGTCCAAATCATTGATTCTTCCAAATTCATTTCTCATGGTCATTTCTCTAAAAAATGGATCAAAGTAAAGAAGACGATGGATCAGAGAAAGGAAGATGAAAATAAAGTCATCTTGATGTCGTCGTTGCTAAATAAAATGCTATGCATTTCAATAGAAGGCATTACAAGTGCGAGTCCTCGCAATATGAATGTCATTTATCTACAAATCCTAGCCATCACACATTACAAGTGCGAGGAATTATAAACCCTATCCCTCACACATTATAAGCGTGAGTCCTTGCACTTTTAAAATTTGAGTCCATACACTTTAAAAGTGTGATTACTCACACTTTCAAAGTGCTAGTCCTCACACCGTGAAATAGGAATTGTATGTTTGTATTATTATTTTTTATTTTAATTTCTATCCTTTGGAATCATGCCTTATATTAGAACTAGTGGCCACTAGCCTTTCGTAATCCCAAAATTTCAAAAAATCAAAAAAATGTCAAAATTAGAATCCAAAAATAGCAAAAATATGAGTCCTCACACTTTGAAATAGGTTTTGCATCTTTTTACTTTAATTTTCATCCAACGGGATCATGCCTTTATTAGTTAGTGGTTGTTAGCCTTTCATAATCCCAAAATTCCCTGAAAATCCAAAATAAATCGAACTTAGAATCCAATAATAGCGAAATTGGAATCCAATAATAGAAAAATTGGAACTCCATTGAGTCCAATAATGACAATATTGTAATCCAATATTACTACTAAAGGAATCCAATAATAGTAATAATGAAATATGGTGTAAACAAAAATGGAATTCAATATACACAAAAATAGTGAGATTTCTACCAAAACATGTAATACTAGAGTCTAGATTCACAAGAATATGTTCATATTTTCTCGAAATAATTTTTTTGTGTACTACGCACAACTTATAAACTAAAACTTACTATGTTGTTATTTTTAAATTTAAAAAGGAATATTTAGTTATACAATATTTAGATCTTAGTGGTCACTAAGCAATTCCTTACAAGGATATAGAGTACAAATGGGAAGGATAAATATTGTTTTTTAATAGATCAACAGAAAGAAGTTGTCATATCTTAATCTAATTATTTAGGTAGATTAACAAATCATTAGTAATGGAACTTATCCAAAAGTGTTCGGGAAAATTTTCAAGTAGTGAAAGAATCAGATTTCATTAAAACATATTAAATGGCTTTTGATTATGTTAGAGGTGTGGCTATTTATTATATTATCTAACATGGAAATAATTTTCATAAAACATATTTCCATCATTGTCTTGTGTGGAATGTAATAAATTATCTAGCGGATGCTAATCTCAACATTCATTGTGGTGCATCAAAGAATTTTAATAAAAACAAGCTTAGCAGCCCACTAGGCTTCAAATATCATCTCGAAATATCTAATCGTAGTAATGGAGCTTAGTGTTATCTAATTAGTTTCTTTTATGTAAGACCAAAATGTAGCATCCCACTAATTAATCCTTTTTATTTGACATTTAATTATTCAAATAATTATGATTAATGGGAAAATGAACATTTATTCGAATAATTAAGTATTATTTTTGGATGATGATAATTAGTCATCTAAGTAATTAATTAAAGATTAAGTACTTAGATAACTAAATACCACCTTTATTATTAAATATAGTTTGATTTTAATGTTGTACTATTTAAGTCTTATTTGATTTCTATGTTTGGCATCAAGTCGATTAGGACAACACCATCCTTAATCGATATGGTCGCCACACAACATTGATGTTGCATTGGTGCCCATATGGACTAAGGGAAATGTCACTCCTAAGTCAACTTGAACTATGCGTTGCCGATAACTGGACTAGGAATGCATTATTTTATGCTATGGTATTTATTTTGTTGTTGTGTAAATTGTTATGGAGTTGTCATTAATATTAGGTAAAAGGATTAAAATCCATGGTTGAATTAATTTGTAATAAAGCAAGTGTATGTTATTATTTTAAATAATATAATGATGGGGTCCACATGGCCACACCCATCGAGTGGATAAAAATTATTTTGATTAATGGTTATTTAAATTGAAATTAAAAGTGGTGTTGAAAACCATATTGGCATGAATAAGATTAAGGTTCTATTTTATATGTGATGCAATTTTTAAAAGGTAATGAATACCATTTTAAGCTGGATAAATTTTTAATTATTACAAAGTCCACTTAAGTGGACAACTACCTAGAGGGGCAGATTGAAATTAAAAATGATTAGTTTATAACCACAAGGGTGAAAAAAGCATGAAAAGGGTAATTATTTGTTTGAATATTCATTTTCAAATGGGAATCCCCTCCTCGTGTTGGCATTAGACTCCACTCATCATCCACTTGGTAGGAAATGAATGGAGTTAGTAAATACGATTTAGGGTTTTGGAGATGCATGGAGGAAAAGGAGGGGGAAATTTTGGAGATTGGATTTATTCCATTCATTCAATATTAGTTAAAGCTCAACTCAAAGAGACACTCTACCAAATTTCTTTTTGTATGGGTGTAGGTTCAATTTTTGAATAACCTTGTATTTATAATGGGGAATGGTATGTGGAGGTGTTGGTTATTTTTGTAGAACTAGGAAATTTGCACTAAGAGAAAATTCATTAGGGTTTCAATGTGAATCTAGAAGAAAATCAAACCCAGGCACAAATTGATTTCATGCAAGGGTTTCTCTATTGCTTCTCTAGTTTATTCTTTTTAAAGGGATTGTCTTCTTTCTTGTCTTGTTACATTTTCTGAATGAGTTATGTATAAAAATATACACTTTCAATATGGTTTCTTTAGTAAAACATATGGCTTTAATTTTGTTTAACCTGTAAGAAGTGTTTGATACAAAATAGGTTGAATAAGTAGTTGAAAAAATTTGTTCGAGGGATTTTAAATCTGTTACTTGTGATATGAAATGGTATGGCATTTATTCTTCTTATTTTATAGTTGAGTTGTTCTAGTTGAATGAAATAAGCTTGGAAAATTTGTGGGTTTCAATCTTATTTTCTTTCATGAAATCATTTGGGTTGTTTTAGTTTGAAAAATAAAATGTGAAATTTACGGGTCTCGAACTTATATCCTTAAAATAACTCATACTATTGTTTTGTATAGAATGTGAATGGTTTTGTGGAGTTTTTATGAAAACAGTTTGAGGAAAATTGTGGGTATTAGAAGTAAATCTCCTTCAATGGAGTCTTATGACTATTTTAAAAATATGCTTGGGTTGGAATAAGGAGTTGTACCAATTTGTTGGGGGTTTAAAACTATTTTCTTGTAATGAAAACATATTCAAGATTTTTTAAAGTTGATTTGGTTTTGGAAAGTTTCTAATAATTTGTGGGTACTCAAGTTGGCACTCCTTCAATAAATGTGTATGGTTGTATTTTTCTTCAATGCATGTGGTTTATCATTATTTAGGAAGGTCTAAAAAGATTTACATGTGAATTTTTGTAGGTTTCCATATTTACGCTCATTATATAAAATGTTATGACTATCTTCTTTATGAATGAACTTTTGGGAAATGAGAATTCATATGATGGCATGGCATGTTTTTAGTTTGATTTATGTTCATGAGTAATTTATAGTTGGAAGTGATTTGGGCATCACCCTTGGGTGTCAAGAGTGTAGGTTGAATGTATTATACATCCCTTTTTAATTGTTACTTATGAAAAGTAATGGGTAACTCTTTGAAATTAAGAAGCTAGGACTGCTGTTTTAAAATAGTAAGTGATTTCGAGATGGCTCAGTTGGGTAATATTTTTATAACATGTACTTGACACTTTGGAAAGAAAATTATTTCATTGGTACTCATTGTATGGAAGGATAATTACTTTAAATGTATGTTTGCATTTCCAGTTACGAATTAAAAATGAATTCTTTATTTTGGCATGAATGGATGAAATAGAGACTACAGCTTCTTGCATGTTGAATAAATGCAATGACCATCTTGTAGGGAATTTGGAAAATGATAAAGCAATGAAAAAAATATTGAACAGGTAAACAAAAGATGATTGTTCAGCTGGGTAAGTTGTTTCTTACTAGTTTTATTTTGACCCGAGATCCTTGTGACTCGGAGGGTTGGGTCAATTGATCCTTACATTTCTTTAAATGGATATATTTCATTATTTATTTAAATTAGTTAAGTTTTTCTTCTACGGAAAATTTTAAAAGTGTAAAATAAGAGGGGAAACTCTTGTTAAATTTTGTCATAATTCTAAACTTAGTCATTTTTATGGATTAAAACTATGTGGATGAATTTTTATGGCTTAGGACTCATTATGTTTTAATGTTGTTAAAAATCATATTTAATTTTATGTGAATGATAGTTCGATTAAATTAGTTGTTTGGTTTGATTCTTGTGGGAGAAAAGATGGTGGTTTTGACATAGATTGAGAAACCGCATCCTCCATAAATCACATGGTTTGTAATTTAATAAGCGGGAGGTTTGTATGCGAAGTTTTAGTTTGGGAATTATTGAAATATATATCCCATGCCTCTTCCATCACCATCTATGGGACTACTGGAGGGTTCTAGCTCCCTATAATTTATGGAAGAATTAGCTAGCTTATTATAGTAAAGATTAAGATGAGATGACTAATCTAATTTATTTGTCAAAAAATTAGTTAAGCAAGTAGATTAACTTCTTGCCGTTCTTTGAACTGACACCCCCAAACAAAACAATGTCACAGGTTTTGTGATGATGCATGGACATTCTATCACCGATTTATGAAGAACAATGTTAGGCTTGATGATTTATAATACAGATCTTTGATTTGATAATACTTGTAATTATGATTATACCAACTTGGAATGGACAAGATGTAATATTTACTAGTCCATTAATGGTCAAGATTTGTAATATATAATTATGTTGGCATAATACTATATGTTTGAATACATTGTCATTATAATGGTATTGATAACTTATTATGTATTTGGTTGAGTAAATATTTCTACTAGTTTACAATCATAAGAACAAAATGTATATGGTAATAAAGATATATCTCATATCTAATTGACTCTCCAATACATTAAAGAGGTTAATATGGGTAAAGGAAAAGAATGTTAAGTGAGTTACAAACTGTATTTGGAGGAGTAAAAAGTACGATGTAAGTCTTAACTTTTAAAAGATTAAAATCTGATTTGGGTGATATATTGGACCAACCTATAGTGTTGATCATTATGTAAATATTGAGAGTAACCTAGTCAAAGATTAAAAAGACTAGTTCAATGTTAAGTATCAACTTTAAAAGGAATAAAATCTGATTTTAGGGGCATGTTGGTTCAAACAAAGAAAAGGGTGTATATGCAATAAGTAAGTAAATGATATTAATCCATTCAATGATCTAAGAGACTAAGTTCATTACTAGTATTAAATATAATTGGATTAAAATATGCCTTGGTGAAATTTGGATTAATCTAAACATAGTAATATGCAATCATTGCATAATTATTATTAAACTAGTCCACCTTGGTAATGAAGGAATATGAAAGAAGTATGTGACTAGTAATATTAGAAACGAAGTAACCTATAGAGCGGGAGGTATTAAAATCATCTTGATAAAAATTTGATACCTATAAATATTTAAAGGTATTTCAAAATAACTTATTCCCCTTCATTAATAAAAACATTGACTTATACATTGATATCATCTCTAGCCTAAATCAAGATGTGTGAATCAGACCTAAATATTTTAGGTATAACTTTGATTAAGGGATATAGAGTCAAGATAAACTATGGTATGAATGCTTAAGAATAATAACACCTATTGGGAATATTGACTAAGGATTAAACACACTTTTTTAATTAAAATGGTTAGTATGTATGGGTAGGGCAACAAAGTTATAATCACCTCATGATCTTATCCACCTATTCGAAGAAATTAAATGTGTAAACTATAATTCACTATGTTATAGGATGGATTAATTTAATAAGACATGCTGCATAAACTAGCTTTAGCTAGATAACTGATTTATTTGTGCAATGGAATGTATGCTTAGTGTTAATTAAATATGAATTGTTGTATTAGCTAGATGTAGTTAATTATCTTATTTATATATGGAAAGGGATATCTATTTTTTATTAGAAAAAAATTCCTACTAGTTTGGGTCTCAAATTTTAGGTTGTTACATTTGGTATTAGAGGTGAAGGTTATAGCTCTTAGACTTATTGGGTCCTTACGCTTAATAAATTCTAATTTTATGAACAAAATAAAATGGATGAGAGAAGGATGTACCATGGATAATGAACCAAACCAAACTATGCCTCAGGTTTGGTGGTAAATAAGTTAGATAATACTCTAATAGTCCTTCATGACACACTAAACTAGAAGGATGCATGGAGAAATTGGTAAGTGTGAACATGATCAACCAAGTTAAACAACTTGAGTTGAATGATAACAATCAATAGAGGGTTTCTTGATTAAATGAAATGTCTTAATGATAGATTTGAAAGCGTAATCCAATATGAAATAAAAACCTGCATAGGGTAGATGAAGTAGATAGGAGAGGACTATCTTCTTTTACAACATTAATTTTGGAAGTCCATTTAGGCTACAATGAAATATTCAATAAATATTACTCAAAAAGAGTACAAGTAAATCAAGAGCATCATTGAGGACTACGTGTTTGAAAATCATGGAGGACTGCGTGAGGGTTTTGAGAGTGCGGTTTCAGCAGCTCTGGCTGCTTTGAATGTCTTTTAAAGGGTTGTCGCATGTTAAGGCTTTGGTAAAAGAGAGAGAATCGGCTAAAGGTGGTAGTTTTGGATCTAGAGCCTGGGCGGATGTTGTAAAGATTCCTCTTGACAAAAATGTGGGTCCTTAGCCTGTATGTGATCTAATTTTTAAAAGTACAAAAGATGCTTGAGGGGGTGACCCGCATACAAGTGCTTGACGGATGTCTGTATAGAAACTGGAGAAAACCAATCTAGCCCTAGTCGGAAAATTTTTGGGATCAAGACCTAATGTGGACATTATCAGAAAATGGGCCATTCGTAGATGGAAACCAAAAGGGGATTTGATCATCACCATCATGGAAAAGGGATTTTTTTCTGGCCTGTTTTAATCTCCAAACTGATGTTGGCTCTGTCTTGTTGGGAGGTCCCTGGTGTCTGGGCAATATGGGACTTTTTAAATAAATGGTATCCTGGGTTCAATCCATATGCTGAGAACATTCATGCCATACCCATCTGGTGTAGACTCCCAGGGCTACCCCTTCATTTATGGGATGATGAAATCCTCCTTCATGTAGCCAAATCGATTGGTTCACCAATTAGGCTGGATGGACCCATGAGAAATAGGTCAAGACTGGAATTTTCTAGGTTTTGTGTCTCTACTGAAATGGATCAAGAGCTACCTGATCACATCGTTCTGTAGTCCAAATTTGGAGCATGGAAACAACAAATAGAATATGAAGCTTTCCAACTAAGATGTAGCAAATGTCATAAATTAGGGCACTTTGCCAGCAAATGCCCTGAACAAATAATGCAAAAGCTGGAAATACCCTCAGATCTTTCTGAGGCTCAAGGACATAAACAGACAGATAAGGATGATAAAGAGCCTCTAACAGATCTAGTTACTTTGGAGGTAGACGCTTGCAGATGCATTCCAGGCTAAAAGAATGGAAAAAGGATTTAAGGCAAAGAGGCCACCGGTTTATAGAAAACTGTGGAGACCTAAATTTCACCAGTCGGAAAAACTGATTGAGGCTCAATAGGAAATAGATCTGGAATCGAAAAATAGGAAGAAAGAAAAAGGGATATGTCAGTGGATTTAGCAATGAACACTATGTCACCAAATCCAGTAAAGTTGAGCATAGAGGTTGATGAAAAAATGAAAAATTTACCATTTCTCTTACTGCTAAGGAAGAAGAGATGGAAAAAACTACTGCTCATCAAGAGCTATTAAATAGAAACAGCTCTCTGGAGAAACTCAAAATGAGACAAGGAAAAGTCAAAGAGGTTCTGGAATCCATAGCAAGAGATCTAAACCAAGATAAAGAGTTTACTGATATGGAGGAGCTCGCTCCTAAAATGGTTAAACAGACTGATGTTGACACAGGTAAAGAGGAAGGGGAAATTACCCCTACTAGCAAGAAAAGTATATCAGACTGTGATAATGATGGATTCATCATAGTGAGAAGTAAGAAAAGAGGACTAAAAAGTCTGGAAGAAATTCTGGAATCACTCTATAGTGATAAAAAGAAGCAGATTGGAAGCTGGGAAGCTTCCACCTCAAGAATCACAAGGGCCACTACTAGAAGAACTACAAATATTGGAGTCCCATATAGAAAAGGTAGACTATCAAAGAGAGAAGCAAGAGAAAAAGAGACTGAAAAAGAAATTACAGATGGTACACAAAGAATTTTGAACCATCCGGCAACTACATCTCCAAATTTTTTTAATGAAGGTTATTTCTTGGAATGTCAGAGGCCTCAATGGGGGGCCTAAGCAAAGAATTCTCAAGGAAATTAAAAGATCAAACAGACCCAGCATCCTTCTTATTCAGGAAACTAAAATGAAAAGTAAAGCAGTTGAAGAGTGCAAAAGATATTTCTGGGAGAACGCTGCCTTTGCTGTTGTTGATTCTCAAGGTGCTTCTGGAGGCTTAGCAATCTTCTAGGATACCAAGATTGTTAACGGTAAGGTACTCTCCTCCTCCTAGAATCATTTAGCTATAATCTTTAAAAGTCTTGAGAATAATCATAGCTGGATTCTGTCTAATATTTATGCACCCAATACTGTTACTGGTAAAAGAAATTTATGGAAGGAGTTAACCTTGTTTCGAAATAATGTTGAGAACATGAACTGGTTGATTATGGGAGACTTCAATACTCCTTTAAATCTGGGAGAAAATTTTGGGGAAGCTCTAAATTTTCTCTTAGTATGGAAGAGTTTGCTGGCTTCATTTCGACTCTTAATCTTATGGACATAGAGCTTCATGGCAATCAATTTACCTGGTCTAACAGAAGATTTGGGGAGAACTTAATCTAGGTTAAACTAGACAGAGCTCTTATTTCTGCTAATTGGATCTTGGATCAGAATTTTCATCTTTCTTCTCTCCCCAGAACGGGCTCTGATCATAATCCAATTGTCCTAAATTTCTTCAATTGGACAAAACCTTTTCATGGCAATTTCAAATTTGAGAAAATGTGGCTCGAGCATGAAGATATTCTGGACAGAATTAAAGAGTGGTGGTATTGGGAAGGCACAAGGATGGCCCAATACAGGCTTCTGCAGAAGTTGAAAAATGTTAAGCAAAAGGTTAGAATATGGAATAAGGAGGTTTTTGGAAATATTTTTGAAAAGAAGAAAGAAATTAAGCAGAGTTGGAAGAGCTTGAACTCAATGTTTCCGTGAAAGGTATGTCTCTAGAGGATCATCAACGAGAAAAAAACTTCTCTCAGATCTGCATAATATAAACAACCATGAAGAATCCTTTTGGAGAATGAAGTCTAGAGCCCTTTGGCTTAAAGCAGGAGACAGGAATACAAATTTTTTTCATTTGACAGCCCTCAAGCATAGAGCTTGTAACAGAATTTCTGAGGTTTCTAAAGACAATGGAAACATTACTAAGGATTCTGAGGACATCAAAGAAGAAGCCCTCAAATTTTACAAGAATCTACTCACTGAGAATAACTCCTACAATGAACAAGCGGCCTCTTTTCTCTTAGACTCCATTCCTAATAATCTAATACCTGCTGAGAGATTTAAGAGTCTTTCCAAAAATGTCACCATCGAGGAATTGAAAAAGGCTATTTTCACTTTAGAGGGGGATAAGGCTCCGGGTCCAGATGGTTTTTCGGCTAACTTCTACCAAAGATGTTGGGAAATATGCTCTGAAGATCTTTTGAAAGTTGTTAATGAGTTTTATAGAACTGGAAATCTTATTAAAGAATTAAATAATACACACATTGTGCTTGCCCGAAGAAGTTAGATGCAAAGGACTTAAAAGATTTCAAGCCAATCAGTTTAGTTAATGTAATATATAGGATCTTCCAAAAGATTCTTACCACTAGAATGCAACCTATTCTTATGGAGATCATTTCACAATAGTAGAGCAGATTCATTCAGGGAAGAATTATTCAAGATGGAATTATCATGGTTCATGAAACTATACATTCTATGGATAAAATTAAAAAGGTTGGGATGGCTATGAATCTAGACATGCATAAAGCATTCGACAGAGTCTCTTGGAGATTCATGGATGAGGTCCTATCCAAGTTTGGTTTTCAAATCAAATTTAGGAAAATCATTCACTCTTGTATTTCTACTTCTAGATTCTCAGTGGTTGTTAATGGGGAACCGGTGGGTTTTTTTGCCAGCAATAGAGGAATCAGCAAGGGGACCCAATTTCCCCTCTATTATTCATTATAATGGCTGACAGTTTAAGTAGATCTATTTCCAAAGCTATTTGCATTGGCATGATAAAAGGCTTTCCTCCAACTTCTGGCAATCAGATCTCCTCCCACCAATAATTTTCTGATGACACTCTGCTTCTCCTGATGGCCTCAATCATTGAGGCAAAGGCTATCAAAACTGTCCTTAGGTTCTATGAGGAAGCCTTCGGGCAAAAATTTAATTTTGACAAAAGCTCTATATATTTCTTCAATACTCCTATGGAAAGGCAAAGAAAGATTGCTAATATTCTAGGATGCACTATTAATTCTCTTCCCGCTACTTACTTAGGTTTACCTTTAAGTACTGGCAAGATTTCTAATGAGGTCTGGAATGATCTTATTAAGAGATTTCAAAAAAAAATTGGTGGATGGAAAGGAGCTATACTTTCAAGTGCAGGCAAGTGCTTATTGATAAAAAGCACGCTCCAAAACCTGCCTATTTACATCATGTCAATGTTCAGCATACCAGCAGCAGTGACGAATAGTATTGAAAAGATTCAAAAGCACTTTTTATGGCACGGTACTGAGGACAGGTTCAGGTATCATCTAGTGGCTTGGGAGCAGGTATGTAAACCAAAGAGGCTTGGGGGGTTAGGCATCAAAGATATCAAACATATGAGTGCTGCCCTTATTGAAAAGTTAGGTTGGAGACTTATAAAAGAGCACAAGCCTTGGACAGAGTTGGTTAAGATCAAATACCTTTCAAACCAAAACAATATTTCCTTCATTTATGATCAGTCTCTTCCGAATGGTTCTATTTTCTGGAACAACCTTCTTCACAAAGCAGCACATCCTTTCTCAGGGGTGTAGCTGGAAGCTTGGGGATGGGCAAAACATTAACTTCTGGACTGATAAATGGACTGATTCTAACTGGATTTCTTCTTATGGGCACATTAAAGACAGCTTAATTACAAAGTATGGACACAAAATACAGGGATACATTGAGGTGGATGAAAACAAAAGAAAATGGAAACAACTAAAAGTGGAGAATGATAATGTACAGGCTGATGTTTCATCTTTACAGAATCAACTTTCTCTAATCCATATTAGTAACCAAAATCTTAAGGATGAACTCATCTGGAAAGATTCTTTTGATGGGGAATACTCCGTTAAATCAGGATATAATTCTTTCTTTGTATCTATTGAAAGTGAAATTAAGTGGCACAAGTTGTGGATGTCTGAGTTAACCCCTAGAGTGAACTTCTTTTGGTGGCTCATCATTAATGGCAAGATCCTGACTAATGACAACCTCATCAAGAAGGGATTCATCATGCCGAATAGATGTTGCATGTGTCAGAAAGAGGCAGAAGACATAAAACATTTATTCCTTCATTGTGAGTATGCTTCCAAAATTTGGCATCTTGTTTTTGCAAAATTTAATCAGAGATGGATTTTTCCCCTTACCTGTCTTCAAGCCTGGGAACAATGGGACTCTCCATATAAGCATTGTGTGGTGAAGAGATTGTGGCAACTTGTTTTACCTCACACTATGTGGCGAGTTTGTAAGTCTCATAATGATAGCATTTTTAGAAACACTAGAAAGGCATGTAACAAAGTCTACAAGGAAATTATCATTGTTGTGCAGGATAATACTGCTAGATTTAAACCTCCTAAAATGGAATTTACCCTGAGAAAGAAGAATACATTCTGACTGATTGGAATATTGACACTGCCTTCAAAAAGAATAACAATGGTATGGATAGAACCACCATCTGATGGATTAAACCTTCCACTGATTGGCACAAATTAAATTTTGATGGGGCCTCAAAAGGCAATCCGGGAGACTCTGGAGGTGGAGGAGTCATCAGAGATCAAAGAGGTTGTTTTTTTTTGCTTTTTTCTGGGAAAATGGGCAAGAAAAAGTAACCATTACTCTGAAGCTCTGGTGGCTCTATGGGGCATAAGGCTTGCCAGAGATTGTAATATTCTGAATATTATAATTGAGGGTGATTCTCTGAATATCATCAATCTCTTAAACAAAAAGCAACACCCCAGCTGGTCAATTAGAGATTTCATTGGTGAAGCTATTGATATATGCAAGAGTTTTGAAAATGTTAAAATCACCCACACCTATCGGGAAGGAAATAGGGTCGCAGATGGTTTGGCAAACCTTGGTGTTACTAATACTTTTCAAACTTGGCTAAGGGGGGACGTTCTACCCACTCAAGTCAATAAAGACATAATCAATGATCTACATGGCCGAGAAAATCATCACTAACGGCTGTAATGTGGATGCTAATGTGCGGATCCTCAAGTACAGAATGATGACATCATATAAGATTTGTATGATTGATGGGATTTGTGTGAACTGGACTGTCATCATTTCTTGGCATAGAAAGAAAGCCAAGGAGTGGGACACTAATTACAAGTATGGTCTTATAATTACATCTTCTTTCACGAAGGGAGAGATTCAAAAACAAAAAACAAAGCTCAGCCTACCCCGCATAGTGCTAACATTTTTACCGTTGAGAACAGAAACAGTGGAAAAATGGGGGTCCGCCATGCAAAACAGAACCCACCCACAATCCAGCGTGGAAAGAGGATGCGGTGCTTTGGAACTACCTTCAAATTGGGGGTCTGTCAAATTTGATAGAAAGGATTCAAGGGTTTGATCAAGATATTTCTATTAGATTCACCCAGGGATGGAAGAATCGGGTTGTCAAATACAGCAACATGGAGGTTGAGATCACGGAGGAGCTCATCGCCTGATCACGGGACTCAGTCTTGAGGGCACCAAATTCTTCAATAAGAAGGTAGACAAGGAGGTGGAGACTAAGAAATTCCTGGACGATGGGGAGAATCTTGAATTTGTGACTGCAGGCATCAAGGTGGCTTCGATTCCTGAGCCTTTTGCTGAGCTAGCCAGGATGGTCGTTAGGTATGTGACTCTTGAAGGAAGATTTGTGACTTTACCTCAAAAACATTTGATATTTCTTAACCACTTTCGTAGAAATATAATCATCAGCTTCCCTCACTACTTGATAAACTCAGCTGGAGAAATCAATTAGAGAAGTTCAGAGCCATTCTAGGGCTATCCCTCTGCATCAAGGGCTAATCCTACTGATCCATCACCACTGTTCAAACTATCCCCGCATGAATCCTACTCCACCCTCTTCCTCCATACCTCCCCCGGCTCACACTGCCTTCATTCCCCCTACTGGAAAGGAAGATTGAAACTGCTGCTCCTAGCAAGAAAAGAAAGGGCATAAAAACTAAAATCCCTACTTCCCAATGGGTCCTCAGAAGTCACAAAGACCTAGAGCTTGCTGAGAACCTCCTGCATATCAGCCAACCAATGGAGGAACCTAAGGAGGAGGACTTGAAGGACAGAGTGGGCAGGATGGAAAAGGAAATACAAGAACTCAAAGGGGTTATAAAAAATATGGAAAAAGCTAAGGGAAAAGGAATACTGCAAAGTGATGATGAGGAGGGGGTTATTGCTGAAGTATTCAAGAAGTTACAGTCTTTGGATGACAGAATGGGAAATGCGAAAATTCACAGTGACTGCATACTATCTGCCCTTAAAATTATTTATAATTTAATTGAACAACATGTTCATAATGTATGCAGTTTAAGTGGGATTAATGAAGACATTTGGGGACCCAAAGAGAAAAGGGATATAGCAATTTCTCAGAAGGACCTGAAAGACTCCTCACATGCCACAGCCATTGCATTATTCATTCATGTCACACCGTAGGCTATCAAAACCAAGATTGACAGGGCTATCAAGTAACGGGGTGCTGTGATGTTGTTTTCTGGCTGCGAAGTTGCTGATTACTGGCGGTTCTGGAGCTATTTTTGGCGGAGATATTATATGATGGATATATTTTGTTTGCTTTTTGATCTCTTCTGCTACTTTTTGGATCATTGTACATCTAGATCCTTTCTTCTATTTTGTTGTTTTATCTGGCTGATGAGCCCTCTTAGGTTGGTTGTCTTGCCCTTCTCTGGGTTGTTTCTCTCACCTATGATATCTGGCTTTTGAGCCCTTTTGTATACAGGGTATAGTCCCTTCAAAACTATTTGCCCTTAATAAAAAAAAATCAAGAGCATCATCTCTTCCACATCATTTAATTTTTTGGAAAGAAGGTATATGGGAGAGATCCCGTGATGCTCAAGGGTCTATAACTGGATTGAAAAGTAGTAAATTGGACCATCTCGTATTGAAATATCCCTTAATATGAACATTTTATAATCTTTGTGACCTATGATTATTTTAAAATACATTAGATTATCATTGATGTTATATGAGTTTAATGGTGAATTAAGTGGGAGAAAGGTTTCAGAGCCTTAAAGATGGCTCTGGGAATAAATTTTCGATTTGGACTACTTGTACAGTGAGCAATGAATGCTACTGACAGTTTAAGGAATTCTGTCATGATCATTAGCTCATACACTTTTATGGTTTCAAGAAGACTACCAAGTTATTATATTCCTTTCAAGTACTTGTGTGCCTTGATAGAGATGAGGGAGGGATAAGTGAATACTATAGGTGAAATTTATACTCCCAAGATGAGGCTAAATGAGACCATTTCAATTAAATATTTAACATATTTCTAGTTTTATCTCCCATTCCTTGATGATCTAGAGTCTACAGGTTGAAAATCATATGTTTTGACTTGTGTGCAAGGTGCTAAGACCTATAGATCTGTAATGAAGGAAAAAATCAAAGCATACCTAACTTAGGACTGTAGCTTTGTAAAGGTTAATATAAGACAATAAAAAGTGGGATGTTAAGTTTTAAAGCCTTGTCAAGGTATAAGATGAATTATAAGGATACCATAATCAATGGAGGAACCTAGAGAAGTATTTAACACACCAAGGTTTTTTTTCTTGTTGTTTTTTTGTTGCAAGTGTTTATGTACTGTGAATACCATCCATTGGGTATGCAAGAATAAAGTTTTGCATGGTTAATGAAATTAGGAAAAATTGCATTATAATTGAGAATGCATACCTTTAAATAAGGTTCTTGGTTCCTTAATTCAGTTGCATAATTTCTTGACTGAGACAAAATTCTATGTTGATTGAGATGGTCGAGAAAGGAACGTAGTTAAAGAATGGAATTGAGAGTATGAGTTTGGGCTTCACTTGTGTTAGAGGAAATTTGTATGACTCTGATAGCTTATTGAAAATTGCATTAAATGTGTTGTAATTTCTAAAGAAAAGGAAAAAACCATGATGTATTTGGAAAAATCAGCTGTAGATTGGGAAATTATTGGATACAACTCTAGCAAATTAAATAAAAATTTGCACAAGGAAAAGAACATGGAAAAGTAAAAAGGCTAGTGTTTTCCTAGATTGATTTTGATGTGTATAGTTTGATTTTGATTATCTGATGCATATATTAAATATTATTGCATGATATGATGAGTTGTGATGACAAAATTTATGTCATATTTTTACTGTGTGATAGTTTTTTCTGATTAGAAGGTTGTTACAACCAATAAAATTGGTTTCAAATCCTAAGAAATCTTGAAATATTGTAATTTTTGACAAAAATGTTAATTGTTCCTCATAGAAATTTGATATAACTTTGTGATTGATTATTTCCCTTTTGAATTAAAAATTGAGAAATTTGGGCTGAAATATATCTTCATGTAGCCCAGTTTAAATGCACATCAGCATAGATGGTTGGAGTTTTGTCACAATACAAATTTGATATTAGTTATATCAAAGGCAAGGAAAATAGGGTAGCAGATGCCTTGTGTAATAGGAAGTACTTATCAGCTATTATAACCTTAAGAATGAAATTTAAGGAAGAATTCATGAAGGATTCAACCGTAGATCCATACTATTTGTAAGTATAAGAAGGTGTATAATTTTATCATAAGGATAAGAGGTATGTTGGTTTTAGTTTTGACAACGATAAAATTGTGTTTTGAAAAAAATATTGTTCTAGAAGGGAATGAACTTAGAACAAAAGTGTTATGAGAATTCCATGATGCACAATACTCTAGTCATCTTGGAATAACCAAAATGACAAAACATGTAAAACAACAATATTTCTGTAAAGGAATGAAAAATAACATCACAACTTATGTTTCGAGTTGTTTAGAATGTCAAAGGGTAAAAGTGGAGCATGCACACCTTGTTTTTCTTATTATTGGAAAATAGTTTTTTTAAAGGGACTATACCCTTGTACAATAAGGCTCAAAATCCATATCTTATAATTAGAGCACAAGAAATAGATCAATATCAAGATAGAACATTAATTCCCAACAACAGAAAACTATCTGCTTAGAAAAGAACCAATAACCAACACAACATCAAAGAAAGAAATAAGCGATGTGCAACAACCAATATGCAACAACACAATAGCACCATTGCAAAAAAACAAGTTTCTACCCGATAAAGATAAATGAAAGAATAAATCCTAGTAGAAAAACAATAGAAAAGAGAATCATATAGGTGGAGAGGTGGAATTCTTAGTCATAATTTTTTTACGGACCATTACCCAGCCTGATGAAGCCTCCATGGTTGGAGGAAAAGAAAAAGGAGGATTATTTTCCTTAGTCACATTTGTTCCAGTTGGGACAACAACGTTGTTATCCTAAGATAAATCTTTATCATTTTCCTTGTTGTCATCAACTTGTGCATTTTTCTTGTTGCTCACAATTAGGATTTTGGATAAAGGGGTTTCAGAGATAGAATCGGGTTGAGTTTTTATATTTTAATTTGAGTCTAAATCCTCTTTTAGAACAAAAATCAGGTGTTCAGGAGGGCATCTTTCCACCAATTGCGTTTCTCATGTTGACATTTTTCCATCCCACAATCAGTATAGGTGTGTCCTAAACAAAAACACCTTCTACACTGGAAAGGTAGACCTTCATAATCTAAAGGTTGTGACCAAGTTCTATTTTGCACTCTAAAATCAATGGTTGCATGAAGGTTTTTAGCAATATCAAGTTCCACCAAGATGCATTCATAGGTAGTATGGGTGTAATCAGAGGTTTGAGAATCTATATAGAGTATAGTTCCCAAGGTGTTGCCAATAGATATCAGATAGTCACGACTCCAAAATTGGAGGGGTAAATGGGGCAGCCTGATCCAAATAGGTTTGCATGAGAATGATTCAGTGAGTGGGTTAAAGGAGGGAAACCAGGGTTTAATGACTAAATATTTAGATTGACATGTCTAGATCTTGGAAGCAATGGTGTTTTTATCAGTTATTGAAGAGAAAGCCATAATGAAAATACCTTTAGCACACGGATACAAGTCTAACCTTCCAGTTAGTATTGGAGTGTAGTGCTTTAGGAGATCCACTCATGAAGAATAGGAAGGTTTGGCCACGGTCCCGAATCTACAAATCGGTGCATGTTATGTGTAGTAATTCTTAGATGAAATGTCCTCTTCCCCAAATGTAATACATGGGGTAATTTCTGTAGGTTTCATGGGAGCTTCCTTTCCATTTAAAACGTATTTGAAGGAGTTCCTAATAGGGCCATGACTATCATCACTTGGATCCAATGGCGGAAAATTAGGTATTTCCATAGTAGAGACTCCCTGTTCAAGTCCGCTAAGAGCATAACCTCCCAACATAGCCGAGAAGAACCATCACTAGTCATAACCACATGAATTCCCCCATAATCGCTAGAGGGAGATTCAAATAAAGGTTGATATTTTCCTATACTCAATCTACCATTCTCATCCATTCTTTGAGGCCCACAGCTAGGGTTTGTGTCACCACCCTGAGACAGAGGTTGAGCAGAAAAAATGGAGCTCCCTGCATTGGCATTGAAAGTGGGATCGATCCAAGACAAGGCCAAATCCTATGAAATGATCTCCAAAGATGTGTTACCTCCATCTCCATCTCCGTGTCGATGAACTCTCGTTGAATCCCTTCATGAAGAAGTTTTATTTCTAGGGTTCTAATTTTTGGAGAAGTTAGGGCATGCACACCTTGTTGGACTGTTATACATGCATAACATACCACACCACAAATGGAAATTCATTAGTATGGACTTCGTCCAAGGGCTTCCCTTGACTAAAAACTTACATTATATGATATTGGTTATATTAGACAAGTTGACAAAGGTAACTCACTAAAAGAATTATATGGGAGATTGACATATAGAAATCACCTCTCAAATCTTATAGACAATTCCCGAGTTCTTGCTAAGGTTTTTACATGAGATATTTTTATTGCATAGTGTTCCTGAAACAATCATATCAAAGAGGGATCCAAGGATGACATCATGTTTTTGGCAAACATTAAATTATGGTTTGAGCACTAAACTAAATTTTAGTTCATCTTATCATCTGAAAATGGACAATCAAACTGAGCATGTAAACGAAGTGTTAGAAGATATGCTTCACATGTACTACATGGATCAATAGTATGGGTGGGAAGAATACCTACACTAGTTGAGTTTGCATACAATAACTCATATCACTCTTCACTAAAAATGACACCATTTGAAGCTTTATATGGAAGAAAATGTCATACGCCTATGAGTTGGGACAACGTAGAGGATAAAGAAGTGGTTGGGCCAGAAATGCTAACTAAAATGGAAAAGAAAATTAGGAAAATATGGGAGCACTTGAAAGAAGCAACATAGCAACAAAATAGTTATGCATATCTACATAGGAAAGAAATAATATTTGAAAAATGAAATGGTTTCTCTTTGAGTAAAGCCTAAAGAAAAAAAGAGTTCAATAACATTTGGGAAGGTTGCCAATTTTCCCCACACTATGTTGGACCATTCAAAGTTCTAGAAGTTAGTTTAGTTGCATACTATTTGGCATTTCCTCCTTCACGGTCAAAGTTACATGATGTTTTCCATGTTTCATTATTAAAGAATTATGTTTTAGATTTATTACATGTAATTAATTGGGACTCACATTAGGTTCTTTAACACGTAATCATCACCATGGAGCACATTAGAGTGATAGAAAACGTAAGTTACTACTGAGAAATAGAGAAATTTTGCAATGCAAGGTCCAATGGGGCCGTATTCGAGGACAGGGAAACTTTAGAGAATCTGGATGAATTTAAAATTATTTTTCCACATTTATCTATTTACAAACTTGTGAAGAATTTATAATATTTGGAAATTAATGGTTATTACTTTTGTGATTGAAAAATTCAGTTTATCGGTGGTGAGATACTTTATAGATTAGTAAGGTTATTTTTTCCATGTTACTTTAAAAAAATTGATTCTAGAATTCGGGATACTAAGTAAGGATTTATTTGGTAAAAATTTCACAAACACTAATATTTCTATTTATGTGAAAATTGTAATTAATTCATCATGGTCAATGAATCATTTTAGCAGGGAGGAATGTAACATCCCGCTAACTAATCCTTTTTATTCGACATTTAATTATTCAAATCATTACGATTAATGGGAAAGTGAACATTACTTTGAATAATTAGGTATTATATTTGGGTAATGGTAATTAGTCATCTAAGTACTTAATTAAAGATTAAGTACTAAAATAACTAAATACCACCTTTATTGTTAAATGTAGTACTATGTAAGTCTTGTTCAGATTTGTGTTTGGCCTCAAGTTGATTAGGATGACACCATCCTTAATCAATATGGTCGCTAAACAATGGTGATGTTGCAATTTCACCCATATGGACTAAGGGTGATGTTGCTCCTAAGTTAACTTGTGCTGTGCGTTGCCGATAACCATGATAGGAGTACATTATTTTATGCTATGGTATTTATTTTTCTATTGTGTAAATTTTTATGGAGTTGACGTTAAGATAAGGAAAAAGGCTTAAAGGCCATGGCTGAATTTCTTTATAACAACAAAGTGTATGTTATTATTTTAAATAAT
Organism: Taxus wallichiana var. yunnanensis; assembly: GCA_018340775.1. Taxonomy (NCBI): domain Eukaryota; kingdom Viridiplantae; phylum Streptophyta; class Pinopsida; order Cupressales; family Taxaceae; genus Taxus; species Taxus wallichiana. Next base: position 75,850,091 of record CM031242.1, read on the forward strand.
ATAATGATGGGGGCCATATACCCACACTGATCGAGTGGGTAAAAATTAGTTTGATTTATGGTTATTTAAATTAAAATTAAAAGTGGTTTTGAACACCATATTGGCATAGATAAGCTTAAGGTTATATTTTGTATGGGGTGAAATTTTTAAATGGTAATGAATACTATAGTAAGTTGGATAAATTTTTAATTATTGCAAAGTCCACCTAAGTGGACAACTACGTAGAGGGGAAGATTGAAATTATTAAATGATTATTTTACAACCACAAGGGTGGAGAGGCCGTGAAAAGGGGTAATTATTTGTTTGAATATTCATTTTTACAAGGGAATCCCCTGCCCACGTTGACATTAGACCCCACTCACCGTCCACTTGGAAGGAAGTGAATGGAGGCACTAAATGTGATTTATGGATTTTGGAGATGCGTGGAGGAAAAGGAAGGGGAAAAATTGGAGATTGGATTTGTTGCATTCATTCGACATTAGTTAGAGATCTAGTCATTAAGACACTCTTCCAGATTTCTCATAAAGCATGGGTGTGCGATCAATTTTATGAAGAATCCTCTATTTATAATGGGGAATGGAATATAGAGGTGTTGGTTGTTATTGTAGAACTAGGAATTTTGCACTCAGAGAAAATAAATTTGGTTTTTAGTGTGAAGTGGAAGAAAATAAAACCTGTGCAAAAATCAATTTCATGCAAGGGTTTCTCTGTTGCTTCTCCAGTGTTTAATTTTTAAAGGTATTGTCTTATTTCTTCTCTAGTTACATTTTATGAATGCATTACACACACACACACACACACACACACACACACACACACACACACACACACACACACACACACACACACACACACACACACACTTTGAATCTAGTTTCTTTAGTCAAACATTTGGCTTTAATTTTGTTTAACCTATAAGGAGTGTTTGCTATAAAATGGGTTGAATAAGTAGCTTAAAAATATGTTTTGAGGGATTTTTAACCATTACTTGTGCTATGAAATCATATGGCTTTCCTTATTCTTATTTTCAAGATGAGTTGTTTCAATTGAATGAAATAAACATGGAAATTTTTGTGGGTTTCAATCTTGTTTTCTTTCATGAAATCATTTGGGTTATTTTAGTTTGAAAAATAAAATGTGAAATTTATGGGTCTCAAACTTGTATCCTTCAAATAAGTCATATTGTTGTTACGTATAGAATGTGAATTGTTTTGTGAAGTGTTTATGGAAAACGACCTAAAAAAAATCATGGGTATTCGAAGTAAATATCCTTCAATTAATTCTTATGAGTGTTTTTCAAATATGCATGTGTTTGAATAAGGAGTTCTACCAATTTTTTGGGTGGTTTAGAATGGTTTTCTTATAATGAAAACATATTCTAGATTTTCTTAAAGTTGTTTTTATTTTGGAAAGTGGTCTAATAATTTATGGGTACTCGAGTTGGTACTCCTTCAATATATGTGTATGGCTGTATTTTCTTCAATGCATGTGATTTATATTTATTTTGAAAGGTATACAGGGATTTTCATGTGAGGTTTTGTGTGTTTTCATATTTGTGTTTGTTCAATAAAAAGTTATGATTCTCTTCTTTGTCAATGAAATTTTGGGAAATCAGATTTCATGTGATGGTATGACATTTTGACATTTGATTTATGTTCATGAGTTACTTATAGTTTGAAGTGATTTGGGCATCACCCTTTGGTGTCAAAATCTTAGGTTCAATGTATTATGCAGCCCTTGTGAATTGTTAATTATGAAGAGTAATGTGTAACTCTTTTAAATTATGAGATAGGAATGTTAGTGAAAATCATAGCACCCTCAAATGGCCTCGAGATCCGAGTGGGGCATCCGGTGTGACTACAAAAACATGGACCATCTATCAAGCTATGTAACTTGCAGACTTGAGATGGACCTCTAGAGAAGGTTGGTTTCTTCTCCTAAACTACCTTCTACAAACTACTCTAGTGTAGGAAAACTAACCTATCCTAATCTAACCATTTCAAGGAAACAGGAGAGAGAGAATGCGGAAAAAAAAAGCCTACACTAAAGCGGTGATACACTAGAAAAGGAAGTGGTGAGATACTCTACTAAGGGAGGATGAAATAGGGGAAAAGGGAGATGAGGGAGGTCAGACAGAAGTGACACAGACCCAGGTCCTAATCCACCATTAAAACTCCATGAAACATGACATCTCGCACTTGAAAACATGAAATATATGCATAGAAAATAGATCTGAAAGGGAGAGGCATAGAGAAATAATAAAACATGAGAGAGGGTTGAAGAACACCACAAAAACATGAGTTTATTGCTCTAGAAGGTGCACAAACCATTACATTTCTGCTCAGAGGCATAAAATCTACTTGCAGGTGTAGGAGAAGGCTTACAGCTCAAATGGAGTTGGGAAACAAATTTTACAGAGTTTCCCCACACCCAGAATGTCTCCCCTCTCAAATGAGAAGTGTTTACAATATATAGATGATGAAAACCAAAGAGAAAGAAGAAAACCTAGACTTTGCTATGAAAGTTCAACAACCAATAATAAATGCCCCCTACAAATCCACCTACAATCTATCAATTTTGGTTCCCCATTTTTGTTTGGCATGTTGGAGAAGGAAGCATGGTGGATCAAATCAAATCTGGGTAGTTGAAGTAATCAGATTCTCCGTATTAATGGCTTGAAAGATGTTTTCCTATTTTTCACCCACCTAACCTTTCTAAAATTAAAATTTCAAGCTTCCATGGCCCATAGGATGTCGAGAAATTTCCAAAAAGTCTTCTCTTGCTCAAATCGAGCTTCCAGTCAAAAGATATGGCCGTCTGAAGATTCTACATCGAGACTATGAAAAAATGGACAATATGTAATCTTTGCAAAGCGGATCTGCGGGCCCGAAAATATAAACTGTGATTTTTTTGAAAAGATGAAAAAATCACAAAACCTCCCACAGCCCCGTAGGCCTAAAATTAACTTTTTCTCCCTGTAAGCATGTAACCTTCTCACTTTCCATTTGTCATTCTTGGGCCCACTGCACCACATTTCCAACTTAGCAAAGAAATCCTTCCCGGGCACGCGAGCCCGTAATTTTAACTTGTGCCTTTTGCAAAAAGTGTAAAATGCCATAATATTTCCCACCACCCTGTAACTTTACATTTCCCAAAAGTCATCTACGGGCCCGCTAGTCCGCATTTTCCACTTTGGCAAAAAGTCTTTCATAGGCTCGCCGCCACTTAGACTCAAACATGGCCACGTGTAGAGTTGGCACACATTTGGGACCTGATTTTGGATTCGCCCCCTGAAAGAGTGCCAAATAGACACATGGATCCTTTCGTGGCCTTGCTCTATTTCTTTTGTGTTTTGGCTAAGTCACTTTTGTTTGGTGGGTCCATATGTCTTACCCGAGACACGTGGAGGCTCAATGCATATTGGGAGACTACTGGATTTTTCCTTTGAAGTTTTGTAGTTGAGACATGTGGAGGCTTCCACTGACCCTGTGATAATTAGCCAATTTGGGCCCGGTTCAACTTTCGGGCTCTGACCATGTGGCGGGATGGCACTAGTTTGGGGTCTCTCTTTAGGTCAGGCCTTATGAATTTGCACTAATGAGACACATGGTGCCATCCGCTTCCTGAGACTTTTCAACTACCACTTTATTTCCTTTTAGACTTAGGACATGCGGAAAGTTGGAACTTGTTTGGGGAACATCCTTTTTCTTCGACCCTTGAAGGTGCGCCATTGAGACATGTGGAGGCTTCCGTCGGTTCTTTTATACTTAGTTGATTTAATAGCCAGCTCTGTCCCTTTTTCAGACATTGGACACGTGGAAGCTTCACGCTCATTTAGGGACTGTCCCTTGGGTCTTGTTTCTAAAGTTCCATTGATGAGACATGGGGAGGCCTTTGCCGACCCTCTTATACTTAGTCGATTCAGTCCCGCTTCCCATTTGACTTCTGTTGGACCCTGACTATGTGGAGAGATGGCACTAGTTTGAGTCTTTTCCTTGGGCTCTCACTTTTAAAATTATGTCGAGCTGACACATGGTTCTTTCGCTTGTTTGGACTTTTCAATAGCTGACTCTGTCCCTTTTTAGACTTGGGACATGTGGAAGCTCCGTGCACATTTGGGGTCTCCATTTTTATGTGCCCTTTTGGAATTACACCAATATGACATATGGCACCTTCCGCGAGTCTACTGTTCATCCCCGAGTCGACTCGTATGTGGACAATTCCAAAAATGTCGAGCCTTTCCCCATTTTTCTCCTGTGAACCTCTAGCCTCCTTTGACATTGTTTGATCCTTTGTCAACCCTGCTTCTCCATTGTAGAGTCCCGCCTATAACGTGACTGTTGGATTTGAAATGTGGGCTCGTAATACTGAGATGAACCTTCAATTTTCTCCGGTGTAAGGTCATTTTTTATCAATTTTTCCCATGGGGAAAAATTAGGATAAGAGTTTTGTGACTCATGGGGACATCTTCCTACTAGATGAAGAGACCAGTAGACTTGAAGCATCCATTGGGCATGGAGTCATGAATGATAGCCTGGTAATGACCTTGTCTCTAAAACCGTGAGCCCGATCGCCTACTCCTAGTGACCGACCTTTCTCCATGGTCCGCACTCAATTATCATAAGAAAATATTAGAAATGAGGTTTTGAGAGTAGAAAATTGTAATGACCGAGGTTTTCACCGTCCCAGGAAAATGGACTCCCTCAAAAATGATTTTAGTTTCTCTCGTATTTGTTTAATTTGAAATTAACAGTTGTTATAGGTAGCTATGGGTCTCCCTATAGCTAATACTAAAGGGCCTAGTGCATGGTACCTATGGAGCAATACGAATCAAAAATCATGTACAAATAATAAATCATACATGCCTCAAATAAGACATGTAGAGTGCACAAAAGTAGTTCTTCTACTGAAATCAAAATCTACTCCTACTCCTACACTAACTAGAGAGAAAGGGGACTCAAACAAATCCTACAACTGATAGGGAGAAGTAACTTCCCTTTCTCAAAAGGGGCAGCCATGAAAATGATTTGACACTAAATATGGCTACTTGTATGAGTGAAAAATTGACTATAAGCCAATCCTCCACCCAAATCATCAAGGTGTCAACTGGAAACAAGACAAATACCTCTTTTAGTTTCTTTGTATTTGGATTTAAGAGGCATTACAACTGATCCTTGGTATTTTAAAGCTCATCCTCATGCTCAGGAGTAAGCATGACTAGTTTTGGCTTCTCCCTTGGCTCCAATGAAGCCAAGTACCTAATAGGGCATGGTCTAGTCCTTTGAATGTGCCTATTGCTCGAATTTCAACTCCAAGAATGGAGTCTTCTTGCAGACCTTCTTGGGTGGATGGTGTGAGAGGGATGATGACATCCTCTTTCTCTTTTCCTTCCTCTACAGCAGGTGTGGCTTTTGGAAGATCAAAATCTTCCAACTTTGATTCAAGAGGCATGTCCTTGTGGTTGAAGGATGAATGATGGGGGAGAAAATATTGCAATTTCAACTGGCTCCTCCTTATCAAAACATTATTTTGAGTTTGATAGGAAATCAAAATCTTCACTATCCTACTATAGCAAGGTCTCTCCCTCTTGCATGGTGATCTTAAAATCTTCATTATTTTCACCATATGAAGCTTCATCTTCAAACATGAAGCTAGTGAGTTCAAACTCTTCCAAAAAATTAGAATTTTGGAGAGGTTGAATGGGAGAGAGATCTATAATCTCTTGTGCAACCAGCTCATGATTCAAAGTGCCTCTGAATCTATTTTGGTCACCTCCATATGCTCCTCTTCAACTAGAATTGGAGCTGATTGTTCTTCTTCCTTCATGGATTCATCAATCAAATCAGGCCCTTCAAATGAAAGCAAAAAATCTTCAATAATGCTTCCTTCATCAAGTGGCTTCAAATATGATTTGATCTCTTCTAGTTGTTCCTCTTTAATAGAACTTGGAACTGATTGTTCTTCTCTCTTCTTGACTGATTATGCATCTTGGATTAGATCAGCATCCTCTTTGGATAAAGTGTTATTATGGACACTTCATTCAGATAAAACAAATTTCTTATCTTCTCCTTCTTGTTCTTGATCTCCTTCTGCTACAAACTTAGCCTTAACCACCACTGGATCTTCAACCTTGACCTCTTCTGTTGGCTTAACCATCAAGGGGATCTTTACAAATCCAAATTTGGCAGCCCAACTCTTCAAATTTTATATCATTTCTTCTCTCTTAAGTTCCTCTTTTCTTTTCTTTTCTCCTTGACTGGATTTTTGAGTATATTCCCAACATGGGCTTGGGAGACCAAGAGGAGTGGTAAGTTGGGATTCAACTACTTTTAATATTTTTGTGGTGGGGAGGGAAGTGGAACTTATTTTTTATTTGGAGGGAATGACTGCTTGGAAGGGAAAAGGGTAGAAGAATTACTATGAGATGGAAGACTAGGGGATGGAGAAGAGAAACCAACACTTGGGGCAGAAGATGGGAATCTTGGAAATTGGATCTCGGAGTTGAGATGGTTTCTGGTTAGGAGTGAAGAGAAAATTACCGATGATGATGGTGAAGGACTTACCCATTAAAAAGACTCACGACACCAAGTTCAAAGGCCTCTATCTCCTCAGCCCACTGCACAAGTTGGGGAAGTATCTCAATCATGAAGTTAAGCTTCCCTTGTGGGCTATAGTGTCTTGGAAAATGGTCGACCCATGGATAAGGTGCCTTACAACCAATCCTAAATTCTTTCATATATGTTGTAGCCATTGAATGCAACATGCGTGCCTCAATTTTTGAATCTTCTCCTACAAATCAGCATTCTCCATGTAGTTGATTTCACTGCATGCATATCCCTCTTGATAGGTTCCATAGCCAAATTGATCCTGGTACTACTCATAGGGGTAGCCATAGTGATTTTGAATCTGATCATAATGCTGATCTAGATGAGTTGTGAAATATATTGGAGGTGGACTACACTTCATTATTGCAAGTTTGAGTTCCAAGTTGGGAATGAAGTCATGATTGCCAAACTTCATGAAATGGGAGAAAATGAAAGATGTGAAAGGAACAATGGATGAAAATGGATGGGAGAAATGTCTGTAACTCAGAGGATGAGTTGTTGACTAGATGGAGTCACCAGATGTGCTTGAAAGTGCCTCCGAAGGATGGATCTCACCAAGAACACATCAACTTGAGGAAATGAAGTAGTAAGGTGCTTCAAACTTGTCCCATCGGGCATGCCAAAACTATTAGTGCCCCTGAATGGCCTCGAGCTGAGTGGGGCATCTGGTGTGAGTACAAAAAATTGGACCATATCTCAAGTTGTGGGACTTACGGACTTGAGATGGACCTCCCAGAGAAGGTTGGTTCTACTCCTAAATTACCTACCACAAGCTACTCTAGTGCGGACAAAACTAACCTATCCTAATCTAACCATTCCAAGGAGACATGGAGAGAGAGAGAGAATGAAATAAAACATAGCATACACTAAAGTGGTGATACACCAAAAAGGATGTGGAGAGATACTTTTCTTTGAAGGAGGATGAAATAGGGGAAAAGGGAGACGAGGAGGTCAGATAGAAGTGACACAGAGCCAGGTCCTAATCCACCATTAAAACTCCATGAAACAAAACATCATGCACATGAAAACATGAAATATATGCAAAAAAATAGATCTGAAAGGGAGAGGTAAGGAGAAACAATAAAACATGAGAGAGGGTTGAAGAACACAACAAAAATAAAAGTTTATTACTCTATAAGGTGCACAAACCATTATATTTTAGCTCAAAGGCATTCAATCTTCTTTCTAAGCATAGGAGAAGGATTACAACACAAATGGAGTTAGGAAATAAATTTTACCGAGTTTCCCACACCTAGAATGTATCCCCTCTCAAATGAGAAGTGTTTACAATATATAGACGATGAAAACCAAAGAGAAAGAAGAAAACCAGAATTTGTTATGAAAGATCAACCACCAACCATCAATGCAACCTTCAAATATACCTACAATATTTCTATTTTGGTTCCCATGTCATTTGGTGTGTTGGAGAAGGAAGCAGGGTAGATCAAATCAAATATGGGTAGTTGAAGCAATCAGATTTTGTATTAATGTCTTGAAAGACGTTTTCCTATTTTTATCCCACATAATGTTACCAGATTAAAATTGTAGGCATTCATGGTGTAGAGCATGTTGAGACCTTTCCAAAATTCTTCTCTTGCTCAAATATGAGATTTTCATCAAAAGATATGGCCATCTGAAGATTCTGCATCCAGACTATGCAAAAATGGTGAAAATATAATCTTTGCAAAGTAGATCCGTAGGCCTGAAAATACAAACTGTACTTTTTTTGAAAAGACACAAAATCAAAAACCCCCGCAGCCCCACAGCCAGAAATTTACTTTTCCCCAAAAGCCCCGTAAGCCCACAACCTTCTCATTTTCCATTTGTCATCCCGGGCCCGCCGGTCCGCATTTTCCACTTAGCAAAGAAATCCTTCTCGGGCTCACAGGCCCTCAAGTATAAATTTTTCCTTTTGCAAAAATTGCAAAATACCAAAATATATCCCGCCACTCCGTAACTTTACATTTCCTAAAATTCATCTCCAGGCCTACCGACCCACATTTTCCACCTTGGTGAAAAGTCTTTCCTAGGCCCACCAGTCTACTTTGACTTGAAACATGGCCATGTGTAGATTTGGCACACATTTGGGACCTACTTTTGGATTCACCCCTTGAAATAGCACCGAAGAAACATTTTCCACTTTAGCAAAAAGTCTTTCCTAAGCCCACCAGTCTTCTTTGACCTAAAAAGTGGCCATGTGTAGATTTGGCGCACGTTTGGGACCTACTTTTGGATTCTCCCCTTGAAAGAGTGCCGAAGAAACATGTGGGTCCTTGTGCAGCCTTGATATATTTCATTTGTGTTTTGGATAAGTCCCTTTTGTTTTGTGGGGCCATATGTCTAACCTAGGACACGTGGAGGCACAACGCATATTGAGAGAATGCTTCCAGCATTTTTCCTTTGAAGTTGCATGGTCGAGACATGTGGAGGCTTCCACTGACCTTGTGATGCTTAGCTAATTTGGGCCCGGTTCAAATTTCGGGCTCTGACCAGGTGGCGGGATGGCTCTAGTTTGGGGTCTCTCTTTGGGTCGTGCCTTTTGAATTTGTGCCGATGAGACCCGTGGTGCTATCTGCAGAGGCACCCGATAATTTTCAACCGCCAACTCTATTTCCTTTTTTGACCTAGGACATGTGGAAAGTTAGCACTTGTTTGGGAACCACCTTTTTCTTTGACCCTTGAAGGTGCACTTTGTTGAGACACGTGGACGCTTCGTCTATGTTATTTTATACTTAGCCAATTTAACAACCTGTCTCTATCCCCTTTTCAAACCTTAGACACATGGAAGCTTCACAATCATTTTGGGGACTATCCCTTGGGTCTCGTTTCAAGTTGCGCCGATGAGACATGTGGAGGCTTCCACGACCCTCTTATACTTAGCCGATTCAGGCCTGCTTTACTCATTTGACTTTGTTGAACCCGACTACATGGAGAGCTGGTGCTAGTTTGAGTCTCCACCTTGGGCTCTCACTTTTAAAATTATGCCAAGCTGACATGTGGTTCTTTCCACTCATTTAGAATTTTTCGGTGGCTGAATTTGTCCCTTTTGGACTTGGGACACGTGGAAGCTTCACTTACATTTAGGGTCTCTGTTTTGATGTGCCCTTTTGGAATTGCATCAATCTCATGTGTGGCACCTTTCACGAGTCTACTTTTCGGCCCCGAGTCAACTCATATGTGGCTAAGTCTGAAAACTTTGATCCTTTCCTCATTTTCCTCCTATGAGCCTCCTTCGACATTGTTTGATCCTTCGCTAACCCTGCTCCTCCATTGTAGAGTCCTTCTTGTAACCTAATTGTTGGATTTGAAATGTGGGCTCACAATACTGAGCTGACCCTTCAATTATCTCCTGTGCAAGGTCGTGTTTGAAAAAATTTTCTCGGGGGGAAAAATTGGGATAACAAGGACTATGTTAAAACAATAAGTGTTTTTTTGATGGGTGAGTAGGGTAATATTTTTATAACATTTGCTTGGTACTCTAGAAATATAATTAGTTCTTTAGTATGGATTACATGGGAAGATAATTAGTTTAAATGCATGTTTTCATTTCTAGTTATGAAATAAAAATGAATAATTTATTTTGGTATGAATGGAAGAAATAGAATTTTTAGTTCTTGCATGTTGAATAGATTCATTAACCATCTTGCAAGGACATTTGGAAAATGATTAAATAATAAAACGTAAACAAAAGATGATGGTTCGATTGGATACGTTGTTTCTTGTTAGTTTTATTTTGACCAGAGATACTTGTGACTCAGAGGGTTGGATCATTTGATCCATATCTTTCTTTTAATGCATATATTTCATTATTTATTTAAATTAGTTAAATTTTGCTTTCTGAAAAATTTTAAAAGTAGAAAATACGAGGGAAATTCTGGCAATTTTTTGTCAAAATTCTAAACTTAGTCATTTTTATGGATTAAAACTATGTGGATGAATTTATATGACTTGAGACTCATTCTGTGTTAATTTTTTTGCAAATGAGATTCAAAATTCCTTGAAGGATAGTTGGATTAATTTTTTTAGTTTTATTATTGTTCTTGTGAAGATAATGGTTCCGACATAGATTGGGATCCCGCATCTTCGACAATCAAATGGTTTGCGATTGAAGAATCAAGAGGTATGTATGCAAAGTGTTCCATCGAAAAAATTCACATATATATCCCACACTTCTTCCATCGCTAGCTAAGGGACTATTAGAGGGTTCTAGATCCATATCTTTTGTAGAATCACTAGCTTGTAGTTATAGTAAAGATTAAGATGAGATGACTAATCTATTGTATTTGTCAAAACATTAGTTACATAATTAGATGAAATTCTTTCAAATTATTTGAACTCGACACCCCAAACAAAAGCAGTGTCACTAGTTTTTGATGATGCATGGAAATTCGATCACAAGTTTATGAAGAACGACATTAGGCTTGATGATTTATAAGACAAATATTTGATACGATTGTACTAGTAATTATGATTATACCAACTTGCAATGGACAAGATGTTCTTTGTACTAGTCCATTAATGGGAAAGATTCATAACATATAATTATGTTGGATGAATACTATATGTTTGAATACATTGTCATTATATGCGTATTGGTAACTTATTTTATATTTGGTTAGGTAAATATTTCTACTAGTTACAATCATAAGAACAAAATATATATGGTAATAAATATATATCTCATATCTAACTGTCTCTCCATTACATTAAAGAGGTTAATATGGGTAATGAAAAATTATGTTAAGGGAGTTTTAAAACTGTATTTGGAGGAGAATGTGAGGTTAAAATTATTAACTTTTATTATATTAAAATCTGATTTGGGTGATGTATTGGACCAGCTTATAGTATTGATCATTATGAACATATTGAGAGTAACCTAGTCAAAGATTAAAAATACTATTTCAAAGTTATGTATCAAATTTGAAATGGATAAAATCTGATTTTAATGGTATGTTGGTTCAACAAAGTAAAGGGTACATATGCAATAAGTAAAGAAATGATATTAATCCATTCAAAGATCTAAGAGACTAATTTCATTATTAGTATTAACTTTAATGGGATAAAAATCTTCCTTTGCGAAATTTAGATTAATCTAAAAATATAAATATACAACCATTCCCTAATTTTTAGTAAACTAGTCCACCTTGGTCATGAAGGATTGTAAAATAAGTATGTGACTAGGAATATCCGAAATGAAGTAACATATAGAGCGGGGAGGAATTAAAATCATCTTGATAACAAATTTGACACCTACAAATGTTTAAAGCTCATTCACAATAATTTGTCCCCCTTTGTTAAGAAAAAGCATTGACTTATAAGCCGAGATTATCTCTAGCCTAAATCAAGATGTGTGATACAGACCTAAATAGTATAGGTATAACTTTGATTAAGGGATATAGAGTCAAGATAAACTATGGTATGACTACTTAAGACTAATAATACCTATTGGGTAATCTTGACAAAGGATTTAACACACTTGTCCTATCAAAATGGTTTGTATGTATGGGTAGCGAAGTAGAGTTATAATTACCTCATGATATTATCCTCCTATCCAAATAAATTAGATGTGTAAACAATAAATCACTATATTATAGGATGGATTAATTTAATAAGACATGTTGCATAAACTAGCTTTAACTAGATAATTGATTTATTTATGTAGAGGAATGTCTACTTGCTGCATTAACTAGTTGTAGTTAGTTATTGGATTTACATATGCAAAGGAATGTCTATTTTCTATTAGAGAAAAAAAATTCCTACTAATTTTAGTCTCAAATTTTAGGTTGCTACATTTGGTATCGAGTTGAAGGTTGAATCTCTTGGGCTTATGTGGTCTCAGTATGCTTAATAAATTATGATTTTATGAAAAAAATAGATTGGACGAGAGAAGGATGTATCATGGATAATGAACTAGACCAAACTATGCCTCAGTTTGGTAGTAAATAAGTTAGATAATACTCTAATAGTCCTTCATGACACACTAAACTAGAAGGATGCATGGAGCAACTGGTAAGTGTGAACATGATCAACCAAGTTAAACAACTTGAGCTGAATGATAATAATCAACAGAGGGTTGCTCAATTGAATGAATTGTCTTAATGAAAATTTGGAACTTAAATCCAATATGAAATAAAACCCACATAGGGTAGATGAAGTAGATAGGAGAGGGATATCTTCTTTTGTAGCAGTAATTTAGAAGGCCGTTAGTCTAGAATGAAATCGACAATAAATATTGACTTGAAAAGAGTAAAAGTAAAACAAGAGCATCAAATCTTCCACACAATTTAATTTTAGGAAGGTACGTGGAGAGATCCTGAGATGCTCAAGGGTCTATAATCTGGATTGAAAAGTAGTAAATCAGACCATATGTATTGAATGATCCCTTAATATGAACATTTCTTGATCTTTGTGACCTATGATTCTTTTAAAATACATTATATTCTCATTGTGTTGTATGGGTTTAATGGTGAATTAAGTAAGAGAAAGGTTTCAAATCCTTCAAGATGGATCTAGGAAGAAATATTCCATTTGGCCTACTTGTACAATGAGAAGTGAATGCTACGGCAGTTTAAGGAATTCCTGTCATGATCACTAGCTCATGGAATTTTATGATTTGAAGAAGACTATCAAGTTATTATAGTCCTTTCAAATAATTGTGTGTTTTGATAGAGATTAGGGAGGGATAACTGAATACTATAGGTGAAATTTATACTCCTGGGATGAGGCTGAATGAGACCATTTCAATTAAATATTTAACATATTTCTAGTTTTATCTCCCATTCCTTGATGATCTAGAGTCTATAGGTTGAAAATCATATGTTTTGACTTGTGTGTAAGGATCTAAGACCTATATATCTGTAATGAAGGAACAAAATAAAAGCATACCTAACTTAGGACTGTAGCTTTGTAAAGGTTAATATAAGACAATAAAAAGATGAATGCTAAGTTTTAAATCTTTGTCAAGGTATAAGATGAATTATAAGGATACCGTAATCAATGGAAGAACCTAGAGAAGTATTTAACACACCAAGGATTTTTTACTGTGTTGTTGTTCTTGCAAGTGTTTATGTACTGTGAATACCATCCACTGGGTATGCAAGAATAAAGTTTTGCATGGTTATTGAATTTTGGAAAAATTCCATTATAATTCAGAATACATACCTTTAAATAAGGTTTTCGGTTCCTTAGTTCAGTTGCATTATTTCTTAACCGAGAAAAAATTCTATGCTGACTGAGATGCCCGAGCAAGGAACATAGTTAAAGAATGGAATTGAGAGTACGAGTTTGGGCTCCACCTGTAATAGAGGACATGTGTATGAACTTGATAGATTATTAACAGTTGCATTAAATGAGTTGTAATTTCTAAAGAAAAGGAAAAAACCGTTACGTATTTGGAAAAATCAGTTGTAGATTGGGAAATTAATGGATAGGACTCTGTAAATTAAATAAAAATTTGCACAAGGAAAAGAACATGGAAAAGTAAAAATTTCATTGTTTTCCTAGATTGATTTTGATTTGTAGTTGGACATTGTGATATATATTAAAATATATCCCTCTATCTCAAATAAATGGAAGACACCATGATTCAAACATGTAATGAAATTTAATTACATGTTTATGAGGTTATTTATGATTCTTACAATTACCTTATGCACCCTTTTTGAACTTATCTGCTTCTCTCATACCTAGCTTACCATGTTTATTACTTTCTCTACACTTTTTATTTCCGCTACTTAGTTACATCCCTATATTATATAGGATGAAAATTTAATATTTTTCCTATCCCTTACATCCCCAAATTAGAAATTTTTTTGTTCAATATCTTGGATACCCCTTACATCCATAATTTAGATAGGATTGTTATTCAATGCCCCTACTTTCTCATGCTAGTAATTAATCCTAATAGTAGTATTAAGTCCATTAAATGAGATATCGGGAATACGTAAAATTTAGTGGGGAAGTAGTATTCATAATTATTATCATATTCATCTTTCTTACTTATTAACATAGATGAATTTGGTATATACCTTTATATTGTACTAGTTTTTATAACCTAAACTCACTCCTTTGGATTATTTCGCACCTTAAAGTCAAAACAATTTAGTCATATCATTTTTATTAAAGCGTATTTTTTCTAGTTAAGATATTGTATTGCCCTTGTGGTGCCTTATTTTCCCTTATCTTCATGCTTACTCTCTTTATTCATCTTGATGGATATTTCCAATAGTTTACTATGGGTTTATTCCATTATATCCTACTATATTATATTCATATATTCCCAACTTATGATTATGATTATACTACCTACAAATATTCCTCACAAATATTTACATATTTATCCAATCTATCTTTAAACATCCTATTTATGACCTCAAATGATGGTACTTCATCTATTAATAAATCAATCACAAACATTTATTGTGATTCTATTCATTTATTTTGATACTTATTTTTACATATCTTATGTTTTAGTAACCCATGCCTTAGATTTCATCTGATATTTCTTCCCAAATATTTTAAATTTATTTGATCATATTTTTAGATCTTATTATGTGTATTTACATATTTTAGGGTGTCTTTTTGAATTCTTTGATTACCTTCTTGTATTTCACTAGATACCATTCTATATATTTATCACATTTCTAGCACATCTTTTGAATTTATGTGTTTTCTTATATTATTTATTAGGTGTAAATTATTAATATTTATCTTACCTTTACCTTTTCACTTTTATAAACCATAGAAGTCTTAAAATTTGATAAAACATAAAAATTAAAAAATAGGTGAATCTAACTACATAATATCCCATAAAGGATGTATACATAGGAAAAAATATTGTCATATATACCAATGTTTAAGAATGGCTACATAATAACATCATCATTACAATATACAATCCCTTATATATGAGGAGGTGTTGTGCTCTATGTAGAGGAGGAATGAATAGATGATTATGAAGAATGGTTAAAGGAAATTACACTAGATAATGAGCTTGAATCATCACCCTTACCATAACCACCCTAACTTCTAATCTATTAATGTTATCCATCACAATATGATAATATACAAACTTCTCATCTTGGTTCACTAATAGTTCCTATTGTTTCCACTAAAAAATGCATACAAGGGTACCTGGATGTATTCCTAATCTATGGATATGAGCTCCAATGAATTCCATTCCATCTCTTGAGCTTCTACTCTAGTCAACTTAAATGTACACACGTAATCTACTCCTACAGGTGTAATAAGATATGATATTATTTTTGGTTTGTACTCTAGATAAATGGGTCTAAAATATCATGGTACATGCATTTTATCAAGGCCCAATTAAATAAAATATCATCGATAAAAACAAAAACACATAGATTATATTATCATTATTTATCATCATTGATTTATTAAAATTTATCATTATCTACTCTAGGAAAATAAATAACTCAAATACTCAATATTACCGCATTGATTGATTCATTCCTCCTTTACTACCTTAGATACCCATCCACATGACACAATGTCATCCTCATTATTCCACAACCTCATAAAAATCAACTTCTCCTACCTCTCTTTCCTAACAAGTAACATGGGTATCTATCTTTATAATAGAGTGGTTCTCACGAGATCTCTACAAAAACATAATAAAATATATATACATTAGGAAGAAAATTACCCCCCTCAATATTTTATCCACCACTCTCATTCCCAACCACTGGTCCACTACACCACTCCTTGTGATTTATAAATATTTTAAAACATTATAAATTTCTCATCATAACTTTGATTTTTCTTCTAAAAAAATTGTTGTGATCGTAGTCCCAAAATTAATCCAATAGAATATTACAAACCTTTTTTAAACCTTCCAAAATAACCTATTTTTATAGCCCATAATCCTTATCGATCCAAGTTGAGATTAGACTTTCTTACACATTTGGTCACTACTAACTATGAATTCTACTACTTATTCATCCTCTCATGATCTCCCCCTTAAGAATATAGTTTATTTATTATTTATCCAATTGAGCTAATAATGTTTTTTTAGTTGTTATTGATCATATATTTCTACATTAATGATATACTATGTGGAAACACTCGTAAGAAGGTAAATATACATGTAAGTATCATCTATTTGAGTTCACCCTTTCTTTTTTTTTTTGTTCTACACATATCTTTCAAGTATTTTAATTTTAGTGTTGTCTATTATTTTCCTAAAGACCATATCCTATACAATTGTTGTGACATGCAATTATATTTATTTGGAGAATATGCATACACATAATTTTCCACTTTACGAATTTTTTTCTTCATAGGATCTACTGAACATTAGATTCCCTAGAGCGGTGTCCTTAGGGATACTATTAGGAGTAGGAAGTAACCAAAAATGGTCATGCACATCCTTAAGGTTGGATTAGGTTGGTAAATTGCGGTTCTAATGAGGTATTTTTGATGTAAAATATAATTATATAACATATTACACATATTTTCATACCATTTTCATGTCATATTTTGTATCCCTTATGGTTATATTTTATAGTATTCTTATGATATCATCTTATTATCTCCATGTGTTCACTCTCACAACTATTTTAACACATTCAAAAATTTATCATTGTCATCCTTAGTACTCTAAAGCATCTGATTGATAGTTTGATGAGCATTTATAGCTTTCACATGACAATATTTCCTCTCAAATGACATTGATATTGGTCAATGTAATATTTTGAGTGGATTTCCATTGTTGATGAAATGAAACATGGTCAATTCCATTGGGTTGGTATTCTACCAAAAGGAAAAATTGATCACATTTGATATCGTAGGCTATAATATAATATTAATACATTTATTACGATATTTATACTTGGTTTTTAAGAATACTTTCCACATCAAATCCATCACCCATTTCAATTCTATCACTCATTAGTTTTTTTTTAAATATGAGAAGGAATTGAAATTTTTCATATCCGTATTAATTAGAGTTTACACTTAGAGCATTGGGTACTTAGGATATAGAAGCATAAGATTTGCACTTGTCATGATATACCAATCCTTTAAAGTCATTGAATTCTTGAATCAAGGGTTTTCCTAGGTCTTATTTTAGATTTTTTCTATCTGGTACATAACCTCTCTCTCATAAGATGAATCCAACCCTATGGGGAAGTTGATGTACAAATGGCGTCTTCATGCATGTTATTATCTCTAACCTCTATCATTCCTTTAATTTCAATTCATATTTATCTATTATCTATGTAGTCATGTATAGATATTATGATATCATATTATTTTATATCACATTAATTATCCATAATTTATTAGCTTTGCATAACCCTTGATCTTTCTTTGTAATCTCTTTGACCTATCTTATAATACTTAATCCTCTTTCCTAGAAACCTCTTGGATATTTTGTATTATACTATCTCAATTAAAATAATATTTGAAAAATTACTATAACAACTATATAATTAGGATCTAGTTATATGCCAATATCATATTCTAGGTCTAGGATATGGAACTATATACGTCACATACAATGTGGAATAACACATTCCTATTTTCATGTTTGTATCAACTTACAATATAAGATGTGCTTATTGAGTGTGGTTTCCTTTATTATACCATTATAGTATACCCCCATACAGAGAGATGAAAAGTCATTTTTGGGACCACTATTTATTTGTATACAAAAATCCACTTGAATACAGATTTAAACATAAAAATATTTGGGATACACAAACACACACATTCAAAGAAATAATAAAATTAGAGTGATCACCAAAAATTTATCCTCATACATCATATAATAATGTAATTTAAATCGATATGGAAAATTTTCCATGAATTACATTAAAATACTCATGTCATGCCATATCATTCATTGTAAATACATTTTCCCTTAAATGATGGGATCACATCCACACTTTTCTATCAAAGAAACCTTGAGCTCTTAATTTTAACTGATATAGCTAACTTCATAGAACTTGAACTATTTTCCCAAGGAAATGGGGATGTACATACACAACCATTAATTCCACTTCTTAAGAATCCTAAACTTATGAAATTCAAATGAAAAGTATAAAGTACTAAAAATAGACCCAAAGTAAAACTAGTTAGGATTTCCTAAAATTTATTCCTTTAAACATTCAATTATTCTAAATTCTTGGCTCAAATGAGATTGGACAAATGATGTTACATATAGAAATAATTACGTAACAAGCCAAATATTGTGTATAAGAAATTTCATTCAAAACACATTAGGTAATAGACTTATGTACTCCAAAACTATAACAATATAATCCACACTCACAACCAATACACTTCTTCAATGTATGTCCCACAAAATAACACAAAACAAAAACACAAAAAGACTCAAATTGGTCAAATGTTTTAATTAATATAGTATTTTTTAAACTCAATTAAATTTTATTAAATCATATTAATTTATTGTTGAATGAGGAAGAAAATTTATCCCAATGGTAAAAAAATAGTGCATGAGGGAAAATAAAATTCATTTGTAGAGGATAAATATTTACACTATGATCCATATAATAGTGCACACGATGGAGGAAAAAATTGTTGGATTGAAAATATTCATGCATTGATAGGTGGAGGTATATATTACTATAGAGGAAGAAGATGAACAATATTTTGAGGATTTACAAGAAATTTTTTTAATTGTGAAACTAAACATCACACATTTTAGTGTCCACAAGCCACACAAAGTAGCAAGAAAAAGAGAAATGGTGCTAGACATAATATTTATAAGTTTTTTGTACAAATAAAAATGGACTGAAAGGGGGTGAAATAGTCCTACAAAAACTTTACTTCATTTTCCATTAATTATTTGAACCATTCATTAAAAATCTATTAACAATGCAAGATTATTAACTATATACAAATATGTACAAGTGCATTCAATAAGAGAGAGAACACAAGACACAATATATAAGTGGAAAAACTCAAAGGGAAGAAAACCCACTAAAGCATATGCTAATATTACTCATAACAAAGGAATCATGTGAATATTTCACATCACACAATATTTATTTTGTGAGACACCTATCCCACAAGGAGCACGCACCCTAGTTTAATATGGAACCCACCCTACAAGGAGGCTACAATCCCCTAGATGAATAATAACCAACCTAGCCACATAAATATGGTTGATCACAAATGATATGTTGCTGCTCCAACTTATGGTGATCAGATTCATCTCTTCTCTCCTCAAAAACCACTTTAAACACATTTTCTCCTAACTTGTTCAATCCTTCTTCATGGGATGATTAGGTCAATTACCCTTGCAAATATAATCCTAAATCTTTATCAAGTATTAATCAATTTCCTAAACTCTATCCTTGATCCCTCTATGATTATCTTCTTCCTTCATTGGCTCACTCACAACCCCATAGGAATAACTAATCATAACTCGACCAAAAACACTTACTTATATACATGACACTAGATCAAAGCACCCTAGGTAGGCCTTGACCATATAAATCGGTCATTAAAACTCAAAAATAGATTAAAATAATCATATAAATCAATTAAAAGGATGAAAATAGTTCAAGATGGGTGAATAAAACACCAACAAGAACCAAGACACCTCTAAATCTCAAAACAAGATCTTTAATAAACAAAGAATGCACCAACAACTCCAAGGAAATCTATCAACTTTTTCATGACTCCAAAATCTCTACATAAGTTAGGAGATATCAAGATCATAAAAAAAGAACAAGAATCTCTGAAACTTCCATCTCCATCATGTAACTCTCAGAGAAGAAAACATGCACAACTAAGTATTCTAGCACCCAATATTTTGTTCCAGAAAACAAATGAGTTCTCATAGAAAAAATCATCATAAAAACTCAAGTAGTATAACATTGGAAATATATCTGAATATGATTTTTATAAAAATTAATTCAAGATCCAATTCATAGTGGAAGGCCTCCACTTGCTCAATCTTTCAAACTACTAAAAATTTCTAGACAAGACTCAAGAAATAGTCTTGAGGAATTTGATTCAAAATACCTATAAGGAAACTTAAAATCTCAATTGAAGCATGGAAAACATCAGAAGATACCTAAAAACATATTTAAACAATAATAAAAATATATCACTTGGAAAAATTTAGTCTAGCACACCTATTTCAGTCACCTTCTTGAGCAAGCCAAATAGGGCCAGTTATGCCATTAAGGTTTGAACACAAAAAAAAAAATCCAAATAAAATAACGAAATTAAAAATTATGCTAGGACCATACAAACTATCTATGCTAAAAATAATTGTTCTAACATGAAATTTCATAAAACGGTTGGACCTTTGTCATTTATCATTGGTTTTTTCATTGATGTTAAGTGGCATTGATGGAAGAAAGTATTGTGCAGGTGTCTCAAGGTCAATCATGTATGGAAAAGGTGTTAAAAATTCTATAACAAGATTCACAAAGGAGATCAAGAGAGACTTTGCAACATAAATATGAAGGTTGATTGATAGTGGAAGCTTTTAGATAAATCCAAAGTGATTGCATGATGATCGAAGGTGAAGGATAATTGAGGATGATTAAGGATAAGATCTAAGGATATTAATAATTTTATTTGAATGTTGTGAACATGAGAAGAAATATTCTAATGTTTAAAGGAAATTGATCAAGTCCGAAGGAGGCCAAATTTTTTTAGTAAAATCCATGGAGAAAGCAAAATAGACACAAAAGACTAGAGATAGCCACAGAGAACTAGAAAAGCCACAGGTAAAAGAACATAGTTGTGGGTAAGAAAAAAATATGTAGAGTACTAGAGAAATCTACAGTAAAGAAGGGAATACACATAATATTGCAAAATTCATGAGAATGAAGGAAAGTTGTGGATGGCTAGAAATATCTTCCATAAAAGGAGAAAAGTCATGGATTATAGAGCGAAGCCACAATACAAGGAAAGAGTGGAGTGTGAATATGTGATGTGATAGTTGAACCTTGTATACATGGAACAAGTCTTATTTATTTGATCAATCAAGGAAATGGATGAATGTTTGAAAAATAAAAAAATATAGTAGTGGACTATGTAACTTGTGCCTCGAGAAAAACACCAGACCTAATATGAAATATCTCGAGCTCCAAGTGTTATAATTTAATGCTCTTTGAATTTTTGGAAAAATAATTACATGCTCTATATCAAAAATCTAAAATCTTGATTTCAAGGCATAATTAAATATCAGAGAGGAAATATGGATCATTCTTTTTGATCTGTTAAAAATCCTAGAATGATGAGAAATTTATTTTTAGAAATTGTTCCATAATTGGCTCCACAAATAACGCATTGAATATTTAATGCACTCTGAAAATAAAATGGTAAACTTTTAAAGACAAATATGGAGTGAGTAATTTTGGATTTGGTGGAATTCATTTACTAGAAAGAATTTGTAAACACATAGAGGTATGACCAAGTGTATGACATGAAAAAGAAGTGATGGAGAGTGTTGATTGTCTCTAAAAGTAAAACTCCATGAAAATATAAGGGATTATCAAGTGAGAAAAGGGACATTCAAGTTGAAGGAGTGAAAAAGGAAGAGAGAGACAAAGGAAAACTAACATATTAAGTGTTGAAGATCATATCAAATGAGAAGAGCATCAGTGTGGTTGATCTATTGAGAAATATAGTTCAACTCATAAGTGCAAAGAAAGTAACCGAGCATAGAAATTAGATACCCAGATCGAGTTCGAAAGACACAGAGATAAAGAGATAGAGAATGTTGAATGTGAGATCCTGAAAGAGAAAGCACAAAAAGATAAAGAAAAGTGATCATAATCTATTGTGTAAGCAATCTTGATTCTATGTGATTGATTCATTTGTAATATCATATTTCTAAGTGTGTGCTTAGATTATAGGGGTGGGTTCTCCTTGCAAGTTGGAGCTTGCTAAAATCTACTGAGTGGGTTCTTAGTTATCTTCAAGTGGGTGCTTGGAGAATCTTAAGTGGGTGCTCCACAAGTTGAGTAGGTGCTCAACCAAAACAAATATATTGTATGTTTTGGAATTGGTATTCCTAATAAATCCTTGGTTTCAAAGTGGGTTTTTCCATGAAAGGGTTTCCCACTATAAATTATGTGTTCAATGTTATTATTGTTTGACATATGTTTTTTTAAATTCTCATGGTATATTGTTGCACTTTACTAAGGAATTATGAATTGGTATTGTTTTAAAATTTTAATCTACATTGATTCACCCCCTCAAGTGTTTGTGATCTCTAACAATTGGTATTAAAGCAATTCCTTCTAGTAGAAGCTTAACATATTCAAGGAGATCCTCTCTTCACAAACATGAAAGAAAATCAAGCACAAGGTGGATTATCACTGTCAAGATCACCTCTCTTCACTGGAAAAAACTATGCATTCTAGAGAATAAGGATGAAGACATATCTCATGTCACTTGGTTTTGACATATGGGAATGTGTTGAGAAAGGATACAATCCTCCAACCATGTTAATCTCTTCAGTAGTAGAGAAGGGAGAATATGAATGCAACTTAAAGGCTATGAACACCCTTCTTTATGGACCAACTAAAAATGAATTTTTAAAGGTAATGCATCATTGTACACGTGATAAATAAATTTAGACCAAGCTTCAAGGTATTTATGAAGGATATGAAAAGGTCATCTTAGCCAAATTATAGATCTACATAGATAAGTTTGATAATCAAAAGATGAAATATGTTGAGAGTATGGAAGCCTACATGAAGAGAATAGATGAAGTAATTAATATGATCAGAGGCCTAGGTGAGAAGTTATAATAATTTGTTATAGTCCAAAAGATTTTAAGATCTGCGACTCTCAATATGATGCAAATGTTTCATTATGAAAGAAGTGAAAAATATGAAAATTCTAAAAATGGATGAATTAAAAAGCATCATATTAGCATGCAAAATGAGGACAATAGGGTCTAAGTCTACCAAGAGAGAAGTATCATTAAAATAGAACAAAGAGATTAAATCTACAAAAGAAAAATAAGAATCATATTTAGATGATGAATCAGATAATGATAATGTTAAAGAATTGTTCATGAGAAGACTAGGAAGAGGCTCAGAAAGTATAAAATTAAAATTTAATTCAAATGTTTTTAGTGTGGACAATTAGGCCATTTCACTGCCAAATGACCAAACAAGAATAAATAAAATTAGTTTGATCATGATGAAGAAAGTCACAAACACAACAAGAAAAAGGTGAACTTCAAGAATAAATATGGCAAGAAGAAATTCTTTAAGAACAACAAAAATTTATACTCGAATAACAATCAAGTCAATCTGATTCAAATAACCCAAGAAGCTCTGAAAATGAGGATAATGAAACTCATTCTGAATGTTTGTCTATGGCCATGGATGTATCTAAAGAATGTATCTCAAAAGTAAAGAATGTAGTTGATTATGAAGACTTTGATGAAGAAGAAGCAAATGTAAATTTGTAAGAAGAAATTTTTGTGCTCTTGAAGAATTGAAACTATGCAGAGAAAGAATTAATATATGAGATTCATAATAAAAGATTATGAAGAACAAATTCATGTCTTTGAGAAAATAAAAATTTTAAAGGAAGAGAAAGAAATTAATGGGCTCAAAGAACTTGAATCTAAGTGGGAAAATATTTTCAAATATTAAAAATAAAGGGAGTATGAATGCATAAATATGAACTCGGAACTGGAGTGATTTAAGACTAAGTTGGAAAAAGAAACCAACAAGATGACAATGTATGGGAAGCCAGAAAATATCTCAAATGTTCTAACTCATATACTGATCAATTAATGGGATATAAATGACAAATCAGGGATAGGTTTCAAGGAACCAAGCAAAAAAATGGATACTACAAAGAAGGAAGGAAATAAGACTCCATCAATACCAAACATCTTTCATGTTGTAAAAAAATAAGTCATCAAAGCCGCCAAGAGGAAGACTAATACTCCAAGAATTACCTATGCTATCAGGTTCACACATTATTTCTACGGTTATTACTTTTCTTGTAACCAGTTTGGACATAAAGCTGCTAAATGTAGAAGATATGATGAAGTCTATTGAGGAAACCATAGCTCATTATACATTAAAATGAACTATAATGTTTTTCAATACAAATATAACAAGAAAGGTCATGTACCTTCTACAAGTAAACATGAACCTCCTAATCTTACTCAATAGTATGAATCTGTATTTCATGTGCAAGATAAATAAAAAATGTTTTATTTAGATAGTGGCTTGTCCAGTCATATGATAGGTGAAAAAAGTAAATTCATCTCTCTGGGTAAGTGCAACAAGTTGGGGGATAATTAAGTGGACATCAAATCTTGAATTTTACATCAAAAACAACAAAACATCAAATTTAGTCTTCCGCGGACTTGAACCATGCCGAAAAGTCAAAAATATGTCATAAAAATGGTACCATCGCGTAGGGGAGACTATTAGATTTGTAGAAATATTGATTTTAAAGTGAATAGAATAGGATAAATATCATTTTATAATTTTTTACTAATAGTAGGTCTTTAAGACACTTTTTCCCATCCATGTTTATGTCTACATTTAAGACTGCAATTTTTTTTTCACTTGTCAGAATGTGATAAAACTTATACCATCCCAACTGTGGTGAAATTATATACATGTTAAAAAAATTTATTTGAATTCAATAGTTTTTGACAAAGTTATGGTGGGCAAATGGAAAGTGCTGCTCTGTTTTCTTTATGTTTTTAGACCACTTTCACAGAAAAAAACATAAACAATAAAATATTGCTAAAAAAATACAAAATAAAATCTATCCTAAGATAGATAGTGTCATCTAACTTCTCACCAAAGGAAAAATATATATATCAATTTTTGATCATCCAAATCACAGGCAAACAGACTACAATCTTATAGGTATTTTTTTAAAAATACCAAGTCATTGAATTTTGAGTGTTTAATATATCTAAACTTGTCCATTTTTTAAAAAAATTAGTAGTTTAGAAACTAGATTCTGGATGCTACAATTCATATTAATATAATTTTTTTCTAATTTTGAGTGTATGCATTGCTAATAATCCCTACAAGTTGATATTATGTTGTTATTTTCAATATGACATCTACTTATGACCCCTTTTTTGCCCCCCAACTTGCTGCACTTACCCCTCTATCAAACAATGCATCCAAAGCTGTTAGATTTGGTGATAATAATTCAACAAACATAGTTGGAAAAGGAACTTTGAGTCTAGACAATGGAAAAACTATTACTGAGAATGTTCTATATGTTGAAGGACTAAAGCACAATTTGTTAAGTGTGAGTCAAATGCATAATAAAGGCTATAATATGATATTCCATGACAAAGGCTATGATATTATAAATGGAAAAACAAGAAAGAAAGTTGCAAAATCTAAACAAACCAAGAATAATATGTATGTTCTCAACAAAATAAATAAATAAAAATGCCTCACAAGTAAATTTGATTACAACTGGTTGTGGCACATGATATTGAGACATATGAGTTTTGAAAATCTTGTGAAACTAAGTGCTAAGGGTGGTGTGAGACATATGCCAAAGATTGTAAAACCAACAGATACACTTTGTAAAGCATGCTTGCATGGTAAACAAATAAGAAGATCATTCAAATCCAAGGAGTACTCAACCACAAGACCCCTGGAACTGATCCATACAGATTTATGTTGGCCTACAAGAACTAAAAGGTTACAAGGATATGTGTATTTCATGCTACTAATAGATTATTACACCAGAATGACATGGGTAGCTTGTTTGAAGCACAAATTAGAAGCCTTAGACAAATTCAAATTCTTCAAGGTACTAGTGGAGAATGAGAAGAACATCCAAATCAAATTCTTAAGATCAGATAGAGGTGGATAATTTTAGTTCAATGAGTTCAATGAGTTTTGTGAAGAACATGGAATTAGAAGACAATTCTCAACCACTAGAACACCTCAACAAAATGGGGTTATTGAAAGAAAGAACAAGATTGTATAAGAAATGACAAGAACTATGCTAAATGAATCTAAACTTCCTAATAGATATTGGAGTGAAGTAGTCTACACAATGGTCTACATTCTAAACAAATCCCAATTGAGAATAAACAGTGACAAGACACCCTATGAACTTTGGAAAAATATACCAGCCAATGTAAAACACATAAGAGTCTTTGGAAGTAAATGTTACATCAAAATAGATGAAGATAACTTGGGAAAATTCAACTCTAGGTGTGATGAAGGCATATTTATTAGTTACTTAGTAATCAATGTGGCCTATAGATGCTATAATAAAAGGTTGCAGAAAATTATTGAGAGCACAAATGTAAAATTTGATGAGTCTTATCCTACCAAATCCAACACTCAGCCTAATGAAAGTCATGAAGATCAAGAAGATGATGAAGAAATGGAAATTACACGTGAATAAGTGGAAGAAGTGGAAGAAAGAAAAGAAACCAAGACACCATCAATACAAGTCAAGAGGGATCATCCAACAAACCAGATTATTAGAAACAAATAAGGTGACATTCTCACAAGAAGAAGACTAAGAGATCAGAAAAATCATGAATACATAGCACTCCTATCCATGATAGAACCTAATAATGTTACAAAAGCTAGTAAGGATCAACATTTGGTGGATTTTATGAATGAATAAATTTATCATATTGAAAAGAATGAGACCTAGGAGCTTGTACCAAGACAAAAATATAAGAACATGATAGGAACAAAATGCGAATTCAGAAATAAGTTGAATGAAAAAGGATAATTAATAAGAAACAAGGAACGAATCCTTTGTAAAGGATATGTAAAAATGGAAGGAATTGACTTTAATGAAATGTTTTCACCAATGGCAAGGATGGAATCAATCAGACTATTTATGGCATATGCGACATACAAGAAAATCAGAGTTTTCTAGATGGATGTTAAATCATCTTTCCTCAATGGATAGCTGAATGAAGAGGTATGTATTGAACAACCTGATGGATTTTCTCTAATTGATAACAAATACTTTGTGTGCAGGTTAAAAAAGGCTTTGTATGGAACTAAACAAGCTCCTAGATCTTGGTAAGGAAGTTTGGATTCATACCTCATTGAGAAAGGTTTTAGAAAAGGTGTTACTGGTAGTAATCTCTATATCAACGAATAAGGGGATCATCCACTCGTTTTCATTGTGTACGTAGATGATATCATATTTGTAGGAGATCATGATAAGATGACTTATGAATTTGTTGATATGATGAAAGAAAAATTTGAAATGTATATGCTTGGGGATCTCTCATTATTCCTCAGCTTACAAATTAGTCAATCGGAACAATATCTTCATATACCAAACCAAATTTATCAAAGAAATGTTGAAAATTTTTAGGATGGAAGAATTCAAACATGTAGGAAAACCAATGGAAGTGGCATGTAACCTGAGTAAAGAGGAAAACTTAGTGAATGTAGAAAAACTTGTGTACAAATCTCTCGATAGGTAGTCTATTATATTCCACTGCATCAAGACTCGATATCATGTTAGATATGGGTATACCTAGAAGATTTCAAGAAGATCCAAGGGAAACACATTTGAAGGTAGTTAAGAGGATAATGAGATATTTCATGGGTACTCTTGAACATGGACTGTGGTATCCTAAAATATACTATGTCAACATGAAAGCATAAACCGATGCCGATTAGGTAGGAAACATTGATGATAGGAAGAGAACAAATGGAGGATCATTCTTTATTGGAAATTACCTTGTATCCTAGTTAAGAAATAAGAAATCATCAATGAAATTCTAAACATGTGAGACATATTATATTGTTTTCGTAATGTGATATACTCAAGTTCTTTGGATGAAACAGACATTGAAGGATTACAAGGTGAAATATAATAGCCTAATTCCTTTACTCTGTGATAGTACTAGTGCTATAAGTGTCTCCAAGAACCTTTTATTCCACTTACAGACCAAGCATGTTCTAATTAGATATCATTTATTGAGGGAACAGTGAATGAAAATAAAATCAGTCTAGAGTATGTGAGCACAAAATAAGAAATTGTAGATATCATGAAAAAACCACTGCTAAAAGCAACATTTGAGCACCTAAGGAATGAATTAGAGGTAATTATTGATACCAATAGTAAATATAAAGTGTTGAGACAAGGTAAGGGATCATTCTCATGTAATATAAGCTCCTAATCAGTGAAATAAAGTCTTCATGTGAGGGGGAGCTAGTCTGCTAGCTCATTCTGACAATCTTGGTTTGGCAACTTTGTTTTTACATCTTATTTTCTAAGTGAAATTCCCTGCAATGAGTGAAGATCATGCAAGTATGTATTAGCTCAGGGGTATAATTTCCACATATATAACAAGTCACATAAATCAAATTTTCGAAATGAAGAAAACGGTGTGCCAAAAATTGTACAACTAAGTGAGAAGCATGAGCCTAGGGGGAGCTCCTTGAGATGGCCCTTTTCATAGATGTCAAAGGGGAGAGATTGAAATCAGAAACCAACTTGTAAATGAGATAGTGAAGTCAAAAATAAAGTGCAAGAGGATAAATATTTTTTTCCTCAAGGGTTTATAGTTTATGAGAAATTTTCCATTAATGAGAAAGGGGGAGTTTTTGGACCTTTTTCATTTGTCATTGGTCTTATCATTGATTTATTACATCATTGATGGAAAAATTATGGTTCAGGTGTTGTGCAGGTGTCTCAAGGTCAACCATGTATGGAAAAGGTGTTAACAAGTTTGTAACAAGCTTTAGGAAGTAGTTCAAGAAAGACTCAGTAAGAGAAATGTGAAGGTTGATTGGTAGTGTCAGCTCTCAGATAAATCCCAAGTGATTGCATGATGATGGCATGTGAAGGATAATTTAAGATGTTTAAGGATAAGTTCTAAGGGGCTTAATCAAGTTTTTTTGAATCCCATGCAAACATGAGAAGGAAGCTTCCAAAGTCTAGAGGAGGCCGAGGATTTTTAGTAAAATACGGGGAAAAGAAGAGTAGCCACAAAAGAATATAGATATCTGTGGAGAACTATAAAAGTTGCAAGTAAAAAAGCACATTTGTGGATAAGGAAGAAAATCCACAAAGTAATAGATAGATTTTTGGGTAAATAAGGAAAGTTGTGGAAGATTGCAAAAGCCACAATAATTGAAGGAAATCTGCCATAAAAGGAGAAAATCCATGGATAAAAGGAAAAATTGACAATAAAAGGAAAGAGTGGAGTGTGGATATGTGATGTGATGGATGAACCTTACCTATATGGAACAAGTCTAATTTATTCAATCAATGAAGGAAATGGATGAATGTTTTGAAAAGTATCAAAAGATACTATATTGTGGACTGTGTAACTTTTTCCTCACTAAAAAACTAGACCCGATTTGAAATATCTCGAGCTTCAAGTGTCATAATTCAATGCTCTTTGAATTTGTGGAAAATTGATTACATCCTCTGTATCAAAAATATTAAATCTTGATTTCATGGCATAATTAAATATCAGAGATGAAATATGGATTGTTATTTTTGATCTGTTGAAAATCCTAGAAGGATGAGAAATATATTTTTATAAATTGTTCCATAACTGGCTCCATAAACAACACATTGAACATTTAATGCACTCAAAAAATTGAAAGCAAATGTTTTAAATCCAAATATAGAGAGATTAAATTCAGAGTTGGTGGAATTAATTTAATAGATAAGATTTGTAATCACATAGATGTATGACAGAGTGCACGACACACCAAGGAAGTGATGGAGAATGTTGATTGTCTATAAAAGAAAAAATCCATGAAAGTATGGGGGCTTATCAAGTTATAAAAGGGGCACTCAAGTTGAAGGAGAGTTCAAGGAGAAAAGGAGAGACAAAAGAGAGATAACAGATGAAGTGTTTAAGATCATATAAAATGAGAAGAGCATTATTTTATTTGATCTATTGAGTAAGAAATTTCAACTCATAAGTGTAGAGAAAGTGACCGAGAATAGAAATTAGATATCCATATCAAGTTTGAAAGATGGAGACAAAGAGACGGAGAATGCTGAATGTGAGAGCCTGAAAGAGAAATCACATAAAGATAACGAAAATATATCATAATCTATTATGTAAGATATCTCGATTCTATATGATCAATTCATTGTTAATATATTATTTCTAAATGGGTGCTTATATTATAGGGGTGGGTGTTCCTTGAAATTTGGATCTTGCTAAAATATTTTGAGTGGGTGATGAGTTATCTTTCAAGTAGATTCTTGGAAAATATGAAGTGGGTGCTTCACAGGTTGAGTGGGTGCTCAACCAAAACCAAGATATTATATTCTTTGGAATTGGTGTTCCTAATAAATCCTTGGTTTCAAAGTGGGTTTTTCTCCTGAAATGGTTTCCCACTATAAATTATGTGTTCAAGTGCTATTATTTTTTAAGATATGTTTTTTCAAATGCTCATGATATATCACTACACTTTACTAAGGAATTATGTATTGGTATTGTTTTACAAGTTTTAATCTACATTGATTCACCCCCTCTCAGTGCTTGTGATATCTAACAAAAACTCACCTCAAACCACATGACTAGCTTGTTAGCCCTTAAGGCCAAAAACAATAGACAATATTTGAGGAAATGTATCTTAAATTTTCTCCATTGGATCAGCCTAAAAATTTCCATGGCCATTTAGAGCATCTCCCAAGGATTTTTAAACAATTTACTTTTCATCCTTGAACTTGCATCTAAGCCCTAAAATTACAAATTTCAACAAAACTAGGGTTTTTCTCACTCTTCCTGAAATAGATGGAACATAAAAATACCATCAAAATGAGGTCTCAAGAATCCTCTACAACCTTGATGCATAACATTTTCTTTCCAAGATAATTTGGATACCATACAATGCAAATCTTCCAAGTCTCTCTAGAAGGAGGGTTTCACTAGGGTTTAAGAGAGGTCTAACTTCTTAATGATTGTTCATAAATACCGGACATACAAATTAATTCATTCTTATTGAAAAATATTGTATAATCCATTAAAAAAATCCCCCAAAGCCTTTAGGTACTATGTAAAGTTTGTGTCAACAGGTGAGTATATGAAGATCCCATATTGAGCTGGATTTTCCTTCTTTAGAACTCAATTTTTCCAAAAATCAGTTTTCTTCCAATTTATTCACAACCCCGACCTGAAATGTTTCATGAAGCATAATGAAAACATATTATATACATGCCAACACTAATCCATGCTCAAATACATATGAATCTTTCCATCCACTAAGACTTACCTATGTGTTTTTAATTAGTCTTCAACTTCTTGCTCCATAAGGACCACGAACATGGACTAAAAAAAGTGAGTACTGAATTGAAACTCATCATACAAATGCTATGAAACATCACAATTTTCTTAACATCCTTAAAAAAATCTTCCCTACTCCATATATCAAGCTTCCATATAAAAACCCATGCTCTAGGACTAGGAATAAGCTTAGAATGACCTGACTCAACCATGAAAACTCTTGAATCCACCATGAAGACCACAAGAAAAAAATTAAACACCTCTTACACATCATATGAACCATGTGTGACCTCATGTAGAAATTATACCCACTTTAGAGTACACATACCATGAACATGCCTATTAGACCATATTTGAGAACATCATAGCAAATCAACAAATAAGGAAACCGCCTATAAACCTTCATGTTTGACTATGATTGAAACCTCATGGAGACTCATATAACACGTATAAATCCTTTTTTATTAATGAAATTTGACATCAATGAAAACAACAAACACGATGGCCAACAATCTTCCCCTTTTTCATTGATGACAACCACCTTCTGAGACATTGATGGCAACCTCAAGACAAAACACACCTATAAGACCTATTTTTCATGTTTTTGATTCTACTCTCCCCCTTTAACATATATTAAAAAGGCTACAATGATGACTCAACATGAGAAATGAAAAGACATTACATAAGGGAAACAATGTACTAAAATTACTTGTTTACTTGACTCCTCCTTAGATTGTACTATGTTTTCTTATCTTCATCACCACAATAAGATCCATAAACCTAATAAGACAATTTATAAATTTCCCCATAAACTGATTTTATCCACATTTTGGCTCCAATTATGTTATATGTCACCATCTATGTCTCTGTATCATGCTATAACCACAAGTTTTACCTCCATACAATATCACGACCACCTTTAGGACCAATGTCAGTAAAACATACTTTTAGTAAAATTTTGAAAAACTTATCAATGTATTATGATAAACACACTACTCATGAAACATCATATTATAGAACCCTCTCATCATACCACCATATGATACTATCTATGCAAAAATTAGGTCACTTACCTTGATTATCAGCCATGGAGATGGGTCAACACAAATGACACAGAGTCTTGAAGCTTAATTTTAATGTTCTCAATCTTATTTTCATGAAATCACATCTAATGAAGCATATGAAAAATTCCCCTTAAGAGATACACAACATTTGAATTTCAACCTGAATGAATACACATAATTATTCCTTCATAGACCACAAAGTGTCATAAATTCCTTTGGAAATATAGACACAAC
Source organism: Taxus wallichiana var. yunnanensis (assembly GCA_018340775.1). NCBI lineage: Eukaryota > Viridiplantae > Streptophyta > Pinopsida > Cupressales > Taxaceae > Taxus > Taxus wallichiana. Next base: position 75,883,207 of record CM031242.1, read on the forward strand.
CGGTGTATATGATACCTCAAACCTCATAATTAATTTGAAACACATTGCATACACTTGATGAATCATTCAAGATAATTAATAATAATGACATACCTCAACCTCCCGGGACCTTAGTTCACATGTAATTTCATCTTTTTTAGATTAGGTAAAACAAATATAGAGCTTATAAATAACTCTCAAATTAATTTAAAGACTTTTATAGACATGTAACTTCTCCCCTATGATACCGCACAAAAAGCTTATTGTATAATCTTATTCATATTTCCTTGATTCCTAAGTATCTCAAACATATTTTTAGACCTTGATAGACTTGATATTCTTAAATAATCATGTCAATCTATTGTCACACTTTCAAGAGCTTCCTTGATACTATACATTGTCCTTTTTCAAGTACCCCATTCATTTCTCTTCAAGATAAACATCATCCTCAAACCACATACGTTGTTCCCAACTATCATCTCCTACTACTTTGTCACGCTGACCTTGATTTTATTGAAAAAAAATCAGTATGCATTCAAATCTCATGGCACTACCTTGTTTGAATTGTGACACAAGTTGACACCTTAAAAATATCTTATCATGATTCACCTAATCACAGAGTATCGGGATCATCATGATGGAAAGAAGACACATGTTATTTAACATGCTTACTTCTTGTCACAACTTATACAAACCATCATTACACCATTTGAGTGAGAACCCTTTCATTACTGTATACAACCTAGGATGTCTTTAAGAATATGCAGTTCTTGACCAAAATCCATGGAATGAGAATATTCTACCAAATTACTCTTATAAAGCAGAGCACATACCTTCTTATAACATCAAAAATATTTATTTAAATAATTCTTCATCTGAGAAAATATTTGAACCTTTTTAAAGTAGCTACAGACCTTAAAACAAATTTCACATCATTGCAATACTTTAAAGACTCATAAAAAACCTCTACATAGAATTCTAAGACACAAAAGATAAGAATTTTGACTAATTCATGAACAATAGTCAGGACCTTTTCATGAATACTATAATAACACTTTCATAGAATGGGTTGAATAATTATTCAAACCTCATATGAATTCTTCCTTGAGTACATACCACAATATACTCAGGACGCTCACTTCTTGAACTATCAATTAGACCATAAGAAATTTCCTCTTTTACTTGATTCTCACACATAGTTGCTAGACCCATATTTGTCTTTAACATTTTGATTTAGGTGAAAAGGACCATTTTTCTTCTTTTTATCTTGATTATTGAGATCTTCAATTTTCATATGCATAACCTTCAATACTTGAGGAAAACAAAGAGTAATCATTCCATTTCATAACTATGAAGCATACATAACCAATATTTGAGCACCATGATGCATATCTTTGTAAAAATTCCGTAGACATCATTAAAGATTTTTCTCTTGATATTACATACACATACCTATAAAGTGACATGAAAACCATACTGTATACATGCCTCGACACATACTTACACTTGTACTTCAAGAGTAGACCATGGAATTCTAGAGACTCATAGAAATAGACATCCTTTAACAATATTACTAACTCTCCTTGATATGAACAATACATTTAGCCACTTAGGACCACATATCGTAAAATATCAATATCTTTCAGACCTCTCTCATATCATATTTGTACTTATGAATCATGATAATTTCTTGAGGACTTTATGACTACAACAAATTTTATGATATACAAAATAATTTGACCATAGTAACCATGAGACTTTTTCTGATAATAGCTCACAATAATAGTAAAATTGAATTCTAATGGAGAATTTAGACATACTATTTGATGGAATAACAATATTAGTTACAAAAAATATACCTTATGAATGATATGGAACTAGAAAAGGACTATTCACAACAAAAAAACAAGCACAATACTAGTTTGACTAAAACCAATTTGACCGAACATAACTTATCGGACATCATGCTTCATTCAAACATGAAGATGAATCCATGAAGCCTAATGGGGAATCAAAACACTTAGTTGTATATAGCCCTATAAAACAACCAATTTCCACATGGTATAGATCATTGGCCTTGAGTTTTCTTGACTACATAGCCCTTTCTTTCCTATCATCCATTTGACTAGAGAAACTAACATCTTGCTTTTCTTTCACAATAGGGACATACTTAGGTTCATCCTTATATTTTTCAATATGATTAGTATTGGCCTCTTCCTTTCTCTTGTCTCTGTGTTTACATTTCTTTTACAATACCTTGTAATATGTTCAACATAGTTACATTTGAAACACATAATAGGATCATTGCCTCCGGGAGCTTCATTTTTCCAATTTTTTCTAGATGATCCTTGATAACAATTTATAATAATGTGTTCAACTTGATTACAGTTATAACACATAACCTCATTCATTCCTTCATTCCTCCAACTTGTCCTATAACACTCTTGATAGAAAAAAATTTCAATATGGAATTTCTTGTGGCAATTTCAGCATAAGATATCTCTTGACTTATATGAATTTCCATCCCCACCATTTCTCCATGGAAATGCATGTTTAAATTTCCTTCTATAGTCCCTAGCCTTATGACGAAAGATATTACAAGAATAGAAAACACCATTGATATTACTTCTGAATTTCATTTCATTAGGATGTATGATGATTATCCTTTGAGGATTTTATCCTCCTTAGGTCCAGTGTCCTTTCCTAGATGAAGCATGTTGATCTTCCTTATTATCTTCTTCCTTGAAGCCCAAACCTGGTTTTACACTATAGGGCCTTTGATTTCTTAGGACACCATCAAGATTTCTAGAACATTTCTCAAACCTTTAATACATATTTAGTATATTTTATGCTTGTTCTAATTCTTCTGGTAGCTTAGGACATTCCTCCTCTTTAGATTCTAGACAAGATGAGATATGCTCAACATGATCTTCAAGTTATTTGTTGATTTCTTCAAATTCCTTAGCATCCTGCCTTAATTTATTTTCAAGAAGACTAACCTATTTTTTGTATTCCACGTTTGATGACCTCATATCCATATTATTCTTCCTTGAAAGCTTTAACTCATGTAGGACCTTGTAAAATTCATCAGTGAGGATAAATTTATTATCCTCTTTATCTAAATCAGTCACTTCTTCTTGTTCATTACCTTTTTAATTTCTTGAAATATAATTCTCACAACCTCTAGAAGGATTTATAATATCTTCATAGAACTATTCTAGCTTCTTCCATATCTCTCGTAGCTGAATCACACTCTACAACCATGCAAATTATACATTATTTCAAGGAATAAAAATTATATCTTTGGAAATTTATTCCATGGGGTTTGATGCTTCAAAATAAACAACATAAACATCATATCCAAGAGAAATTATATGTAACTTCATTATGAATCTCCATAGGGAATAGTTAGCTCCATTTAACATAGGAATGTGATATGAAAAAAATATTCTCCCATTTTTATCAAACAACATGTGTTTTGACACCAAATATTGGTATACTTGTTTGCAATCTCACATTTGATCCCCTTTGTCATCATCTTGCACCATCACATCCTCACAGATTATTAGAATTCATATTTCCCTCCTACATGTCATTTAATTCGTCTAAATTCCCACTTTCCTATCTTAATCCTATCATTATTTTATCTCTCCTAACCCATCCCTAATCATATTTAATTACCCATAAATCCATCCATTACCCTAATCACATCCATAAACCCCACTGTTTATCATCCCTAGATTCCCATCTACCTTCATTCAATGCCTTTCCACCATCCAACTACCTTTTATCATCCATATGAAACCACAACACGCATAAATAACTCAAAACCTTAATCTTACCCCTATAGGGCCTCCTATTTTGAGTTTGGCATCATCTCAACCACCCAAATCGATGGTCAACCATAGTTAATGAAAACACTAGTGGGTTTCCATAGACTTTATAAGTATACCACTACCCCCTCAAGAGGATGAAATTTTAGATTTTTGGAATTCTTGTGAGTTCCTCTTGTTTCCTTCTCTTCTTCTAAAATGCAATCATCAACTTGGAGTGATTTTTGAAATTTTACATGCCATCATTAAAGATATTAAGTGTATAGTTGCTTAGAGCCCTACCATTGTTCCATGATCTCTTTTCATAAGTTTTATAGGTCTATTCATTTCCTTAGAGATCCACCATCATCTCTGTCATCACTAACTCTTCTTCAAAAATATTTTTCCATCCATTTAGCCCTATACATCCCTAATCCTTTCCCGGTCACCATCGATCCATCCCAATTGTCATCGACACAATCTATATCAACCCTATTTTTTTGCCTTCGCCTTATTTGTTATATGTTTTCTATCTTCTTTAGCATTCATATCCCTTTGTCTCTTTCATCCACCCATATGAAAATCCAGACTCTACTTTTGTCCTTATTCATTGTCGATTGTCTCGTATCTTCCTTCGATCTCCATCGACCTGATCTAGATCTATCAATTTCTCATCATATCTATTTGTTTCTTCCATCATATATGTTTCCTACCGTTTTGCATCATATTCAAGACAACTATAATATCTCACAATTAGTTCCAGATCCTTTTTTTTCTACATACTTTGATCCACCCTGTCATAGTCTCTATTGATTCTCTGTCGATCTTGGGTTTCCATCAACCCGATCACATTTTATTTTCCTTATCTTAATTTATCATCATTTTTCAAGATCGTTATTTAACTTAGCATATCTAGCACATATCTAATTTCTATTATCATCTGCTATATCCTATTTATCAATTATATTTATCGATATTTTATCAAAGTGGGTTGATATTCTTCCTAGGAATTTATCAATTCTCCGTAATGAATTTTTAGGAAACCCACCATCTTTTCTACTAATATTTTCTTCTTTTGTTTTCTCTTTTTGTGTAGGTTATCATGATCTCAAAGTGGAGAGGATATTTATACCCGTATCTTCGTTTCATCATCATCACATATCACGTGGTAGCCTTAAACCCTCCCATATATTGGAGTTGTTGGTACCCAAACTTAATCTCCTTCACAACTCAAACAACATCATGGATTTGCACAAGACACTCAGAGGTGAATAAATGATTTGTAAGTCATTTGTAGCCGAGGAGATGTCTATCTGACTTATTAGCATGCAATATTTGAAGGAGTGGGTAGCACCTCAGAAGGATTTTGATATAATCCTCACTATTTTAGGTTGTGCCTATAAACCAAGGAAAGAGAACCTATATTGCAACCTTTGTTTGGTGAAGGAGGTGGAGATATCCTTGCATTTTGAATGTTGTGTGGAAGGGACCTTGGAAAAAAATGATCAATTCTCCATTATCCAAAATCAAAAGAGTTGTCACTATTAAATGATGGAAATGTTTTCAAAACAAGGCTGAGGCTGCTAGAGACATAGTATTATCCTGATTTGCTTTGTGCATGTTTGTAAATGGATTGTATTCTCTTGTTAACACACAATGCAATGTAGGGGTAGTATAGGGTAGGGTTAGTTATTCTGAATGAAATTTTGTTGGGAGATGTTAGACAAGACCAACTAGAGATTACCAAACTCTTTGAGGACCTTTGCAAGAAATTTGTAACACTTAAACAAGTAGGAATGCTTCAAAAGGTTTAAAATACTCCTTCAACTAGGATATGTGCACAAATGGAGGCCCAGATCTGCACTCTTCCACACAATATTTGACAACCTACTACAAAATATTGAAGCAAATATACAAAAAAAAGTATCCAGTAAATCCCTATTTGATCATGACAAAAGGTACCCCCAAAGCTTTACAAGTAATCTCAAGATTCAAGGACAGTAAAATGATATTAAATGTATTTATCCTCTATCGATGAAGGGTCTTCTAGATATAATATTGTAGATATCATCAAACCATCAACAATAAATGAGACCATGTATGATCAAAGAGATCCTAAACACAAGATTGCAACATGAGCAAGAAACAAAAATTGAAAACATTCTGAAACATAAGTATATGCAAACTTTGCCAAGAGAATAAACTAGATAATCCAGAAAATGATCAAATATATCAATAGGGAATGTCATGAGAACAATCTCAGAGCTTGTTGATGGCTTTACAACTTGAAACCAACTCAACATGATAAAATTTGATGCAAAATAGAATTGAAAATGGCTCTCAGGCGGTTTCCTCAGAGAAATGGGCTTCTTCCAGTTTTCTCGTGAAATTCTATGTCCTTTTTCTCCCTATTTCTCCTATTCTCCAAAAATATGATATATACTCTATGCCATCTTGGAGTCTTTCTTCCCAAGCAAATAATATGCTTATGGGATCAAATTTGTTACAAAAACTTCATGATTTTAAATATAGTGACACCAAACAGAAAAACAACTCGCAGGTGTATGCACAAAAATTAAATCATTACACAAATTTGGATTCTCATCCATCCCAAGGTCACAATTTTATCATTCTGGCATGCAAGAATTTCTTATAAGTCATTTTTCACCCTTTCCCCTTCATCATTTCACCTCTGTAACTTTTGATTTTCATTTTTCACATTTTTAATGGGCTCGAGAAAAAATGTATCAAAACATCATAGATCACCGAATTAGGTCATGAAAATGGTGCCATTGCACTCAGAAGGCCGAGATGATGCAAAATCATATAAGGTTCAATGCAATTTGATGAAGAAATGATGAATCCAAGTTTCTTGGAGCTCCCATGGTGGCTAAAAGGGAGAATGCACAATTGCCATCGATTTTGTATCGACATTAAATGTCCTCCTTCCACGTGGTAGATGAGATCCATGAATAAGTTCAAAGATACCCTTTTTGACTCTAGACAAGGTAGGACACATGTCAAAACATGATTGGATCAGGCTCCCATCTTTTAAAAATGTGTTTGTGACCTTTTTAATTTTGGAAAATTTTGCAAAATTTCCCGCTTCTCCTGGACCCACCACGTGTCCATATGTGGGCCCCATTGAAAATGCGGGCCAATTCTATCAATTTTGACACTTTTTTGAAAAAGGAATTTTTTTCTCAAAATTTTCCATGGGCCCGAACACCCACTTCTTTCCTGCCACGTGGTTTCCTCCCATTTGCCATGGGTCCAAGCTTCTAATTCTTCCTTCAGACCTCCCTGCCAAATTTGCAAAGTTTCGAAATTATCCCCGGGCCCGCGTTCTCCCATTTCTATGTTTTGGGACACGTGTTGGCTCCTCATTGGTCGTGGGACCATTTTTAATTTTTTACCTTCCAAACACAAAGGTGAAAATTCATAAAACTTCCCATCAGTCCCCTGCTCCACCTTTTGTATTTCTGGACACGTGTCCTTTTCCAATTCGTCATGCGAGCCTTTGAGACAAACCTTGATTTTTTACCATTTGAAGTTTAAAAACTTCAAATTTATCACGAAGCCTACTGCCCCCTTTTACTTTCTTGGACACGTGTTGCTTTATGATTCGTTGTGGAGCTTTGGCCCAAATTTTAACCCTAAAATTTAAAGTTAAAAACTTCAAATACACCAAAATTTTCGCCCCCTCATGTTGAATTTTCCTGGACACGTGTCCATCTGCTATTGGATGAGGGCCTTTAGGTCAAAAATTCACTTTGACACCTTGAGCCAAAAAACAAAAAAATTCACCAACTTCTTCTCGCCACCCGCATGTCTCCCGAGCCATGTGTCCTCTTCCCATTTGTTGCGGGCTTTTAGGCCAAGAATTGACTTTGAAATTTTTTGCAAAATGAAAACCAAATTTTTCAAGGATAACCCACTAATCCTCTGACCATTCAGAATGTGCCACATTGCCCTAAATGTTGTGATGATGAATTTGACAGCCGATGACACCCGTATAACTGTCAAAACACCAAAAATTCATAGGATGCCCTAGAAATCAAAAAATTTAACAAGGGTGGCAGATTTCTTGATTTTAAATCAATTGAAACATGATTTAGGATTGTTTTCGACCTGGGGATTGGGTTTTTAATTACAAACACTTCATATTCAATCAATTTTGAGTTTTGCATGATTTGACAAAGGAAAAAATGACACAACCGACCATTTGAAAAAGCTAGGGCACAAAAAGGGGGAAACTTGGATTGTTGTTTCAAATTAAGGCAAAACAGTAAGATCTTGGGCATTTTTGAAGCATTTAATTGGGGAAGACGAATCTGCAGACCACCAAATCAAAAAATAAAACATTTGTGAGCAAATTTGGACATGAAAAATTAAGGCACATTATGAAAACTCAATAATGGGACCAACATTGGCTCTTGCTTGGGGATGGGCACTCCCAGTGAGTGCCACAAGGACAAAACATAGACCAAGTGCCAAAAACCATTGGGAAAAGGAGTCAAAATACAAGGCAGCTCAAAAACTAGAAATACCACCAAAACCAAACCGAGAAAACCACCGAATGGCTGCCAAGGACAAAAGGGAAAACCACACACCAACCAACAACCAAAAACAAAGAAAGAACAAGGACTATACAAATGTACAATTTGTGCATACCTCACTTTGGGGATTTAATCCAAGAAATGTTTTAAATGTCTGCCATTAACAGGAAGCTCCAACAATTCCCCATCTAGATCTTTAAGGAAAAAGGTATGCTCACCAATTTTGATGTCAATGGCATAAGGGCCCATCCATAATGCATCAAAATTTTCCATGCTTTCCCTTGTCTTCATGCCTACTATCCCATAGAAAAACTAGATCTCCAACATTGAAGGCTCTAGGAGTAACCTTCTTATCAAACAATCTCTTCAATTTCTCTCTAAATATGACATGCCTTTGATGGGAAGCTCTTCTCTCTTCATCTAACTCAATGATTTGATTAATCCTTGATTCATATGGGCCATGTTCTTGATCTTCCAACTGTTGGGAAAACTAAAATGAGGATAATTGCAGGTGTAATGGCAGCAAAGCCTAAGTTCCATACACCAATTCAAATGGGCTTTTACCAGTTGCTCTTTTAGGATTTATTCTATCAGCCCAAATTGCAAACTTCAATTTTTCTCCCCACTTCTTCTTATTCACTTCCAAGGTCCTCCTAATGATCTTGAGCAAGTTCTTATTACTGGAATTATCTTGTCCATTTCCTTGTGGATTGTAGTTTGAAGAATAAGTTAGATTTATCCCATATTCATCACACATTGCCATTAAAGGTTTAGCTTTAAACCACATGGCATTATCAAATACAATCTTAACTTGACCCCAAATCTGCATATGATATGATCTAACAATAAATCCATTACCACTTGCTGTGTTGGCTTCTTAGATGGAATTTCTTCAACCCACTTTGTAAAATAATGAGTGGCTACAAGAATCCATTTATGACCAGCACTAGAAGGATATGAAATCTCACCAATGAAGTCCATTCCCGTTGTTTGAAAGGGGCTTCAATTTATATAGGCTACAAAGGAAGGGAGCCGAAGCTTTCATCCTTCCGGTGAAATGTTGACAACTATTACAATTTTCTAACTAGCTGGGTTGCATCTTTAAAAAGAGTAGGCCACCAATAACTAGCTCTCAAAATCTTATGTCCTGTCACCCTCCCAGAAAAGTGTCCTCCACAAACTCCCCATCAAAATCAACAACTATCTTGGGAGATTCATCTTCAGTTATGCATTTCAAGAGGACACCCTCAGGGTTCTTCCAAGCCAACCCAAGGTCTGTTATGATATATTTTTGAGAAGCCAGCTTGAGGGATCTTTTTTGATTTTTATTCAAGTGACTAGGACAACATAGGTTCCTGAGGTAGAAGATCACATCTTTGTACCATTCAGAACTCATCAATTTCTCAAGAAGATCTACCCTTTCTTCCTCTAGCTGATTCACTTCTACATTTTGCAAGTTGCTCTCAGCCATGAGCTTAGCAAGACCCAAACCTCTTACTAACTTTGTGGTTTGGATATCCATATCATACTCCTATAGTTTTTGACCCACCTACATATTTTACTTGAGATCTCCATTTCTGATAAGATTTCTTTCACCATGGTGTGGGGAACATAAGCAACAACTTTTGAGCTCAGTATATAAGGCCTGAAAATCTTTGTTGCTTTCACCAAGGCAAATGCTTGTTTTTCCATGATTGTATACTTCAACTCAGCTACTTGTAAAGCCTTGCTAAAGAAGGAAATAGGCATCTCAACCCCATTCTCATCCTTTTGTAACAAAACAAAAGCAATGGTATATTTAGAGGAAAATGAAAAGATTTGGAACAACCTCTTATAGTTTGGAGCTGCTAAAACATGTGCATGATTGAGTGCATCTTTTATTCCTTCAAAAGCTTGAATGGCAGCCTTCTCCCACCTGATAAATTTTTCCTTCTTTAACATGCTTATGATTGGAAGAGTCAGCTCAGCAAATTTTGAAACAAACCTTCTAATAAAATTGATTTGGCCAAAGAAAGACTGGATGCCTTTCTTGGTTCTTGGGATAGGTACTTTGCTGATTGCTTCCATTCTTTCAGTGTCTATCATAACACCATATTTCGATACAATATGTCCCAACAACTTGGCATTTTTCATGCCAAAATGACACTTATTTGGATTAAGAGAAATTCCATACTCCCTACATCTGATCAACATCTTCTCCAAATGTTGTAAATGATCATCTCGTTGTCTTGAAAACACAAGTCACATCATCTTGGTAAACTACAATGAACTCATTGATGTAACCAGCAAAAGCAACATCCATTTCCCTTTGAAAAGTGGCACCAGCATTCATCAATCCAAAGGGCATCCTAAAAAAACATAAGTCCCCATGGAGTAGTGAAGGTTATCTTAAGTCTTTTTGATTCTTTGACAACTACTTGATTGTATCCAGAGAAACCATCCAAAGTAGAGAGCAATTCTGATCCTGTCACAAGCTACAACATATTCTCCATGTTGGGAAAGGGGTAGTTGTCCTTCATAGATGCCTTGTTTAGATTTCTAAAATCCACACAAAGTCTAATATCTCTGTTCTTCTTTCTAACTGGCACAAGGTTTGCAACCCAAGATGAATATCTAGTGGGCTGAATAATACCTCCATCTCTCAACTTCTTTAATTCCTCTTGCATTTTCATGGAGAGAAGTGGATTAATTGGCCTTTGCCTCTATTTGAATGGTTTGGAATTTTCTTCAAGAGGGATCTCATGCTGAAATAAATCTTCTCTATATGCCTTCAGCTCTGAATAGGACCAAGCAAGGCAGTCTTGATATTTTTTCAACAATTGGAGGTAGGACTATTTTTCTTCCTTGTTTAAACTGCTGCCCAACCAAACCTTCCTTGGTTTTTCCTTTTTTCCCAATTCATGATCTTCCACATCCCTTAAAGTAGACATCTTTCTATTTATGATGCAATCAGCATTGTTAAAATTTGCCTCAAGTGCCACAAGACCTCTAGGAATAGTGTTTGTTTTCAATTGGATGATATATTTTCCAAACAAAGTTTCTCTTCCTTCAGTCATGCATACCATTGGCTCCCAATCAATATTCTGATTTACAAACTCACCTTGGTTTTGCAAGAACCTGAGCACTTGAGTATCATTGTTAAAGACTTGCCAATGTTTCACATTATCAAGGACAACTGGCCTAGTCAGGACTTCAATGTTGTATTCACAATAAGGTGAAATGGTGCAATTTTCAAATCTAGAACCCAACATTTCCAACTTATCAGCAGCAGCATTAAGACCTTTGTCATGGTAAACAATGTTAAAGGAATCAAACATTTCAATTATATCCCAAACTGCATGCTTATACTGTTTCATACGCTGATTTTTTATAGCATACAATTTTCCTATTTGTTTGATAACTAGATTTGAGTCTCCTTTTGCAAAAATATATTTCACTCCATACTTCCATGTAATTCTCAACCCCAATAGAAATGCCTCATATTCAGTAATATTTTTATTGCATTCAAAATTAATCTTGAAGGAAAAAGCATACTCTTCTAAACTAGGAGAAAGCTAGAACTATACCAGCACCATTTTCAAAATTGGAGCAAGATCCATCAAATAACAAGGTCCAAGGAGAACCTACCATATCAAGGCACTTTGATCTATCCATCTTATGTTCTTTTCCATCAGCAAAAACAATGAAATTCTTAGCATCTACATCAGAAAATAACACTTCGTAGGAAGCATTGTTGGGATCTTCAATTAGGTACAACATCTTCTTTTCACCATAGAGTTTGACAAGACTTCCCTTGATGGGAATGGTGGAAAAATACATGTCCATCTGAACACTATTACCAATACTTACAACACATTTTCTTGACAAAACATACCCCATTTCGCAGGACGTCAACAATTACAACATCTAGTTTCAAATTCTTACCTGGATAAGCTGCAAGTTACACTACCAAACCCTTCACACAACCAACCACCAGAACTTCCCTTGAATCCATGGTAGTACACTTCCCATAGGCAGCTATCACCTTGATATCCAACTCATTCATGACTTCTAGAGGCATGACATTACATGATGCACCGGAATCAAACATACAATTGTGAAGTAGTTTATCTTTTATGAGAAAAGTTGTAAAGAATGGATCAACATTCAATTGGGAATCAACCAAGGATGTCCCCAAATATACTTCAGGTGCCTCTCCAAGATCTTCCACTGCTAGTGGTGTTTCAAGGCCAGCAATGATTTGAAGAGGAGTCTTAACAACATTTACATTTCTGCCTGGGGTAATCTTCTCTTCTTTCAATCCCAAGTACTCAAATGCTCTCTTTTTATGCTCAGGAATTCTAAGCAACTCAATAATTGGAACACTCACTTTAATTTGGCTCAATACCTGGGCAATATCATATGGAACATTCTTTGGTAAGACAACATTGGAAGGGAAACAAGAAGGTTCATCAGATGGAGAAGGATTCTTGGCAGCCTAGGCATGAGAAGGACTGTAATTTTTGTTTGGGACAACAAAACTTTTAGCAAGTGTTTCTTTCCTAGGAGCATCCTTTGGAATGCTTGTGAGCAAGGGTGTTTTAGTTTTGGCTTGAGGCCCAACTCCCTTAACAAATTTTCTTCTAGTGTTATAGTCCTTTTCTTGAGCTATAATAGCATTCATCAACAATTGTCTAACTTCCTCCTAAGAGATACCACCATCATACTTATTAAATTATCAAATCTCTCGGGTATTCAAAGTCATTGTTAGGAATTTCAAAAGCTTGCACTACATCAACTTCAAGAGCATGAGGGAGGGAAAGAAGTGGTACCCACTTTATGCAGTCCCAAAAGGTAGCAGCAGTCCTAGCACTTATTACTTCAGTAGATGTTGCTCCTCCTTGTGAGCTTGAAGAACAACCCATCATGCAAATATCATCATCAGTTCCATCCTCATTTTCAGCCTCATCAACTTGTTGGTCCACCTCACATGGAGGATGAGGAAGAAAACATCTATCACACCAATCCATATTAGCCACTTCATCAATAACAGTAACCCTGGTAGTTAGAGGATCAGGAACCAATCTATTTTCACATGTTTGGGGTTGTCTATTTGCAGATCCAACATGCCCTTTACCCTTGTCATCAAACCTCTTCTCATTCCTATGGTGATTTCCAAATATATCTTGTGCCTGCTACCTAGGTTGGCCTTGTGAAGTCTGCCCAATTCCCTTCTCAGATCTTGCCAACTTTTATGAGATTTGTTTAATGACCCCTGCCAAAGTCTTCACAACCTCTTCTAAATCAACATCTTTTCTAGCTTGAGGTTTTTCAGGGTTTATCAATTTTACACCATCTCTCTTAAGAGGTTTCCCAACAATCTTGATATTGTTCTCAATTTGAAGTTCCATGGTGAAAGCTTGTCTTATAGTGGTTGGGTTCTTGTCTCTTAGGTATTAGGCTACCTTTTTATCAAATGCATTTGTATATGTGATTAAACAAGATTCATCACAAGGCATCAAACCAACAGAAACCTTCTCAAAGTTTTGTTAAACCTTGTGTTGAAGTCATGGACTAGTTCATTAGGATTCTTCTTGATATTTTCAAACTCGGACATAAAAGAAATCTAGGATCAGTCCTATCACCATATTGAAACCTAAATACATTTTTAATTTCAGTCCATGAATCAATAGAGTTATCAGGTAGAGCCTTGTACCAATCCCTAGCATCTTCTTCAAGTGTATGAATAAACAACTTAATATACACATCTTCAAACTCTATCTCAAAATCTTCCATCATATTATCAAAAAGTTTGAGATGTTGATCACCAGTAATGGAATTGTTACCTTGGAATTTTGGCAACCTATTCCTGACATCTTCTGGGACAACATTTGGGTAACAATCCATTCCTCTAAAACTTATAGGACCAAAGGTGTTAACAAAAATGGAGGTCTAGGCTGAGCCATATTGTTTGGTGGGGGGGTTCTTGGAGGTGAAACAATATGGTGAGGAGTACAAAATATTTGGGGCTCAAGAATGTGAATCACAAGACTGGTATTTTCTAAGTGCTGATTTTCTTAGGAAGTTTTACTTGAATTATAACAAAAAGGTGCAGATTGGAGAAGGAACTTACCAGGTTTAGCAGATTGACCCTCACTAACTGAGGAAAACAAGTTTATGAGAGGGTTACTTAAATCAAAATCACTTGAAGAAGAGTGATAGTCCTCTACCAAAGGTTGATCTCTCTCACCAATGACTATATCTTTGCTTGATGTCCTGAAATTTAACAAAATTCCAAACTCTTCTCCCTTCAAACTCTGAATTTTTAAATCTGAGAACAATTTCTTAGCAAAGTCTTTAAGGAAGAGAGATCTTCTTCCCTCCAGTTTTTCAGAGATCAACAACACAAAAATAAATGACAGAAAGCTTAAGACACTAGTATTTCCAAATTCAAATCAGCATGGAGTCGCCACTAAGGAATTTCACCTCAGTTGTGCAAGAATGCACTAAAGTAATTTTGTCAAATGTTTTCTAATACTGATAAATTTACAGAGCCTTATAAATCAAACCTTCTTCTTCTTGAATCAACCAAACATAATGCAATAAGAAGTGTCTAAACTGTTGGGAAATGAAAAAGGGCAGGTTGAGCTTGAAACCTTTGCTTTAAAACTTGTAGATCTGAAACATAGGATGATATCTTGACAATGCAAAGCAGCTCGAATACCTGAATACACCTCAAAAACACCAAGAAATTCTAAGAATTCCCGACAACAGTGCCACTCTAGTGTTGGTACCCAAACTTAATCTCCTTCACAACTCAAGCAGAATCATGGATTTTCACAAGACATTCGAGAGGCGAAAAATGATTTATAAGTCATTTCTAATTTGCTGGGGAGACATCTATCTGACTTGTTAGCACTCAAGATTTGAAGGATTGGGTAGCACCTCAGAAGGATTTTGATTTAATCCTCACTATTTTAGGTTGTGCCTATCAACCAAGGCAAGAGAACCTATATTGCAACCTTTTTTTGGTGAAGGAGGTGGAGATATCCTTGCATTTTGCATGTTGTGTGGAAGGGACCTTGGGAAAACATGATCAATTCTCCATTATTCAAACTCAAAAGAGTTGTCACTATTAAATGATGGAAATGTTTTCAAAACAAGGATGAGGCTGCTAGAGACATAGTATTATCCTGATTTGCTTTGTGCAAGTGTGTAAATGGATTGTATTCCCTTGTTAACACACAATGCAATGCAGGGGTAGTACAGGGTAGGGTTAGTTATTATGAATGAAATTTTGTTGGGAGATGTTAGAAAAGACCAACCAGAGATTACCAAACTCTTTGAGGACCTTTGCAAGAAATTTGTAACACTTAAATAGTAGGAATGCTTCAAAAGGTTTAAAATACTCCTTCAACCAAGATATGTGCACAAATGGAGGCCCAGATCTGCACTCTTCCACATAATATTTGACAACCTGCTACAAAATCTTGAAGAAAATATACCAACAAAGTATCTAGAAATCCCTATTTGATCATGACCTAAGGTACCCCCAAAGGTTTACAAGTAATCTCAAGATTCAAGGACAGTAAAATGATTTTAAATCTATTTATCCTCTATCAGATGAAGGATCTTCTAGATATAAGATTGCAGATGTCATCAAACCATCAACAAGAAATGAGACCATGTATGATCAAAGAGATCCTAAACACAAGATTGCAACATGAGTAAGAAACACAAATTGAAAACATTCTGAAACATAAGTATATGCAAAATTTGCCAAGAGAATAAACCAGATAATCCAGAAAATGATCAAATATATCAGTAGGGGAATGTCATGAGAACAATCTCAGAGCTTGTTGATGGATTTACAACTTGAAACCAACTCAACATGATAAAATATGATGCAAAATAGAATTGAAAATGGATCTCGGACATTTTTCTCGGGAAATGGGCTTCTTCCAGTTTTCTCGTGAAATTCTATGTCCTTTTTCTCCCTCTTTCTCATATTCTCCAAAAATATGATATATACTCTATGCCATCTTGGAGTCTTGCTTCCCAAGCAAATAATATGCTTATGGGATCAAATTTGTTACAAAAACTTCATGATTTTAAAGATAGTGACACCAAACAGAAAAACAACTCGCAGTCGCCAGGTATGCACAAAAATTAAATCATTACACAAATTTGGATTCTTATCCATCCCAAGGTCACATTTTTATCATTTAGGCATGCAAGCATTTCTTACTAATCATTTTTCACCCTTTCCCTTCATCATTTCACCTCTGTAACTTTTGATTTTCACTTTTCACATTTTTAATGGGCTCGAGAAAAAATGTATCAAAAACATCATAGATCACCGAATTAGGTCATGAAAATGGTGCCATTGCACTCAAAAGGCCGAGATGATGCAAAATCATATAAGGTTCAATGAAATTTGATGAAGAAATCATGAATCCAAGTTTCTTGGAGCTCCCATGGTGGCCAAAAGGGAGAATGCACAGTTGCCATCGATTTTGTATCGACATTAAATGTCCTCCTTCCACGTGGTAGATGAGATCCATGAATAAGTTCAAAGATACCCTTTTTGACTCTAGACAAGGTAGGACATGTGTCAAAACACAATTGGATTGGGCTCCCATCTTTTAAAAATGTGTTTGCGACCTTTTTTAATTTTGGAAAATTTTGCAAAATTTCCCGCTTCTCCCCTAGACCCGCCATGTGTCCATATGTGGGCCCCATTGAAAATGCGGGCCAATTCTATCAATTTTGACACTTTTTTGAAAAAAAGGAAATTTTGCTCAAAATTTTCCGTGGGCCCGAACACCCGCTTCTTTCCTGCCACGTGGCATCCTCCCATTTGCCACGGGTCCAAGCTTCTAATTCTTCCTTCAGACCTCCCTGCCAAATTTGTAAAGTTTCAAAATTCTCCCTGGGCCTGCGCTCCCCCATTTCTGTCTTTTGGGACACATGTTGGCTCCTCATTGGTCGTGGGACCATTTTCAATTTTTACCTTGCAAACACAAAGGAAAAAATTCATAAAACTTCCCATCGGTCCCCTGCTCCACCTTTTGTATTTCTGGACACATGTCCTTTTCCAATTCGTTGCGGGCCTTCGGGCCAAACCTTGTTTTTTTACCATTTGAAGTTTAAAAACTTCAAAGTCATCATGAAGCCCGCTGCCCCCTTTTACTTTCTTGGACATGTGTTGCTTTATGATTCGTTGTGGAGCTTCACCCAAATTTTAACCTTAAAATTTTGAAGTTAAAAACTTCAAATACACCAAAATTTCCGCCCCCTCATGTTGACTTTTCCTAGACATGTGTCCATCCACTATTGGATGAGGGCCTTTAGGTCAAAAATTCACTTTGACACCTTGAGCCAAAAAACACAAAATTTCACCAACTCTTCCCACCCGTATGTTTCCCGAGCCACGTGTCCTCTTCCCATTTGTTGCGGGCTTTCGGGCCTAGAATTGACTTTGAAATTTTTGCAAAATGAAAGCCAAATTTTTCAAGGATAACCCGTCAATCCTTTGACCATTCAGAATGCACCACATTGCCCTAGATGTTGTGATGATGAATTTGATGGGCCGATGACACCCGTATAACTGTCAAAACACCAAAAATTCACAAGATGCCCTAGAAATCAAAAAATTTAACAAGGGTGGTAGATTTCTTGATTTTAAATCAATTGGAACATGATTTAAGATTGTTTTTGACCTAGGGATTGGGTTTTTAATTACAAACACTTCAAATTCGATCAATTTTGAGTTTTACATGATTTTTCAAAGGAAAAAATGACACAACCGACCATTTGAAAAAGCTAGGGCACAAAAAAGGGGGAAAATTGGATTGTTGTTTCAAATTAAGGAAAAATAATAAGATCTTGGGCATTTTCAAAGCATTTAATTGGGGAAGACAAATCTGCAAACCACCAAATCAAAAAATAAAACATTTGTGAGCTTATTTGGAGATGAAAAATTAAGGCACATTATGAAAACTCAATAATGAGACCAACAGAGTTTCTTATTTTCTTACACACTATTACATAAGTAAATTGAAACAAGAGAAATTATCCGGAGAGTTATATATTTATTTTAATTATTTCATTTCCTATTCTATTTCTCTCTTTGTACTAATTATGTAGGTAGATATTCTTTTCTTATTTGCTTTGGGGTTTTGTTTGCTTCACTCAACAATGCATGTTCATAATTTAGAAAAATAAAAGGAAAATTACATTATCCAAGTATTCTCCTTTTTATCCCTATTTTCTCCTTTTTACATAATTTTTCCCTTGGTTGTTTGTGTTCTCATTGAATATCACATTTGGTCTTTTGATATACAAAGAAAACCTCTTTATGCTTTCTTTATCACATAGTTTAAGTAGGTGGTAAATCATTTGTATTCAAACTCCCTTCACACATAGACAAACCACGAGAAAAAAATCAACACATCTAAACATTTCCTCCCAGGTGCATCTATTGGAATTTCATCACCCAATAAGGAATCCGTCGTGGTGTTATGGATGCATTATATTTTTTTGGACTATTGGTATATCGGCTAAGCATTCAAAATCCTTATCACTTAAGTGCGTAAAATGTAGGGGTAGGCCTTAATACCAAGCCACATACCGGTAATCATCACAAATTTGTGCCTCGCACACATATTGGTAAAAAACAGCTACACCTTCATCTACCAATTCCTTAAGAGAATTTGGACCTCTCACTATCCCTCGTGGGTGTTTGGATTTTCAAGAACTTATTGACGCTAATCTCATTTATCTTCATGATTATATTTCTCGTAAATCCACCCATCTCCCCATCGCTCGACTTACCCTTCAACATATTTATGGTTATCCCTCACATTGTGAATCCATGGAGGTTCTTACTTCCCAAGTTTTTATTTTCTTTCCAAGGGCCATAAATGAGTTAGTGTTAGTACAAAATGAACAGGACGCTCATGATTCTTGCACCATGATTCCTAAATCCCATAAATCCAATATATTGTTGGTCCCTATTCCATCTAGTTTTCCACATATCAATACCACCCCTATATATTTTATCCCCATCCCTTATTCATCTAGGATGTTCATCAATGCTCCTCAAATTTTTCAAGAATCTAACCTACTTCCTCCACCACTCGAGAAACATGTTCAAACCTTGATGCCCTTTCTCACATATCAAGTCCATGTAACTATTTTTACCTCAAAATCCACACCCTTTAGATTCAAATTAAACTCATCAACCACCACTTAAAAACATCTTTCAAAACATATTCCATAATCAACCCACTCAAACATATCAAACACCTCATATATACATCCCATCTCATCTAACGCAACCCAATATAATCTTCCAATATCTTAACAACAATTACAATCCTATAGATATAATTACATTCCCCACAACATCATATCTCCCAAACTATCTAATCAAAAGAATTTAACTATATTCCTCCTTATCAACCACCTCCATAAACTCCTAATTATCCTCAACAATATCAATCCTATCCATAACCCAACCCATCTACCTATTACAATCAGTAACCTCATAAATCAGCCCCTCATCCTCATACATCCAATGACCAAATGCAATTTTTTTCCAAGTAGGATGAAAAACCCAAAGCCACTACTTTGAGTCCTAAATGCACATTCATTTATAAATAAATATTTAATTATTTTATTAACCCATTTGTACCCATCAAACCATATCCTCTACATTGGGAGATCCCTAAATTTTTTAATTCTCTTGTGAGTAGGAACCCCAACAACACCTTTTCACCTTTAGGAACTCATGTCCTGCTTCGCACTTTCCCCATGTCATTGGTCAAGAATGCGTTAGAATGGTACAATGGAATTCCTCAAAATTCCCTCTTCTAATTGACTCAACTTGCATAGCTATTCTTAGAGAACTTATCCATTAATATCACACATAAAATCACCATCAGCTATCTATATGCCATCAAATAATTTGGTGATGAATCAATCAATTATTTCATCACTAGGTGGCATCACATAATAAATCAATTATCATTTTCACTTCCAGAAACTAAAATAATTGAACTCTTTTCTAGATCATGTGTGAAGAATATCTCATCCAATATCCAAATCCAATCTTTCCAAACTTTTGAATAATCCTTGACCATGGCTCGGAAATTAGAATTCCCGCCTTGACCGAGGCCATGTCAAGCTCCGCTTCAAAAATCCTAAATATGAATTCACAAAGTCATTCACCCATAAAGAAACATCCAAGAATGCAACCAATGAATTTTTTTCAAAGCTTCTACGCATCCACATCCCATGCCAAACCTCCACAAATATCTCCTCGGAAAAATCCTAACTATAATCGCTTTGGGAATCTTATAGTTCTATAGTCAAAAACTCATGGCTGCCCGCCTTATCCACTTTCCTCCTATCCGCCCCATTAGAAAAGGTCATTATTGTAAACATTATAGGTTTTGTGTTCCCGATATAAAAAATTTCCATACCTTAAAATAATTAGTAAAATGAATTATCAATCATGGGGACCTTAAATTGGACAATCCTAATGCTCATCCTAACCAACCATTATATGTATTAAGGTAACCCTTCCTAATCATCCACTAAATAAGTAAGTTAATCCTCGACATCTCAAGCACTTGATGCCCATAAAATCAATACTTTAAATCAATCTTATACACCTCTACCCACATCTATTTAAACCACAATCATATCGACATCCCCACCTATATCTACTACATCCACATCTACCATATCCCCATCTATTATATCTACATCTTTTATACATGATTATTCTACATTTAAACCTACTACATCCACATCCATTATATTTACATCTATCATATCCACACCTATCTCCCCATATACACCTACATCTACCATCATATCTACATCCACACCCATATCTACATCTATTACATCTACTACATCCACATCTACTACATCTACATCTACTACACCCATATCCACTATACCCATATCCATCCCCACATCTATCTCAACATCTACCACTACATCTATGTCTACATATACACCCACTTTTACGTCCACTTCTTTAATTGTACCCATAAATACATTGAAATCTAAATCCACAACCACATCCACATCATCCCTTAAATCATGTACCAATTGGACATCCACCTTGAATCTATTGCAAGTGATGTACCAATCCCATCCTCATCACCAATAACATATGAAAATCCTATACTAAAACCTCAAAATCCTACGTAATCCACAATCTCTTGTCATCTTATCGGTTGTCATATCCAAAAACAATCTTTATCCTTCATCCCCACATCTACGACACAATATATGTTCAATTCATCTAATCATTCCCCCAAGGATAATCCTATAGTTGAAATCCTCTTCATCCCCACCAAGGTTGATCCTTTAGAGAAAAATCTAAAAACCTTGGCACCCCTACCCAAAAATCTATTACTCATCCGAATAATAAATTGGAGCTCCCTCCTTCAAAGCCCCATCAATATAAGAAAACTAACATCCAATCATCTACCTTAGGACCTATCCCATCCATTTTGGGACCAATCCCTTCATGCAAATCATGCATTACATATAAATCTGAACCAAAACCATGTATTACTCCTTCCAAGCCCAAATTAGAATCTAAGACCCCTATCAAACCTCAAAAGAGTAAGGCTATTGTAGTCATATTTTATACCATTAGACAAATAGTATAATCCTATGCGCGTCTTCCTATCACCCAATAGGCATTGGGTTCTCCCTCGAGGTATGCGTGGGTGCCGAGTCTCTCCTTTATGTGATTTTCATGAGAATGTATCATCTTAGGAAAGATAATCAAATGCAGGACATAAAAGAACTCTACAACATTCTTAAGAACTTAGAACGAGTTGTCATCTCATTATATGCAGAAAAGAGAAATAACAAGCAAGTATATGGAGATGGTTCATATAGAAAGGAAATGCATAAGTATTATACTCCTGAACACATAGATGATTTATAACAGAGCATTATATTCATATTAATAGAGTCAATAACCCACATTACATCCCTTGAGGTAATAACATATCCTCATATAACTATGCAGAGCCAAGTCATGCATCAAAGCTATATTATGATCATCATATTACAAAGAAGAATGAAAACCCATCCCCTAAATGTGTCATCACTCATAGAGCTTTCCTAATCCCTAACCCATAACATCTTCAATTATATTTCTCTAGAGCTTCGCCTCCTTTTCTCTCCTTCACCCTCTATATGTTTCTTCTATCAGGCGCTTGTATTTATAACCTTAGCACCCACCGCCATGCCTTCTAGAAGTTACAGATCAATCACCAAGTGTCAAAGTGGTCCTCCATGGGAGCATGCCTTCATAGATCCAAGCTCTCCACTCTGTATGATGATGCTCTTTAGAACCTTCCATTGCATTCCTATAATATTCCCTTTTTGATCCCATAGTTTCAGGTTGGCACCTTATCCAAAAGGGTCATGTTTTTCTCATGTTCTTCCTAGTGTGCTGAATACGGATAAGTATAAAACTTGTCTTTCCTTGCACACGTGTGCCGTATGTTTTGCAACCTCCTCCTAGAACCCTTTCTTGCGTTCCTTCAACCCGCACGCCCTTCTCCAACTAGGTCTCATGTGCCCATGTGCCTTCCCATCCTTAGCCAATATTCTGGGGAACAACATCACCCCACACTATGCTTGTTATCCATCCTCAAAAACACTCTTTAATAAATAAATAAAGAATGGCAGATCCTTACAAATAGTTGGAATGGAAGAATAAAGGAATGAAGAAATGGGTAAGAGAATGAAAGAATGGGAACTTTGTTTATTTCTAGAGGAGGAGAGGGAAATCCTTCCCTAATTCTTCTTCTAACTTTCCTCAAGTGTCGACCTCATTTTGAGCTTGTTGACAGAGGTCACCTACTAGGGTACTCACTTCTGTAAAACTCAGATTCTCTTCCTTGACAATCATTGTCTTCATGATCTCCTCTGGTAGTTTGCGCAAATCCTCAAATGTGTCCATCCTCTAAGTGATTTGAGGGTAAAATTTGTTTAGTTGGTTTTGGATTGAGCCATGTAAGGTCTCAATGGCCTCGATTTATTTTCCACTTTGGTAAGATATTGTCTCTCTCATCCCTATAACCCTTGTTATTTTCTTAGAACTCCTTGAGTTCTACTTCATGGGTGGAAACAAAGATACTTTCCACTTTATCCCTATCCACGTACTTGTCATAGGTAGCCTCAAAGCAACTTGCACGAAGGATTTTATATCGGTGAGGATGTTGTTGTATTGAGCAAAAATTTCCACAACCTTCATCTTATTCTCTTTTTCTGGCAAGTGAATGCCTCTTATGTGGATTCTAAGGCAATTGGATGCCTCTCCATAGCGATTATGTAGATCAAGTCCTCTAGGAATTGCAAGGATTATCCATAATTTTGTGTGGGTGGTGTTAAGTCTAGAAGTTTTAAGATAATGACATCCATGATCATATTTATCTTATTTTATTCCTCACGCACTCTTGCCTTCTTGTCATTTAAGCGATGCCTTATCTCGAGTGCTAATTAGTTCCTCCTAATTTAGGTCCTTACTTTTCTCAAGGAGCTCGTCCTCCTTTTTCTCCATCTATGCCTTGAGTAACTTCACCATGTCATTTCTTCCAAAGATCCTAGATTCAACCTCAAGCTGAGAATTTGTTAAGTGCATTGAATATTTTCTCATCCGATAATTTTTGGGCATTTATAAGGGTTCACTCCCTTTGTTTTGGAACATTCAACAATGCTCCTTCACTTACTTCAAATTCAGGCTCATCAATGTGGAACTCAAATTCCCATGATAGAATTCTCCTTGTCCGAGGGTATATACCTTCCTCATAAAATGAAGCCATGGTTAAGAGTTTGTCCATTGACACATTTCTCTAGAAGCGCATGTACAACACCTTGTTCGGGTCATCAATGTAGCCCATTCTTTGACCTTGCATTGCTTTTTTTTCTCTTCCTCCCTGTGCATGTGGCCCTTGGAAAGCTTACATCCAAATTGGAATATCCTCCCATGTTGTCATATCGTTTTCCTATGCTTTCCTCCTCAACTTCCTTCATCACTACATCCATGCTACATTCAACCTCTTATTCTACTAGGTCCTTGATGATTTTCTCCACTTCTCTCTCTGCGGCCTCATCTACCTATTCCTTCATGAGGCTTGGGGTCCTCTGATCCTTTGTATTTTCTTCTCCTCTTACCCCCTTTCTTTGAGTCGTAACTTATTCTTCATCCTGTTTCTCCTCATCTCCTTTGTTATAATCCTCATCTTCTTCTTCCTCAAAATCATGTATCTCATAGATAGGATGGTATCCTCCTCCAAGTTCATCATCGTCATCCCTCTTTCGATGTAGGCATCTAGACTCTCTGTTTCTTCTAAGTTGGCCCCATCCATCACCCTCTGCTTCTTCGTTAGTAGGGATTCTAGTGCAGGAGATTCTTCTTTTTCTTTCTCCTTGATAGGTGATATTTTTATTATTTATTCCTCATGGGTGAGGGGATATTCATTCTCTGGCGCCTATTCTTCTAGGATATTTTCCTTGATAGGATACTTTCTTCTCCATTCATAAGTACTAGGCTTTGCTCTTGTCTCCAGCACACCCACCTTTGTTTGTGTGGTTTGAACACTTGGTGCCTTCTGAACCTCTTCTCTTTCTCTCTTCATAGGTGTGGCCTTCTTCCTTCTTATAGGGTCTTCAGGGATGGATACATCATTCTCCAATCAAGCACCCTTTTCAAATTTTGTCCTTATGTGCGAGATACACCCTTATTGTGGTCCTTCCTACAATTGGACGTTTTAAAGGCTTCATCATCTTTATCTTGTGGGAGACATATCTCTCTACATACACAAACGTATTTGGGTAGATGAGAATCCAACACAACTCACAAAGTGGTCTATATCTATCTCACTAATGTCGAACATTATTCTCTTTGCCTCCTTGAATCGATTAACTATGGCTTGGAAGTATTGCGCAGTGAAGGAGAAGGGTAGCTTGCACCATGGACTCATATTCCCATCTGAAAATGTAAATCTGAAAATGTAGAAGTGTTGGTATAATACAAATTCTTCCTCTCTATTTATCGAATGGGAAATTGCTTTGGGATCCTCAACTCTACCCCCGAATGCGTCACACATTTGCTTATACCATTTCTCTAGGCACACCATGTGAGAAGTTGTCACAGTTTCATAAGTGTATTTTGTAAACCTTTTTACGGGTGAGGGATCCTCTTCTGGATACTCCTAAACAAACTTTTCTAGACCATCGGGAATCCAATATCTAAAAATACAATGGTGAGGAGGAATTTACCGAAGAGTATCTTCTCTCCCTCCTGCACGCTTCTTATAATTTCATCCGTGAAGAAAGAGGACAAGTTGTAGATGATTCCTTCTAATATCTTTCGGCATACATTCAACTATGCCTTGTTCACTTGTATCCATCATTCCTAGCCATTGAGCTTGGTGACCAAGCACATGGACATCCTCATCACTGGGTCTAGTATCTCGGTGATGTCAAAGTATCAACCCCTTCTTGTAGTCATATGTGGATAAGGTCTCCTTGATAGCCTCCTTGTCACTCAAATAATCATCAATGATATCTCCTTCACAATTGAGGCTTGTGAACTTCAATATCGGTTGTGGTGTGATGTGCATATTGCACCCAGTGAAATAAAATGATCCTCATGCACGCGTGACATCAGTTTGCTTAATAAAGGCACTTAGGAGTGCCAAAGTAGGGAAACTCATACAGTTGCAATAATCTAACCTTCTCTAATTTGAATTTTACCTCATCACCCATCTAGTGTCCTCTTATTAGTTGGTTAGACCATGTCTAATGCCATTTGTTTCTAATTTTTTCTTGTGTGATGATTATAATCACTTATGGCATCTTTTGCAAGTGTGAATCCCACTCTTTTCCTAGTAATACCCCATATGGGTACTACATTTCCATGTACCCTTCTTTGTTGGTGCTCGTAATGGAAAGGATTTTCTTTCCCTTGCCTTTTCCCTTTGTTTTCTTCGGTGAAATGGTTGGTTTTCTTGGTGCCATTCTTTTGGTCGGGTTGAACTTAAAACTCCTTCCTCTTGCTTTGCTCTGCTACTCTCCTCAATCCCAAAGTTCACTCCAAATATTCAACTCCTGAAATGAATCCTCCTTTATTCATGCCCTAGCTTCCAAACCCTAACCAAGAAAACCTTCCACAAGATGGAGCTCTTCACATAACATTTCCTCACACTCGTATACCCCTTCCTTTTGGTTCACATATCTACCCTAGATGTACGGTCAAATTTTTCAGATTCTCCTTTCTTCACAAAAATGTCTCTCTAGATGCTCTATTTTGCAAGATTTTGTTTCACTTCGTAATCACAAGTAACAAATGAATCTCCCTACCTTTTATTTATATTTTTCCTTCTTTTCATTATTAAATGCTATACCACCTACCAACACACTTTAATATTAAATGTGAATTTTTTCTACTAAGCTGAATTTAAGTGATCTTTCCCACGCACCACATCTTGTGTGGAAACCCCTTTACAACCTTCTAGCATGCAAAAATCCAACCCGACTGAAGACTCTTACACGCATGTCCACAATGCCGAAGGCACTTCTTCTATCCTTTACCTGATTTTTTCCTTCGCCTACCTCATGTTGTTCCTGCACTCTTCATCCTTTCTATACGTGGTTTCCACAAAGCCTTCTTGACACCAACCATTCTCATCCACCTCTTTTCTATGTGCTTCTTAACCCTTACGTGATTTTTATCCTTCATCCGGGCCATTTACCATAACTTCTATTGCCAGTTCAAACTTGTATTACAGGCCTATACTTCACATCATTGCACCCTACACTAAAAAGATGCACGGTTCTCTGCACATACACAAAATTGGAAAATAAATGTGGTTACTAGTGCATAAGGTGCAAAACAAAACAAAAGAGAGGAACAAGCAATGAGAAAGGGAAACACAAGAAAATAAAATGCATAAAGGGAAATTCTAGACTAATTGGTAATACTACCTTATTACAAACACCAAGAAGACTTATTTATAGTAGGGCTTCAACCTACTCCCATTGAAGTGACCTAGTAACCTCATCCCATCTATAGCTTGTAATTGGAAAGTGCTGAATCAAGAATTTATGAGATGGTGTAAGGTCCCAATAAATGAACTTTCTACTACCCGGGATGGCGCGAGATACTTGGAATCATACAACAATACCATCTACTCAACTTCAAACTTCTTGTTCTTGATATGACGATCATTCCTTGTCTTTTTCCTTTTTTTTGTGTCTTGGCTCCATTTAGCAAGTGATCACCTTTTGTCTAAGCTGCATAAAATTAGTAATTCTTTCTTCCAATGCTTGTTCATTAGATAGCCCTCCTATGTGCACTATATGTTGCGATGGTAACATAAATTCCTTTGGTAAAATAGCCTCCACGTTAAACACCAATTGAAATAGTGTGGCGTTGTTCAACCTTTGTAAGTTTTCCTATATGCCCATACAATGGATGATACCTTATCATCCCAATCTTGTCTTCTAACATCACGGACCTTAGTTAACATGTGACTTAGTATCTTGTTAAATGCCTCAAGTGTCCCATTTACTTGAGCGTGTTAAGGGGTAGTCTTTTGATGGGCCATTGTAAATTATGCTAACACAATCTGACTATTTCATTGAGAAAGTGTTTACCTCTATCACTTGTTAAACTTAAAGGACAACCATACCTATTGATTATGTTCTCCCATAAAAATCTAGCAGTTGTCGCTATGGTACAATCATTTGTAGGTGCTACCTCTACCCACCATGTCAAGTAATCAGTGCAAGTGATGATATACCACAAACCAGTCCTTTGTGTGGTGGCAAAATTGGCCCTAGAAAGTCAATTTCCCATTTTTCAAACAATTCAACGTCGGCTATTGTGGTTGCATGTCATCTCTTTTTATAAATTCACCAAAGGCATGTCATCTCTCTTTCTAGGTTCACCAAGGCATTGGAAATGGTCACGAGCTTTGCAAAAATCAATGAAATCCTTGTAGATGATTTCCCACAGAACCATGCTAATAAAATATTCCGTGCGGTAGCATTTCCTGCAGAGTGTCCACCTACAATCCCACCATGCACTTCCTCCATAATTTCCATGTGCTCATGCTCCAATATGCATCAGTGAAGAACCTCATCACAACATGACTTATATAGGTCTCTAGTAATCAACATGTAGGGTGTGACACATATTGCTAATTGATTTCTCCTAGAGCCTTCATCCCTTGTAGCACCACATCTATTTTTAAGAACACTACAATATCTTACAAGTCTGAGGGCGCACACCACAACCTAAATAGTTGAGTGTCTTGCATGGAATCCTCAATGCTTTACATGTCCTCACCTGAATTAATCCTTAATAAGTGGTCAAGTCTTGAATTTCTTTTTCATGGCTTCACCATGAACTCAAACTCTGAAATAGAAGCACCCTAACGACATATGCGCCCTTGCAGAATGGGTTTGTTGACTAAGTATTTCAATGACATATGGTCTGTGTAGAATATAAATGGTGTTGCTAATAGATACTACCTAAATTTATGTAGTGCATAGATCATAAACAATGATTCACACTCAGTACTTGTGTAATTCTACTCTACTAGTGTCAACTTTCTACTTGCAAAGCATAAGGGATGATCAACAATTCCCTCACTAGGTTGTGCTAGCACTGCTCCCATATTTGTCCTTGAGGCATCAACATGCACATGGAAAGGCTTATCCTAAGAAAGAAAATGTAATATGGGTGTCATAACAAGCCTATCCTTCAAAGTGTTAAAGGACTTCTGATGTGCCTCTCCCTAATGAAAGGAACTTTTGTGTTTCAACAATTCCTCCAAGGGCACGGTGATTTTGGCATACCCCTTGATGAACTTCTGTAATATCCCATATGCCCAAGGAATATTTGCACTGCATTTTGACTAGTAGGCTCCCCTAATCCTACAATAACTGCAACTTTGGTAGGATCCACTAGTAAGCTGTATTTGAATATAATGTGTCCTAACAGGGTTCCAAATGGAGTAGAAAAGACACATTTCTTAATGTTGAGGGATATCCTCAATTTCTAACATCTCTAAAACATCAACCTTAAGTTTTCATAATGGTCTTTCACCAATCCATACATAGTCCAGTCATCTAGGTAAACTTGAAAAAATTATGGATGAAGTCCTAAAATGCTTGTACCATAATGTGTGAGAACACAATAGGCACATTCTTCAATCCAAAAGGCATAACCATGTAGGAAAAACTTCCCCATTATGTGGAAAAAGTTATCTTTCTCTGGTATTCCTTTGTAATCATGACTTGGTGGTACCCTGAGAACCCATCCATGAAAGAGTAGACTTTACGCCCGGCTACTCCCTCCATAATTTCTCTAGTAAAGGGGGTTGGGAAAGGATTGATGACACATACTACATTCAGATCCTTATAGTCAACAAAAATTCTTACCCTACCATCCTACTTGATACTAATAACCATTGGGGTTTTCCATTCCGATTCTTCCACTCCATCAATCATACCAAATGCAATCATTTTGTCTATTTCTTCCTTAACCCATACACGTAAAATTAGATTCATCCATTAAGGCCTCTTCCAAATTGGGAGCACACCTTCGTTTAAATTGATCTTCATCTCCCCTAAGGAATGGTGGACTCCTTTGATTTCATGGTACCCACAAGGAAACAAATCCTTGAACTCGTGCAATAGATCAATGACCTTTGAAACTTCTTTTTCCCATCAATAGTCCTCGATGATAGCTTCCTTAGGTTATGTATCTTTTCTAATGTTAAACTTATTTGTTTTTAAGGGTTCATAATAGGCATGTTCTCACTCATCGAGCTACCTATGACTTTGTGCATACCTTCTGAATGGTTAACATCCAAAGTTTCCATTTCTTATACATCTATTACATAGACCATTTTTCCTTTTTTGTTTTCCATGCACACGTTCTCAAACTGCACTTCCTCGACTCCTCTTCATTTAGGTGCATCTCTAAGTAAGGATCACCTAATAATTCTAATATCCTATTCTCTGCAATAACACTATCTCCCATTTTAAGGAACTTGATCACTTGTAACACCTTATCTATTGATGGCTTGGTAGTCCTATACAAGAAACCTTGAATGAGATCATTTGTCAACTCTTTCCAACTACCTATTTGATGACACATCTCCAAATGAATAAGCCATATGTGCACATAAACTTTTAGGGTGGAATATAACTTATGTACCCATAACAAAGGTGGTAACACTTTTGTGCTTCCCATCTAGGCCTTCTCACATGCTTGGATATGAAATGAGGCGGGATCTTAACCATGGTTCTCTTGTATGACTGTGGGCATGTTGCTCATGGGAAACCATACAAAAAATGTGATCATCACCTCGCACCAATCTAAAAGGTTCTCCCGATATGTAGCCCACCGGGGTGTTGTAGTCGAGTAGGTTATAACTGAGCATTACCCTCCTCTCATCTTCATTTTTCGACCGAGTTTCCATTTCTTGCAAGGAAATTTCAGGATATGCTCCTCCAGATTAACTTGGAACTTCTTTCCTCCTAGGCACTTGACTAAGCATGCCCTTTTTATGCTTGTTATAGATCCTCTCAAATATTGTCCAATTAACTCATAACTCCCATGCACCTAATTATCGCATGCCACACTAGTGGTATCGGTCATGGATTAAGCATCCTAAAATTGGATAACTCCCTCGTGGGGTGAATTATCTTAGGATATTTGATGGAGCGTACATAGATTTTTTTCAAGGACATCTTCTCCTAAGGGCTTAGTATAGGAGTTGACTTCGCATATGTGAATGGAATGATCACCATTTATTCCTTGTTTTCATAGTTGGTATAACCTTTGTTAAACCACAGGTTGACATTGCTCTTATCACACCATGGGTGCCCAAGAAATGCTATAAAGTTGTCTTCCTCTGTGATCACAAATAATTTGAAGTCTCTAGTGAACTTGGACCCTTGAATGGTGATAACTCGCATCCTTTAGGACTCCAATGGGCATTTCCTTAGTCTTGTTCGCCATATACAAGACATTTGAAGATTCTCTGCAATGCAGGTTGTACCATCGATTCCGGGAATATAAGGTAAGAACATTGACCTCTACTCCTGTGCCGATGAGAATATTACTCGTAAGCCATCCATCAACAATTACATTCAAAGTAATATCCTTGTCATATTCAAGGCTAGGAGGAGGAATGTTTGCATGCAAGACCTGTCTTTTGTGCTCTACTCCAGCATGTGGTATCTTCTATCTCATCCATTCACCTAGCAAGTGAATAATATTCTCATGCCTTAAAATTTTACATACTTCATTGAACTCATCCAGATCATTCCTTGGAACCTCATTATCCTTCCGTTGCTCCACTTGCCTTGATTTCTCCTTGAGAATTTGGATTTCCCCTTATAAAATTTGAATCAAATCCATAGTCTCCTAGTACACTTCTTTATGATGAGCAAGGTTCACATAATTTCCATGTGCCACTTCCTCTCTTGACAGTAGTGCCCTTTGTCTTGGCATCTCCCTGGCGTGCATGGCCTCTTTTTGCATTATCACAAGTACAGGTTCTAGATCTAACTCACGCACCACTCTTGACATCTACTATAAATCAACCTTCTTGATGCTCACCATCCTAGCGCCCTTGTATTTTTGGTGCTGCTGGTTTATATGATCATAAAGTTTTGGACACTCTTCCTACTTATTTTTCTTTCCATACCATGAGCATTGTGAGATCAAGAAACTTACATTTGTAATTATCTATAGATCCAAAATATAACATGTTCCTCGTGGGAGTTCACTTCATCCTCCACCGTAGTTGCTGTGACTAAGAAATCTCCACAAAAACCTCTTCCATGCTCTCCTCCATCTCGTGTTCCCTTCATAATGACGGTCATCATCCTTTGAACTACTTGCAAGGCTAGGTGGTGCAAACCCGGATCAATAAAATCATGGATTGATCAATTAATTTATAATCCTTGGTATCATGGGTTGTAGAGGTATAGATCTTGGAATAATAAGAAACATTCTTATAGATTATGTGCGAGTAGAGGGCATTTACTTGCATCATGATCCCCATGGAAAATATCACTATCTACCTGACATAGCATGCATCAACTTCCAAGGAAATTATCCTTTGCATGCCCCTCCACTTCACATTTTGTACACTAAATCCCACTATGAACCTCATGTGCTAATTTTGTAGACAATTTTTCCAACTTGTTGGCTATTTCAGCAATTTGAGCCTCCGTAAAAGGACTAACACTAGTATTAATGCTCCTAATAGCTTCAGCACATAGGGTAACTTCCAATGCCTCGCTTGGGTCTATGAAAGTCTTTTACGATAGGCCCCTCCTAAAAGGTATTATCAATCCTCCAAAAAACCATTGAGCATGTTGAGAAGGATGAATGTCATAGGATAGATTTGACAAGAGAGTCTTGAAACATGCATCATACTCTCACACACTCTCTTCCATTCCTATTGGATATCCTTTAGAGTGATGATACTCTTTTTCTCAAACCTTGGGATATGGAACTCTGCTAGGAAGGCATTCTTCAATGTTGCGTAGTCTACCACCATCTTATGGGGGTCATACTTCCTATACCAACTATGAGCATGACCTTGTAACATTATTGAAAATTGACTTATCTTCCACTCCAGTGGAGTGATCCCCTTTGCACACCATAGTAACTCATACTTTTGCACATGATCTACAACATCTTCAATACCCATATAGTTTGGTAAGTGCAAAGAAATCTCAAAAACACTTGGGGAGGTGGTTGAGGCCCTTTTCCTCCCGATCCAGAGCCTTGGTTCCCTCCGGTGTTTCCTCCTCCACCAAATCCACTAGATACATCAGGTCTTGTTCCTCCTGACCCACCAGATCCACCCCCTAAAGTCAAAAAAGTTCTTGAAGTGGTTGTACCAAGGTTTCCCAATGTCCGATGAACTACACACCAATGGTCTATGATATTATCCCATTGCTAGTTGTGTGTCCCGCACCACTCCTAGATGCAATACCCAAACCTTGTGTACTTACACCTTGTCCAAAGATTCCTCCAAATATAGGAATGGATTATGCAGCCATGGATGTTCCAAATGAGAAATTATATCTCTTGGGGCAAATCAGTTACTCCCACCAATACCAAATGGGTTAATAATACTTCTCCCTTGATCTAGAAAAGCAAGTGACATATTTTGATCATGAGGTGGTTTAAAATGCACACTTTGAAAGCTCTTATTTCTCTGTGTGATGAAATCTCATTAGAAGATGAAGAGGAATCTCTCTTGCACTTGCCAAGATGGGGTAATATAGACTGCTCAAGTTCCACATCCTTTGTATGAGCCTCAACTCCTTCCCGTAATGTCTTCCTCCATATATCCATAACACTTGAAACCTCACGTTGTCTAGTCATCTAACTTTTATGAGCTTTTATATACTTGAGTCATCTCTCCTCCCTTTCCTTTTTAGCCACAATGTCCACCATCTTCCTCCACCCTAGCTTCCTCTCCTAGTGCTCAGAGAAGCTTAGTCGGCCATGGGGAATGCTTATAAACTCAAAGTAATGACCAAGATCTTCATGGCCAAAGGAATAAAACAAAAAAATGATCCTTTCGGATCCCTCGTAAACTTGAACTCAACAAATTATGGGCAATAATACATAGAAATTGCTTATTCTAAAGTATTACTTGTTAGAACCCTCTTGACAGTGATCAACAACTCGTGTCCAAGTCGAGATCTCGCATCCCGTAGCCTCTTATAGTCATCTTGGGTCCACATGCATGATCTTTAGTACAAGATTGATCTAGATGTGTATGCTGAAATACATTCATATAGTTTTTGGGATGTAGCAAAATAATGTCTCATCTAGCTCATGGTATAGGTTTTCTTCTACCCATCTACGCACATCAAACTCAAGTCTAGTGTTTAATCTTTGATCAAAATCATCCTCCATGATCTTGAACAATGTTTCAACACTTTCTAAGGTCAAGCACTCTATCATCATAGGGAAAAATATGCCTGTCATTTCTCACAAAAACTTCAAAAAGAGGTCCCAGAAAGGGAACCAAAATTTAGTCATATTTTATACCATTAGACCAATAGTCTCATCCCATGCGTGTCAGCCTATCACCTAGCAGGTGCTAGGAACTCACCCGAGGCACATGTGGGTGTCGAGTCTCTCCTTTATGTGAGTTTTGTGAGAATGCATCGTCTTAGGAAAAACAATCAAATGTAGGGAAAAAAAAAAGTATACATTATTCTTAAGAACTTAGAATGAGTTCTCATCTAATTGTATGAAGAAAAGAGAAATAACAAGCAACATATGGAGATGGTTCATACAGAAAGGAAATGCATAATTATTATACTTCGAACACATAGATGATTTATAACAGAGTATTATATTCATATTAATAGATTCAATAACCCACATTACATCCCTTAAGGTCACAACAGATCCTCATATAACTATGTAGAGCCAAGTCATGCATTAGAGCTATATTATACTCATCATATTCAAAATAAGAATGAAAACCCATCCCTAAAATGTGCCATCGCTCAGGACACCTCTCCTAATCTCTAATCCATAACATCATCCATTTTTTTATGTAGGGCTTTGCATCCCTTTTCTCTCCTTCACCATCTATATGTTTCTTCTATCGAGAACTTGTATTTATAACCTTAGCACCCATTGCCATGCCTTTCTGAAGTTACAGATCAATTTCCAAGTGTCGAAGTGGTCCCCCATTAGAGAATTCCTTCACAAATATGAGCTCTTCACTTTGTATGATGATTCTCTTCTTGAACCTTCCATCACATGCCTAGAATATTCCCTTTTTGATCCCACAGTCACAAGGATGGCACCTTATTCACAAGGGTCATGCTTTTCTCATGTGCTTCTGGGGTGCAAATAAAGATAAGTATAAAACATGTCTTGCCTTATGTGTAAGCGCCATATGCTTTGCAACCTCCTCTGGAACCCTTTCCTTCACGCCTTCAACCTATGTGCCCTTCTCCAGCCTAGGTCCCATGTGGTCACATGCCTTCCCATCCTTAGCCAATAGTCCAGGGCCCAATAGCTACATTGAAATCAACAAAACCCCATCTTAAAATCTAATCAATCTGTAATCAACAAAACTTTCTCTTTGAAAAAATCCATTGAGCCATACACCAAAATATTTCATCACCTCATGAAAGAATATGAAATCACCCTTGCCCTATCAAATCCTTCCATTCACGTGGTAAAAATCCCATGTGGTTTGACTATAATTATGTTTGTGCTTATCATTGTACCCCTAGACATGATATAAAGAATTTTAAATTTCTTCAAAACATCATCAACAATATCATATTAGAATATTATATTCTCATCCAAAAGGATCGCCCTCTCACATCTACCAGACTCATCAACATCCAATGAAATCAAAAAATTATAAGATCTCTAAATCTAGTCCTCTACCCAAGTCTTTCATCACAATACCTCCAAGATACACCTCTTCTAAACTTGTTCCTCCTCTTTTCATCAATGTCATTCATATCACCACTCGCTCTCATCCCCACAATTCACATCCATCCACCTAATAAAAATAAAATATTATCTTCTCTACTCTTTTTAATGATCCCACTCTATTCCACTCTTCATATAAGATGATTTTTTCCATCATCGCCACTCCACATACAAAAAAGTATGCTACTATAGAGAAAATAATCATCAAGCAATTGCATCGGGATCTTGATAAGTTGTCTCTCTATGAGCTCATCCAAATATCTCCCAATCATCAACAAAATATTATTGAAGCCTTGCGGTGTATACTAATCACTATTGATGAATATAAACCATTTGCATCCCTTTTCGAAGGCCTTAAATATTCTACCATCATCTGTTTTAACAACTCTATAATCCCGACATCGTATTTGAAGATCATGATCTTCCCCTTTTCATCACCATCAACATCAATGATACTCTTATATGATGATTTATGATTGAAAATGGCACTAACATCAATATCATATCATCCCGTAACTTCAACCAACTTAAATTTCCAAAAATAAATCATCACCCAATCACATGTGCTTCTTCAAGCCTTTAATGATGTTGGTTCCCATGATTTTGGAATAATTATCCTCCCTATCCACATCGGTGAAAAAATCCTCCACCAAATATTTTACAATGTTGAGGGGGAGTTCTAATATAATGTATTTCTTTGATGCCTATGGATCCACAACATTCATTGTGTCCCATCCACACTCCATCACGGTCTCAAGTACAAACATGAATGGAAAATCTAGAAAATCCCCTCTAATATTCATCCCTTCAAAGCATGCTACATGAACTATCGGGAAAATGACATGTTCATTTATAAACAAGATTTATCTTCTAAACCATCCTCTAGCTCATATGTACCTACATCCAAGTTTCCTAATGATGGATATCTTGATGTTTTTATGCAACATATTTTCTTGGGGAGTATTTTATCCTCGCCCTTAATGCTCTACCCAAACCTAATCATCTCGAAAGAACCGACATAACTCCTATGTATCAACCAAAATTTGAGGATATCATTTCCTTTCGTTCACCTCATATAAAAACCAATCTTATCTATAGTTGCATCAATCACCCTTTTTCTAACATCGATAATCAACCTCATACTTAAGCCATACACCAATGCATTAGATTTCCTCTATAGCAAATCCTTCGCATACACCTACCTCCATCACTACGTGTGGAAGGGATTTAGCCTTGGAATTTATGAAAAATGCATGCATGATCTTATCATTGACCGATCATGCAAACCTCATGATAAATTTAGAATAGGTTTCACGAAGTAACCCATCGACCCTTTTGTGCCTACTTATTCTACATATGTCATGCACATTGATCCATAATCCAGTCCTTCTCCATCAAGTGACCCCATGGACATAGATGATACCTTTTCCATTTATTTATAACATTATTTAATCTCCACCATCACTCTAAGATAATCACTTATCGGGATGTAGGAGAAACTAGGTCCCTTCCTCTCATATTTCACAACATGGTAGAGGAGCATTCCCTACCATTAGCATTATCCAATGTAGCAATGACGACTTTATTATTTATTACATGAGGGAATAAGATTCTCATCTTCATAATTCCTTACCACTCGACACATACACCCTTCTTAATGAATCCACCATCAACATCAACATAGGGATTTACAAATATCCCCACATCCTCAAAGTTAGCTAGTCTCTTGATCCACAAGATCTAGGATCCTTGATTCTTTCCTCTCTAAACACATCCAAGAATTTGCATGGTCATACACTTACATGCTAGGACTTTATCCCAACATCATCATCCCTAATATTATCACCATACCCAATTGTAAAATGGTTAAGAAGAAGCTACGCCACATGCATCCCTATGTTTCCCTCATTGTAAAGAATAAATGCAACATCCTCTTTCTCGCCAAATTCATTAAACTTATTAAATATCCACAATGGATTTATAATATCGTCCCCATTTCTAAAGCCTCTGGAAATCTCATCATCTATACCAAATTTCAAGAACTAAATCTTGTGTTCCCTAAATATGACTTTCCCATTCCTAACATTGATTAGATTGTTAACCTCACTATCGACCATGAGATGCTTTATCTTATGCATAATTTTTGGTTTATAATCAAATACTCATCGCACCATAAGACCAAGATAGGAAAAATTTCATAACCCCTTGTGGAACCTTCTACTCTCATGCCATACCCTTTGGTTTCAAAAATACAAACAACACCTATTAATGTGGCATGACCTATATCTTCCATGATCTCATCCATAAAATCACGAGAGGACTATGTTGATGACATCTTGGGTAAATCCAAAAGTTGATAGGACCATATTTTTTTCCTAGAAATCCTTTCTATGTATCTTATCCATTTCTTTCTTCATCTTAATATGGACAAATGTGTTTTTGGAGTTATAACATGAAAAATCCAATTGTTTTCATCATTTCTATTAGGGATATTTAAGTTGACCCCAAAATATCAAATTCATCATCGATATGCTTCCTCCTTATAATCTTAAGAAGATTTGTAGTCTATAAGGATGACTCCAATTAGTTCACCATTTGATCTTAAAATTTTTGGATTGTTTCCAACCTTTTAATCACCTTCTCTAAAAATAAAATCACTTGAAGTGGGATGTCAATTAAAATAAATCCTTTGAAAAACTTAAAAATCATCTTCTATCACCACCTGTGATCACGCCTCCATGTGAGGGGGAATTATATATCTTTATATTTTTTTCATCGATCATGCTCTAGGTTTCATGTTGGTATAATGTGATGAGAAAGGAAGGGAGCAATATTTCTATTACATCAACCAAAATCTCCACAAATATTAAACCCATTACATAGAATCGAACAACCAAGTTTCACTCTTTTCTTTGCCTCTTCTAAGCTTTGCCACTATCTTATCAATAAAAATTTTTACATCTTCACTAGCTTCAATCCTCTCAAAACCTTTCATTCCAAGCCTTACCGAAAACTACATTAATCAATGGATCATTTTCATGACTGATTTTTACCTAGAGTTCATCTCTCAAAAATCAATCAAGGGACAAGATATTGTCGATAAAAAAACTGAATTCATTCTTCCGACAATCAAATCCCTCACAAAAAATTCCCTATGAATCCATCAACACCCTTGATTATGAGTATTATCCCCTTAAAATGAAGCTGCTCTTTGATGGATATAAGTGTTGGTAAGGGGAGGTGTTGGTTTCATCATAATTCCTCCTTAGGCAACTCCTATCCCGCTGCCATACAAACTCAACTCGAATGAACCAACAATATGGCTAAGTATGAAGCCCTTATCTTGGGTCCCCAAACTAATATCATTATCGGTGTTCAAATCCTTTATATCTATGGTGATTCCTAACTCATCATAGATAAATTAAAAGAATATATCAGTGCAAAAATGAAGTCCTTAAAAATTACAAGGACATTGTCAAATTTATTCTCATGATAAATACACCATCCAATCTATCCCTCATTTATCCAATCACTTCATAGAAACTATGACATCCATCATGTATATCATCCCTTAGATAACCAAAGAATCCAAAATCTTAATTTTTTCCACCATATGCATCAGCCATCTCATACTAATGAGCTTCCTCATATGAATCTTGTTGCCACTAATGAAAATTACATTTGGTATACCTTGATCTTCAAATATACTTCTTGATCTAAAATTCCATATGTCCTATCCAAAATTGCAGGATTTCATTTCTTCAACTCACTAACCACTATATTATGATTAGTGGCATCCTCTACACACGTGAGTTTGATGGCATGTTACTACGATGCCTTGAATCCCATCAATCTATCTGTGTTATCTAATAAATCCATGATAGAATATGTGGTAGACATTTTAGAATTTTTGTCATTACCAAGCATGTTATTTGGATGGGTTATTATTTTCCCACCATTAATCAAGATTGTTGTGAGTATGTTAAAAAGTGTGCAAGTGCAAGCAACATTCTAATCTCATATGTATTCCTAGTTAGGTCTTACAGATGGCCCAATATCGTGGCCTTGTTCAAAATGGGGACTCAACCTCATTGGTATCATCAATCCATGCTCTTCTCAGCATCATCATTATATCCTTACTTATACCAAATATTTTTCCAAGTAGGTGGATGCCATTCCATTTTCATCCACTAAAGATGATAAAATTTTCAACTTCTTCTATCAAAACATCATTTTTCACTTTAGCATTCCATATAAAATCATCACAAACAATGAAAATTCCTTAAAAAATATATCTTAAGAATCTTTACAACTCCTTCAATATAAAGCTTAGCTTCTCTTCTTCGTATTATCCTCAAGATAACAACCAAGAAAAATACACTAACAAAACTATTCGCAACATTCTTGCCAAAAATGTTGATGAGGAAGGTCAAAATTGGGATCTTCTTATCCTATTCATTATTTGGTCGTATCGGACTAGCATCCACACCTCTACGGGTGATATTACTTTTTCTATCATTTATAGATTTGAATCCATTCTTCCTCTCAAATTTCAAATCCCATCTTTGTGCATTTCTCTTAGCCATTTCATCTCGAAAAGGACTATCACCAAGAGTTTCTATCCTAACATGAATTTCTAGACGATTGTCACTTAATAGCTCTCCAAAATCATCATATCTATCAAGAGAGAATAACACACACCTCTAACAAATATTTAAAATAATTAAATTTTAACATTGGTGACCTTATCCTAAATAATACTAATAATCTCACTACTCTACAGATGAGCCAATGTGGAAATTTTTCTCCAAACTAGATAGGACCATATATTATCACACATAAGTAAGGGTCTGGGGCCCATCATTTATCTTCCCTAGATGGTAAAATAGAAATGGAACCTCTTAGTGCCTTGTACTTGGTGGAATTTATAAATTTAAATCACCTACCAATGTGGTATTAGTCACATTTAACCATCTCTTTCCGATCATTAGCCTTTCCATATATCATCATAATGATTTGGAATCATGAGATATTTTGTCACTATCCTATCTATGAACTTTAATATGGGCACCATAGCTATTCTCATAGCATATTCCTTATGGAAAATTTCTTCTTTCTTTGTTAGAACCTCATAGTCATTACATCTATTTACCTCTTATGTACCTAATAGAACCAAGGTAATGATCCATGTGTGTAACTTTTACACCTTACTTCCCCTCCCCGAGTTGTCTACTTGGATATCCTCATCTCTATCCTAAAGTATAGAATGATCAAAAAAGCATTGCTCCCTTCAAGGAAAATTGTTCTTATAAATCAAAGAATGTTAAAAGTATAGAATGATCCATTGAAGGACAACAATCATGCATTATTATCCTGCCATATAAAATCAAAAGTAAAACTAAAATAAATATCCCATTGTAGACCACTCCCTCGAAGGATGGCTACATTCATATATCACAGTAGAGAAGGATTCCTACATTGATCAACCTTCTAAATATAAAAATCAAAATTCAAAAGCAAACATCCTGAGAAAACTTCCTACTTCATTCAAATTTCCCATGAAATGCTAATTTTCCACATCAATCAATTTGCGATATATTTCTCGGAGATGGGGTATAGACCTAGGAAAACTAGATAAGGAGAAAATATTTCCCTTGTACAAGCTACATCTAAACCCTGGTCATATCTATAGTAGGTTTATAAGCACACCTTCAATATTTTCTTATGATATTGCATGTGACTAACTATCATTAGTTATATGTTAGCAACGACCATTAGACACAAGTGAAATGATTTGACTATATTCCTTTTCACATTTTACCCGAATCTAGCCCAAAGAATCTATTCTACATGTGCTCCTCGTTATGTTGTAAGTGTCCTTAAATTTTGGGTCAACCAATTAGGTTTGTGTTTTATCTATATACATAATCTTATCTAATCTACATCTAGTCCATCACATTTAATCCAAAAACATCATACATAATGTAATCATCATATCTAAATCCATCTAATAATGTATAAAATTGAATCCATCACATCATATCTAATTTCAATTACATATTCATCTACATCTAATCATATATACCATCTACATCCATTGCATCACATCATGTCTAATCTAACCATCCTATCTTTTCCATATCTTATCTAAATCCACCATAACAATTTCATACATCTAGTCTAAATCCACCAAATCATTACCATGCCTAATCTAATCAATAGATTACATCATAATATCTAAATCCATCATATATGTTCTAATCTCAATCTTACCATATCATGTCTATCATATCATACCTACTCTAACCTCATCACATCCATACATCATCAATATTTAATCCATACATCACATCATCACATCATTTCTACATCCATAATATAATAAAAAATATAATCATAATCATAATAATCACATACATCATCGAATCTACTCATCCATATATCACAACACGGTTAAATCACGACCCGATCATATATATATATATATATATATATATATATATATATGTATGTATGTATGTATATATATATGTGTGTGTGTGTGTATGTATGTATGTATGTATGTATACACATATATGGATATATACATGCATGCATACATACATACAAACATACATAACACAAACATACACACACACACACACACACACACACACACACACATATATATATCATCAAAGTGTCTATACATCTATGATAGAAATATATCTAAAAATCTAATAATCATAGTCGATATCAATATATAAAAAGTTCATCCACTACTAGATGAACACAAGATCGAAGCTTTGAGTCTCGAGACACGACCTTGTCCTCCTACCTATCCTCCTCCTGTCTACCATCTAGTCCACCATGGTGTCACAGATTTGTTACACTTTTAGTGATCCTTGAAGAAACCGACCACCCCTTGGTGCCTATCAAAAATTCAAAAACAATCAAAAAAAGGAAAAAAATCATTTAAAAATCTAAACTGAGCTAGGTTTTGGCACTTTACTCTCTCGAGACTGTAGATATTCCTCCCATCTCCGTTGTCCTCCCTTTAGCTTAAATATCACACTTTTATATCACTTAGTGTTCGCGACCATCAAAATCATGTCTTATAAATGAGCCTTTTCAGCCATCATTGTTCCCTATATAGGCACGCTAACCCAATCGGTGTTGAATTTCCTAGTCTCCGTCAACCTAAGATAAATCATCGTCAACTCATCTAGTCACTATTGACCAAAATCTATTTTTCATATTTTATCTCATCTCATCAATTATCCTTATCAAATTATCTCTTCAACTTCACACTTGTGTGTAATTCATAACACACCATGGCTTGTATTTCATTGCCCATTTTTCTATCTTTTGGCTCTTCTATTTATCTCATCACACATCCTTAATCCTATCCAAGTATCCCACTTTGCAACCATACTTATTTTACCTCCTAGGGCACCACATGTCATCTTAAGCACACCATTGTGACCATATTTTCCATCTTCATACCACCAAGACGCATATTTTCTCACTTCCTAATATATGAAGGATAACATATCCTTTTTTCCCCCAAATTTCTTTTCGGACCATTGTCCTTACCATATTAACATTTTTATGCATAACATTGATTTATTCCTTTGACCCATTTGTCCCACAACTTATACATCCATCTCGAGTGGATTTTGATTAGAATCCCTCCATCCAGCGTAGTGAACTTTTACTGACTCACAAGTCCATATGACATTAAATTCATATCCATTGAGGAAGTGTTATGTCCTTTAGCAATTTGTTTCAATGGTTCCTACCATATTTATCTCATCCATCCGAGTGGATTCTAATTAGATTCCCTCCATCTTGTAGTGATCTCTACCAACTCACGAGTCCATAGAACATTAATTTAGTCTTTTTTGAGGTTGTGATATGCTTTGTACCAATGTTCTTCTAGGGGTTTTCCATCTATATCTCATCCATATGAGTGGATTCCCTCCATCTTTTAGAGATATTTTCTGACTCATAGTCTCAGTAGGATATTAACTTCATCTCTGTTGAGGTCGTTTTATGTTCCCTACTTGATGTATTTCAAGGTTTTCTACCATCTTTATGTCATCTATCCAAGGGGATTCCAATTGGATTCCCTCCATCTTGTCGTGATCTCTTCTGACTCAAGGGTATGTAGGAAATTAATGCCATCTCCATTGAGGCCATGTTATGTTCTCTACCAAAGTGGTTCCAAATATAGCTCACTTTTGTATTTATTTTTATTTTTGT
This sequence comes from Taxus wallichiana var. yunnanensis, assembly GCA_018340775.1. NCBI lineage: Eukaryota > Viridiplantae > Streptophyta > Pinopsida > Cupressales > Taxaceae > Taxus > Taxus wallichiana. Next base: position 75,927,345 of record CM031242.1, read on the forward strand.
TTTTAACCTATATGTTTCACAATAACCATGCCCCTCCTCTTGGGCCATCATTTCTCTTCTTTTATAATTATCCACCATCTTTCTTCTTTTCCTTAATTTCTCTCTTTCAACTTAGTTATCAATTCTTCTACATGACATCGATCCCAAGTTTGAGGGTAACACCTTAACCAACACCCTCCATCACTTTTGGTTTCGTCTCGCGGCTTGCTTAATGCAAACCACATGACAAAAGGGGGAATTATATACACAAAATTTTAGTACACTTATCCCCCATCTCACATTCAATCCCTTCATTGTCATATTGAACTATCACATCCCTCACATCTTATTTGAATTCCTGTATCCCTCCTACATCTCATTTAACTAATCTAATTTCCCACTTTCCTTTATTAATCCTATCTTAATCCTATCATTATTTTATCTCTCATAACCCATCCCTAATCATATTTAATTACCCCTAAACCCATCCATTACCCTAATCACATCCCTAAACCCATGATTTATCATCCATAAACTCCCATCTACACTCATTCAATGGCTTTCCACCCTCTAACAAATTTAAATCATCCCTATGCAACCCTAACCACCTAAACAACTTGAAACCCTATTCTTACCCTTTTAATGCTTACTATCTTGAGATATACATCATCTACACCCCCAAATTAATGGTCATCCCCAATAGACGGTGAAACTAGTGGGTCTTTGTCGACCCTATAAGTATACCACTACCCCCTCCTCAAGAGGATGAAATTTTGGATTTTCAACCATTTTGCATGAGTTCCTCTTTTTCCTTCTCTTCTTGTGAGATGGAATCATAAACATGGATTTATTTTGGAGCTTTTACATGCCATTCTTAAATATTTGAAGTCTATATTTCATTATATCCCTACCATTGTTCCATTAATTTAATAGGTCATTCGAAGCCTTAGAGATCAACCATCATCTATGTGATCACTGATTCTTCTTCACCTCTCTGTTGTCATTCATTAATCTCTATCAAACCCTAATCCTACCTTGGTAATAGTCGATCCATCCCATTCTCTATCAACCCAATATGCATTAACCTTGTTTTCTTCCTTCGTCATTATCTATCATCTATTATCCATGTTCTTGACATTAGATCCCTATGTCTCTATCATCATCCGCCATCCGATGCCTAAGATTTTCCTTTTTGGCCCTAGTCACAATCAAATATCTCAGACCTACCCCCAATCACTGTAGACCCAATATACATATATAATTTTCTCATAAAATCTATTTGTTTCTTGCATACTTTCTATTTCTTGTCTTTATACATCAAATTAGGACAAGCGCAACATCACACGGTTAGTTCACGATCCTTTATTTTCTCGCATATTTTGAGCTACCCTATTATAGTCACCATTGGTTGTCTCTGTCGGTCTCGAGGTCACCATCGACCCGATTAGGTTTAATTTTCCTTATCTTATGTTATCATAATTACTAGTAGATCTGGCCCAAAAGCAAACATTGTCCTATGTTTGACAATGTCTAGCACCATTGATGCTAAGGCCCATGGAAATCTAGCCCCACATGAATATGGAAATGCATAGCCAAATATCGTTATTATCACCATGCATATAAACCAGTTTCAAGCCTCGCAAGCTGATATTGTGTCTTAATGTTAAATTCCCCTTACATAAGTGCAATATGTACTACCTCTTCTCTAAACAACTGCATAAATGTATCCATCCTACCCTTTGATGTAATCGGCACTATTGGTGCTCCCTGAATTGGTAATCTCAAAATGTGATACATGTCCTCTAACATGATCATCATATTTGTTCTAGAACCAAAATGTACTAGTCTTTAGGTTTCATATGATATGAGCCACATTCCTTAGTGTAAAATCTTATAATGATATAATCCACCCAATCCAACTACCTTTGAATGATCCTTCTCCTCGTTTGTCACATCTTCTCTAATCATCCACAATATGGCTAGGATTATATATTTCAAGTATAGGGTATCTTTGACATGCATAAATAAATCAAACAAGCACCCATCAACATCCAATCATATAAAATAACCATATTTCATCCAAAATTATCAATCTAACTCGAATCCTAACTAGTCGATGTCAACCCCATCTTGGTCAACGCCGAATTTCCCTAGGTTGACAATGACCCTCTCGATCACTGCATTGACCAACCCTTGATGCCTATTTAAAATTCAATAATTAAGTAAAAAATAAAAAAATTGGGTTTTGGCACTTACCGCTCTTCGAGACCTTTGGTGATTCCTCACACCTATACTTGTCTCTATTTAACTCAAATCTCAATTTTTGTATCACTCAAATCCCTCATTCATCCACATCATGTAGTTCAAATGAGCCTTATTAGAAGTCTCTGTCACTTATATAGGCACATTGACCGATCACTATCAACCTAAGCCAAATCACCATTAACCCAACCTTATTTTTCATATTTTATCCCATCTCATCTAATATCCTTATAAAATTAAATTTTCTTCCACTTTAGGCTTGTGTTACCCATAACACACCTTGGATTGTCTTGCATAGCCCATTTTGTTATCTTTGTCCCATATATTTATCTCATCTCACATCCTTAATCATATTCAAGAGCCCACCCTAGTAGCCATTTCTATGTTCCCCCTTGTGGAACCATATATCATCTTAAGCCCATCGTTGTGGCCATATTTCCCATCTTCATCCCACTGAGACACATATTTTCTCGCTTCCTCATATTTTAAGGATAATGAATTTTATTTTTCCCCGATATCTTCTCGACCATTATCCGACCATCTTTCCATTTTTTATGCATAACATTAAGGTATGTAAGTGACCCATTGGTTCCATGGCTTTCAAATATGTTTGAGTAGATTCCCATTGGATTCCCTCCATCTTGCAGTGATCTTTGCTAAGTCATGGGTCCGTAGGACATTCACATCATCTCTCGTTGAGGACGCGTTTTGTTCCCTACCAATTTTTTTAAGGGTTTCTTCCATATTATCTCGTCCATTCAAGTGGATTACCATTCAATTATCTCCATTCTTTAGTGATATTTGTCAACTCATGGGTCCATAGAACATTAAAGTCACCTCCATTAAGGTTGTGCTATGTTCCCTACCAAAGTGAACCCAAAGATCATGACCATATTTATTTTTACTTTTATTTTTATCTTTTCCTTCTCATACTTTGGTCATCCCTCTCTTTGTGGGGTATATTTTTTCCTCTTTTATTATGTTTTATCATCCTTATTATCTGTTCTATTCTTTCTCCATCTATCTCTTTCAACATAATAATTGATTCCTCTTCGTATAATTGATCTCGAGTTTGAGAGGATAACCTCAACCATCACCCTCTATCACTTTTGGTTTTAGTCTCATTAATATTCTTAACACAAACCACTTAACAAAAAGGGGAAAATGTAGACACCAAAATTTAGTACACTTTTCCCCCATCTCATGTTCTCTCCTTTTTTTTTTTTTTCATCTAACACCATCACATCACTCGCATCTTATTGAAATTCCCATTTTTGTCCTACATCTCATTTAATTCATCTTATTTCCCACTTTCCTATCTTAATTCTACCATTATTTTATCTCTCCCAATCCATCCCTAAATTTATTTAACTACCCCTAAACTAATCCATTACCATAATTACATCCCTCAACACCCAAGTTATCATCATTAGACTCCCATCTACCTACATTCAATGGATTTCCACCCTTTAATTACCTTTTATCATCCATATGCAACCCCAAACCGCCTAAACAACTCAAAACCCTAATCTTTCCCCTTTAGGGCCTCTTGTCTCGAGTTACGCATCATCTCCACCACCTAAATCGATATCATCCACACTCAACATTGAACCTATCGGGTCGCCATTGACCTTATAAGTATACTACTACCACCTCCTTAACAAGATGATTTTTTTGGAATATTGGCCTTCTTGCGATTTTGTTTTGTTTCCTTATCTTATGGTATGAAAATATCAACAATTTAGTGTCATCTTGGATCCATTGCATGCAATATTTGGAGATATGAAGTCTAGTGTTTTCTTTAATCCCCACCATTGTTTCATCATACTTTTTATTAGTTTTTAAGGTTGTTCATTGATTTTGAGATCCACCATCATATTTTATGTTGGTACCAAAATATATTAGTCCTAATTTCAACCTTTTTTCCCTTTAAAATCATTTCTCAAAGGAGATGGATCAATAGGGGCTCAATTTTGAGGATTATTCTTTTTCATATCATAAGTTTTATGGCCGGATAGATGATTGTGTAGTTGGTCTTACTTTTTCCATGAAAATTTATTAAAGATTTCATATACTTGAGGTACATTATGGATTGAATGGTTAATGAAAATTTGACATTTTGGGTGTGCTTGGACAAAGTATGAATATGATGAGTGCAATTTATCCCCAATTCCCAGATGCTAGATATTTTTGGAGTTGTGTTGCCTAAGCTAATAAGTAAACTCTAAACTTCCCTAGAACTTGGATTCGACTTATATTCCTGTCAAAAAAATGGCGGTGTCTTATCCACTTTTGGGTCCCACCCAAGAATGATTTAACGAAAGTTCTTCCTTGGTGTCTAAGAAGAGGACCTTATTTATTTATTTAAATTAAATTAAATTTCAGGATCTTAGGCCCAAATTACTTTTGTCTACCTTTAATACAATTCAAAAGTATTGTTCCACCAACTTATTTAAAGAACAAAAATTATAAAGGAATACATTTTCTCCTGGTTCATAAATGTAATGAAATTACTAGTATGATATAGATTATGAGCAGCAATATAACACCAAATAACACAATATTTTAGAATAATGATCTCAATATGCAATTGTAATAGCTTGGCCACTTCGAGGGGGAAACCTCCAAACCATATAATGAGACTCAAATGCTCAAATGATAATGAACTACTACCTACAATCCTCTATATATACTATTCATATAGTATGGCCATCATCGAGGCTGGCCTATTAAGCATGAGAAAGTATAAATGATATAATAAAATGATATGGTAAGCCACAAGTCAGCTACTCATATCCTAATACAAGCAATAGGTTAAGAGCATAACATGCCCTTCCCTTTCAAACCAACGTTGTCGTCAATGTTGAATAATCCTGGATGTTTCTGTAGATAACCTTCATCCTCCCAGGTGGCATCTTCTATGCTCAGATTCTTCCACTTGATCAAATATTCCTCAATGTCTCTAGTTCTTAACCTCTTAGTACGTGTTTACAAAATCTTCTCTTACTCCAAAATTATTCTTCCTTCCTCCTCAAGTTCAGTAACTCCACTAGGGCTTTAAATTTATGTCCAATAACCTTCTTGGGCATGAAACATGGAATACTGGGTGTATATGTGAAGATGGAGGCAACTCTAGTTTATAAGCAACACTTTGGTAGTTTTCTATAGAACCCGATAAGGGCCATATTATTTAGGAGCAAGTTTGTTGTCCTTTTCTATTGCTTTAGAGACATCTATTTGTAAGGCTAGAGACGTACAAAACCCAATCACCAATTTCAAAATGTCTTTCACTACAATGTTGATTTGCTTGTTGTTTCATCCTGTTTTGTGCTAATGCTAAATTCTCCTTCAAACTAGCCAAAAAATTGTTGTTGATGTTGAATGTGTTCCTCAACATCTCTCGAGCTTAGTTTGCACCCTTAAGGAGGAAGTGATAAAAGGTGGATGGTAACCATATAAAGCTAAAAATGGGAGAAGAGGTATGAAAATATGTGTTATACCACCATTCTGCAAGTGGTAGCCATTTAATCCATCTTTCTTGCTTATCTGATACAAAACAACGTAGATGCCCCTCTAAGCATTTGTTGAACACTTTTGTTTGCCCATCATTTTGAGGATGATAAGATGAAATATGAGCTAGTTGAGTACCCAAACATGAAAATAATTCCGTCCAAAAATTACTTGTGAAAATAGGATCACGATCACTTACAATTATCTTTGGGGTTCCATGTAGCCTTTGAACTGTCTCCAAAAAATAGTTGTGACTATACTAGCTACAAATGGATGTGATAGGGCACAAAAATGGGCATATTTTGTGAGCCTATCCACAATCACGAAAATAAAATTCTTACCCTCTGAACAAGGCAATTTGGTGATGAAATCCATGGATACCTCCTCCCATCTTTGGCTAGGAATTGGTAAGGGTTACAATAGACCTGGTGTCTTAATTGTTTCCTCTTTGTTCTATTGGCACACTAAACACTCTGATACAAATTTTTTTACATCCCCCTTAAGTCCTTCCCAAAATAATTCTCTTTTTATTCTATGACATTTCTTCAAAAACCCAGAGTGTCCTCCAACAGAGAGGCATGTAGCTCTACAAGAATCTTATTCTTCAACTCAAAATCTTTACTCAAGTATAACTTTGTCCTTGTAACATAAGGCATTACCTTTCCAAGAAATTTTTATATATATCATAGATCCTTGCTTGATATTATGTATCCTTGTCTTGATCCCATTCCAATCTTACTTCATCCACCCAATCGATTGTCAACATGGACATTCCACATAGTAAGGCATATGTGGATGTATCCCTTCCGGAAAATGCATCAGCTACTACATTTTATTTACCCTTTTTGTATATGATTTCAAAATCATAACCCAACATTTTTGTTACCCAATTTTTTTGTTCCTCAGATGATAACCTTTTCTCCAAAAACTATTTGAGACTAAAATGATCGGCTTTTACCTTGAAGTGTCTACCCATGAGATAGGGCCTCCATTGCTTGACCACATGAAGAATATCCATCATTTATTTCTCATAGACTAGTTTGAGTAGATCTTTTCATTTGAATTGGTGACTCTCAAATACAATTAATCTTCCTTCTTACATTATAATCTGCTCCCAATCCCGATCCGAATTGTCACATTCAACAATGACGGTTTTTGAGAAGTTGGGAGTAGCCAAAACTGGGGTGCTACATAAGGCTTCCTTGAGTTACTCAAAGGATTTAGTGGCTAAGTTTGTCCAATGGAAGGCATCCTTCTTTAGAAATGCAGTGAGTGGGGTTGTTATTCTACCATATCCCCACACAAATCTTCTATAGTACCCTGTTAGTCCTACGAACCCACAAATATTTTTGAGAGTTTTGGGTCTTGGCCATTCCACCATAGCTTTAATCTTTTGAGGATCAACTTTGACGCCTTCATGGGATACAATGTGACCCAAGTACTCTACCTCTTGTACACCAAAATAACATTTAGATGGATTTACATAGAGAGTATGTTTCTCCAAAAATTCCAACACTTTATTTACATGTTGTAAGTGTTCTTCTGTTGTCAAAATTCCCCTGTAATTTTGATAACAGATTGATTCAAGGCCCAAAATCATGTTTCTGGGGTCCCCTCAGCTTCCTTCTAACTCTCTTGTCCAAGAAGAAATCCCAACAGGTCGAGAAAATGGAATAAATTGTAGAAAACCAGCTTGGTGCCAAAACACAGAGGAAATTGGCTAAGTCCTAGTCCAAGAGGTCCTTGAGACAGTTGGAACATCGGGGTGTGAATCGGCCGAAAATCCTCCAGGTGGTCTCGCACAACATTTGGGACAGTTGGGACATCGGGACGCGTGGGCGTCGAAAAGCCGAACCGGCCGAAAAAAATGAAGAAAATTGCCTAAGTCTTGCTTCGCAGAGTTTGGGACATCTGGGACAAAAGTACGTGGAAGACGTGGATTGGCCGGTTTGGTGCAAGTCAGTACATTTTGGGTGGATCGGAAGTATTTGTCCCAGGCAGTCCGGGACAGTTGGGACAAAAGTGCATGGAGGATGCAACCCGCCGGATCGGCAAAACAGGAACTTCATCCAAGACAGTTGGGACAAAGGGACGCGTGGGATGCGAAAAGCTGAAGGAGCCGAGAGCCAATCAAATCTTGCCACGTGTCTTCACTACAAAGAGGGACAAGGAAGCCCGAATCGGGTGGTTCGGAGATTTTTGTCCCAGACAGTTTGGGACATCCGGGCCAAAGGGACACGAGGGACGCGAAAAGCCGGGAGGCCCGCAGACGAATCAGGAAACACCACATGTCCTAAGGTGGGGAAGTTCGGAGCCAGGGAAGGACTTAGAAAAATTTGACAAAGTCTTGGGCCAAAAGATTAAAAGACAAGGATGATCCCATGCCCATCCTCCAACCAGATCATGCCACGTGTCCCAATGGCGGGGGCGCGGGGAAAAAATGGAAAATTTTCCAAAGTTATAGAAAGTCAAAAGTCAAGGAAAACCCACGGAAAGGCAAGGAAAGAGAATTACGTGGCCAATCAGCACCTGACACGTGTCATCCTAGTAGCAGAGCGGGAAAATTTTCAAAATCCGTTTTCGGGCCATTTTTTGCCCTAAATCTTAAAACGATCATATCTTTTGATCTAGAGCTCAGATTTTCACGTTCTTTACATCAATAGAAAGATGGTGAAATTATCTGCACAATTTCGAGGTCAATCTTGAATATTGGTTTAGTTTGGAGAGAGAAAATTGAGAAATGCCTCTGGCATGTAATAATAGACAGAAATGTTGTTCAACAACCAGCTTTAATACAACAGATAGTTGGCCGTTTCTGCTAGATAGTCCGCCGTTTTTCCAGGATTCACCATTTCTGCCATGATGAGATGAACTAAATGTGACCTAGAAGTGGTTGGGGTAGATTTGAATTTCCTCTCTCTTCCCTCTCTCATTCTTCCTATATATTGTAAGAGGGGCTTCTTTCTAAAGGTGAACATTTCCTGTTTTGCTCCTCCCTTCTTCTCTTTATCAGGTGAATTTGTGGAGTTCAAACCTCCCATTTGAAATTGTAATGCGACTCTACCTCTTGGCATTTTGTAGTGTATTGTATCAATCTTTGGAGCAAGTAATGCATGTCTGTGGATGATTCTCAACCCTCTCTGTGTTCATTTGCATCCTTCTGATCTTTCACTGTGAATTTTGTTATCTGTGCATGATCTTGCATCACATTTGAATGGTCTATGTTTATTGGCAAGATAGATGTTCTTCATTCCTCGGTGCATCACCTCTGTTAGCGTAGGTTTATTTTTTATGCATCTCCTTACCCTGTCTCCTTGGCAGATTAGATTAGACTTTGAGTGAACCCTCTGCATTTTTCGTGTGCATCTGAATAGAGGAATAGGAACCAGCCTTCTCTGGAGATTCCTTTCTCATTCTTGCAAGTCCCACACTTGGAGAAAGGATTCAATGTTGTGCAATCACACTGGATGCCTGAAGATCAACTTAGAAACCTGATTTACATCTAGGGGTGCTGTGATTTTGCATCAACAGTTTTGGCACGCCCGGTGGGACACTAGAGGTCTCATTTTTATTGCATGAAGTTGATGTGCATCTGCTGCAATTTTCTTGCTTGAAAAGAGCTATTGTTTGCATATCTGGTGACTCCAAGGGGAAGAATCAACTAGTTTCAGCAAAGTGCAGGCCTGAAAACTCATGAGAAGAGTCACCACAAGGTCAAGAGTTGGAGAAGAAGAAGTGCCATTTGAATACTTGCAATTATCTCCAAGAAGAAGGAAAGAGGAAGAAGGATTCAAAGGTCTCCATCTCCACCAAACATAACTCTCTCAACTCCTCCACCTAGTAGGCCTTCATTCAAGATATACAAGGGTTTTAAGACCAATTAGAATGGCACAAAACAACCCCTATGTCAACTTCACAGCAAAGCAGCCCACTTGCCCTCAATGCACAACATCCAATTCCTATTGCAGCCTTGAAGAATATTCCGTACTTCACTAGAGAAAATCATACTACTCCAGGTGATCATGTTAAAGATATTGCTAACCTTTGTGTAATTCATGAAATCAATGACATGCAAGTGGTGTCAAGTTATCGCATATTCATTCAAGGGTAAAGCATTGCAATGGTTTAGAAGCCTTGGAGCTGGTTCTATCACAAATTGGAATCAGCTATGTATAACACTTCATGAGCAATTTGGAGAAAAGGGAGACAATTTGTCTCTTTTGGAGCAGCTGACAACCATCAAGAGAGCTCCCAATGAGCGGTGACCGATTTCAAATTCAGATTCCAAAAGACTTGGGAGAGAATTCCAGTGGGGCAGGAATGTGCCAACAAAGAGAAGGTGCTTTTCTCTACTATCTCAAAGCTCTAAATTCTGATATTTCTATGTTGATTAGTCCGTGGGAGGCATAACTATCCCTATGGCTTATAGCATTGCCATTAGGGCTGAAAATTGTTTGATCCAAGCTGGCAAACTTGCCCCTAGACCTCCCATGCCATTGTTTCCAAGTTTAGAGAGTCCAAACACTAGTCAAGCACCTAATTTGGCTCCTTCTCCCACTCCTAGAAATCAAAGTTCAAATGAAGCTTCCACTTCATCTCCAAGTGCCCCAAATGAGCTTCAAGAAGTCATGAAGCAATTGCAAAACCTAGGCAATGAGCTGGTTACTCTCAAGAGGCAGCAGGCCCAAGGTTTTAGACCTTCTTATCAACCTCAAGCTCAGCCTATTAGGCAGCCATACCAACCACAAAGGCCACCTAATCCTGCTGCAAATATGAATCAAACAAGGCCTCCTGCCAATAGACCATTTCAGCCCTATAATCCAAATGCCATATCTGCCTCTAAGGCATTGGTACCAACACAAAACAACATTTCCCAGGAGTATGATTGGTGTTTTCCATGTAATGAGCCTCATAACCAATCCATGTGCTTCAATGGTGCTTTGAATCAAGCACTAATGGTGACAACTACTGGTGTGGAGGGTGAGAGCAGTCAAGAAAGCAGCCAACAACAAGAAACATTCCAACAGCAATCAGCCCCAAATGACACCGCATTGGTGAATTGGCAAGCAGAGGATTTTTGTGGCATGAATCAAATACCCTCTCAAAGTGTTGCAGCCAACACAAGGTCAAAGAGGAGAAATTTGGGTGAAGAACAGCCATTAGCCCCAAGTAATTCACAACCCTCTACCACTCCACAAGCCACTGGGAAACAAAATGTAGTTCCAAACACGCAAGGGGCACCTAAAACAGCCCCTAGGCCAACCCAAATGCCAGTTGCTGCTGCCCATGTGCAAGGAATGAATGTGCAGGCCAAGGGACAGAAGAGGGATACTTCATCTCCATTCAGTATCATTGATCAGATGAAGAAGACAAACGTCAATATATCAATGTGGGAATCCCTATCTATCCCAGGCCAAAGAGATCTGCTGCAAGCTGCCATGAAGGACTGGACAACTTCGAATCAGCAAATGCAAGACAAAGTGCTTACAAATGCTGCCCAACCTGAGGGAAATCATGGAGGACAGCAAGGTAAAATGTTGAAACCCCCTCCCTTCTATGTTTCATTGATCATTGGAAATCAGCTAGTGCACAATTGCATGATAGACTCCGGGGCAAGTAGCTCAGTAATGCCTAAACAAATAGCTGATTAGCTAGGGCTCCAGTATGAAACAATATCCAAAGGGGTAGTGCAGCTAGATGGGACAGCAATAGCAACAGTTGGAGTGATTAAAAACTTGAGTCTTACCTTGCATGCATGTCCAAACGTTGTTGTTTTACAAGATGTATCAGTCATAGACCTTCCACCACTCTTTGCCCTTTGCTTGTCAAGGGACTTCACAGCCAGGATTGGAGGATATTTGTCTGCTGATTGGTCACACATGCTATTCAGAATGAGGTATGGAACCAAAGCCACCATCAGGTCAGAACCTATTGCAGACTTCCATATTGAGCCTTACACTCCAAGTCAGATTAATGCCAATTGCTCAGCATTTGATCAAGAAGACCACCCAAGCACCGATGAGGCTGACACCAAGGTTGGAAGCATCCCGGATCTAACTCTGGATGAATGGGAAAACAAGGTACATGCATTTGATCCTTATCAAGAAGTGGAAGAATCTGAGCTGGGAGTCTATTGCATACACGAAGAAAATCAGCCCATTCCTAGCATCACCAAGCCAAACCACAAAGATAACAATGAGGTATGGCAGCTGTTTTTTGATGGATCAAGGAGTAGGCAAGGTGCAGGAGGTGGAGCCATGCTTGTTTCACCTCAAGGAATAAAGTACTATTCAGCTTTTAGATTCCAGTTTGCATGCTCCAATAACACTGCTGAATATGAAGCCTTGGTGCAAGGGATGCATTGGGCAATCAAGAAGAAAATAAAGAACTTGCAAGTCTTTGGGGATAGTGAATTGATTGTAAATCAGGTCAAAGGACAGCATGCTACCAAGAATGATCTACTCAAGTGCTACAAGAACAGAGTGTGGGACCTCATGGAAGATTTTGAAGGTTTTGGCATCAAATCCATTCCTAGGAAAGAGAATCAAGTCAGCTGATGACAGCTTCGCAGCAAAGAGGGGCATCCTTTGACATTGTGGAAAGTATTCAACAAGACAAGGTACAGCCAAACATCCACGTAATTATGAGGCCTTCAGTTCCGGATAACAATGTCGGTTGGCAAGTGTTTGAAAATGACCAGCAAATCATCCATTTCTCAGTAAGAAGAAGCTGAGTTCTCACCAAGAATCAAGAAAATCGAACAAGCAAGATGGTGACCAAGTGGTACATTTGAGAACTAACAAGCTGCCCAAGGGACTTATCACTTTGGAGTCCATTTTTAATCCCAATGATTAGTTTAGAAAGGAGAAAGCAAACATTCAAAGTCAAGAGAGAGGATTCAAGTATCCATCTTGGTAGAAGAGAACAAACCATTGAAAATTGGAAGGATGACAACCGAAAAGAAAGGTATGAGTTCATACAGTTGTGTCAAGAGTTCCCCTGACATGTTTTCTTGGAGATATGAAGACTTGAAAGGTTTCAATCCCAACTTAGCTCAGCATACCATTGAATTGGATCCAAATACTAAGCCTGTTAGGTAGAAACAAAGACCAGTCAACCCACACATGGAGCCTCTAATGAGAAAAGAGTTGGACAAGCTGATTGAGTCAAGGATCATATTCCCAATCAAGCATTCTAGTTGGGTTTCCAACTTAGTTCCAGTCAGAAAGAAGAGTGGGGAGATCAGATTGTGTGTTGACTTCAGAGACTTGAATAGAGCCTCTCTCAAGGACCATTACCCACTCCCTTCCATGGAGCAAATATTGCAAGTTGTGGCTGGCTCCGAGAGGTTTTCACTACTTGATGGCTACTTAGGCTACAATCAGATTATGGTGAAGGAGGAAGACCAGTTCAAGACAGCCTTCACAACCAAATGGGGCACATTTGCCTACAAGAAGATGCCATTTGGCCTATCAAATGCTGGAGCCACTTTCCAAAGGGAAATGGATATGGCATTCAAGGGGTTGATCAATAAAATAGTTCTGATATATCTTGATGACATCACTGTATTCTCCAAAAATGCGGTGGATCACCTCTTTCATCTGAAGCAGGTATTTCAGAGGTGTAGAAGATTTGGGGTATCATTGAATCCCAAAAAATGCATATTCATGGCTCATGAGGGGAAACTTCTAGGCCATATTGTTTCAAAAGAGGGATTGACGATTGACCTAGAAAGAGTTGAAGCAATTCGAGCATCGCTTATGCCATTGCAAGTCACAAGAAGGCTCTTCAAAGATTCTTGGGAAGGATCAATTTTGTCCCATGAGTTTGTTCCAAACTTTTTAGCTCTCGTAAAGCCAATAACACTGATGTTAAAAAAGAGCATGGCATTTAAGTGGACATCTGAAGGAAAAGAAAGTTTTGAGGAAATAAAAGAGGCTATATCTCAAGCTCCCACTCTCGTCAATCCAGACTTCTCCAAGGGTTTCATGCTATATGCCTTTGGTGGTGGAGACACAATTTCTACAATCCTGGCACAACAAAACAAAGAAGGATTAGAACAACCAGTTGCTTTCTTCAGTCAAGGCTTGGAGGAATACGAAACTAGGTACTCTTTCATTGAAAAACACGTCCTTGCTATCATCAGGAGTTTAAAGAAATTCAAGCACCTAGTCTCAAACAACAAGATCAAATTATTGGTCTCCCATGCGGGAGTCAAGGAATTCCTTCTAAACAAGGATCTGAATGAGAAACGTACAGGATGGATAACTCATGTCATGGAATATGACATCGAGATTAAGGTCACCAAACTAGTACGTGGGAAAGGACTATGCGAACAACTAGCCTTGAGTCAGCAAGTTGAAGCAGGTAATGGAAAAGAGGTCTGTCTTGGTACTACAGGATGGTCAAGAATAGAAAAATGATGATGTGCCCACTCCCTGTTGGACTCAGAATATGATACACTTCCTACAGACAGGCCTATGCCCTCCAGAAATGAGAAAAGAAAAGAGGAGGTACTTTAGATTACAAGCCATTCCATATGTGCTTGTTGATGGTGTTTTGTTTAAGAAAGACATCAATGGTGTTCTATTAAGATGCATTGGAACAGGTCAAGTTGAGAGGATCTTACACGAGTTCCATGATGGGGAGGCAGGAGGCCATTTCACCCCATGAGTAACAGCTCTCAAAATCATGAAAGCTGGTTACTATTGGCCTACTGTATTCAATGATTGCTACTCATGGGTTAAGAAATGCAAGAAATGTGCATTCTTCATAGGGAAAGGAAGGTTAGCAGCGCTGCCCCTTCATCCAATTTCAGTAGATCAGCCATTCATGCAATGGGGACTGGACTTCATTGGAGTCATCAATCCCAATTCGAGTCAAGGCCACAAGTGGATTCTCATGGCGACGGACTATTTCACCAAGTGGACCAAAGCAGTAGCGCTCAAAGAGGCAAGTGAGTCTAACATACTAGACTTTTATGAAGAAATAGTGACCAGGTTTGGTGTGCCACCACTATCATATCAGATAATGCATTAGCATTCATAGGTTCCAAGATTACAGAATGGGCTGTCAAGAATGGAATCTATTTAAGCACCTCTTCAAATTATTACCCATAGGGTAATGGACAGGCAGAGTCCATGAACAAAAAGTTGCTAAGGATCATCAGAAGGACTCTGGATGAAAACCAAAGGACATGGCATACCAAGCTAAAATCAGCATTATGGGCTGATAGGATAACTCCCAAGAGATCTACAGGTAACTCTCCATTCAGGCTTGTCTATGGAAGAGAGGCAATCTTGCCCATATCACTTGAGTTGCCAGCATTGGAGCTCATGAAGCAGTTGGAGTTGTCTGAGTTCAAACCAATGGAGACCAGGTACGCAGAGTTGATGGAATTGGAAGAAATAAGAGAACATGCAGCCCTGATGATTGAAAAGGATCAGGCCTTAGTAAAAAGATGGTTTGACAAGAAGGCAGGAGCGAGGACCTTCCAGGAAGGGGACCTAGTTCTGAAGTGGGATGCAGATCGGGTGAAACCTGGAAGGCATTCCAAGTTTGATGCCATTTGGAGTGGCCCCTACATGGTTACGAAATGTAAAAGTGGTAATGCCTTCCAATTGTCTGCATTGGATGGAGAAGAACTCCCGATTCCAGTTAACGGAATCTATCTTAAACATTGCTACTAAAAAGGAAAAGGTTTACCCTTGTAAATATTAGTCTAGATTTCAGTTCCTCTAAGTGCGTGTGCACATTGTCTTGTTGTAGTTAGGTTTCTTTTTCCTAAGTGCTTTGGCACAGGTTTTGTCACTCTCAGGTTGAATTTCTACAGTTCAGAGTGCTCTCAAAGAATGAGTTGCAATATCAGGATCAGGATCAGAAATCAGGTTGGTTTCAGGTCATTACTCCATGCCCAATGGATTGTTAAAAGGCCACTGATCTTCTACCTAGCAGGCAGGTGACCCCGCTGAGTCGCCAAACTGTTGTCAAAAATTCCCCAGGTAATTTTGATAACAGATTGATTCAAGGCCCAAAATCATGTTTCTGGGGTCCCCTCAGCTTCCTTCTAACTCTCCTGTCCAAGAAGAAATCCCAACAGGTTGAGAAAATGGAATAAATTGCAGAAAACCAGCTTGGTGCCAAAACACAGAGGAAATTGGCTAAGTCCTAGTCCAGGAGGTCCTTGGGACAGTTGGAACGTCAGGGCGCGAATCGGCCGAAAAGCCTCCAGGCGGTCCGCACAGCATTTGGGACAGTTGGGACATCGGGACGCGCGGGGCGCGAAAAGCCGAACCGGCCGAAAAAATGAAGAAAATTACCTAAGTCTTGCTTCGCAGAGTTTGGGACATCTGGGACAAAAGTACGCGGAAGACGTGGATCAGCCGGTTTGGCGCAAGTCAGTACATTTTAGGTGGATTAGAAGTATTTGTCCCAGGCCCAGGGGAGTTGGGACAAAAGTGCACGGAGGACGTGAACCGCCCGGATTGGCCGAAACAGGAACTTCAGTCTGGGACAGTTGGGACAAAGGGACGCGTGGGACGCGAAAAGCTGAAGGAGCCGAGAGCCAATCAAATCTTGCCATGTGTCTTCACTACAAAGAGGGACAAGGAAGCCTAAATCGGGAGGTTCAGAGATTTTTGTCCTAGACAGTTTGGGACATCCGAGCCAAAGGGATGCGAGGGACGCGAAAAGCCGGGAGGCCCGCAGATGAATCAGGAAACACCACGTGTCCTAAGGTGGGGAAGTTTAGAGCCAGGAAAGGACTTAGAAAAATTTGACAAAGTCTTGGGCCAAAAGATTAAAAGACAAGGATGATCCCGCGCCCCGTCCTCCAACCAGATCACGCCACGTGTCCCAATGGCGGGGGCGCGGGGAAAAAATGGAAAATTTTCCAAAGTTATAGAAAGTCAAAAAGTCAAGGAAAACCCATGGAAAGGCAAGGAAAGAGAATTGCATGGCCAATCAGTGCCTGACACGTGTCATCCTAGTAGCAGAGCATGGGAAAAATTTCAAAATCCGTTTTCGGGCCCTTTTTGCCCTAAATCTTCAAACGATCATATCTTTTGATCCAGAGCTCGGATTTTCACGTTCTTTACATCAATGGAAAGCTGGTGAAATTATCTACATGATTCCAGGGTCAATCTTGCATTTTGGTTCAGTTTGGAGAGATAAAATTGAGAAACGCCTCTGGCACGTAATAATAGACAGAAATGACGTTCAACAACCAGCTTTAATACAACAGACAGTTCGCCGTTTCTGCTAGACAGTCCGCCATTTTGCCAGGATTCACCATTTCTGCCATGATGAGATGAACTAAATGTGACCTAGAAGTGGTTGGGGTAGATCTGACTTTCCTCTCTCTTCCCTCTCTCATTCTTCCTATATATTGTAAGAGGGGCTTCTTTCTAAAGGTCGAACATTTCTGTTTTGCTCCTCCCTTCTTCTCTTTATCAGGTGAATTTGTGGAGTTCGAACCTCCCATTTGAAACTGTAATGCGAATCTACCTCTTGGAATTTTTTAGTGTATTGTATCAATCTTTGGAGCAAGTAATGCATGTCTGTGGATGATTCTCAACCCTCTCTATGTTCATTTGCATCCTTCTGATCTTTCACTGCGAATTTTGTTATCTGTGCATGATCTTGCATCACATTTGAATGGTCTATGTTTATTGGCAAGATAGATGTTCTTCATTCCTCGGTGCATCACCTCTGTTAGCGTAGGTTTATTTTTTATGCATCTCCTTACCCTGTCTCCTTGGTAGATTAGATTAGACTTTGAGTGAACCCTCTGCATTTTTGTGTGCATCTGAACAGAGGAATAGGAACCAGCCTTCTCTGGAGATTCCTTTCTCATTCTTGCAAGTCCCACACTTGGAGAAAGGATTCAATGTTGTGTAATCACACTGGATGCCTGAAGATCAACTTAGAAACCTGATTTGCATCCAGGGGTGTTGTGATTTTGCATCAACACTTCCCATGTCTTACTATAAGTAAATATGTCATCAAAGAAAAATAATACAAATTTTCTTAAAAATGGCCTGAAAATAGTGTTCATCAAGCTTTGAAAGGTTGAAGGAACATTTGTAAGACCAAAAGGCATTACCAAAAACTCATAATGGCCCTCATGAGTCCTGAAATCCATTTTATGAACATCTTCCTCTTTTATTCTAATTTGATGGTACCTCGAATGAAGATCTAATTTTGTGAAATAAATAGCACCATGCAATTCATCAAGTAAATCATCAATTATTGGAATAGGAAATTTATCTTTGATGGTATACTTGTTGAGTTCTCGGTAATCTATACACATCCTCCATGTTTCATCCTTCTTACATACCATGACCACTGGGGAAGAATAGGCACTCTGACTAGGCCTGATGATACCTGCCTTCAACATTTCCTAAACCATTTTCTTGATCTCACTTTTCTGGGAATATGGGTATCTATATGGTCTAATGTTAGGTGTTTGGCTCCCTAGAATCAATTGAATGGCATGATCATGATCCCTAACTAGTGGTAGTCCCTTTGGAATTACATCAAAAATAGATGAGTGAGCATCAACAATCTTTTGAAGATCAGGTGGCATTGAAGACTTTGTATTTTGTACTTCTATGGAAAATAAATTTTCTATAAATCCATCTACTCCTTTTCTGAGAACCTTCTGCATCTGATGAGAGCTAATAATCTGTGGAGACTTAGCTACCATCCCATTCAATTGTATTGTCCTTCCATCTGAATGAAATCGCATGAACAATTCTTGGAAATTCATCTCTATAGTACCTAAGGTTGTGAGCCATTGGACACCCAAAATAATATCTTCCCCTCCCATAGAAATAGCAAACATAGGTGATTCTAACATGTAGTCTCCCATGGAAAGCTTGATACTATGGCATTTTCCTGTGCACTTGACTGTCCCACCATCCACAATCATAACTTGCATTTCTAGAGCTGGGTAAATAAAATAATTGAGGTGGGTAGCTAACTTACTATTTATGAAGTTATGAGTACTCCCGAGTCAATCAACACTATCAACTTCTATTTTTTGAGATAGCCAATAACCTTGAGTTTTTGAGGAGTACTAATACCTGACAATGCATGGTAAGAAATTGTAGGTTGGTGATCCTCTACTTCCTCTTCTACTGGTTCCTCAACCTCTCCTATAATTTCAGCATCCTCATCATCCTCATTACCTCTGTCAATATAGAACAAATTCTTCTCATAGCACATTTGTGTCCTGGTCCATATTTTCTATCACAGTTAAAGCATAATCCTTTTGCTCTCTTTTCTTCCATTTGTTGAGGAGTCAATCTACTTGTCCTAGAAAATGAAGGGGAAGAGATACTACGGTCTTTGGTGTTAATGAAAGGCGGCCTCCTACTACAAAGAAATTTTTCCTCTACTCGACGTGCCATGATAATAGAATCAGAAATCTTGAGTGGATTAAACATGCGTACCTAATGCTTGCTTTGTGGTTCTTAAGACCCCCAAGAAATAGGTCATTCAGATTATCTTCTGGTAACTTTGCTAATTAACTAAATCAGTTTTTGAAACACTAGAACTATAGTGCAATTGTAACTCCTTGGTAGAAAATGTCCAAGTAACACTGAGACCATTCTTCTACCTCTGAGCACATAACCATCGATACCAAATGAATTGGTGCGGTTCAAGATATAGGAATGCCAAAGTCACATTTTTTCTTGATGGTGTTTGATGTATCTCAAATAAGTTCTCCATTTGATTTATCCAATTCAGGGGATCTTTACCATTAAATTTGCACATATCCACTTTCGGCATCATGTTTCGTGGTTGTGAATAAGTTGGATTCTGATTGGGCTAGAAAAGTGATTCAACACGATTATTTTGTCCATGATTTTGAACTAAAGATCCTCCTTGGTTGATATGGGATGGATTTGGGCCATACTATTTACCCTTTACATGCCGCATCATATCATCCAATGATGATTGATTTGGGCTATGTCTCCTTTAGAGGCCATCTCGGATTATATATTTCATAGCTCATACTCAAGTTGGCTCACCTTATGATCAACTGAAGTAAACCATAGTGCTTTGATGAATTTTTATTTACCCTTTCGAATCCATATCTTTAACCATTAGCTCATCTTTATCCGAGGTTTTACCCAGAGTAACCGGATTCTTTTTGCTCTTGTGGAAGGCCCCGCCATGATATCAAACCTTAGGGTTTAGGGTTTTGATACAAATTCGGGGAAAAAAAAAAACATAGAGAAGATACTAATACTATTTGTTTTAGAGCTTTCCAAAAATGAAAATAAATTCAAAAAATTCCACAATTTGCACCCTACACAAAGAATTTTATGAAAAACCCTAAATTTGTAATAACTTGTGCAAAATAAATCAAAAAAAGTCTGAAAGTTTCAGGAAACCTTACTTGAAATGTTTCAAAACTCTATCAAAAATATCTCTTGTCAATTCGCTCTGGTTCAAAATATATTGCGGAAACAAAAATTAGGATTTCACCCTAATTTTGGTCCAGATCGCACTCGATACCACTTGTAATGAAATTACTAGTATAATTTAGATTATGAGTAGAAATATAACACCAAATAACACAATATTTCAGAATAATGATCTCAATATGTAATTTTAATAGCTTTGTCATTTCGAGGGGGAACCTCCGGACCATATAATAAGACTCAAACGCTCAAATGATACTCGAAATACTACCTACAATCCTCTATATATACTATTCATATGTTATGGCCATCACCTGTGCAAACTGTTAAGAATGAGAAAGTATAAATGATATAATAAAATTATATGGTAAGCCACAAGTCGGCTACTCATATCCTAATACAAGAAATAGGTTAAGGGCGTGGTAGTAAAGGATGAGCAAAATGACAAAGACCTAATTCTCTCCCATGTTTCTATGTAGTTAAGTGTGACACACTATGAAATGAAGGCCAAATGGAATGTATGTTGTGAGAGTGTTCTTATTTCAAAGAGATGAAAACAAGAAAATGTGAGGATATACTTAAAAATAATAACAATTGCACATATATAGAAGAACAATTCAAAGCAACATTTATAGTAGAAAAATGGGGGTTCTATTTACGAGGCCCCAACCCTCCACTGTATAATGGTACGAAAAAAATAAAAACAAAAACATGATAGATTAGGATATATATAATATGGTGGCACGTATATTAAACTTCCATTGTTACACTTATATTAGGGGCATCTCTCGAAACTAGTAATGATGCAAGATGAATTCCTCATGGGGCATAAAGCAACCGAAGATGAATTGTATGTCCCTGCAGGACCCCTCAACATCCCCTTCTCACATAATTTAGGGATACTCATCCTTGGTCTATTCATGATTTTAACTAGCTCTCTCCTTTGTGCAGTGAGTTCACCCATTCATGCAGACCAATCCCTCCCTTTTAATATGATTTGGCACTTTGTGACCTTTGGTTAGATGGACCTTTGGAACTAGGGTCACATCAAAAATTTGGGTGTCGAGAGAGGGATTTCCTTTTTTATGATTGAAATGCATGTACTATTACCATAGCCTGGATATCTTCCATGCCATATTTTAAAGCAACAAGCCACTCCTTTATTCTACTCGTATGAAACTCTAAGGATGGACCTTCATTTTTATTTCCTGGTGTTGGGTGGAAAACATGAGGTATATTTCAAGAAGAGAAGGGGCATAGAAGGATTTCCTCATGTGTTAATGGTCATCATGAACCCGTTGACAATGATGAGATAGGTGATTCCTCAGGGACTTTAGATCTAATTGGAAATCTAGGCGGACCAGGTGAAAATGCAGGGTTTGGAAAATAGGGAAAGAAGGACACATTTCGGCCAAACAATTAATGAAGGACAATACTAGGGAAAATTGATGAAGTAAATCCGGGATTTTTTTCATAGCATTTGGTACACTAAAAACTTGGTGAATAAGGGCCTCATTTGGATCGAGATTTGAAAAAAATTCGCAAATGGGCCAACTCCTCTGATAGACTCACACTCAGGGAAGATGAAGCCATTGCTAATAATATTGAAAAGGATAGCTAACGGAAGGGAAAGAGCTAATAGACCACTTAAATAGGCATGGTGATGGATCGACATGGAAAGGAAATTAATTTCATTATTAATGCCATATCAAATTTTTATTTTCAAGTACGTGTGGATCTTAAATAAAGATTAATTGTTTACGGGAACATGTTGCTAAAAAGGATTAATTTCCCACACAATTCAAGAATGTCTTATCACATTAACCTTTTTGGCCACATCATGATTATACACATGTGGAAATTTTAAATGTTAAATGTGATATGACTTGGAAAATATTTGGTTATGTCATTAATGACATATGTAAAACATGGTGGTAGTTGGCGTAATGGCAATATTTTGTGAATAATTATGTGTAGTTTCGTGTCGGTCCCCTGGTAGTTGGGGGTAGTGACGGTTTGTTTAGGTATATGAGGAATATGCTCTAATACCATAAAAATATAACGTGATATATAAGAAGCAAGAAGGAGATTAAGAGATGAGGGATTTTCTCTTAGAAAGGGAAGAAATGTGGTGGGAAGCTCTTGGGGAGAATTTTTTGTGGGATTGTACAAAGGCATTCTAAACCAGATAAAAGGACTATGTGGTGATGAAGGTTTTCTCTATGTGACCCAATTATCAAGAATTTATGTTAAGATGATTGCATAGGTACAGTCATTAACAAGATTTGAGAGCATTGATATATGTTTCCCTCATCTTTTCCTAAGTTTAATGGTTTTACCTGATGAATTCATTTAGATTCGTGAAAAATGCTTTTTGTCATGTTGAAAAATGATGTTTGAAAGAGAGTGATATGTGTATTTTTGTTGTAATTATCTATGAATCATTGTTGTAATTCATTTTTATACATATCCTACATTTTCTTAGTTCTCATCTAGGAAAGGTGTGTGTGTTTGATGTTTTTTGGTGTATGTGAAAGCCTCATTTCTGAAGCCTGTAAAAATACCTTTGTGGAGTAAGTAGGATTTTGGGGTTGAATTATAATTTCTTAGGGGTACCTTGATCCAAAATATTTAGCATGATATCACATGAGATGATATGGCCTTAGGTGTAATGAGATGGATTGTCAGAATTTAGTTATTGATTTTCCAAGAGCTTTCCCTACAGAACAATTTCCATACAAGGGCACATTTATTCCTTGGCCAACATTCTTGTAGTAATAAGGAAAAATTATGGTTGGCCTTTTGTTTTATCTTTTCCCCATTTCCCTTCATATATCTTTCCCTTTCTCTCCCTCCTTTTTGTCAAGATCCCCTTCATCCTTACTGAAAAATATAAAATAACTTTCAACAATACCTTAACTCATCTTGTGGGTTCCAGGTCACCTTGTTCATATTCAACTGACCCACCTAAGAGAACACATTAGCAATTCAATATATATTTCTTATCCTTACCTCTGATCAAAATTACCCCATTACTAGCTTACACATAACTTATTCATTAAACTTTGGGACGAAATCTCAGGTTGGACTAACACTTGCCATTTTTGGTCTACGTCTGGTCCTAGGGTATCTACAACATTTAGTGACAACTCTTTTGAGTGATAATTGTATTTAGTGGCTACACTCGAGTCCCCGATCTTTTTTTTTTTTGAGTTCTCGAGTATCACCCCAAGTCTCGTGCCCTAACCTCCGTATTACCTTGACCAAACTCCTGGTTCTTCTCACCCCAACTTGGGTAGAGTCAAAATTAGTAAGGATCATAGTTGTACCCTTTGTTTGGGTACCTCCATATAACTCCCTTGGAAAGGGTAGAAAATAGAATGGATGGAAAACTTCCCTAACAACAAAACAACACATTGTGAGGGTCCCCATCTATCGCCCAACCTCGCCACAAATCTGAATCCCCTCTCCCCTAGGGGTGTAAATCTTGGAGCCAATATTTTCCATCAATTCATCCATGTCAAACCCTAATCATGCCCTATTAAGCTGTCGATCTAGCCTAGTCGGCGTTAATAAGATCTACATCATATCTAATTTCTACATCCTGCCTCATTTTTCATATGTTTTCTCACTTTTTCAACCTTTAGGCCTCTATGTTTTTGTAATCTAACCTTCGACTACCCAGATCTTTCCTTTTGGCCCCGTATGCCATTGATGGCATTATATCTTCCCCGATTTCAATCAACCTGATCTACATCTATCATTTTTGCATTAGATCTATATGTTTGTTTCATCTATTTTGTTTCCTTAGCATCTCAGTATCAGATCCACATCCTCCTTAGTGTTTCAAAGTCTATTTCAGATTTTTTTTTAGCAAATCTCTTGATTTGTAGTTGGCATTGAATTCCTATTTCGGTGTTGGGTTTTTATCGACTGATCAAGTTTTATTTCATTCATCCTAATTGCATTTCCATCTATATCATTTGATATGTTGTATAGCATATCTATGATATTTGTTCCATTTGGTTATTATCATACATCTTATTTATCAATTATATTTTATTGATATTTAAATCAATATGGGTTAAAATCATCCCTAGAAAGTTATCACTTCTCGGAATAGAATTTTTCATCAAACTAAGCATCTTATCTACTAATCCCTTTTCTTTACCAAATCTCTCTTTATTGTGTAGGTTATCAATCTCTCCAAGTGGCAAGGATATTTGCACCCGTATATTCATCTTCATCATCATCACATATTAGGAGGTAGCCTTAAACCCTCCCATATATTAGATTTTCTAATTTCCTTGCACACCATTCTTTTAACTTGAAATAGGAGCAGCTAAATTTGTCACACATTTTGGAATGATGATGAAAATTCATCAACTTGGATTAATTTTTGATATTTGCATACCATCATTTGAGATCTGAATTCTAGAGTTTCTCGAGCCCTACCATTATTCCATTATCTATTTCTATCAGTTTTATAGGTTTGTTCATTTCCTTGGAGATCCACCATCATCTTGTTCATCACTAATTCATCTTAACAACTATTTTTCCATCCATTTATACCTATTAAACCCTAATATTTCGTCGCTCACCATAGACCCAGCCTAGTCACCATCAACCCGATCTTCATAAATACTATTTTTGCCTTCTTCCTTATCTATCATCTATGTTTTAGCTTCTTCAACATTCATATACCTTTATCTCTATCATACACATATCTTACAACCCATATTCTACTTTGTGGCCCGTTTCATGTTAACTATCTCAGATATACCCGTAGTGGCCATCAACCCAATCTACATCTATCATTTTATCATCTGATCTATGTATTTCTTGCATCCTTTCTATTTCTTACCTTTCTAGATAAAATTCAGACAACTATAACATCTCACGTTAGATCCAGATCCTCTATTTTTGCATTTTTGATCTCGCCCTACTATAGTCATCGATGACCATATCTTTTAGTCTTGGGTAGCCATTGACTTGATCGGTTTTATTTTCCTTATCTTAATTTATCATTATTTATCATTATCAGATCTTTATCTTAACATATATAACACATATATGATTTCTATTATAATATGCTACATCCTATTTATCCATTATTTTTATCAATATTTTATCAAAGTGGGTTGACATCCTTCCTAGGAAGTTATCACCTCTCGGGACTAACTTTTTAGGAAACCCACCATCTTATCTACTAATATTTATCTTGTTTAGTTATCTCTTTGTTGTGAAGGTTATCGAGCTCACCGTGGAGAGGATTAGCACTCGTATCTTCATCTTCATCATTATCACATATCAGGATGCGACCTTAAACCCTCCCATACATTGGAGTTTTTTTTTTTTTACACCATTCCATTAACTTTAAACATGAGTGAGAAATTAGTCAAATATTGTACTTTAAGAGGACCTCCTTCAAGTATTTAAATTTTCTTCATAAGGAACATCTTTGATACCATTTTTGGAAGAAAAATGGGTCGAGGGTGAATTTTTCCTAAAAATTTTACTTCATTGTCCATTCATTAAACATCTATAAACCATGATGATTATTAACTGTGTACAAACCTTTATAAGTGTATGAAATAAGAGATAAAACACAAGACACTAGATATAAGTGGTAAAACCTCAAGGGAAATAAAACCCATCAAAACCTCTACTAATATTACTCATAAGAAATGACTCATGTGATTATTACACATCACACAATATTTTTTTTAGTGAGAAAACAATCCCACAGGAGCACCCACCCCTAGTTTAGTAGGGAACCCATCCTACAAGAAGGATACAACCCCCTAGATAACTAAGCATCCACCTAGCCACTTAATAATGGTTTATCATAGATGATATATTTCTACTACTGATCCAAATTAAGTTCTTCTCTCCTGAAAAACCTATTCAAACATACTCTATCCTAACTCTCTCAATCATTCTTCTTCCTTGGCTGATTAGGTCAATTTCCCTTGAAAATAAAATCCTAAATCTTCCTTAGGTCTTTATCACTTTCCTCATATCTTTCCTTTATCCCTTTATTCTTATCTTCTTCCTCCTTTGGGTCACACACAGCCCTATAGGAATAAGTAGTCACAAATGACAAAAACACTTGCCTATATACATGACACTAGATCAAAAACCTCTAAATAGGAAATGAACATATAGATAAATCATACCAAATCAAAAATAGATCAAGATAATTATATAAATAAATTAAAAATACCCAAGTAGGTTGAAAGGGGTCAATACAACACCAAGAAGCACTAAGACAACTCCAAAGCTCAAAACAATCTCTTCAAGCACCAAGGAATGCACCAACATATCCATGGTCATCTAGAAAAATTTTCATGACTTTTAAAAATATAAATAAGTTAGGTAAATTTTCACAACATCACCAAAAATAACAAGAGGATCAAAATTTACATCTCTACTATGAAACCGTCAAAAACTAAGCATGCATAACTAGGTATTTGAGCACCTAGAATTCAGTCCCTGAAAAAAAAATTCTCATAGAAAAATAATATTCAAGACTCAAGTAGTCTACTATTGTAAATATATTTGAATCTACTTTATGGAACAACTAACCTTAATGTCTAATTCATAATGAAAGGCCTCGAAACATCTTAACCTCGAAACGACTCAAAACTACAAAACAAGAATCAAGAAGCGAGTCTTGAGGAATATGAATCAAAACATCTCTAAGGAGACTTCTAATAACATAAAAATCATGGAACACATAAAAGGATATGTGAAAACATCTTCAGTAATTAAGAAATATATTTCACTTGGGGAAATTCACTCTAGCACACATGTTTCAGTCACCTTCTTAAGCAAGCCAAATAAGACCAATTGCGCTATAAGGGTTTGAACACAAAATTCCTTTTCAGATAAAATCAAGCACTTCAAAACATCACTCCATGCATCTAAAACTAGCCATGGTCTAAAATAACCATTTTGGCATGCAATTTCATCAAACTCACCTTAAACCACATGACTATCTTTATAGCCCTTAAGGCCAAGCATGATAGAATAGCTTTAAGGACACAAATCTTCCATTTTATCCACTGGATCAACATGAAAATTTTCATTTCCATTTATATAATCTCCCAATGATTTTTAAATAGTTTACTTTTCATCGTGGAACTTCCATCTCATACATGAAAGCTGTAAATCTCCAAAAAAGGCTTTTTCTCTCTTCTCGGAAAAATGGAACATAAAACCACCACAAAAAGTATATTTGAGTAATCCTCTACTACTTGATGCATAAAATTTTATTTCCAATACAATTTAGAGACCATACAGTGCAAATATTCCAAGTCACTCTAGAAGGAGGGTTTTACTAGGGTTTAAGAGTAGTCTGACTTGTTAACAATTGTTCATAAAGATGGTATGCCTAAATTATCATTATTCATGGAAACCCTTATATAATCCATGAAAAAACATCCCCTAAATCCTTATGGTACCATGAAGAGTGTATGTGAGTGGGTGAGCATCTAAAGATCCCATATCAAGCTAAATGTTCCTTCTTTAGAACATGTTTTTGCAAAAAAATAGCTTTCTTGTAATTTATTCACAACCATGACATGAAACGTTTCATGAAGCATCATGAAAACATCATATATGCATTCCAACACTCATACATTATCAAATATATTTGAATCTTTCTAGCCACTAAGACTTGTGTTTTATTGACTAGTCTTCACCTTCTTGCTCCACAAGAACCATGAACATGCACTAAACAATTGAGTACTGACTTGAAACTCCTCATACACATGATATGTAACATCATAATGCTTTAAAAATTATTTAAAAATATTCCCTACTCCATATCTCATGCTTCCATACTAAACCCCATGCTCTAGGACTAGGAATAGGCCTGGAATGACTTGACTCAACCATAACAACTCATGAAATGACTATAAAGACCTTTAGACATTTAGACACCCATTACCCATCATATGGACCATAATTTACCTCATGGATACATTATACCAACTTTGGAGTACACATATCATGATCATTCGTACTATACCATGCTCTAAAACATCATAACAACTCACCAAATCAGGACACTACTAATCAACCTTCATGTTTGACTATGATTGACACCTCATGGAGACTCAAATAATACCTACACACCATTTTCCATCAATTAAATTTTACATGAATGATAACTATAGACATAATGCCAAAAAAATTGATCATGGAAAAATACATCTTAAAGTATCCCATAATAATAATAATAATAATAATATATATAAACACCCATGATGAAGAAGGGAATTATTGAATCTGTGAAGGAAGATAATGTTCCCTTGCAAATAAAATATATATTTTAATTTTTTTTCCAAATTTGGAGGTATGTACTATAAATTTATCATTGATAGTGGTATTAGTGATTATATTATTTATAATGAGATGGTTGAGAATATTGGTCTAAATATAATCACACACTCAAACCCATAAAATGTATTGTGGTTAGTGAAGGGGAATTAGTTTCTTGTGAATGAGAAATGTAGATTGTATATAAAAATGAAACATATTAATATGAATTCACGTGTATATAATTTCGATAAATATATGCCATGTATTACTTGGTACACATTGGAGATATGAAATAAACGTGGTTCATGATGTCCATGCAAGTACTTACACATTGGAAAAAATGAGTGAAAGTACAATATAAATCCCTAGAAGAAGGAATGTATAGAGGTAGAGATAATTCCACACATATTTTTTAATTTCAGAAAAAGAATTCTTGAGAATTAATAAAATGGATATTAAATGTTTTATATTCATTTTTATATTCCAAAAAGTAGTGAAATGAATCCCCACCAAAAAAAAATATCTTGTAAAAAGTGAAGGAGATGAATATGTATATATCATGTCAAAATCTATTCGAGATGGCTTACCACCTATGCACAATATCAAATTGAATTGATATTAGGGTCTAGTTTACCAAACTATATACATATACGCGTTGATACCTATGGAAAATGAGGAGATTAAAACATAAGAGCAAAATATTATTAAGATGGGATTAATAAAATATTATATGATCCCATGCACAATACTTACAATATTGGCACTTAAAAGGTATAATCAACAATGTGCAATAAATCTAAATCCATCAACAAGATTGCTATCAACTATTCATTTCGTTTCCATGCATAGATGATTTGATGGAATCTTAGAGGTGGGAGAAGTACCTTATGAAATTTGATATGAAGAACGGATGTCGCGAGATCATAATCAAATATATATGGGTAGAAGACCAATTTTAAAATGCATGATAACTTATATGATTGGTTAATCATGCCTACGGGTTAAACAATGCACTAAAAACATTCATGCAAATAATGAATGAAGTGTTAAGGCATTTATTAGGTAAGTTTTTCATCGTTTTATTTCAAAAAAAAAAATTATAATTTTTTGGACATATGAAAAGAACTTCATAGATTTTTTGAAAGTGTTAGAGTATTTATAATAGGAAAATATTCTTAAAGTTTTTAAGAAACTTAATAATGCAAAAGGAAGTAGTGTACATGGGGTTCATAATATCTCAAGAATAATTGAATATGGATCTTAAGAAAGTGCAAGATATTGTGGATAAACCATTAAACAATGTCACAAAGGTTTCCATAGACTAAATATTCCATAAGAAGTTCAATATAAGATTCAATGCTATTTTCAAACCAATCATGGAGGTAATGTGATGATATAAAGAGTTTGTATGTCCAATAAACACAAAATATGGATTTTCAAAACTGAAGAATAAGGTCATAAAGAAAGCATATTTGTCCCTATAAAATTTAAATAAGGTAATTTAAGTCAACTATGATGAAATTGGGGTAGCCATTAGAGAAGTGGAAAGTAAGGAAGGGTGAACCACTAAATATTTTAGTGACATAATATATAATTGAAGGAAAATATATTTAATTTATGATCAAGATTTGTATGCCATATTACGATATCTAAAGAAGTGGAGACACTATTTTCTCCCAAGATATTTATGTTGTATACACTTTTGAGAATTGAAAATCATTAATAGCCATGGGAAGGTAAATAGCAGAAATATGAATTGGGTTAAATTCTTGTATAAATAATCACTTGTATTGAAACACATAAGTGGGAAATAAAAAGAATTATATATGCATTGAGTAGGAGATTCATCTTATTAACTAATATGAAATTAGTATTAGGGTTTGAGGTAATGAAACATATATACAGTAAAGATGAAGATACTTGGGAAGCATAGAGAGAATGTGTAAAACTAATGAGTGTCAATAACATTACATGGTTAAAATAATTATTACAAGAAGTGCTATTATTTAAAAAGAACACATTCGGGAATGTGGTGGGGTCGATGAGGGATAATTTGATTTAGGATAATTATTACTGAAGATTTATAGGTAACTTTAGGATAGATAATACCTTGACACAGTTAAGTGAAATATCTTATTTTCAGAGGATCAAAATTGATGTAATAAAACATGTGTAAAGAAACATAGTAGGTAAATTTTCAAAGAGGAAGAGTGAAATAAAAATTTTATATCAACAAATTCCAAGTACTTGAGAAACTATATGAGCATTTATATACATTTTTTTGGGATTTTATAGAATACAAAAGGGTCATGATTATATATATAATTTTTTTTTTTGGAAAGAATCTTAAAATGGCTCATTTCTATTGCTTGTAATAAAATTAACAATGCTACACATGTTAACAACTTGGTTTTAGGGAAGTTGTGAGACTATATTGATTTTTGCACACCATTGTATCTGAAATAGATACCAAATGTATTTTACAATTTTGGCACACATTATGGAGGAAGAAAAATAGAAATTTGTAGTTGTTGGAAAATAGAACACTGAGAGGGGGGTGAATAAGTGTATTATCAAATTTACCTTCTCAAAATTTCTATGATGAACCCATAACACCATATACAAGAAATTTACAAGAGAGTACATAGAGACACAAGTTTTAATGTGGGAAACCCAAACTGGGAGAAAAATCATTGAAACTAAGAACTACTCTTAGGACAAAATTGTCCTATAATAGTTACATTGATTTCATGGTTGAGGTTCATCTCAACCTAGAGCTACAAATCAAAAGTTTGACCAAGATGCTACTCATTGTAGAAGCTTGAATTCCCAAATTTTAGTTAAGCTATAATGGACCTTTAGTGAGCTTCAACTCACAAGGAGGCTTCAACTACTTAGAATTTAACCAACTACAACTGATATTATGTAAGCTATTATTTACATGGAAACTACAACCCCTTATATTTTAAGTTACAACTTAGACTTTCAAAAACAATTTTTTTTTTTAAAAAATTGTCTTATGCAATTGATAGTGACACTATACTACTCAAATTTGCTTCTTGGATATGCTCTTGATTCTCCTTTCTTATGATTATTTGATTATCATTCAATGTAATCACCTCAATCTTCTTGTTAATTTAAATATTTCTTTCAATCTGGCCCTAACTTATGTTAATCGGTTCAAAAACATCTTCTCAAACTAGTCTTTATATTTCAATATCATATTCACCCTTCACACACTACCCACATAAATACACTTATCTCTTCAATCTATAAACCATGTTCTTGCACCTCTTCAAATATTCATCATGTGTCATTTCATATTCTCTATACCTTTTCTTGATACCTCATTGTTTATACATGCATCAATCCTCACACCATGTTTATACATCGTCAAGCCCTCATGGTTTTTACACAAATTCCAAACTTGGTCTATACACCTTATTTTTATAATTCAAAACTAAGAATGTAGTTTATTTCCTTTCACATTCAACATTGCATACTTTTCTCTGCACATTTTCAGTCATATACTTGTATTATATATATATATAAATTCAAAACTAAGAATGTAGTATATTCCTTTTCACATTCAACATTACATACTTTCTCTGCACATTTTCAGTCATATACTTGCATTATATATATATATATATATATATATATATATATATATATATATATATATATATATATACACCGCACCATCATTTATTGACTTATTTAACAATGCTCTTCAACTTAATCTTCTTATCTCTCGCAACATAAGCTTCTTGTATCTAGTTAATTCACAAGTTTATGTCATTATATTTACCTTATTCTATTTCACTTATTTGATGTCATTTAATATTCAAATTTAATAACCCTTCACATGAAAAATTGTGCAAGAGAAGACATATAAATTTTCAACCTTTCAACTTCTAACAAACAATATTGTTTTCATTTAATCTTTATAACATGTAAAAAGAAAAAGAAAGCTACATGAAGCTTATGTATATAAAGCATGGCTATTCCAGGATATCCTCTTGTTGAAATACATGAGTTACTCTTCCACATTCAAGAGGATATTGCTTCGATTTGTGGGAGGCAATTTGGCATAATAGGAAAAGTGTCAACCACTACATCACCATGAGAATACTTGACCTTGAAGATGAACGCGCTGATAAATTAGATAATGAAGAAAAATTCAAGCACCGCAAAGAAGAGCATAAATCTCCAAGCTAGTGGATAGAAGATACGGTCGGCAGCAGAAAAAGGAGAACAAACCAATCCCATTTTTGAAGAACTTCGGAGAAGACAAAATATTCTTAGAAATTAGAGGTCTCCCCTTTGTCACACAACTAATTCCATCAGATTCAAAGTGTTAACAATGCATTGGACATTGAGTTTCCATAAATCCATGAGAATCTTGAATATTTCATTGACATAGACACTGAATAAAAAGATAGAGAAAGAGAAGTAAGAGTTGAAGTAGAAATATGAGATAAAATTGAAGAGATTCAAAGAGCTCAAGCCAAATCCGATGCAAGAGAAGAATCCGTAGAAAGGTTGGAATCCATAATATGAAACGAAATGATGGATCGCGATCGTGAAGAACATAGGACAAATGTACCATGGGGTGGAAACACAGCCTAATTTCCCTTACACAAACACTCCACGAGCTACCAAAAACTCAAGGAATTTTTTTCAAAATTTAGAGGGGATGGTTCTCAAATATTTGATGAACATATAACAACATTCATCACCTATTCTAGTGTGTTAGTGTTAATCACGAAGATGTATCAATGAAGCTATTTTTGGATTCACTTCAATAAAAAGAATTCGAACGGTTCTACATGTTTCCTCGACATTTATCACCTTCAGGAGGATATAAGAAGCACGTTCGAGAATAGTTTTAAATTTATAGAAGACTGTCGGGATCTCTAGGTCTAGCTTGTACTAATGAATAAATATGCTTTTGAATCAATGCAAGACTTCATTTCCAAATATAACATGATGATAATAATAATTCCTAAAGATGTCATGCCTCCGAAAAGAATTTTAAAAGATTCTTCTTTAGTGCTTTACCACTGTGAAGTTGGGTTCTTTCTCAAAAGAGCCCAACCTATAAATATGAGGGAAGTACGGGACTTCATGATCAAGATGGAAGATAATCGATCTTATCCGGAAAAGTGAAAGGCTCAAATGGAAAGAAAAAGGTTAAATTTCAGGATTAATTACCACATACCCCATGTTACGTAAAATGGCTAATGACTTAATTTCCATGAAGAAACATTTTTTCGGATAAAAATAGAAAATACTCCAAGGAATAAAAATCATCCCAATAAACCAATAATTTCCCCTCCTCACCGCATCACCGTCGAAGCACCACTAGTTAATGTTTCTTACAACATTGAGGAGCCAGAGGAATAAATTGAGATAGAAGAACCTAAAGAATAAGATGTAGGAGATGATGATAAATATCTCGAAGTCAAGGAAGTTGAAAGTGATTCACACAATGGCATAATTGAGTACGTTGATGGAGATAAAGATGACGATGATGAAGAATCCCCAAGCTTCTCTTGTGCAATTTTCACTTGTGTAAAATGCATGAAAGGAGCCTTATCCTCGGTGGCTACAAGTGGACTGAAAATAAGAATAAAAAAGATTCTCCTATGGAAATTCCTCAAAACAAAATCATTAACGAGAGGTTGCCACTACCACCTTCGATGGAGTTGTATAAATAGAAAATAGACCCAATGGTTAGCAATGATCGTACTTCCACACTAAGTAAGTCTCCTAGTCCTAAAGTTGTTATAAATAATTCTTCCTTGAATGTAATTCCTATAAAATCATCTAAGGTTCCATCAAAATCTACATCCCATCTCCTTCCAAGCCTACTACCGTACCCATGATAGAAAATCAAACTCCTAAAATGGAAAAACCTTCACCATGTAAATATTCCATCATCCTTGGAACCTCAACCTTTCCCACCATAACCCCATTTGATTATGTGGAACATGCTAGCAAAACCAAAATCCAAATCACAGAGCTAGAATATTTACAAATACACCTCACTCAATTTGATAGGTTTTCTGATGTAGTCTGTGGTGGTAGATTTATAGAATCTAATGTAAATTCCAAAATTCCACTTCCCACACCATCTACACTGCCTTTAAAAAATATGATAGCCCTTAGTGCCTCCAAAACCAACAAAGTTTAACCTTTTTACTTGTCACTTCTCATCATTTTTTTCAACTCAATAATTTCATCATAGATTCCAGAGCCTCAGATAATGTGATACCATTAAAAATTTAAATTCTATAGGCCTCACCTTCACCTAAGAAAATGGCTCCTGTTATTTAATGGAATCCAAAAAGTTCCACTGGTGGGAAGGATTAAGGATGCACATGTAACACTAGATGATTTTCTCGAGAAGAAGGTGTTTCTCACCATCCTATTGGTAGACATTCTAGCATCCTTTGGTAAGCTCTTGAGCCAAATATTCTACGAGATATTTGGGTGGAGAGATCAAAATGGATTTGTCTTTTGCAAATATTACATTAAAAGGAGAAATGAATAAATTACTACAAATAAGGAAGATGAAGTACAGGTAACAAAAATTATATTCTAGGACAACAGACTAGGCAACTACTTTCTCACATCGAAAGAGATGAGAATTTTATGATTATTATGGAAAAGGATGAAGATGAAATCTAGAAAATATAATTTTATAGTATTCACTCTAGTTCAAGTTTGGGAGTAGGCATGGTGTTGTGATCTCTCTTTGGTGAATTGTACCCATTTTCCTACAAGCTACAATTTCACAATACAAATAACACACTCAATTATGAATCTCTCCTTTTGGGCATGGGTGTAGAAGAAGATATGGGAATCAAGAAGCTAAGAAGCAAGGGTGATGTAGAGGTGATAATAGAAAAAGTTTAGGAGTAATATAATGTGAAAATTTTAAGACTTTGTCATTATAGAAACTTAGTATGGGACTCGTATTGAATCTTTCAATGCATTTTCAATCGAGTATCTTCCATGAGACTAAAATGAAAAGTTCAATTCCCTTATAGTGTCATCTTCCATAATAACACTCCATTATTCCTTTAGCAAAGATAAAGTGACCATTGAAATGGTTTTTAGACCCAAGTGTGTCGATAATGTAAACTAATGACAAGTCTTCAATGATGATAATCAGCTCCTAGCTTTCCTAGAGTAAAGAAACAGTTTCAATAATCTCTTCTTTGAAGGAAGTGAGAGTTCACACAAGGAATTGGTGGTCAAAGAGGAGAAATAAGGAATTGATTAAGGAGTGATCAAATTTAAAGGAAACAATATTCCTAAAGGCTTAGTATCTCTAGAAGACCTTGTTGATAAGAATGTCGATTCATTGAGGAGAAATAAAAGCAATATTTTTGGTGCCCAATTGATTTTGAAAAATAAAAAATTGAACTTCGAAGAACCCAAGAATGGTCAATATTGGAATGTGTTGTTCAACAGAAGAAAATAAAAGGTTTCGTCATTGCTAAAAAAATATTCATATGTTTTGGCCTATTGTTATGACAATCTTAAATCCTTCCAACCAAAGGAAATGCATCACTCAATTCCCTTAAAGTTGGATGCCAATCCATTCAGTAAAAAAAAAGGGCATATAAGCCGAAGATGGTAGACACCATAAAGAAGGAATTTATGAATATGCTAAATGCAAGGATCATCTTTCCCATCCATCATTCCATGTGGGTGGAAAACATTGTGCCACCTTGCATTGTGGAAGAAGAATGGTGAAATAAGAATATGTGTGGACTTCCGCAACTTGAACCAAACATCACAAAAATATAATTAACCCCTCGCTATCATGGATCACATTTTTCATATGGTCACCGTATCTTAAATTCTCTCATTACTTGATGGATTCTCAGGATATAACCAAATCAAATTATTAAAGGAGGATTACACTAAGAAAACTTTCAAAAACCCTAGGGCACTTTTGCATACATCAAAATGCCTTTTGGTCCAATCAATGTAGGAGCTATGTTCCAAAGGGAGATGATTACAACATTCAAATATTTGAAACATTGTATTTTCATATACCTAGATGATATCACATTATTCTCGAAGAAGAGGGTATACAATATCCACCATTTGGAATAAGTACTTGCAAAATGTAGAAAGAACAACATATCCTTAAACCTAAAAAAATGCATCTTTGGAGTTAGGGATGGAAATTTGTTAGGGAAAATTTTGAATAAGCATGGATATTACATTTATTTGGAAAGAGTGAAGGCCATTGAAGAACTATCTCTACCCACGAGTAAGAAAGGAGTTCACTCCTTCTTTGACAAGGTAAATTTTCTACATCTCTTCATTACGTAGTTTGTAAAATTGACGACGCCCATCACCACCATGATGAAACCTCAAGAAAGATTCAAGTTGAATGATGAGGGAAAATCCTATTTTGAAGAAATAAAGAAATCCATTTCCAAAACTCCGCACCTTGTATCTCTCAATTTTAGGAGAGATTTCATCATGTATTATTATGCATCAAAAAATATGCTCTCTTGTGTTCTTGTTGGAAGAATGATGGAGTAGAAGAACCTATTGATTTCAGGAGCTTCCCATTGAAGAATAATGAAATAAAATACAACCAATTGGAGAAACATGCTTATGCAAAGTGGTTAAGGCTATAAAAACTTTCAGGTTTTACATACTCAAATCTCATACGGTGGTGATGGTCCCCGACAATGCAATCAAGTTCATCTTGACACAACAAGATCCCAAAGCTAATAGAGGAAATTAGGTTTAAAAGACTCAAGAGTATCAATTTGATATCCGACCCTCCAATTGTGTGTGGGAAATGGTCGGTGTAGATTTATCGTTGAATATGAAGCTCAAATCTCAACAGGGTGAAGATAACTATTCTTGCTCAAATTTCTTTGAAGATAGCCCATAGGTCCTCTTCGTAACTACTACTAACTAGTGGTAGATGGAAATTTCCTATTATCTAACCTATGGAGAATTCCCCCTTATATTGATTACAATAAAAGTAGAACACTCAAGATAAATGTGAAAATGTTTTGATATGGAACCACGTGCTCTACAAAAGAAGTCTTGATGGATGCTTTCTTAAGTGCTTAGACAAAGAACAAAAAGACAAGTTACTTAAAGAATATCACAACTAGGCCTATGGTGGGAATTTTTTAGCCATGGTAACTACACATAAGATTCTCTTAGGAATATATAATTAATGTACCCTCTTTGTAGATACTCAAGAATGGCTTTCCAACCGTGAAACATGTCAATAATTTGTTGGGATACAAAATCTTGCAATGATACCACTTAATCCAGTTGTAATTAAATTATCCATTTCAGTAGTGGGGACTGGGATTTATTAGTGCTCTAAATCCTCACTCAACCGTGGGGCACACCTATGTGCCCATAGCGAGAGACTATTTCAGAAAGTGGGTGGAGGACATCCCAATCATGAAAGATAACACTGAAATGGTATGTAATTTCATCAAAGAGAACATCATAGTACATTTTGGAGTGCTACAAAAAGATCTTAGCGGACAATGTTACATGTTTTTCTTCAAGAGAGTTGAATAAATTCTGCTATGGATATGAAATATCCATGTCACACTTATCACACTACTATCCATAGGGAGATGGTAAGGCCAAATCAAGAAATAATAATATTGTGACCATTGTCTGCAAACTCATGGATGAAAACTAGAGAAATTAACACAAGAAGTTGTACAATGCACTATGGGTGGAAAGGATTACTCCAAAGAAGGTAATATGCATGTCACCATTCCAACTGCTATATGGAATCGAAGTAAAAATTCTCTTTAGATTTGAAATGTTAGCTATCAAATTACTCTAGGGAATAGAAGACAAACAATATTATTGACAAAAGGATCTTATTTTCCTCATAATATGGAAGAGAATAGACTCGAGTGGTTGACCATATAAGAAAAACTAAAAGTGAATAGAAGTTTTGACAAAAAGGATAAGGTAAGAGAACTAAAAGCTGGATACCTTGTCCTACTATGGGACAAAAGAAGAGAACCAAAATGTAGCCATGGAAATTTTGAGTCATTATGGCCTAGCCCATTCCGATTCATGAAGCTTGTGGTGAAAATGTATTCCTAATCACATGTCCGAATGGAACACCATTGGAATTTCCTCACAATGGGCAATATATCGAAGTCAGATCATCGGTGAAAGTGGGTTGTGCTCCACTTTGTGTACCATAGGTAATTATAAGGCATGTTTCTATTTCTGTTTTTTTTTTTTTCCTTTCCATATGTGTTGTGTGTTTTTTTTTTTGTTTTTTTTGGTGTGTGCATGTTCTTCTTAGATATATCTCTCTTGTAAGGTG
Organism: Taxus wallichiana var. yunnanensis; assembly: GCA_018340775.1. Classification (NCBI taxonomy): domain Eukaryota; kingdom Viridiplantae; phylum Streptophyta; class Pinopsida; order Cupressales; family Taxaceae; genus Taxus; species Taxus wallichiana. The sequence goes on from CM031242.1 coordinate 75,966,219, forward strand.
TACATGACTTCGTAGACCCCAATGGATAAGCACTTGTCATTATATTATAAAGTTGATATCGTGGGATTATTCATGTCATGTATTCACTACAATCATTCCATATCAAGTCCCCAAGCTAGAGCTAGTTTTTGTCATGTAAATGTGCAATAGGAAAATTTATAATTTTTGAGCATAACAACGATACCCCTGTGTCAAAATTTTCAAGTTTCACCTATCCAAGACAAGACAGTCTACACATCCTCAAAGCACTAGTCTTACCTAGTTAGTCTAATGACCTACCAATAGGTGTTAACTTATTCCCATAGGTAAATTAGGAAATTCAATTCAATCCCCTAATGTGATTTGAGGAGTTCTTGAAGAATGCAATTTTTAGCTAGTGTTGGGAAAGGTTGCCATTATCCTTCCCAAGACAGTGCAACCCCGTGAGTGGAACAAAAGAGAAAATATAACATAGAGATGAATTCATGATCTACTAACACCATGGAATTTATTTTGGAATATTTAGGAAATGTTTAAAGGAGTTGGGGTAGATTCATCAAAAACAGGGTTCACAGGACTAGGCAATGCATATCGCCAAAACATCTACTTAGCTTCGGGATGTGATTATGGGAGATGTGGATGGAGATTGGAGGTAAATAATACATATAAATAAGGTAATTCAGATCTCTACAAGAAGTTGAAATCATATTTTTCACACCACTTTGGTGTAATATGTTTACATTTTGTTGTTTCCATGCCTAGCTAGGGAGCTAGAACAAAAATATGATTTTTAGGGATTAAATGGAGGAATCAAGAGCTGGTACCCCACCATTAGATTCATAAGGAAATTATAATTAAAATTCATATATTTTTTTCCAAAATATTCCATCGGAAGCTCAAGTTATAATAATTTCAAGTTTCCCTTAAGGCGAGCTTTCAAGAGTATGTCAAATTTTGCAGTGGACACGTGTCAGCTCTGGGAGCCTGGCACATTTTCATGTCCCTTTAATCCCTTAAGAAAAGGGACATAAGGAACAATAAAATTTGACCAACCCTATTTTACCCTCTAGTCATAGATGGAACCCTCTGGGTCTCTAGTTCAGCTGCCAGTCCTTGTTAGAGCCTATCTCCTAAATCGATCAGATCGTGACAAGTGGCGCAACCTGGCGCGATGTGTAATTTTATGACCCTACCCTAACTCAAGAAAAGGTACATGAGGGACAATAAAATGATCCTAGACCATTTTGACCCTTAGGTCATCAATACAACCTTCTACAGTGCAAGTTTCAAGCCCCAAGGAGCTAGTTAGAGCCAAATGCACAACCGCCAGATGCACGCCATGTGTCGGATGTAGGTGCAATGTGAAAATTTATGACCCTTTCATCCCTTTATTTTAAGGGACATAAGGTAAAATAAAATGTTCCCATTTCTGGTAAGCCTCCTAGTCTTTCATACAACCTATTTCAATCTCTTATGTGCTTCCCTAAGGCTTTTTTAACACTAATGCTCAACAGCTTGGATTTTGGACAAGTTTTGCATGGAGGCATGACATGTAATTCAATGTCCCTTTCATCCCTTAAAGATTAAGGGACATCACAGACATAAAAAAATCACCCCACCCCTGGTATGCATTTTTAAATCACTTTAAAGATGGCACTTAGCTTTATTTCCCTCCTTTTCTTCTTCACAACTCAATATCCTGTCATAACTCTATTCATACTTACACCCAATCCACCATTGCTTCATCGAACAAACTCTACCAGGACACCAAATCCACAAATACATATATTACATAGGAAGTACTGATTAAAAGATTCTAAGAAATGAATAATAGAGAAGAAGAACAAAGAAATTCATTTGAAAACCCTCGTTACCGTAAAATGAAGAATTTGAGATATCTTGCAAACCAGTGCATGAAATGAAGAACCATTTTTTTTTGCATTCTTCATTTTTAGAGGCCACAAAAATAAGCAAAAACATCCCTTTCATAGCATATATTGTTCACAATGAAGAAATCTCCCTCTTGGCCCAACGAAGACAAAAGTCGGATTTCTCATCAAATCGACAATCGGTTTGAAGAGAAACTTCATTGGTAGAATGAGAAACAAAAACCCATATCAAAAATATTATTTTATTTGAAAAAATATAAAAATACCATACCTTCAATTTTCAAGCTCCGTTAATGGCTTCTGTGTCCAAAGCTACCGCCAAGTGAAAATTTTGAAATTTTAAAATCTCACGAACCAGTGATCGGGTAAGCCTAAGATTTCAGAGGGGTGATATTGGGAAAAAACCCATATCATAAAACTTCATTCCATCATGATCCAACCACTAGAAGCTCACTTTATAAAAATAGCAGGTCTATTACATAAGATACTACTATTTTGGGAAATTCACTAACTAAAGAAGTTGCGAAGGAGGTGGTGAACACGTAAGAGGCATCATAGGAAGAAATCATTGAAATGATCATCCAGTCAAAAATTCAATTCATTTGTATCCGAAGTCTTCTACCTGCATGGTGGCAAGAAAAAAATAATATAAGAAGAAGATCGATGAGATAAAATACAAGGTGTGAATTCTTTAATTCTATGTGTAACATCTAGTAGATCTAAATGCCATGATAATTCCTATCAAATAAGTTACACCCATTAGTAGATTCAACAAAGAATCTATCAAGAGGACACATGAGCTCATGATGCAGGGATAAGATAATAATGAATGGATCATTATAATCTCTATAAATGGTAAGTTAGTGCTCTAAGAGGAATTCACAATATTCACCTACATATATGTAACCCGAGAAATAGGACGCGAGAAGTAAGAGAAGATTTGGAGAAAGAAAGGGATCACTGGGATCCTCTCGATCAAGTGGTGAGTGAAATGAGCAACACTCTCTCTTAGGATTTGATTAACAAGAAGGTTTTTGGCATCCCTTCTAAATAATTGTCATGTGTATGGGAAAGGGCCGTAGGAGTCGGGTTTGAAGTAATCAACCAAGTCATCATTGAGTTGGATGAAAATAAGAACAAATACACAAGTTTCAAGATACTATCAATCACCAAATTCAAAAACTTAGAGTGCCTACAATGGGAGAAGACACAACTGCCAAAGAGTTAATCAAACCATTTGAGGAATATGCAAAGAAAGAAGAAGGCAATCCATTATACTTCAATAAAGATACCCTAGAGTTCCTCTCAGAGATTTGGGCTATCATTGCACTCATTGCAGAGAAGCATCCATCATGGTTTGGAAAGTGCAAAGACATTAATGGTGTGTCTGATGGGTGGATAGAGACTCTAAGTTGTGTGCACATTCCTCATGTTGAAAAAGTGTAGTGGCTTGTTTTAGCAAGGAGTTTGGAGAAATAGAGCTCTTCTTAGTAGCGTGACATGGAGACCGGTCATGAACCAAGATCAAATCCACTAGAGGGGCTCATTCTTCTTCTTAATTCCTTCCTCTTTCCTCTCTCTCTCTCTCTCTCTCTCTCTCTCTCTCTCTCCTCTTCCCTCAAAATGTTCTCTTTCTTTAATGTTCTAATTTTGCACTGGGATTTGCACTTTTTGATATGTATTTAAGGGACTTTAGAAACATATGTAACATTTAAGCCACCTTGTTTATATAAAAGGGACTTAAATATTTGATAGGAATATGAACAACCTAAAGTAAAAAATATGGCATATGAAAATTCACTTGGAAGATGAAGAGTTTATTCTCTTCTATAAATTATGATGTACTCCTCATTTGAGGGTCTTCTTAGATTTTGTGATATTCATGAGAGAGGGAGATATTTTTGAAAAGAGAAAAAAGATAGTAAATTGTTCTATTCTCCCCATTCTCAAATGTCTTCCATTCTCATACTATGTAAAATTTCTTCTTTAGAATCAATAAAAGAATGAGTTTCTAGCCTTTTTCGACTAAGGGATTTGTTGATACTTTACGTTCATTAAATTCTAATTATTCTTATTGTTATCTGAAAAATTATTTCTTCTTAATCTTAGTGCAAGTGATGAAATTTCTAACTAATGTATGCAAGACTCTAATTTTCTACTTGCAGCATTAGGTCTATTATCTAACTCTCTCTCTCTCTCCCACTATCCTAGAAAATTCCTCTCTTACAGATACCTACAATATTTTTCTCCGGGGTTAGTGGAGTTCCTCTGTTACATCCCGAGCTGCAATTCTAACCCGGATAAAACACACCTTACTCGCACATGAATATATGGAAGTTTAACCATTCAAGTAGAGGGACTTAGATTCCTATAGCGCCTGCAAGAAACCCACTAATCTGTCCCCGACAAATTTTCTCTCCAACAACACACCACCCACAAAAATACACTTAACTATTCAATCTATAGACCATGTTTTACACATCTTCAAAGCTTCATAATGTGTCATTTCATATTCTTTTCACCTTTTCTTGATACCTAAATTTTAATACATTCATCAATCCCTCACACCTTGTTTATATATTCTTCAATCCCTCTCGATTTTTACACACCCAATCTAAACATGATCTGTACACCTTATTTTTTTGTAACTCAAGACTAAGAATGCAATAAATTCCTTTTCACATTCAACATTGCATACTTTCTCTGCACCTTTTCAATCACATACCTACATTTTATATGTGTGTGTGTGTATTTCATTTCATACCGCACCATATTTTAATTACTTATTTAACAATTCTCTTCAACTTCATCTTCTTATCTTTGCAACATAAGTTCCATTGTATCTTGTTAATTCACAAGTTTTTTCAATACATTCATCTTACTCTATTTCACTTCTTTGATGTCCTTTAATCCTCAAATTTTATCACCCTTCACATGATATCTTGTGCGAGGAAGATGTAGATATTTTCAACCTTTCAACTTTAACCAACAATATTGTTTTCATTTTCTCTTTATAACACGTACAAAGGAATAACAAAGTTACTTTAGTGTATAAATGCCCTTGTTTATAAGTATTTTCTATCTATAATTGAATATATTCTCTGAAATTATTACGCAAACCCTTCTTACTCCGACAAATATTTGTTCTTCCTTTTATCCTTTGAAAATAACCGCTTTTCTTGACCTCTACCGCATTCACCGACAACCGACAAATACTTTAGATAATTTATTGTTTTGAAAACTTAGGAAAATTATTAAATGTTACAATTTGTTTTTGGGATACTTAAGTACCCTTTATTTGTTTCTTTTCTTCACAAAACAACATCCACTCCTTGATATAAAATAATGAACTACATTCATAGTTGTGAGAAAAGAAAGGTTTGTAAAGGATATATGAAAATCAAGATTACATTTCATTTCATTTGAATCTTATCTCTCTTGTATGCACTGTAACTTGATGTTCTCATTGTTAAGAGAGCAATTATTTTAAAAATTACAACCACATGATCTCAAGATGATCTCCTAGTCTCTCGTATGGTGAGTGTTTCAATTCATCAAACCTAACTCGATTTTTGGAGGATTTATTCACATGAATATTCAATTTATGACATAAAAAGAGTGCAATCATGTCACTATAGTTTCTATCTATGTTTCATAGCTCTTAATTGTATTTTTTGTATGAAAGTCATCATAATTTAGCTATAGAAATAAATTCCTTTATGATTTGTCACTAACACCTAGTTTCAAACTCCTTAAGTGAGCTTCTCTAGAAAAATCTTACTGGAAGATGATTTTCTTACACTATCAACCATGATGAGTAACTTCTATGAGGACATGTAAGGCTTGAGAATCATACTTTGTAAAGCTAGGCTCAAAAATACTCCTTAAAGATAAATTATCTTATGAAATCCAGTACAGGACAATGTTGGAGAATTGAAGAGTTCTCCAATATTTGACTTCAATCAGTTAGATGGGAGAATCAACCACTCATTTTTTAAATGTAATAGTTGTTCAGTATCACTCCATAGTTCAATTCACAACTTAGAGCACTTAATATAACTTTCAGGTATCTTACTTGCTTTGTGTGACTATTCTTAAATGGTGAGAAAAGAAAGGAACTGAGTTTACATCATAGTTATTATAAGGATAAATGAAAAAATTATTAAAACTGTAAATGAATCAACCAATTGTAGACACACTTGATTTTTCACCTTGGTATCTTCAACCTCGACAATACATGCACAAATTGCAAACACATAAGTACTTCGTATAAAACAATTATGTTTGAAAAAACACACATTCCACCATTTTTTCCTTCAGAGAGTCAATTATACTTTTAATAGGTTGTATAATTTCAAAATTATTTGTGGGGTCAAAACCATTCACTTTGTGTCTATTGCTTCAAGGAGGAGGCTTGAGGAGAGAGAAAAATTGTTATATAAATTCTCATAACTTCTTCATTTATCAATCAATTTCTCTAAAAAAACTCAATACTTCAAGATCTAAGTTCTCTTAAAATATTCCTTCTATTATTTATTCGAAGGAGGCTAGAAATTTTTTATTCGGTGTTAAGAAGCCAAGAAGTTCATTTTGCATTTCTTAATGAACTAGTTTTAGAAAAAATGTATAACTTCCACATATCTCTTCAAAACTTGATGAAATTTGGCATGAAGCACTAAAATAGACCCTCTACACATTCAATTATTTTTATAAATATGTTTTCCTATATAGCTCACACCTATCTCATTTTCATCAAACTACACTACAAATCCTCAAAGCTAACGTTGGTGAACTTTTTAATTTTACCTCTAGAAGTTAAAGTTAGCCTTGTTATTTCTTATACATTCCATATAAACCATCACTATAATCCTCCACTCTCACATGGTATTTTCATGACTGTACCAATGTTTTACACCTCATCGACTCTAGAAATAGTCCTAAATGAGCTAGTTTCAACCGAGACATCTACCACATGACCTAAAACTCATTATAACATATCTTTTCCATGCTAACATAATCCTATCTAAGCTTTGGAACCTTTAAGACATACATACTAACTTTCACTCTACCTTCAAAGTGATAAACCATCTCACTATTTAATCATGTAACATCGTGAATCCACCTTAAAGACTTGAGGAACCATCTTAAATCACTGAGAACCATTAATACACACCTACCCGCATGTCATAACACTCTTCCTTTTCTATCAATGCCATGTGATATAAATGACAACACCAAACAATGTAACAGTCTCAATAATAGTTTACTTTTACATATCACCTAGTGATGGATGACCAAACAAAAGTAATTATCAATAAAGGCCTCAACAATTCATTAAGATGTTTGATAGAGAGAAGCTAAGAACATGAAATTTAATTATTTCATAGGAAGAGTTTTCATATAATAATTTTTTAAATAAAAGAATAAGGAATTTACCTTTCTATATTTTGTGTGGAAAATTCCAGGAGGATATATGGAGTTGTGAGAGTTTATGAAATAAGAAGGAATAAGTGTAGAAAATGAAGACTTCACATAATATAAGAAGGAAGTGTATGAGAAAATGCAAAAAAATTAAAATTAGAGTAAGAAGTAATATAAATCCCACGCAGATTATGGAGGAGACACTTGGAATTTGAGGTCAGATATTTAGTTCTTGTGCACTTTCAATAAGAGAGGTTCCCACGAAGAACATATGATAAAATCAAGTATAAGAAGATTAGACTTTGCACATTCCTAAATAAATTTGTGAATAAATTGGAAAATATAGAACTACCATAGAGGATATACATCTATCCCATCTTCAAGTATAATGAATCTATATTTGTATGTTTAAGGGAAGAAAAATAAACAATAAAATTGTGTAGAAGTAGATTGAAAACATCAACTACTAGAGTATAGTTGTGAGGAACTTTCATATGTTTTGATGAATTTATAGTGAAGAAAACATGTAGAAAATGAATGAAAGGAATATATGGTGAAATGAAGAGGAAGATAATGTGATAATACACATTGGATTAATAAAGGAAATTCTGATACACTTGATTATTTCATTGACTAAATTTAGAGAAACATTTAAGTAGGGATAAATTTTCTTCTTACCTATGGTGTACAATATAGAGCATCCAAATTGATAATAAATAATGCATCACCTAAAAATATACAGATTTAATGAATAAGGACTTGGAAAATTATATACCACTATTAAGAATTCCATAAAGAACTTTGGCTTTAGTCATTTTTTACATTCTAAATGGAAACCTATCCAAGCTATAAAGGATTAAAAATCCATGTAAAATTATAACTCCACAAAATCTTACTTATTCCATGCAACACTACACCTATCTATATAAATATTTTCTATACCATGCATGCCTACCAAATCTTCCCAAAAATTTTATGCATTATTAGTTACCACAAAACACTACTCTTTCACATTGTCTAGACTGAAAAAGAATACTTGATTCCAAATTACACTATTGAGGCTTCCAAGAACTGTCAAATACATTTTATTTTCTTTTATGTAGGACCAACCCCATTTGATTCAATGATGAGGTACATTTATGATAAGAAATTTTATTGAAATAAATATATTTAGGGGGAGGAACAAATGGTTCTTGATCCATCCTTCATGGATAGGGAACAAAAAATTTTGTGCTTGAGCTTAATCTTATGGAGGAAAAATTCATGAGTTCATCTATTGTGACCTAAGGTCTTCGAGGAATATTATATAAAGTATCTTTAATTGCAAAGGAATATTTTCTCTCTCAAAAATTCTTTTATTAATTTTATAAGTAGAAGGGATACATAAGCATAAGGAATTAAATTCTAGATCAAGGGATCAAATGATCTTCCTATTAAGTATAATTTGTCTTCTAGGGTGAAGTTTCTAATTCAAGATGAGTGTGGCTTTGTAGAAGATTTATAAAAAATTTTAATATTTTTTTTTAATATTGGCAAATAGTTTTTTGAAAGGGACTATACCCTTGAATACAAAATAAGGCCTATAAGCCGGAATAAGAGAGAGGAGCAGAGTAGCTGTAGCACAGTTCAAGAGTTACAACAAAATCAACGTAGCCCAGAAACAGCTACACAGACAAGACTTAACAGCAAAACAACGGCAAAAAAACAGCAAGACGACAGCCAAGAAACAGTAATATTAACAATAAAGAGCAGTAGAAGTATCCAGGACTACTTCTTGGCCGCTTGATCAATACTGATCTTGACTTTTTTCCAAGCTTGAAACATGCCTAACGCGGTCATTTGAGCAGCATCCATCTTATCGAGCTCCTCAATGGTTCTCTTGCTCTCTTTATCATTGCCCCAAAGCGCTGCCGGGACACCGCTTAGATTTGAAACACTCTTGGCATGACCCACGATAAACTCCTCGATGGCCCTAAAGGCTGCAATATTGTAGTCATATAAAAATTTTAATATTATGATAGGTCATAAGACTAGATTTCTTTGAATAATTCTAGTATATTCTTATCATGAGACTATAATTAGAGTGTAAAAATATTATTCCTAAGATTGTAATATTTACTTACATTCATAGAAGAAGATTTTGGTATTTCATGTTAATAGATATGACTATGATCTTTCTTTGGCAAGGTTTGTTAAACCAAAATCAAGATAAAATTTTATTCAAATGAAATACAAGAACAACATGAGATTATTTAACAAGAAATGTTATAGGTAATAGTCCTTATAAAATAGGGAATGCAATAACCACATTGAATTTACAAACCTAAATTAGAATTATGATAAATAAGAAAATAAATTTATTTTATAAGTAAAAAATGTACATTACATATGAAAATGATGAATCACTTTGTTCCTAACATTACCTCATAATTTAACATGATCTCAAGATAATAAGAGAGATATTTTTGAGTACCTAAAATTTATTTTGTGTAAGTGAATTTGTAAAAAAATCTTCTAGTTGTTATTATGTCATAAAAATGGAGCTAGATTTTGTGTTGTGGAATTTTTTTCACGTATGAAATAAACTTGTACCTCAATGGGATTCATACATTCATGAACACTTGGTTGTGAAAAACTTGATAAAACCTTAATTTTCAAAATATATAATGACTAATTGATTCTTTATTATGTTTATCCCTTGAAGTATGTGACATTATCATATCACTTCCTATAAAAACCTCCTATGCAACATGATATTATTCATCGGGAGAAAATCAAGGAAAAGCATTTGTTTTTACTCCTTATGATATTAAATCAAACACCAAAGGTAATACATCCAAAATTGGATTTCCTTTCATTAATATTTCCTACGTTCGTTGATTTTGAATATTTTGTTAGGGATAATTGATAATTCTTCTCATACTCTAAGTGAAATTCCATGGCTTGTTTGATGTACCTCACAATTACTTTGTTGTTTTCTAGTGACATAATTTGGATCTTACATGAACCATGAGAGATAACTAACATAGATAATGTTTTACCTAGAATATGTCAAGTAAATGAGTCTCCTAGTCAACTATTGGTAGATATTGAAATTTAGTTGTGTTTATGAATTAATGCAAGGAAACTAAATCTATAACTCCATATGCGTCGAAAATTTATTTTTATCCATCATCAAAAACATCTCAAGAATTGTCTTAGCATATTTCATTTGCAACAAAAAAAATGTGATGCTTTTTTTACCGTAGTTCTAGTCCCAAAAAATAGTGTAGAAACATGATATATGTCATGTCAAATGATTGGTTAAGATATTTCTTCATTGCATAAATGATTTTCAATGTATTTCTAGTGATGAATAAATCATCAAAAAAGAAAACAAAATTTACAATATACCCCATTCTTTTCAAGGTAGAGGTTGGGATCATAAAGGTTCATATGGAACTCACGATAAACAAGATGCCCATGAATATTTATATACCCATCTCGAGGATCCTTTTTGAGACCATACAATGAATTGATGAGTCTACAAACCTTTTATTCTTTTATAGGTATGAAAAAAACTTTTTGTTAATTCTTGTAGACTCGTTCTTATGAATATCTAGTGAGAAATAAACATTTTACATCCATTTTGTGGATTTTCCGCCAAAGTGAGTAGTGAAGAAAATATAATCCTAATAGTTTTGATATTATCCATGCAAGAAATGTATTATCATAGTTGATTCCTTATTTTTGTATACCCCTTAGGTATGAGTCTTGCATCCTACTTTTCAATATTTCCATATACTTTTTACTTCATTTTGAATATCCATCTATAACTAATTGGATTTTTTTCTTGTGGAAGATTTTGCGATTCCATGTGTTATTTTCATTAGTGATGGTATTTTACATTCATGGAATCTTTCCAAGGTTTTAGTTCTAGGGATTCTTGAACTATAGAGTGATCCAAAGATTTGACAATTGTACTCATTATGGTTAAATTTACCTCATATTGAGCTATACTAAAAGTAATTGGTGAAATTTTTTCTTGGAATCCATCAAAATTAGCATAGTATATCAAATTAGTATACCATTTAAGAATACCATAACCTATTCTTATGGGATATGGACCTTGTAAATAATCACCATCATTCCCATCAACACTCTCATCATCAAATATTTGATCACCTTATAATTTTACAACAATAATTTTACCCACTCTTATCATAATAATCAAAATCCCTAGTGATATAGATTTTATTGTTTGCTATATCCATGATTCTATAACCCAATGTATCTTCATTGTACCCTAAGATGCATTTTTAAGATTTCATATCTAATTTTTTCTTTTCTTTTTGGGAATGTGCATGATTTCCTTAAATCCAACAACTCAAATATGAGATATAGATGGTTTATAACTTCACAATGATTCTTTTGGATTCAATCAATCAAGATTTGCAATGGGAACTCTAATTAGTAGATAAACTATTATTTCCATTGTTTCTATCTAGTATGTTATCACCAAACCCATATTATCAATCATACACCACACCATTTCCATGATAGTTTGATTCTACCTTTCTGTAAAATCCTTATGCTATGGCATGTGAGGTAGAGTCGATAATTTCAAATAACAAGTTCTTTCAAAAAAACTAATAATTTATTACGGTGTATTATCCCCTTCAATACAAGTGGAGAGTTTTGATTTTACAGCTAGTTTCAATTTCCATAGACACTTTAAAATAATTTTTAGTATAAAAGGATTTTTATTTAGTTTTGAGGAAGTAGATCCACATTTTTTTATGATTAATCATAAATAAAGAGAATTAATTACTGAAACCCAACATGACTAGGGATCATCTATATAAAAACATCAATGTGTACCAATATAACTTTTTAGAATCTCAAAAGGAAATTTTTTCAAATGGTGCTTCATGTTTTTTTCCTACAATACCACTAGGGAGTTTATCTATCTTTATTTAGTAGAGGAAATCCTCTCACCATATTGTAGAAACTCGGTGTATAAATGTATCTAAAACTCATATTCCTATAACTTATATGTATTGAATATGCCGATTATGTATCCTTTATAATAAATTCTTGATTGTTTCTTGAAAAAAAAATCAAGTTAGAAAATTATCCCAGAGAGAGATGCTGATGTAAAATTTTTGGAGCTCTTAGTATTATCTTAGATAAGACACATATTTTTACCACTAATAGGTTGAGATCCAATAGTTGAATGAAAAATATAAAATTATTGGTGAGTTCTCGAGACATATAGGAATTCATTTTTTCAAATCATGTGTTCCAAGAGGCAACAAGATATTTGTAATTCCTTTGAAATTTTAGGATCTATCATTACCCAATGAAACATGATTTTTTTGGTGTGTCTCTCAAATTAAATAACCAATCTTATTCTCCCATTCATGTGTTTGGTTGTACCGAGTTAACATACCAGATATAAATATGTGAATTCAATTCCTCATGTGATTGTACAACATACACTAAGTCCTTATCAATATTCCTCATGGGGGTTTATATTCCTCATCATTAATGTTGCCTCATTCTTTATTAATTCTTTTTCTTTCAATTTACTTTTTTTTTATCCTTGAGATTTGTTTTATTTTCCTTTGAAAAATATGTATTATTTGGCCTTTTCCCACTTGGTGATTATTGTTGGAATCCATTATACCAAGAATATTTAAATTTATGACATTTTTACCAAAAATGGGAAACTATTTCTATTATTTCTTCCCATGATAGTGTTAGTTATTACTCTAATTTTGGGGTTATGGTGGTGACATCATGGATTTTTCCATTTCTAATGTGAATCTATAACATGTTGTTATTCTTCTTCTACTATGTGCATGGATTCATGCTATTTCAACATGTTCAAAAAATTATAAAATGTTGGTATTTGTCTTGTGACATTAAAAATGGTAAAAATATCCCATGTGAGGGGGAAATAATATTTCAATAATTGGTAAGACAGACGTATATATCCCTTCCACTTTGCAATACTAAGAGGTACACCCACAAAGTTTTAATACACCATAAAAAGGTTTCATTTTTTCACACACTTTTCAATTTAAGACCATGTAATTGACTTTAGAGGTAAATAATTATATTTTGATTATTTACGTCATACACTATATTGAGTGTATTCCATGTTTCCTCTTCCTTTAGAACATTGTAATTTGTGGGGTTACACCTCATTTAAACCTCCAAAAATATCATGTACTTGTATTTCTGATTGGATTTGTTAAAATATCATTATACAACAACATCATTTATAGGTCAAATGAAGGATATGTAAAATACATTTTATATTTATTCAAATTTAAGTAGATTTTTTCCTTTATTTTCCATGAAACATAATTATCTCTTCTCATGGGATTTGAATCATGAAAAGATAATTTTAGAGAATTTACAACTATTTTTTATACATTTCATGAGGTGAATGGGTTCCCTATCACTCCAAATAGGAAACCCTTTCTATATATTGTTAGTTTGATACCACACCTCTTGGTATGGTTAGTATCCAAATTTAATCTCCTTCACAACTTGAACAACATCATGAACTTTCACAAGACACTAAAGGATAGATAGATGGTTTCTGTGTCATTTGAGCGGGAACACACCTATTTGCTTGTTTGCATTCAATATTTGAGGGAGTGGATAGCATCTTCATAAGGGTTTTGATCTGATCCTCACTATTTTAGGTTGTGCCTATCAACCAAGGCAAGAGAACCTATATTGCAGCCCTTGTATGGTAAAGGAGGTAGAGATATCCTTGTGTTTTGCATTATGACATGAAAGAGGCCTTGTGAAAACATGATCAAGTATCCATTATCAAAACTCAAAGGATTTTTCACTACTAAATGATGGATATGTTCTCAAAACAAGGCTAGGGCTACTAAAGACATGATAAAACCCTGATATGCTGTGTGCATTTTTGTGAAAGGATTGAGTTCTTTTGTGGACACACAATGCAAATGCAGGGGTAGTATAGGTAGGATGAGTTAGTTTAAATGATATTCTGATGGGAGAAGTTTGGAAAAGACAAAATAAGGAATTACCCACTTCTTTGGGAAGCTTTGTAAAGGAATTGCAACACCTAAACAACAGAGATGTTTCAATGAGTTTGAAGTACTCTTTCAACTAGGATGTGTGAACAAATGGAGGCCCAAATTTGCACGATTCCACACAAAATTTGATAACTTGCCACAAAGGCTTGAATAAAAATATCAATGAAGCATTTAGAAACCCTTGTTAGATCATGAATTAAGGTACACCCAAAAGTTTACAAACACCCTCAATTTACAAGGAAGGTAAGATGAATTTAAATTTGTTTATCTTCACTCAAATGAATACTCTTCTGAATAGAAGATTGCAGATGCCTTTAAAACCTCTACAAGAAATGAGACCATGTATGACCAAAAAGATCCCAAACACAATATTGCAACATGAGCATGCAACACAAATTGAAAACACACTGAAATACAAGTGTATGCAAGCTTTGCCAAGAGATAAAATAAGTTAATCCAAGAATTTGATCAAATATATCAATAAGGGGAATGTTATTTGGACAATATCAAAGCTTTTGATGGCTTTACAGCTGAAACCAACTCAACATGATGAACATTTCATGCAAAAAGGGATAAAAATGTCTCTCGTGTAGTTTCTCCAAAAGAAAATGGACTTCTTCCAGTTTTCCTCCTGAAAATTCTTCTCTCTTTTTTTAAAAATGCCAACAGAGTTTACAAAATGCCTCCAAATTACATAATATACCCTATGCCAACTTGGATCCTTGCATCCCAAGCAAATAATATGCCAAAGGGATCAAATTTGTTACAAAACCCTATCCATTTCATGAAAATGACATCAAATTGTAAAATAGCTCGCATATTGCCAGGGATGCACAAATATTTTAAAATAGTACATGATTTCAGATCCCTATCCATCCCAGGGTCATGTTTTTGTCATTCCACCATGCCAACACACGTTTACAATCATTTTCCAGCTTTTCCCTCTTCATTTTTAACTCTACAACTTTTTTTTTTATCTGTTCACATTTTTACACATTTGAGAAAAATATTTTATGAAAAACACTACAAGGCACTGAATTAGCTCAAATGAATGAAGTCATTGTATCTAGAAGGTTGAGGGGATGTAATTTCATATAAAATTTCATGTGATTTGGTGCAAAAATGACAATTCCAAGCATCTTGGAGCTCCAATGGCGGCAAGAAACGAAAACACTCAAAGAACCGTTGATTTAAAATCAACCTTAAATGTTCGCCATCCATGTGTCCTAATGAGATTCAACATGTGGGCTCAAAAATATCTTCTTTGACTTCTGGATAAGGTGGACACATGTCCAAATACCATTGGACCAAATCGCACTATTCCACACAAACTTTGACAACCTACCATAAAGGCTTGAAGAAAAATATCAATGAAGCATTTAGAAACCCTTGTTAGATCATGACTTAAGGTACACCTAAAATTTTACAAACACCCTCAATTTACAAGGAAGGTAAGATGAATTTAAATACGTTTATCTTCACTCAAATGAATGCTCTTCTCGAAAGGAAGATTAGAGATGCATTCAAAACCTCTACAATAAATGAGACCATGTATGACCAAAAAGATCTCAAACACAAGATTGCAACATGACCATGTGTGTTGCTATACCTTTGTTTTTTGTTCGTTGTTCAAAGAGTTGTTTATTTCTTTCTTGAGTTGTTGTTGTTGTTTCTTCTTTGCAGATCGCATTCGCAGCGGTTGGTCGTTATTGTTATATCGGGATGTTGATCCTTTTCTTTGTGCTTATTTTTTCTATTAAGCTTCCGAGCCTTCACATGCAAGGGTATAGTCCCTTTCAAAAACTATTTGCCAATAATAAAAAAAAACATGAGCATGAAACAAAATTGAAAACATACTTTGAAATACAAGTGTATGCAAGCTTTGCCAAGATATAAAACTAGTTAATCCAAGAATTTGATCAAATATATAAGTAAGGGAATGTTATTTAGACAATCTCAAATCTTTTTGATGGCTTTATAGCTGAAACCAACTCTCAACATGATGAACATTTGATGCAAACAGGATAAAAATGGCTCTTAAGCGGTTTCTCCAAAAGAAAATGGAATTATTCCAGATTTCCTCCCTGAAAATTCTTCTCTCTTTTTCCAAAATCCCAACATGAGTTTACAAAATTCCTTCAAATTACATAATATACCCTATTCCAGCTTGGATCCTTGCATCCCAAGAAAAGAATATGCCAAAGGGATCAAATTTGTTACAAAACCCTATCCATTTCATGAAAATGACATCAAAATGTAAAATAGATCACATATTGCCAGGATGCACAAATATTTTAAAATATTGCATGAATTCAGATCCTTATCCATCCCAGGGTCACATTTTTGTCATTTCGCCATGCTAGCACTCATTTACAATCATTTTCCACCTTTTTCCCTCATCATTTTTAACTCTGCAACTTTTATTTTTTTACTTTTAACGTTTTTTCATGGGATGAGAAAAATATTTCACGAAAAACACTATAGGGCACCGAATTAGCTCAAATCAATGATTTCATTGCATCTAGAAGGTCAAGGGGATGTGATTTCATATAAAATTTCATGTGATTTGGTGCAAAAATGATGATTCCAAGCATCTTAGAGCTCCAATGGCGGCAAGAAATGAAAACACTCAGCAACCGTTGATTTAAAATCAACTTTAAATTTCTACCCTCCATGTGTCCTGATTAGATTTGACACGTGGATTCAAAAATATCTTCTTTGAATTCTAGATAAGGTGGACACATGTTAAAATACCATTGGACCGGCATCCAACCTTAAAAATGCATTTCAAACCTTTTCGACCTTGGGAAATTTTTTAAAATTTTCCCCGCATGCCCCTGGACACGCCACATGTCCTCGGTGGGACCTACTCAAAGTTGAGGGAAAAATAATGAAATTTTCTACCTTTTTGAGAAAAGGAAAAATTCCTCAAAACCCCCATGGGCCCGAACACCCACTCTCTCCCCCACGTCACGTCGCGGTGTCCCATTCGCACGGAGATGACCTCAAAGTTCTCCTTCAAACCTCCGTGAGCAGTAAAAAATGTAGCAAGCCCGTTCTCTTCCTTTTGTTCCTCTGTAAATGCCACGTGTCACCCCTTTATTGGCTGTGGGGGGACACCTTTAAATTGTCCTCTTGGGGCCACGAGATCAATTTTTTATTTTGAGATTTTTTCTAAAAATTTGTAAAATTTTGAAACTCTTCACCACCCTCTGAACTTCAACCACCTTTTGGACACGTGTTCAAAAATGATTGGATGCAGATCCAATCCTCATTTTTTTTCCTTTTATAACATGGGAAAAAATTGATAAAAAGTTTTCTTTGGCTCCCATTCCCGTTTCTCCTCCCTGGACATGTGTCCACTTCGCATTGGAGTGCAGCCCTCGGTCAAAAATTTACATTGAGAATTCTTCCAAAATTGAAGAAAATTCTAAGTTACCCCGCCACCCACCGAGTCCATCAACTAATCAAATCGTGCCATATAGGCACAACATCGTAGCGATGCGGAGTGCGACAAAAAAATTCCTTTTGCAAAAAAATGAAAAATGACAAGTTAGTAATTTTTTCCCACACATCCACGACAAATAGGAGCCTACTACGTCACCAAAATCTTTCGATAATTAATTTGATGGGAAAATGACACCCGTATTCCCATCAAAATGTAAATAATATAGAGGATTCCCTAGAAATTGAATTTTTTAGAAGGCAGATTTTTTGGTTTTGAATCCAATGAAGCATGAGTTAACAATGATTTCTACAGGGGGCATGAGATTTAAATAGAGAATAACTTGGATTCGATCCATTTCGATTCTTTTCACGATTTTGACAAAGGAAAATGAATCGGCCCGAGAAAATGAAGAAATTAAGGCACAAAAAGAGGGGCACTTGGAAATTTGTTTCAATTTACGGAAAAATCGTGACAATGTGAGAAATGGTGAAATGGTGCAATTATCAAATCTAGCACTAAGGACAGCTAGCTTATCAGCAGCAACAGAGGACTTCTATCATGATAAACAATGTTAAAGGAATCAAACATTTCAATCAAGTCCCAAACAACATGCTTATATTGTTTCATACGCTGATTTTTTGTAGCATACAACTTTCTTACTTGCTTGACAACTAACTCTGAATCCCCCTTGGCAACAATATCCTTCACTCCATATTTCCATGCAATCCTTAATCCCAATAATAATGCCTCATACTCAGCAAAGTTTTTAGTACATTCAAAATTGATCTTGAAGGAGAAAATAAATTCTTCCAAACTAGGAGAAACCAACACTGTACTAGCACCATTTCCAACTTTGGAGCAAGCTCCATCAAATAGTAATTTCCATGGAGAACCTACCATAACAAGGCACTCGATTTGTCCATCTTATTCTCTTTTCCATCAGCAAAACAAATGAAGTTATCAACATCTACATCAGCAAAAACACTTCATAAGAAGCATTGTTGGGATCTTCAATCAAGTGTAACATCTTCTTCTCAAAGCATAGAGGTTGACAAGGCTGCTCTCAATGGGAATGGTGGCAAAATACATGTCCATTTGAACACTACCACAACCACTTGCAGCCCATTTTCTTGACAAAAGCATACCCCACTTGGCAAGGTAGTCAACAATTACAACATCAAGTTTTAAATTCTTAGCCGGATAGGCTGCAAGTTCATGATACTAAACCCTTCACACAACCAAAAATCGAAACTTCCTTGAATCAATGGCTGTAAACTTCCCATATGATGCTGTCAATTTGATATCCAAATCATTCATGACCTCTAGAGGCACGAAATTACATGATGCACTGGAATCAAACATGCGATGTGAAGTAACCTATCTTTTATGAGTAACGTTGGGAAGAATGGATCAAAATTAAATTGGGAATCAACCAAGGATGTCCCCAAATATACTTCAGGTGCCTCTCCAAGATCTTCCATTGGTGGTGGTGTTTCAAGGCCAGCAATTCTTTGAAGAGGATTCTCAACAACATTTATATTTCTACTTGGGGTAACCTTTTCTTCTTTCAATCCCAAGTACTCGAATGCTCTCTTCTTATGCTCAGGTATTCTAAGCAACTCAATGATGGGAACACTCACTTTAATTTGGCTCAATACCTGGGCTATATCATATGAAAAATTATTTGGTAAAACTGAATTAGAAGGGAACCAAGAAGGTTCATTAGATGGAGAAGTGTTCTTGGCAGCCTGGGCATGAGGAGGATCGATATTTCGCATGGGACAGCGAGTGTTCTTGGCAATTGTTTCTTTTCTAGGATTATCTTTGGGAATTATTGTGAGCAAGGGTGTCTTTGGCTTGGCTTGAGGACCAGCTCCTCTAACAACTTTACTTCTATTATTGTACTCTTTCTCTTGACCAACCACAACATTCATTAAAAAATGTCTATCTTCCTCCGAAGAAATACCAAAGACATCATACTTCTTGATCATTAAAGCCCTTAGATAGTCAAAGTCATTATTAGGAATTTCAAAGTCCTAAACTACATCTACATCATGAGTTTAAGGAAGAGAAAGAAATGGTACCCTCTTTATGCAATCCCAAAAGGTTGTAGCAGTCCTTGCACTTATCACATCTCGTTGATGTTGCTATCTCTGTTGTGAGCTCGAAGAGCTGCCCATCATACAAATGTAATAATCCATTTCATCTTCATTATCATCTTCAATAACTTGCTGGTCCATTTTACATGAAGGATGAGGAAGAAAACATTTGTCACACCAATCCATATCAGAAATTTCTTGAACAACATCCACTCTTGTAGTTAGAGGGTCGACACCACTTATTTTCATGTGCTTGGGGCTTTTTGTTTGCAGATCCAACAAGCCCTTTACCTCTATCATATTTTATTTGATCACCCCTAGGATGATTGCCAAATATATCATGGTTTTGAGTTCTTTGCTGTCCTTGTGAACTTTTCCCAATTCCTTTCTCAGCCCGGGCCAACTTGTAAGAAATTTCTTCAATAGCCCCCGCAAAGTCTTGACAACATCTTCTAAATCAGCACCCTAGCTAGCTTGAGGCTTCTCAGTGGTTTACTGGTTTCACACCATCCCTCTTAAGTGGTTTACCAATAGCTTTAATATTATTTTCAATTTGAAGTGCCATCGTGAAAGCTTGTCTAAAGTTTGTAGGATTTTTGTCTCTCAAGTAATAGGCTGCCTTTTTATCAAATGCATCTACATATTTGATCAAGCAAGATTCATCACAAGGCCTCAAAATGATAGGCAGCCTTGTCAATGTTTTATTAAATCTTGTATTAAAATCATGAACGGTCTTATTAGGGTTCTTCTTGATGTTCTCAAACTCGGATAGAAGGAACCTTGGATCTGTATTGTCTCCATATTATAATATGAATGCATTACTCATCTCTTCCCATGAGTCAATAGAGTTATCAGGTAGAGATTTGTACCAATCCCTTGCATCTTCCTCAAGTGTATGAATAAAAAAATTAATATACACATCCTCAAATTCTATCTCAAAATCTTCCATCATGTTAACAAAGAGTTTGAGATGCTGATCTCTAGTAATGGCATTGTTACCTTGGAATTTTGGTAACCTATTTCTCACATCTTGTGGGACAACATTTGGATAACCATCCATTCCTCCAAAATTTATAGGACCAAAGGTGTTAACAACAAATGGAGGTCTAGGTTGAGCCATATTGTTTGGTGGGGGTGATCTTGGAGGTGAAACAAGTTGGTTAGGAGTAGTAATGGGTCTGATTGGAATAGATGAGTGATCTTTAAAATGACAACCCCCTAAAGGCTCTCTCTCTTGATAAAATTTAGCAAACTTAGAAACCACAGGGGCAGATCTAGGAGTAACTTTTTTAAATACACAAAAAGGTCCCTCACCTGATGGAGAATGAAAATCAACAAGAAGATTGCCTAAATCAAATCTACTTGAAGAGGAATTATAGTCTTCACTAACAGGATGCTCTCCTTCAAATCCAACTATGGGGATCTCTTTTCTTGCAACCAAATCACCAACCACTTTCCACACTCTTCTTCCTTCTAGTTCTAAGCTTCTTGATTCAGTGAGAAACTTCTTAGAAGAGTCCTTGGTGAAGAGGGATCTCCTTCCCTCCAGCTTGATGATTTAAACAACAAGTTTCAAATGACAGAAATGTGTAAGACAACCTGGTATTTCAAGATCCAAAAGATGGAGTCGACACTAAGGATTTTCACCTTAGTTTTGTAGGAAAGCACTAAAATATTTTGTCAAATGTATGCTATGACTGAAAACTTTGCAAGGATTTACAAATCAAATCTTCTTCTTCTTGATTCAACCAAAAACAATGCATCCAAATCATATAAACTGCTAGTAAATGAGAAGAGCAAACTAAGTTTGAAATCTTTTTACCCAAAACATGCAGATCTGAAGTATGAAATGATATCTCAAGAATGTAACAGCTCACATACTTGATCACACAAATGCTCAAACCTTTCAAATACTTCAAAACCACCAAGAAATAAAAGAAAATCCGGCAATGGTGCCACTTGGGTGTTGGTATCAGATTTAATCTCCTTCACAACTTGAACAACATCATGAACTTGCACAAGACACTCAAGGATAGATAGATGGTTTGTATGTCATTTGTAGCCGGGGAGAACACCTATCTGCTTGTTTGCATTCAATATTTGAGGGAGTGGATAGCACCTTCATAAGGGTTTTGATCTAACCCTCACTATTTTAGGTTGTGCCTATCAACCAAGGCAAGAGAACCTATATTGCAGCCCTTGTATGGTAAAGGAGGTAGAGATATCCTTGTGTTTTACATTATGACATGAAAGAGGCCTTGTGAAAACATGATCAAGTATCCATTATCCAAACTCAAAGGATTTTTCACTACTAAATGATGGAAATGTTCTCAAAACAAGGCTAGGGCTACTAAAGACATGTTAAAATCCCTGATATGCTTTGTTCATTTTTGTGAAAGGTTTGAGTTCTTTTGTGAAAAACAATGTAAATGCAGGGGTAGTATAGGTAGGATGATTTATTTTAAATTATATTTTGATGGGATAAGTTTGGACAAGACAAGATAAGGAATCACCCACTTCTTTGGGAAGCTTTGTAGAGGAATTGCAACACCTAAACAATAGAGATGTTTCAATAAGTTTGAAGTACTCTTTCAACTAGGATGTGTGCATAAATGGAGGCCCAAATGTGCACTATTCCAAAAAAACTTTGATAACCTACCATAAAGGCTTGAAGAAAAATATCAATGAAGCATTTAGAAACCCTTGTTAGATCATGACTTAAGGTACACCTAAAAGTTTACAAACACCCTCAATTTATAAGGAAGGTAAGATGAATTTAAATACGTTTATCTTCACTCAAATGAATGCTCTTCGAAAGGAAGATTAGAGATGCATTCAACACCTCTACAATAAATGAGATCATGTATGACCAAAAAATATCTCAAACACAAGATTGCAAGATGAGCATGAAACAAAATTGAAAACATACTGAAATACAAGTGTATGCAAGCTTTGCCAAGAGATAAAACTAGTTAATCCAAGAATTTGATCAAATATATCAGTAAGGGAATGTTATTTAGACAATCTCAAATCTTTTTGATGGCTTTATAGCTGAAACCAACTCAACATGATGAACATTTGATGCAAACAGGGATAAAAAATGGCTCTCAAGCAGTTTCTCCAAAAGAAAATGGAATTCTTCCAGTTTCCCTCCTGAAAATTCTTCTCTCTTTTCCAAAAATCCCAACAGAGTTTACAAAATTCCTTCAAATTACATAATATACCCTATTCCAGCTTGGATCCTTGCATCCCAAGAAAAGAATATTCCAAAGGGATCAAATTTGTTACAAAACCCTATCCATTTCATGAAAATGACATCAAAATGTAAAATAGATCGCATATTGCCAGGGATGCACAAATATTTTAAAATATTGCATGAATTCAGATCCTTATCCATCCCAGGGTCACATTTTTGTCATTCCACCATGCCAACACTCATTTACAATCATTTTTAACTCTACAGCTTTTATTTTTTTACTTTTAACGTTTTTACACGGGATGAGAAAAATATTTCACAAAAAACACTATAGGGCACCAAATTAGCTCAAATTAATGATGCCATTGCATCTAGAATGTCGAAGAGGATGTGATTTCATATAAAATTTCATGTGATTTGGTGCAAAAATGATGATTCCAAGCATCTTAGAGCTCCAATGGCAACAAGAAACGAAAACACTCAAGAATAGTTGATTTAAAATCATCTTTAAATTTCTACCCTCCATGTGTCCCTGATTAGATTTGACACGTGGATTCAAAAATATCTTCTTTGAATTCTAGATAAGGTGGACACATGTGAAAATACCATTGGACTGGGCATCCAACCTTAAAAATGCATTTCAAACCTTTTCTGACCTTGGGAAATTTTTAAAATTTTCCCCGCATGCCCCCTGGACACGCCACATGTCCTCGGTGGGACCTACTCAAAGTTGAGGAAAAATAATGAAATTTTCTACCTTTTTGAGAAAAGGAAAAATTCCTCAAAAACCCCCATGGGCCCGAACACCCACTCTCTCCCCTGTCACGTCGCGGTGTCCCATTCGCTACGGAGATGACCCTCAAAGTTCTCCTTCAAACCTCCACGAGTAATAAAAAATGTTACAGCCCACGCTCTTCCTTTTGGCCCTCTATAAATTCCACATGTCACCCCCTTATTGGCTACGAGAACACCTTCAAATTTTCCTCTTTAGCGCCACGGATCAATTTTTTATTTTGAGATTTTTGCTAAAAATTTGTAAAATTTTGAATCTCTTCCCCGCCCTCCGAACTTCCACCACCTTTTGGACACGTGTAAAAAAATGATTGGTTGCGGAGCCAATCCTCATTTTTTTGCCTTTTATACCATGGGAAAAATTTGACAAAAGTTTTCTTTGGCCCCCATTCCCGTTTCTCCTCCCTGGACATGTGTCCACTTCCCATTGGGCACGGCCCTCGGGTCAAAAATTAACATTGAGAATTCTTCCAAAATTGAAGAAAAATTCTAAGTGACCCCCGCCACCCACCGGTTCATCAACCAATCAAATCGTGCCACGTAGGAACAACACTGTAGCACTGAGGAGCCACGTACAAAAATTTTCCTTTTGCAAAAACACTCAAAAATGAAAAGTTAGTAATGTTTTCCCACACATCCTCGACCAATAAGAGCCTGTCATGTCACAAACATCTTGTGATGATTAATTTGACAGGTGAATGACACCCGTATGCCTGTGAAAATGTAAAAAATATAGCGGATGCCCTAGAAATTGAATTTTTTCACAAGGAAGGTGGATTTTTCAGTTTTGAATCAAATGAAGCATGATTTAATAATGATTTTGACCCGGGGCATGAGATTTTAATAGCAAATAACTTGGATTCAATCCATTTTGAGTCTTTTCATGATTTTGACAAAGGGAAAAGGACTCGGCCCAAAAAAATGAAGAAACTAGGGCAAAAAGAGGGAAATTCGGAAATTTGTTTCAATTTAGGGAAAAATCATGACAATGTGTGCAATTTCAAAGGCATTCAACTAGAAAAGATGAACTGTGGACCACCAAATCGAGAAAATTTATGTTTCTTGACAAATTGGGAAAAGTCTGTAAAGTGGATATTTGCACCAACATTGGCTCTTGCTTGGGGATGGGCACTCCCAGTGAGTGCCAAAAGATCACAACACAGAACAAGTGCCAAGAATCCATTGGGTAAGGAGTATAAAAATGTAGAGTAGCCCAAAAACTGGAAATATCACCAAAAACAAGCTGAGAGAACCACACAAAAATGGTTGCCAAGGATAAAAGGGCAAACCACGAGCCAACAACAAAAAAGAAAAAATAAAAACAAGGACTATAAAAATGTACAACTTGTGCATACCTCACATGGGGATTCAATCCAAGAAATGTTTTAAATGTCTACCATTAACAGGTAGCTCCAACAAATCCCCATCCAAATCCTTGAGAAAAAATGTATTTTCTCCAATCCTGATATCAATGGCATAAGGGCCCATCCATAGAGCATCAAACTTGCCATGCTTTCCCTTGTCTTCATGCCTACTATCCCACAGCAAAACCAGATCTCCAACATTGAAGGCTCTAGGAGTGACCTTCTTATCAAACAAATTCTTCAATTTCTCTCTAAATTTGACATGCCTTTGGTGAGAAGCTCTCCTTTCTTCATCCAAAGCTCAATGATTTGATTGATCCTTGATTCATATGGGCCATGTTCTTGATCTTCTAACTACTGGGAAAACTAAAATGTGGACAATTGCAAATGTAAGGGCAGCAATGCTTGTGTTCCATAGACCAATTCAAATGGACTCTTACCAGTTGCTCTTTTTGGAGTGATCCTATCTGCCCATACTGCAAATTTTAATTGCTCTCCCCACTTCTTGTTGATATCAAAAGTCCTTCTAATAATCAGATTTATCACATATTCATTGCACATTGCCATCAAAGGCTTGGCTCTAAAACACATAGCATTATCAGATACAATCTTAACTGGAACTCCAAACCTACATATGATATGATTCAACAAGAAATCCATCACCACTTGGTGTGTTGCCTTTCTAGATGGAATTGCTTCAACCCATTTTGTGAAGTAATCAGTTGCTACAAGGATCCATTTATGAATCGACACTAGAAGGATCTGAGATCTCACCTATGAATTCCATTCCCCATTGTTTGAAAGGAGCTTCAATTGATACAGGTTGTAAAGGAAGGGAGCCTAAAGCTTTCAATCTTCCATAGAAGCGTTGGCAACTATCACATCTTCTAACTAGCTAGTTTACATCTTTAAAAAGAGTAGGCCACCAATAACCAGCTCTTAAAATCTTGTGTGTTGTCACTCTACCAGCAAAATTTCCTCCACAAACTCCCCCATGGAAATCAGCAATCAACTTGGGAGCTTCATCTTCAATTATGCATTTCAAGAGGACACCTTTAGGGTTCTTCCAAGCCAGCCCAAGGTCTGTTATGATATATTTCTGAGAAGCTAGCTTGAGGGCTCTTTTTTATTTTTATTCAAGTGACTAGGACAGCATAGGTGCTTGAGGTAGAAGACCACATCCTTGTACCATTCAGAATTCATCAATTTGTCAAGTAGACCTGCCCTTTCTTCCTCTAGCTGATTCACTTCTACATTTTACAAATTACTCTCAGCCATGAGCTTGGCAAGACCCAAACCTCTTACCAGCTTTGTTGTTTGGATATCCATATCATATTCTTGTAATTTTTTGACCCATCTACATCTCTTTCTTGATATCTCCATGTCAGATAAGATGTCTTTAACCATTGTATGAGGAACATAGGCAACAACCTTTGAACTCAGTATATAGGGCCTGAAAATCTTTGTTTCTTTTACTAATGCAAATGCTTGTTTCTCCATAATTGTGTACTTCAGTTCAACTACTTGTAAAGCCTTGCTAAAGAAAGCAATAGGCCTCTCAGCT
This sequence comes from Taxus wallichiana var. yunnanensis, assembly GCA_018340775.1. Lineage (NCBI taxonomy): Eukaryota > Viridiplantae > Streptophyta > Pinopsida > Cupressales > Taxaceae > Taxus > Taxus wallichiana. Next base: position 75,993,035 of record CM031242.1, read on the forward strand.
CCATTCTCATCCTTTTGCAACAAAACTGAAGCAATAGTGAATTCAGATGCAAAAGAGAAGATTTGGAAAGGCATCTTATAGTTTGGAGCTGCCAAAACAGGTGCATGTTTAAGTGCATCCTTTATTCCTTCAAAAGCTTGGATGGAAGCCTCATCCCACTTAATAACTTGATCCTTTCTTAGCATGCATGTGATTGGAAAAGTTAGCTCAACAAAATTGGAAACAAACCTTCTAATGAAATTGATTTGGCTAAAGAAAGATTGAATACCTTTCTTGGTTCTTGGAATAGGCACCTTGCTGATTGCTTCCACTCTCTCAGGGTCTATCATAACACCTTCCTTGGACACAATATGCCCCAACAGCTTGGCCTTTTGCATGCCAAAATGAAACTTATTTGGATTAAGTGAAATGCCATACTCTCTACATCTGATCAGCATCTTTTCTAGGTGGTGCAAATGGTCTGCTCGCTACCTTGAAAAAATAGTCACATCATCTTGGTAAACTACAATAAACTCATTGATATAACTTGAAAAGGATTTGAAAAGTAGCACTAACATTCATCAATCCAAAAGGAATCCTTAGAAAAACATGTCCCCAAAGAGTAGTGAAGGCTATCTTAAGTCTTTCTGATTCTTTGACAACTACTTGATTGTATCCGGAGAAACCATCCAAAGTTGAAAGCATCTCTGACCCTGTTACAAGCTGCAACATATTTTCCATGTTTGGCAAGGGGTAATTTTCCTTCATAGATGCTTTTTTAGATTCCTAAAATCCACACAAAGTCTGATATCTCCGTTCTTCTTTCTAACTGGGACAAGGTTTGCTACCCAAGATGAGTATCTAGTAGGCTGAATGATGCCACCATCTCTCAATTTCTTCAACTCTTCTTGCATTTTCATGGAAAGAAGTGGGTTAATAGGCCTTTGTTTTTGTCTAAATGGCTTAGTCTTGGCCTCAAGAGGAATCTCATGCTGAAATAAATCTTCTCTATATGCCTTCAACTCTGAATAAGACCAGGCAAGGTAGTCTTGATACTTCTTTAAAAGTTGGGCATAGGATTGTTTCTCCTCTTTGCTGAGATGGCTGCCCAACCAGATCTTCCTTGGTTTATCCTTGGTTCCCAAGTTTTTCTCTTCCACATCCCTTGAAGCAGACATATTTCTATTAATGATACAATCAACATTGCTAAAATTGGATTCAAGTGCAATAAGACCTTTAGGAATGGTATTTGTTTTCAATTGGATAATATCCTTGTCAAATAAAGTTTCTCTACCTTCATTCATGCATACCATTGGTTCCCAATCAATATTTTGACTAGTAAACTCACCTTGGCATTGTAATAATCTCAATACTTGTGCATCATCATCAAAAATCTGCCAATGTTTCACATTATCTCGGGACAATTGGCCTTGTTAGCACTTCAATGCTATATTCACAAAAAGGTGAAATGGTGCAATTGTCAAATCTAGAACCAAGGACATCCAGCTTATCAGCAGTAACATTAAGACTTCTATCATGATAAACAATGTTAAAGGAATCAAACATTTCAATCAAGTCCCAAACAACATGCTTATATTGTTTCATACGCTAATTTTTGTAACATAAAACTTTCTTAATTTCTTGAAAACTAGCTCTGAATCCCCCTTGGCAAAAATATCCTTCACTCCATATTTCCATGCAATCCTTAATCCCAATAATAATGCCTCATACTCAGCAATGTTGTTAGTACATTCAAAATTGAGCTTGAAGGAGAAAATAAATTCTTCCAAACTAGGAGAAACCAACACTATACCAGCACCATTTCCAAATTTGGAGCAAGCTCCATCAAATAGTAATGTCCATGGAGAACCTACCATACCAAGGCACTCTAATTTTTCCATCTTATTCTCTTTTCCATCAGCAAAACCAATGAAGTTATCAACATCTACATCAGCAAAAAATAGTTCATAAGAAGCATTGTTGGGATCTTCAATCAAGTGTAACATATTCTTCTCACCATAGAGTTTGAAAAGGCTTCCCTCAATGGGAATGGTGGTGAAAGACATGTCCATTTGAAAACTACCACCAACACTTGCAGCCCATTTTCTTGACAAAAGCATACCCCATTTGGCAGGGCAGTCAACAATTACAACATCAAGTTTTAAATTCTTACCTGGATAGGCTGCAAGTTACACTACTAAACCCTTCAGACAACTAACAACTGGCACTTCCCTTGAATCCATGGCTGTAAAATTCCCATATGCTACTGTCACTTTGATATCCAACTCATTCATGACCTCTAGAGGCATGACATTACATGATGCACCAGAATCAAACATGCAGTTGTGAAGCAACCTATCTTTTATGAGCAAAGTTGTGAAGAATGGATCAACATTCAATTGGGAATCAACCAAGGATGTCCCCAAATATACTTTAGGTTCCTCTCCAATATCTTCCATTGGTGGTGGTGTTTCAAGGCTAGCAATGCTTTGAAGAGGATTCTCAACAACATTTATATTTCTGCTTGGAGTAACCTTTTCTTCTTTCAATCCCAAGTACTCAAATGCTCTCTTCTTATGCTCAGGTATTCTAAGCAACTCATTGATGGGAAAAATCACTTTAATTTGGGTCAATACCTGGGCTATATCATACAGAACATTCTTTGGTAAAATATCATTGGAATGGAAACAAGAAGGTTCATCAGATGGAGAAGTGTTCTTGGCAGCCTGGGCATGAGGAGGACTGATATTTCTACATGGGACAACAGGGTTATTGGCAACTGTTTCTTTTCTAGGATTATCTTTGGGAATGCTTGTGAGAAAGGGTGTCTTTGGCTTGGCTTGAGGACCAAATCCTGTAAGAACTTTACTTCTAGTATTGTACTCTTTCTCTTGAACAACCACACCATTCATTAACAATTGTCTATCTTCCTCCGAAGGAATACCACCATCATACTTCTTGATCATTAAATCCCTTAGATATTCAAAGTAATTATTAGGAATTTCAAAGGCCTAAACTACATCTACATCATGAGTTTGAGGAAGAGAAAGAAATGGTAACCTCTTTACGCAATCCCAAAAGGTTGCAGCAGTCCTTACACTTATCACATCTGTTGATGTTGCTATCTCATTGTGAGCCCGAAGAGCTAATCATCATACAAATGTCATCATCCATTTCATCTTTATTATCATCTTCAATAACTTGCTAGTCCATTTCACATGAAGGATGAGGAAGAAAAAATCTATCACACCAATCCATATCAATAATTTCTTGAATAGCAGACCACTCTTACGGTTAGAGAGTCGGGCACCACTCTATTTTCACATGCTTGGGGTTGTCTGTTTGTAGATCCAGCAAGCCTTTTACCTCTACCATCTTGTCTTTGATCACCCCTAGGATGACTGCCAAATATATCATGGTTTTGAGTTCTTTGCTATCCTTGTGAACTTTGCCCAATTCCGTTTTCAGCCCTGGCTAACTTGTAAGAAATTTATTTAACAAAGCCCCTACCAAAGTATTGACAACATCTTCTAAATCAGCACCCTTACTAGCTTGAGGCTTATCATGGTTTATCAGCTTCACACATTCCCTCTTAAGTGGTTTACCAATAGCTTTAATATTATTTTAAATTTGAATTTCCATAGTGAAAGCTTATCTCAAGTTTGTAGGATTTTTGTCTCTCAAGTAATAGGATGCCTTTTTATCAAATGCATCTACATATTTGATCAAGCAAGATTCATCACAAGGCCCCAAAATGAAAGAAAAATATCTCAATGTTTTATTAAATCTCATATTAAAATCATGAAGCTGTCTCATTAGGGTTCTTATTAATGTTTTCAAACTTGGATAGAAGGAACCTTGGATCTGTCTTGTCTCCATATTGTAATCACAATGCATTACTCATCTATGCCCATGAGTCAATAGAGTTATTGCACCTTCCTCAATTGTATGAATAAACAAATTAATATACACATCCTCAAATTCTATCTCAAAATATTCCATCATGTTAACAAAGAGTTTGAGATGTTGATCTCTCAGTAATGGCATTGTTACCTTGGAATTTTGGTAACCTATTTCTCACATCTTGTGGGATAGCATTTGGATAACCATCCATTCCTCCAAAATTTATAGGACCAAAGGTGTTAACAACAAATGGAGGTCTAGGTTGAGCCATATTGTTTGGTGGGGGTGATCTTGGAGGTGAAACAAGATGGTTAGGAGTAGTAATGGGTCTGATTGGAATAGATGAGTGATCTTTAAAATGACAACCCCCCAAAGGCTCTCTCTCTTGATAAACTTTAGCAAACTTAGAAACCATAGGAGCAGATCTAGGAGTAAGTTTTTTAAATACACAAGAAGGTCACTCACCTAATGGAGAATGAAAATCAGAAATAATATTTCCTGAATCAGATCTACTTGAAGAGGAATTACAGTCTTCAATAACAGGATGCTCTCCTTCAAATTCAACTATGGGGATCTCTTTTCTTGCAACCAAATCACCAACCACTTTCCACACTCTTCTTCCTTCTAGTTCTGAGCTTCTTGATTTGGTGAGCAACTTCTTAGAAGAGTCCTTGGTGAAGAGGGATCTCCTTCCCTCCAGCTTGACAGATTTAAAAACAAGTTTCAAATGACAGTAAATGTGTAAGACAACTGGGATTTCAAGATCCAAACAACATGGAGTCGCCACTAAGGATTTCCACCTTAGTTGTGCAAGAAAGCACTAAAATATTTTGTCAAATGTATGCTATGACTGAAAAAATTTCAAGGATTTACAAATAATATCTTCTTTCGCTTGATTTAACCAAAAAAATGCATCCAAATCATATAAATTGCTAGTAAATGAGAAGAGCAAACTGAGTTTGAAATCTTTTTTACCCAAAACATGCAAATCTGAAGTATGAAATGATATCTCAAGAATGTAACAACTCACATACTTGATCACACAAATGCTCAAACCTTTCAAATACTTCAAAACCACCAAGAAATCAAAGAAAACTCCCTGGCAATCGTGCCACTTGGGTGTTGGTATCCAGATTTAATCTCCTTCACAACTTGAACAACATCATGAACTTGCACAAGACTCTCAAGGATAGATAGATGGTTTGTGTGTCATTTGTAGCCAGGGAACACACCTATTTGCTTGTTTGCATTCAATATTTGAGGGAGTGGATAGCACCTTCATAAGGGTTTTGATCTAACCCTCACTATTTTAGGTTGTGCCTATCAACCAAGGCAAGAGAACCTATATTGCAGCCCTTGTATGGTAAAGGAGGTAGAGATATCCTTGTGTTTTGCATTATGACATGAAAGAGGCCTTGTGAAAACATGATCAAGTATCCATTATCCAAACTCAAAGGAGTTGTCACTACTAAATGATGGAAATGTTCTCAAAACAAGGCTAGGGCTACTAAAGACATGATAAAACCCTGATATGCTTTGTGCATTTTTGTGAAAGGATTGAGTTCTTTTGTGGACACACAATGCAAATGCGAAGGGTAGTATAGGTAGGATGAGCTAGTTTAAATGATATTCGATGGAAGAAGTTTGGAAAAGACAAGATAAGGAATTACCCACTTCTTTGGGAAGCTTTGTAAAGGAATTGCAACACCTAAACAATAGAGATGTTTCAATGAGTTTGAAGTACTATTTCAACTAGGATGTGTGAACAAATGGAGGCCCAAATCTACACGATTCCACACAAAATTTTATAACCTGCCACAAAGGCTTGAAGAAAAATATCAATGAAGCATTTAGAAACCCTTGTTAGATCATGAATTAAGGTACACCCAAAAGTTTACAAACACCCTCAATTTACAAGGAAGGTAAGATGAATTTAAATCATTTATCTTCACTCAAATGAATGCTCTTATGAATGGAATATTGTAGATGCCTTCACACCCTCTACAAGAAATGAGACCATGTATGACCAAAAATATCCCAAACACAAGATCGCAACATGAGCATGAGACACAAATTGAAAACATACTTGAAATACAAGTGTATGCAAGCTTTGCAAAGAGTTAAAACCAGTTAATCCAAGAATTTGATCAAATATATCAACAAGGGAATGTTATTTAGAAAATATCAAAGCTTTTTAATGGCTTTATAGCTTAAACCAGCTCAACATGACGAACATTTGATGCAAACAGGGATCAAAAATGGCTCTCAGGCAGTTTCTCCAAAAGAAAATGGACTTCTTCTAGTTTTCCTCCTGAAAATTCTTCTCTCTTTTTCAAAAAATACCAAAAAAGTTTACAAAATGCCTCCAAATTACATAATATACCCTATTCCAGCTTGGATCCTTGCATCCCAAGCAAATAATATGCCAAAGGGATCAAATTTGTTATAAAACCCTATCCATTTCATGAAAATGACATCAAACTGTAAAACACCTTGCATATTGCCAGGGATGCACAAATATTTTAAAATATTGCATGAATTTGGATCCTTATCCATCCCAGTGTCACGTTCTTATCATTCCACCATGCCAACATGCATTTACAATCATTTTCCACCTTTTTCCCTCATCATTTTTAACTCTACAACTTTTATTTTTTTACTTTTCACGTTTTTTGTAATGAGAAAAATATTTCATGAAAAAACACTACAGCACCGAATTATCTCAAATTAATGATGCCATTGCATCCAGAAGGTCAAGAGGATGTGATTTCATATAAAATTTATGTGATTTGGAGCCAAAATGATGATTCCAAGTATCTTGGACCTCCAATGGCGCCAAGAAACAAAAACACTTTCAAAGAACCGTTGATTTGAAATCAACTCTAAATTTACACCCTCCATGTGTCCTAATGAGATTCGACACATGGGCTCAAAAATATCTTCTTTGACTTTTGGATAAGGTGGACACATGTCCAAATACCATTGGACCGGGCATCCAACCTTAAAAATGCATTTTGAACCTTTTCGACCTTAAGAAATTTTTTAAAATTTTCCCCGCATGCCACTTGGACACACCACGTGTCCCTAGGTGGGCCCTACTTAAAGTCACGGGCCAAAATAATGAAATTTTCTCCCTTTTTGAGAAAAGGTAAAATTCTTCAAAAACCCTCGTGGGCCTGAACACCAGCTCTCTCGCCCGCCACGTGGCATGGTCTCCCATTCACTATGGAGCCGACCCTCCAAGTTCTCCTTCAAACCTTCATGAGCACTAAAAATGTTCAGGCAAGCACTCTCCATTTTGTCCCTCTATAAATTCCACGTGTCACCCCCTTATTGGTCGTGGGGGACACCTTTAAAATTTCCTCTTCAGGGCCATGAATCAATTTTTTATTTTGATATTTTTGCTAAAAATTTCTAAAATTTTGAAACTCTTCCCCCACCCTCCAAACTTCCACCACCTTTTAGACACGTGTTCAAAAATGATTGGCTGCATAGCCAATCCTCATTTTCTTTCCTTTTATACCATGGGCAAAAATTGAAAAAAGTTTTCTTCACCCCATTCCCATTTCTCCTCCCTAGACATGCGTCCACTTCCCATTGGGTGAAGGCCTCGTGTCAAAAATTAACATTGATAATTCTTCGAACATTGAAGAAAAATTCTAAGTGACCCCTGCCACCTGCCGGTCTGTCAACCAATCAAATCATGCCACGTAGGCACAACACTATAGCACTACGGAGCCGCGTACAAAAATTTTTCTTTTGCAAAAAACTCAAAAATGTCAAGTTAGTAATGTTTTCCCACATATCCACGACCAATAATAGCACGCAAAGTCACCAAAAGCTTGCGATGATTAATTTGACATGAAAATGACACCCGTATGCCCGTCAAAACGTAAAAAATACAGAGGATGCCCTAGAAATTGAATTTTTTCACAAGGAAGGCAGATTTTTAGTTTTGAATCCAATGAAACATGATTTAACAATGATTTCAACCTGGGGCATGAGATTTTAATAGCAAATAACTCAGATTTGATCCATTTCGAGTCTTTTCATGATTTTGACAAAGGGAAAATGACTCAGCCTGAAAAAAATGAAGAAATTAGGGCACAAAAGAGGGGAACTTGAAAATTTGTTTCAATTTAGGGAAAAATCATGACAATGTGAGAGATTTCAAAGGCATTCAACTAGAAAAGATGAACTGCAGACCACCAGCTCAAGAAAATGAACTTTTCTTGACAAATTGGGCAAAAATAGATATAGAAAAATTGGGCAAAGTGTGTAAAGTGAATATTTTCACCAACAGTATGCATGCCATTTTGATATACGTATTGGTATATGGAATAATCTCATCCTTTCAATATACCCAGTTATACGCAACACATGCATTAATGTCCATGAGAGAAAGGTGATAAGTTGTATTCTTTTCACGTAAGATTGCACCCTTTGTTAAGGCTAGGTTTAACACCTTAGTGAAACATTAGAATATTTCCAAGGTGTGGAACCTTTCTACTTGGGACATACCTCCAAAAGGATGGTTTCTCAACTAAATAATCTAATGCTAATGCTACTCCTATGCTACAATAATAATTATAGGGGTAAAAGTGGAAGGAGAAATGCATGAAATAAACTAAATAAAATGGGGTTGATTGTAAAAAAATAGAAAGCAGACCATTCTTTGTGATATGGAAATAATAAGACAAATACAACACCAAGATGGAATAAACAAGCCATGGTTCAACTATGCACTTCATCAAACTTGATTCCCTACATGATTGAAATAGTGAACTAAAACCATGCAAATATAATCCATACACATCATGAAATGGAAAAATAGAGAGGTAAGAATATAAAAATTTAAACCAAAAGGTAGAACAGAGCCACAATCAACATCATATTAATGTTTGAGGATATACACATTCCATTTAAAACCATTTGGAAGGAATTAAATACATTACAAAATTTTAGACTAGAGCTATGAAACTTAGAATGTTGAACCACCATTTTGGCATGGTAATTTTACATTTGGGAGAAGATCCTTTACAATGAAAACTGAGTTGCATTATATAGAGAAAGAATAAAAGAGAAAGGATCGTAAAATCTCAATAACTCAATAAGATCAAAAATGGGACAATCAACATTAATATGTGCAAACTAGCTATGGGCACCATTTAATTCATAGATGAAGGAGATCAAATCATCTAGGAATGGTGGTTGTATAAGATAAAGTTTAATGATGGTGATTGAGGTTGATTTGTTTTGATTTCGTTACCATTTGATTGAGGAAAAAGCTTGAAAAGGCCCCAAATGATTTTAAAAATTTATCTTCTATCTCTCAATTGTTATTTATCAATCCTAGAATGAAGATATTATTAAGACCTTTTCAATGATATATCATGTAGGTAAACACAATATTTGGATTTAAATATATGATCATATGAAAAAAACTCGAATCGTGTCATAAAACCCAGACTCAAAATGGATATGAATGATTTAAAATTAATTTAATGATCATGAAATGAATGTGAATGGACCCAAAATCATACATATCATGAAATAATTATTAATATATTTCTAATAGGACCAATTTTGAGTGATTTGGAACTCCCGATCAAAAGATATGATTATTTAAAGATCATCATGCCATTTGGTATAGATGATGCCGATAGGCCATCAAATTTAGCCTTTGATCACCTTTTCCACATGGTGATCTCTAATTAGTTTTTGATATAAGGTTTCATAGGGTTCTCAAAATCCTTATTCCTTATCAAGGTCACCATTTCCTTTTGATTTGGAGTGGCACGTGATTGGTCCATGTGGACCAATCACAACCCTTCTATGTTTTGGGGTCACCTTTATATGGTTGGGATCTCATGATTGCAAGACACTAATTTGGTTGGGATCTCATGATTGCAAGACACTAATTTACTACTTTTTTCACTACACATAGAATTTGGGATACTTTTGGCCCAAGAACTAGTGGAGGAATATTTTTGGTCCACGTTAACCAATGATGGGCCCTCAAAATCTCGCCCTTCTAATCCATCTCCCAACTTTGACCTATGATCTCGCGACCCTTACCTAAACTTTGATCCCTTGATCTATACCATCATTGGTCCACATGGCCTAACAATATGATTTTTTGATTCTTAGGGGTAAAAATTCTTGGTTCTAATAACCAATTTTGAGTCCCAAAATCTAAAACCTCTAAAGAAATTAAATTTGACAACTTGGAGATTAAAAGAAGATATATCTAGATGTTACCAACCTATTCTCGTGATCAAAATAAATGATTTTTACCAATCTTTTTAATGTTTCATTCTACTTGAACCTAAATTGGATCAATGCAAGTAAATTGAATAAGTATGAAGATATCAAAGTGCTATAGAATGGATGAATACCTCTATCAAATCCTTGAAGTTAGTATTTGTAATAAGTTACCCAAAAATGAAGTGTGAGATCACTTTTTGAAATATGTACTAAAAAAATGTGAAATGGATTCATCTAGTTAATGAAATTTATTAATTGGAACTATTAATATTTGTTAATAAATTAATTATATACGTATAATTTCCACATGTTAGGATTTATGCCTAATGATTGTGGTAAATGGGAATCGAGAGGAATGGTTTGTGAAAAACATGTACGTTTCTTATTTCTCCAGATGATTTATATAGATAATGCCAATATTATTTTGTAGATATATTAGGTGATGAATATAGTAGTTGAGGTGTAATAACATTATCCTTAAATATAAATCGATGGTAATACTAATACTCGATTCAAGAAAATATATAACATAGACATATTTGTATATGCTGAATTTTTTTGATATGCATGTTTTATGATTAGAAACATCACAAAAAAATTAAACATGTAATTTCTATATTATTTCAAAAAATGAGACAATTTCAACTTTTGGGCATGCTAGGTTTGCAATAAAATCAACAAATTGAGATGTCAAGGCCTTTTTAAGGTAAACAATAATTTTTGACTATAGTTTTGTACCTCAAACACTATAGGGGATATACAAAATGAAATAAAATAATTTTATAATCTATGATTTTAGGAAGTATTGTAAAATTTCAAGTCTAAAATCCTTCAAGGTAAATCTAATATGGAACTAACTATAAATTTTATCAGTAAACGAAAGAAACATAAAAATAGGCATTCTATGAGGTATTTTTCAAAAAAAATCTGGAAAAGGTATACTAAAGATATAATGTGGCCATGTTTTCGATTCAAGCTCCTCCTATTTTGCGGATAAAAATTAATTAGTTTTTTGGGCTCTAGGAAATTATTCTGAAATTTCTAAATTTTAATAAATTTATATATTATAAATATGCAACCCTAGTTTTTGGCCGAATTTTATAACTTTGGAATCAAAATAAAATAATTAAAATTGGCTAATAAAAGAAGACCTATAGGTGTAAAGTTTTGGAAATGGAAAATTTTAAGGGTCCCTCCTAAAAAAATCCTTAGAAAATATTTGGTGAATTTGGGAAAATTATCTTTCATGGGAATGGCGAATATAAAGAAATCATGAAATCGCTATTAAATGCTACCAAATAGTAGCCTTTTTATATGTTACCATTTGGTAGCATATTTTTATGCTATCGACCAACAACATATAGTATGATGTCGGCTACTAGCCGAGAACATACTATATGTTGTCGGCCAATAGCATAAAAATATGCTACTGACTGACTATATTCAGGTGAATTTTGTGAATTTCTATTTCATGGGAATGGTGAATTAACTTCTATAGTTAACTTGTACCTTAAAAATTTAGCAAAATGGTCCTAGCTTGTACCCTAAATATTTTCCAATTTCAAATTTCAGAAACTAGAATATTCCTAAATTAACAAAAATTTACTAGTAAATTTTTCCCTATTTGGAAGCTTTACTAAGCTCTCTACCACAACTATTTTACTCCTTTCAAGAATTTTTTGGTGTATGATTTATTTATCCTTCTTTGGATTTTAATTCCTTCTTTCTTGTTTTTACAAATTTGAGATTTTAACACCTAAGTGGGATTCCCTCTTTAAGCTTGTGCTCTATTTGTTTTAAGATTTAATACTTTCAATAAAGAAAAAAATAGAACTCTATGTTTCCTCTAGGTAAATGCCTTTATAATGTTGATTTTGTATTCTATAAAAGAAAAGTCATTTGATTTATGATTTCAGAGGAATATCATGAAATTAATTTATGCTAATAATGGAACTTGCACAATTAAATAAAGAGGGATTAGAGAGATAGAATTCCATGGGGATCTACCTCTTATTTTCTCTTCCAAATACCTTCTTCTTTCTCCTCCTCCCATGTTTAAATATTGTTATGATACAAAATGTTAAACAAAAATCAAGATAATTATTTTAATCAACATAAACAAGAGGAAAACATGAGCGTATTTAAAAATAAATTTCACAAGAAACAATCCCTTTAAATAGGGTGTTAAATAACCACATTGTAATTGTAAATTAATTTAATAAAATTAAATCTAAGATAAAGACATTCTTGGTTATATATATATATATATATATATATATATATATATATGTATGTATGTATGTATGTATGTATTCAATTAAGATTATGTAAAGGAAATATAAGAAAAAGTAATAAATAGGGGATAAAGAATGACTAAACTTTTATATGTACAGTCTAAAATGATTTTGGAATGGAGAATGATCGGAAGTGGAGATTCTAGGCTATGCAAGCTCTGTGTTTGATTCTTGAAAGTGAAAATCTTAGGAATATGAATACCTCGAAAGGGACATGGTGGACCAAGAGCTAGCATCTATTATGATTCATGGTATCTATGGTATAGCTCAAAATATAGTTCTTTCTATGTCCCTCACTATTGCACCTTTTTCATTGTGTGCCACATTAGATTCTTTGTGTCACGCCTATAACACGTAAAATAATCCTTAAATACCTAAAAATACTCAAACACTCATTAGATGAATAAAATAATGCATATTCTTGAGTCATATTGACCTCGGTGGTCACCCCAATGTGATTTTCATCGAACATTGTACTACATTTCAAACTCTATGTAGTTATTATGTGTGTGTGATTGGAATAATGTCCCTTGAGATGGGATGCCCTAGTGTCGTGGCATAAAGAGGTATTATGATACAAATACTTTGTGAAAATGCAAATGTATGGTATGGAATTTAGAATAAACCCTCCTATGTAGTGAAGTATGCAAAGTCCTTGATATAGTAGATAGAAAATATTATCTCTTTGTAGTGATATGTTCCTCTTGAATTTTTCCCATTAATGAGGTTAAATAAGACACATACGCACAAAGATATATATATATATATATATATATATATATATATATATATATATATATGAATTTTTTTCTTAAGTTTCACCATTAACAATCGAAAAGGATGACCAAAGGTGATAAAAGAAGACAATAAATAGGTAATACCTTAAAGAAAGGAAAAGGAGATAAAGAGCTCAAAAATGCAAAGAGGGGACAAATAGCGTCCAAAGAGGAAAAATGTGCCAAGAGGGAACATTAGTGATAAAACATTCCCATTCCTAATGCGAAGTATTTTTAAAATATTCATAAGGATAATATAATGAAATAAGAGCTAAGTAAAATGTAAGTTGGTATGAAAAACTATAGGTTGTCGATAAAAAATCATAAGCAATAAAGATGAAAAGGATAAAAGTAATGTATAAACAAAGTGAAGAGATGTTAATGAGTAGTTATGTTACTTAGGAATCATGTATATACATGAAATATTTTGAAGCTATATGTACATAGTAAGAGTACGATTTAGTGACTAGATTTTCCCCTACATTATGCTAACGAATAAGGATTCATTAACATAAAGTAGAACTAAAAGTGTACCTTACAGAGAAGAATTAATATTGTACCTAATAACACGTTTAATGAGTGTTGTAGCATGTCAAATATAATAGTGAAAACTGTTTATCTTGAAATTATAAGGAGAGGAAAGGATAAGGATCCTAAGGGTGACCTTTACGTGTGTGGAGTGATAATGATGTGTGTGTGTAGTTCCTTGGAATATCATCTTTTTCAGAGTGTTCTTGAGATTTTCTTCATGGTTGTTTGTGTGATTTCCTTCATTGGGATAGGATAGGACCTACAAAATAAAATATGTATAGTCAATACTCTAGGTAAATGCAATTGAAATTTAACTTAGAAAATATGTAAAAATGGAAATGCATATTGGAAAAGCTAAACCAAAGGGTTAGAGTCTTGTTAGAGTATTGAAAGAGAAAGGGATAGAATTTTTTTCCTACTTGTAGACCGATGCTTAGGAGTTGGTTGGAATAACATGAAGGATTTGGGTATCTTACCTCTAAACTAGGGATTTGAGCATCCCAATTCTAAAATTAAAATTAGACATGCTTTTGTCGCTAAGGAAAAGTGTCTTGGGAGACCAGTATGTTTTTCCCTCCAACTGTTAATGTTTCCCTATGGATAAGTGCTACTACAAATGATCATAAACTCAATTTGTAACTTGGCTCAAGTGACAAAAAGGCATTAAGGATATCACTATCCTACATATGCCCTATGTGTCATTATTTCATTTAGTTCCTACTTTTGTTCCTAATTTGGTTCATGGATTAGTAGTTAGTTCCGGTTAGTGACATATTGTAATCCAAGCATGGTTTTCTAATTGGTAAAACTAGAGAAAACCATGATTATGTGACTACTCAAACTATTTTGTAACTACTTTTCCCCGTGGGGGAGTGCGTATGTGGGACACTAAGTCACATGCATTATTTTCTAATCTAGGAACTTCCATCCATACCGATATTTGTGGTCGAGTCTATTTCTATCCCTATTCAGTAATTGAATTATTTTCTAATCATGATGTCTTTGTTTCGTAAATAATGTCTATAACTATTGTGAAGATGAAAAGTTTTACCCAATGTTTTCCCTCACTCGTTTGGGGTACACTAGATGAAAAAATGTGAATGGAGTCCAAACAAGGAACATTGAAATCCAATTTTTAGTACTTAGAACAAGGGATTTTTAAAAATAATTTTTCCCTATTCTAAATTCATATAATTTAGAACACACATTCCATTGCTAGTCCATCTCATAATAGAAAACCATATGTAATTGTAATGACTCGGTGAATCACCGATCTCTCATTTCATGACTTGGTATTAAACCGATCTCTCATGTTTAAATTTTTCAAGTGTATACCATGTGTACTTTGTTTCTTTTACCCTTCAAGGGTCACACAAGTATTATGTCTATGTATCCTATCCGAATATATATTACCGATATTAATTTCAAATCCCACAACTTAGACTACATGACATGAGACAATGCAACCAACAAATTTATATACTTTGTCCAAAGTTTTAAACATGTTTACCATGCTTAAATTCCAATATGACATACTCATCAATAGGAATATTTCCTTCACCACACTCGTACTATTATTTAGATTAGTTTTCCTAGACTACTGTCAACCAAACTTGAGTCAAAGTTTCACATTAAACAAGGGTAGGTGACATGCAATAGTGTGGAAGTCTACTCGTGGTGACTAATGATACATAAACATAATCAATATAATTTTGTTGATTGGGTGTTTTTAGATACCCTAAATCAACATGAGTTGACCACTACCCTAGTCCATGTGTCTATCTTCATTTAGAGTATAACTATGATCCAAATTTCCACTTATGTTAATCGAGTTAATTGAACTAAATGGGGTGTTGGAGCATAGTTGGCTGCATCACAATATCCTCGTAATGACTCCCATCATTATGAGGGTACTCCGCTGTAGCCCCCATATTGCAACAACCTACTAGGTTCCTTTAACTAAACTAACATACTTAATAACATTAGATTATTAACCCTTCAAGTTGTTATCTTGATTAATTTATCATTAAACAATGCACCTAAAGGCTCACTAAGCACAAATGATCCAAAGAAGGATCTGAAAGGTACTTTTACACCAATTGAAGGTGTGTAGATAAAATCTGCTTTCATGCATATGAACACTTCAATCTTAACCATTATATCAATTTATCGATATATCTCGAATTTGTTAATAAGTAATTAAAACCATTAAGTTTTCTTACTACAGTTAACATTGTAAACAATCCTGAATGAAATCTTATACATTAGACTTAGTTATATCATATTACCTAAATCCATCTTATTAATTCTTTTAATATTTCCCACTTCCATATGTTGTTTTCTAATAAGAGCATACAACCAATCATCCTTTCTGATTTAAACTTAAATACTCAACTATATAACATACATAGTTATGATTTAATGATAAAAGGAAGTATCCTTTTTCTTTCTTATTAAGGACTATAGTCCTAATAATGAAATCAGAAAACATAAGGTTTAGGTTCATAAAATATTGCCACATTCATCTCGTATAACTACCTTTTTCCCTTTTTCCCGAAAGAGAATATAACATTCATAATCATCTTCGTTATATCATTTCTCAAAATGAAATGCACCAGAAGTATATATATATAGTCCCTTATACAAGCATTAATCTATACCTTATATTCCATTAGGCTATGCTTGTTAAATTTTAAGTACATCAATAAAATACATGCATGCATATTAATAATTTAGGAATATTAAAAAAATCTAAGTCATATAAGACTTTAGAATAAATCAGAAATCATCAACCACCTTCACGACAATTCACATATCAAAAGAGAGAGGTCACTTTACTCTCAATTAATTAATATTCCATAAGTTCATAAGAACATATTTCATCATTACAGAATAAATTTTTAATACATCTTTAGTTTTTCCAACAAATTCATTTCAGGATTATATCAATATAGAAAACATCTGAATGAAGAAAATGATTTCATTAATAAAACAAATGCATCTTTTTATAAGTCTTTCTCCTTTCACTTTTCATGAAATTCATCTGTAAAATGGTTAGCGTGGGCCAATTCACAAGAAATGAGCATTATAAGTGCTATAACTTTGAAACAATTTACTTTTATTTAACTATTTCGTAAAAGGAACCATGATATTTACAAAAAGGTTCAAAGTACATAAAAGAAGAAAACTTAAATAAATTGCCCAAAAATCCACAATGTCATAATAGAAACTAGCAATGGAGGAGAGCGGGAGGATGAGGTTTTGAAAATGGTTGGGTGAGAAAATGATGGTAGAGAAATACCTCCTAGATCTAAGGAGTCTAATGCAATGTAGTAAACAAGGAGACCTAATGACATGAAGATTCCAAGGAAGAGGAAACCCATAATAAGGCATTAGATTCATGGTTGAACCGAGTTAAAAATGGAACTTCTTCCAAAGGTTAAAATTTTTTTCTCTAGCTGATCAAGGAGTCATCAAAATGTGTACTGGAAATCCTTGATTCCCTTCTAAATAGTACTATAGAAAACTTGAATACAACATTGATTGGGAAATTAGTGGAAGACAAACAAAATATTGATGTTGTAAGAAGATGTGAAAAATTGAAACGGAACCCTAAAGGAAACCACGGAGGTAAGTAATCTTAAAAATGGTTTCTTTCTTTTTAACTTTATCATTCAAGAAGATATGTAGAAGATACTGGAAGAAGGCCCTTCATTTGGGGAAAATCAGGATGGTATCTTAGGAAATGGGAACCAAATTTTAATCTAAAAAGAGAGAATATGAATCAATTTCATGTCTAGATTCTCCTTCCTAACTTTCCCTAGGAATTTTGGCATGAGGATATTGTTATAGGAATATCTAACTCCTTGGGCTCATTGGTACTAATAGATAATGCAACTCTGAACATGACTAGACTTGTTTGTGCTATATTTTGTATGTATACTATTCATAGCTAGGATATCCCTAATAACATCAAGATGAAGTCTAGATTAGGAATGTGAGAAAAAAAGATAGAAATGGAAAGCTCTCTAGAAAAATGTTCCAAATCAAACAACTGTGGACATTTGGCCCAGATTTGTAAGTTCAAGATCTCCAAGATGTATAATGTCATAATTGGGAATGAAGGAAAAGAAGATAAGGGAAAAGGGATTATGCAAAGCGTAACAGACCATAGGAAGTTTTTTTAAGAATCATACTAAAGGGTATAAGCTTCTTAGAATCCAAGAAAGAGAGGAATCTATGATAACTCCAACTAAAATTGTTCTGGAAAAGGATGAAGATGGTTTTACTTTGGTGGTCAATAGAAGGAGATCCAAAAATCAGTCATTGTCTAATTCAAAGATTAGGGAAAAAAAAAAGGAACAACAAATAAAATACTCCTTATATGCAAGGAATTTAGAAATTTCTACCTCAAATAAAGGGACAGTCTTGAGCAAGTAAACCCTTGGACAAGGAAATATGGATAACGGAATAATGGTGAACAACAAACTGTAGATTTAGTCAAGGAAGAAATAGTGGTCGAAAAGATCCAAAAACAGAACGGATAAGAGAAAAATTAAATATCTTTTTCTTTAATGGGAGAGAGGATTACCGTAGTGATTTGATCAACCTCTCTTCGGATGAAATCATGAATGTTCAACAAATTCTAAACAAGGAGTTGGAAGATAAGAAAGTGGGAATTATCTCCGAAAAGGGGAACCCCGAAATAACACCCTCAGGAAAGAAAAAGTTTCTTCATTATCGAAAGGGGCGAGTCCTCTAAAGTAACTCCATCTGGTAAAGGGGAAGTCTTAGGGGGAGAAAAACCAATCAATTTGGAGACTCCTAATAGTAAACAAGGTAGACCAAATAAATTTGAATCAAGAAAACAGAAACAACTACTACTAAGAAGGAAATAGATTTAGGGAAACAATCTTCTTTAGACCAGAAGGTCTTTATGAAAAATAAAACCAATCTTATAATATGAATTGCATATATTTTAATGGAAGAGGGGTTAACATCCCCACTAAATAAAGGGTTTTTAAAGAATTGATAGAAGGACATAAAATAGATGTTTTAGTAGTTCAAGAAACCAAAATGAAAGATGACAATTTCCTAAACTCCTGTAAATTATTTTGGAAAAATTCTAAGGCTTTTGTTGTTAGTTCAAATGGGGCCTCTGGAGGAATAGTTGTTGTATGGAATCCTGCCATTTATGAGGGCACACTTTTTTGAAAATAGATAATCATATGGTTGTGATGATGAGAAATTTGGAAAATGGTAAAATATGGGTTCTATCCAACATTTATGCTCCTACCCTTCACAAAGAAAGGAAAAAATTATGGCAGCATCTCCTTACTTTCAAAAATCATATCATTGGCTCTGATTGGATTGTGATGGGTGAATTTAATACCCCTATTTCTCCCTCAGAAAAGAAAGGGGGTTCCCATGAGTTTACTATTAGTATGGAGGATTTTAATGATTTTCTTATAAATTCCTATCTCCTTGATATATACTGAAAGGGAAGGAAATACACCTATTCAAACAAAAGAGTGGGATCACAACTTATACAAGTGAGAATGGATAGATTTTTGGTTTCAAAGGATTGGTTAAAATAGGATATATCCCTTTTTTATCTACCAAGGATAGGGTCAGATCATAACCCAATTATTTTGATGATTAAGAACCCTTCCAGAAGGAGAAATCCCTTTCATTTTGAAAAAATGTGGCTCCATAGTGAGGAACTTAAAGATCTAGTCAATGAATGGTGGAATTTTAAGGTTTAGGGAACAACAATGTATAGATTAACCAAAAACTGTAGAATGTCAAAACGAATCTTAAAAATTGGAACAAGAAGAGTTTTGGGAATATATTCCAGAAGAAAGTAGAAATTAAATCTGACTTACAAAATTTCCAAAGGTAGAATGAAAGGAGTGAATATGAAGCTGATTTGGAAGACTATGAAAAGGAAATAATTCTTCTATCGGAATACCACAATATTTTAGCAAAGGAAGAAACCTTCTAGAGACAAAAATATAGAATTACTTGGCTCAAAGAAGGGGATAAAAATACTAGGTTCTTCCATCTATCCACCCTCAAATGCATAAGTTTTAATAGAATTAATAAAATCAAGAAAATAGAAGGGATTATCTTGGAAGAGAAGGAATAAATAAAAGAAGAGGCCATCTCCTTTTAAAAACCTTCTTACTAATCAAAGTGTTCTAAATTTAGATAAGGAGAAGGACTTCCTTAATCGTATTCCTTCTATGGTTTCAAAAGAAGATAATATGCTTCTCTCAGTGGTCCCATCCATGGAGGAGGTAGAATTTATAGTCAAACATCTCATTCTAGATAAGGCTCATGGCCAGATGGTTTTTAAGCATTCTTCTTTTAGAATTTTTGGGATATTATCAAAAAGGATGTTTACAAGCTGTGAAAGAAATTTTCAGAAACAAAAATTCTTAAGGATATGAATTTTAATTTTATTTCACTTGTTTTGAAATGTGGTAATGCTATGGAATTTAAATACTTTAGACCTATATGTTATTGTAACACTACTTAAAAAAGTTTCACGAAAATACTTTCTCTTCGTTTACAATTTCTCATTCCTGCTATCATATTAGAACAACAAGGAGGTTTTGTTTTGGGATGTAAAATTCAAGATGGGATCATTACTATCAAAGATATGATCCACTCAGCTAAACTTAGTAAAAATACTGCTATGATTCTCAAATTGGATATGGCCAAGGCTTATGATAGGGTTTCATGGAGTTTTCTTGATAAATTTTTAACAAGTTTGGATTTGAATCCTCCTTTCAGAGTTTATTTAAGGCTTGTATTTCCAATGCTTGGTTCTCCATTCTTATAAATGGGACCCCGTGTGGTTTCTTTCCTAGCACACAAGGTTTGAGGCAAGGGGACCCACTTTCCCCTTTTCTTTTCATAATCATGGTAGAATCCCTTAGTAGAAGACTCAATGTGGAAACTAGTAATGGCTCCATCAAAGGAATATCTCCGGCTAGGGGTATGGAAAATGTGTCACATCAACATTTTTTCGATGATACTATTTTGGTGGGAGAAGCGTCAATTCTGGAAGCTAAGAAGTTTAAAAATATCCATTTTTTTCCTTAACACTTTGGAAATTTGATTTAAGAAGATAGCTTAAATATTTGAATTTGACATTAATCTCTTTACATCCATTTATTTGGGTATGCCTCTTAAGGATAACATGATTCTTAGTTGTGAGTGGAATTTTCTTATTGAAAGATTTGAGAGGAAGCTTACTGGATGGAAAGAAAATCTGCTATCTCAAGCTGGGAAAATCACTCTACTTAAAATTTCCCTCCAAAGTCTCCCAGTGTATGTAATGTCCCTCTCTCAAATCTCGGGAAAACTACGAAAAAACTTGAAAATATTAAAAAACGTTTCTTATGGAGTGCAAATGAAAATAAAGATAGAATTATATTGGTATCATGGAATAGGGTCTATAAACCAAAAAGATGGGAGGGATAGGTCTTAGAGATTGGACTAAAATGAATAAATCCCTTCTAGATAAAATTGGATGGAGGCTAACTAAAGAAGATGGGGTGTGGACTAGAATTTTAAGGAAAAAGTATTGGGTGGATGCTAATGATGAATGGTGGATATTTAAACAGGATTCCTTCAATGGGTCAAGTATATGGAAAGCTATTAATTGGGTGAAGGTAATCATGGAAAGGGAAACAGATGAAAAATAGGTAAAGGTAATGAAATTTGTTTTTGGATTGACAAATGGGTTGGTAACTTTACACTTGAAGATAAATTCCCCCAAATCTCAAAATTGTTAGAAGATAAATATGGGGGAAAAATAAACAATTATATGGCTGATCCTGGGAGCTTTCAAACTTGGAAGTATATGGAATTAGATAGGAAGGAGCTTAGATAACACACAAATATTCTCAATGAATTCTTAAAAACCATGTGTCTTATAACAACAAGGAACAAGATAGAATTGTGTGGCATAAAGAACAAAATGGATTTTTCTTAGTCAAATCAGCTTATGCTTTATTCTTTGAGGAGACTAATGAAGAAGATCTTTTAGCTTGAAAGATATGGAACAAGAATATCAGCCCCAAGGTCAATATTTTCAGCTGGCTTATGGTGATAAATAAGATTCTTACAATTGAAAACCTCACCAAAAGAGGTTTTCATATGGTAAATAGATGTGCTCTATGTGAAGAGAATTTGGAAATGGTAAATGCTTTATTTTTTTGGAATGCTTGTTTTCTTTTCAAATTCTATCTACTATTGTGGGTTTTTTTTAGTTAACTAGGTTAGCCATAAGGAGGTCCAATCTTCTTGGATTCAATGGAAATGTTTGTTCATAAGTCAAGGTCTGAAAAATATTTGGATTATGAGCCTTGGATATCTGTGGTGGGAAATATGGAAAGAATGGAATAGAAGGATTTTCAACAAATGTTTACATGTTGTTATAAAAAAATTCTCTATCCTAAAGAACAAATAAGTGGAAGTTATGGATAGAGAACAACACATCATAAAGAAATGGAACTTAACCTATGACCCCCATCCTAAGAAAAGTAATCCAAGAGAAGGGGTAAGATGGAATAATCCTAGAGAGGGTTTTATCAAACTCAATTTGACAGATCCAATTAAGGGAACCCCTGGTAAGTCCGGAGGAGGAAGGGTATTTAGAGATACAAAAGGTAAGTTTATCCTTGCTTACTTATATAATTTGGATCTACAATATAATAATGTTACAGAGGTAGCAAAGATGTTTTGGGGAGTTAACCTTACAGAAGAGAGATGTTTCATGTCCCTAATCATGAAAGGAGACTCTTTGAATATAATCTATTGTTTGATGGGAAAAATACTTCTTCTCTATCTATTGAAGACTTCATTAAAAACAAAACAAAAAATGTCTTCTTTTAATTAAATATCTTTCCAAGTACATCTACTATAGATTTGTTTTCAAATAAGGGGTTGAAAGATTTAGATTTAATTTTTGTTGAGGAATTAACCAATGTGGAAGATAAAATAATCCACACTCTAGAAGGGGAATATGCCCACAATGCCATATCTTCTTAATGATTACTGATAAAGGTGAAAATTCCTCTTTGATAACGCATCTGGTTATTATGATTCCTATGCTCATGCTAAATATAAATTCCAATCATCCCACTGATTAGAATGAAAAGTAGAATCCCCTCATTTATTTGAATCATCTGCACATGTGTTGTAAAAGTGGCTACTGTAATAGACATGGTTTTCTAAAACATTGTAAGAAGAAGAGCTACAGGGGTAAAATGGGAGGAGACTTAGTGCGAACTAAACCAGGCATGATCCTAGCGATGTCAAACGAGGCGATTGAGTTATTAGATAAAGCAGGCCTAATGCAATTCTTTTAAAAATTTGATGGGTTTGATGAAAATATGAGTGAATTTGTGGCTAAAACTTGGAATGAATGCCATGTTCGGTAGGGAATTTATCATTCACTATCTCACCGAAGTTTATTGCTAAAGTGACAGGCCTATCCCTGGAAGGAAGATGCATCTTCAAACCTAAGTTTGACTACAACTTGGAGATTTATAGCTTCATGCAAGGTAAGGGTGCTCCTAAAATCCTTCATAATGGTTATGCTAGGGAGGATTTTCCTCTTCCTTTTGAATAAATAGCTCTGTTAATCATGTCGTACATAACTTTGGAAGGGAGATATAAAGTTATCTATGGGTATCATTTCCCTATGTTCAATCATGTTAGGAATAATAGACTCTACAATTTCCCAAATTATCTATATATTTCTCTTTCCAAATCTATAACATAGGTTGGGAAAGGAAATTTAACCTTCCATTGCATAAAGGTCTCATTAAAGCTATGCTGAAGCTGGGCACACCTCTCATTGGAAAAAATGAAAATTTTGGGGCTAATTTAGTGAACCCTGATCATGAAGATTTGGGGAAAATGAAATCTTGGAAGACAAAGTGGTTGTCACTTTATGGAGGAAGTGGGGAAATCGGTGGCAAAAAGGACTAGGTCAATATTGTCCAAAGAAAATGTCAAGAAGAAGAGTAAGGAGAGTGAGGCTTTAGAACCACAGAGAATTTTGAAGTTATTTCTGATTCAGAGGAAGAAAAGGAAGATAAAGTGAACCGGTGTTGCACTAGTGAGGGGAAAGAGGTTGAGAAAGAAGGTCAGGATAACTTTGAGGGAAAGAGCTCCCAGAATATGGAAGAAGCAATTGAGAATCTGCATGCTCTCAAAATTTCTTAGAAGAATTTGTTCAAATCTCAGGATACGATTGTCAAATCTAATGTCTTCCTAAGAGAATTTGAAAATTGTAGGTTGGATACTGATATCAATAGACATAAGATTAACATGGTGTCCATTGATTTGAGGTAACTTCAGAAAAATTCAAGAAACTCATGTCTATTGTTCTTAGTGATCAACTTAAGAATGCTAATGAGAGATGTTTGTCTATGGAGAAAGATATGTTGAAAATGAAGGAGATTATTTTACAGATTAGGGATGTTCACATCCTCAATGTCAAGAGCACCATTCACCATCTTAAATTATTGGAAGAGATGATTCACTCCATGGAAATTATGAAGAAAAAATAAAAGGATGGATCTGGGCCTAAAGTGGAGATTGTTGAACCGGATTATCAGTACTAGAAATCCACTATTGCTAGTTTGGTCAATGAATGGAATGGATGCATGCATACAATGGGAGACCTGATTAAAGAATGACTTGTGTAATGGTTTTTGGAAGATACATTACCATCCTTGTTTTACTATTAGTTTCTTTGATCTTGTTGATAGTTATGGTCTTTATGTTTGGTTTTTTATCCATAGTATGTATTTTGGTTTTTTATAATTGTGGGACTTAAATGTATACTCCTGGCCCTATTTTTCTAGATTTTTCATACTTTGTTTGGGGTAGGGTACCCTCAACCCTCTTTTACCTCTTATAAAAAAGACAATAAATTAATTAAAATCAATTTCCCATATAAGAAGTTAAACATTTCATTATAATTTAATTATATCCAAGTCACAAGTAATGAAAATCATTTCAACATGATAACATTCAACTGCAACTAATTAAGAAAAGAACTAATTCAAGTCATGATCTATGTACATTAGTTTCCAATTTATTCACCAAGCAAGCTCCACTTAAAACATAGTTAGTTCCCAATCAATCAAACAAAAGGAAGGGATATAGAAACACAAAGTTTAGATAAGAGCAGAATATTTTTCTAGTAAAATAAATCACTTTCATATCAAAACTAAAAAGGATTGATATAAACTCAAAGGATCAGCATGGACAATAGCTTTCCTAACAGTAATGTTAACAAAATTCATAGCTCTAACAAAGGGGGCATACTTGGAAAAGAATAATCTCGATAATGCAGAATAGAAAAACTATATAATTGATAAGACAAATGTAATAAAGGAGAATGCAAATAGACAATTCAAGAACCAAAAAAATGTAGAGCACTACGTTACCAAAAATGACCAAGTGCTAAATATAAGAAATCAAAACTTCTTCACATTGAACAATCGAACTTGTACCATCCATTATTTTTAAGAGAAAACAAAATACGAGCTAGAGATTGCACTCAAACATGATAAACTATCCCAAAATGCGATAGAATTATCAAAGAGGTGTTACGTAGAATGAAACACCTAGTAGAATGATAAATCTCCATTAAGAAAACAATGATGATTTCAAATAAATAAAATCCTAAAATATTACGAGATCTAAAAATGAAACACAATACCCAAACATGACACATTATTGCCTACAAATCATCACTGAAACATAAAACTTAGAGAAAGAACCTAGATTAAGAGTATTACAACCCAGCTTCCCTCTCCAAAAATTAACAAAAATATCCAAAAGATTAATCCAACCTGTGAAGGATATACAATGAAGATCAAACCTAAAAGAGAGAAGGATGAAAATGTTACTAGTCCATGTTTCCCAAACAAGACCACTAAGGAATGGTAAAATAAAATATGGTAGAAACCGAGAAAGGTAAAGACAAATTCCCCAACATTCACCAATACAACATGCACTTCAAGTGCTCAAAATTAACCTTAGGAATGCCCATAATGGGTCAAAACAAGTTCTCAAAATAAAATAAATCGAAGATCATAGATCGGTTACCAAATTTAGCCAACGAGGATTATGAACTGAAATTAAAATCCCAATAGTCATACGTGAAAGTGTCGACAAAAATAAAAGATAATTAAACCAAAATTTTGGATCAGCATCTAAAGAAAAATTTCCAATACAGACATCATTCCATTCACCGAAAAAATTCGACCAATATACTTTATTCAAAATCCAGTTTGTTAATAAGGCACTACTTCCATTTTGTAACTATATATGAAACTCATATTCGATAAAACACCATTATTTCATAGAAATAACAAAACCAAGAAACCATGTTTGAATAAAATAAACAAAAGCAATAAGGAACATAAATTCATACAAGAAAACATTCCCTAAGATTTTTTTATAAAGAGCAGTGATCATTTTATGAAAATATTAAATAAAAGCAATAGATTATAAAGAGATGGGGCCTATCATTCCTAGTAATTCTCCTGTCTTCCTTTCCTTGCGTCAATCCTTCATGAAAAACTCCCACATCAATAGTTATAAAAATAAAGCCAAAACAATCCACTAAAACTTTTTCCTCTATCTTTTTATAGTTTCCATGCTCAGATTTTTCCATTATTTCCACCATGCAAGGGAGAAATCATTTATGAAACGGATTCAAACTAAAGGTTTGAAAAATGGAAAACAACATGAAAAGTTCGAAGGCTCAAAAATCCAAATGAAATAATAAAAAACCATTTGTTTTTCCTCCAACCTCCTTACTATTCTCTAGGCAATTTTTGCTCAAGTTAAGGATAATAAATTCCTACAAGACTGACAGAGTCCCTCCAAAAAATATCACCTAACCTTATCCTTTGTTAGTTACAACTAGTAGTTCAAAAATTCATTCCATTGAAATAGCAGAGTTGTCATCTCAACAACCTTCTACCTTCCCCCAAACCTTGGCCAAGTTTGGTGGTACTTAACTTTGAATGCCACATTTAAAATTGTTGATACATTTGGAATGGTGCCACCTCCATCCCAATCAAATTTCCAACAATTCCAACCCCTACTTCCTTATGTTAGGTCAATGTCCAATAGGTTATTTCCCTTAATAATAGTTTAGAAACCTTAGTTTAGGATCTTAGGAATAGTTCCATATAGCTTAGGATTAATTAGTGTTCAAAACTTAGGATAATATCCTATTAGGATTTAATCAACAATTAATATAATAACCTTAGCATAGGTTTAGGATAGGATAAGTTTATAACAAACACTTAGATTAATTAGGTCTAATTAATTAATCAAAGAATGTTATCTTCCATAGTTCATCATAATGACGAACAGATCAACATGAAGGGTGGATTCCAAAAGATGCCACAGGACACCCCAGTGACCCCATTGCAAGCCTAGGTGTAGAAATTAGATATTATGACCAATTCAGTGAAGATTTTCAAAACATCTATAAATCTGAAACATGCCTTGGATCACTATAATTGATCCAAGGTGATTAATCCTAGAATTTGTAACCATCAGACTAAAAAATAAGTTCAGTATTGCAAGCTATGAAATGAACCCTTTAAACTGAACTTATTTCCTTCATCCACATGTAGAAGACATTAAAAAGATCAATGAAAAATATTCCTTCGTAGTAGTAAAGAGATTGAATTAGAAAAAAATATGCTCCATATTAGCAACCCTACTGTCACTTTTGCTAATGAAAAGGAGGAAGGGCTACTTATTATAATTGACAAATTGGAAAAGGAATTTGGAGACCTAAAAGAAGATCTCAAAAAAATGGGCAAGAGAGAAGGAAAAAGAAAGATGAATAATGACCCAGATATGGATATAATGAGTAGAGTTTGTAAATCTATAAAAATCTTAACTCTGTGGACAATAGAAAAGGCTTTGCAAAATTTTGGGATGAATTTAATGTGGAAGTACTTAAGGAAATGTACAATTTCCTAGAGAAACATGTTAAAAGTGTTTGCATTCTCAGCGACATTCTTTTTTCCATATGGGAGTCGGAGTCAACAAGGGACCTAGTTCTTTCACACCTGGATAAACCCATGTCACTTCCCTGGCATTATTCACCTCTCTTTAGAAGATAAAAACTAAAATTGATAAAGCATTCAAGTAATGTGGAATGATACTACTTTTAGAATCTGGTTTTGATGTTGTAAGGATGTGACTTTCATGTTGATTTATTGCATATTTGATACTTTTTGTTTCCTCTTTATAGTTTCATTTAAACTATAGTTGTTCCTCATGCTTATTTAGGATTTTGATCCCTTTTTTGTTGTTTTTACTATACTTTCTCGGATTGTTAGCCTTCTTATAATAGGGTATAGTCCCTTAAAAATTATGGTATACTTTTTGATGCTCTATCTGTCTTATGAGCTCATTTGTATCGGGTATAGTCCATTTAAAAATATTTACCCCTAATAAATAAATAAATAAATAGAGAGATAGACATGTCTAGATGGAGTATGTGAAGCATGCAATATATGTGAAGAAGTGTGCCTATGAGGTGTGCTATGAGATCTATAAAAGCGTAAGTGTTAATGAGTAATAGCCATATGTTAATTAAACCGAGATGGATGTGTAAAATATGCCACAAGAGGAACAAGGGATCATAATACTACAGTCAAGGTATCAAGGATAAGGAGTCATAATGAATAGTAGAAGATGCACTAGGATTAGAAGAAACTAAACATGGGATGGATGGAGGAGCAAAGGACAAATGTTTCCATGATAGAATTCTTTGAAGAGTGATGAGATGTCACTTATGGATAAATTTAAGGCATGAGTGAACACTAGAAGGTATGAATTTGGCATCTTAGAGCCAAGGAGTCCTAAAAGGATGTCATAAGGTGTAATAATAGATTTAACCATAAATGACATGGAAATATTAAGAGACCCAATAGTAATGGGTAGAATAACATGAAAATGAGAAGTGTGAGATGTGCATGTCATCTGAGATAGAGGGAAGCCAATGGACAGCAAGAAAGATAATAAACATGTATTGGATTTGAATGTAGGATGGACCATAACATTTTTTATGGTATGGGGCCTCACTAAAGCATTGATATGTAATATATGACATTAGTGAAAGTGATAGCAACTGATGGGAAATCATTAACACCAAAAAGGAATCCAAGGGGATGATATAACAAATCAAGAGGTGCATTTCATGGTAGGTATGATTAAAAGAGGACTCATGGGATGAATTTTCTTTCTTAGGTAATGGATCACTGAAGATTTTTAACTTACCATTATCATTGGTGGAGTTGGAAGAGGAAGTAGCGGATTAAAGAAAATAGATATCATTATTTTCAATGATATCTTGAATGAAATGGTGAAGCTTGAAACAATTGTTAATAGAATGGTAATTTATGGGTTGAGAAGGTGGCTAAGTATAATCCATGTATGGAGGATGAATACCACGTGTGGAAGGGAATTTTTAGCTACAAATATAATATGTATAAGATAAATGGACGTGCATAGAGATGTGTGTAAGAATGAGGAGATGATATAAGTACAAAGTACGGTGTGAAGGTACATGTAGGAGTGAAAAGATAGTACTATGCAAAGGTTTACGTAACATGAAAGGATATATAGGAGTTCTCTACAAATTTGGAAAGGGATTAAAATAGAAAAATTAAAGATGGTATATTCACCAAGGCAAGCTTAAAATATAAGTATGGATGAGGCACTTGTAGGGCTCAAGATAAATATAGGTTATGCATGGATAGAGGAAGATAAGTATTACATGACATGGAAAACAAAGAAAGATATTAATAAAGTGGGGAGAGATCTAATTATAGTACATGCAACTAGAGTGAAGGAAAGGCTATTTATAGTATGTAACATGCCACTTATGGAGAACTATAGGATGATGCCTATTTATATGAAAGCGCAAACATGTAGAATATATTTAGGATTTATTTATTAATAGCTTAAAGAATGCAAGAAGTTAAGGACAAACTCCCACCATATATCCATATATCTATATGTATCTATGTTTGTGTGTGTGTGTGTGTGTGTTTGTGTGTAATATTTATATGTAATGGAGAGTGGGTGCATATTTATGTAGGTATGTGTGAGTATATGTGTGTGATACAAAATTTCTAAGTCATATATCAATATAGAGTCTATTCATGTGTTTGTAATGGATAATATAGTATGGATTGAAAAATTATGAAAGGATAACTGTGGTGTCCTTGGTATCCAAATAATTATATTGATTGTATATGTTGATGAATGAATGCAAGATCCTTTGATGAAAAATTATCTTTACACATATTATAATAACTCATAATATGTGTATGGGATATGTATTGCATCCTATGATAATCATGTTTGTAGGAATGATATCTTGATTTCTTCCCTAAAAGGAACTTGGAGGAATTGAATGTACTTTGAGTGAGCATTTAGACCTATGTCTAAGTGAGGTGTCAGTGTTCTTGAATATGTTGTACTAATTTACTAGACTAAAACATGAAACTTTGGTTCAACTACCCAAACCTTCTTTTATTTAGGATCTCAAGATGTGGTGGGATTATGGCATTTTGGTTTTCATTGGAGAACACTAAAAGGTGGATACATGATGGAGAAGATGATTTTACGCAGTTATATAACATTTATGTTAAATTCAATCCATAGAAATGGGTCGAAGAAAATCTGTATGATTCACTCTATGAGACATTCTTCAATTTATTTTTCAATATATGTATGAGTGGTTATTAGTGTATACGTAGAACAGAGGAAGTAGGATCGTGTAAAATAAAATCTGAAGTAAGAATATGTATTAGGTGTTAGATGACTTGGATGAACCATGGACATCCAAAATAGATCATTGGTGGGAAGGTTTCTTGCAAAATTACACTTTTTAGTACACGATCTAGAAATTTTTGTTCCTAGAGGAAGTAGAGTTACAATTCCTTCATGATCCTATCGCATCATATTTACATGTGCTACCATTGGCTACAAATATCTTGAAGGTTAACTCGGGACTTAAAAATTACCAATGGATAGCTATAAACATTCTTCATGCAAGGACGGGGAAGTGGTAAACATGGATTTGTTGAATTAGAGAAAAGTAAAGAGAGAAGAGAGACGCATGATACAATGATGCATGAGAGAGGAAATTTGAGGAGGCACTAAGACAGAGAGGAATGAGGCTAGGTATATATGATGATATCCCTACAAGATTTGAGGAACCAAAACACAATGTCCCTCTAATATTGGGGAAGTGCAATAGAAGGACCCCTCGAGATCTAATGAAATCAAGTTTAGATAAGAAAGAAGAGATATTGGAACACATCTAAAACAACATAGAACCTTAGCTGTTGTGATTGGTACTTAAGAGTTAGAAGTTCATATAGAGGATCATCATAGTGATGGAGAATAAGAAGGTAATCAGGATCACCACCTTGGGTAAGAGTGAAGACACGAAAATTGGGTCGACTCTCCTTGGTCCTTTTCAAATAACCAACTCAAACATATTCACCTAACCATGGCCCCTTTCACCCCACATTAATATTAATTTAATTAACTTAATTAAATTAATACCAACCTCACAATGTACATTAGATAATTATTCTAATTAATCTAATTACTACCTCACCTAGACACCTCATCCACCACCTCACCCTAGACATATTCTTGACATGTTTCCATAACTAACTAAGACCTAATATTACTTTCCTTAATGAGCTAAGATTTGGTCTAACCCTAAAATCTCCTAACCACCTTCCCACTAAAAAAACACAATATCCATTCCAAATTTGTGGATCAAGGAACGAACATGAGCTAAAAGAGGTGAGATCTATTAATTTTAGTAAACCTAGGGAATCCTACCTTAACCAATGCTGGTCACCCTAAACCAACATCACCAACTCAAAATTGCCACTGGTTACCATTTATTCACCTAAACAACCAAAACCAAAGGATATCGACCTGCACGTAAGCAAAATCAGTATCCTTTAACGTATCCAGACATCTAGAGCCAACACCGGGAAAGATTTTGGAGGCATTACACTCACAAAATCATTTTGGGAGCCACTAATATGATATCCTACACCATTATTCTAATCAACAACCATGTCCATTCATCCATCTAAATTTACATCACAATAAGTACATCTCTACCAACATCATCTATTTCAACATGGTTAACTTTTTTCATACATGTCATTAGTTTATACTTTACATGTTCATTCCTCCATTCCTCAATAATATGCAATCCCAACATTTCCCTTACCCACAACACCAAATCACCATTCGACATAATATCCATTTCGAGTATACCCGAGATCTCCATGCACCTTCTCATCAACTCTCCTAACCTCATTTGACCTCATGTTAGTGCCCGCCATTTGATCTAATTGATTTTATTTTATATTGACCATACCGACACCCGATTACCCATAACCATCATCGGTTACACATAAACCGGCATCAGTCATACCTGACCGATGTTGGTCTCTATGTTTTACATCTTGACCAAGAACAAACCCAACAATCATCTCACCATTTGACCTAAACAACCTAGAATCGACCGACTAGTTCCAAGACTCGACAACTATCTACCTTTTCGATCTAACCATAGCCTAGCTCTGTTATGTTAAGATTTGATTATTGTACTTGAATGAGATACCTAAATCATATAAAATACAGGAGGAATTTTTTTCTTTCGGCATTAACTTGTTTTAAACAATGGATTGACAACTATCTAGGAAGTTTCACACTTCCCGTAACTAGAATATGTTAGGCAGTCCACTCTCATGTATCATTTAACTATCATTTTGTGGTCGGTTTTCTATTATAGGTAGTTCCTCCTAGTCAAAAGGAATATCTCACGATCAAGACCTTTGGATCAAGAAGTTAGAATGCACACAACAACCATCAACCAAACAACAATTAATGTGTATTCCTCATTGACCCTTACCCTTATCTCTGCTTTTGTCACTTTGAAAACGTGAAGAAAATGGTGAAACATTTTAGCACACCCAATGGGACCCATCAAGGGTTCTTTTGCATTTCATCATTCCTAGGTGAAAGTTGTGTGTTTGTTTCCCTTCAAAATATTCCACATTAATTTTCTTCTTTGGAATCATTCTCCTTCTTTCTATTGTCTAAAAATAATCATATTTTGATGCTTTAAAAAAATACATCTTCCTTTATTTGGCATTGCATTAGTGAAAGATCATCCCTCTTCTTGTTCATCACTTGCTACATCAAATATCAAATTTTGATTTGGATTTAAAACACTTGTATTTCATTCTTATTTGTTGTATTAATAGCACACATTAAAACCGAGGGAAACCTATATGTTGGAAGTCATGCCCACCGATGGTGATGGTTGACGCAAAGAATCATAGAAAGCACATTTCTCTCTCTCTCTCTCTCTCTCTCTCTCTCTCTGTCTTACCAAACTTGCACCAAATCAAAATATACACATGTTTCTTATACAACATCTTACCGGGAACATCTGTCACCTATCACATCATCTCGATTGGTAGGTACTCCCATCTTGTTGCCTCTGTCAAGTCATCATCTTAGAGAACAGCCCGCCCCGCCATAACATAAGTGAAACCTCTCCTTTTAGATATCATTCTTCATAGAATGCCTTCCTAACCAAAAAAATATATTGTAAATACACACAGTTGGTCCTAAATAGCATAAGCTAAACAAACATAAGAAAATCACTATTAGGATTGTAATTTTTCTTATCATTCTTATTGACTTGTGTTTTGAGGTGTGAGAAATGACTCTCCATTTTTTTTTCTTCCTTGCACACTTCACCATCAAAGTTTGGGTATTGTGACTTTATCTCGAGTATTTCAGGGCCTCATCTCCTCATTCTCAGGTTTATGAGTTTGATTCTTCACTTAATTTAATTCACAAAACCCATTTTCTTCATTTCTTTCTAATTTTATAGTCACCGACGTTAGTCTAGCAACCGTCACCGGTTCACATATGACCATCGTTGGTTAAACCCTAACCGGTGTTAGCTTTTGGATTTCTAGTTACTTTACCTAGAATAGCCTTCATCATTGTTTTGGTTATGTTTCTAGAACTCAGGGAGTCATCATATTTATCCCCTGTTGATACCTACCATCATACCCAGTTTTCTCAATATACATCCAACATTCTGTTTCATTCTTAAAGATTGATTTTCTTTCATGGTGATTGGCACCGCTTTAGTAATGCACATCGCTTTCCCTCAATCACATTGGTCAACCTCGACTATCATCGCTTTACCTCAATTGTCACCGGCCAACCAAGCATCATCGTTTCCTATGTTTTATTTTCAAAATCTAGACATTGACCAGATTCACCTCTCGGACCCATTATTCTCTATTTCTACTATTTTCTATGTCATCTATAGAATACAGTCTTACCAGGTTAGCACTTGTTCACATGGTGCTAACTCACAACCAGACTAACACCCTCATATTCCACATTAGTAGTCAACCACTCCCACCTAGTCGCTCACCACCTTCCATCTTATCACCCATGGATCCAGCCTTACATACCACCATTGTTACAAGCCACAAAGAATTTTCACAACTCCTTGATCGTAATCCCGAGCCTTATAGTTATACCTTTCCAACTCTTCCACTTGAGACTTCTCAGTCAGCGGTTTATATACATCATGCATGTATCCATTTCTCCTACCCTTATTCCTATTTCTACATCAACCCCTAATAATGAAATGTTTCCCTCACAAACTTCACCCCCGATAGTTTCACGGCCTAGGCCCCATTCCCATCATTACCACTGCACAACAATTTCACTCGTGCATGTCGTATCCGTTTTCCCCTCATCAAACACATAGACCATAAAGCACACCGCACCCATTGCGACACAACCACCCATGCTATTGATGACTCCTACTCCATTATATAATACCATCCTCTCCATCCAACAAATACTACCCCCAATCACTACAGAGTCACGACGACCATCCCACCTACATACACTTACTATCAACAACCACCTATCTTGTCTGTCACACATTCTAGATATGTCCCTTCTATTTTTATTCCTTATTCTCAACCTCCCTATCAGTTCAATATCCAACCCCTTATACCATAGGAGGGGTCCCTCTATCACAATGTACCAATGACCTTGTCAATTTAATGATGGAAAAGAAGTAGACACTAGAAGCATCGGTTTCGACTCACACAATTCGCTCACCTATGATGAAATTTGTAATGATCCTATTCACCCATCCATTTTTATTCGACCATACCCCATCCATTGAAAAATTCCAAAGTTCAACCGCTTTAATAAAAAGAGGATCCACAACAACATTTACGGTCCTTTAAACATGGGTGTTACCCGATTACCCATGATGACACTTTACTTTTGAGGACTTTCCCAATGTCCCTAAGTATACCTAGATTAGACCTGCATGGTGGGCTAGCAATACATTCCATCTA
Organism: Taxus wallichiana var. yunnanensis; assembly: GCA_018340775.1. Classification (NCBI taxonomy): domain Eukaryota; kingdom Viridiplantae; phylum Streptophyta; class Pinopsida; order Cupressales; family Taxaceae; genus Taxus; species Taxus wallichiana. The sequence goes on from CM031242.1 coordinate 76,028,312, forward strand.
CTCATTCAATCAAGTATCCCCTGTGCCTTCTTAGACCACTTCTCAATTAATATTATCAATAAGGTTACCATGAATGATCTTTATTCCACACGACGATACGATGATGAGTTTATCACGACTTTGTTGTTCGTTGGTGTAGCCTAATCAATCAACTCACATTTCAAATACCTAAAATTTAACTCATAGAGTTTTTACTCAAGCTTGAGTTAGAAACATCTCGACCAACCCTGCAAGTACAGACCTTCTATACTTTTCAAGATGCATTCACTATGGCACGGAAATTGGAAATTCGTGCATATCAAAGAAAAGAAGATTTATCTTCGTAAAAAGAACATCACGTTCAAATCAAATGATGCTTATCCATCGCAAAACATAAAAACAACTATTCAAAACCTAAATGGTCTACCATTTCTATAGCTATCAAATCCAGTCCACCTCAATAATCAAACCCAACCAAACCCCCTTCTAATATCTCTCATGTCGAAGCTTTCCGGTTTAGACAAGAACAACAAAAGTACACTTCCATACGAGAATCTTATTCTTCTATGTTAGAAAACCTTATGAAGGGTGGTGCCGTTACCCTCCCACCTATAAAACAACATACTAGTTTTGACCCTAAGTGACCCATGTCCTCATGGTATTAGGAACATGAATTTTGCAACTATTATCATGTCGAGGTCATAGCGACAATAACTAACCAAAACCTACACACCTTCAAGAATAGCCCAAACACACCTTAAAACCAAAACATAAACATCTTTAAGAATCCATTCCCTAATCATGCCCCATCTTCCAATCAAGTCGGGTGTTACTTAAAACAGTGATAGAAATGTCCGTGAGGTCCACACTATTTTCATTGACATACCATTTTCTTCCCAACTACCTCATGTTCCTTCCATATATGATATCTTATCCTGAGCTTCCCTACTTGCACAAGAACTAATTTCATCTACTCCCCCACCAATAGAGACACCCCCTTCATTTTATTCTTCACTTGTGGAAGAGCCTATAATTAGCATGCCGCCTTTGACCCCTCAAAAGTTTGAAAATTTGTTAGTGGCACCTCTTCTACTCATAGAAGATACAGTGCACCACCTACACCAACACAAGGAGAGTCCACTTTGGCTGGCCCATCATCTCCTCTACCCCTAGAGGATACTATAGAAGTACCACTACCTGTAGATGACCATTCACCATTAGACCTTTAAGATCCTTCTCATCTAATTTTGGCTTTCTTACCCATAGAGTCCGAGGCTAACCATTTCCCTATATCTCAAACACATATTATGGGGATTACCACTCGATCCATGTCGACCCTACCTATGTCAGGAATATTTTCATGCTTGGCTGATTGCTTGGAATATGTCGATAGAGCCTTACTTTGGGAGACTTCTTCTTCCTCTTTCAACACAAATGTAGTTGTCCCTTGTTAACACCTCCACTATCTATTCAAAAGTGTTTCAAGCAACCAAACCAAACACAATCACAACTATTACAACACCTTCCACATCACCACCCTTGGCCCAAATCACACCTCTACCCATAACTCAACATACATCTACACCAAAACACCTACCCTCACCTATACTATCACCCTTACCTAAACTATCCCTACCTTAGGGATCATACCAATAGCTACCCTTACCCACCCATCAAATTATATTTAGCCACTTCCTCCAAAACTCGACACCAAATTTAAAACAACCCCTAAAACAAAGATCCAATCTCATAAACCAACCTCTCGTACCACACCATTATCACCTTCATCCCTACCATCCATCCTAGGACCTCACCCCTCAACCTTGGAAAAACAACCCTCGTCCATCAGTAAACCTAGAACACAGCAACCCACCTCCTCATCAAAAACCTCTAATGTACCCAAGAGACTCGTAAAACCTCCACCATCACCCATAACCTTCTTACCACCCATACCACCATTATTTTCTATGACAACCTCACTACCCATGACATTTTCTTCTCTTTCACTCACGCCTCCCGCCCAACCTACACCACCTACACCCACAACACCTCAATTACCCCCTTAGTAACATGTCCTTTTCCACCATCTACTTTTTTCTCTACATCTTATATACACGTGTCACCTTTTCCCAAAAAGACGTAACCTAAAGCTAAAAATACACTACCATCCAATAAGATCAATAAACCAACCAAACCTTCCATTGTTAGTTCTTCTACCTTGCACCCACCCAAGCAGATGTAACCAAGACCTAAGACCACTCCACACACCCAACTAGTGAACCGACCCATTCTCTCTCATACCAACCTTCTTTCTCCACAATTAGTTCTACCTATGCCCCAACCCACATTCGCCTCCCATTGTGATCCATTAGTAGGGTCCTATGCCAAAATCCTAACCAATATCCTTGAAACTTTTGTCATCCCATTACCACCTGTTATACCTTACGACCCACTCAAACCCAAACCAAAAGGGTTTGACAAAACAAAAATTTGCACCTACCATCATGTGCGAGGACATGACATAGAGAATTGTAAGGCTTTAGAAACCACTCTTGTCTAATTGTTTCCTCCTGAAGAAAACTTTGACGATGATGATCTTCTTAATGAGGACCCCATTTCAACTTCACAAACTTTTACATATCTTCTCTCATCACCTACTCGGGAACCAAGATCTCCACCCCCACAACTCTTTGATCCATCCCTAAGATTTGAAATTAACATGGTTTGTATAAGAGAGTTGGCCAAATCACCACCCAATGTCATTGCTTCCAGCTCACTTCATAAGGCTTTTCTCCCCCGGTATGTTTTTTCCCATCATTTCGTTATACCACTCATCCTACACCTTCTCCATTTACCCCCTCCCCTTAAATTAACATGATCAACATTACCACCTGTGCTCAGAAAGACAAGGGTAAGGAAAAATAAAGTGGCCCATCAACCAACCATTTACCCAATATACCATCCACACCCACACCTAAATTCATCATCCGTACTACATATCCCATTTCCAACACGGTCGACATCGCACAATGCTAAAACAACTACACCAATCCCCCTCAAAATTTCTTTATATTACCTCATCCAAACCTTGGAGTCACATCGTCAAGCCCTCATGAAGGTCCTTCAATCTATCAAAGTCTTACCAAATGACCCAACACTCGTAGCCTCTATTATTACCCTCCACCATGTGGCCTCTCTCACTAGGTTTTTTCCTTCCTCTACACCTCCACCTACTCGTAAAGTGGCTGCCCTCGCTTTTGAGATGAAGAAATTTCTCCCTTCCATTATGATGACCTCGACCCAACTCCTTTCATTTATATCTTTATCAATAATATACGCATACAACATGTTATGATCGATGGTGGAACTAATATTAATATCATCTCCTCCCATGCATATAACTAAATACAAATACTTTCCAATCGCATGCATGATAACCTCTTTATGTTCTGTTCTTTCAATGACACCATGACCTCTACCCTGGGTACCATTGTTATCCATGTCCGTGTAGGTCCCCACACCATCCCATAAATTTTCTATGTCCTAGAAGGGGAGTTCTAGTATAACTTGCTACTTGGCCGACCTTGGATCTATGCTATGGGTTGTGTCCCTTCAAATTTACATCCATGCCTCAAATTTAAACACAAGAGACATAATTACACCATACCTACCAACCCCTCACCTTTCAAGACTTGTAACATGCTATATCAACCCAATGATGTTCTTGTACCAGTCAAGGAATCCACCACCACAACCACTTCACCTTCACCCATGAGCCCATCCACCAAAATTACCACTAATTTTGTTGCATCTAACCTTGCTATCCCCACTGCAGCTGTAGCCTCTACCGCTAGCACCGGTTCATCTAGCGAACCATCCATACTAACTACACACATACCAACTACTAATCCCTTAGAAGGTGTTTTTCAAAGCCTCACTCTGGGGGAATACCACTTATACAATATCGATACCTTCCTCACCGCACATGACTATGGAAATCTACATCAACACCCCGGCTTATGACATCTCGCATCGGTGAAATTTTATCAGATGGCCCTCCCCACCTTCAAACTAACATAATGTATGGGGGACTTGATATGGCTACCTATAAACCACAACATCCATCCCAAGCCCACCATTTTCATCTTACCTATACTCCCTCACTAACCACCGCTTCGCTCACACTTTCTCAACCAAAGTGCACATGGAAAGGATTTGGCTTCGTATTTATGAACGGGGCCACCATACGGTCATTTCCTATACCTCTCATAAACACAATGACCATAGTGGAATTGGTTTTGATAATCCACCCTCTAAGAAGGTTCACTTTAACCTTATCTAGGACAAGAAATTTTCCCCCTCTCATTCACCCACATTACCATCTTCACCCACGGAGTCCATAGATCCTGAATCTATTCCACCTAAAAATTTTTTCTCAGTAAACACCATTTCCCTAGGACCGCCGACCTATCAACATGATATCGAGGCTCCTTCGCCTCTCTCATTCTTGTATCCCGACATGATTGATGATGATATGCCTTTAATTAACATCATTCAATGTCGGGATGATGAGTCTATCCTCACCTATCTTGGTGCATAAGAATCTTTTATTCATTGGTTGTTACCCTCTAAGACACAAACCATGTTGAATGAATCGACCATCAAAATCAACATTAATTCTCAAGACGACCCGCACATTCTAAAGATCAAGCAATCCTTAGATGCTACCAAATAGGAATCCTTCACTTCTTTCCTTCGGCACCATAGCAAGACATTTGCTTTGTCCTATTCCTATATGCTCAAGATCAACCATTCTTGATGCCAAACCCATCAAAAGATTGTGGTTCATAATATCATAACCATTCTTGATGCCAAACCCATCAAAAAAATATGTGGAGAATTCATCCTCGCATTTCTCTTCTAGTCAAAGAAGAGCTTCAATGCCTTCTCTCAATTTCCTTCATTCTACCCAATTGATTATCCCTAATGGATTTATAACATCGTTCTTATCATGAAAGTGACAAGGGGACTGCGTGATTGACACAAAGTTTTGTGATCTCAACCTCACTTGTCCCAAAGACAATTTTTCACTACTGTGCATTGACCAACTAGTTGATCTCACTACCGCCATGAAATGTTATCACTCATGGATGGTTTCTTGGGCTACAATAAAATATTACTAGTCCTAGAGGATCAACACAAGACTACCTTCATCATCCCTTAGGGGACTTTCTACTATCGAGTCATGCCTTTTGGCCTAAAAAAATTTAGTGCTACATATCGCTGAGCCATGAATTACATCTTCTATGACATCATGCATCACATATTGAAGGATTACATAGATGATCTGCTTACTAAATACAAGCATCGAAATGAACACCTACCCATTCTTAAAGTCATCTTTGGCCGTATCATCAAATATTATGTTTGTCTTCAGCCGAATAAGTGCATCTTTGCAGTACTTTCAAGAAAACTCCTAGGTTTCATCATTTCTTTACATGGCATAGAAGTCGATCCTCGCTAAAGTCAAGGCTATTCATAAAATGCCGCCACCCACTAATCTTCATCAAATTTTCAGCCTACAATAAAATTTGCAATAATTTCATCGTTTTATCTCATAGTTTTTTGACCATTGTTAATCATTCCATCATATTCTCAAAAAATACATTTCATTCAACTGGGACGATGAATGATGTAAGAAATTCAAAGCCTTGAAACAATACCTCCTTCAACCACCGGTGCTCATTCCTTCTAAGGATGACCACCCCTTTTACCTATATATTTCCACCACTAACCATTCTCTAGGTGTCATGCTCACTCATCGCAATGACCAACACTAAGAGCAAGCAATTTATTACATAATTGCACCCTTCTTGACTACTTAAAGTAGATATACACATGCCGAAAAACTTTTCCTAGCCTTATTTTTCATCATCACTAAACTCCACCATTGCCTAATCAATGAAAAAACCATTTTCATTACTCATATGGCCCCATTACACTATATGTATGGAAAACTTTATCAAAATCAATGTGCCGCACGCTGGATTATGCTTCGATCGACCTCAACCTCAAATTCATCCATAAAAATTCCATCAAGGGCCAGGTTATCACCAACCATTTGGCCGACACACCTATTTTCAGGAATCAACCCTCTAACTTTGACTTCCCATATGAGTCTATAGTTATCCTTTCCCTGGTCAAACCCAATTACCAAATGACAATCTTCTTCGATGGCTCCAAGTGTCAGTGTGGGGGTGGGGCTGGTGTTATCCTCATTCCACTTGATGGTGAACATGTGCCTTTGTCTTTCAAACTTGATTTTTATTATACAAATAGTATTGTTGAATACGAAGCGCTCGTATTGGGTCTCTAGTCTGCTTATTCCTTAGATGTTAAATCAATCAACATCTTTGGTGATTCTTATTTGGTCATAAACCAAGTCAATGTTATATACTAGTGTCATAATGAGATACTTCAAAAGTATAAATATCATGTAGACATACTTTTGACCACCTTTGACCATTACAGAATTCAACCCACCCCATGTTCTACCAATAAATTTGTAGATACCATGGTCTGCTTGGCTTTTCAGATACCTGCATTGCCCTCGACTCTAAAATATTTGTCACCATATAAAGACTACAATCACCATCTTATTTTCCTCATGAAGTATACTCTATTGGAACCGCCGCTCTTGACCCAAGTGACATTTTATATAAGCAATATATATAGACTATCTTTCCCTTTCCATTTTACCCACGATCTCACTCATAAAGGAAAATGTGCCTTTCTTAAAAGTGTCTCTCGTTATGTCATCATGGGTAGTATTCTTTACAAATTTGGTTTCAAAACACTCTCTTATGATGCCTTACAAGTTCTAAACTTCCTTACACCATCAAGAAAGTCCACGATGTAACTTGTGGAGGTCACTTTAGCGGTTTGGCTATTGCAGAGCACATTCTTTGCCTAGACTATTACCGGTCAACCCTAAACCATGACTATTGTCATTATGTCAAATGTTGCGTAAAATTCCAACAACATGATAATACTCATCACACACCTAATCATGCCTTACAGGTCACACGAGACCTTTGGCATTTATCTCAATGGGGTTTGGATCTTGTCAGTGAGATCAACACCCATTCTTCACAATACCACCAATGGATCATAACCGCTACTGAATATTACACTAAATGGGTAGAAGCCATTCCCCTCATCTCTACCAAAGCTAAGAAAATATATGAATTCATCAACCATCACATCATTTTTCATTTTGGTATCCCTCACCGCATTATCACTAATAATGGAAAACAATTCAAAAACAAAACCCTACGCAAACTATGTGATGCTTTTGGCATCCACCTCGCTTTCTCATCACCATATTACCCGTAAATCAACAATAACCTAAATCAACCAATAAAACCCTTGAAAAATATTCTTATGAAGGTATTCAATGATATTGGGAAGGATTGGCATATGCACATGCCTTTCACCTTGTGGGCTTATCACACTAGTATTCGCACTTCGACTTCTACCACCTCCTTTTCTCTAGTCTATGGTACCAATGTTGTCTTACCTATTGAAGTCTAGATTCCATCTCTTCACATCTAACTATAAGACATGCTCAACGACGATGAATATTTGTAGGATCATTTTGCATAACTTAAATTATTATATGAATGTCATCTTAAGGCTCTTGACCATCTCCAAATATACTAAAAACATATCAAATGTGCCTATGACAAATGTGTTCATGAATAAAATTTTCAGTTCAATGACCTCGTCCTGAAGGAAAATCAACATGTAACTGTTATCACCGAATCACAAAGACCCTGGTTGTTGATCAGATTTTTAGTTTGATCACTCTAAGCATCCAGTGTGATTGGATAACATGGGTACTATCTCCAAGTTGTGGGACTTGCTACTTGAGATAGACCTCCAGAGAAAGCTGGTTCTTGCTCCTAAACTACCTGCCACAATCTACTCTAATGCAGGAGAAACTAGCTATTCTAACCTAAAATTCCAAGGGACCAGAGAGAGAGAATGCATAAAATGAAAGCCTACACTAAAGCGGTGATACACCAGAAAAAGAGGGTGTGAGAGTAATCTCCAAATGTGTGAAATACAGAGGCGAAGTGCACACTAGAAGAGGTGATGACAGTTCACCATAATCCAGCAGAATGCATTCACAGCAATATTCCAAGCACACACAATAATAGTGAATTCCTACAAGAACATAATAAATAGACACAATATACTTGTAGAAAGATTAAAGGGGCAAGAAGAATGCAAGGAAACACAGCAGGGGAAGATATATCCACAACCGATATTTTATTGCTTCATGATATGCACAATTCAATCTATTACAAAATAAGGGCCTGGATCACCATGCAAGGAGTCCACTACAAGGGCTGTAAACACATCAAGCTTCACAAAGCAATTTTGACAGAGCTTTGCTACCCAAAACTCTCCCTTTACAATAAGCCCAACACTCCAATTTATAGAAAAAATGAGAAGGAGAAGAGAAGAGAAAGTGGAAATCCCGAAATCTGTCCTTCAACCACCTGTAAGAGGCATTAAATTGAGTGGAATGGGTATACATTACTTGCAAAAGGCTCCCCATACTGTCCCATGTGCTGCAGCAGAGAAAGAATGATGACCATGCCTCTTAAATGCACTCCCAGCTACCAAATAAAACACTGTTCTGAACCCGGCCACGTTTTCTTAAAAATCTCAATCAGTTTCTGATCAAATCTAGAATTTCTTGATTGCTGTGCATCGGGCTCGGAAACACGATTCCAACGGTACCAATTTTGTGCGATTTCGTTGAGAAATGCAAAAGTTATGGCCTTCTGAGTGCAGGCAGCTATTTTGGGCCTGGCAGGCGTTTTCTGTCATTTGACGGGAAAGAGCATCTACTGACTGGAGCCGAACACATTTCCTTTATTTAAATATATCTATCCTCATTAAAATTAAGAAATCCAGTTTTTGTGGCGTAGAGGACGTCGTGCTCGTTCCAGAAAGTCCAATTTTATCAAAATCGGAGCTCGGAGTCAAAAGTTATGGCCGTTTGAAGTTCCACGGGTCAAATGTTGACTTTTCTCCTCTGCCTTCGGCCATTTCGGCTTTTCGCGTCCCACGCGTCCCTTTGTCCCATTTGGTTTTGGTGCTGAAATTTCCCATTTCGGCCGATCCAGCCGGTTCGCGTACTTTTGGCCCGCGCGTCCCATTTGCTTTTGGACTGTCCGGGACAAATTCGACCGGTTCGCGCCTTTTGTCCCAACTGTCCCGGGACAAAAGTTCTTATTTCGGCCGGTTCGCCCGGTTCGCGTACTTTTGACCCGCGCGTCCCAGACTTTTTCGGGCTGCCTTGACTCATTTCGCCCGGTTCGGCCGGTTCACAGTTTTGACCAAGCGTCCCAGACTTTTTTCGGGCCGCCTTGACTCATTTCGCCTTGCTCGGCCTGGGTTCGCGTACTTTTGTCCCGCTTGTCCCAAAGGCGACCCTCTCAGCAGTTAGTCAATTTTTCTCTGTCGAACCAGAATTTCGCGCCCGCCGCGTACTTTTTTCCCATTTTTCCTCACTTGCGCTTTGATCAAGTTTGTCAGGCTTGATTTCGCCCGGTTCGGCCGGTTCGCGCTTTTCTGTCCCAAACGTCCCAGAGGCGACCTTGAGCGGGACTTAGCCAATTTTCACGATTTTTCCTGGATCAACCTATTTGCCTTCTGCAACCCTTTTTTTTTTTTTTTTTTTTTTTTGCATTTTCTCATAACTTACTCTCTTCCTCTTGGACAGGGGAGTTAGACAAATATGAGGGGACCCTAGAAACATGACTTTTCGCCCTGAATCAATATAATTGCTTGCATGTTATCAAAATTACCTTGGGGGTGAATTTTGGATAACAAGTAACCAAAGACAAGAAAAGTAAATGAGGAAGGTTTTCTCCTAATTGGCTTAGACCCTATACCATTACACATGCCTATAGATCGTGTGCTTATCATTTTTCTTAATTCGAAGGTAAACTCTGAACTCGAGCCCCTTAATGCATTACATCTTTGACCATTTTATTATTGATACCAAGTCCTATATCAATTTCTATCAATTGATCACTTGTCCCTTGAGTGCTTTTCACCTTCCCTAATTAACCATTTTGAGGATCCATGACTAAACAAGAATCATGTGATTACCTGTCACCTTTTAGCCTTGTCTTCAATATGAGTACCACGGCTCTACTCATAGCATGATTCTCATGGATACTTTTTATCTTCTTAAATATGGAATACCATGGTCTTTCATCTCTCAAAACCACCTCCTCCATGGTTACTCTCTGTGTGTGTTACGGTCTTTTCTTCTAAACAAGAACCTAATCTTCCTCTATAGTCTTGTCCATGACTTAAACGTCTAAAAACAAAAAGGGATACAACTCTTTGAGTCAAACTTCCAACAAAAGATGATTCCCTCAAAAGGGACATCTCTTCTTTCTATTCTACCACTATAAATAGACTACACCTTTAAAGGACAACTATATACGGTCATTACAAGCATATAATAACTATTCGAAACTTCCCACATCGATCAACTTCATGAAGAACTCAAGGAGATAATATACCCATCCCATATAGACTTACTGCATCAATAAGTCTATTATATATAAAAAAAGAGATGAAATTTTTGTCATGGACTTTCCTGTTTTGGATTCTAGGTTTCTTGTTCCAAAATTCATGTCGCCGTACACTAAGTTGCGCTAAACCTCTCATTCTCACCTCTTTGCCTTTTTGCCTAAATTTCTTGCTACTCAAGGGACTTTCCACAAACACGACATTTCGTGATCATGTGATTTTTCTTTTCCATTAAAATAGTCCATTATACAAGGCCCGTAGGGTCTTACATTCATAATACTATCTAGGGTATGATAGACTCATTAGGGTTCTTATAAATTAAGCAACTCTTTTACCATCTCTTACCATTTGCCTTCCTCATTACTTATTGATTATCCTATATAGGACTAGACCCTCGACACCTATGTTTAAAAATCACTCAACCATGCCTACAACCTAAAATCAATCATGCCTATGACCTACATCACCCATTCCTCACACCTATCAGCCCATTCCACTATTTCATCATAATCTTCCCTAGCTTATGGGAGAAATACATTGGCCCAAGGTCCCTTTTTAACGATACTTTGTAGGTAGCACTCTGAGGGAATGGTGCCCTTGGAGGTTAGCTCGGCCACTCTCTACCCTAACCAATTCCCTCTGCCCCTTTCCTATTCACATTCTACCCTAGTTAGTTTCCTTTTATATCAATCATTGGAAAATAAACCACACAAACGACAATTGCTTAAAATCTTTACCATCATCGCTCATACATTCATTTTATCTTGTCTACCATTTCTTTACCATTATTATACATTTTCCTATAAAGCATCTTAACACAATCCACATCATCATTAATTACACAAATTAATGAATTAGAAACTCAACCATTCCTAAACCAGCTTAGTTGAACAATACCTACAACCTAAACTCAATCATGCCTAATTCAACCTGACTCAATCCATGCCTATGACCTGACTCCATCATGCCTACATGACCTTGAATCTAACATGCCTAATCCACCTAATTTCCACCTATATATATAACAATGAAAATCAAAACATGTACACCATTCATACTATAAAAATTGTCATCTATAAATCATAAAGTCTTTATAAAAATACATGTGAACATATATCCCAATAATAATCACAATCATCTCAAATATCTCATATATATACTTAGCATCTTCGGCATGTAGGCTAATATATCACCAAAAATATCAAAAATCTCATGTATATCCTAAATCTCTTTGGCACATAGGCTGGTATATATCAAAAATAAATAACTATACAAAATAGGAGCTATATATGGCTATTTGACATCACCCTACCTGGATATCCTAAATATCTATCTCACATGTCTCCTCCTCCTCCACTACCTCTTTATGATGTTCAACTAGCATCTCACTACCCACCATCAGCCCTAGCCGAGCTCTTATGGTACCTCACCGGGATGGCCTCGTGAACCGGTGACCTCACCTTGAACCTATCTCGTGGATTGATGGCCCCTCGTGCTCTCCACATTGTGGGTGCGCAACCTCATCCTCTCACTCCAAGACCGATGTGCTCTATACTCCCATAGAATAGAAAGTATATCCTCGTAGCCATCAAAATATTCGGATAATATCGACCTCCCTAAGGCATCTCTCAACAAGCCTATCTCGTACTATCTATGGTAGTTCTATTGGCCTCGGCCCCTGTACCTGCCTCTCTCAGGACCCGGTCTCGCCGATACCTATACAGAGGGACCCTATCACTGTACTCCGTGACCATCCCGAGGGACCCTATCCTACTCCTACCTATATCTAGACCTAAAGGGTCAGAATCTACTCTGTGCGGTGGTCAATCGGCCCTATAAACCTATAATCTACACCCATAGGAGGCCACTGTACTCCCATTTCCATCTCCACCCTGCAAGCAGTGTACCTATCCCTATGCTACCCGAGCCTCGTAGAGTGGCCACCTCTACCTTTGATCTTGCCACCTGCCCCTACACTATACCCAACTATGTGATCGGTGGTCACCACCTACCTTTGTAGGGCGTCCTCTCAGACCGTGATGGTGGCTAAATCTAGCTGCCACACCTCAAGCGGTACTACTTGTAAATGTGCATCCCACCACTTTCTCGTATCTATTTGAAACCCCAACATCATCAATCCACTAGTCCATCACCTACTCCTCTCGGCCCCGCCTTCGGCACTATCGGTTATGATATATGTAGAGGCCTATCCACATCATCCCTCTTGTCAGATCGTAGGAAAGGTGGTGGTATATCCTAAAGTAGCCCGAATTGTCATCTAACCCTTTCCATGGGAATCATCTCGTGCTCTCCTTCATGTCACCACTCTATCCACAGAGTAATCGTAGACCGTGTAGCTCCTCATCCATTCACCCATATGATAGAAAACCCACATAAGGCCTCGAAACGATGTCCATGCTGCACAACCCTCTAGTAATCACCTATAATAGACTACGTCATGTGTAGCTCTAGTAGCTCGGTGCTCCCAAATCACAGCCACCCATCTCCTGAAGCCCACTCAAACAAAACCTGACTCGAATGCATCAACCCAGGGGATATTGAATGGATGCACACATATAATGTGCTCATAGACCCAACAGTGAAGTAGGAAAGTACAACACAGGGTAAACCTCTCAGTAGCTGTCCATAAGCCCATAACTCTCTATATAACTGAACTAGAAATGTTGGCACCCATAAGAAATGGGTCCTCTCCTCCACCATGTCATGCAGAACCCCCATCAATGATCATGGTAATCTCCCACCCTCTCGCATCCGGTAGTGAAAAATAGTAGATCGCCTCTATCAACAACACAACAAGCCTAATCTCCTCTAGATGGGCCTGGTACATCTCTCCGTAACTCAGGATGGAGTTGTGGAACCTCAACTCCACCAACCCCTCACTAAATATCACAACATCAACTCCTCACATGCCTCTAAGGAGATTGATTACATCTGTGTACCCCGTATCGGAAACCATAGAATCATGTACACATCCTCTAGACGACCGTGATCTCACCGTTAGTAGATGGAATGTGTTAGTCACCCAATCTCATCTCGTCGATGAGGGCGACCATCAAACTTGGCTATGGACTATATGTCGAGTAGTGTCTTACCCCAATCAGGCTAACCTCTATAACATGCCACCAATCCTCAACTTTTACACCTCCTCAAACCCTCACGAATAGGGGCGAAACCCTATCTCACATCCAAGCCGATCTCTCACCGCATCTAACAAAACATCACATTAATATACCTTAATCATACCTACAATCATTCTTAACACCTCACCTACACCTATTACACTCCCTCTTTTCCCCCTCGCAACTTACCTTCTTATCACATACTCTATCTATCCACCCCAACCCTTACCCACTATTGTGTAAACCATACCTATTTCAACCTCTTACCCATGCTATGTTTTTCATCAACAACCTCTTCCTTACCCACTATCTATCTCACCCACCCATCTTAGGGCTCTTTTGGACCCCTTTTCTCCACATGATGACCAATACTAGTTACCCTAATCGACCACGGTCTCTCTCAAACCGACATCGGGCCACCTTATCCGTGACCTATACCACCAACAAAGACCGACCTTGGCCACCCATTAACTAACGTTGGTCATCGTTACACCAAAATTCGTGACACCCAAACTGATTTCTTACTAACAACACCCTTCTTCTACCTTTCTACCCACTAATTCCTACCTAAATCTACCCTCAACTCCTCCCCACCCCTCGCTCACCTAACCACACCTCCCCCCATTCCTATTTTACCTAATTTTCCTTCCCATATTCAAAATCCCCTTTTCCCTCCAAAACATGTTATCCTTACCTGACCTATATACCTAATCTACCTCACAAAACAAGGCAAGGGATTGACTCTTACCTCATCATGTTGTCATCTCTATGGTAACGCGTTAGGCTGCTACACACACAAGGGGTCCACCAGATCCCTCTCAATCCTCTTCCATGTCCAATCACCAAATCTAATCCTCGTGACATCCACCCAATCACAATCGACCCCCTTGTGCTTGTGGACCCATCTAAATGGCTCCTCTAACTAACCAGATCTCTCCATCTCAGTAGGATATCATCCCTTGTACTTTCCTCCTGAAAAAGCACAACTTGTTTAGCACTCTATCATTTTCACAAAAGCCAACATGTACAAATGAACCCGTATTATACGTATTTTTTGTTTTTATATACCCATGTCGACCTGACCGACATCGGTTATACCTAAACTGACATTGTTCCTATGCCCTAGAACACCATAGTCAGTTATACCAAGACTGATATCGGTCGTGTACCCATAAAAATCGTGGGTCGGCTTTATGTAGACCATCCACAGTTCTGTATGACCAACATGAGTTACCCATCATGCTCCTCTCAATTATCATTTCCCTATTTATGACCCATATTAACTAACCCAGCCACCATTTGGCCTTACCCACCCTTATCACAACCTACCACCAAGCCTACATTACCTATACATGTCCTTCATTACACTTTGGGACTTGTTATTTTACCCATACCTTGGCCCTACCCATGCTATGACCTAGCTTCTTAGACCCAAAACATTTTTAGTGACCTATGAACTCATGTGCTCGCTATACCTTACAACATCAAGTTACTCATTTTGTTTGACGTAATGACCTTATTAAGCCTATTTCTTTACCTCTTATCCTGACCTTACCTTAGTATACCGTAACATATCTAAATGTTATTACACCTAGCCTTCAAAGTGCTTCCACACCATAGCCTATACCTTAGATACCGGAATCACCTCAACCTTGTTTGGATAAACCTATCAACCTTAGACGATGTAGAGTTTGCATGCTCTTCAACCTGGTACCGTGCCGTAGTTTATACATGTGTGTGTGTTTGACTGTTGCTACCTTTGACCTTGGCTCATAACCTGGATTACCAGATTAGATCTTTACCCAATTACCTCAAGTGTCCACCTTCCTCTTCATCACATCCACCTTTTATCAAACCACTCACCGATTTTGTCTTCTACCAAATCAGTTCCTAGTTTGAGGGGGATCACCTTCACCCACATATGGGGAAACCACATCATATTTTTGCCATGGCGTCACTTACTAATACAAGCTACACAATAAAAAGGGGAAAAATGTAGACACTAAAATTGGGTCATACTCCCTTGGTCCTTTGTTAAATAACTAGCTCAAACATATTCACCTAACCACGGCCCCTTTCACCCCACATTAATATTAATTTAATTAATACCCAACCTCACAATATACATTACTTAATTATTCTAATTAAGCTAATTACCACCTCACCTAGACACCTCATCCAACCACCTAACCCCGGACCTATTCTTGGCATGTTTCCATAACTAACTAAGACCTAATCTTACTTGCCTTAATGAGTTAAGATTTAGTCTAACCCTAAAATCTCCCTAACCACCTTCCTACTCATAAAAACATAACGTCCATTCCAAATCCATAGATCAAGGAATGAACTTGAGCTAAAGGAGGCGAGATCTCGTAGATTTTATTAAACATAGGGAATCCTACCTTAATCAATGCTAGTCACCCTAAAGTGATGCCACCAACCCGAAACAACCTGTCGGTTACTATTTATTCACCTAAAGAACTTTGTTTTTGGGTTGGCACATTCGAGAGAAAGAAAAGGATATCATAGCTACATGCAAGAAAAACATCATCCTTTCACGTATCTAGACATCCAGAGCCAACACTAGGGTAGATTTTGGAGGCATTGCACTTATAAAATCATTCTAGGAGCCACTGTTATGATATCCAACACCATTTTTCTGATCAAGAGCCCCCTCCTTTTAGCCATCTAAATCTACATCAAAGTGAGTTCATCTCTACCAAGTATTTTCTATTTTAGTATAGTTAACTTTTTCATCCCTTTCATTAGCTTATACTTTTCATGTTCATTCCTCCATTGGATAATAGACTACAATCCATCCATTTCCCTTACCCACACCACCAAATCACCATTATGACCTTATGTCTATTTTTGAGTATACCTGAGATCTCCATAGACCTTCTCATCCACTCTCCCAACCTTATTTGATCTCAGCTTAGCACCTACCATTTGATCTATTCGAGTTTCTTTTATCTCAACCATATCAACACCGGTTACCCATAACCATCATCAGTTACACATAAACCGGCATCGGTCATACCTAACCAACATCGGTCTCTATGTTTTACACCTTGACCAAGAACAGACTCCAACAAACATCTCACTAGTTGACCTAAACAACCTGAATATAACCCCGACCAATTCCAAAGACCTTAACAACTACCAACCTTTCGATCCGACCATAGCCTAGCCTTGTTATGTTAATATTTTTTTATTATAATTGAATGAGATACCTAAGTCATATCAACTACAAGAGGAATTTGTTTCTTTCTCGTATTAACTTGTTTTAAACGGTGGATTGACAACCATCTAAGAAGTATCACACTTCCCAAAAATAGTATACGCTAGGAAGTCCAAAGTGTCATATATCATTTAACTATATTTTTGTGGACTTTTTTTCTATTCTAGGTAGTTCCTCCTAGTCAAAAGGAAGCTCTCACGATCAGCACTGGATCAAGAATTCAGAATTCACACAATAACCATCAATTAGCCATCATTTAATAGGTATTACTCTTGGCCCTTACCCTTATCTCTGCTTCACACTAAAACATAAAGAAAATGGTGAAACATAAAGATACAAGAAGATACATATTATTATTATCTCAAGATGCACAACAAATAAAGAAAGTGCATATGGAAGTGTAACAAGCTCCTCGACTAGATAATTTTTTTATTTAGAAGTAATCTAGTAGGTGCAAAATTAGGAAATAATGTTGGTGCATTTCCCATGGTAGTAATCCTATAGAAGGGATACCAATTCAACTAGTTGGTGTGGAATTTATATATGATATAGGGATTCAAAGTAGAAATTCTTTAGGTCATCACATAATAGTAAGAGGCTAGAGAGGATCTAATTCTCCCCGAGTGGAGGAAACCCGGTGGAGGTTTAGGGTCAAGATCCGGTCTTCCCCTAAGAAACTTAAATCTATGAAAATGATGTAACCCACCACCACAATAGCCTCCTCATATTTTATTTGTGATATCACTCCATTTACTCGAGTATAGAGGCATACAAGATGCTACTGACTCGTACTAAAAATGTGAGCTCCCGTGAAGAGCCAAGGAGATTACGCTTTAGATATGAAGGATAACTAGTTTGTAAATACATTGCAAGGACGCACACATAGCTTGTATAGGAAGTATGATTTGCATTAGATAATAATAGAATATGATGTGATGCATGTTTCCTTTCTAACATAATTTCACATACCTAATTTTGAGTAGTAGAGCATTAGCTCACTTAAGTAGATTAAGTAAGGTCTATCTCAAAACCATTAGAGAATATGATGTAAGATTGAAAACATATTTTTATAAATTTGTATGATATCCATCAAATTTAACACATATAATTGTTTAAGGTTGGATTTATGACACTATTTAGGATGGTTTCATCAAATAAAATGTTCACAAACCCACGTGAGGCTCTATAGGTATAACTCTGCACAAATGTGGTTAGAAGACTAGATATTAGAGTGAGTCCATTCCTTGAAGTGTAGATTGCAATTATGACAACACAATTAGAGAATTTTTTATTAATTCGATGCATAAAAATTATAGTGGAATATGGTGTACAAAATGTGACATAGAGGGTCATACAAAGGATTGTTTCATGTATAGGAATGTACATGTGCTACATAAAACTTGTGAGATTTTCAATAAAAATCATGATGTTTGAATCTACCCACTTTTTTAGTGTGCCACATAGAATAATGGATCATTGCATTACAAGATTTTTACATGCACATCAACGATATAACTAACTACAAACTGATTGACCATATCCATGAGGCTTGTGAGACTAGGTTACACTAGACTAATATAGAGAGTATATCACAAGAATGTGAACGTCAAAAATGGAGTTGAACATGATAACAATGTAGGTAATAACAATAATGGAGGTTATAGGGGAGGATATTATGGTAGATCCCATGAAGCTGGTAGAGGTAGGTTAATATGAGGGACATGTTATACATGTAGGTCACTAAACCACTATCGACGTGAGTATCCGAATACATATTCTTGCGTGTACTGTGGAAAGGGGCACAAAGTAAAATATTTCTGAACTTATACACATATATGTGAAAAACAAGAAGGATAGGGTGAAAAAATGATACAAGTTGAGTTCTAGGTAGGAATGATGATAGTCTAAGACCTTAGCTATGGCAGAGAAGGAATCGTTATTTGTCACTACATGCATAGAATTTTTGTGTGCAAGTGAATAGGGAAGAGCAAAGTTGCTCATGATACGAAAGAGAGTGTACAACTAAGTAAATATCCAGACATAGGGCACAAAAAGGTATTATTCTACAAGACCATGGGATTAATCTCGAGAAATACAGGGGGAATAATTTACCTAAAGGAATAAGTGTGGGACAAATAGCATGCCAAACTGACTAAAGTACATGATAAGAATATTGATGACCTTAACAAAGTATGCAAGATGATTTGAAAATAAAATACTATCCCCATTGTAGGATAATGGTTGCAAAAGAAAGTTCTACACATAGGAATAGAGAGGGAGCAACAGATCTTACATGATAATTTTCCACCTTAAAACCATGAATATGATAAGGAGATTACCTTGGATGCGGTGATAGGCAATCGAATGGTAAGTAACATTTTGATTGATACATGTGCAAAAGTTAATGTCCTTACCCTTGATGTTTAAAATAGTATGGTTAGGCCAAAATTATAACAATCCTCAATTGTTTTGTATATGAACAAAAAACAAGGCCCATATCCATTGGAGTTTTTAAGAATGTAAGAATCATGATTCATGGAGAAACATTTAGAGGAAATTTCAAGGTTGGAGCTGGATGAAGTAGATAAATTTCTTGTGCTACTTGATTGTCCTTGGTGTTATATGAACAATACATAATTTATTTTTAACAAGTTTTATGTTGAATTTGAGAATGATGAAGAATGGGTTGTGCTTTCGATGTGTGAAAAAATATTATACCATTTATAGAGTTGGTGAGTGAAGAAAAAATCAATCAAATTCACACACGATGGTGCATGACCCAAATTATGTTAATCCAACGAAGGAATGAATGCTCAAGTGGGTAGATGTGTAGTCTATCAATGACACTACCATAATTACATGTGATAATTAGGCTCATGGTACATATTAAATTGTTAGATGTGAGTGTTACGGAAGAGTCACATGAGTGATAAGGCCTAGGTGGTTTGACACTCACAAAGACCACATGAACAAAGTTCATTAGAGAAGAGAAGAGAGACATTCTTGTGCACAATAAAATATCAATTGTGTGACAATGGTGAAAGGAGAAATATAATTGTATATAAAATTAGGGGAATAACAACATGGTGGAGGTTTTTACACAAAGATAACTTGCTAAGATGGCACACGATTATGGTTTCCTTCTGAAATCAGATTTTTAGAGTAACCTACCTTCAAATATTTCAACTTGTGATGTAGATTCTTTTCCCCTAGCTCACATTTAAGGTTTTGAAAATAATTGGATCAAGGGACCTGATGCATTACCACCATCCCTATTGCTATATAATTTTTATTTCACATTGTTTGGGTGTGCATGTGCATGGTACATACATGATGAGTTGAAGTGGGAGATTGTGGATTGGAAGGTGATGACTTTAGGTATGATACATGCCTTTGAGTAATTTACTACTAAACCCCATATGCATATAACTTTGCAATTGATGAATGAAATTACTCTTAGAGATAGAGAAAAGGTAGAAGATGTTGTAACTAAGTTACAGGTGAGAATATTTTGACAAAGTGTGTACATGCTTATGACTAGATAGATTCTCGAGGGACACCTCTTGGAGCACACTGGAAGAAAAAGATAAATTCAAGATGGTGTACATGATTGAAGATAAATATGTATAGGATTTATATGTCAATCATACTGAGGAGAACAAAAATTCTTTTCTATAGTAGATGAGCATGCACGCATGTATCACTAGTATTTAAAAATGAATAAAGTCAACATTGGAATAGGTAATGTAGATAAATAAGTAATAATTGATGATTACTTGGTGGTCATGAAAGTGTGAAGATCATAAAACTATTGTTTGACTTACAAAATCTAATTTCTCGAGGCTACAATGAGTTGAAGGGCATTCATCCTTCACTTGGTAAAATGAAAATAAAGCTAAGGAGGGCACATGACTAGTATAAAAGGGGCCTTATACGCTGAATCACAACTTCTGCATCAAAGTGAAATATGAGATAGACAAGATGCTCAAATTTGTTATCATTGAGATAATAGAAGAATAAGAGTTTATTAGTTTAATGGTCATCAAAATATGAAAATATGGCATAATATATATTTCCATGGACTACATGGTATTGAATTCCTCTTATGTCATTGATCCTTTCCCCACACCCTTTATTAAAGATATTATTGAAGGTGTTTCATTGTGTGAGGTTTTATATTTTACCTGATGGTTTCTCCAGATATCATCAAGTATGTACAAAGTGCAAAAGGATTAGCCTAAGTAAACTTTAACTATAGAGTGGGGTTTCTATGCATATAGATTTATGCATTTTGGTCATAAGAATTTTCTAGTGGTATTATTGTGAATCATTCCATCCATTTAAATAATTTATCCACAAGTTATTGTATGTGTAACTTGATGATTGGAACATGTATGATCTAATTAAAGACCATTGTGATTGTCTAAGATTGATGTTTGAAATATACAAGAAATTGAGTATATCATTAAATATCCTGGAATGTATCTTTCGCAACACATTTTTGCACAATCGTTTGGGAACCTAACATGTGAGGAAGGTATTTTGGTTAACCTAAAAATATTGTAATTATCTTGGGACTAGAAGGAGCAACAAATCAAAGTGAGGTGCGTTGATTTATTAGGCATACAAGGTATTACAAGAATTTTATCAAAGGCTATGCTAAGATAGTTTTGCCATTGGAAGGATTTTTAAAGGTGAAAGGGAAGTTATATTGGAGGGACGTGCAACATAAGGCATTTGAGACATTAAAGAAAAGGTTGACTACCACACCTATACTACGGTTCCCTTCATGGAACTTTCCATTTCATGTCCATGTGGATGCTTCACGAACAATAATTGGAACAATATTGGATCATATTGGGAAGGTAATGTGGATCGCCCTATTTTTTTGTAAGTGGGAAGCTGACCTTGACAAAGAAAAATTATATAACTACAAAGCGTGAGGCGTTATATATGGTATATGCACTTTAAAAAAATTTACCATATTTTATAAAGCAACATCATTTATATTTTACACTAATCACATAACACTCAAGTATCTAGTTAACAAGACAATATTACAAAGTCGTGTCTCAGTAGATGGATTATATTATTCCAAGAGTTTGCATTTTTTGTTATAGTAAATCGTAGACTAATTTGGGACTCGACCATATTTTTAAGATCAATACTAGAGAAGATGCGTATAATATTGAGGACACGACAGATGCACATTTTTTCAAGTTACATCACACCCCATCAGACTTGGAGAATATAACAATACTCTTACACATATGTATTGCACCTAAAGGAACAAATATAATGGAGAAGAAACAACTAGCTATTCACATTAAACCCTATCGGTTTATAGGAGAAGAACTGTATAAAATGGGTAGATATTAATACTACGTATGTGTGTCTTAGAGAATGAGCTTGATCTAATAATAAGTGAATCACATGGTAAAATTACAGAGGCCATTATGTTGGAGAATCCACCATGTGTAAGATAATCCTTCCAAGAATATGGCGGGAAACACTATATAAAGATGACAAGGACTTAGTTAAATCTTGTGATCGATGTCGAGAATGGGAAAAATTGGTAACCATGATGATATGTTATTTGCAACCCATAGCCAACATATAACCATTCGAGAAATGGTAAATTTACTTTTTGGTCTAATTATGTCACTCAAGAGGACAAGCGCACGATACATCATCACTTACATATATTATCTAAAGTGATTAGAATAATTAGCACCTTCAAAGGATTAAATTACCATTATATTTGTTTCCTTCATGTGGGAGAAATTTATTAGTAGTTATAGCTATAAATTGAGACTTACCAATGATAGGGGAGTCCATTTCTTGAACAAGACAGTTAGAGTATTGTTAGCTGAATTTATGATATCTCATCATAATAGTACTCCCAACCACCCACATGAAAATGGTACTGTAGAAGATTTCAATAAGATATTGGGTCACACATTGAAAAAAATTTGTGATGTGGGAAGAATATATTGGGATGATAAAGTTCTAGTTGTATTATAGGAATATAGGACTACCTGCAAGTGGTTAAATAAGGAAAAACCATTTCATTTGGTATTTAGTATAGAGGTAGTATTGTTTATGGAGTTCATGCTACCCTCCATACATATTATACATGCGAATATGTTGCTGATAAACAAACAATAGAAGATTGTATTGAAAAATTAATGTAGTTAGATAAACGATGCGCAATTGTGTGATGGATTTTAAAAACATAGAGGGAAATAAAAATGATTTTCATGATAAGAACATCAAAAACAAGTTTTTTCCATTATGATAAATCATCCTTTTTATCATTCAAAGTTTACATGCCACCTATGGAAGCTTAGATTTCATTGGATACAAGATAAACAAGATTTTGGAATATGGTGCATGCCAGTTAGAGGAATTAGATGGAAATATGTTGTCTTGTTACTTTAATGGAAGTAAGTTGAAGCCCTACTATGAATAAACTTCTTTTATGCTTATAATAAGATAATATTTCTATCTAGACTAGGTTTCTATTTTATTTTCGTATTTTATTTTTGCTTTGTAATAAACACCTTTGCATGCAAGTGATGATCTATATGTTCTAGATTGATGCGTAGAGGACCAAACATGATTTCGGTGTAGGGTAGAAGGAAAAATAACATAAAGGGAAAATTATAGAAATGGATTTCCACACAAGACTGTGCATTCTCAAATAATTATTCTTATGGTTGGCTTGATAAGGTGCGATTGCACACAAATTAATTGAGTTTCTCATATGGAACCTTTGTAAAGATGAATTACTAGGAAGTATAACATGAGGGAGGTAAAACAGAGGAAAACTAATTGATATGTGGCATAGAAGAATAATAGGTTTAGCATAGGAGGGTTCCCGCAAAGGGTTTTGTAGCATGATAAGTATTCACATGCTACAAAGTTATGGAATACCACATGTGAGTGAAGGTTATGATGATCATAGAATTCCACATGTGTGAGAATGTTATGATGATAATGGAAAGCCACGCTTGAGAGAAGGATATGATGATTTCATATTCTATGGAAAAGGGCGGAAAATGTAAAATATGCATTAAATCCAAAAAACAATGGTAGGAGAGTACATTTAATATGATTACAAATTGGAAATCTATAAAATGGATAAAGTGAAATTTTAGTTATCACCTTGTGAATTGATAATTTGTGTGAATTAAAGATTTTATAAACTAATGCAACTAGTCCAAAGTAGTGAATATTGTGAATCGAGCAAAGTGACAAAGGAGACAATGTAACCATTGTCGAACTAGAGCCCTTTCCATTTGGAATAACAATGTGGAATCATTTGGAAGGGTTTGGAGAATATTTTTGAAGTTGGGAGAGGGTCATTTAAATATAGTGGGGAAAATTGTGTTAGACGCAGCAGTGTGCAAGACCTTGGTAGATGTTGGGGTCTTATAATTATTTGAATTACCATTTTTTATAATCTTGCATGCCTAATTTAGTTATTAATGGAAAAAATCCATGAGGGATACTTCTATTTAGTAGGAAGAGGTATGTACATCACCATACATTTGATTAACAAAGTGACTAGGATGCATGATAGTGGTGTAGAAATCACCGTATATATACATGATGACATTGGAGAAGAAGAGACATCAAATAAGTTGTATTATCAGAGGGGAGGTCATGTGTTCATTGTTACCAACATTACAGACCCTGAGACAAGAGTAGCAACACACTTGGTAAGTTGAAAGTTAGGAAAATTGGAGCGATGGTCTGAATTAAACAAGAAATTATTTTGCATCGTGCATAAGATTGTGTAATGGAATAGGTATAACATTTCTTAGTACATCTCCAAGAGAATTTTGAAGTGGAAAATACCAAACATGGAAAAGGAGAAAATATTAAATTGGTTTAAATCTTTCTTATCATAGTATCTTGGGAAATTGGAGTGTTAGATGGGCCGGATGGGAAAGAATAGAAGAATCCCTAGAAGTGATCACCAACAAGGAGATTTACCAAGTATACTTGTGATGGCATGGTCAAAAATGTTTATAAGGAAATCTTAGATAGATGATATAAGAGGTTTCACAATTACTTTGAGAATGAATGGCGCATACCTAAAGAGTTTCCAATAGAGTTAGTGGGGATGGAAGATTTTACGGTGATGTAAAATTTCAGCTTAGGAAGGTTTTTGATATTGAATTGTGAGATAGGCCCTCAAGACAAAATAATTTTTGCATTCATCACCAAATAATTCAAGGGTGCATTGAAAAAGATCAAGTACACCCAACCAATTAAATTCATTATAGATAAGGTATTTGTTGACCACCAAACCTAGTGCAAAACCAATGGATATGAGACCAAGGAAATCTACGTGGAGATAAAAAAGTCTCGATACAATAGATCTTAATCCCATCATGACATTAGTATAAGGAAGGATGTATATTTATTCTATATCTAATTAAATCCCAAGATAAAGGAATGAAATGTGGTCAAAGTGTGCGACACCAATATTACACCATCTCTATAAAAGAAAAAGATGTAAGAATACCAAAGTGCAGTCACGAGCCCACTCTAAAAGAAGAAGAGGTGGAAGATGAGAAAGAAGGGTAGCTCAATTACAATGCATAGAAGATGATGTGAGCATGAAAATAGGAAGTAATCACATTGTGAAATCCTCAATTTTGTCCAACTATCCTAGTTAAATAAGCGCAAGATCCCAACCCAATAGAAGGATAGGAAGAGAGGTTCAAGGAGAATCTTGTGGAATAAACCCTTCAAAAAATTAAAGGCGCACAAGAGAAAAGGGGATATCCTATGATAAAAATAGTTGATGAAGAAGGAAATAATCAACATGAATAGGATTATGAACAAGAGAGACTATTTCACTATGAAGAGCATGCGTGTGAAGAGGAGAATAAAAAGGAGAATGAAGAGGAATAACAGAGATAGAGTGTAAGGAATAAAAAGAGGGATCATGACTTATATGTGGGGAGTAATAGGAGGAAACCATTCCTACGCAAAAACACCACAT
Source organism: Taxus wallichiana var. yunnanensis (assembly GCA_018340775.1). NCBI lineage: Eukaryota > Viridiplantae > Streptophyta > Pinopsida > Cupressales > Taxaceae > Taxus > Taxus wallichiana. The sequence goes on from CM031242.1 coordinate 76,054,314, forward strand.
AAGGAGCATACAATGGTAGGGATAGAATGGAGGAATAAGTAGTGATCTACACCAGCGATGTAACCTCCTCACCTAATCTTATCATACATGCATGATATATAAAAACTTATCGAGGAAAATTTCAAATCTCGATGGATACTGAACAAATGTATTGCTGGGATATATTTAATAAGAACAAATCCCATACTCACATATGAAAGATGATATCCTTCACAATGCAAACACACATTGAGGATCCATATTTTCAGGTAAATAAAGAGTCATTCATTGAATTACATGGAAATAAGGATCCATCAAAGTTATTTACAATTATGGATGTGATTTATTTATCAAAAAAATAGGTGAGAAATGCCTTGAATAAAATAGTCTTTGAAGTAGGATAGAATAATATCGAAAAGGGGGCGATGTTGCATAACAAGAAAGAGGACTGAAGGATATGTGAAAGAAATATAAGAAATTATCTATTGAGTTAAACAACACTAGAGTGCAGTTGAATACTATAAATAAAAAGGAAACATGACTAATCACACACATTATGAGTTATTACCCAAACTTGGATTTGGATGTTGAAATGAATAATAATAAGGAGATTAATACCCTATGGAAATGATTCTTTTATTAATGTAGAAGGTAAATAAATGGAAAATTCCCGTAGTATAAGAGTAAGCACACACAAATAAAGAAAAAGTGTGCAAAAGAATAAGGGAATATGAGGAGATACGTGATGAGATAAAGGAAACCACATAAAAGGATGAGAAAATAATTACAAGATTAAAATATGTCATATTTATAGACACGTGCCTCATAGAAGATGAAGGATAATTAGGTCATTGCATGGCTCATTATATACAAGGGAAAAGGCATCACGTGAGAATATTTTTGAATAGATACATGACCAAAGGAAAATAATAAAATATAACCATGAGAGGATAGATGAAAAAATAGAATAGGTTCAGAAAATGGTAATGAGGAGGGTAAATATCATGAAGGGGATGTCTACTAAATGAGGAATCATGATAAAGGAGCTACAAGAAAAGGATGATAATATATTCCTAGAATATATTCCAAATCTTGTTGCATCAACATGAAGAAGTTCAAAGATCAGAATTTAATAATGGAAATATTTGGAGCATTCCATTAGCATAGAGTTCCTCAAACTTCTCCAAATACCATGAGCCTAATTATGAGTTCACGATGAAGATATTATTTATTTATTGATTCTTTTGTGGATTTCCCATATTATTTTAAATTAGGTTCTTTCATTTTATTCCTTGATCATTAATTTTTTGTGTTTATGAGGAAGGAAAATATCCCTCGTGTGGAGTAATGCTAGGTTGAGAAAGTGGATAAGTATAAGCCATGATTAGAGGATGAATATTGTGTGTGAAATGAGGCACATAACTATAAGGAGACTATTTATAATATAGAAGGGTGTGCACAAAGATCCAAAAATAATGGGGAGATGATATAAGTAAAAATAGGGTATGAAGGGGCACACATGAGTGAAAAGAGAGTAGGGAACAAAGGTTCACACATAAGGATAGAAGAAACATGCGTTAGCCAAAAATGTGGAAAGGGGTAAAAATATATAAAATCGAGATGTCATATTCGTAGAGGAAAGGTGAAAATAAAATCATGGATGAGACACATGCAGGACTTAGGATAAATATAGGTTATGCATGGAAGAAGGAAGCTAAGTATAATATGTCATTGAAAATAAATCAAGCTATTTATAACATGGGGATAGATTTACTTATAGAAAATACAACTAGAGTGAAGAATGAGCTATATATAGTACACATAAAGCCACTTATGGAGAACCACATGATGACACCTAATTATAGGAAAGTGCAAGCATGCAGACTATATTTAAGAATTGTTTATTAATAGATAAAAACATGTAAGTGGTGAAAGAAAATTTCCCACAATATGTGTGTGTGTGTGTGTAATATTTCCATGTAATAGAGAGCTGGTAAATACATATGTATGTGTGAGTATATGTTTGTGTTGCTAAGTGTTTGATTCATATATCTATATAGAGGATACTCATATGTTTGTAATGATAATATAATATGGATTTCTAAAGTACGTAAGTATAACCATAATGTGATTGGTATCTAGACACTTATATAGATTTTATATTTTGATGAAAGAATGAAATATCCTTTGATGAATGTTGTCCTGTGTTTTTGCAAGTGAAAAATTAACTTGAAAACATAGATACCATACCCTAGTGTTAAAATTTTCTATTCTATTCCTTTTCGAACACCCCAAAGTTAGCCTATTCCCCATATTATTCCTATCATGTCCTTATATTGGTTCACATGTGTGTGTTTCCCTTCCTCATAGGTGATTTAGGAAAATCAAAAATATACAAGCACTTCTGAGGTATTATCTCTCAAGGAGGATTCTTAAAAGAACTTATGAAGGGTTATCATCATCCTTTCTAAGACAAACACATACTTTTGCTCGGAGTTATTTTAAAGGCCAAAATCCATCAAGGAGGTGTATTAAAGAGCCAAGATAATTTTTCAACTGATTTAGGAATATTCTAGAGAGATTTGGAGGTTTAGGAGCTAGTTCATCAAAAGTAGGTTTTTAAGGCCAAAGGAGCTTACACCGTGAAAGAGAACCCGACCTTTGGGAGATGATTTATATAGCTAAAAAAAAAAGTTAGGAGAATAATTAAATATCAATGTAAATCTATTTCAGTCCTCTTTATGGTGGTAATTTTGAATTCTTCTCAAGCCGCATGTATTTTTCTAGATAACTCATTTTTAACATGCACAACTAGTGATCCCGAGAAAAATGTATATTTTTAATAGGGTTTTAATATGAATTTAGGAATTATACCCATCCCATCCTTCTCAAAACTTCATTTTCTGCCAAAATCATATAAATAAGTGTGAAAACATTCATCCGGGAGCTCAAGATATGTCTATTTCAATTTACCATCCAAGGTACGGTGTTCGATACTTAGTCAATTTTATTGGGTTCCACGTGGCAACATGAGGACGAGCCACACTTGTATGTCCCCATAGTCTCTTTCCATGGATATAAGGGGGACCAAAAAGTGTTCCCCCTACCTTAGGCATGATGGTAACCCCATGTGACCCTGATGACTTCATTTAACCCCCATGACCACCTTTTATAGCTCCTTCCTCAGCTCCTGTATGAATGAAAAGTGTCAACCTAGGGTGAGGGTAATTTTTTTCCCCATAATCCCTTTCCAAGGGGAAAAGGGGGAAAAATCATCCCCCTCTTTTCTTCCTTCAACTTCTCCACACGACCAAAAAGTGGCTCCTAGGTTTTTGTTTTCAACCCCCATTCCTCTTGGTTGGTGCATGAATTCCAAGTGGAAAACTAAGGAAAATGCACATTTTTGTGCCACATCATACTTTTACAAAGGAGAAAATTGGGGAAAGAAATGGTGCCCCCCCTTCCTCAAGGTTTTCAAGCCTATAAATATGAAACTTAGCCATATTTTTCTCTCAGCCCCACATTTCTCCATTTACAACCGGAACTATAGCTATTTTTTCCCAAAATTCATCCTAAATTTTCAATATCCATCCATTACATACATGTTCCCATGGTCTTAGAAAGTGGAAATATCTATAAAAGAGAAAATTTTAAAGGTTTAGGACAAGATTTTTCTCCCAAAAAAATCCATAACCTGTAATGTGAGATTGTTCGTATCTTGAAGACCAAGGCATGAATCAACATGGGTTTTTTTCATTTTTAAAATTTAACGGATCCTTGAGGATCCAAGTGTAAGATTTTACATGCACAACCTCAATTATTTTTAGCTAGAAACCCAGTTTCCTACCCCCAAATATTTGAAATTTAATTTCTCCTTTTCTAGAGATCAGATTGACATGAAATTTGATATGTGAGATGATTAAAAAACCCATATAAAAAAGTATTTTTTTCCAAAATTCAACATTAGGAGACCCATTTTACAAAAATAGTAAGTCTTTAGAACAGAGCTTACTATAAATAGATAACTTTCACATAAAGTAGTTTTTGTTAACAAAAGTTTCAAAGTGAGCATTCAAAGTGATTAAGAAAGGTGATCAAGGATTTACGAGGTGAAAAAGGTGAATAATTCAATTTACTAAAAATAGTAATTTCACATTCCAGTTATAGAATAGTGTCAAGGTCAAGGATGAATTTGAACTTCACAAGTGTCAAAAAAGTATCAACTCTTTCATCTAAGTATTGTGAAGTGGGGAAAGTGATGTCACCTACATGGACCTTGACGATCTCAAGGTACACATAATTGGTATCCTAAGACAGTTAATAGAAGAAAAAATTATCCTAACTGGATTGTATGTGGTGGGTGGCCACCCAAAGTGTCAAGACAAATTATTGAATTGGTATTGGCATGCTCTCACCACTATGAACCTGAAACAAGAACCATTCGAGATGATGATGGCTCAACTATGGAAGTGATTTCTCCTAAGGACATTTCCCATTCAATGAAAATCCCTACTTGGAGTAATATGTATTTCATCTCAAAGGAGGTGGCAGTGAATGAATGGGCCAAAACAAATTCTTACTTATAGGGGCTTACATTGGGATCCTAGATAAAGTGTGAAATAAATCCCTCTAGTGTACCAGATTATCTCTCACATAATGAGTTCCATGAGGGATATTTAGATGAAATTAACCTTATTATTCAGGTGACAAGAGAAGAGAATATGAGGGACTTCCAAGATTGGATGGAACTTTTCATACTCACAATCATCAAGGAAATTAGAAGATTGATTGGGAAAACTCATCGGTGAAAACCTACACCACCGGTTTCTCTAGGTTTTATTCTCAAATAAGTTTTGCGTGAATTATTATGTAGTATATGTTCTCAAAATATCAAGACCTTTCAAGGGTCTATCATTTGCACAAAAACTCTCCCAAGGCTCCAACATTCGAGAGTCATCTACAATTAGTATTGAAAGATATTACTTCACATGGGTAAATGATGCATTCAATATTCTCATCATCACGTCACTAGAGGGATATCTTTTTCTAATATGCCACCATAAGTTACATCTTTGATCAAGAGATATGGCTCATATTTCATACAATTTTCCACTTTTACATACATTCGAGTCTCTCCGGATTTGATCATGCCTTGCTAAGACTACCTTGGTATCTTAGTCACAAGATATCACTATTAAAGCTATGCACACAAATTGTACTTGTTCACTATAAGCTCTAAAACTATAAAAGGAAGACACTCTCATTTCCCATCTCTATGGGAATCTTCACCTATAAGAGCGCCAATGATTATTCACAATTTGAATTGGATTTTTCACCCATAAGATTATATTCATACTCTGAGGGAAAATTTTGACATCTCAGTTGATTCAAAAAATTTCTACCTTCTGAGTCACATTATGTCCCATAGGTTGAATATTATTGGGCCAATTACACAGATGAATTCAATGTCAGGGAAAGATACTACATGAGGATGACCATCTAGATAAATGAAAAGGTATAAGTTTGAATGGTATGAAGAAGGAATCCAAGATGATGGAACAAAGTTGTATGATCTAGAATAAAAAGAAGTGAAGGATTCTCCTTTTCCATAGGTGAATTGGAGAATCCACGAGTCAAGAGACATAGCCTAGAAGATAGATCCTGTAATCGGAAGAACAAAATAATTTTTCAAGAAGAAGAAGGCCACCACCATTACATAAAGAATTATACCCACCCTTTATAAATAGGAATCACATCACTCTTCATCAAATATTATGGAGTTAACTTCAGGCCAAAGTCAATCTACGGGAGTTCTAAGAAAAAAAAAGTGGAGTTGGAAGCCTCCTCCTATGAGAGGTCATAGAATAATTTCAGAACAATAGAGGATCCCATCGTAGAAGAAAAAGTTGAAGAAAATGATCCATTTCATCCCCCACCTCCCAAGTAGCCTCAAAACATTCTACCCCAAAATTTTACACCTTCTCCCTTATCTATGATACTCCTCTTCCTCCTGAGAAAGAAATGAAAGGAATTTTGGTTCAGAGAGACTGAATCCGATAAAATGTTTCTTTGGATGAATGAAATTATTACAAAAAAATTTCATACAGTCCTACAAGTAATGGTCCATGATATTTCAGCAAAAACATATTTGGCCAAAGAGAAGAGTAAATTCACTAAAGCACCTTCCCACTTCTTCGAGAGGTCTCATGGGTAATCAATATGTAGAGGTAGTTAGACTAAATGAAATCAAGCCAGTTGAAGAAATTACACCATCTTACTATGAAATGAGCACTATTTCCTTAGGCCCAACCATTCATGAAGGAGATATACACATTTTCAAAGAGTATTCCACCCGCCTCCTCGCAAGGAATCAAGATTAAAAATAAAATATCAATCGGTTGGAGTACCAAGTATAGACAATATCTTTGTTTTTGGAATACTTAGTGGACCCCAATGCTTCCTCACTCCCAATTGAAGAATTTACTCTAATCAGTAGTTTTGATCCAAATTCCATTAACAAGACATATGCATTCACCATACAGGGTTGAGAAAATAACAAATGGAAAATCTTGATCATAGAGAAGGGAAAAACATTAATTCTAGAGGTGATATCACTATTCAAATATATGTGTGCAACTACTAACAAGGACCAAATGAAAAGGGAAGGATTTGAAAAGGAAAAATAATATTGGGACCTAGTTCATCCATTGGTAATAGAGATGGGAGATGCTCATTCTTGAGAATTGGTGAGAAGGAAGATTTTTAGTACCCCATCTGAGGAGTTTTTGCATGTATGGGAGAGGAATCTTGTCTCTCGATATGAATTTTTGAATCGGGATATTGATGAATTGGAATCAAATGAGAAACGTGCCTACAAGATGCAAGACAATGTCAACAACAAAATTCAGAAACTTGGAGTGCCCGTTATCAAATAAAATACTAGTGTAGATGAGTTGTGGGTAAGATTTCAAAGTAGTATGTCCGTAAGAAGGTTGGGGACCCATTTTATTTCAATGAAGATACATTATAGTCTCTATCTAATATCAGAGCCACCATTTCACTCATTACGAAAACATCATTCATGTCTTGCAAAAAATAGGAAATTAAATTATGTCTTAGATGGTTGGACATAGTCCCTGATTTTTTTATGCATCCCTCATGAAGATAAGGTAGCACTTCATGAAGTTTGATATCGTAAAAATTTCAAGGGAGTGGAAGTTTGTGTAGTAGAGTTTGACAAGGATTAATTAGGAAGCTAGGCAAAATCAGTGGATGTAACATATTCATCAACCTAGTTCTCTCTCTCTCTCTCTCTCTCTCTCTCTCTCTCTCTCTCTCTCTCTCTCTTATCTCCCCCTTATTTTCTCTCCTTCACATTCTATTTTTTTTTTTTTTTGGGGGTTATAGTTTCTCATTTTTCTTATTCATTTAAAATTTGACTTTAATTTATAATGTAATAAGTCACCGTTAATTAATAAAAGGGGAATTAATTCTATTCCTAGGAATATGAAAAGTAACATGTTGTGTGAGACATAAAAATCCATATGAAGGGTAGGTGAAGATTAGTTTTCGAGTCTATAAATTGTAATGACACCCTCATTCCAAAGGATTTACAATTTTTAGTGCTCATGAGAGATTACTACTTGTAAAGAAGAGAAAAAAGAGCTTTTCCTCCTTTTCTCACCTCTATGTTTTTCTTTTTCTCACTATGTATGATTTTTCCAAAGAACTAATGAAGAAGGAAGGAACTTGTTTCCTTTTTTGATAAGGATTTTATTGAAACTTTGTGTTATTGATCTCAATTTGTCTTATTTCTAATTGTAAAAACAAATTCTTCTAAATTTATGTGTTTTGAAATATTTTGGTTAATGGTTGTAAGAATATGATTTTCTACTTGCAATGTTAATCCCCCTCTCTTTTTCCCACTCCCTTTCCCACCTCTCAATAAAATTCCTCCCTTGTAAGTAATTTCAAGATTTTTTCCATAGGTGCAATGTAGTGTTCATATTGGATCCCGCCCACTAAATTTTTTAATTTCACATGATCATAATAATATGGAATTGTACCAATCAAGTAGAGGGACTAAGATTCCCAAATTTTTTGTGCATACCCATCATTTTGTTGGCCTACCTAATTTTATCATCAACAATGAACAATTATCCCTAAGCATACTATAATAAATCATAATATACATTTTTTATTTGTATTACATGTTATGATAATCATGTTTATAGGAATCATATCTTGATTTCCACCCTAGAATAATTCAATGGAGTTGCATGCACTTTGAGTGATTATTTATACCTATGTCTAAGTGAGGTGCCAACGCACCCAACTATGTTGTGTTGATTTACTAGACTACAACGTGACATCCATTGCATCTATGGTAATTACAACTTGCATACTCATCAAACTTCTTGCAATGGTTCCTATTAAGGTCATAATCAAGAGAATGTGGAAGAGAAATTAGATTGCTTTCAATGAATTAGGGAAAGAACATATGTGGAGGATAACATAATTGAGTAAATAAAACCTGAGTGGGTTAGAGTTGAAGTTTAGAAGGTTTTGAAATAAAATATATAGTAGAATTAACATCATTAAAATTGGGTCTAAAGGTAATTGTTTTCATAGAGGAATGCATCCTTTGGAGAGTGGTGTGATGACCCCCATTTTAAATGATAAAATGGAAAAACTCCTAGGATTTGGGTGACTTGATTTTGGAGTGAATCACTAGAGTGGTGTGATTCCCATAGTGTAACAACTAAAACTAGTTCTACTCTACCGCATGACATGGGAAAATGGACAAGGAAATATTGAAGATAAAAAGGGGCTAATACACCGAATGTTTTGGCATTTTCAGAATTTTTTTAATTAATTAGATATATCATAGTAACCATATACACCATATACAATTATAAATGTATATTTAAATGCAAAAGGGATTCAAAGAAGGGTTTGAAGTTGTGACAGAATAAAGAAGGGAAACAAATGGCTATGAGAAGGCAATTTGGTAAGCTCCACAACAAGATCCTGCACACACTTGTTAAACACATTATATGACTTGAGAATCAATATATAAATGCATAAAGTGATGGAAATTAGACTGTAAATAAGGAATACAATAATATAACAAGACAAAATCAACTTAAATACACAATATTGCATAATAAACAGTTGTAAGAAGGTAGAAATAGCTCCTTTATTGATCCAAGAGGTGAAACCAATACAAAATATTACTTATGACCCCTAATTTTCCATCCATAATGCTAAATTACTTTAGGATAATGATTATAAAGTGCAGAAATTATTTTTACGATGAATTCCATAGATTTTTATAGAGAATTGAGAGAGAAAAGAAGAGGGAAAACACAAACATGTAAGTTTTTCCAGATTAAAACTAGAAAAACATGAGAATGTTACATGCCCATTCTAGCCTTCTAATCCAAAAATAATTGATCTTTCTTGAACCAGGATAATTTATGTAAAGAATGAGTAATTCATGCAAAAATAGAAAATTTTACTCTAAGGGATGAAGTTGTATGCTCAAAAATAGAATTTCGTGTCCTCTTACATGATCCAACTATTTTTAACAATTTTTGTTTGATATGATAACCTTTCTTGCATGAAAACCTGCTAATATTATCCTTTACATAATAAAAATGGATTCTTTTTGCATGATATTTCCAATTTTAACCTTTGCATGATAAAATAGAAAATTGGGCAAAGAAATCAGCTAAAAATAGATTCTTGGTACATTTTTGGGCATTTCTCATGATTTTATCGAGCTGTTGGTGAATTGGGGAGCATAGGGAATGCGGCAAGTGTTCCCTCTATTCCCTCTTGGGACAAAAACTTATTTTCCCTCTTGGAACATTTCACTTTGTTCAAGAAGTCCGCTTTAATCAACTCTACCCCTTTTTTTACCTATCACCATTTGTGGGTTCACATAAAATTAACAAACCAGTTGAACTCTCCCATATGTTCTTTATGCAACCACGTTGAGGGATTGAGGAATTGAAGGAACAAGGTAACTATTCCACTAATTCGAAAAGGATATGACTTAACTAATTTACTTCATATGTTTTCTTTAGTGGATTATGTTGAAGTTCAGGGAATTGAAAAAACACAAGAACTATTCTTTGAGTTCTAATCATTGACAAATCTGATGAATCATTTAATTTTCATTGAATTTAGAAAAAGTGGGTCTACAGGGAACACCATATACATAATAACTCTTCCCATTGTGCCAAGAAAACCCAAACATTATGATATCCATGTAACAGATTAGACAAGGAAGAAAATTGGGGAATGAGTGGAATAGAGGAACAATTCCACCTGTTCCTCAAATATTTGATTTGTTTTATTTCTAAATGAAATGCGACCATTGAGTGGATGTGAGGAACTAAATGAAATTAGGAATGGTTCCTCTTTTTCCTTCAAATGTTTATTTTTCCTATATTTTTCATCGTTGATGCAATTTTGTAAAACATTGACAAAATCCCTAATAATGAGACTTAACAAGATAGAGGACGATACCCAAAACACCGACATTTTTCCATTACTTACAAAATTTTGAAATTACACTGATCCAAGACTATATCATGACTTAGAAAAACACTAAAATATTTGAGACTTGCTTTTATAACAATATGGTGACCTCTAGGGACATCTATCTCGCTAGATGTAAATTTCATCTTCCTTAAAGTATCTATTAGACACGAGTCATATCAAACTTTTGATACCTCTTGAAACTATGTGAACACTAAAAAAACCTTTGATAGATAACAAGAAACTATGCAAGAGAAATTTTTAGAAAACATCTATATCAACAAAGTGCACAAGGCACACAAAGAAAGGAAACTAAGACAACAATGTGCACGAAGCACTTGGATGAGAAAATAACAACCTACTATGTATAAGGGTGAAATATGACCTCAATAATAGAGTTTGAGGTATATCCCATTAACTAGGATATGTACCTCATCACCATTTAACTTAGAGAGCTAAAAATCATTGTGTTGTTTGCAACATGTAATTAGATATGGTCCACTCCAAAAGGAGTCAAACTTAGTGTGTATTCTAGGATAGTTCTCACTTGATACCAATTAAGAAATATATCTCCTTCTCTGAATGTTCTTGCAACTGATTTCTTGTCAAATTATCTCTTCACTTGAGCTTGATGAAGCTCCATGGTAGCCATTGCATTATTTATTACTTATTCTAATTCCATTAACTTTTCACGTCTGATTAACATTGAATCCTCCTCCATCATTTCCATATATTTTTATGAGATCTAGAGTTGGTAATTCATAAGAAATAGGAAACCTTTCTTCCTTACCATAGACAAACATGAAAGGAGATTTTCCCATTGAATTTTAAGGAGTAATCATATCAACTCATAAGGCTGATTTCTGATTCCCTCGATAGTTATTTCGATAATTCCAAGAAGATTTTTTTAGTTGATTAAGATAAGCCATTTGCTTGAGGATAATAATTGGAATATATTGACAGATGAATTCCAAGCTTGAATACCCATGTACTAATCCTTATTCCAAGGAAAACTAATAAATTATGTAACATAATTATAGTAGAGACACCAGACCTTGTGAAAGGACTTTCAGAAAAGTCTAACTCTGAAGTTTCATTTTATTCTTTCAAAACCACTACTTTTTTCCATCTTATGAAATAATTCATAGCTATTAGAATACATTTGTGGCATGTTCTATAAGGTGGGATTATCTTGTCAACAAAATTCAAACCCCATTGCATGAAGGAATGATCTACTTGAATAGGCTGAAGAGGAATAGCTACTAACTTCCATTTTCCTACAAAAATAACATAATTTCTTGCCCATGCATGAGAATACTTGAAACTATCTAGCCAAGAACATCCTAATAACATGATCTTTAAGGATGTAGCTCTTGGTGTTAAAGGACTACTAGATAATCTTATAAAATATGCTCAATCTTATCTAATTCAACACATCTCAAAAGAACACCATTTATAGCCTTTCTAAACAAAATATTATTAACAAGAATGTAAGGAATGGATTGTAATATTAAATACCTCCATTTTTATTATCTAGACCTTATGGGCCATGTCACGTATGAATAAAATGGATCATATGATGATTCCAACTATGAAAAATGAAGGGGAAGTTGTATCTTGACCATTCTAGAGCACTAAAACTTAGTTTTTGCATCATGTGAATCTAAAGCTAGTTGTTCACAAAACCCTCATCCTCTTACCACTTTAGTAACCTTTATGTAAACATTGTTGGTCCTCAATTCTACACCCCTTGGTAGCTTGAAAACATTATCTAGGAATGAAGATGCTTGGATAGTGGTAGAACATGTGGTATGTATCATTTTGTATCGGGAGGGTGTAACAATTTCCTTGGGATAAATACTTGAGGTGATTCACGGGCATGTACAAGTGGGATGGCCTCATTCTACTATTTTTGGTCCTGACTTGAACTAGGATGAGAGGACCTATAGGGTAACCTGAATATAAAGGGGGAGATAAATTATTTTTTCCTCTCATTATGTTTAAATGATGGATCAATATAGGATAAGAATGGCCATGAATACAACACTCACTCTCATTATTTTTCAAAAAAATGTTGCATATGCTTAATGTACCAAACACAAGGTATTATAGACAACGAAGCTCAATTTCTCTTGCATTCTCTTTATATTAGAATTAAGGCTAGAAGTAACCTTCAGTGATATTTAGATATAGAGAAAAAATTAGAAAATTGAAGTTAGTGTGGGGTGGGATAAATTATGGTAGTTGTACTTCAAAAAGGGGAATTTATATGATCATAGATTCCTTGTATCAAAGCGTTTAAAACTTACTAAAGCAATCTACTATTCGGAAAGTATAGAACACTTGATTAAGTGGTTAAATTTTTCTAAAGGAATTTTTCATTCAAAGTGATACTCAATAGATGTAAATTTCCAACGCAATATCTAAAATACACACCACAAAATATCATGCAAATATTCTAATAAATTATTTATTACTTCTACTCTACTACGCCTAAGATAAACTCAAAGCCTTGCAAAAATAACTTCAAAAAAATGGCTACAATAAGGATTTTAGAATTATATACAATATTACGAGTAAATTATCACACCAAAATATTGTATTAATGACAGATAATAACCATTCATGAATGATCTAATGTACTATATAAAGAAGCACTAAGCACAAAATTGTACAAGAAAATCTAACTCATTAATCAACAATTCAACATACATAACCTAGAACACATAAATAAAAGCTCATATGTGGACATATTTTATTCATATCATGAATTTTTTAATGATGGAACATAAAGAACATTCTATCAATGTTTTTCAATGGATGTACATTACAACCACCTTGACACAAAATTTTGGGAAACCAAAATACATATGCATTTTGTTGTAAAAGAATCACGTGATCTTGCAATGTATATCTTGATGTTTTCAAAAATAATTTTTTTAACCCCTTTGATATGAGGAAAAACCCCCATATTTATATAAATTTGATGAGTTCTTACACTTTAATTCTTCCCCCAAATATTAAGTGAATATCCTCCTTATTCATAAATAAAGATATTTAATCAAAGAGGGAATGTAATTTTTTTAACTAAAAGTAAATGATTTTTTGTTAGTATTTTGGGATTGGTTTCATGCCTTTACTGCTATGTGATGGTCTATGGATGGCTACAGGGTTTATATTTTCCTACATGTTTGCTTCCTTGACATTTTCTATGTTATGTGGCTTTGCACATGGCTATGTTCTATTACAAAATGTGATCAAATCAGAAAATGTCACACACTTTCACCTTCTAATTTTTAATTACTTATATTGGGCCCCGTGAAATATGAGCCAATCAGAAAGCTCCATGCACCTTCATAGTTTTATATTGTTTGATAAATTTTTTTCCATTTTTAACATTTGTAAAAATTGAACAACTTGAGAAGCCACGGGTTGTGAAATGAAGGCCGCAGAAAGTAGGAGTAAAAGTCGTGGCTAAGGGGAAAATGCCTTTGAAGTTAAAAGTGGTAGAACAAAGAAAAATTAAAATCTTTGGAATGAGGAAAACCAATATATGGATGTAAAAATAAAGCCACACTACATTGAGTGATGCGGGATAAAGAGAAGAGTAAGGTAAATCCATAGAGGTCAAAAGTCCCACAACACTAGAACATGAAATTGCATATCAAAGGAAAACAAAAATTTTCTGTGGGAAGTTGAAATGCATATAACCTTCAATTTGATGATCAAATTATTACAAATATGATACTATTTCAATAAATCTCAACCTCCTCTACGATAAAAATTAGATTTCATGAATTTAATGGAGGTAGGTGGGTGAAGGGAAGAAAGGAATCTTTAACACGTAAGAGGTCTATTACAAACAAGTAAACCACCATAATTAAATGCAAAGTATAGGAACCATTCCTTCTTCAACAAGGAAAATTCCATGGGGAAGAAAATTTGAAGAATAATTAGATCTTCTATGAAAATTAAATAAAGGTGGTTGGCTGGGAAAAGGGGAATTTGAATTTCCCTCTCTTTTCTCTCCTCTCCATCTTATAATTTTCTATATATTATAGGGTGATGCCTAGTTTTAATTTTGTATATTTTTGCAATGAAAGGGCATCATTCTATGTTGCACATCTATTCTAATGGTTGCATGTCCTAGAATTGAATTATTTTAATGTTTTGCATCATCATCTTGTATCGTGATGGTATGTGCATGACCTTTAAGAAATAAAATATCTAGTTTTGTGGCTCTTCTATTTCTTAGCTATTATTTTATTGTATTTCCTTTACTTTCATTCATTCACCGTAGGTTATGTTTGTTGTTTCAAGATCTCGTGTTTATTATGTGTCGTAAAAATGGGATTCGGACGTGGTTTTGATCTATGGATTTCATTTTTCCCTCTTCATCATCATTTTCACCCATTTTCTCCCTTGTTGAAGTATTCATCCCCTTATTTTTGTGTTATCACCTTATCTAGATTAAGTTTATGTTGTATTCATATCTTTCTCACCCTAGTCCCTTGGAAAGTTAGAGTAGAGCTATATAGTTTCATTTTAATTCCTAGGAGTAGTTTAGCATTATGAGTAAGTAGAGGTAGTCAACCTTCTCTCGAGGTTTGTCTTAGTTAAAGTCCCACAACTTGGATACAGTCCATGTTGTCTCAAATCCCAAATTGTCTATGATTTGGGCATGGGTGAAAATTTGATCTCCAACAGTTTTGGCACACCCGTGGGAAATTCAAATTAATATTTCCAGTTTTATCAAGATTGGATGTGTATCTTGGTGAAACTCTAGCCTTTGGAGGATCTATAGTAACAAATATAGTGAATCCATTCAAATATCAACTAGTTTCAATAGTACTGGTAATTCAAGTGTCCCTGATTCATGAGAAGGATCCAAAAACATATGAGAATAAGAGAAGAAGTCATATTTGAATATTTACAGTTACTCCCCAAAGTGAGGAATATGAGGAATATATATTCAAAGATCTCCATCTCCTCCAAATTGAACTATTTCAACACCTCCACCTGGAAATCACTTCTTATAGTGAACAAAAGTTCTTAAACACATCATAGTGGTTGTAAAACCACCATATAATCCTTTTTAAACTTCACGGGTAGTAGTACACTTGCTATGAATGCTCAAAATCCCATACCAGCAGTATCTTTGAAGAATATTTCATTCTTCATAGGATAAAATCATACTACTTTAGTCGATCACATACAAGATATTGTAAATGTATGTGCAATTCATGAAATTTTAGAGATAGATGTAGCTGTAAAAATATTAGTTCATTATACAAAGGTAAAGATTTACAATAGTTGAGAAGCCTAACAGTAGTCTCGGTCATGAATTGGAATGATTTTGTACAACCTTGTGAAATAAATTTGGAGAAACAGAAGATAAATTGTCCCTATTAGAGAAGTTAAATACGATCAAGAGATCACCTAATGAGTAAATGGAAAATTAAATTTTCAGATTCCTAAGAACATGTGACATAACCCCATCTCTTGTGAGACTGCGCAAGTGGAATGTTCTTTTCTTTAATTTTTAAAATCTCTTAACTCTGATATATCAGTTATGATACAATCTATGGGAGAAAAACTCTACTAAAGCATCCTATGTAAATACAATTAGATTTGAAAATTGTTTAATAAATTATTAAAAATTAGCTCCTACACCACCCATTCCAATGTACCCTAAACTACCTCAAGCTACTCAACCTTCTATTGCTCCTATTCCTAAGCCAAATCTACAACATGTTGCTTTTACAACATAAACCCCTTCCCAAAAAAAGGAAGATGAAGAAATGAAGGATTTGATTAGAAATTTGACAAATAAATTTATATCTCTAACAAAATAGAAAGCCTAATCCTATAATAATTATGAAAATCAAGGGAAGTATTCTAATTAGGGATATGAGTCATATAGAAATCAGTAGCCTAATCAAAGATATGTACCAAACCAAAAAAATAGATGACAAGGTCAAAGTGATCCACTTCGATGGTGATGATTCCTCCTCCACAAGAACTTCTTGCTCCTAGTTCAAGTCACAATTTATTTCTGTGTAAGAAAATATGGCACAAGAAACATCATGGTGTTTTCTATGTAATCTACCACATAATCAACTTGGTTTTAAGGCCAATGTATTTTCAAGCATACATGGTTTAGGGCTCTTCTAGATAATGGGAACCACTACTAAAGGCACCAAATTTAACCACATAAGAAAATCAATAGACCAATAATGACACCAAACTCATTTTCTTTGGAGCTGATAATTTCTGTGTAGTTAACTAAGTGGCAAGAAATTCTAAAAATGTCAAAATTAGTGTTGTTAATAATACACAATAGAAGAAAAGCATGTTGGAGTCGAAGCTTTCTTCATCTATAGATCAAGGAAATATTGTGGCCAAGTAAAAAAATATTATGATGAAAAAATCAAGCTTCATGAGCCACTTGGAAAAGCCATGGATAAAGAGGTTATTATTCAATCAAAACAACCAATTCAAATGCCAAAATAGATAAAATAAGATAACATGGCATAGATGTAGAAATCTACGAGTCTTCCATATAACATTGTTAAGAAAATGAAAAATACCAATGTCAATGTCTCTATGTGGGATGTGCTTGTTATTCCATCATAACATGATCTTCTATGTGAAGCCCTCAAGAAACTACCTCTGGTGGATCTAGTAATGCAAAAATATCATGTCGTGGTTCATGTTTGTCAAGAAAAAGAAGACCAAGTAGGTAAAAATTTAAAACCCCACCTTTCTATATGTCATTAATTATGGGTAAACACTTGGTTCATAACTGTATGATTGATTTGGGGGCTAGTACCTTTATAATGCCCAAGAAAATAGTTGATATCCTAGGCCTCAAATATAGTCCCATGTCCAGGGGGTATTACAACTTGATGGGTTAACTATGGGTGTGTTAGGAGTAATAAAATCTCTTGTGTTAACACTTCATGCTTGGAAAATCCTCACCATACTCGATGAAATATTGGTAATTGACATACCTCCCATGTTTTCCATTTTATTTTCTAGAGACTCCACTACTAAGGAATGAAATTACTTATCTTCATATTTGACTCACATGCTTATAAGAACTAGATATGGTACACGATTCACAATATAAGGTGAACCCATCTTTCTTACCATATTGATTCATATGACACTTCTCCCATTAAATAAAATTTCTTAATACAAGAAGGACATGAGCAAGACTCAGCTCCAGAGGAGCAGGTTATTCCTCCTTCCATGTCTGATTTGTTGCTAGATGAATGAGCTAAGAGAGACCACAAGTTTGATCCTTATGATGAAGAGATTAAAAATTTTGATACTGGTCCAGGGCACTTATTACATTCTCCAGGAAGAATATTTGGTACCCATGACATTCAAAAAAGAAAAGTAAAGTTCTTCTAGACTATGGAAGATGTTCTTTGATGGTTCAAGAAGCAAAAATTGAGCCAGGGAGGGTGTTGTGCTCATTTCTCCATGCAATGAGAAGTTCATTATCACTCAAAGACTTAAATTTTGATATTATAATAATGTGACGGAGTACAAAGCATTAGTGCATGGTCTATTAATTATGGAAAAGAGAAAAATGAAATAATCACAAGTCATCGAGAGACATTGAATTTGTCATTCACCATGTCCATGGTAGATGTGTGACAAAGAACAAGCTGTTGAGAGCTTATAAACACAGAGTTAGGGATTTAAAATAAATATTTGATGTCATTAACCTACAGGTTGTGCGTAGAAAGTTTAACAAAGATACAGACTAAATGGCATCCCTTGCCTCTTAATTATCTCCTACTGAGTATTCAATCAAGGTAAATGTACAACATGTGAAAATATTGGTTAGATGTTCCATCCTAGACAATTAGACTTGTAGGAAGGTATTTGATCACAATGAAAAAATTGTGCAATTCATTCAAAATAAGGAGTTATCCTCAAGGATGCAATCTGATTTGTAGGAGGTCTATGGGGATCATATTATTCAATTAAAAAACAAACAAGTTGCAAAAGGAATTAGTCACTCTAGATAAAATCATCCATCTAGATGATGAGTTCAAAGGAGTGGAAAATAACATGGCGAGAAAAGCAAGAATATTGTCACCAAGTTTCACTTGATCTAAGAAAATAAATTATACTAGGAAATGTATGTGATGAAAGTGAAAGGAAAGATTTTGTTTCCTTGTGTCAGAAGTTCAGTGATGTATTTTCATGGGACTATGAATATTTAAAGGAATTCAATCTAAACATATTTCAACACTCTATTGACTTGGATCCCAACATCAAACCAATTAGGTAGAAGTAGAGGTTGGTTAACCCCAAAATTGAGCCCCTCATGAGAAAGGAACTATCCAAACTTATTGAGGCCAAGATAATTTTTCCTATTAAGTACTCCACTTGGGTGGAAAATATGGTCCCAGTAAGAAAGAAGAATGGTGAAATCAGGCTCTACGTAGATTTCAAGGATTTGAAAAAATCCTCTCTCAAGGATCACTATCATTTTCCCTCCATGGAGTAGATTTTGCATATAGTAGCACAAGCTAAGAGGTTTTAAATTCTTGATGGTTATTCTAGTTTTAACTAGATCAAGGTGAAAGAGGAGGATCAATATAAAACCACATTCACCACCAAATGAGGAATGTATGCATATCAAAAAATTCCCTTTGTCCTATCAAATGCAGGTGCTACATTCCAAAGAGAAATGGATATTTCTTTCAAGGGGTATATCAATTAGTTCATCTTGGTTTACCTAGATGATATCACTCATTTTCACCAAGAAAAGTGTCAATCATATGAAGCACCTAGAGATATTATTTGAAAAATACAAGGAATTTGGTGCATCCCTCAATCATAAGAAATGCAACTTTGTAGTCCCTACATGAAAACTCTCTTGAGGATATATTGTCTCGTGAGAAGGCATTGTAATTGATCCATAAATAATTTGAGCTATCATGGCTCTTTCCTTACCACACGAGAAGAAGGATCTACAATCATTACTTGGAAAGATAAACTTTGTTAGGCACTTCATTCCTAACTTCACGGGTCTATTAATACCTATTACTCTCATGCTCAAGAAATATTTAGCATTTAAATGGATTATGGAGGGGAAGGAAAATTTTGAAATGATAGCAAGAAATTGCTCGGGACCCCACATTGATTAATCTAGATTATACCAAGGATTTCATTATATATGCCTATGGGGTGAAATATAGTATTGCTACAGTATTAACTCAGCTAAATGATCAAGCACAGAACAATTTGTGGCCTTCTTTAGTAAAACATTGAAGTAATATGAACTCAAATATAGTCATGTCAAGAAACACGTGTCTTCCATCATGAGAGACTTGAAGAAATTAAAAATTATGATTGTTGTTAGCCACATAAAGGTTTTAGTATCACATTCCAGTGTTAGAGACTTCATTATGGGAGAATAGATCAGTGAGAAATGATTTGGATGGGTAACTAAGATCATGGAGTATGATGTGACCATTAATGCCAAACAAATAGTAAGGGGAAGATCTCTTTATGATAAGCTAGCTCTAGATGTTGTGGAATCTCAAGAGAACACCCTCATTAATGAAGTGAATTTAAATGATAACATGATGCATGATGTTAAGTGGTAGTGGGATGAAAGAAATGTATTCAATGATTGCAGCTAGATTGATAATATTGTCAAAGTAATTGTCTACAGTGCATATAATCTTGGTTTAAACAAACCAAAGAGAAGACATTTGAGGTTTATATCTATTCCTTATACATTAATTAATGTCATCCTATTCAAAAGGAAAATTGATGTAGTATTGCTCAGATGCATTTAATGTGAGAAATATAACAAGATCTTTATTGAGTTTCGTTATGGTTTCTCAAGAGGACATTTCTCTGCTAAAGATATAACCATAAAGATCATAAAAGTAGGTTATTTATATCCTAAATTGTTCACGTGAGATGCTCACGATGGGTGAGGAAATGCATAGAATGTGCAATCTTTACTAGAAATAAAATAATGGCGGCCCTACCACTTCATATAATCTAAGTGGATGAGCCATTTACACAATGGGGTCTTGAATTCATTGGTATGATCAATCTTCCATCTAGTACGGGTCATAAATGAGTTCTCATAATGAAAAACTATTTCACTAAGTGGACTAAAGCTTCACCATTGAAGGAATCTAATAAATTAGTCATTATGTAGTTTCTTGAAGAAATTATTATAAGGTTTTGTGTCCCTCACACTATTATTTCTAAAAATGCAAAGGATTTCTTAGAATCAAAGTTTTCTAATTGGGCTATGGAACTTGGGATTTATCTAAAAACAATTTCTAATTATTACCCCGAGGTAATGGATTGGCAAATACTAGTAACAATAATATAATCGAATAATGAAGATAACAATGTACATCAATCAAATATCATGCCACACAAAGGCTATAAATTCTCTTTCGGTGAAAATGATAAAAAGGAAGAAAGAAATTGGAACTTCTCTCTAAATAATGGTATATGGTAAAGAAGCAAGATTTTCATTATCACTAGAGCTTCCTTCACTTGAATAGGCTCGATAAATGAGATTTTGAAGGCACAGATAAAAGGGAAATTAGAATGGTGTAATTATTAGATCTTGAAGAGCTAAGGCATGCCTCCATGGTCAATATGGAACAAGATTACGTATCAAACAAAATATTGTTTGAAATAAAAGCTAGAGATCATACATTCAAGGTGGGAGATCTAGTTTTGAAATGGGATGCATATCAAGCTAAACCAGGGAGACACTCCAAGTTTGATGCTATTTGGAGTGGACCATATATCATCACTGCTTGCAAGGTGGCCAACTCATTTGAGTTATCTGATCTCAATGGGAATGTACTTCAGATCCCAGTCAATGGGATTCATCTCAAACTCTCTCATTAAGATATTTCATGCATCTTGTATATAGTAGATTAGGATTTCAATTCCTCCAAGTGCTTTTAGAACATTGTATTACTATTAGTGTAATTTTCTTTCCCTAAGTTATTTACATATTGTTTTCTTGAAGATGTCCTTGTGCACAATTTCATCATGTTCTCAAAGATTATTTTGAAGGTGACTCAAAATATCAAGAATTAGTTATAGATTGTCTCAGAAAATCAAATGCAGAGCAACTAAAAGATCAAATTCTAGAATATCAAGTTGAATCCATACCCAATGGATGCCAAGGCTACTTGATCAGTTCATCTATCCGGCACATGCCCACTATGAGCAACCAAAAATGTTGTCTATTTTTACATATTTTTAAAAATTGAAAAAAATGATAAGTTGTAGGTTATGGAATCAAATCCACAGAGATGTATAAGCATCTGCAGAAAGTAGCACTAAAATCCATGACTAAGTGAAAAATTCTACCGAAGTCAAAATCAGAGAACAAATCAAAAGAAAAAGCCACGAAATGAGGAAAAAAACCCATGGATATTAACATAAATTCATTCTATATTGAGTGTTGTGGGATAAATCTAAGAGGAAAATAAAGCCGTGGAGGTCAAAAGTTGCGCAACACTAAAATAGGAAACCACGTATCAAAGGAAAACAACAATTTTCTACGGGGAAGCTGAAATGCATATAACCTTCAATTTGATGATCAAATCCTTGCAAATATGATACTATTTGAAGGAATCTTGACCTCCTCTATGTGATAAAAATTAGATTTCATGAATTTAATGGAGGTAGGTGGGTGAAGGAAAGAAAGGCATCTACAACACGTAAAAGTTCTATTCCAGATGGCTCAACCACTAGAATTAAATGTAGTATGGGTGTCATTCCTTCTTTAACAAGGAAAATGGTGTGGGGAAGTGAATTTGTAGAACAATCAGATCTTCTGAGAAAATTAAATAAAGGTGGTTGGTGGGAAAAGGGAATTTGAATTTCCCTCTCTTTTCTCTCCTCTCCTTCTTTTAATTTTATATATATTGTAAAGTGATGCCTAGTTTTAATGTTGGATATTTTGGGAATGCAAGGGAATCATTCTATGCTACACAAGTATTCTAAGGGTTGCATGCCTTGGACTCCAATTTTGTAAATGTTTTGCATCCTCATCTTATATCATGATGGTCTATGCATGACCTTTAAGTAATAAAATCTCTAGTTTTGTGGCTCTTCTCTACCTTAGCTATTTTTTATTGTGTTTCCTTTCCTTTCATTCCCTCATGGGTGGGTTATCGTGTTATTTCAAAAAAATTGTCTATTATGCATCATAAAAATGGGATTCGAGGGGTGGTTTTCAATTGTGGGTTTTGTTTCACCCTCTTCATCATTGTTTTCACCCATTTTCTCCCTTGATGAAGTATTCATGCCTTTATTTTTGTGTTATCACCTTCTCTAGATTAGGTTTATGTTTTATGCATCTCTTTCTCATCCTAGTCCCTTATAAAGTTAGAGTAGAGATAGGTAGTGGAATTTCAATTCCTAGGAGTAGTTTAGCATTAGGAGTAAGTAGAGGAAGTCGACCTTCTCTAGAGGTCTATCTCAGTTTGAGTCCCACAACTTGGAGACAATCCCATGTTGTCTTGAACCACTGAATTGTCTATGATTCAGGCGGAGAAAATTTGAGCTCAAAAAATAACCATAATTGATTACCATGAATCGTGAGCTAATTAACTCTTTCTCGACAGGGTACCTTGAGCCATGAAAATGACAGTAGCCTTCTCAATGTTTTATTAAATATTGTATTAAAGTCATGAACGGTCTCATTAGGGTTCTTCTTGATGTTCTCAAACTCAGATAGAAGGAACCTTGGATCTGTTTTGTCTCCATATTGTAATATGAATGCATTACTCATCTCAGTCCATGAATCAATAGAGTTATCAGGTAGATCTTTTTACCAATCTCTTGCATCTTCCTCAAGTGTATGGATAAACAACTTAATATACACATCCTCAAATTCTATCTCAAAATCTTCCATCATGTTAACAAAGAGTTTGAGATGCTGATCTCCAATTATGGCATTGTTACCTTGGAATTTTGGTAACCTATTTCTCACATCTTGTGGGACAGCATTTGGATAACCATCCATTCCTCCAAAATTTATAGGACCAAAGGTGTTAACAACAAATGGAGGTCTAGGCTGAGCCATATTGTTTAGTGGGGGTGATCTTGGAGGTGAAGCAAGCTGATGAGGAGTAGTAATGGGTCTGATTGGAAAATATGAATGATCTCTAAATTGACAACCCCCCAAAGGCTCTTTCTCTTGATAAACTTTAGCAAATTTAGAAACCAAAGGAGTAGATTTAGAAGCAAGTTTTTTAAATACACAAGAAGGTTCCTCACCTGATGGAGAATAAAAATCAGTAAGAAGATTTCCTGAATCGATCTACTTGAAGAAGAATTATAATCTTCAATAACAAGCTGCTCTCCTTCAAATTCAACTATGGGGATTTCTTTTCTTGCAACCAAATCACCAACCACTTTCCACACTCTTCTTCCTTCTAGTTTTGAGCTTCTTGATTCGGTGAGAAACTTCTTAGAAGATTCCTTGGTGAAGAGGGATCTCCTTCCCTCCAACTTGATAGATTTAAACAACAAATTTCAAATGATAGAAATGTGTTAGACAACTGGTATTTCAAGATTCAGATAGCATGGAGTCGCCACTAAGGATTTCCACCTTAGTTGTGCAAGAAAGCACTAAAATATTTTGTCAAATGTATGCTATGAAAATTTTGCAAGGGTTTACAAATCAGATCTTCTTCTTCTTAATTCAACCAAGAACAGTGCATCCAAATCATATAAACTGCTGGTAAATGATAAGAGCAGGCTGAGTTTGAGATCCTTTTTACCCAAAACATGCAAATCTGAAGTGTGAAATGATATCACAAGAATGTAACAACTCAAATAATTAATCACACAAATGCTCAAACCTTTCAAATACTTAAAAACCACCAATAAATTCAAATAAATCACGACAACGGAGCCACTCGGTGTTGGTATCGATTTAATCTCCTTCACAACTTGAATAGCATCATGAATTTTCACAAGAAAATCAAGGATGGATAGGTGTTTTGTATGTCATTTATAGACGAGGAAGCACACCTATCTACTTTTTGCATTCAATAATTGAGGGAGTGGGTAGCACCTTCAAGAGGGTTTTGATCTAACCCTCACTATTTTAGGTTGTGCCTATCAACCAAGGCAAGAGAACTTGTATTGCAGCCCCTATATGGTAAGGAGATGGAAATTTCCTTGTGTTTTTCATATGACATAGAAGAGGCCTTGTGAAAACATGATCAAGTATCCATTATCCAAACTCAAAGGAGTTATCACTACTAAATGATGGAAATGTTCTCAAAACAAAGCTAGAGCTACTAAAGACATGATAAACCCCTGATCAACTTTGTGCATTTTAGTGAAAGGATTGAATTATTTTGTGGACACATAATGCAAATGCATGGGGTATTGTAGGTAAGATGAGTTAGTTTGAAATGAAATTTTGATGAGAGATGTTGGAACAAGAGTAGTTAGGAGTCATCACCTTCTTTGGGAAACTTTGCAAATGAATTACAACACCTAAACAACAGAGATGTTTGAATGAGTATGAAGTGCTCTTTCAACAAAGATGTGTGCACACATGGATGCCCAAATCTACACTATTCCATACAAAATTTGATAACTTTGCCCAAAAGTCTTGTGAAAAATACCAATGAAGCAGCTAGGAATCCCTATTTAGTCATGAACTAAGGTGCACCCAAAGGTTTGAGGCAGTCTCATTAATCAAGGACAAGTAAGATTATTTTAAATCTGTTTATCTTCTATCAGATGAAAGCTCTTCTGAAAAAAGATTGTAAATGCCATTAAACCATCAACTAGAAATGAGACCCTGTATGATCAGAGAGATCCTAAACACAAGATTGCAACATGAGCATGAAACACAAATTGAAAACATACTAAAATATAAGTGTATGCAAAATTTTTCAAGAGATAAAACTAGTTAATCCAAGAATTTGATCAGATGTATCGTGCAAGGAATGTTATTTATACAATCTCAAAGCTTTTTGATGGCTTTATAGTTGAATCCAACTCAACATGATGAACATTTGATGCAAATAGGAACCAAAAATGGCTTTTAGGCAGTCTCTCCAAAAAGAAATGGACTTCTTCAAGTTTTCCACATGAAAATTCTTCTCTCCTCCTCCAAAATTTTCAACAGACTCCTAAAATGCCTCCAAATTACATCATATATCCTCTACGAGCTTGGATCCTTGCATCCCAAGCAAAGAATATGCCAAGGAGATCAAATTTGTTAAAAAACCTTATCCATTCCATGAAAATGACATCAAACTATAAAACAACTCACATATTGCAGTGGATGGACACATATTTTAAAATATTGCATGAATTCGGATCCTTATCTATCCTAGGGTCACTTTTTTCATTTCACCAAGCAAGCATGCATTTCCAATCATTTCCCACCTTTTTCCCTCATCATTTTTAACTGCAACTTTTAATTTTTACCTTTCACATGCTTTACAGTGAGGAAAATTTTTCATCGAAACATCATATTACATCAAATTAGCTTAGAAGAATGGTGCCATCGCATTCAGAAGGATGAAGGGATGCAAAATCATATAAAATTTCATGTGATTTGGTGCAAAAATGATGATTCCAAGTTCCTTGGAGCTCCAATGGCGGCCAAAAACCAAAATGCATAGTTGTCGTCGATTAAATCAATTTTAAATCTCTTCCCTCCATGTGTCGATGGGATTCCACACACATAAGCAAAAATTACCTTTTTTGAACCCCGATAGAAATTTGGACACGTGTTGCAAGATGATTGGCTTGGGCCCACGCCTCTAAAATTGCATTTAAAACTTTTTTGACTTCTGGAAAAATTTGAAAAATTTCCCTGCATGCCCCCTGGACACGCCACATGTCCCTAGGTGGGCCCTACTGAAATTCACAACCAAAATAATATAATTTTCTCTCTTTTTGAGAAAAGGAAAACTTCTTCAAAAAACCCCGCGGGCCCGAACACCCGCTATCTCCTCTGCCACGTGGCGGTCTCCCATTCATCACTGCGGAGCCGACCCTTCCAATTCTTCCCTCATTCCTCCACAAACAAAAAATCCTCTGTGTGCCCAAGTTCTCCCTTTTCCATTTTGGAATAGGATACATGTCACCCCTAATTGGTGCAGGGGAACACCTCCACATTTTCCACGGACAATTTCTTACCTCGAGATTCTTTCCTAAAATTTTGCAAAATTTTTGACTTCCCCTCCGCGCTCCAAAACTCCACCAAATTTAGGACACATGTCCTCTTTTTTTGACGACGCAGCCTATTCTTAATTTTTACCTTTTATACCAAGGGTAAAAGTTCCCAAAAGTTTTCTTCAGCCCCCATTCCCATTTCTCCTTCGGGACACGTGTAACCTTCCTACTCATCGTGGGCCTTCGAGAAAAAAATTATTTTAGCATTTTGAAGTCAAAACTTCAAAGTTTTCCAACTCTTCGCCTCTCTGCTTGACCCTCCTGTGCCACGTGTCCTCCTCCCATTGGGGCGGGCCCTCAGTCAAAAATTGACATTGAGAATTTTTTCAAAATTGAAGAAAAATTCTAAGTGACCCCTACCACCGCCACTCCATCTGACCAATCAAATCATGCCATGTAGGCATACTACTATAGCAAACACACATGACCATGGAGAAAACTTTAATTTTGTCAAATTTTAAAAAATAACAACTTACAACATTTTCGCAACCACTCCCGGCCAATAGAAACCTGCCACATTAGCATTGTGTTGTGATGATAAAATTGATGGGTGGGTGACACCCGTACACCCGTCAAAACGTAAAAAATACATGGGATGCCCCTGAAATCAAAAATTTTCACAAGGAGGACAGATTTCTTGGTTTTAACTCAAGTGAAGCATGATTTTACATTTTTTCGACCAGAGATTAGGATTCCACTTGCACATAAATGGGATTTGATCAAGCCCGAATTTCTTACACGTTTTGGCAATGGAAAAAATGACATAGCCTGAAAAAATAAAGGAATTAGGGCACACAAGAGGACAACTTGAAAATTTGTTTCAAATTAGGGCAAAATGAAAACATTGAGGGCATTTTCAAAGCATTCAACTAGATAAAATGAGTTGCAGATCACCCACTAGAGAAAATAAAACGTTTTTGAGCAAAATGGATATAGAAAATTAGGGCAAAGTGTGTAAAGTGAATATTTGCACCTTGATTTACCATATATTCACTTTGGTAACCTTGTTTGAGAGGTTGGAAGAAAATTTTTATTTTTCGAGAAAAGAGATCTACATGCAAGCACGGACGAGCACTCTTGCACATCTTGACATCTGAACTAGCACCAAGCACTTCTCTTAAAGGAAAGAATTCATGGTAACATTCTAGGAAGCACAACCGCGACATCGGCCACTAGTTACATGGATAAAACAACACCTCCATCTAGACACCAGTGTATGGAAACACCACTCAAGTACATTTAAATTTGTATCTTTCCATACTTAGTTAGATGGAGCTTTTCTATCTCTGTTTAGAAGTCCTACTATCCTTTGCATCCCATCACCTCTCACCTTCATCTCAATACCTTTACCTAACTACGTACAACCTCCCATCCTCCCATACCTAACTCCACACATCTCTCGACTACTCCCAAAGCATTGTCATATACCTCACCTTTATCTCGTCCATTCTCCTGGGAAATCCCAAAGAATCATCAAAACCTAAGTTGAATGAGTTTCTATCAGCCCGAACCTAGTGACGTCGGTTAACCAAAACCATCGTCGAGTCTCCTCTCAAGAGACATCAGTCTATGTATTTGATAAATCTTACTATAACCGTAACCTCATACATTTCACCCACATAACTCAAATCACCTAAAGCTTTACCCCTGACCTATCCCAACCACCTTATTTACCCGTCTCGACTTCTAGATCTGATCATAACCTCACCTATTATATTATATTTTTTTATTATACTTGAATAAGACACTGTTGGGGTAGGATATTTACCATGCACACATTTTAAGTACATGGGATTCCTCAAAAAGGTAATTCACCATGGTTAGTTGTCCTAGGGTGTCTTTATGGCCTTACACGCGTCATAGAGCATCATAGGAGTTACATTTCATCGAGATATTACGGGAATGTAACTCCCACCTCTTGATGGCCACATTTACGGGGAGTTACACACCCCACTACTATATGTACACATTTCATCTTAAGCAATGGAGTGGAACGGAGTATGGGATTTGAGCCATTTTCCCTTAATGCATACACATTGCTCTCATGGGTGATTTCTTTCTTCGATCTTGAAGCTACATATATTTTGTGGTTGAGTGCAACGTTTTGATGCTCACAAATTCCCTCCAGATCTTTTCATTCCTCCGACATGGTATCACATCCTGGGATCAGAATCATGTTTCTCACCATGGTTTCTTACTACTCATCGACTCGTAGTTTCATGTGCAAGTTTTCATTCTTGCTTGTGTTCTACTTGCATTTTTTCAAGGGATCTTATTTAGTGCTCCTTGCTGGTTTTGTGTGTTGTTAAAAAAAAACAAATTAAAAGTTTGTGATCTTGGCTTGGTTAACGGAGCCACTTAATGGCCCAACTTGGCCCCAACTCATCGTGTTAGTGAACCGAGCTATCCCTAGCTCACTCTACCTTACTCACCATTTTACCTTTTCCACTTGGTTCAACTCACCCAGTTGGTTTTGTATTGGTTGTTCATTTGTTAGAAACTCACACCATTTGCATTGTTAACCAAATCATGTCTTGAATTTTTGGGCTCCTATAATTTTTTTGGCATGTGACTCGGTTTTCTCACTTCCCAATCATCATCTAAAGGTTTGTCTCGATAGCTCATGTTTTGCACTAGTTTTTGCATCATGCCTTACAACTAGTATTAACATCATGTGCATGTGTTAGCAATTCCAAGTTTTTCCCTTAGCTCATGCTCATGCTTAAAAAACTCTAGGTCTATTTTTTGGCCTCTGTGTTATCATGGTTCACATTGTTACTATAGTAATTCCTACCTCATGTGAGCCATTAATCCCTTGTGCTTACTGCAGATCCCTGACATAGCTTGTACCTCAAGTCTGGCATCCCTGGCAACTCGATTTTCTTCACTCTTTCTTCGACGGTTTTGATTTTGCATCGGGGTGAATTGGATCTTTAGTCTACATTGTTTTTGGTCTCTGCATCTAGTTTGTATACCTCGTCCCTCGATTCTCAGTATTAGTATATGTGTTAGCTTCGACTGGATAATTTTCACTCGGTGAGAATCTTACACTCGCCTTCTATTTACTCGGTCATGCTTTGTACTCTGGCTCACTACCTACACCGTGGGCTTGCATTTGGTTCATTTCTTGTTCATCGATCTCCCATTACACTACTCATATTGGGCTGGAACTCCACTTCGACATACGTTTTAGCACTGGATGATTGTTTTGAGCCATTTTTTGCTCAATTGGTGACATGTGGTCACCACTTATACTAGGAGCTCAACCGGTATATGCCCATCTTGGCCTACATTCAAACTGACGACTCGATAGGGTACCTTGACCCAACTTGGTAGGTTTTGTGCTCAACTCGAGCCTACATAGCTACATGGCCATTACACCTACCATATTGCATGTGGACCGTCTACTCGGTGAGTCCTTAAGTGCTCGGAACCTCTTTTTTAAGATTCTCCTCAATTTGACTTAGCACGGAAGGTCACTCCCAAACAACAACTTAGCAACTCGGTGTCGGTTTGTGTAACACCCATCAGCTCGGTCCATACTCAATGATCCCTTTTAAACATTCTCGTGGTGGTTAAAAAATCCTATTTTGAATGTTCTAAGGCAAAAAAATTCATTTTATGGCATTGTAATAATTTTTGGGCTCTATTTTCTTGTAATTATGTCATTCATTCATGTTTGAAGGTAGAGGGCGAGGTTTGGGGTTGGCAAGAGGCTAATTGCCCCTTCGCGAGAAAAAAAAATCTACCTAAAATTTGATGTCATTTAAAAATAGTACCCACACGACACCCTTTGCACCCATTTTGGGAACTTTTTTAATTCGTTCATAGGATTATTGGCATTTTCCATCGAGTTATGAGAATTGTTTTCTGCTTTATAACTTTTGAATCGTTGCTTAGTTTTGAGCACTTCTTTAGTCAAAGTTACATTATTTTTCACACATTACACGATGAAATTATCAATTTTTTAAATGTACTACTTTATAAAGTGCCTCATTCTCGGGGGTTGACTAGTACTCTTAGGTTTTGTACTACACGGATGAATTATCAACCAAGTCCGATGTCGTGCATTTGTGTACCTTGCACTTCTTACTTATGCATCGTGGAGATTTCTCTTTCTAGACTTGAGTGTTGTAGGATCACCTTACAGCCTCCACCACTTCTTGTTAGGAGAGGGAAATATTCATCTTCGCAAGCTTCCATGGAATGTTACTTCGCTCACGAGGGTATTTTACCCTTCTTACTTGGGCCAGTTCTTGCACCCACTGATCATTGTCATCTGGAGGAATTTCTCGACACTTGCAACCATATTTTTGTCACATGATGATGCATATGTCTCTATATCTCTTTGGTTTCACGTGGCAGACTCAGATCCACCCCACCGTGTCTGGAGAATTCTTCAGTCCCTCTATGGAGACCCTTCACATACTACCACCATTATTGTTGTTGCTGATCCAGTTGTCTCCTCTTCTTCATGTGATGATAGTTCCACTGACACAGACTCACTTGGTTCTACTTCTTGATGACAAGGATTATGCACCCAATTCTGATGTCGAGAGTACTATAGAGGACTCTTCTCCTCCTTCTCTCACTATTCCAGAGAGTGTTGACACATCCCACATCTCATCAGATATCAATTAGTCTCCTATATAGTCTCATACAGTCATCACACCCACCTCTTTTCCACCTTCAATGTGTGAGGCCCCTTTCACTCCTCTACCTTCATTAGATGACTCATACCTATCTAACATTGCTATTATTCGTTTATTGATCCCCCTCATTGGGATGATTATCTCGCTTGACCTTAGTTTTCTTTTTGAAGAGTACACTTGTGATGTACTACAGGTTCCTCATCCATCTACAGGTATTTCAAAGGAGATCATCATCTCCATTGTTGGGAGTGCCCCTATGCAGGACTCTTACCATTTCCAATTTTCTAGAGACCTTCACCGATCCACCCTAGCTTGTGGATCGATTTTCTATAGTGGGAGATGTTTTGTTTCCTTCACATCAGTTGCACATCCTTTCTATAGGTGTTCACCTTTCATATTCTAACATTTTTACACTCATGACATTACCTTGAGTTCCTTTTCACTCACTTGTTAGACCTCCTATGTCACACTTTGGTGGACCAGACTCAAAGTTCTTTTTGTTTCTTGCATTCATTTTCCTTCACGGAGTCGGTAGACTTCCAAAGAAATCATTTATGTCCGACCTAAGGGTAGGCACACAATTTGGACCAGACGGCTCTTCTTCAATCCGAGTCATAGGATCTCATGATCGACATTCTTTTGGGAGACCTCATGGAGTTGCAAAGTTCAGATACATCCATGGCATCTTCTACATTCCTCTCATCTCCCTCTTCTTCTCTCTTCTTCTTCTTTATGAGATATTTCCTCTTTGTACATGGGTACCTTTACAGGCTCGTCTATGGCCACGACCCATCTTTGGAATCTTTCTTATATTAGAGAGTGGACTTGTCTCTCTTTTAAGGGGGAGTTTTTCCCACTGGGTTTTCTCCTTTTACTCCACTTTTTGAGAGTTTCTTATATGTGGGTACCTCATCAAGCTTATTGTCAAGACCCACTTCTCCTTGTTTTCATCTATGTGTCCACCTAAGCTATGCTTCAGGGGGTGTTGGTGTAGGATATTTACCATGCACATATTTTAAGTACATGGGATTCCTCCACATAGGTGATTCACCATGCTTAGGTTTCCTAGGGTGTCATTATGGCCTTACACACATCATAGAGTGTCATAGGAGTTACATTTGACCAGTTATTCATAGAATGTAACTCCCACCTCTTGATAGCTACATTTGTGGGGGAGTTACACACCCCACTACTATATGTACACCTTTCATCTTAAGCAATGGAATGGAATGGAGTATGGGATTTGAGCCATTTTCCCCTTAATGCATGCACATTGCTCTCATGGGTGATTTCTTGCTTTGATCTTGAAGCTACATCATTTTGTGGTTGAGTGCAACATTTTGATGCTCACAAATTCCCTCCAGATCTTCGTCATTCCTCCGACAACACCTAAATCATATCAAGTACAATAGGAAATTATTATTTTACATCATTTCTTGCATTAAGTTATTTTAAACAATGTATTTACAACCATCTAAGAAGTATCACACTTCCCGAATCTAGCATACACTAGGAAGTCCACTTGACATATATTGTTTAATATTACTCTTGGTGTCTTATCTCATTTACAGCAGTTCCTCCTAGCAAAAGGATGTTCTTGCAATTAGCATTGGATTAGAAAATTAGAACGCACACAATATACCTTCCACCTTATTTCAAAGGTATTCCTCCTCACCCTTACCTCCTGTTTTGTTCTTACGTATGCATACTATTCAACAAAACATTTTGGCATGCTGGCGGGATCCTTTCTTGGGTTTGTTGCATTTTCTTCATATGGGGAAAATTTTTGTGTGTTTCTTTGATTTTTAAAAGTACACATTTAATTTTCTCCTGGTAATATTCTTTTCTTCTAATTGTCTAAATGACATTTGTCATTTGGTGCTTAAAACAAACCATTTCTTCCTTCTTGCATTTTCATAGTAGTGAAAGAAAATGTTCTTGACCTATTCATCAGTTGCTTCATCAAATATAATTGTCAATTTGGATCATATTTTTTTGCATTTCATCCTTGTATGTTTCATTATTAGCTCACATTTAAAAATGAGAGCAACCTATATCTTGGAAGTCATGCCCGGTGATGGTTGATACAATTAAACCATAGAAAGCATATTTTTGTCTTCTCTCTCTTTTCCAAACTACACAAATTGAACTTACACATCTTCTTAAATAACATCCACCTGAAAGAATATGTCAATAATCACACACTCGAGAGGATTGAGAGTGGGTGCCCGGATGGTTATCTCTCTCCATTCATCACCTCGAGAAAGTATAGCCCTTACCATAACATAACCTAAAACCTCACCTTTATATTTCCTTCTTCATAAGATGCCTTCCTAACCAAAAATATATTCTAAATTCACAAGAAAGTTTTAATAGCATAAGATAAAACAAACATAAATTCAATTTTAAGATTACATGTTTTTATTAGCTTTGTTCTTGACTTGTGTTTTGAGGTGTGAGTTATGATTCTTCATTTTCTTCTTCCTTTCAAAATCCCCATCATAGTTGGAGTATTTTGGTTGTTTCGATTGTGTCAGGACCTCATCTTATCATTCTTATATTTCTGGGTTGATCCTTCATCTAGTTTAATTTAGATCCTTATCTATTCTAGGGTCACTTTTTTCATTTCACCATGCCAACATGCATTTCGCAATCATTTCCCACCTTTTTCCCTCATCATTTTTAACTTTACAACTTTTAATTTTTACCTTTCACATGCTTTACACAAGTTGAGGAAAAATTTTCATCAAAAACATCATATTACATCAAATTAGCTTAGAAGAATGGTTCCATCGCATTCGAAGGTGAAGGGATGCAGAATCATATAAACTTTCATGTGATTTGGTGCAAAAATGATGATTCCAAGTTCCTTATAGCTCCAATGGCGGCCAAAAACCAAAATGCACAGTTGTCGTCAATTAAATTAATTTTAAATCTCTACCCTCCACGTGTCTGATGGGATTCCACACACATAAGCCAAAATTACCTTTTTGAACCTTGATAGGGCTGGACACGTGTCGCAAGATGATTGGCTCGGGCCCATGCCTCCAAAATTGCATTTAAAACTTTTTTGACTTCGGGAAAAATTTGAAAATTTTCCCCGCATGCCCCCTGGACATGCCACATGTCCCTAGGTGGGCCCTACTAAAATTCACAGCCAAAATAATGAAATTTTCTCCCTTTTTGAGAAAAGGAAAATTTCTTCAAAAAACCCTGCGGGCCCGAACACCCACTATCTCCTCTGCCACGTGGCGGTCTCCCATTTGCTCGCAGAGCCAACCCTTCCAATTCTTCCCTCATTCCTCCATGAGCACAAAATCCTTTGTGGGCCCGAGTTCTCCCTTTTTCCCTTTTGGAATAGGCCACGTGTCACCCCCTAATTGGCTATGGGGAACACCTCCACATTTTCCATGGACCAATTTTTTACCTCGAGATTCTTCACTAAAATTTTACAAAATTTTCAACTTCCCCTCCACTCTCTAAACCTCCACAAAATTTATGACACATGTCCTATTTCCATTGGACGTGGGCCTATTCTTCATTTTTTACCTTTTATGCCAAGGGTAAAAGTTCCCAAAAGTTTTCTTTGGCCCCCATTCCCATTTCTCCTCCGGGACACGTGTAACCTTCCTACTCATGTGGGCCTTCAGGAAAAAAATGATTTTAGCATTTTGAAGTCAAACCTTCAAATTTTTCCAACTCTTCACCTCTCTGCTTGACCCTCCTGTGCCACATGTCATCCTCCCATTGGGGGTGGGCCCTCAGGTCAAAAATTGACATTGAGATTTTTTCCAAAATTGAAGAAAAATTCTAAGTGACCCGTACCACCCGCCACTCCATCTGACCAATCAAATCATGCCATGTAGGCATACTGCTATAGCAAACACGCAGCCATGGAGAAAAATTTTATTTTGTCAAATTTTCAAAAAATAACAACTTACAACATTTTCGCGACCATTCCCGACCAATAGAAACCTTCCACATTAGCATTGTGTTGTGATGATAAAATTGATGGGTGGGTGACACCCGTACACCCGTCAAAATGTAAAAATACATGGGATGCCCCTGAAATCAAATTTTTTCACAAGGAGGACAGATTTCTTGGTTTTAACTCAAGTGAAGCATGATTTTACATTTTTTCGACCAGAGATTAGGATTCCACTTGCACATAAATGGGATTTGATCAAGCCCAAATTTCTTACACGTTTTGGCAATGGAAAAAATGACACAGCCTGAAAAAATAAAGGAATTAGGGCACACAAGAGGACAACTTGAAAATTTGTTTCAAATTAGGGCAAAATGAAAACATTGAGGGCATTTTCAAAGCATTCAACTGGATAAAATGAGTTGCAGATCACCCACTGGAGAAAATAAAACATTTTTGTGTAAAATGGATATAGAAAATTAGGGCAAAGTGTGTAAAGTGAATATTTGCACCAACAGTTACCATATATTCACTTTCATAACCTTGTTTGAGAGGTTGGAAGAATAATTTTATTTCTGGAGAAAAGAGATCTGCATGCAAGCACAGACTAGAGCACTCCTGCACATCTTGACATCCTGAACTAGCACCAAGCACTTCTCTTAAAGGAAAGCATTCATGGTAACATTCTAGGAAGCACAACCGCGACACTGGCCACTAGTTCCATGGATAAAACAACACCTCCATCCAGACACCAGGTATGGAAACACCACTCAGTACATTTAAATTTGTATCTTTCCATACTTAGTTAGATCATTTTTCTATCTCTCGCTTAGAAGTCCTAATATCCTTTGCATCCCATCACCTCTCACCTTCATCTCAATACCTTTACCTAACTACCTACAACCTTCCATCCTCCCATACCTAACTCCACACATCTCTGACTACTCCCAGCATTGTCATATACCTCACCTTTATCTGTCCATTCTATGGGAAATCCCAAAGAATCATCAAAACCTAAGTTGAATGAGTTTCTATCAGCCCGAACCTAGTGACGTCGGTTAACCAAAACCATCTTGATCTCCTCTCAAGAGACATCGGTCTATGTATTTGATAAATCTTACTATAACCGTAACCTCATACATTTCACCCACATAACTCAAATCACCTAAAGCTTTACCCTGACCTATCCCAACCACCTTATTTACCTCGTCGACTTCTAGATCTGATCATAACCTCACCTATTATATTATATTTTTTATTATACTTGAATAAGACACTGTTGGGGTAGGATATTTACCATGCACACATTTTAAGTACATGGGATTCCTCAAAATAGGTAATTCACCATGGTTAGGTGTCCTAGGGTGTAATTATGGCCTTACACGCGTCATGAGCGTCATAGGAGTTACATTTCATCAGATATTATGGGAATGTGACTCCCACCTCTTGATGGATACATTTGTGGGGGAGTTACACACCCCACTACTATATGTACACCTTACATCTTGAGCAATGGAGCGGAACGGAGTATGGGATTTGAGCCATTTTCCCCTTAATGCATACCCATTGCTCTCATGGGTGATTTCTTGCTTCGATCTTGAACCTACATACATTTTTTGTTTGAGTGCAATGTTTTGATGCTCACAAATTCCCTCCAGATATTTGTCAGTCCTCTGACATGGTATCACATCTCAAGGTTCAGAATCATGTTGCTCACCATGGTTTTTTACTACTCATCGACTCGTAGTTTCATGTGCAAGTTCTCATTCTTGCTTGTGCTCTACTTGCATTTTTTTAAGGGATCTTATTTAGTGCTCCTTGCTGGTTTTCTATGTGTTCAGGATAAAAAAACAAATTGCAAGTTTGAAGGTACTAGTTTGCTTAGTAGATCCACTTAATGGCACAACTCGGCCCCAACTCATCGTGTTAGTGAACCAAGCTATCCCTAGCTCAATCTACCTTACTCACCATTTTACCTTTTCCACTTGGTTCAACTCACCCAATTGGTTTTGTATTGGTTGTTCATTTGTTTGAAACTCACACCATTTGCATTGTTAACCGAATCATGTCTTGAATTTTTGGGCTCTATGATTTTTTTGGTATGTGACTCGGGTTTTGTCACTTCCCAATTGTCATCTAAAGGTTTTGCTCGATAGCTCATGTTTTGCACTAGTTTTTGCATCTGCCTTACCACTAGTATTAACATCATGTGCATGTGTTAACAATTCCATGTTTTTCCTTAGCTCATGCTCATGCTTAAAAACTCTAGTGCTGTTTTTTTTCTGTGTTATCATGGCTCACGTTGTTATTGTAGTAATTCCTACCTCCTGTGAGCCATTACTCCCTTGTGTTTACCACGGATCCCGACATAGCTTGTACCTCAAGTCCGGCATCCTAGCGCAACTCGATTTTCTTCACTCTTTCTTTGACGGTTTTGATTTTGCATCGGGGTGCATGAGATATTTAGCCTACATTGTTTTTGGTCTCTTCATCTAGTTTGTATACCTTGGCCCTCTCGATTCGTATTGGTATATGTGTTAGCTTCAACTTTGATTCATTTTCACTTAGAGAATCTTACACTTGCGCCTTCTATTTACTCGGTCATGCCTTGTACTCTGGCTCACTACCTACACCGTGGGCTTACATCTGGTTCATTTCTTGTTCATCGGATCTCTCTGTTACACTACTCATCTCAGTGGAACTCCACTTCGACATACGTTTTAGCACTGGATGACTGTTTTGAGCCGTTTTTGCTCAATCGGTGACATGTGGTCACCACTTCTACTAGGAGCTCAACCGGTATATGCCCATCTCGGCCCACATTCAAACCAATGACTCGACAAGGTACCTTGACCCAACTTGGTAGGTTTTGCGCTCAACTCGAGCCTACATAGCTACATGGCCATTACACCTACCATATTGCATGTGGACCATCTACTCGGTGAGTCCTTAAGTGCTCAAAACCCTTTTTTAGGATTCTCCTTGATTTGACTTAGCACAATGGGTCACTCCCAAACAACAACTCAACAACTCGGTGTCGGTTTGTGTAACACCCATCAGCTCTATCGATACTCAATGATCCCTTTTAAACATTCTTTGGTGGTTAAAAAAATCCTATTTTGAATGTTTTAAGGCAAAAACATTCATTTTATGGCATTGTAATAATTTTTGGGCTCTATTTTATTGTAATTATGTCCTTCATTCATGTATCGAAGGCAGAGGGTAATGTTCGGGGTTGGCAAGAGGCTAATCGCCCCTTCGCGAGCAAAAAAATCTACCTAAAATTTGATGTCATTTAAAAATAGTACCCACACGACACCCTTTGCACCCATTTTGGGAACTTTTTTAATTCGTTTGTAGGGCTTATTGGCATTTTCCATTAGTTACATGAATTGTTTTCTTGCTATAACTTTTGACTCGTTTCTTAGTTTTGAGCACTTCTTTAGTCAAAGTTACATTATTTTTCACACATTACATGATGAAATTATCAATTTTTTAAATGTACTACTTTATAAAGTGCCTCATTCGGGGGTTCACTAGTACTCTTAGGTTTTGTACTACACACAAATGAATTATCATCTGAGTCTGACGTCTTGCATTTGTGTACCTTGCACTTCTTACTTCTGCATCGTGGAGAGTTCTCTTTTTAGACTTGAGTGTTGTAGGATCACCTTACGACCTCCACCACTTCTTGTCGGGAGAGGGAACTATTCATCTTCGCAAGCTTCCATGGAATATTACTTCACTCACGAGGGTCTTTTACCCTTCTTACTTGGGCTAGTTCTTGCACCCACTGATCATCGTCATCTGGAGGACTTTCTCGAAACTTGCGACCATGTTTTTTGTCACATGATGATGCATATCTCTATATCTCTTTGGTTTCATGTGGCAGACTCTAACCCACGCCACCATGTCTGGAGCATTCTTAAGTCCCTCTATGGAGACCCTTCACATACTACCACCATTATTGTTGATGTTGATCCCGTTGTCTCCTCTTCTTCATGTGATGATAGTTCCACTCAAAAAGACTTTCTTGGTTCTACTTCTGATGACAAGGATTATGCACCCAATTCTTATGTCAAGAGTACTATAGAGGACTCTTCTTCTCCTTCTCTCACTATTCCAGAGAGTGTTGACACATCCCACATCTCATCAGATATCAAGTAGTCTCCTATATAGTCTCATACAGTCATCACACCCACCTCTTTTCCACCTTCAATGTGTGAGGCCCCTTTCACTCCTCTACCTTCATTAGATGACTCATACCTATATAATATTTCTATTTTGTTTATTGAGCCCCCTCATTGGGATGATTATTTGCTTGACCTTAGTTGTCTTTTTGCAAAGTACACTTGTGATGTACTACAGGTTCCTCATCCATCTATAGGTATTTCAGAGGAGTTCATCATCTCCATTGTTGGGAGTGCCCCTTCTAGTACTCTTACCATTTCTAATTTTCTAGAGACCTTCACTGATCTACCCTAGCTTGTGGATCCATTTTCTATTGTTGGGGATGTTTTGTTGCCTTCACAAAGTGAGTTGCACATCCTTTCTATAGGTGTTCACCTTTCATATTCTAACATTTTTACACTCATGACATTACCTTGATTCATATTCACTCACTTGCTAGACCTCCATGTAACACTTTTCATGGACCAGACTCAGAGTTCTTTTTGTTACTACATTCGGTTTACTTCATGGAGTGGTTAGAATTCCAAAAATCATTTATGTCCAACCTAAGGGTAGGCACACAATTTGGTGTGGATGGCTCTTCTTCAATCTAGAGTCATAGGATCTCATGTTTGACATTCTTTTGGGAGACCTCCTAGAGCTACAGAGTTCAGATACATCCATGGCATCTTCTACATTGCTCTCATCTCCCTCTTCTTCTCTCTTCTTCTTCTTTATGAGAGATTTCCTCTTTGTACATGGGTACCTTTATAGGCTCGTCTATGGCCATGATCCATCTTTAGAATCTTTCTTAGATTAGAGCGTGGACATGTCTCTCTTTTAGGGGGAGTTTTTTCCACTGGGTTTTCTCCTTTTACTCCACTTTTCAAGAGTTTCTTGAATGTGGATACCTCATCAAGATTATTGTAGGGACCCACTTCTCCTTGTGTTCATCTATGTGTCCATATTAGCTATGCTTCGGGGGTGTTGGTGTAGGATATTTACCATGCACATATTTTAAGTACATGGGATTCCTCCACATAGGTGATTCACCATGCTTAGGTGTCCTAGGGTGTCATTATGGCCTTACACACATCATAGAGTGTCATAGGAGTTACATTTGACTGGTTATTCCAAGAATGTAACTCCCACCTCTTGATAACTACATTTGTGGGGGAGTTACACACCCCACTACTATATGTACACCTTTCATCTTGAGCAATGGAATGGAATGGAGTATGGGATTTGAGCCATTTTCCCTTAATGCATGCACATTGCTCTCATGGGTGATTTCTTGCTTCGATCTTGAAGCTACATACATTTTGTGGTTGAGTGCAACATTTTGATGCTCACAAATTCCCTCCAGATCTTCGTCATTCCTCCAAAAACACCTAAATCATATCAAGTACAATAGGAAATTATTATTTTACATCATTTCTTGCATTAAGTTATTTTAAACAATGTATTTACAACCATCTAAGAAGTATCACACTTCCGAATCTAGCATACACTAGGAAGTCCACCGACATATATTGTTTAATATTACTCTTGGTGTCTTATCTCATATTTACGGGTAGTTCCTCCTAGAAAAGGAAGTTCTCACAATTAGCATAGGAACAAAAATTAAAACACACACAATATACCTTCCACCTTCATTCACAGGTACTCCTCCTCACCCTTACCTTACCTATTTTTCTCTTACGTATTCATACTATTCAACAAAACATTTTCGTATGCTTGGTGGGATCCTTTCATGGGTTCGTTGCATTTTCTTCATATGGGGAAACTCTTCAATTGTTTCTTTTCTTTTTAAAAGTATACATTTAATCTTCTCCTGGTAATATTCTTTTCTTCTAATTGTCTAAATCACATTTGTCATTTGGTGCTTAAAACAAACCATTTCTTCCTTCTTGCATTTTCATAGTAGTGAAATAAAATGTTCTTGACCTATTCATCATTTGCTTCATCAAATATAATTATCTATTTAGATCATATATTTTTTTGCATTTCATCCTTGTATGTTGCATTATTAGCTCACATTTAAAAATGAGAGCAACCTATATGCTGAAAGTCATTCCCACTGATGGTTGACACAATTAAACCATAGAAAGCACATTTTTTCTTCTCTCTTTGCCAAATCGCGCAAATTTGAACTTACACATCTTCT
Organism: Taxus wallichiana var. yunnanensis; assembly: GCA_018340775.1. Classification (NCBI taxonomy): domain Eukaryota; kingdom Viridiplantae; phylum Streptophyta; class Pinopsida; order Cupressales; family Taxaceae; genus Taxus; species Taxus wallichiana. The sequence continues at coordinate 76,095,991 of CM031242.1, forward strand.
TAAATAACATCCCACCGAAAGAAGATGTCAACAATCACACACTTAGAGGATTGAGAGTGCGTTCCCAGGATGGTTATCTCTCTCCATTCATCACCTCGGAGAAAGTATAGCCCCTACCATAACATAACTTCTGAAACCTCACCTTTATATTTCATTCTTCATAAGATGCATTCCTAACCAAAAATCTATTCTAAATTCACAAGACAGTTTTAATAGCATAAGATAATACAAACATAAATTCAATTTTAAGATTACGTGTTTTTATTAGCTTTGTTCTTGACTTGTGTTTTGAGGTGTGAGTTACGATTCTTCATTTTTCTTCTTCCTTTCAAACTCCCCATCATAGTTGGAGTATTTTGGTTGTTTCGATTATGTCGGGACCTCATCTTATCATTCTTAGATTTATGGGTTGATCCTTCATCTAGTTTAATTCACTAAAATCAATTTTTTCTACATTTTTTCTAATTTCATAGTATCTAGCGTTGGTCCAAAGAACCGTCATTGATTTACATTTAATCTGTCACCAATTTACCTAACTAAAGGTTTATCGATTAGGCGGCTATTTTGGTTATTTTACTCAAGCAACCTTAATCAGCTATTCTTTTCGTCCTTAGGACACCATCATATCCCCCAACATTCGATATCTCTGTCATATACCGTTTTCCTATTTCATATTCATCAATTATATTTCATTTTATGAAGGCGGTACTTTCCACATGCTGACTAGTATCGACTATCATAACCATCATCACCTCCCCTAGAATGTCATCATCATATTGATCATTGTTGGTTTATGTGTTTGTTATTTAATAAAAATCAACCAGATTTACCCCAGACTTCATAATTTTCTACTTGTATCGCTTCTATTTCATTTACAAAATATAGTCTTACAAGGTCAACAATAATTCATATGGTGTTGACTCGCAACCAAACTAATGCCCTTATATTTCACGCCATTTTTCAGCCAATCCCACCTAGTCCATCACCATCATCTATCTTGTCACCTATGGATCCAACTTAGCTTATCCCCATTGCTACCATAGATGTGGAATTTGCAAGACTCCTTGATCAGAATCCCATAGCCCTACAATACTATCTCACCCACTCATCTACTTGGGACTCCTTAGGACAGTTAATATATGACATGCATGTATCTATCCCTCCTGCCCTTAAACCCACTTTTGTGTCAGCTACCACTAGCTCAACACTACCATCATTTGCATTACCCCTATGGTTTCTCAGTTAGGCTCCACCTCTGCCATAACTACTACCCCAATGACATCTATTACACCCGTGGTGTCATCATTCCTTCACCGACTTCCTTGAGCATAGCCCCATCTGCCCCCTTTTCATCGTATGTACTGGTTGCATCACAACCACCTCCGGTGTGGAAACCCACACCCCTTTCATAAATCTTGTTCTTTCTATCCCTCAGTCTCTAATACCAATTACCATGAGAGTCATTGCTACCAACCCACCTATTTACACACATCACCAACAACCCCTAATCTTGTTTTTCAATTATTTGGGGTACATTCCACCCATATATATTCCTCCTTTACAGTTTTCATATTCATGACCCCCATGAACTGGGATGCCTTCCACATCATACACCCATCATCAATTTCCCTTTACCACGTGAGGCACCCATTTCACAACCCACCAATGAAATCATTATGATGATGATTGAAAAGATACTGAGACATTAGAAGCATCGGTTTCCATCTATCACAACTCATTGACCTATGACAAAATATGTAATGAGCCTATTCATCCATCCATTACTATTCTCCCATACAATATACATTGGGAAATGCCCAATTTCAACCATTTCAAGAGTAAATATGACCCATAATAGCACTTGCGTTCATTCAAACATGGGTGCTCCCTAATTTCCCATGACGATGCTTTTCTCTTACAAACATTTCTCATTTCTCTAACATGACCCGCCTTAGATTAGTACAGCAGTTTACGTAGACATTCCATCTACTCCTTCTACCAAGTGGCTTAGGAGTTCCTAGACCACTTCTCAATCATTATAGTCAAGAAGGTCACCATGACCAACCTATATTTGACACAACAATATGAAATCTAGTCTATTCTGATTTCATTTATCGCCGATCGAGTCTTATCAACCAATTAATGTTTTAGTTTCCTTAAATTGAACTTATTGAGTTGTTTACTAGAGCTTGTGCCACACATATCTCACCAACTATATAGGTACAAACATTCCAAACCTTTGACAAAGCCTTCACCATGACATGAAATCTGGAAATTCACACCATGGAAGAAAATAAAATCCAATTACGAAACTAGAACACCCCTTTCAAACAAAATGATTCTTCTTCATCTTCAAAACCCCAAAATAATTTTTCAAAGGCCAAAGGATACAAATTACATGTTTATATTATTTCATCCTCTTATTTTTGTAGCATATAGTTTTTAACTTGTTTGAACACCAAATATGAGTCTCCTTTAACAACTATGTCCTTGATACCATATCTCCATGCAATCCTTAATCCCAAAATAAATACCTTGTACTTTGCAATAGTATTTGTGTACTAAAATTTAAGCTTTAAGGAAAAATAAAAAAATTCGTGACTTGGAGATACAAGGACAACTACAACATCATTTCCTAAGTTGGAGAAAGATCCATCAAACATCAAAGTCCAGGGAGAACTAATTTCTTCAAGATACTTACTCTTATTAATACCATGTTCCTTAAAATTTGCGTAGTTGAGAAACGTATTAACATCCACATTTATATATAACACTTCATAAGAAGCAATGTCGGGATCTTCAATCAGATGCAACATATTATTCTCATTATAAAATTTGACCAGATTTCCTTCTAGTGGTATGGTGGCATATGACAACCATTTGCACACTTCCACCAACACTAGTAGCCTATTTTCTTGACAATAACGTACCCCATTTTATAGGAAATCCACGATAAATACATTCATGGTAAAATACTTCCCAAGGTAAGCTATGAATTACACTATCAATCCTTGAACATACCCAATCACTGACACCTCCCTTGAATCCATAGTTATGCAATTTCTAAAGATTATTGTTACCTTGATGTTTAATACACAAAGGCCCTGAATTAAACATACAATTGTGCATGAGTCTATCGTTAATGATTAAGATAGTATAAAACGGATCAACATCAAGTTAGGACTCAACAAAAGAAGTACACAAATAGATTGCAGGAAACTCTCACATGTTTTCCAATACATATGGAACTTACAACTCTGTAATGAATAGGGAGTCTTCATACTATTTGCATCCTTACTTGGGGTCACTACTTCTACCTAGAATCCCAAATACTCAAACACCCTCTTCGTATGCTAGGGATCCTAAGAAATTCAAAAATTCTACAATGACTTTAATCGACTCAATCACAATGGGTATATTTAGGCAACACCGCATTTGGATAGAGAGTAATTGGTTCTAATTGCACTATGATACTCTTCACGTCTTGGGCATGGACATGGGTATATGATTTATTGGGAATAGTTGGATCCTTGTTAGGCAGATCCTTCTTGGAAGGATATTTTGGGATATTAGTGAGAAGGGGATTTTTCAGTTTTAGTTGTGAAGCTCCTCCTTTGAAAGTTATACTTTTGATATTCTATTATTTTTCTTGAGCTAATACTGTATTAATCAAAAGTTTCCAATCCTCCTCGAAGGAATTCTTCCATCACACTTCTTATAGTAACTTTTACACCCACCAAAGAACAAGGGAATCCCATGCACACTGGCCTATCACCCAATGGGTGCTTTGGGCACTCACTCAAGGCACACGTAGGTGCTGAGCCTCTCCTTTATATGAGTTAAGTGGAAAACATCATCTATGATAGGAACTTAAAAAGAGTGATTGGAATGAAACTTACATTTATCATAGAGCTCAAATTGGCTTCAAGACATTTGGTCATCCCAAACCAAATAGTACTCAACAGATTAAAAATATAAACCAAAAAAGAAAGGAAATGCATAAGGATTTATATTCATTGCATAAAAATTCATGAATCAGAACTGTAAGCTATAATCATGGACCATAATCATTAATAAACATATTAAATCAAGTTTAGTAACCTCATTATATTCAATGGATTCATTATAGATTATCACGGCTATGCGGGATGAAGTCATATGTCATAGATAGATTTATATCCATTAGTTCTCAAGAGAAAATTTACAATCCCAACCCCTTATTACATCCTTTCCCTATAGATCCCTACCTAGCTTATGGAGCTCTCATAGTATTCATGCATGCCTTTACTTCCTTCTGATTCCCACTTTTTCTTCCTCTAGTGGGTGTTTGTATTTATAGCCCTTCTCGACATCATTAAGCCTTTGTGGGAGTTTTAGATCCATTGTCAAGTGTCCAAGGTGGTCCTTCATGGGAGAATGCTTCTTCAAGTCCGATCTCTCCACTCTTTGTAATGATGGCCTTATAAAAGCTTCTATCGTAAGGTATATTTCTTCTTAGGAAATCTATTGCAGTGGTGGCACCTTATCCATTCCACATGCGTAGTCGGGTCACACTTTTCTCATGTTCTACTTGATGTGTCAAATATGGATAAGTCTTGAAACCTTTGTGTTGTCACCAAATCATTGCACCCTCCAAATGGAAAGAATGTAAACAGGAGGTTTGGTGTGATTGGGACACATGGGATCACCTCTCAAGTTGTGGGACTTGGGCTCGAGGTGAACTTCCAGAGAAGGCCAACTTCCTCTTCCTAACTAAACACAACATTACTTCTAATGAAAGATAAAAAGGGTTATCTATTCCCATGATAACATTTCTTGGGATTAGGGAAAGAGATTTGCAAGGAAATAAAACCTATACTAGAAGTGGTGATGCACCAAATTAAGGGATGTTCAACATCTAGAAGGGTTAATGTGGGAGGTATGCTTGCATCACTGACCACCTTCACCTATAGCAACTATAAAGGGAACAAAATACCACAAACCAATGTGGACATTCCTCTATTAAACTTGAGTGTACATAAGGGTAGATCAAATGAGATTTGACACATAATTAATTCATCATAAGGAAACCACACATGCATATATCAAACATCTATTTCTACAACCAGGGATAATAATGACATAAAATTAACATAGAAGGAAAATAATATTTCCACAACTAACATAAAAGATAGTAGTATTATTCCTTCACAACATGAAATAAATATTATGAAATAAAGGTAGGATAATCACTCTCACTAAGGAATTGTAAATTCACAAAGTAAACACGATTAATCATTCAACACAATAAAGCATATTTTCAACAACAAGGTGTAACTTTGAATATAATTAAAATTTATCTTAGAATCTCAAAAGCACTCTTTCAAGCTTGAGGAGTTTATCTTAGAGCTTGGAAGAGTGCTTCTGAGATTCTAAGATACCTTTTAATTATATTTAGAGTTACACCTTGTTGTTGAAAATATGATTTATTATGTTGAATGGTTAATCAATGTTTACTTTGTGAATTTACAATTCCTTAGTGAGAGTGATTATCCTACCTTTATTTCAGAATATTTATTTCATGTTGTGAAGGAATAATACTACTATCTTTTATGTCAATTGTGGAAATCTTATTTTTCTTATGTGTTAATTTTATGTCATTATTATCCTGGTTGCAGAAATAGATGTTTGATATATGCATGTGTGGTTTCCTTACGATGAATTAATTGTGTTGAATTTGATTTGATCTACCATTATGTACACTCAATTTTAACAGAGGAACGTCCATATTGGTTTGTGGTATTTTGTTCCCTTTCTAGTTGCGATAGGTGAAGGTGGTCAATTATGCAAGCATACCTCCCATATTAACCCTTCTAGATGTTGAACATCCATTGATTTTTTGCATCACTACTTCTTGTATATGTTTTATTTCCTTGCAAATCTCTTTCCCTAATCCCATAAAATATTAGCATAGGACTAGATAACCCTTTTTATCTTGCATTAGAAGTAGTGTTGTGTTTAGTTAGGAAGAGGAATTTGACCTTCTCTCGAGGTTCACCTCGATCCCAAGTCCCAAAACTTGAGAGGTGATCCCATGTGTCCTAATCACATTGAACTTCATGTTCACATTTTGTCCATTCCAAAGAAGTAGATTTTCTGTCAAATTTAGAGGAGTATTTGGATGCAAAAGATCCTATAGAAATACCCACCTCTAGAACACTTGTAGTTTCAAGTTATCTCCTTAAATTGGAAGACTTCGATCATCAGTAATTTCCATTGAATGAAGAAAGAGAGGAGAATGCGGGAGAAACTTTGAAGGTTTTGGGTGAAGATGATATTATTGAGAGTTTCTTACTTTTAATTGTGAAGTCAGATTTGTTCGATGAACAAGTGATGGTGGAAGAAAAACAAGGAGATCTTGCTTCCCTTAATTATCTCAAAAAACAACAAGTGAAAGGATTTGATCTTGCAGGTTTCATGTGGGATGAAGAGGTTAGATTTTATAAACAAATTTGCCTTCAGATGAAAGTGGAACTCCTATATGATCAATATGCTTTGAATACTTGCAGTGACTTTCCAACAACTTCATTTGAGGTTGCAAGCAGTCCAAAAGAGTTACATGTGGAAGAATCCCTCATTGTCAAGAAATGAAAAGGAAATGGAGGAGACATCAATTTAGTACCATTCATTCATATGGGAGAATATTTGTTTGTAAATGGGAAATAGGAGAAGAGTCAGCTCATGGATCATCATTCTTTTCAAGGAAGTCTCCCAGTAGACTTTCTTGTCAAAATTGAAGTTCAGACAAGAAGGAATATCCAATGGTTTAGACCATGTCCTATCAAGTACCTAGCTTCATTGAAGCTAGAAGAGAAGCCAAAACCAGTCACATTCACTTTAGAATGTGAGGATGAGTTTCAAAATTATGAGGATTAGTTGTAATGCTTCTACAAGACAAATGCAGAGCAACTAAAAGAGGAATTATTTCTCTTTCCAGTTGATGTCTTAGTGGATCAAGTGGAGGATTGGGCTGTTTCAGTTTTTCACTCTCATTTTCAGCCATGTCCATTATCACATCATTTTCATGGCAATCCATTATGAGGAAAGGAATCTATTTTACACAACCAGTTACAGGTTTTGTTTAACTCACCTGTGCTTCTAGTTAGTGTAAGGTAGTATAGGTTTTCTTTCAGTAGAATAAGTGCATTGCACACCCTGCATGTTTCAAATTGGGGCATGTATGGTTTTTAGTTTCATTGTGTTTATTTTCCATTGTTGCTCTTATGTTGTTCTGCACATTGTTACATCATTAGAAGGTGTCAAAGAGAAGAAAGGTTCAAGGTTTCCAGTAAGAGTTTCATGATTTGCTTCATTCAAAGTTCCAGATGCCAAGTGTTCATCAGATTCAATATACTTCATGCTTAGCATTCAAGGGAGGTCCAAGATCAGCAATGCTTAAGGGGATTTCAGGATGTATCACAGAGGATCAAATTGGTTTTCAGATTTACAAATATTGACTCCATGCCCAATGGATGACTTAAGGCTACTAGAATTATGCTTAGCGTGCAAGCATCCCTAGTAGAGTCTCCGGTTTTTACATGCCGGTGGGACAAGAGGCAGATATTTCATAGGTGTTTATTGTGTTCATTTCATTTCATTAAGTTTTTGTGCTCTTAGTGAAATTTCATCCTTAGGAGGTATACCCAAGCATAACTAGTGACTCCATTGGTCTAAGTACCCTACTCTTTGTGTTGTAGACTTTCATTTTATCCATTTTCCATCTAGTTTTCTTCCATATCTTTCCATTTTCTCTCATTCATGAATTTGTGCAATCATGGCTTCATTTCCACAATGGGACTCCCACTTGTAGCAATGGTAGTTCTTTCCATCTTCAGGCTATTACAATTCACCTCCAAACAAATTTCATGATGAATATCAGTTTGAGCATGCATGTTCACATAAGCAAGATGCAGGTCAATTCGGTTATCCACCAAACATGGGGGTTACTAAAGAAAAATGACATGTATATTTTGGAATATATTCCACACCTGAAGAGGATCACTTATAGAAGAAGGTTTGAGAGTTTGAACATAACATGGTATGAATAAGGATTAATGAAATGAAAAAGGCAAGAAAGATTGGCTTCAAAATTCCATACCCATGGATTGGCCATATACCATGTGAGCTTAGCCCTTAATAAAAGATTCAAGTCATAATCAATATGATGACTCAAGTTGGAGAACGGATCAAGAAAAGGGATATTTATGAATGTAGTGTTATTCAACTGTCAATGGGAGGTCCCGCATTACAACCTTACAACCCTCTTCCTTTGTTTCCATCTATGCAGTTTCATCTTGAACCCCATAGTCCTAATCTTTTAGTTTTTACTCCTGCTTCCTTTCCTTCACTTCCTATTCCTCCATTTCATCATGAATCTTCCATGCCTCATCCTTCTAAAGTTCCCTCTTTTCTAAAAGGTCCATCAAGACAAGATAATGAATCTCTTCCTCAAATAGTGAGGGAATCAGTTAAATCCCAACCCAACCCTCCTCTTGTGGTCCCAAATCCATTTTGGGAGGAGCATTGTCAAGAAATGAGAAAAAGGGAGGAGTATGTGGTCAAAGAGAATAGAAAAGAGAGCATGCAGATAATCTAAGGAAATGGGATGAAAAACTTAACATCAAGAAAAATTCATTCTGACTAAACCTTCTACAAAAGTTGAGGCTCAAGAACAAGCAAAACAAACTAGTTTTGTACAGAAACAAATCTAGAGTTGAATGAAGAGGACCAGCAATCTACTTATTCAGAATGTAGTATTCATATTGGCTCAGTCCCATCAGAGGAGTTTGAATCACCAAAGGTGGCAGAGTCTGTTGGAGAAGAGAATGTGCAAGCTGAAGAAGAAAGACTCTCAAGTGTACAAGCTGATTATTATGAGTGTAATGATCCTACCTGTCACAAGCACGTTAATAAATTGCATCAATTTTGGAGCATTGTAGATAATTTTCAGCATCATCATCAAATATAACAACTAATTATAGTGGGATTATTTCCATGATGGACTCAAAAGTTTCAAGTATAGATTATACCATGCGCAGAAGTTTCAAATTATTCCCTTTCATATTTTCAAAACTTTTTTTCTTAGATCAATTTGATCTTACAAATTTTATGTTTGAAGATGAGAAAGGTCATGGGGAATCAATTGCTAATTCAAGAAACACCATCGGTGAGGTTGAGCCCTTTGCACATAGAGAGAATAGAGGATATCAATTATTTTTTAGAGGAGTTTCTCTTCAAGCTTGGAAGAGTGCTTATGAGATTCTAAGATACCTTTTAATTATATTCAGAGTTACACCTTGCTGTTGAAAATTTGATTTATTGTGTTGAATGGTTAATCAGTGTTTACTTTGTGAATTTACAATTCCTTAGTGAGAGTGATTATCCTACCTTTATTTTAGAATATTTATTTCATGTTGTGAAGGAATAATACTACTATCTTTTATGTCAGTTGTGGAAATCTTATTTTCCTTCTGCGTTAATTTTATGTCATTATTATCCTTGGTTGCAGAAATAGATGTTTGATATATGCATGTGTGGTTTCCTTATGATGAATTAATTGTGTGTTGAATCTGATTTGATCTACCCTTATGTACACTCAAGTTTAATAGAGGAACATCCACATTGGTTTGTGGTATTTTGTGCCCTTTCTAGTTGCGATAGGTGAAGGTGGTCAGTGATGCAAGCATACCTCCCACATTAACCCTTCCAGATGTTGAACATCCCTTAATTTGGTGCATCACCACTTCTAGTATAGGTTTTATTTCCTTACAAATCTCTTTCCCTAATCCCATGAAATGTTAGCATATGACTAGATAGCCCTTTTTATCTTGCATTAGAAGTAGTGTTGTGTTTATTTAGGAAGAGGAAGTCATCCTTCTTCATAGGTTCACCTAGATCCCAAGTCCCATAGATTGAGAGGTGATCCCATGTGTCCCAATCACACCGAATTTCATAATCAAATTATGGCCACTCGTAGGGTGTAGTGATTTGGTGACAACAGTTTGTTCTGTCTTACGTGCACACCACTTTCTCTGTTAAACCCTCTAAAACCATTTCCTACACACTTTCTCCTTACGCACCCTTGCTTAACTAGGTCTTGGGAGCCCACGTGCCTTCTGTACTTGGAAAATATTTTAGGGGCACCAACATCACCCCACACTACATCTGTCTCTTGCCCATATGAACACCTTCTCAATGAATAAATAATGACTACCTTTAAATGGTTTAGGGAAGGTAATTAAGAACTTTGGAGAAGAAAGAAAGAATGGGGGAACAATGATCACTTCTGTAAGAGGAGAGGGAAATATTTTTAGGTCTTCCTCTAGCTTATTATAGGTATCAACCTCGCGCTATGCCTGCTAAAAATTTTCACCGACTAGGGCACTCACCTCTTCAAACCTTAGCCCATCTCTTTAGGTATTCATCATTTCATTAATCTTCTCCAATTTTTTTCCCAAGTCTTTGAGCGTATCCATCCTTCAAGTGATCTTGGGATAAAAATCCTTCATTCGGTTCTTTATTGAGCCCTACAAGGTCTCATTAGCATCTAATTTCTTCTCAACTTTGGCTAAGATATTATCACGTTCTACTCTATCCACCTTGTTCTTCTCCTAGAAATCCTTGAGCTCCACTTTATGGGAGGCGACCAAAATTATCGCCACTCTATTCCTATCGGTGAAATTTTCATAAACGACCTCAACAACTTGGGCAGAAAATTTCACATCTACGAGAAATTTCTTGTACTAGGTAATAATTTCCACAACCTTAATCTTGTCCTCCTTTTACTTGGTACTAATACTTGCTCCATAGACTCTAGGGCTAGTGGTCTTCTTTCCATTGTGAGGACACAGGTCAAGTCCTCTAGACACTCTATGGTGGATCCATACTTTTGTGCATGTGACGTTAGATTTGGATGTTTCAAGAAAATGGAATTTGTGATCATCTCTACCTTCTTGCAAACCTCTCTCATCCCTACCTTCTCTTATTTCAACTCATGCCTTAACTACATGCTGATTAGTTCCTCCCACTTTAAGTCCTTGGTCCTTTCTTTGATCTCTTCTTCCTTCTTCTCCAGCTCTTCCTCTAGGAATTTGACCCTCTCATTCCTCCTGAATAAGCTAGCTTCTAGTTCAACTAAGACCTTGTTCAACGCATTACACACTTTTTTATATAGTTGTTGAGCACTCACCAAGATGTAGTGCCCACTTCCCTTTGACACTTTTAGATACTGATTTTGATAATATTGATCATATTATGGACACTATTATGTTTTGTTTAGTATGATGGTTAGATGTTAGATCATGGATTATTATTGATCTGGATTCGGTTATTATGCATGATGGTTACTAGAGACATTTTCTATATGTGGTTGATGATATATTGTTGTGACATGGATATATTATAGATGTTGATTTGGACTTATGATATTGGATATTTTGAGTAGATCTGGTATGGTAGATTTTGATGATGATATAGTTGATTTATTTAATTAAAAATGATAATGTTGAATTATTGATATTGTTGTGATCTGTGTGTTTGGATGATTTTGAGATATTGTTTATATCATTTTTGATGTTTTGATATGGCCACGAGGCCGAAGGAGGTATTTGCATTTTACAGGTTAAAAATCACAACAATGTCGGGGGACTAGAGACTAACCATATTGAAATTTCGAGTGAATTCAACAAGGTCACCATGGCAACTGTGTTATGAGTTTGTGTGTTGTGTTATGTTAGGATTTCCCATGGGGGATTTCCATTATATGTGACCATGGATATGTGTTTTATTTATGTGTTCCTTTTTAATAATTGTTGTATGTATTTTATTTGTAATGTGTTCCTTCTTTTAATTAATTTATATGTGATAGTCATATAGTTAAATTTTATTTAAATTAAATTCGAATGTAGAATGAAATTAATAAGGTTGTTGTCTTTAGATATTAATGTTGTAAGGATGTGTAAGAAACAAGTAAGAGTATGTAAGGCAGATTTTTGAAGGTCTAGCACTCCATCTTTTATGAGATTCGAATTTGGCCTTGGGGCCAAATTTGGAGGTTTGTGGGATAAGTTAAACTTGTCCCACACTACTTAAAATGATCCACCAACCATGTCTATGGTATGGAGGTTAAATGTAGGCATTTATAATGCATTTTGAAGTGACAATATGTAATTTTTAATTGCACTTCCCTTACATGTTTTAAATTTTGGTCCTTTTGGAGTATGGGCATTTTGGAGTATGTAAGTGATTTTGTCATTTTTATTTATTGTGATTTGGTGAGGGATGTTGACTTTCCTCTTGGGGTTGAGGAAGAATGATGTGGCATCCCACATGGATCCACATCATCCTCTTCTCTTCCCTCTCCTATAAAAGTGAAACTCCTTGCTTGTTTATGGTTGTTGAAACTTTTTCCATTTCCTCTTGGGGTGCATTTTTGGTGTTGTTTCTTTTGGAGCTTGTTTGAGGAAGAGCTTGGAGTATTTTGCATGCTTATACCTTGTTGGTTTTGGACTGCACTTTGACATTGTGGAAATCTTGTGAGCTTGGAACAAACTCCATTATGGAGAGGTAGGCATCTTGAGTTGTGTTTTAAATGTTTTCCTTCTCTTACATGCATGTTTAAATGGTGTTTGTGTTTGTGTTCTTGGCTGGTTGGGTAGAATGCTTAGGGAAAGGTGTAGGAGAAGGCTATGGGGATTTCATATGGGGGCATAAGGGATTTCCAATGGCACTGTTTTATTAAGGAGGGAGTTTTGGTTTGGGATCCACCTTGGAAAAGAAACTGCTTGCATTTCTTACTATGGGGGGCATAAAGAGGGGTTGGGAGATATAAGGTTTATGGGGTTGATATGATTATTGGTAGTATGCATTTAGGTGGATACCCAATTCCAAATTGGGAGGTATAAGGAGTTCCCCATAGTCCTTTCTCTTGTTGGCTTAAGCGATCAAGCCTATGTATTGTGTGTATGTTTTCAAATGTAGTTGGGAACTACTATCTTGTTGGACTATGTATTTTATTGTTTGTATGCAATGTGAAGAATGCTTGTTTGTTGTGGAAGAAGCCTTGTTGCCATGTGTTGATACTCATAATACATTTAAATATGGTTGGGGCTCGGGGGCCAATGGGGAAGGATGGCTTCTCCTTTCTCATTAGATGTCTTGGTTGGGTGGAGAGCGTTGCCTTTCCCCCTTCCTTGTTGTGATCAAAGTTGCAAAGAAGAAGAAACAAGCATGCTGCTATTTGGAGAAGGAATTTCATAGTTTGACAGTCATTTCCCTTTGAGTAATTCAATGTAACTTCTCCCACTTCAAGTGGATGAGTGTATAAATGTTGTAATGTGAAGTTATTGTATTGATGATAGAAGTTTGAATTTGAATGGAGAAATGTAAGGAAATATATTTGTTCTCTATTTTTACAAAAGAATGTAAATGATATTCTATGCTTTGTATTTTGTAATTTGAAACCAATTCAAATTGGAAAAGTGACAAGTTGTAACAGTGTTATGGAATTATGAATAAAGGATTGAAGTAGTTTTCAAAATTGTAATGTGCACTAGATTTGAATTGTTGTCCAAGAATGAGATTCTGTTTTGAAAAAGAATAAGAAATAGTGTTGTATGTTTTATGTATTGTATTTGAATACAAATGGAAAGTGATAAGTTGAAAAGAATGCATTTTTAATCATCAAAATATTTCATTCCTTTCTCAAAAGTGTATTACCTTTTTCATATGCTATCTTCTCCATTGGAAACTATAGTTTTACTTGCAATAAGAAACCTCTGTTTGGATGTTGAAAGAAGAATGCATATGGAATGAAATTCAATGTTATTTTCCTTGCAAAATATATATTAAAACTGAAATAAGAGATGTAGTTTCATTTATAATTGGATGGATAATTTAATAAAAAATGTATTTGACTAAGTTAGGAATCATATGCACATTTAAAATGACCAAATGGAGATTCCAATTTAAAGAAACAGTTCACTGTAATATACTTCATCTTGGCAACTCACATTTTAATAAAAATGAATAGTTCATACTTACACTAAACAATAAGTTATGAAACATTCAAAATTATACTTAGTACTACCTAAGGAACTCTAATTCACTATAACCATTAAGAATGGATCTCCAAAACTTAATCAATTTCAATTTGGAGCTTGCACAGTCATTTTTTCCGTCTATTGCCAGAAAAATGCAACCTTGAACAGATTAGATAAATTGACTTCCTAAAACACTCTAAACCCTCCCTAGACTGATCCTCCATGTATTTTTGACATGTTGAGCGAAGGAGGAGTTCAAATTTTATCAAAATTATAAGTTGGAAATTGCCAGTTTGCCAAATAAAGGCCTGCAGATCATTTTTACAAAATTGACCCTTAAAAATTCATCTAAAATAAATTTTTATGTTCTTTGTGCAAATAGATCATCGATAGATTTTCGAAAAGTCCTTGTTTTCCCAAAACGATATTTCTAGCTCAAGTTATGATACTTTGAAGTTTTTGTGCCTTGGCGGGAAAATTTGGGAAAATTTTCCTGGTGGGCCCGCAACCCAAAAATTTCCCATCAAAATTGCCCTTAGAAATTTTTTTAAAATTTTGGGCTTGGGAAAATTTTAACTTTTCCCTCTGCCAGCTTGCAGCCAATTAGAGGCTACCACGTGTCCTCCAGGGGCTGAGGCGGAGGTGCGAATAAAATTTTACCCCTTAAACCTTTTGAATTTTTTTGGAAATTTTTCACTTTTCCCTCTGCCGGCTCATAGCCAAATTCATGGTGCCATGTGTTCCCTTGTAGCTATGGTGGAGGCATGGGTTCTTTTAAACCCCTTATCTTTTAAAATTTTCTTTTGGGAAAAGTTTCCATGTTAACAATCGGCCCACGACCAATGAAAGCGTGCCATGTGGCACCTTGGGGTGGGCGGGGGTTCGGGAGAAAATTCATTTTTGGGCCTTTGGGAAAAATTCCAAAATTCCTCCAACAGCCCGTAATTCTTCCCTCTAACTCATTTTCCATCCTTCGATGGGTGCGCGGACTGCGCATCCTTTCTTTCCTTTTTTCCCTTTGGGCGCTAAGCACTAAATCGGTCCGCCGCCCCGCCCTTCCCTTTTCCCTTTTTTGTCTTACACTAGGACTTGACACATGTCCCCTAGGGACCTGTAGGGGTGCAGAGTGCATTTTTAATTTGATCCATGTGATGGGAAAATTTCCCAATGCCACCCCGCGACCCACCAACCCACCCAAGGTGCACTCCCCCTCCTCTTGACACGTGTCCCCCTTGGGGAAAATTTGGTCCCCAAACTCCGCCCACTCATAACTTGAGTTCTATAAGGAGTTAGGAGGAATTATTTATATCACCAGAAAGGTGAGAAAATTTCCTATCCATTGGAAATGGTTTAGAGAAATTTTGGAAGAATTAAATATGAGAAAAATCTAGTTGAATTTCTGAGCCTATTAGAGAGTAGGCATGGGGGTAAGATTACTCCCTGAACCTAACTAAAATATGTAACCCTAAAATTTAAACCTTGTAAATGTGTTATAAGTTCATAAAGGAAACTTGTGTTTTGGTAAGAAGGTTTTATTCGAAACCTATTAGTGAAAACTGATGTCTTGCAACTTAGTTGTAGACACTTCAATTTAAAAAAATATTCCATAATTTTCTAAGCTAACCCTAGGTTGTTTCTTGGGTCTCAAGTGGTTGTGGAAATGGGCACTACACAAGGATTTATCTCCTTTTGACTCAAGAACCTTCATTATTTCCCCTTTTCTTACCTCGAATTATGGCTCATCGATGTGGGACTCAATTTCCCAAGAAATTATTTTCCTCATCGAGGGTATGCACCTTCCTCATCAAATGACTTCATAGCTAAGAGTTTCTCTATTGGTACTTTTCTTTGGAAATGCATGTGAAAAAACTTGTTTAAATCATCAATATATTCCATTTTTGGTCTCGGATCTCTGTTATCCTTCCTCTTGTGTGTGTGCCCTTACGAATATGTACCATAAAATAGGGCCTCCTCCTATGCCATCGTGATATTTTCCCACACTTTCTTCCTTATCCTCATTCATCACTAAATCAACGTTGTGTTCCAACTCTTGTTCTACCAAGGATTTAATGATTTTCGCTACTTCTATTTCTACCGCCTTATTTATCTACTCTTGCATGAGGCTTGGAGTCTGATTTTTGTACTCACTTCTTCACTTCCTCCCTTATCTTGGGTGCTTTCCTCCTCCTAAATACCCTTCCTCCGAATGAATAGAAACTCATTTTCCTCTTCTCTACCCTCTTCCCTCAAATCATATGCATTAACCACTTTGGTGCTTCTTGGGATCCTTCAAGTTCATCTTCTTTTCATCATCCTTCTCTCCTTTGTATGCCTACAAGCTCTTTGTGTCCTTTGAATAAGCCTCCTCCATCACCTTCTTTTTCTTCCTAACCGGGATTCCAATATAGGAGACTTGGCTCTTTCCTCTTCCTCATCCGGTGAATTCTCCTTTGTGATAGGATTTTCTTGTTTTGACACCTCACCTCTAACTAGGGACCTCTTCCTAAGCATGTAAGTACTAGTTATACCACTTGTCCTTAGTGCGCACACTTGTGGTGTACTTTGGACACTTGGTACCTTCTTCCCAAACTCATGTGCCCAACCTTTATGCGAACAATCCTACAACCTTCTGGCATGCAAATAATATATCTGACAGAAGAATCTTATGCATGCATTACTAGCGCCGAAGGTACTTCTTCCTCCCTTGTACATGGAACCAAGATGTATTCTTATCATGACACCAACCATCCTCATTCACTCTTTTTTTCACAGGGCCATTCAATTCAGGCTTTCCAATGTAATCCTTCCTGGTACTTTGCACCTTGCACTTTCTTTCACATCATTCCACCCCACACTAAAATGATGTGTAGTCCTCTGTGCATTCACAACCTTTGAAAATGTAATGAGGTTACCAGCGCCCAAGGCACAACACAAAACAACAATGAGAAAGGGAAACACAAGAAAAGAAAAAATGCATTAAAGGAAGTCCTAAACTATCTGGCAATATTACCTTATTACAAACACCAAGAAGACTTATTTATAGTAGGGCTTCAGCCTACTCCCATTGAAGTGTCCTAGAAATCTCGTCCCATCCATCACTTGTAATTGGCACGTGCCTAAATCAAGGATGTAGGAGATGACATAGGTACCCAACCAATGGACTTTTAGCTTCCTAGGTTGGCGCAGAAACTTGGAATCATATAGTAGCACCATCCGCCAAACCTCAAACTTTTTTTTTTTCTTAATGTCATGATCATGCCATGCCTTTTGTTTTTATTTTTCAGTATTCTTTGTCAATTGATTTAACTTGTCAATTATTTCTTCCAAACACTTGTTCATCGGCCAATCCTCCTATGCGCACTATACGTAGACATGGTAACATGAATTCATCTGGTAGGATAACCTCCGCACCAAATACTAATTGAAATGGTGTGGCCTTATTTAACCTCTTGTAGGTTGTCCTATATTCCCAAATAACATATGATACTTTGTCATTCCAATCTTGACTAGCAACGTCACAAATTTTGGTTACGGTATGACTTAGTATTTTGTTAAGTGCCTCCATAGTTCTATTTTCTTTTGGATGGTAAGGGGTAGTTTTTGATGATCCACCATGAATTTTGCCAATAGAATCCTTACTTGTCTCATTTAAGAAATGTGTACTCCGGCCACTAGTCAAAATCAAAGGACACCCTTAAATTATAATAATGTTTTCCCAAAGAAACCTTGCTACGGTAGCTCTTTGTACAATCCTTGGTAGGTGCTACTTTTTCCCACCTTGTAAAATATCTTCAAGTGATTATATAATGTGACCAATTTCTATGTGCGGCTGGTGCAATAGGTCATATGAATCCTATAACCCACTTTTTGAATGGCTCAAAGTGCTTAAAATAGGGCACAAAGGAATTTCATCTCTTTTCCCTAGTTTTCCAATGCACTGAAAATGGTCACACACCTTGCAATATTCCTTACAATCTTGATATAGGGTCTCCCACCATAATCCATCCATCAATATCTTTCATGTAATGACATGACTTGCATAGTGTCCACCTACACTACCTTTGTGCACCTCTTCTATTATGGCTAGGCACTCATGTTCTAGCACACACTGGCACAAAATCTCATCACGTCCTAATTTGTATAAATCCCCACTAATCAACATGTAGGGTGTGGAGTGTATAGCTAACTACTTTTTATCCAATGCCTTCATTCCTTCCGGCGCTACACCTGTCTTGAGAAATACTACAATATCTTCTAAGTCTAAGGGCACGCACCACAACCTAAATAGTTGTGCATCTAGCATGGTATCCTCAATGCTTTGCATGTCCTCCTTGAATTGATTATAGACAAATGATCAGGTCCAAAATTAATTTTTCCTGGTCGACAACCACCATGAACTTAAATTAATAGAATAACAATACCCACCGACATATGCACCCTTATAGCATGAGATTGTTAACTAAATATTTCAATGCCATATGGTCAGGGTAAAATATAAAATGGGTTGCCAGTAGATACTATCTAACCTTGTGAAGTGCATAGATCATTGACAATACCCCACGCTAAGTTGTAGTATAATTCTGCTACAATGGTGTCAACTTCCTACTTGTAAAGAATAAAGGATGATCAACAATCCCTTCATCAGGATCTGCAAGTACTACTCCAATGGTGGTTCTTGAGGCATCAACATAAACATGGAAGGGCTTATACCAAGAGGGGACTCATATTATGGGTGCAAAGTGATAAGCCTATCCTTTAAAGTTCCAAATTCCTTCTGCTACACCTCTCTCCAAAGGAGGGAAATCTTGTGACTAAGTAAATATTCTAAAGGTTTGGAGATCTTCGTGTATCCCTTGATGAACTTCCTATAGTAACCCATGTGTCGAAGGAATCTACGCACCGCACTTTGACTACTAGGATCCCCCAATCCCACAATTCTTTGCAAATTTAGAGGGATCTACCACTAAGCCCTCCTTACATATGATGAGCCCCAATAATGTTCCAAACAAAGTAGTAAAAATACATTTCTTAAACCCAACTAGGATTAGATTAGATTAGATTAGGGATATCCTTAAATTTTGACACCTCTCAAACATTAACCTCAAGTTGTCACAATGGTCCTTCACTAACCCATATACTATCAAATCATCTAGGTAAACTTGAATAAACTTATGGATGAAGACCAGGAAATATTACACCACGATGCATGAGAACACAATAGGAACATTCTTCAACCCAAACGACATGACTATATAGAAAAAATTCCTCACTCGGTGGAGAAATTCATCTTTTCTTTGTCTTCCTTCGCAATCCTTACCTAATGATAGCTTGAGAATCCATCGTGAAAGAGTAGACCTCATGTCCGCCACTCCCTCTAAGATTTCTTCAGTAAATGGGGTGAGGAAAGGATCAATGACACATACTACATTCAGTTCCCTGTAATCAACACATATCCTTATCCTCTCATCCTTGTTGATACTAATCACCATTAGACTTATCCATTCTGAATCTTCCACACCCTTAATGATACCTAATGCTATCATTTTGTCTATCTCCTCCTTGAAATTTTTGTGAAAATTGGTATTCATTTGGTATGGCCTCCTCTTGATTGGGCACGAACCTTCCTTTAGCTTTATCCTTATCTCCCCCAAAGAATGGTGGATGCCTTTAAGCTCATGGTACCCGCATGGGAAAAAATCTTGGAATTTGTGTAACAGATCAATGATTTTAGAGACTTATTTCTCTGACCAATAGTCTCCAATGATTACCTCAATGGGTTCTGTTTCTAAGACGATGTTAACATTTTTCATCTTTAAAGGTTCATAGTAGGTGCACACTCATTCATCAACACTATCTATGACCTCACACATCCCTACTGAATGGTTAACATCAAAGATTTCCACTTCTTCCCCATCAATGACATACACCATATTCCCCTTTTCCTTTTCCATACATGCAAGCTCAAGATGTATCTATTCTATTTATTCTTCCTCAAATCCCTCCTACAAAGCTAGATTCACCTAGCAATTCGGTATTATGTCTTCCGCCATAGTATTATCCCTTATTACAAGGCACTTGACTACTTATAACACCTTATGTACTGATGGCTTTGTACTTTGATACTTGAATGTTTGAATGAGATCAGCCACCAATTCTTGCCAATTACCAGTTTGTGACGCATCTCTGAGTGGATATACCATGCACGTGCACAACCTTACAAGGTGGAGTACAACTTGTGAACCCATAATGAAGGTGGTAATGCTTATGCGCTTCCCATCTAGGCTATCTCACATGCTTGGATATGGAAGGAAGTAGTCTCTTTACCATGGTATTATTTTATAGCCATGGGCACGTTTCTCCTAAAAACCTTATGGAGAAGGCAATTCTCACCTCATGCCATTCCAAGAGGTTCTCTTGATGTGTCACCCACCAACACGCAGCAATTCCGAGTAGGTTGTAGTTAAACATTTCCCTCCTTTCCTTCTCATTTCTCTAGTGGGCCTCCATTTCTCACAAGAAATATTTCGGATTAGCCCCTCCCAAGTAACTTGGTAGTTTTCTTCCTCCTAGGTGTCAGAATGTATGCGCCTTTGTCACCTTGGTTACCGATCCTCTTAAATGCCATCCGATCAACTCATAGGTCCCATGTGCCCAATTTTCACACACCATGCTTGTGGTATCACTCATAGATTGGGAATCCTCAAATTGGATAGCTCCTTCTATATGATGAATTATCTTAGGATATCTGATTGAGCACATGTATATTCTATCATTATTCTCCCAACGGCTCTGTGTAGGGCACCAACTTCCCATCTCACAAAGGGATGATTACTGTTCTTCCATATTTTTGAAACTGATATATCCTTTGTTAAACCTTATGTCAGCATTATTCTTGTAACACCATGGGCACCCAAGAAATTCTAGAAAATGGTCTACCTCGGTGAACACCAAGACCTCAAAGTCCCCAGTAAACTTGGCCCCTTGAATGGTGATAGCTGCATCCTTAGTTTTGTTCACCATATACAACACATTCAAATATGGATGAAATGTAGGCCTTCCCATCTTATGTAAAGCATCTAAGGTAAGAACATTCACTTCTGCTCCTGTGTTGATGAGGTTATTTCTCAGAACCATCCATCAATAACTTCATTTAAAGTAATCTCTTTGTCAAAATCAAGGCTATGTGGAGAAAGGTTTTCATGTAAAACATGTCTCTTGTGATGTATTCTAGTGCTTAGTGCCTTCTCCTTATCCATTCTCCTAGCAAGGGAATAATATTCTCTTGCCTCAACATTTTACATAACTCTTTGACCTCATCTAGGTCACTTTTTGGAACCTCATTATCCTTCCACCGCCCCACCTACCTCGATTTCTCCATCGACACTTTATCTCCCTTGTAAACTCTAAATTACATTAATAGTCTCTTGGTATACTTCTATGTGATGGGTAGGGTCTAGGTACTTTCCATATGGCACCTCCTCTCTGGAAATTAATTTCCTTGGTTTGGGCATCTCCTGGCGTGCCCGACTTCAACACGCATTGTTACCAAGTATAGGTTCTAACTCTAACTCACACCCCACTCTTGGCATCCATTTTGAATCGGCCATTTTTACGCTCACCATAGCAAAACTCTTAGCTTTCCGGTGTTTTTGGTTCATATACTCATAGAGTTCTAGACACTCTTCATAATTTTGCTTCTTCCCGCACTATGAGAATTGTAATAGATCCTGACATTCTCATTTAGAATGTTCTGTGGATCCAAAATTATGACATGTTCCCCACAAGAACTCATTTATTCATCCTCTATGGTTTCCATGACCCTAAAATCCTCCATGAAAACATTTTCCACGCACTCCTCATAACGGTGGTCATCACCCGTAGAACTACTGGCAAGGCTGGTATGGTGCACACCATGATCAATGGCCTCATAGATTTGGTCAATAAGCCTACAATCCTTAGTATCATGGGTTATAGAGGTGTAGATCTTATAGTAGCAAGATAAATTCTTCCGAATTACACACTGCAACAAGGGACATCTACTTGCATCATGGTCCCCATGAAAAATCTCATAGTCTACTGCTATGATGCGTACTATCTTCGGGAAACTATCTTTGGAATTCCCCTCTACTTCACAATCCGTACACCACATTCCACTACAAGTCTCATGAGCTGAGTTCATAGATAATTTTTCTAGATGTTTAGCCATAGTAGTGATTTGAGATTCTAGGAACGGCTAACACTAGTATCAATGCTCCGAAAATCTTTAGCACACACAACATATTCCAATGCCTCACACAGGTCTTTGAAACTCTTATGAGATAATTCTCTTCTAAATGGTGTTATCAACCCTCCAAAAAATCATTGAGTATGTTGTGAAGGGTGAATGTCATATGAAAATTCTAACAGGACATTCTTAAATCATGCGTCATACTCCCGCGCACTCTCAACCATTCCCTACTAAATCTCCTTGAGGGTGATAATGCTCTTCTGTTCAAACTCTAGGATGTGGAATTCTGATAGGAAGGCATCTTTCATATGTCCTATACAAGCTATGTGTGCGCCCTTCAAACATAATTACAAATTGACTTTCCTTCCATTACGAGGTTGTGATCCCCTTCGCTACCATAGAAATTCACACTTGTAAACATGTTCCGCAATATCCTCTATGATCTCGGTAGTCTAGAAAGTGTAAAGACATTTCAAAGATTACTTGACGAGTTTGATGAGGCTCCTATTCTCTTGGTTTAGATCCTTGGTTTCCTCTGGTGTTTCCTCTACCAAACCTAATGGATAGAACAGTTCCACCTCCAAATCTTCCTGCATCTAATAATGAGCACGAAGTGGTTATGCCTAGCATCCCCACTATCCAACTAAACTATGTGCCAATGGTCTACGAGATCATTCCATTACTAGATCTATGCCCCACACCACTCCTCGACGCATTGGCAAAGCTTTTCTTATTTGCATCTTGTACGAAAATTCCTATAAACATTGGAATAGAGTGTGCAGCCATAGAAGTTCCAAACGAGAAATTATACCTCATAGGTGTTGATAGGTTACTCCCATCGATACAAACTATGTTATGAACACTCCTCTGATTTGTAAAAGTAAGTGCTAAGGTTTGGTCACTAGGTGGGTTCATATGTGTGCCAACGACTCATCTTTATCAATGTGAAGAACTTTCATTTGAAGTGAAGGGTCTCTCTCCCATACTTTCCAAGATGGGGTAGCATAGACTACACGGGTTCCACGTCTTTTACGTGAACCTCAACTCCTTCCTACAACATCTATCTCCATAGATCCATCACACATGCAACCTCACATTGTCTAACAATCTCCCTTTCACATGCTTCACTATAATTGAATCCTCTCTCCTCTCTTTCTTTCTTAGTTCTAATGTATGTTATCTTCCTGCACCAAAGCTTCCTCACCCAACACTCGGGAAGGTTTAGGCAGCCATCAAAAATTCCTCTAAATTCAAGGTAACAATCAAGATCTTCATCACCAAAGAAATAACAAGTAGAAATTATCCTCTGGGCTCTCATAGAAACTTGAACTCGGTGACTTACGAACAAGAATATGAGGAAATAGTGTATATCAAAATGTATCTACCTAGTACTCCTTTCCACCAATGATCCACAACACGATTCCATGTTAGATCTGCATCTTATAGCCTCTAGTATTCCTCTTAGGTCCACATGTGTGATCTATAACATTAGCTTGATCTGGATGCATATGATGAGATCCATTCATACAACTCTACTGGAAAGCAATAGAAGACATTTTTCATATAAGCCATGGTAGGGTTTCTCTTCTACCCATCTGCGTGCATCAAACTCGGGCGGTGTTGAATCTCTAAGCAAATTCTTCCTCTGCGCTTAAACCATGATTCAATACATTCTAGAGTTAGGAATTTTTTCATCACTTATTACATAGATCATGGTGTATGTTATTTCCCACTACAACTTTGAAAAGAGGTTCTAGCAAGAGAACTAAGATGTAGTTATTTTTACACCCACCAAATAACAAGGGAATCCCATACCGGCCTATCACCTAGCAGTTGTTGAGCACTAACCTATGGCACACACAGTGTCAAGTCTCTCTTTTATGTGAGTTAAGTGGGAAACATCATCTATGATAGGAACTTTAAAAGAGTGAATGGAATGAAACTTACATTTATCATAGAGCTCGAGAATGGATTCTAGACAATTACTGGTTATCCTAGACCGAATGGTACTAAATAAATTAGAGATATGAACCAAAATAGAAACAAAATTCATAAGGATTTATATTCATTCCATAAACATTCATGAATCATAACTATAAGCTATAAACATGGACTAGAATCATTAATAAACATATTGAATCAAGTTTAGTAACCTCATTATATTCATTGGATTCATTACAGATTATCATAGCTATGTAGACCAAAGTCATACATCATAGCTGGATTTATATCCATCAGTTCTCAAGAGAAAATTTATAATCCCAACCCCTTATTACATCCTTTCCTATAGATCCCTACCCAACTTATGGAGCTCTCACAATATTCCTGCATGGCTTCACTTCCTTATGCTTCTCCCTTTTTTTTCCTCTAGTGGGTGCTTGTATTTATAGCCATTCTCAACATCATCAAGCCTTCGCAGGAGTTGCAGATCCATTACCAAGTGTCCAAGGTGGTCCTTCATGGGAGAATACTTCTTTAGGTCTAAGCTCTCCACTCTTTGCAATGATGGCCTTCTAGAAACTTCCATCGCAAGGTATATTCCTTATTAGGCCAACCTATTTCCAGGATGAAACCTTATCCATTTCACATGCACAGTCGGGTCATGCTTTTCCCATGTTCTTCCTGATGCGTCAAATATGGGTAAGTGTTGAAACCTTTGTTCTATCTTACGTGCATGCCACTTTCTCTGTTAAACCCTCCTAGAATCTTGTCTTGTGTGCTTTCTCCTTACGCACCCTTTCTTAACTAGGTCTTGCGTGCCCATGCACCTTCTTGTACTTGGCTAATATTTTAGGGGCCCAAAAATTCTTAATCATCAGAGCCCTTAATTACTTAAAGTAATGATGAGGCAATTCGAAATCCTAAACCATATCAATCTCAACATCACCGGTAGAAGGAAGAGGATAAACCTAGTGGAAATTATCCTAAAAACCCTCAATAGTATGAAAACTTATTAATTCATTGGATAAAACCGCATGCCACGAAACATCATAACACTCCATCATATAGACATCTCTAAAAGTTGCACAATTTTTTAGGATCTTCACCTCCTTCACTTAGATCACACGAAGGGTGGGGTAAGAAGAATCTGTAACACCAGTCAATGACATGTGCCTCTTCAACCATAGATACCCTTGCAGTCAATAGATCAGGGACAAGTTTATTTTATCTTTGAATTTTTTTTTTACTTCCTAACCCCATATGTCCCTTTCCTCTATCTTAATTTCTAAGCTCACCTCTTGGATGACCTCCAAATCTATTTGTCCCTTGAGGTTGATTATGGCCATGATAGCTCTGTCATATTCCCTTCTCCATCCTGACTAGTTTGTATGAAATTTATTTTACTTTGCCTCCCAAGGTTTTAATAACCTTTTCTAGATTCACTACCTTCCCGCCTCATGCTTATCGGGTTTCTCAATTTAACACCCTCCCTCTTGGGAGGCTTTCCTGCAGCCTTGATATTATTCTCAATTTGCACCACCATTGTGAAGGCTTGCCTCAAATGTTTAGGGTCGTTATCCCTTAGATAATATGAAGGATTGCTATCAAAGGCATCACAATATTTAATTAAGCAAGACTCATCACTTGGTCTAAATGTTATAGGTAGTCTATTAGAGGTTTTATTTAATTTTGTGTTAAAGTCTTGAACATGCTCATTAGGGTTTTACTTAATATTCTCAAATTCAGATAAAATAAACCTTCGATCACTTTTATCACCATATTGTGTCTTAAAATTATTTTTTAATGTGGTCCAATAATTAATAGAATCATCCAACAAATATTTATACCAATCCTGAGAATATTATTCTAAAGTATGTATAAAAAAATTTATATAGACATCCTCATGGTCAATCTCAAAATCTTCCATGATGTTAACAAAAATCCTAAGATGTTGGTCACCACTAATAACACTATTTTATTGAAACTTTCGTAACCTATTTCTTAGATCATTTGTTATTGCATTTGGATATCCTGTAATTGCACGAAAATTTATGGGTCGATATACATTTACAAGAAAGGGGGATGTAGGTGGAGGTTGAGCCATGTTATTTATGGGGATATTAACAATAACAAGATTAACAATGTTGGTGGTAGATGTTGGATTTTGGAATAATGGAGTAGGATTCCCAGGAAAAATATTTAATAACTCCCTCTCATAGTGAACCATACTATCTTGAAACAACAGAAAGGGAGATTGAAAAATATTTTGATGATTTGAAGAGGAATTTCCCTCGAAAAGGATTATGTAGATTATCCCTCAAACTATTTTTCCCCGAATGATCGGATGTGCTAGAATAACCTTCTATTAATATTAATGGTTAATCCAAATCAGAGTACGGACTACTTTTCTTTGTGCCTCCGACCACGTAATGGTTTCAATATTTTTCTTCTTACTTGACTTGTTTTCCCCAGTTCTAGAAACCATTTTCTAGTTGGATTTGACTTGAAGAAATACCTCCTTCCTTCTAGTTTTACAAATTTCACATCATAATTTTAGAAATAGGGACTTAACGTACTTGTATTTTCTTGAATTTCTTTAGGATGAATGAATTCACCACTAAGATATTGTATCTTAGATGTATAAACCACTTCAAAGAACTGGTTAATTGAATCTAAAAATTATTTCAAAAAAATATTAGAAAATATCATCATCCTTATTGTCATTTACTCCTAGTCGAGAAGTATTTAATGGAAATCATTCTCAAAAGAAAAATATCAAGTAATTGAATTCTGATTTAGCTTATTTTTTCAAATTTGGATAAAGGATTGAATATAGATCATAGATTTGCATTCAGATATACTTCACATGTTACCTAAGGTCAATATTTATATTTATTTACAAAAATAATCCCTAGAAATAATGCCAAAGTGGTGTTGGCACCCAAATCAATTATCCCTTTGAAGTCAAGTAACATCAACGGGATGAGCGGGATGACTAGAGTAAGGTATATCAAAATTTGAATCATTTTGTAGCTAGGGAGGGATCTCACTATCTCTTTGTTATTCAAGCTTAGGAAAAGTTTGATAACTTTGTGCTAAGGGTTTTATGTACATGCAATAATTTAGGTTATACCTTCAACAGGTGAGAGGACCCATTTTGTAACATGTATTTGTAAGGGAAAAAAATGGACCAACAATATTTGAATCTCCTTTTCAGAATTTGAGAAATAACCTTGAGAATACATGGTCAATGCAACATAATATAACTCTCATGATTTATTACCCAAGAAAATGTAGATGTCTCCGAGACAAGGTTCATGTTACTAAAGATAATAATAAAATTGTCTTGATCCCGCATATTTTGGGTAAAGGATGGGTAAATTCAAAAAAATCCCTAAGCATTTATGGATAAGGAGTGTAATCAGTGGTGGTTATTGTGGGATTTATCAGTTATGGATGTATTTTTTTGGGGAATCAAGTAGGATAAAGTTGATTATACCAAATTTTTGGTAACTTTGAACAAATATTGCAAGATCGCCAAATGAAAAGATAAGGACACTTTAAACAACTAACACTTTGAACCTTCAACTAAAAGTTGTGCATCCATGGAACCAAGAATACATGGTTTCACATAATATTTAACAATTTAAACATAAAATCTCATGTAAAAATCAATAAAACATCAAGGATTCCCAATATATCATGCTTAAGATACACTCATAGACTTAAAAATAAAATTCATCAACAGAATAGAAGCAAAGTGAATTTAATACTTTTTATTGCATAATGAAATGAAATCTCTCCTCACAACACAATTGCAATTACCATAGTGCTACCACAAGAATGAGGTCTTGTGTTATTCATAATAATTCCCAACATAAGATGTTAACATGAACATGAATAACTACTTTGAAATATCTTAAATTAAAATTAGACACAATAATGCTCATGATCAAAAACAATTATTTCAGAACTCATTAAATTCATAAGCTAGGGAATTTTTTATTTGCAGTCTCAACGCTTGTAAATGGTTGTACACTTACAAACATCTTGACATGATTCGATTTGAAACCTAAATAATTTAACTAGTTTCTAAAACAAGTTCTTGGAAAGATGGTTTCTCTCAATTTATGCCTTTCTTTTCTAAAAAGTTTAGAAAATTTGAACTCACCTATGCAAGAGTATTCTCATCACATTTAAATAATTTCACTTTCTCAATTTTAAGTTTTTCCCCACAAAAACATGAGTCTCTAAGAGAATATTCCTCTTTACAACATACAACTTAATTTATTGTTATCGTCTTGAAAATATCTCATCTAGTGTTGTCGGGAGGAAAGGTGGTGAGATAATCATGTTTTTACTCTCTTAAGTATGATTGGGGTTCCATGTCATCCATTTTGATATTTTTCTAATAATTTCCTTCCTTTTGGTGTGTAAGAAACTCCCTTTTGATAATTCTTGGGTGCTTTTATACAGACTTGGCGTGACATACAATCCATTTAACATTTTTAGAATAAAACTCATGTAATGCATACTTGTGTTCTTGTCTTTCAGATCTGAGTATTCTTGAGTGGATTATATCACATCAATCAAATGTCTTTTGTTGCATAGTGCCAACATTTTTAAAATTTATTCCCTTCATGTGAGCTAAGTAAAAATCTTATTTCATATAACTGTAGTGATTCTAGTTGACTCAACCTATTTGCACCACCCTCATTATAAATTCAACTAATATTTATCACTAATATGCATCCCTTTTCCAACATTGAAATTGAATAATTATTGTAAAACATTTTTACGCAATGGTGAGTGTGGTTGTAGTGAAAAGTTTGAAGGATATTTCCTCGGAAGATTTAAACCAAATCTTTGATCTGACTAGTCCAAATGAATCCTTTGTTAGGGATTTGTCGACATTAGAAACCAAGGGGATATTAAAGGGCCCTTGAGATATCGAAAAGTTCATCTCTCACTCCTTTTGAGATTGATCAAAAACAATAATTTCTTCTCATCTTTCCAATCTATGTAATACCATATTTTTGGTGGGAACATTAGAAAGCTCTAGAAGATTTGAAGAAATTTTGGATTGAAAGAAGGACCACTATGACAAGGGTGACTAAGTATGAGTGTTCCTTCCTTTTTGATGAAAAATTCATGTTGATGGATATTCCCAAGGAGTCCTACATGCTATATGAGAAGTCCTCCATTTATAGTGTGCCTTCCATTTCTCATAAAATGGATGAACTGGAGAAGAGAATCATTTCTCTGGAAAAATATCAAGCATGACTTGTGCCATCCTAACCATCCACCTCACCAACACCATCCTCAAGAAGGAAGATGGGGAATCAAGTTCCCAAACCCCAATTGTCATTTTGGATGAGGAGGAAGTAGAACCTTCATCTCCTCAATGCTCTAAAGCATCATTATCTGCCACTAGGGAAGGCAAGGGAAAGTCCACTTTTCAACCTTTCATTCATTCAGTGCGAATGGATTCTTTGATGGAGAAAACATTATCAGGACCTTGGCATGTTCCTCTACCAAGAGAGCATCCACCCTTCACGAGGAGTCACAAGGGTGGGTCTAGTTCTAGATATCTTGCTCCACTAGGTATAAGGGACACGATGCTTGCTCTTCCAGCCACTTCACAGCTTCTCTTGATCTACTCCAATTTAGACCACCCCTTATAAGGAAAAAGGGAAAAGGATGTTTCCTACAAGAGTTTCAGACCTTTTGGACTTGTTATATTCTTACTAGAAGAAGATTGAGATGGGGAATATCATGAGCATTGATTCATTGATGGATATGGGGATGTCTCAAAATATGGCGGGGTTAGTTGTATTTATTTAGATAGCTCAAGGTTCAAATGAATTCATATTAACAAAGAAAATGCTATTGAACAAGATTCCTCCACTTGGATGAGATTTAAAAGTAGGAGTAAAGGATAATTGAATTTTTCTCTTCTTGTGTCATTTATTTTAAATATGTATACAACTTTCATCATCTTGCGTTGGGGCCCCCATAAAACCCCACTTTTTATTTATGTATCAATTTTTTTCACAATGATATTCAATTTTAATGAAACAAAGATAATATTTGTAATGAGATAAAATAATGATTCAGGAAAACAAAACTAGGGTTGATCTTCAGTCTTCATATGTGCATCTTTATCTCTTTTGTCATGTAATTCTCCTCTATTTTTGTATTTAGAATTTCTTGGGATTTATATGAACATTATTTGTAAAATAAAACCACCACTACATATCCAATGGTGTCCCTCCATGTGTTCGCTTCATCCTTTAGTGTATAACAACTTTTAAAAACATTCCACAACTCAACTGGATGAGGACACTTTTTTATTGTTATTTATGCGACCCGCATCACACTATTACCTTAATTTTTATAGCACTACTTAGAGTAGTGCAACTCTGCATATCCATCCGCAAGGCCTCTTCTTTGTTCTATGGAACTTTCCTTCCTTTCGCGGACTTGTTCCCCTTTACCTTGAATATAGGTGACATGTGGATGCTTATGTGCTCTTTCCATTTATTTTGACTTTTCAACCCACCAAGGATGCTCTGTCATGCTTAAGCCACATGTTTGACTCTCACAATATGAAATATCCCTATATTCTTGTGCTTTCTCAAAGGTACACCGAGAGGGACACATGGATAATATTATCTCTTTTCATGGTGGTAATCCTTTCTTCCACATTTTTTAATTTTTTTTTCCTTGAATACCCTCCAAGTCATAGAAGCTTTTGTAAAGTAGTTTACACTAGGGACGATTGGGGTAACATTAAAAACGGACAAATCATAGGGACTAATCAGTAATGACACACTCTCATAGTCCTCAACCGAAAAGAGGATCAACGATCTAAACACAAATATTTTTATTTGCATTCAACATGACTACATCTTTCAATCATACCATTTTCACATGAGAAAACTAGTCCAAGAAAATTCTAAGGGGTACATTGGGTAAAAAGGGGAAGATAAAATCGATTACCAACAATCTCCAATGAATAAAATATATTGGGCTCATGTGAATAATGCAAGTAAGATTGAGACAATAAAGTGAAGCACGTATAACAAATAGTTTTATGTAAGGAAATTTTGAGTGTTGGTATAGGTGCAGGAAAGGTATGTATTTAATTCCCACCTAGGTATTTCTAACATTTAATTCAAGTCTTCATCCTATATAACAAATCAAACTCCATCAAGTTAATAACCTAACTATTAAAAATAAAATAAAATAAAAAATCTCATTTGATGTCATTATTACTTGATGAAAACTTTAGAAAATGTTGAGAATGATTATCCTCTATACTAATAAACTTATATAGGTAGGGCCCATGGATAAAATAAATGCATGCCATTTATCCCCAACGAAAGAACATAGAATTATTTTTTTGTATTCGATGGTTGGGTTTCAAACCCAGAACCTATTGAATTTTCCCCATTTTGGACCCCTTAAACCATAAATTACACTCCCGTGAAAAATGCACCCCCTTTAAACCTCTTCTTCAACACCTATATTCCTCTTCCATTGTTTTGGATACTCCAATTTCACATCCTCAATAAATCCCCTTCGACATTTCCATGGACAAAATTATCACACATTTCACGTACGATTGCTAGTTTTATGCATCCAAGACTATATATCTTCTTTTGACCTAATAAACTCCTTAACTATATTAAACCATTTTCCAACAACTTATTCAATCCTTTAACAAGTTTTGATTATTTAGCTTATTCCTTCAACACTTTTTTTTTCTTCCTCACGGAATTTTGTTCTCTCTTTACTATATAAATACCTTAACAATCTTGTTATTATTTATATTATTTAGTAACAAATCCTTCTTAACTATATCTTGCTCTTATCTTACAACATCCACTAGGTAACACCATGAATTTAATACTTCATACCATGAAATTTAAATCCTTTAAGGTTTCTCACCATATTCTTCTTGATTGTATACACTTTGTCCTTTGATTGTATGTATGAAATTCATGAGCTATAACTTTATGGAATCTTATTCTAACCCATGTTACTACCTTTAACACCTTCCACTATAAACCCAACTTGTATTTGCAAATTTTCATAACTAAATGTTTTTCATTCATTTCTTACACTTGGTATCACAAGACATGGAGTAAAATGATTTTTAACTTGTTTACCCAATTAACCTTTCTTGACCTTCTTCAATCTCTTTTTACACCCTTAACACACTAAGTTCAACCTTATATAAAAATATCAACCAGGAATATGAGTCTAACCTAGTCATTCTACCTTTTGTTATTCTACCTTAGAAAACTTGTAATGCATGAACAATTTTTGGATTGTATTTTTATATTTTACCGAATCAAATACCTTTTTATCCTTGAAACTTTGTGTACATGTAAATCATCATTAATATTCACTACTCTCCAAGTTTGAGCAAGATTAATTGGGAAATTTACAAGTCACATCAATTTTGTTCTTTTCTAAACCATACAATAGGGTACCATTTTGTAGACCGAGAGTAGGGTATTTGACTCGAATTGAATTTTCTTGTCTCCCAAATAATGTAAAAGTTTAAAAATCCTTTACAAGACACTAGGAACTTCGCATTACAATTCAAGGTTCATCTCACCTTCGATATTCTCAAACAATACTCAGATATCAAGACTATCACATTAGGACTATGTATAGAATTAAGAAACCATGGTATTTAGGACTCATCCAAAGTAGATAATCTGTTTCCTTTTATTTCCTATACAAAAATTATTTGTTTTAATTATCTTCATAGTATCATCTTAATGTATCATTCAAACATAGGGAATATAGTTCCTCTACTTATACCCTTATTTCTATCAATATTTCTTTGTAAACTCACCAATATTGTTATTCTTCATCCCTTCAAATCCTAATTTCTTAAAACTTACTCTTGAAAATTTAAAAACACATCATTATACGTAATCCTAACATTTATTAAGCATACAAAACACTAGAAAATAGATTCTATTTATAAAACTATTAAAACACATGCATTTCATAATTTACTTCAATGGAAATATGTATTATTTTAATATCATTTAAATTAAGAAGACTTTCTCATCCTATACATTTCTCCTTCACATGTGCTCTCAACCTCTAAATCTCCTTCAACACTTAAACTCGACCTTTTCAATTTGAATTCTTCTTTTCTTAACAAGAGAATTAGTAGCTACAGAATTAACTCAAGGTTACCAATCATGGTTCAAGATGACCATAGGTTATGAAAATATAAAATAAAGGGTAAAAACACCTCATTTACCACCGACAAGGCCTTTAATGACCTTTTACATAATAAATATTTCTTACACCTTACACTAGACCTCTTCATTTTTGTTTAGAAATTCAAATTTTCAAGAGAAGTAATTTGGAGGGAAAACACACAAAGGTCTCAAATCACTCAAGAAGGATCACAAGGAGGTTAGAAACCACTATAAGACACCTAAAATGATACTTAAAACCTATATGAAATAAAAATTTGATGACATAATTTTTTATAATATTTACATAAAGGGGTTCCTACATCATACTCCCCAAGTGGGAAGACTTTCACTCTTATAAAAACTATTTCTTTGTCTTCTTCCAATTCCTTTTCATATTTTAATTACCTCTTCTTATGTTGCATTTGAGATCATCTTAATTGTTCATGTATTTATTTTTTATTTTATTTCTTGGTTGGCTTCTAACTTTCTTATATTGTCTTCTTCTTCTTTTATTCTTTCCTCATCTTCTTCATTTAATTTTTCTTCATGTTGGAGTTGTGTTGTCTCTCCATTTTTTTTTCTTCTTTAAACTTTCCACATTTATTTATTTGTTCACACCTACACAAACATAACTAAAATAACTATTATATTGTAAAAATAGAGACAGACTAGTCTCATCTTTGTCGCCTTCCTTCAAAAACTTAAGTTACTCATTTATCAATATATTTTGCTCTCTATCATCTATTTTTTTCCTCTCTTCTTGTTATTGAGTATTCATCCTTCCATCCTCTTCATTATTTGATTCTTTTGTTAAGGTTTCTACAGTTTTTACTTGATTTTCACTTTATCTTATCCACTCAACCAACTCCACATGTTTGTAAGAACTTTCAATGATCCCTTCATCATGCTAACTATTGCACTTTCCTTCTTGACTAATACAAACTGGTTTTGACTATGTTCAAAAACTTCTTCTTCTTTAATTTCTTCATTTTTGATCTTCTTTTCTTATAAATACTCATCCAAGGAATCATTTATTTCCTTAATTTATTGATCTTGTTTACCTACTTTCACACATAAAAAAACTATCCAAATGAAAATTTGGAGGCCTCATAGCCTCTTGAGAAGATATTTACAAAATCTATTCTTCATATCCTTTCAGCTGTTATTTTACTTTACCAGCCTTCATCTTCTTCTACACCAAGCATCACTCCCACTTTTAAATAACAAAAACTGACCTTTATACTTATTTGATTTCTTCTTTAATATTTTTTCTAAGAAATAATTTTCTTCTTTCTTCTTTCTACAAGCCATTCTATAGACCATTGCACTCTTTTTATCACATTCCATCCAAGACTTTGATTTTCCTTCTTACTTATTTCTATCATTAGCCTCAAATATTCATCTATGTCTTTAATCTCTTCCATAATATATTCATGAGTCAATATTACATTCCTTTCACTCTTATTAATCTTGTTGTAGTATCCATTCATTAAGAAATCGATCATTTTTACTCTTTTATTTTCTTAACTCTTTGTTTTATCTTCACAAGAAAGTATTTTCCACCTTACTTCTTCTCAACACCTCACCCTAGACATACCTAGTCTTTTGGTTCTTATTTTCTCGTCTGTTTTAACCTCAAAAAATATTTCACATTGGACCTCTTCTTGCTTTGTCTTTTTCTTTATCTTTAGTCATTCTAAGGCTAAGGTTTCTTTGTTCACTACTTTACTTTAACTCTTCCCTTCCTTTCTTCAATATCTCTTTCTTCTTTTCGAGATAAAAATTCAATCTAATACCACACGATAGAAACTAAAATTATGAAAACATCACAATGCACAAACTCTATTAGTTATAAGTGAAATTTATTCAAACTGGTCAATATGCTTAAGAATACAAGAACTATAATAACATCTAAATAACCAAATTTTACCCCTAACATGTCTCAAGGGAATTGATCTCTTGTAACCTTCTTAGAAACATTCAATAAACTTGATTTTATTTACAAATAATCATAACAACAGTTCAGCTCTTTATCATTACTAAGCATTCTTAAGTACTATTTTATCCCTAAAATCATGTAAAACTTATCGATATGAAAGACACACTAGGTTTCAAACCAAACTAGGCACATTTCTAGGTACCCATTTCCCCCATACAACTTATATCTAAATTGCAAGGTTAGAGGTTTAGTAAAAATCCTTTAATATTATAATCTTGATCTCAATTTTCCTTATTTCCTTGTATCCTTGTCTAAAGACAAATCTTCATATCAAAGATAAATTAAAATTATTCTTGCAAAAGCAATAAAATTTTTGAGTACCTTTTTCCTCTTTTCTCTTCACCAAATTTCTAACCCTATCTCTTGCTACGATTCCCCTAACACCATTTAGTACCTTGAATTTATGTCTACTAAGATTCTTTTAAGCATCCAAGACTAAGGTTTCAAAGATGATAGACCTTCTCTTTACCTAATAAACCATTAACAATATTAAACCCTTTTCCAATAAATTATTTAATCCTTTAACAATTTTCAATAATTTATCTTAGTCCTTCAACATATTTTTGCTTCCTTAAGGGCACTTTTTGATCTCTTTCATATATAAAGACCTTGATAGTATTGTTACTATTTTTTTCTAGTTATAAATCCTTGTTAACTAGACCCTCCACTTCTCTCAGACGTTACACTATTTCTAACAAAACGACTTTAAATTTTCATCTTATCTAATTTAAATCCTTTAATGTTTTCTCACCATATTATTATTGATTGTGTGGGTTGTCTTTTTCTGTATGTATGAAATTTGTGAGATATAAATTTAGGTAATACTATTCCAAACCATGATACTACCCTTAACACATTCTACTATAAAACTGACTTCTTGTATTTACAAAGTTTCATCACTAAATGTTTTCTCATTTCTTACACTTGATGATACCACAAGATATGGACTAAACTGGGTTTTAACTTGTTTACTCAATTAACCTTTCTTTATCTTCTTAAAACTATTTTTACACTCTCTAATGCTAAATTCAGCATTCCATATAAATTTTCAACTTGGAATATGAGTCTAACCTGGTCATTCTACCTTTTTCTTATGGTACCTTCTAAACCTTGTATTGCATGCACAATTTTTGGACTATATTGTTGAATTTTACCCCATAAAAAAATTATTACTCTTGAAAATTTGGGTACACATAAATCATGATTAATATTCACTTCTCACCAAGTTTGATAAATATTCATCTAGTAACTTACAAGTTATGTCATTTTTGTACTTGTCTAAACCATAGAAGAGGGTAATGCGAAACAGGACAAGAGTATGGTATTTGACTTGAATTTCATTTTATTTTCTCGTTAATAATGTAAAACTTTAGTAATCATCTACAGGAATCTTGGAAACTTATCTATACCTTTTAAGGTTCATCTCACCTTCTATCTTTGTAACAAATACTCATATATCAAGAATGCCATATTAGGACTATGTATAGAATTAAGAAACTAGGTTTTTCATTACTCATCCAAAGTATATTATTAATAATATTTCCTTCTATACCCTATACAAAATTATTTATCTTAATTAGATTTACACTATCATCTTAATCCATCATTAAAATATATAAATTATAATTCCTTTCCCTTTACCCCGATTTCTATCAATATTTACGTGTAAACTCACCAATATTATTATTATTTATCCCTTCAAAGCCTCATTTCCTGAAACTTACTCTTAAAAATTTATAAAACACATCATTCCATGTAATCCTAAAATTTATTAAGAATACAAAACACTAGCACATGGTTCCTCTTCATAAAATAATCAAAATACATGCATTTTATTACTTACTTTAATTGAAATTTGTATAATGTTGATCTTCTCTACATTAAGAATACTTCTTGATCCTATTAATGGATCCTTCACACGTTATATCAACCTATAAATAAATTTCAGAACCTAACCATCCTTTTCAGTTCAAATTCCTCCTTTCTTAATAAGATAATATGTAGTAGCAAACTTAACTCAAGGTTAGTAGTTATGGTTCAAGACGACCATAGTTTGTGGAATTATTACACATGGTAAAATACCTCATTTATCTCTTATAAGGCCTTAAATGACCCTTTACATCATAAATAGTTCTTACACCTTAAACTATGCCTCTCCATTTTGTTTAGAAATTCAATGTTTAAAAAGAAGCATTTTAGAGGGAAATTCACAAGGGTCTCAAATCAATCAAGAAGGATCACAAGGAGGTTAGAAACCACTCTAAGAAACCTAAAATGATCCTTAAGACCTAGATCAAACTAAATTTTGATGAACTTAAATTTTTTAATATGTACATAATGATGCTCCTACATCAAAGCAAAACAAGTTAAATTTTTCCATAAATGATGTTTCTACTTATACACGTCAAAGGAATTATAAAAATTGGTAAGTACCTCTTATAAATCAAATCAATTAGATGTTAAAAATGTTTTTGAAAATTCATCTTTAAATTTTGATATCATCAACCATGTAAAATAGTCTAAGATCCAAATCGAGAGATTGAATGCTTACAAAATTACCTTGAGAAGCTTGAGAAACTTGTTAAATTCATCAAGGATGGAATCTCCAAGTCCAAAGTGTCATCATATTCCAAAGTATCATCTACTTGAAAATTTATAATTATTACTCTTGAGCCTATCACAAGAAAAAAATATCCTATCCTCTACCCCTTCCTCCACCGGAAATATTACACCATTCTATGTTTCCCTATTGATTAATATTTACCATCTGAATAATTGTATCATTATTTCTAGTGCCTCTAATGATTTCATTCAAACAAAGGTTTCTCAAGCCCTTGATTTGAGTCTCTCTCTATAATTTGGTCATTTCTATTCAATTGCAACTAATGAGGTCCCAATTTTTGGGATAATCAATGATGCAGTGATGGCCCTTATGTCTTATCAAGAAATGTAGGTGAAGGAAACAATCCTAGTGGATGAAATGCCAACTACATATGATATGATCCTAAGTATAATATTCTACTGAGAGATGGGAGGTGAAATCCAAATGGATGAGTCTTCTTCAATAATATCAGTCGAGAGTGAGATGAAGAAACTCCTATCTGAGATCAAGATGAAGTACACAATGAAAAAGTTAGATGACCCTAAGGCTAACATCCTTTTTCAAAACCAAGAGTTGGGAAAATATTCATTCAAAAAATTATGAAAATTTCCATATGAATAAAGAGGTAATGGTAACTACTTCATGAGTTCTAAACGGAGTGAAGAACAACCTATTCTTAAGGAAATGGTGAAAAACATCACTTTGAAAAGATTTGGAACATAGATCTTAAAGGCAATTTTTCTATAATTGGATCAAGAGGAGGATTTGTATTATATTATCTATAAGGATATTTGTTCCCATTGAAGTACAATTTGTGGTTCTCTAACACAAAAAAACTTTCGAATATGATTTTTTTGTTTTGTTGAAGATATGGGAGCTAAAAACTCATTATTCAATGTGATGTGAAATTAATTATGAAACAAGTGAGATACATATTTAAAGTATTGAATTATCATATTTTACATTACAGTAATAGGGTTTGAGACCATATTGAATAATTTGATTCATTTAACATTAAGACAGTCCTTAGAGATCAAAATTCCGAGAGAGGTGAATCATTGGTCATATATACATCATTGATGATTCCAAATTTTGACTTCAAAGGAGAAAATTTCTTGGTGGAAATGGTCTTTTAGCCAAGTGTTTTAGAAAATTCAAAGAGTTAGAAAGTTATTGATGATGATAACTAGATTCTATCCTTCCTATAATAGACGGGTGAATTGGGTTCATGTAATTTGAGGGAATTGATTCACTCCCACAAGATTTTCACAAGAATGAAAATGACAACAATTAAAATGATCAAATAGATGAGGACAAGATAATTCAGTTGAAAGGTAGTAGAATTATGAAGGGACTAGTATCACTCGAGGAATTATTTGGAAAAAATTTCAAGTTCATCCATTGTAAGGCCAAGGATCAATAAATATCCTCATCGATTATGATAATATAAATATCGAACAACCGAGCGATTAAGGATGGTGAACATCATAAAATGTTGTTTTCTTGAGGAAAAGAGGAAATCCAAATCTTTATCAAAAAGGAATTCAAATATGTTTGTTTATACATATGATGATTTGAAGTATTTTCAACCTCAATCCATATAACATTCTATACCATCAAGCCTGATGTAAAATCATTCTTGAAAAAGTAAAGGCAATAAAATCCCAAAATTTTCAAGACAATCAAAGTGGAGGTTAAGAAGTTTTTTAATTCCCACATCATCTTTCCTATCCAACACTCAATACGAATATCTAATATTTTACCAAGAAGGAAGAATAGTTGTGAAATCCACATCTACATGGATTTTTGGAACCTAAACCAAGCTTCTTTAAAATGCAATTTTCCTTCATCAGTTATGGAACATATCTTGTAAATGGTTAATAGTTCATATATGATGTCCATGTTGGATGGATTTTCAGGGTACAATCAGATTTAGGTGGTAAAAATATATCAGTTCAAGACTTCCTTCACCACCCCATGGGGAAGCTTTTCTTACCATCGTATGTTAGTTATCTTGATAAGTGTGGGCACAACATTTCAATGGGCCATGTAATTAGATTTCAAGGATTTTAAGGGGAAGTGCATAATGTTCTACCTTGATGAATTGATAGTATACTTTAAGAAAAGAAAGGATCATTAGTAGAAAATTGAACAAGTTCTAATCCATTACAAAATGCATCACATATGCCTAAATATGAAGAAGTAAATATTGGGGTTACCAAGGGAAAAAAATTTGGTCACATTGTGAGAAATGAAGGCACCAAGATTTATTTGGAGAGAGTGCAAGTTATGAAATAATTTTCTCTTCCCACTACCAACCCATGTGTACATTCTTTCTTTGGTAAGAAAAATTTCTTGTAAGGTTTATCCTAGATTTTAGCAAGATCAAGAAGGATATTGTCAACATGATGAAATTGTGAAAATACTTCAAATGGAGTAAGCGGGAAAGGAATACTTTAATACCATTAAACATGTCATTGCAAAAGAACCCACTCTCATACTCCCCAATTTTTGTAAGGTTTTCATCCTTTATTGGTATGATTTTGAGAATACTATCTCTGTTGTTCTCATTTAAAAATTTAGATAAAGTACAATCAAATTTATGATTTCACCTCTAAATTCACATGATCTCAATTACTCACAAAATAAAAAAACATGCTTATGTGGTGGTAAGATAATTGAAAAATTTCAGATTCTATCTTCTAAATTCTCATGTTCTTATTATGGTCCCAGATCCATCGGTTAAATATATTATAATGCAGAAAGACCAGAGTGAAAGAAGAGGAAATTGGGTTTTGAAGGTGTAGGAATATGATCTTGAGATCAAACCCTCCAAGTTGGTGTGAGGAAATGGATTGTGTGAGATTATTTCCCAAAAAATGGGAATTCTACATCAATTATTGTAACTATTTGATCAAAGATCTCCTATCATGATTTTTTTAAGTACGACCAATATATGGTACATAAACATAGCTTATTTATTTACCTATGAATATTTCCCTCTTGCCCTTTATCAGAAGCAAAGGAGAAATCTACACCTTAGAGAAACTAAGTATGTCATATTGGATAATGTTCTATATAAGAAATTATTAGATATAAAATTCTTGAGGTGCATAAAATAAGAAAAAAAGAAGAAAATTTTCAAGGCATATCATTATCAAACATGTAGAGGTAAATTTTGTATGATGGTTAAAAACCATAAGATCATGAGGGGTGTTTCATGATACATATAAATGGGTTAGGAAAAGTGATCCATGCCAACATTTTATGGGAAGACCAAGGCTCGCACTCTACCCCTACATCCCTTGATCATCGAAGAATCTTTCCAACAATGGGGTCTTGATTTCATATGTGTACTAAACAAACACTCTAGTGCAAGCAACATGTATGTTATTACTACCACATGATAATTCATCAAATTAGTAGAATACATTCTAAAAATCATGAAAATTATGACACTGTGTGCAAATTTTTGAAAGAGAACATCATTATCATATAAAAAGATCCGAGATAGTAGCGGATAATGTCACCTACTTATCTTCATCATATATGATGGAATTATTCTACAACCACGGTATTTCTATTTCTTACTCCTTTGATTACTACCCACAAGGAAATGGTTAAGTGGAATCTAGAAATAAAAATATTTTCACTATTGTTTGCAAGTTAGTGGATGTCAATCAAAGGGATGAGCTTAAGAAAATATATGATGCCTTATTTTCCAGTCAAATAACACAAGAAAAGGGTAGTAGTACCTATCATTTACAAATTTTTAATGGGATTGAGGCTCAAATCCCAATTTCTTAGGAGTTACCTGCTTTACAACTTGTGAAGGCAATGGAAAATGAAAAATATTTAGATGATCTTGATAAACTAATTTTCTATTCAGAAAATATAAACAAATATATGATGGTAACAATTTAGGAATCGAAAAGAAATCAATCTAACATGGAAAAGATCTTCTATCAAAAGAAACAAGATATGAGATTCCAAATCATAGATCTTTTCCTTATTTGGGACAAAAGAGATATCCCAAGGGAAGTCATGGGAAGGTTGATTCACTATAGTTTGGTCCATTCAAATTCATACATTTCTATGTAGAGAATAAATACTACCTAGCTTACATTGATGGAAACCCATTATATTTTCTCATAGCTAGAAACACTGAAAATTCTATAGGAAGTGAGGATGGTCATTCCAATCCTTTGTAGTACAATTCGTCTTTTCATTTGTGTGTGTCTTTACTTCCTAATTTTTGAGTGTTTCCTTCCCATTGTGTGTGTGTTTTTTCCATTTGTGTATATTGCTTGTGATAAAGTACTCTATTTCCCAATAGATAAAACACTAATCTTATGATCTATGAGAAATATGAGGTTTAATATTTCCCCTTACGATTCAATATGCCTGAGTTAGATCCATTTAATTTCATTTG
This sequence comes from Taxus wallichiana var. yunnanensis, assembly GCA_018340775.1. NCBI lineage: Eukaryota > Viridiplantae > Streptophyta > Pinopsida > Cupressales > Taxaceae > Taxus > Taxus wallichiana. The sequence continues at coordinate 76,138,503 of CM031242.1, forward strand.
AATTGAATATCCCAAATATTCAAAACTCAATCCATGACAACTTAGCCATAGTGTAACATTTTTCCTTTCGATCCTATTAAATCTCCTCTCGGCCAACTTAACTCCTAATAGATCACAATTAAATCCTTAGAGATTGTAATAATACATTTATAAACCATGTTCCACTTTGTGTAAATTAATGTAGCATGGTTCATGAGTTAATTTAATGAAGTGTAGGGAAAGATTAATTTTCTTGGAAGCCTAGAAATGATGATTTGGGCCATTTTAGAGCATATGTACAATCCTTCGAGATTTTTATAAGTTATTAAGTATCCCTAGGTTTTATTGGGGATCCTTGAAGGTTTTGGAAGAGTTTTAGGAAGATTTAGGAATTTTTTGATCATTCAAGGATAGCTTGTTTAACAACGTGTTTTCAGTGCAATGAATGAGATGTTCAATGGTGAAACTTAAATTCTTCATTTGATTCTACGAGCTCCGTAAGGAGTTAGGAGGAAAACAAGTATACACCAAAAATATTTAATAATTATATACATGGTGGGAACATTCATTTTTGTTTGAGTTATGAAGGTTTCTTTAGACATTCCAAACAAGGCAGCTACCCCTCACGCTTCGAACAAAAAGGGGAAATTATTTTGAATATTATGAATATCCTAGGTCTAAAACCTATTCCATTTATCTTATAATGTGTTATCCAATAAAAATCATATATTATTTGACCCCAAAACATCATCCTAAGCATGTGGGGTGAAAGAGTTAAGTTTTCATGCTATTTTTTGTCAACTAGTGTAAAATAAGGCTTTCCATTAATTAAAAGGCACAATTTATACCTCCTATTGTCCCTATTTTCCCCTTGGGGACATGGGGGACATTATAGATACAAATATTTTCCCTCATCCTCCTCCCATAGGTGAACTTTTGAGCACCGGTGTCCCAAGTGTCGTGTCTCATCCTTTGGGACAAATGGGACATGAGGGATAAAACCTTTGTCCCTCATTCCCTCATCATGGGAAAAATTTCTTTTCACTAATGTTGCTAATGTCCCTAAGGGAAAAAAATTAAATTCCACTATACTTATATAACCTCATGGACTTCCATGTGACCTCTATGTGCTTCACAAGCCTCTTCTTCAAAGACCCTTCATCCATCCAGACCAACCCCCTTAATTCCACTTACATAAATACTTCACTATTAGTGAAATAATGTTTTTCATTATCCAATGGGATGAGAGGGACAAAATTTTTCACATTCCCATGCTAGAGCCCTCTAGCTCCATACGACCTCTCCCGCTTCTACATGTAGTTTTCCCATCCTCTATATCTCATCCTCGCTTCCTCATGTGGTTGCATTATATCAATATTACTTCAAGGTTAACTTTGGATCCCCCACTATCCATTTTTTTCCTATTTCACCATTAAACCTGATTTTTAACCTCACATAAACTCTCATTTATCCTTTCTTTGATATGTGGTTAGTAGGGAATTATAAAAGTGTTTTAAAACATAGTTTTGGTTTATTTTGTCAACATAGGTCAACATCTCTCCATTTTTTTTGTAAAACATTGAAAAAAATCATTTTATACCATAAATTCTAACCATTTTTTTCCAAAACATCCATATCCATAAAAAATGAGTTTTATTCATATATTTAAAACCGTAAACATGATTGCAATGAAAATTTCCTAGATTTATCTTCTCCAGAATACCTTTGGGTATTTTGGAGCTGCATATCCTATGATTTAATATATATTTTTATACATCCCTTTGAAAAAAACTCTAAACTTTCTTTTCCAATTCCTAAGATATTAAATATATGCAAAATGGTGAAAATCGAGCACAATATCCCACCGCAAAATAGAACATGGTGATAGTGGTTTCATTGCAATCCATCATCGGTAAGTCTAATCACTAAAAATAACATATGATCTATAAAATCAATTTTTAAAAATATCTATTTTCCCAAATTAGTATACATTTAACAATTATAAAACCATGGAACAATAAGAAACAATGAATTAGGGTCATTTGGGAAGCTTTCTAAATATAACAGAATGGGAAAAACTATTTGTATAAAAATAGAAAATCATCTTAAGTGAAAATATCCTTAAGTGTATTAGGAGCTTTAGAGATCAAGGATTGTACAAAATTCCCAAAAATTCCTAAAATAATAGTGTTTGACCCCACGTATAAAAAATAGAAAGTTTCATATTTTGGTGCAGAAAGTTGTTGATAGCTCTATTTTCACTCATCTTGTTAATTTTTAGAAATAAAAAATTCAAAAAATTGGGTATATAACCTATTTCAACCTTGGTTATTGAGTATCTAGGTGTGGGTGATAGTGATGTCACTCACATGGATCTAGAAGACCTAAAAAATAGGATGCTCGAAGGACCAAGAGATCTTGTGAAAGATAAAATAATAATGAATGGATTATTTGTGGGTAGGGGCCACTCGCTATTAGTAAACATAACATAATTGTTCTTAGCATGTGCTCAACATTATGAACCTAGTTCCATAATAATGAGGGAGTATGACAAATCCATTATTGCAGTTCTTACACCCAAGGGCATCGCACCGTGTATGCAAATTCCAATAGAAGAAATAATGTAATAATCTTCAAAGAGTTTACATCTCATGAATGGAAAAATATTGAATCATAACTATAAGGTCTCACACTCTGGTCATGAATAAGAAAAGGTAGGAAATCCTCTTATATGCCAAAATCCTTATCAAGAAGTGAGTTTCATGAGGGTTACTCAGATGCTATCATCTTGTTAAGAAGGGTAATGGGTAAAGAGACAACAAAGGATTTTTAGGACTGGATGGCCCAATTCATCCTTGTTTCCATTAAGGGAAACCAAGTGGTATATTGGGGATAGATTGTAAGTTACAACATTCACCGTGAGTTACTAGATCTCCTGCTACATGAAAATTCATAATGACCTCATATTTGGCATAATCTCTTGTAAGGATAAGACATTCCACAAGCCTAACTATCACTCAATATGTTTCTCGAAATAATTAGATTTCGAAAGGTATCCTCAACTCACTCTCAAATAAATTAATCACCAATTTTCCAAGATGAATTATGTATTGATAATGTTCATGATCTAACTTTTGGAAGGAAACATTGAGATAAGGTTATCCTCTCAAGATTCATAAGGAGAACTACAATAGTGGTTTAGAGGTGTAAGGAATGGTTCATAAGAAATAGGGTTTATTTCATTCAATCAAGTGGTCTTCTAACCATCTTGTGTAAATAATCTCATCTATCATCCTTAAAGGCATCTCGACATAACTATGAGCTATGCTCATTCAATGGAGCTCACAAAGAGGAAAATAATGGACATAGAAGGATCTCACTAAATGATACTTCAAAAGAAGGATAAAGTCAGCAAGTATCTAATCTAATATCGTGAGCAAGGGAAAATTTTCCATCATAGCCCCGAGTTCCACACCAAACTAATATTATCTCTTCTTTGACTATCGATTCCACTCATCAAGTACAAGATATGGTCCCTCATTATGAACCTGAGAGTGCAATCATTCCTAGAGTTTAACCTACAATAATGGACATCTTCCCATGGATCCAAGAAGTAATTGGAAGTGAGATAAGAATAGATAAATAGGAAATGATATTAGAATTTAAATCCATCTTAAATATTGTAAAGGAAAAATGGGGTACAAAATGATATGTAACTTATCTCCTTTTCATCATTGTTTTTGGCTATAAATATGTATAAGTTTCCTGACAAAAGGTGATAAATCCCATTGAGTACATGACTCACGAATAATATGAAATGATGAAAATTCCTTTGGTTTAAGTAAGACATGAAGGAAATGACCATTTTTTCAAAGATTTTTCTTCCCATTCATTTTTAAGGAACTAAGAGTACAAACAAAAATTGAGCAGTTGGAAGAACATTTGAAAATCCTTACTTTGTATATTTAGTCATTCATGGATCCAATTACAATTCAATCAATCCCTACTAAGGAAGTCACTCTTAATAGTAAATTTTAGCCTATAGAAATAAAAATGCTCAAGGTCATTCCATGCAAGGAAGAGCTAATGATTGATGGGTTGATAAGATCCTTGAAAAGGGAAGAACATTGTTGCCTAAAATCCTTTCATTGTTCGAGTTTTTATTTCCACCATTATGAAGGTAAAAGAGAGTAGGTATGAAATTGGAAAGGAAAAAAATTATTAGTACCAAGTTCTTCCATTAGTGATGGAAATGGGTAACCTTGACTCTATCACATTGGTGGGTGTAAATGTGTTAAATTAGATAATTGAGAATATGTACCCAATTTGGTCTCAAACATTGGTTTCGGATATGAAATGTTTAATAATGCTCTTGAGGAGATTGATTCTTGTGAAGAGATCACTTAACAATAATAGGAAAGCATAAGAAATGGAGTGTAGAAGAATGGAGAGACTCCCGGTGAACGAGAATTCATTAGCATATGACATTCGAGGCCATTTGAGAAAATAACTAGGAGAGAGGTAGGAGACCTGTTATCATTTAATAAGCACACCTTGGAGTATTTAGTAGAAATTGGGTTTACAATTTCCAATATTGGTAAGGATCTTCAAATTTGGTTCAATCATTGTAAAAACATTAACATCCCTTTTAAAACTTGGATCAAGGCACTGAGCTTCATGCACATCCCTCAAGCAGAGAGAGTGGCACCTGCAACATCACACTTTAGAAAGGAGTTCAAGGATGAATATTTTTTCCATTTACATTCCCACAACATTCATTAGAAGGTGTCTCTTCATCAATGAATTATTTATCTCCATCAACACAATCTTCTCCCCTCCTCATCTCTCCTCCTTCCTTTATCTCTCATGTTTTAAATATTCATTTGGAAGGTACTTTTAACCTTTTTATCTTATTCACTTAAATGTGATGTGAAGTATAACAATGTAATGAGTTACTTTTAATTAATGAAAAGGGCTGAAATTTCTTTACCAGGAATATGTATGGTCATAAGTGGTAAGTGTAGGTGTAAATTCATATGGGGGTAGATGAAGAGTCTTTTGTATAGCTATATATTTGGAATAATTCCTCATTATAAAGGATTTTCAATTATGAGTCTCTAAGTAAATAACTATTGCATTACTAAGATACAAGAAAAATATTGCATTCTTCTATTTCCTCTCTTTAATTTTCCTCTATTTATTTACATGACCAACTTTGTACACTTGATAATCTTGTAAAAAAAAAAGGAAGGTGTTAGTTCTTTTGATCAATGAATTAATAGAAATATTGTATGTGATTTTTTTATCTTATCTTTTTCTTGAAGTTGGGTTCTTCCAATTGATTTTAGAACTATTCTAATTAATGGTGTTGAAAACTATAAGTTCCTATCAACAAAATTAAACCTACTTCCCCACATCCTTACTCCCTTTACCATCTATCTCTCACTAAGAAAATTACTCCCGTACACTAAGTGCAAAAAAATTTCACAGGTCTAGTGGAGTATTCATGTGTGATCCACATCTTCAAAGTCACCTCATATTTTATTTCTTGAATTCAATAAATGCAATCCTCCCCATTACCAAGAGGAGGGACTTAGTCCGAGAGCATTGGTGAAAATACACTAATGTTTCCTTGTAACAAATTATTTCACCAATAGATTTCTAAGTTAATAGTCATACTATAGTGGGTAAGATTATCATAGGCATGTTAGATATCCAATAGAGCATCAAGGATATGCATAAAATTGGTTACATTATCATGCATTCTTGGGCGTAAATTGGTAAGGGCATCTAATTGGGCTTGATCAACATTGGTATCTTCATCATAGGAATGTTCATTGTCAGATGCTTCAATGTCCTCGAGAGGTATCTTCTTGGAATTGTTAAGAATGTTGTCATTGATGTGGTCATCTATGGGAAAAGTATGATGTTGAGTGGATGAGGAAAGCTATATATAGGTTTGGGATCCAAAGTGACCACTATGTGTAATGGGCATGAAAGGAGAGATCCATAATGGGCATGTAAGAGATCGGGTTCACCAAATTATTTAATAAAATTAAATCTAAGATAAGGACATTATTGATTAAATAGATATAAAAATATTCAAGTAAGATCAAGAAAAGGAAATACAAACAAAAGTGATAAATAAGGGATAAATAATTACTCAACTTGTATATGTAGGTATGAACTGATGCTAGACTAGAGAATGATCCGAAAGAGGAGATTATGGGTTATGCAAGTTGTGTCGATTCTCAGTAAAGTGATAATATCATGGACATGAGCATCTAGAAGGGGAAATGACCACCTAGGTGATATAATTTGTTTGGTATATCTTGGAATCTGGTTTATTTATGTCACTTTATGTCACTCCTTGTTTTTTTCTGTCTCATCAAATTTTTGTGTTGCACCTATAACCGAAAAATAAACCATAGATTCTGCACAATATTCAAACACACATTAGATGAATAAAATAATGCATATTATTGAGTTAGAATGACCTAGGTGGTCACCCCAATGTGAATTTCATAGAGTGATGCATTATAATTTAGACTTTGTATAATTATTGTGTGTGTGTATTATTGGAATAGTGTCATTTGAGCTAGGATGCCCTAGTTTTAGTCACACAAAGAGGTAGTAAGATACAACCACTTTGTTCCAAATGTAAATGTGTGGTATATAAATTATAATAAACTGTCATATGCATTCATGTATGTAGTATAAAATGTATTCCTTGGTGTAATAGATAGAAAATATTAACTCCTTGTAGTAGTATATTCCTCTTTAATGATTCCCCCTTTAATGAGGTTAAATAAGACAAAAACACACACTCACACACATAAACATACATTTAATTTTATTAAGTTTTATCATTAAAAAGTGAAAAGGATGACCAAGAGTGATAAAATAAGATAATAAATAAGTAAGACCAAAAAGGTAGGAAAAATAGGACAAAAGTTACTAGAGGGGATTTTTACTCCCGTCCCTAATTGGAGGTCCTATTGCTTCACCGCAAAGTAGAGATAAAAAAAGATCATAGGTAAGGGTAAGGAGGAATACCTACTGTAGTCGAAGATAGGTTTTGCATGCATTTAATTTTGACCAATATGATTGTGAATACATTCCCTTTGGCTAGGAGGAACGACCTCAAATAGAATGCAATACCAAAAATAGAATTAACAATATCGGTTGGTAGATTTCTAGTGGAAGATAAATACGAGAAGTGGGGTGCATCCTAAGAGGATATCAATCCACATTTTAAAAGAAGTTAATGTCAATAAAAACCATGAAATAAAGTGACCTACTTTAGTTGTATAGTCTAGGTATCCTACACAAAAAGAGTAAATCAAATCTAGTCTAATAAATGCATGCACAACTAAATCCAAGAAGGTTAGTAGGTCCTTGATGGTATTTGGGTAAAAAATAGGTTGTAAGTGATGTTTGGAAAACATTTGGTGAGGTTCGGGTTATTGGGAAGGAGTTATAAGCTTGCTCATTTGGCGAATTTTACAAGTCACCGACACTAGCATCGGTTAGGTGACTGATGTTGGTACTAGTAAATGACCGACGTCAATTAGGTGACTGTTATCGATAGGTGAAATTGGAAGGAAATATTAAAAATAAGTTGATGGGGGCTCTCTATGAGTGCACACGAGTTGAAGGCTTATATGTGGTTGTGTGATTTCTAAAAAAATCAGATATCATAAGAATGGTATTTGGGTAAGATATAGAGGTTCTCCGGGATAATGGTCAAATGGAAGTATTGTAGGAGAGATCTAGGTATGAGAGGTGATGGAATGAAATAGATAACAAGTAAATAAATAATCTACTAAAACCAATGACAAAGTAGAGATATACTTACTTGTGAAATGGAAATGAATGGTAGGAGGTTGTGGTGGTTGTAGAAAAAGGTGGTCCCGAATGAATGCGAAGCACTAGGAGGGAAAAGTGCTTCCCGTGAGTGTCTGGAGCTCGGATCAATATGTTGATCGGTGGTGTAGTGTCTAAAAACTTTAAGGGCCTCGGTATGTCACAAGATCATTGAAAATATTGAGAGTTAGTATGGAGGGTCATAAGAGCTAGAAAACTAAATTTAGAACCCGTGTAAAGAGTTGGGAATTCTTATTTAAGGAAACCAATGGTAGTTATGTGATTGGCACTAGCCAAGGACTAATTGGTGTTAGTTAGGAGAAATGGTCATACTTGCTTAAAAATCATGATTCTTCCTAAATTTGGTGTGATTAACATTTTGGTTCCCGGTCACAAGTGTGGAATGGTGCTAAATGCAATGGGAGAGTAGTTAGATGGATAATAAGTCCTAGGGATAAAATAAGTAGAAGGGAAGTGGAAGGACTTAGTATTAGGTAATGAATGAGGTTAGAATAGGTCTAAGAAGAGGTGGAGAGGTGAGGTAGATAATTAACTTAATTTCGGTAATTAAATAATTAAAATGTGTTCAAGTGGGCATGATGGTGGAATAATATTTAATTAATTAATTAAAGGCGGGTTAGAGGGTTACGACCCAAATTTGGGTGTCTACATTTGCCCCTTTTTTGCATAGCTTGTATTGATAAGAGACACTAGCAAAAATAGGAGTGGTTTCCCCAAGTATGGGTTGAGGTTAAGTTGCCTTAGGTATAGGTGGAGGTGATCCCCCTCAAACAAGGAACTGATTAAATAGTAGGTAGAATCGGTGATGGGTTTGATAAAATGGTAGGTGATGAAAATTGAGGTAAGGTGTCGGCATAGGCAATTGTAATAGGTGGGAAAATTCAAATGCATGCACACATGTAGAATGTGACAAGGAACTAGGCTAAAGATATTACAAACTCTACATCATCAAAGGTCAATATTTTATCCAAACAAGGTTGATGTGGTACAAGTTTCAAAGGTATAGGATATGGTCATGAAATTCAATGAGGATAGCTGCGGGAATGGGTATAAGGTAGGTTCTGAAGCACCAAAAGGTTTTTAAGTAAAGATAAACTTCATGACATAAGGAAAGGAAATTTCAGTAGGCTAAGCAACACAAGTAACATCATCTTAGGGTATAGCAAGTAAGAAAATTTGAGTGTCTAATGGGTGGGTTCGAGTTGGGTGTATAGGTAAGGCCATGGATAAGGCCATGTTTTAGGGAAAAATGTTCCCAAATGTCATTAACGATGGGTTTGAGGTAATAAGGAAGTTAGGTGGGCCTCTAAGGCAGGGGTGAGGCTTGGAGAGAAAGAAAATGACATCCTACATCATATTTTTGGAAGAGTAAGGTATAATCGAGTAGATAGGGTGACCGATAATGGTTGAGAGCAAACCAATATCGGTTATGGTAACCGAAACTAGTCAAATAGGGCACAACATGATCGACGACATTCATGTCGATTTTGGTTTAAAATTGAAAATCCATGTCAAAAGGGTTTTATTTGAAATTTTTGTAAATTAGGAAAACTATTGTAGATAACAATTTTCCCTGAAAAATTATAAGAGGAGTGAGGAGGCTAGATTGGTGAGCTATTAAAAGTTAAATGGAGTGAAGAGTATGGGCCCATGAGGTCTAGTTGAGCATTTTCATTGGCCGAGAGTGTGGGATTGATTGAGACATGGAAGAAGTAGGAGAGGGCATTAATGGAGGTCTTATTCCCATTCTTTATATCACACCATGGAGGTGGTGTCGCGTATAGGTAGGAATTGATCTCCCATAGTGTTTTTGGTTAAAATTAAGGTAAACAATGAATATTTTTTAATTTGGAAGGGATCTTAATATTTGTTGAAAATGGGGTGAAATTGGGTATGGGGAGGGTGAAATCTAGTCTAATTAAGTGGTAAATGAATGTATAATGAATTGGGGGTGGTTTGGGTAGTTAATTTAGGTGTCTAAGTTATATTTTCAAATTAGAGGATGTGGGGGTTCTACCGTAGGGATGAACCGATTACATCGAATCCAATCAAATGTCGACCAACATCGATAGGCCTACCAAAGGACGACGGGAGTGAAAGGTGACTGGTATCCGTTAAAGTAACTAATGTCGATCCTTTGTGAAAAGTGACCAAGTGTTTAAAAAGGTAGTTGGAGGATGGTTAAAATGTGAAGGGAAGGATGAGTGAGTGTGTAGTAAGGTAGAAGTGGGGAATTAGGTTTAAGTAAAGTGGAATGGATTGTTTATATTGCACTTAGGTAGGAAGGGGAAAATTAGGAAAATGTGAAGTATGAATATGGAAATTAGGGATTATTAGGAATTGTTGAATGTAGTTAGAACTGGGTAGGTAATGAAGAAAATATGTGAGGGTAGGAAAGTTAGGGAATAGATAATTTGTAGATGATGGGGCTAGATAGAATATACGTGTAAGTAGGTTGGGTGAAGGTGGGTAAATTGAAAAATTCATAGGTAGATATTGGGCTAAGTAGGTTCAAATAACTAATTAAAAGGGCCAATTGATTAACATTTTTATTGGTGATAATGTAGTTGAGGCAACATTGACCATGCAAGATAGGATGCTTCCAATTTTGGTTGAGATGGGACCCCACGTGAAAGAAGATGAGTGGGAACATATGAGAGCTATTGGGATAGGTGCAAGTGAGGTGATACGAGATGGATCATCGAGATCATAACTTTATTGTCACTCTAATCGATAGATGGGATCCATCAAATAACACATTCCATCTATCGATAAGGGAGATGACAATTACGTATGAGGACGTCTACAATATTTTGAGGTTGCGATTGTTGGCGAGCCACTCTATCGATTTCTTCGAGGCATCATTTCATCCTATGGTAATAAAGTGTTTGGAGAAGTGATGCAATATTTATATTATAAAATTTTTAAGCATTAGCTATAGAGATATGTATTCCACACACCCACATGAGACCATATTATTAGTGTTGATGATGGTGGCGGTTGGTTTTTATGCGCTCTCAAACTTAGAGGGTGGGATATTTCCATGAGAATTGATAGGGGTAATAGAGGATATGATTGAGGAGAGAGTATGTTTTGCATCGGTGCCAAAATTCCTAGTATAGCTATACTCTGAGAGATATGGGAATACATGAGGATTAGGTGGTTTGGGTTATGTTTACTTATCAGCTTCATTATTGGGCCTATAAGCACATAGTGTGTCCGAGTGTTGCTGAACTACCATGATAGGTCTGGTTTAAGGATGTGTATAGAGGAGGATTCAAGTGATGGGTCTAGATAGGAGTTCATGATTAAGAACATCCATTTTCACATGATGCGACCTATGATAGACACTTACTAGATGGGATATCGGTAGTTGATATTTTATGGACACCAAATGTTTATTTTACTTCGTATGGGGGCATGGATAAGGAGTTGGCATTATTAGAGCTGGTTAGGTGGATTTTGGGGTGGAGGCTTAGAGAACATGAGATGATACTAGTTGATTTGGGTTAAATGACATTTTTGGCTATAGTAGGATGTGCCTCAACCTTTTCCACATGATCTGCAGAGACAATGCAGAGAGACCATTGTCTCCACCAAATCCAGCAGATCCCATATGGTAAGAGGACTAGGTGGATGGAAACAGATTGATGATGTGGGCACTATAGATGGATATAGGTGCTAGTGGATAGCCTAGCTATAGGAAACACTGCCACAACTAGGCTAGCTGGACATAGCTACGTGATAGTGCAGAGGGACGGATTATAGGGGTAGGTGACTACTTTACAAATACAACTTACTAAGGAACATGCATAGGTGGTCACCCTTCGAGGCATAGGTGACTAAGTTATAGGGTAGTACCCATGGGCACAGTATAGGTTCAAGCTCAAGCTCCTGCACAACAACCGACGGGGATGGAGGGCAAGTTACTGACGTTGCAGCACATGTGATTGATTACGAGGCATAGGTAGTAACTTTATAGGGCCGATTGGTAGTAGCCCAGAACATGTGCGGGAAGAAGATAAGGGGTAGGTGGTATGACTATAGGATCATATGACTTCCTTATAGGCATAGGTGGCCACCTTGTAGGAACATCTAGAAGTTGTATAGGCACTAACAACAAGACAAGGTCCCATTGTACATGCACATGCACTAGGATAGGGTCTCATTTTACAGGTAGTAGGATAGGGGCATTGGTATAGGGACACGATCCATTATTACTAGGATAGGGTCCATAGGTTGAATTTAAAGAGATGGATCCTCTTAAAGCTATATCCATGGCCAGTTATAGAGATGTAGTGTCGAATGATAGGTATTATCGAACTGATTGGTGGAGAGTGGTATCTCGTATGTGACTTATGGAGAGTATAGATCACAACGGGAAGCAAGTACGAGGAATAACTCATGGAATCATAGTTACAACAACTTAGAGAGTGATCAGCATTGTAGATAGGGTCAGGGATAGGTGACGAAGTGGTAGAGACCTCAACCTAGCGAGGACGAGAGAGAGAGAGCAGTAGAGGTGTTAGCTCCACATATAGATGGCATAGAGATGATTTTTAGTTTTTAATTTTGATATATATACCAGACTACATTCCATATATGCGAGAGTTATATGAGAGTTTTGAGATACTTGTATTTGTATCTGTATATTGAGTGTATTAATATATAGACTATTTAATTTATATAGTTGATGATGATGGCTATATGTGATATGTTTGAATTTAATTCCAATGTATTGTTATCATGGAAATGTACACATGTTTGCATTTTTCAAGTGATGATATATGTTTTAATTTCATTTCCATTTTATTAATGTCATGGAATCTTATATGTAGGCATGGTTGAGTTGTGTTTGTTTTGATTTAATTTCCCAGTTATTGGTATTATGGAAAATAAATGATGATGTATATGAGTGATGTATGATATTTTTTAGTTAACTTCTAAGTTATTATTATGATGGAAACTAACTAACTAAATTTTTGTTTGATGGGGGAAAATATGTTAGGAAAAGAGTGTCCGAGCTAACCTTGAAGGCCCCATGCCCTCGAGTGCTACCGCATGCACCCTTGTAAAAGGGGCCTCGAGGTCATTGTAGTTCTCCCATAAGATATGGAAGAATAGGATGGGTTAGGTAAGTTTGTTGATGTAGGTAGGATAGATTGGGTTATGTTAAATGTGAAAGATAAATTAGGTCGAACTAATTATGTTTAGGTTGATTAGGTAGGTGGATGTATGATGTTGTTTGATCAAAGGTCCAAAGGTAGATGATGGGTATAGGTAAGTGAGATAGGTGTAGGCGAGGCAAAAATAATCCTAGAGATTAGATATCGAAATCCTTTTCCTATGTTGAATAATCAATAAGTAAGCAAAAGGGAAACCAAAAGAGACAAAATTCCCCATAAGTGGCAAGGACCATAATGGGCATACCAAAGATAGGATTATGAACATAAAACCCTAGAGGCATTGCATGATTGATAGTTCTAAGGGTGAAAGAAGTTGCATGATCAAAAAGTGTCACATATGCACCATGTCCCTTGAGTAGGCAGAAGAAAATAAAATAAGGTAAAGTGGAGTAGTTTGTGAAGCGTAACCTTGTTGTGGGACAACATGCCCCTTCTGCAAGATACCCAAAACTAGAATAGGCAAGTCCATGACTAAAATTTTGTATTTTTTTATTTTGTTTTTGTTTTCATAGAATAATCGATGTGGGAAGTCTATGTGGGATGAATAAGTTCACATTTAGGTCTTTGCAAAGTTGATCAATGTGGGAAGCTCAAGTATTATTTGAATTTTTATTTGATAGAATAGTCTTCTTTCTTTATAGACTAAGTATAGTAGGTAGCTAGCTTTTTACAGTTGTCCTTCAATGGAGCATTCTACTTATACCAACAAGAGAGAAAAAAATATGTCCATTTTGAGGGAATCATCTTATCTAGAAGAATTTTGAATCAAGGAGTTAAATTTTGAAATATCCCATATATTTTTCTTTTTTTGTATTATTTTTAGATTTTAGGTCACGGACAAGACTATAAATGAATATAATCCTCGTAAATGAAGGAAAAACCATACAATGAAAGAGATTAGCTATGCAAGAGATGTTTCAAGTGATGAATGACCATGTGATTCCATATTAAAGAAAATGAAAAGTTTCCATTATAATCATGCCATGAGTAGAGATGTGGTACTCATATTGAAGACAAGGCTGAATGGTGACAGATAATCACACAATTCTTGTTTATTTGTTAGTTTTGAAAAGAGGTAGGTGGAGGTAGAGGTTCTCTCAATGGATGAACACATGTGAGACATAGGGTGATATAGTACTTTATTCAATAGCAGAAAAATTGAAGATCTAAGGCATTAAGGGGATCAAGTTTGGGTTTACCTTCAAGAGAAGATAAACTATATGATCCGATCCATAGGTATGACTAACAATATAGGGTAAAAACCAATTAGGATAAAACTTGCCTCGTTTACTTTTCTCATATTTGTTTACGTGTTGATTTTCCTTTAGCACAAGATCACCGAATTTTAAGTTCGTTCATGAACACATTTTTCATAGGCATGTTTGATACATTTATTGTAGATTTGGAGGTGGTTAAGATAATTTAAACAACATTCATCTAATAGCTCAAGTTGTGCTAAACATTCTTGGCAAAAAAATTCATCATTGAGCCTTTTTTTCCAAAGTGATATATGAAGAGATGACATTTGGACTTCAAGAGGTAGGATTTCCTCTATCTTGTAGACCAAAGAGAAAGGTTTGGTAGTAGTAGAAGTTTGAATTATAGTGCGATAAGCCCATAAGGTGAAAGGAATGTGCGTATGCCAATTCTTACCAATATCATTGACGATTTTCATGAACATTTTGTTTAATGTTTCTTAGTTGATTCGACTTGACCATTTTTTTAGGATAATATGGTGAAGAGAAACTAAGTTGAATATAAAATTTATCGTAAAATTTACGCAGGGTTTTATTTTTGAATTGTTTACTATTTTCAGTGATGAGGTGATGAGGAACACCAAACTGAAAAATGATGTGATGGTTGATGAATTCACATATTTTCGGCTTTGGTAGAAATTATACGAGATGAATTCAACCCATTCAAATTGGTATTTAGTTGTTGTGATGATCCATTGATGACATTGAGAAAAATGAGGGTTAATCTCTCCGATGAGATCCAAACCCCTTTGAGAGAAAGGTCAAAATTCTCTAGTGACTTGTAAGGCATGACTTGGGGTGTGGTGAAGCTTAATGATGAGTGCATAGTTTGTCTCATTAATATCATTTCTTGAGACAGAAATACTCTTCATGATATGACTCATTTGTATATGGGGATGTTTTGTATAGTCAAATCTTAGTAGGTTGATTCATTTTTCCTTGCTATTATTTATGAAAACCGTTTATCACATGACCTCCTACTAGCTGTTTTTATGAGATCAAATGTGATAATGTGTGCAGGGAATGATGGAGGTTTCTGGTGGATAAGTTTCCCGAGTTCGATGCATGTAGCTGAAGATTGTTTCCAAATTGACCTATTATCTTGGGCTTGACTCTAACGGCCCATAGGAATCTAAGATTTTTAATTGATATTTGATGAAATAGTGTTTAATGCCACCCGATATGGTGGATCTTGTAGCAAACATTATCTATATGAAGACTTTGTCTTGAATCTGAGTGGTACCACTTTACGATTTATTGAAGGAAATTATCTGCAAACTATTCTGGATTTTTTTTTGGATATGTTATGAACTCATTTGAAAGTTAATGAAATATACAGAATTTTGAGAATCATAAGTTGTTGATCACTCTATCTCGAGGAAGAGCAAGGGCCCACTCAACCGAGGAGATATGAGGTTACTTTAAGTTTTTCATGCATACAGTCCTTCGATTATTTTTACTGCAATTATCATTTGATGAGTTGTTGCATGCATGCTTTGATTAACTGTCCCTATTTTCTCCATTATTGCTTTCACTTTTAAGTAGATGCTTTTTCCATGCAAATTTAGCTCATAAATAGTCTTTCTTTCTGTTGAATTCTAGTTATTTAGTTATGGTTTAAATTGTTAAGAATAAGTGTGTGCATATTTTACTTTACAGTAGAAGATTAGTTGTTGAAAACCATTTCATTGCAAATAGTTGAATTTCGTAGACTTGTATTTAATTTCCATAGATTTTAACTGCACTTCTATAGAATAGCCACTAAGCTAAGCAACCCCCCAAAAAACTCAATGCATAACCGGTTCTCCTATACTCTATTGCATATTACGTTGAACATGTACTGGTTTAAGAATGACACTGACCAAGATTATGTCATTTAAATGATTGGAATAATACAACGACCCATCATTTTCAGCGTCGTTACCAAGGAACTACATAACCATAAGCTCCATTGTTTTATTCCATATGTTATGGGTGTTAATAGAGTTCATATAGGAAACCAGTAGTTCTCTCAAACCTTGATTTAAATGAACCAACCTGGATGCATAGGTCACAAGATAACCAAGGTAGATTTATAGCACACAATATTCAACAAATCTCTTTAGACACTTCACAAAAGAGAAACACTAAGAGTGATACAGATTCCAATTCCATGCCTAGAACCTTTTATGAGCATTTTGTATCCTCTTCACATCATTTTACAATGGAGGATCTTGGAAATGCTGAAAAACAACCTTTAGGACAAACATTTACATACCCCATTGTCCTCGATGAAGATGAGGATGCACCCATGAAAAACATCTCACTGTCCATCCTCCCCCTCTTTCAAGGAATGACCAAAGAAGACCCTGATCAGTTTCTGTTTGAATTTAAAATCCTATGCCAAACATATGATTACCGAACTGACAATCAAAAACTAAAATTATTTCCCTCCACTCTCAAGGATTCTGCTATGAGATGGTTTATGGGGTTACCATCTAACTCCATTAATTCCTGGGAAGCCATGGAAATAACCTTCCTGGATAAATACAAAGACTATTGTAGAGGAAGGGATAGGAAAGAGGAGTTCTTCCAAATATGGCAAAAGGAAGATGAAAATCTAGAGGATTATCTGGATAGATTCCTCTTTCTTTATAAACATAGTGGGTATGAGTTGCATGCAGACATCACTAAAACAGTCTTTCTGAAAGGACTGGATGAAGAAACCAAGGATTCTCTCCATCTCATGGGAGGTGGAGATGTGCATAAGCGTACCATGGAACAAATTACTGAGCTATGTAGAAGATATTTTAGAACATGTGGAGGGATAATAAGGAAACAAACATCCAAGTCTTTGGGTACCTCTGAACTTCTAGAAGAAATGGCTAACATGAAAACAAACATTCTACTATAATTAACATCCACCATAGATGGACTCAATGAAAAATCCACCCCTGTTAAATAACCGTTGGACATGTATTGCCCTAAATGTCGGAAGAGACACCCCTTGAGAGAATGTCCTTTTATGTCACAGGTATGTGCTTAATCATGAGTTTCTGACCATAACACTAAACATTGCACACTTCTACCACAATTGAAGGGAGGTTTGAATGCCATCTCTCAAACAAGTGCTGAATTAAATTTTGTCCAAAGACCAAACAATCAGGGTGGGTTCCCATCTAGACCAACTCAGAATCCCTAGAGAATGCCATGGCTGAATCAAGCCTCTCAGTCTTCTTAGGGACAACCTGAGTGGGAAAACTCAAACTAGATGACTTATCCATATCCACCACCTTGGAAAAATCCCTACACTTAGCTAGGTTGGGCTCCACCACCCGTAGCCAATCCTTGGCACAATCAACAGTGGGGTCCTCAATAAAATTTTAGCCAAAATCAGTCCTGGACACCACCACAAATTAATAATCAACAATGTAGGTTCCAATGACCACAACAAGCTTTAATTCCCCCATCTCTAGCCTACCAAAATCAAGGACAAGTAGCAAAAACACAACTTCAAGCTCAGCTAGTAGCCAATCCAAAAAATCAATAGACAACTTTGATTGATGACACGAGATACGAGTAATACCATGCGAGTTAACACTATTGGTAATTTACGATTATGATCCGCCAAATATTGAACCCTCCTATTATCACAGAACTACCTGATGATGCCAATAAGGAAGAAAAATTGAAGGTAACAATGGTTCTTCACCAATACCATATGAACAGGATGCTCAAATACCCAAACCAACTCTGCCCCTTTCCCTAAGTGATTACAGGACACTCAGTTGCAAATGAAACAGAACTAGTTCAGAATTGAAAAAGTACATATTGAAGTTCCACTACTACGTGCAATAAGGGACATCCCTAAACTAAACAAAACAATTAGCAACAAATGTATAAAGATGCTAAGAAGAAAAAACAAATACCCAAAGATCTGTTAGAGTCGAAGGAAATTTGGCTGATTTAGTTGCTTAGCACCCTCATCTCAAAGAAAATATGGGGATCCCGGGAGCCCTGTTATTACTATTTGTATAAACACCCGATCAATATCTAATGTTTTGGTGGATCTTGGTTTTGCTATTAATGTCATCACAACATAAATGTTTAACCAACTATCCTTGATAGGAATTCAGCTAGCCAACACATTCTGCGAGTTAGCAGATCAATCCATTGTTGTATGCACGATGGTATGGTTAAAGATATAATGGTCCTTTGTTGAATCATGGGAGTACCCAATTGATTTCATGGTTTTTCATCCTAAAGATCAGAATTTGGTATATCTAGTCATCTTGGGGAGACCTTGGCTAGCTATGGTTGTTGCTTATATTGATTGTAGGTCAGGCAACATGACAATTCTCAATGGGCAAAAATCCAAACACATTTCATTATATCCTCTGCCTTGACCTTATGCAAAAATTGTGACTGGTATGGGTGGATTCTTTGGATGCTAACTCTTTGAATTCTTCTTTTCTGGCCACTATTGTAGTACACAATCATATGACGGAGGCTGTAGAGTCTTATGTGCTAACTGATTCTAAGGACTCTGCAACTATGGAAATCAGTACTACTTCTACAGAATTCAGAATATCGGCAGAAGACATTACCTCTGCTGAGTCTGGTAGGAAACTCTATGCTTATAATTCCAAACATCTAGTTCCTGATTTCTATTGTCCTTTAACTAAGGTTTTGTCTTTTGATAACGTATCCATCCTGCACATGCTCCAGCCCCATGTTTTCCCATTGAATTCTTTTATCACTAGTACAGAGCTTGCTCTTGCAGATGATACTAAGCAGGTGCTTGTCAGTATGGGTAGAGAGATGACTATAGGAAGTGACTTGGAGGTCAATCAAGAAGCTAGGGTGCTTGAGGTTTTGAAGAAAAATTCCCATGATTTTGCTTGGGATTACACTGATATGAAAGGAATTCATCCTAGCATTTGTACACATCATATTTACACTAATGACATCAAACCTATAAGGCAGCCACAACAAAGAATCAATCCAACATTGAGAGACATAGTCAAAAATGAGATTGAAAAGCTCCTAAAGGTAGGTTTCATCTATCCTATATCTGATATTCAGTGGGTTTCCCCATTAGTTATTGTTCCCAAGAAGAATGGTAAGTGGCGAATATGTGTTGATTACAGGGAACTTAACAAAGCCACCAAGAAAGATTATTTTCCCCTGCCTTTCATTGACCAAGTCCTGGACAATTTGGCTAGTAAGAAATATTTCTCTTTCTTGGATGGGTTTAGTGGGTATAATCAAATTAGTATTTCCCCTACTGATCAGGATAAGACTACTTTTACGTGCCCTTGGGGTACATTCGCTTATAGAGTCTTACCTTTTGGGCTTTGTAATGCCCCTGCCACATTTTAGTGGGCAGTCTTGGCCATTTTTGTAGATCTTGCTAACAATTGTGTTGAGGTTTATATGGATGATTTCACTATCCATGGATCCACTTTTGATGAATCTTTGAATAATCTTGAGAAAGTACTCAGTCGATGTGAACAACACCAACTATCTCTAAGTCATGAAAAATGTCTAATGATGGTTGATCAAGGAATTGTCTTAGGTCACCATGTGTCAGCCCAAGGTATAAAGGTGGATCCCAAAAAGATATCAGTCATCACCCAATTACCTACACTAGCTAATCAGACTGACATCAAAAGTTTCCTTAGCCATGCGAGTTATTATCGCCAATTCATAAAATATTTTAGCAAAATTGCCACCCCAATGTTTTCATTACTAACCAAAGATTGTGTTTTTTAATGGTCTTCTCAAAGTGTCGCAGACATTTCATTCTATTAAAGAAAAGCTGACAACAGCCCCTGTCTTACATGGCCCTGACTGGGGATAACCTTTCCATATCCACACTGATGCTTCTAATACAACTATGGGTGCTATCCTTGGACAAAAAGACTTAAAAGATCATATGTATGTAATTTACTTTATCAGCAAAAATTTGACTCCTACAGAAAATAATTACACCACTACGGAAAAAGAGTTTTTGGCTGTGGTATATGCTTTGAATAAATTTCATCATTACATCACTAGATATAAAAATTTGTTTACACTGACCACTCTGCCATTCGATATTTGATGAATAAACTAGTGGTTGGCGGAAGGCTCATTCATTTGGTTGCTCTTGTTGCAAGAATTCAATCTCACTATCATAGATAAGCCTAGGAAATCTAACGTTGTTGCTGACTTTCTTTCCAGAATAAATGTTTCATGTAATGACAAAGCAGTCCAAGATCAATTTCCCAATGAACACTTATTTTGCTATCTCCACTAAGACTCCCTGGTTCACTGATCTCGCAAATTATTTAACAACAGGGAAGTTTCCTGCTTATTTTACTCATAAGGAAAGAAGGTGATTGATTATAAATAGTGCAACATATAAATGGTGTAATGAGATTCTTATTCAAATGTTGTCCTGACATGGTTCTTCACAGGTGTGTTCGTGAGGATGAGGTACATGACATATTGCGTGCATGTCATGATGAGCCAGGCGGTGGGCATTATTCAGTGAAATGAACAATTCACAAGATCCTTGGAGCAGGGTACTATTGGCCTTCCCTCCATAAGACTGTCAAGAAGTATGTGTGGCAAGTGTGATGCATGCCAATGAATGGGAAAACCTACACTTTCTATGGAAATTCCTCTTAACCCTCAGTTGGTTCTAGGACCATTTAAGAAATGGGGTATTGATTATTTTGGACCATTTGATCCTCCATATTTTGGGAAGGAGTATCTCTTAGTATGCACGGACTATGTCACCAAATGGGTTGAAGTTCAAAAATTGGCATGTGCCAATGAAGATGTTGTTGTTAATTTTCTCTACAACTGGATATTGCTATGATTTGGAGCACCAAGGGCCATTGTATCTGATCAAGGTCCTCAATTTGTTTCAAATATGATTGAAGCTTTCTTAGGAATCTACAGAATCAAGCACTGGAAATCATCACCATATCACCCCCAATCCAATGGGCAAGTGGAGGTAACCAATCGAGAGCTCGAGAATATTCTAACTAAGGTGGTTAATGCCGACAGAAAGAATTGGGTACTAAAGCTTCCTGATGCAATCTTGGCCTACAACACGACCTGGAAAACAACTACTGGTTTCTCTCCCTATGAGCTGGTCTTTGGGAAGAAGCCACTATTACCTGTTGAGTTTGAGTTGTGCACCTAGCAAATAGCGTTGGAAGTTGGGATTAATTTGGATGAAGCACAACATGAACGAGTGTTGCAGTTGAATGAACTAGATGAAATGCGAGATGGAGGCACAACAATAGACTGAAATTCTACAACATCAGCAGAAAACTTGGCATGATGCTCACATCAAAAAAGGATATTTTATGAAGGATAGTGGGTTTTACTCTTTGATTCCCGCTATCAGCAGTTTAAAGGAAAGTTGTGTATGCATTGGTTAGGTCCCTATCAAGTGCATCAAGTGTTTGATAATGGCTCTATTTGATTGATACTGATTGATGGAGACAAACAAACTCTTCTGGTGAATGGGCATAGGCTCGAGTTTACCACCAACCACTAGATAAGCAGACCTTCACCGACGACATTTGTTAACAATGGATATGCATGCTGAGGAGGCTCTTTGCCTCTCACGCATGGAGTAATTAATATTTTTCAAATTCAATAAAGGAAGATGATCCTTCATTTGATCTTCTTCCCTTAGTTAGTAGTTTTTATTGTAATTTCCAATAAATGCAGGAATTTTTGTTGTTTCTACTGCCACTAATCATGTTTCATCCCAAATTGCAGGGCATGGGAATCTACAGATATCAGCTAACTAAGTGTAGCATGGGTAAGTGCATTTAACTTGCTAATGATATTTCTATGCAAAACATTCCCCCATGTAGTCATTTGTCATTATGATGCCATCATGAAATGATTACTATGATCATTTTGGATCTCTTCCAAATCTAGCTTTATGAATGATGGCATAATAGGAGTAATGCCTCATAAATCTCCACATGCTTTGATGTGTCACACTCTCCAACGTCAGGACAGATGGCACATGCTCCTCAACCATGGGATATGTGCTACCACAAAAATCTTAATCTCACATGGGTGGTTAGTCTCATCACTATTTTTTCACCATCACCTTCTCTTGATGTTGCGTTACCCAAGGAATAAGATGTCATTTGAAATTTAATGCTCTGCAACCGCCTCTTCCGTTGTGGTATACACATCAATCACAACTAGTTTCATCAAACACTCGACGGGAAGGGGAAGAAACATTTTGCTATGCTCTTTCCACTATTGTGTATTTTTGGCTTAGCATGGGACCGCGAAAGACATCAGAACCTGCTTCACCAGACACCTTACTCTAGAATGCTGCCCTTTCGCAGGTATTTCATGATTTCGAGATGGTTAGATTTCATTCAGAAATTTGAAGGGTTTGATGAGAACATTGTGGAAGATTTCTTGAACAATTTTGAGTCCACATGCTCACAAGTTGGTGGACGACAAGTTGAAATCACCAGTCAGGTCATTTCTGACCTATCTAGCCTACCAAATTTTGGGTTAAAGGTTATGACGAATGCCCCTTTGCAAATTCTTATTGCTCAATTTCATGATGAAGGAGAGGCACTCTCAGAGGTCATCCTGACTCCATTGGGTGTCTAGAAGGGTGTTAAGTAGAAAATTTTACCTAGAATCTGGGGTGAGATTGCTAAATGGGTCAACAAGTATTTTATATGCGACGGATAGGCTTCTATTCTAGGTGGTGATGCACTCAAAATGCTCATTCACCTTAAAAAGGGACATGTCAACTAGGCCCTTCAGTCAATTTGCTGAGTACCTTGCAGAATCTATGATTATGGTATGCTAGAAACACCAAATCCGGTGGGGCAAGTCTATGCTTAAGCACCTGTGGTTGATTCCCTGTTGTGTTCACACCAAGTTTTCTTTCACCCAAAGCAGAGGCTCGAGAGACATGTTGGTGAAGGGTCAGGCCTAAGTAACTAAAATATGGTCTCTCTTCTACACCTCGGTCTACCCTTGCCTTGGGCCCTTCACATAGTCAAGTGAGGCAACTGACGTTCCTATACACACCGACACAGTTGGTACTCCCT
Source organism: Taxus wallichiana var. yunnanensis (assembly GCA_018340775.1). Taxonomy (NCBI): domain Eukaryota; kingdom Viridiplantae; phylum Streptophyta; class Pinopsida; order Cupressales; family Taxaceae; genus Taxus; species Taxus wallichiana. The sequence continues at coordinate 76,161,891 of CM031242.1, forward strand.
GAGGACCACCCCATCCATTTCGATTCAAAAGGAAAGCCCAATGGCCCCCTCTTCCTCCATGCAACTATGGTCCCAGTAGCTTGGCTCATGTTTGCAGATAGGTGGTTTCCAATCGGAGTCCTTTCTGATGACACCACCCACATTCGGGAGGAGCTGCATATGGAGGATGTCCCGGCTGCTCCATCATCTGTTGTTCTGTCATCTATGGAAATTCACACTGGAGCTCGGAAATGCTTGACGTCCAAGTGGAGCCTTCTCACAGCTATCTGGAGGAAATTGCATTGCTAAAATCTTAGTTACAAGGTATGGAAGAGTCCACCCTTTTATTACAAGCTGAATTTACACAAAAGACAGTAGAAAAAATTTGGGAGATTGCTGCCTTGCAGCATGAGGTGATTTGTATAAAGTGACAACGTGATATAGGTCTTACCCTCTTAGATAATTTCCAAAAGTTGTCCCTTCCGTAAACAGGGAATTGCAGAGAAAGAAAACCAAAAATTAAAAAAGGAAAAAGAATCTTTAGAAGAGGAAAAACAAAAATTAACATCTATCTTAGACTCTATTTGTCCTTTAGCCATCAAACTACTATCCTGTAGGAAACCCTCCTCAGTCTACAACATGTATGTCCAGGAGAAATTTTATTCTTGGCAGTTATTTCAATTGTGTTCTCAAGCCCCTCACGAAATTCCCGATGGACCTAGTTTTTTATCAGTCTACAAGAACAGCACCCCGGAAATTCAAAATTTTCTCTGTGAATTTTATTTACATAACATGGTAGTAACCAATGTCCCTGATTTCTTGATCAACCTATTTGTGGGGGATTTTCAAATTAAAGCATTTCAGTCTGTATTGAGGAATCAGATAACTTGGAGACAGCAAACAGACAGTTTCAATAACACTGCTCAGTCAATCAGATTTTACATTCGCCCAACCCATCACACAGATGTCACCCTGCGGAAGAACTTTAGATCATTATATTACCAGGCAGGGGTTGGGGTGCATACTTCTCAGATTTTGCTTCAGTGTATTATTGATTTTGAAAATTATAGTCAGGAGAATTTTGGAGCTACTTGGAAAGCTTGCGATAGGAGATGGGATACTTTAAGCCTACCTTTAAAACATAGGGAGGTCCTCTCTCCTCATAATTTGAGTTGGAGCATGCGAAGGGGTGATGCCCTCATCACCATTATTAGACAAACCACAGAAAAGACCAACTAGCAATACACTGATGAATGGGCCAGCCTTCAAGTACGGCCTCCACTCCTCTTGAGCCCTCTCACAACATGGTAGAACAATGCAACACAGTCCCATGATAGTTTCACTACCTGGGTGGAAATTACCTCCAATACTCAGGGCTACAAGAATACCACAAAGTAATACACTGATCAATTCGAGGAGTATGACATGGCTGAACAACTTGGAAGGCAAGTAGGATGCAGATGAGTTACATTGGGACATGTAATAGGTAAAGTCAAGGGGAATGATGAGTGCATAGTTTGGCTCATTAATATCATTTCTTGAGACAGAAATACTATTTTGATATGACTCATTTGTCTATGGGGGTGTTTTGTATAGTCAAGTCTTAGTAGGTTGATGCATTTTTCCTTGCTATTATTTATGAAAGCCATTTATCACATGACCTCCTACTAACTATTTTTATGAGATCAAATGTGATGATGTGTGTAGGGAATGATGGAGGTTACTAGTGGATAAGTTTCTGAGTTCGATGCATGCGGCTGAAGACTGTTTCCAAATTGACCTATTAGCTTGGGCTTGACTCTAACGGCCCATAGGAATCTAAGAGTTTTAATTGATATTTGATGAAATAGTGTTTAATGCCACCCGATATGGTGGATCTTGTAACAAACATTATCTATATGAAGACTTTGTCTTCAAAACTGGTGGTACCAATTTTTGATTTATCAAAGAAAATTATCTGCAAACTATTTTAGATTTGTTTTTGGATATGTTATGAACTCATTTGAAAGTTAATGAAATCTACGACATTTTGAGAATCAAAAGTTGTTGATCACTCTATCCCGAGGAAGAGCAAGGGCCCACTCAACCGAGGAGATATGAGGTTACTTTAAGTTTTTCATGCATACAGTCCTTCGATTAGTTTTACTACAGTTATCATTTGATGAGTTTTACATGCATGCTTTGATTAACTATCCCTGTTTTCTCCATTATTGCTTTCACTTTTAAGTAGATGCTTTTTCCATGAAAATTTAGCTCATAAACAGTCTTGCTTTCTGTTGAATTCTAGTTATTCAGTTATGGTTTAAATTGTTAAGAATAAGTGTGTGCGTATTTTACTTTACAGTAGAAGATTAGTTGTTAAAATCCATTTCATTGCAAATAGTTGAATTCCGTAGACTTGTATTTAATTTCCATATATTTTAACTGCACTTCCATAGAATAGCCACTAAGCTAAGCAACCCCCCAACAAACTCAATGCATAACTGGTTCTCCTAGACTCTATTGCATATTGCCTTGGACACAACCCTAGTTTAAGAATGACACTGACCAAGATTATGTCAGTTAAATGATTGGAAGAATACAACAACCCATCACTTAACATTCTACTAACACTTCACACAATGTTTAACGTATTCACAACAATCCTTGTTAAGGGTTGGCAAGTAATAACCAAGGTGAAGGATGCATTTAGCAATGATGTGGCCCTTTGAAATGTCCACCAACAATCCCATGATGGATTTCATTAACGGTGTACCAAATTTCTGAACTAGTGAGGCACCGTAAGAGGATACTAATAAAGCCACGTTTGTAAAGATGACCCCCATGATGACATAACGAGAGACATTTTGGAGGAAGCTTGAATTACCATTGAGAGTGAGATCTAGAGGTAGGATTGAAAGGGCAAGGTAATCAATGAAATACTTGTACCATATGTCACATTAGTCGGTTCTAATTCTTCCCACAAAATTTACATCATGAAATAAGAAATAGGGTGACTGCAACCATTATACTGTGACAAATATTTTACGGTCTAAAGGTGAAGCAGGTATTTGCGAGGCAAGGAAAGCCATGGTGTCCCTGAATTTATTAGTGGATCACAAAGTGGGTTGAAGTTTGTAATGATAAAAGGTAGTCAAAAGAATGTCAATGTGATGCTTATACTTATGAAGTATCTCATTATGAAACTGGTATAAACCATTTAATTGGTTTACAACTAGTTGATAATCACCAAATATATTAATGGATTTAACATCTAGGAAATGGCAGTTTGAAGGCCTAATATGTTTGCTTCATACTCGATGTTGTTGTTGGTGTAATAAAAATCTAGTTTGAAGGATAAGGGCATAGGATTTCCATCAAGAGGTATGAGGATAAACCCTATGCCCCACCCACATTGACATTTCAAACTATCGAAAACTAGTTTCATATGATAAATTGTGTCATCCAGGGAAAGAGTATAAATAGATTCATTAGGAAAATCAAAATTTGAGGGTTGATGTCCCGGAAGAGGGGTGTCTGTAAGTTGATCTGGAATGGTTTGTATTTTGCCATATTTTTGATGATTAAACTCTATGTCTATTTCTACAAGGAACATGAGCCAACATGAGGTGTGTTGATGTTGGTAAGGTTTAGCATACATGTAATGTAGAGGTTCGAGTGTTGGTGACAAAAAAATATTTGTGGTTAAGTAGGTAGTGAAAATTTTAGTAGCCATGAAGACTAAGGCTAGGAAAATATTTTCAATGTGATTATACCTATTATCATAGTCTAAAAGAGTATGGATTATGTAATAAAATGTGTTCTCCTGTTTTATTCATTGTAATTAGTGAGCATGGCCCCTAAGGAATGGTAAGTGGAAAAAATGTAGAGGTAAACAGGTTTTTAATCTTTAGGTTGGATGAATAGAGGTGGTGAAGAAGGTATTTCTTCAATGCTTCAAAGTATTTGTGACACTCATCATTCCAATTAAAGGATACATCCTTTCTAAGACGATGATGAAAAGGGTGACATCAGTTGGAAAGTTGGGAAATAAAGTTTTGAATGGATTGTAATTTTCCTTCCAAACTATAAAGCTATCAAAGGTTAGTAAGTGGAGGAATATTGAGAATAGCCTTGATTTTGGTGGGATAAAATTTGATACCCCACAAAGAGATGATGAAACCCAAGAGTTTTCCAGAGAGAATGGAAAAGACACTTTTAAAGTTAAAGGTAAACACTATATTTAATAAGATGATCAAAGATTATTTTAAGAACTAGGAGGTGTTCGGAATGACTTTTGGAGTTACCTAGAAGGTCATTGACGTAGTCTTCTAATATGTTATGCATGATGTTGTGGAAGGTATAGGTCCTAACATGCTAATAAGTGGTACAAAACATTTTAAGGCCAAAGTTCATGACATGATAACAAAATGTCCTCAAGGGGTGATGAAGGAGGTTTTGTGTTGATCTTTCAAAGCCACGAGTAATATTGGACTATAACTAGAGAGCCCATCCATGAGTGATAGCATCTCATGGAGGGCTATAAGATTTCCAATTTGGTTGATACTAGGTATAGGAATGTCAACCTTAGGGAAAGAAAATTTGAGTTTATAGAAATCCATGCAAATGCGAGTTCCTCTATTATTTTATTGTTAGGAAGCATGTTAGAAATCTATTATGGATAGTAAATGGGTAAAATTAAGGAAACAAAAATAAGGTGTTGGAGTTCTTCTTTCACAATCAGGGAAATACATGGATGCATTTTTCATAGCTTTTGTTTCATAGGTTTAGTTTGAGGGGTTGTCATGATATTGTGGAACACAATATTTGGGTCAATACCGGAATATCAACATAAGACCAAGAAAAATCATTGCTATGATCTTGAAGGAAATAAGTGAAGGCTTCTTGTTTAGAAGAATCTAAATATTTGCCTATCTTTAGAATTTGGGGTCATCACGAGTGTGAATGTTGATCTCATGGTTGATTCATTTATCATGGTTTTTGTCTTAGAAGGTAATGATTGTTGAATGTAAGAATCTTGTACACTTAAGTAGGTGAGAATGGAATCATCATCCCGACATAAACGAGAAGGTGTGTATTCATCTAGCATGTCTAGATAAAGATGTAACACCTCTAACATGGCTGATATCTATGATGACTTCTATTTTGGAAGTTGCAAACATTGACATGTGATTCTTGTCTTAAGATGATGTACTCTTATGATCTATGACATCATGTTTGTTATAGATAATATGTTATCTACTAAAATAGGTACAATTCTACCATGTTTATGTTGTATAGAAAATGAAGTAATTCATCTCTTCTTATGTTGAATAATTCTCTGCTTTGGAAATGATAAATTAATCCATGAGTCTTTGTTGCACTTGAAATTGAGCTTCAGTTTTCATAATTTTTTGGATGCAAAACAACATTACCTTGGATCAATTTCATTGATCCAAGGTATGCTTCTAATTTAAAAAATTTGTGGTCATAATGACCAAGTTGGATAGATCATGTTAGCTCTAAACTCTAACTAGACTAAAGTAATGAATGATCTCTATTTCCCCTACTTTGCACGTGATCTGGGATGGTAATTTGGCTCTTCTTTGGTAAGTGTGGGATGTAATTCTTACTATAAACTTGGAACCTAATTAAACTATGTTTCTTAAATTTGTAACTCTATCCTAAAGTTGTAACCTATCCTAAGTTTCTATGTTCTTTTGTTAATGTGGGATGTTAATAACTAAAGGACCTAAGACTAAAAATTTAGACTTAGACCTAAGGACCTATGTTAGTTCCTAAACTAATGTTCAACCTAGCCTATTTTTAGCTAACCAAAAAGGACCTATGGGTCAACATGCAAGGGGAAAGTTAGTGGCACCATATTCTAGGTGTTTATGAGGCATTAGTGGACATTAAAGACTTTTGTCTTGCTAAAAATTGGTGAATGCATGAGAAAAGTTGGGGGAATGAGTTGGCACCTCCACCAAGTTTTAGTTGCATGAAATTTTGAATTTATTCATTTCCAAACATAAGATGGCAGAGGCAGTAGCTGGGGAAGGACTACTAGTCCTATTTTACATTTAATATTTTTATAAAATAGCGAGAACCGCCTACAGAGAAGAAAGAGGGGTTTTGATTCTATTTTAGTGATTTGGTTTTTTTTTGAGCTTAAGCTCTCCATGTGGTTTTTGATCTTCTAACCTCTAGTTCTAATTCTTACATGAATGTTTATCCTTGCATGGTGTGAGAAGATAAAATTGGCACTATGAAAAGTATAAGAAGAACATGAAGAAGTTTTGAGGATATTGTTGGCATTCAAAAGAAGGAATCAAGTTCTGCTTGGATATTTTCTATGAAAAGTGAAGGCAGAAGATCTATCAGGCATGATAGGCCCTATCCATTAGGTCTTTTTCCTTTACTTAAGTGCTTCATAAAAACAACTCTGATCTTTAAAAAAATAATTTTGTTTTGATTTTTGATTGTTTAAGTTCTTGCTTCATTGGTGTTTTGTTGTTTATCTAAATGAAAACTAGTTCTTTGTTGAAGAATGTGAAAGGAAATATGGAAATGTGAATTGTGGCTGTAATGCTAGCTCGTTTGTAGATTTGGAATTTTTCACCATTGAAACAAGTTATTATGGTTTTCTGTCTGACTGGAAACTTTCGTGGAGGTTTTCATGCTATTAATAGTTGTATGGCTCATGAAAATTTGTAGATCTAATTTTCATGCCTCTTTAATGTTGTCATTAGGAATCTAGCTTGAAGGAAACTTTTATTTTCTATTAGTCCTTGTTCAGGTGGTGTTTTGAAATCTTCATTTTGAGTTATCCTCTTGATAAATTAAAAAAAGACACTACCCTATTCAAACTAGCTAGTGGCTATAATCAATTTTTTTTTCGGAATGCTCATCTTGTGTTGGATTTGGAGTACCTTTATTTCTAGGGAATTTTTGAAGTCTTTTCTCATTCGTTGAGCCTTCTCTGGCTAAGTTGTAAAGAGGGAATGTCTTTGAAAGTTTTAAGGTAACATTTTGTTGTATTACTTCTTATATTTCATAAATCCATTATGGGATTTTAGATACCTTAGTAAATCTATATAAGTATGGAGAATACTCTCTCTGATTCATTGGCTGTTGTTGAACTTTAGGAAAAGAAAGTTTCTCAAATGATATTTTTCTTCTCCTTGATTGTTAATTGATAGTTTCTTAAGGAACTAGCTTGAACTAAGTATGAGTACTCACCTTCCTTTCTTTCGTTGTGATTCTAAGTAGTTGGGTCGATTCTTCGTTATTCGGTTTAATAAGTGAATGTTGGTTAAATTTCTGTGTGGAAGATGGACAAATTTTTTTCTTGTCATAAGTTATGGGGTTTTGTTCTTCGCTTGGATCATTGTGGTTATCCAACTTTGAGTTACATTATGTGCTTCAGGTTGAACTTGTTGATTCTTTGGGACATTTAAATTTATTCATGTTCTTCTCTTGAAGTGATATGTTCCCTTTTTGATTTTTCCATGTTAGCATGGAGTGACTGAATAGTCGTGAAATGAGAAATGATTGAGGCTCCCTCCTTGTAATGCTTTAATGCTCCATCAATATTTTTAAAGGGAGGTTTTGTTGATTTACTATTTTCTCTTCTTGAGTTGTTCCAACATTGGGTTGGGAAACTAAATCTATTAAATGTTTAACTATTTCCTTCTCCGTAACTGATATATTGGCTAGAATTCTTAAGATAATTTGATATCATTTAGACTGTTTTGTTGAAGAGTCTCTTGAGGACATGGGTTGAAGTATCTTTCTTCATTCTGGAATGTTAATCACACGTTATCCTTGTAATCATTCTTGAGGGTGAACTCTAGCATAGGATAAGGAATGATATTGTTTTAGTTTGGTTATGAACTTTTATCATCCTTGCCCTTTTGGACTTGTTAGTGGTTGGTAGAAACTTGAGTGACTCTGATTGGTACCTTGTTCTTATTTTGGTTTATGAATGCTTTTAGTGTGTAGTTATTGGGACTGTAGAGGGTAAATTATGACTGATCCTTTGAGTTGGACTTGATATGAACCCACTCAGGTATTTTAGAGTATTTCTTCTATGAGTTATCTTGTTGATTTTATTGATTATGTCTTCCTTATTTGGAGCACTGAAATGAAACTTTAATCAATCTAATTTAGAATCTTGTTGAGCCTGCTTCATTTGTGATTTTAGATAGGAATATAATTTTTGTTGACTATTATTTCTTCATGTATAAATTTGGATGTTTACTTGAAGTAGCAAAACGTATATGTATTCTAGAAGGTAGATTTGTATATCTAGAATTACTTCTCAAAAGTTAGAACTGGTAAATGAGGCACCTTAATCTGGAAATTGAATGATAAGGTAAAGTTAGGATGAAATATGAATTTCCCTTTCTTTAACACTGTTGTTTTATTTCCAGCATGTTGAAAATAGTTTTATGATGAAAAGTTAGAATTGATAGGTTAATTAAATAAACCTTACTTTATAATTAGAAACATTGTAACATATTTCTCTCCTTCTTGGTTGTATTATTTTATGGGAAAATTCTTTATGTTTTACCGTAGTGTTTATAGAACTATTTGATAAATAACGAGGTTCTTTTTATGGGACGAGTTAGTTAAAACCATAACGTTTTAATGCTATAGCACTTATCATGCTCGGTTCAAATGAACTGACCCATGCTAACAATTTTACAGATGGATTTCATAAAATATGAAAGGAGAAATACATATAGAAAGTTACATCTATTTTACTAAAGAAATTTCATCTTTATTATGATGATATGTGGCTTCATTACTTGAGATGTACTTGTTGGAAAAAAGTTGTAATAATATTTAGTTTTGTACTGCTGTTTTGACACTTTGTAATCTCTGAAATGTTTCTGGATTCAGTGAATGTATCACTCCTTCTTGATGAATAAAATATGTGATGATTGCTAAATAATACTTTATTGTAATACTTTCTTGTCATGAATTGGGATGTATTATTAAGTATTATCCTAATGAAGGAGGGAAATTTATATACTTAAATGTTATGGAATGGTTGGGGTGGGGATTTGAAATGTTAGTTGGTTTATTTTCTCAATTAGAGATGCAACTTATAAAGTTGACACTCATAACCAGACCCTCAATCAATACAAAAAGGACTATGTTTGAATTATATAGATGTATGTGTATGAATTCTTGATGTAATTAAATGTATGTAATCAATTTTCATAAATGGACATCAGTCCATGACAAAGGAAAAGGGATAATTCCCTTGAGTTCAATCATTGAGACATAATTTAAGAACTCGTTTGATGTGTTATGAATGTTGTAAGTAAATAATTTAAAGTGATCTTCCTTAGGCATATTTCCTTAATCAAATTAGGAATGCTTGGAAAGGAATTAAATGGAATTTAGAATTCATCTCCATGAAGTCTAAAATAAAGGTTTATAAGGGACTTATGTAAGCTAGGGCTGAAATAAGTGAAGAATCAATTAACACTTTCATAACTTTAAGAGAAATTTTGTCATGATTTTATGTAAGTTGTTTCGTTTAAGACAAACTGAAGCATGTAATTAATTAGTTAGGAAGAAAATTTTATCTGCATACCTACCTCTCATGTAGTTTCAACTTGTAACCTTATATGTTAAATAACCTAGTTGAATCCTTAAGCATTACAAAGTAATTAATATTTAATGAAGTGATTAATGAGATAATAAAATTTTAATCTAAGGTATGTCTATCCAGTTGAGGAAAATCAATTGGATGTTTACACACATCAACTGTAGCATAATACCTTCATAATGACATGAGTCATTACAAGGATACTATGATGCAGTTGACATGTCTCAACACCCCGCATAGTTTTTTCAACGTGATCGACATAAATACATGACCAGATCATGATTTTTATCTATGCAGGATAGGAACATGATTTATCATTAAGGTCAACTCACGTTGACTTATGATAACTAGACACACCCAATAAATGTAATTCAATTGTGTATGTTTATGTACCCTTAGTCACTACGAGTACTCATCCACACTAGGACATGTTGCTAACCTTGTCTAGGGGGAAACTTTGAATCATGTGGGGCTGATAGAATTCAAGAAAGACCACTCTAGATTAAAAAAAAGTGTGGTGAGGTACTTATTCCATTTTACGAGTATGTTGTATATGAATTTAAACATGATAAACATGTTTAAAATCTTTGGCCAAAGTATCGTAAGCTACTGGTTGTATTGTCCTATGTCACCTAGTTTAAGATGCAGGATTTTAGATGAATACAAATAACATATATTTAGATAGGCCTCTTAATCTGAACACTTTGGTACCCTAAAAATGTAAAGGAACCAAGTATATATTGTATAAACATTACTAAGTTAACATGAGAGATCAAGTGTTTCACTAAGTCATTACATCTCGCACATGGTTTTCTGTTATGAGATAGTTTGGCATTGCAGTAATGTGTGTTCTAAGTTATGTTGATTTCGAATAAAGAAAATTATTTATAAAAAAATTCTCTTTTCTAAATTCTTAAAATGGGAATGTTACAATAGAAGAGGAATGGAAGAGGGGGTCTCACCATCATGATGATAGGTCAGAGGTCGCAAAGAAATGGTGTTCATGAATATTTTTTTATGAGGAATGGATATTGGATCCATGGAATCCATCGGTGAAGGAGGTCCGATAGGTGAAGAAGTTGGTAATATAGGTGAAGAAGGTGAAGAAGGTTGATCTTCCTCTATGAGGTCCATTCTAGCCTTCTTAGGATTAGATGGTTCAACAAATCCGATACCATGAAAATATTTATGTTTTATGGTAGTGCAAGGTATGATTGTGTGATGACCTTTTTCATCAAGACAAAATCTAAAACCCATCCCAAGTAGAGCGATGAAGAAATATGTGGGTGAAGTGGTAGTTGGTGAGATATCTTAAATCAAATTAAAAAGGCCATGTTTGGGTGGGTGGTTCAAGAGACTAAGAAGAAGTGTCAAGTCCAGAAAATGTTAGGTTGGTGTGAAGGTGAGTGAGAGCATATGGAAAATCCTCACCTGTATGCCATTTGTAGTGTGGATGTTGATGAACACTTATATACTCTTGAGGATTTTAGAAAGTGTCAATGTTGTACATATGATACTCCCCAATGTAAGGCATTGCAAAACAATTACCAAGGGGCCGAGGGTGGTACTTGGGTGATGAGAATGGATGACTGCTCAAATTTTAAGAAGGTTTGGAAGATGGGCTATCATTAGAAGTTGCAATGGTAGTAGGAATAAGTGAGTTGGTTGATGACTATGAAGTAAGAGAAGTAGTATATGAGGTAGAGGAAGAAAATATAGCAGCGAAGTATTAGATGAGGTATATATGGTTATAGATGATTGTTGTGGTAGTATATTACCTAACTTGAATAAGGACATCATTGGGTTGATACAATATGTTCCAGGTTTTGAAAGGTGAAATATATGCTTTAATACTTTATGGGTGCCCTTCATATTTGAATTATGCAACGATGAAGGGTCAAAGGTACACACCCCATGGAATGAATATAGGATCGGCCAAGCAACATGTTATACTTGAATTCCCCTTCAAGAATGTAGAATATTTTAGGAATGGTGCGGGGACCCATGCAGATGTGAAGGATGATGGTGCCAAGGGTAGTGGTCATGGCATCATTGAAAGAATGCAACATAACTAGGTTATTATGCATGCAATTGGTGGGTATGCACATTTTTTCATATGCATGGGAGGAAATGATATTAATTATCATACCTCCATCAATCATAACACATAAAACATAGGTATATTTGATGTAGATGGAGATGAAGAGGCCGAGATCAGGATCCTCTAAATGGTGAGGAGAAATATCCAAGTTAGAGAAAGTGAAAAAAACTTGGTGAGTGGTAGGGGAATAGAAATTTTAGGTGAAGTAGTGAGAGTAGCCACATGATGAGGGGTGAAGATGGTGGTAAAGGCATAGGGTCATTTAGTAGAACCTTAGTAGTTCATAAGATATCAAGGAGGGCATGGCGATGAGACTCATAGGTTTGAAGCAAGTCATATAAAGACATTTTTAGAGGATATTGATGAAGTTTTTTTTATCATAGTATGATGTGCGACTCTGTCAAAAACAAGATAGGCCATCCCACATATGGTTACATTTGGGGTAGGTGTAGATGGAATGGTAGCTGTAGGTACACTAGATGGGTTGAAAATTTTATCTTTTCCTTTTTCCTTTTGTGATCAAGTAACTAATTGAACCATATTTATCTCAAATACGAGAGGAAAATAACATTGTGGAGGTGGATATGGCAGTTGTTTAATAGATATAAGGTAAGGTTGTGTGGTATTAGGTGAAGGGGGAATATAATTCTCCTTTAATAGGTCATTATCATCTAAAATACCATTAGAATCGTAGAGTTGAATGAGAATGTTTTTGAGGGCCTTACACCCTTCGACATCATGCCCTAGGGAGCGATGATATGCACATATTTTAGTATCGTCAAACTCTATTGGTTTGGACTTGAGTGGATCATAAGGCTTGATGGGTCACAATGTGATAGCAAAGGCTTATAATAACCTCGCAAGGGTGTTAGAATAAGATCCTACCAATGGATCAACATGAAAAGTTAGTGTTGGTTTGGATGAAGGCATGGGTGATTTTTCGTGAAGGAGGTGGAGTTGGGGGTTGGGTTAGTTTAACTACTTTTTTGGTAGGTAGTGTGGTTTTTGTTTTGGTTCCAACTTCTTATGTAAAGGTTCTTAAGTAGGGCATGAAGAAGAAGAAGGGGATGCGAGAAGGTTTTGGAATGCAATTCAACCAAGGTGACAATAGAGGTGTGGGTAATGGCATGGTTGTAGGTAATGCAAAGGGTGGTGGTAAATGAGAAGGTAAAGTAATGGGTGATGAATAAGACATCGGTAAAAACATATTAAGGTGAAGGTGTGAGTTGGTTTTCTTTGATTTTTCCTCGGGGGAGATGTTGTTTGAAAAATGTCGATGGATGTGATCCTAATATTGATGGAAGATGTGTAGGTGAATAAGAAGGCATGGGAGAAACTGGGGTATGAGGCCTAAGAGGTTGGGTCTTCCTCTTAGGTGTGGGAATAGAGTTGGTGGTGGTTTGTGAAGATATGTTCAAATCTAACTTCATGGGGGATGGATGAGACTAGGTATTGGTAAGGCCCCTAATGTAGTAATAGGTTTAGATGTAGGTGAAGGCTTAGGTGCAGATGAAGGTTTGGGTGCAGGTGAAGGTTGAGGTGAAGGTAAAGGCGATAAAGAGGAAACTAATATGTCCGACTCATATGTGATAGATTTATTTATCTAGAATATTCTTGGATAGATCATTGAAGTATCTGGAGACAACATCTACATTTGCATATGTACTAGTTGCAGAAGGCCCCCCGAGCATGGTGTGTTCAACATACTCTAAAAAATATTCCAAACGAGAGAATGGTATAGAGGTAGAGGAAGATGGAAATGACTTAGTGGTAATCCTAGTGAAAAATTATAAGGTCTCGTGAGATAGGAAGTTTTTGGCTTCTGAATCTATAGGTAGAAGTGATGCAAGAAGGTTAATAGGATCCTAAAAGACCCTAGGAGATGCATCACTAAAAGGAAGAGAGTCTACAAGAGGACTCCTCTATGGGTCAAAGATGGGGGAAATTAGCTTGTGTAGACTCTTCCGACGTAGAAAAGAGGATAAGATAGAATCTTCTTTGGATAGAAGCATGGGTAATACAAGTTCCTTAATAGGTGACATAATAAGTGGGGTAAGCACCTTTGTAGATGGAGTAGACGAGGTAGTATCCTCCATGGGTAGAGTATTAGGTGAAATAGGATCCTCCAAGGGTAGATGAGATCAAAAAATAATTTCACAAATTGACAGGATGCAAGGCAAAAGAGTAGAAGGGATAGGTAATGTGTTAAAAATTATATGGACCTTGTTAACATTAATCATCGTGTCTATCACAGAGGTATCGTTGGCCTATTTTGATGAATGTGTATTGTTTGGAAAATAATTCTAAAACATCTAAAGGTTTTGATTATCGGAGAGATCTCCATTATCTAACATTTCTTAGATAATGTTTTTGAATGTTATACAATTTCATTCACTATGCCCCTTAACACGGTGATAGTTACAGTGGTAATTCTCCTTATACCATGTAGGTACAAGATGGGAAGGGTCAAAGCCGTATGTGGTTTGATCGGTGGAAGGGTGATGGCTCCCGCTTTTAACACATTTTCTAATATAGAAGATTAAGGTTCTTCTATGGGGTATAACATCTATGTTCCTATTGTTAGTGCAAAATCACAAAGCACTTCGGATGTAGATCAGGCTTCTAGGTTGATCACTCAGGAATCCAGTGTGATTGCACAACATGGAAACCTCTCTCCAAGCGTGGGACTTGTGAAACTAAGAGAGCAATCTCCAGAGAAGGCTGGTTCCTGCTCCTAAACTACCTGCCCCAAGCTATTCTAGTGCAGGCAAGCTAATCTAATCCTAATCTAACAATGCCAAGGAGACAGAGAGAGAGAGAGAGAGAGAGAGAGAGAAAGGAAAAGAACAAAAGCCTACACTAAAATGGTGATACACCAGAGAAGGAGAATGTTGGACATCTATCAAAACTACCATGGGACAAAGAGAGGTGAGCAATGGGAAGGATGGACAGATGCATCATAGGCCCAAGGATAGATTTCACACAGAAAATGTCCCAAAACTCCATGAACACAGCTCCAAACCTGCAATGAACATTCAAACATGCACAAATACCTGCAATGAAGAGAGGTAAGAAGAGAAACAAGCAAAAACGAGCAAGGATGGATAGATGCATCACAAAACACATTTTGTTGCTCCAGAAGTTTGCACAGAACATCATTTCAATAGTAAAAGGCAAAAACGCCATTACAGAGCAAGGGAGGAGGTTCAAACTCCATTTTCAACCCTAGAGAAGAAAAGAAGGGAGGGCAGAGCAGAAAAGATGAACAACTTGTTATATCTCTTTTAAAATGAGCCAAATCTGGCTTTATACAATACATGGGTCGAGCCCAGGAGACAGAAAACATAGGAAAACATGTAAGCAGCCCAACCATTGACCAAAATGCATTCTTCATTAAAATCGGTGGTTGAGACATCACTTCTGGCCATGCTGAAGAAGAATGCGACCCATGTGCATTAAAACTGGTTGTTGAAACGTCGCTTCTGGCATTACCACGCGTCAGAGCTGTTTCTCAATTTTCTCTCTCTAGACTACACCAAAATTCGAGATTGATCCTAGAATCATGTAGAGAATTTCATAAGCTTTCCGTTGATATAAAGAACATGCAAATCTGAGCTCTGGATCGAAAGTTATGGAGGTCTGAAGTTTTAGGGCACAAAAGCAAAGAAAACGTGTTTTGAAATCTTTCCGCGCTCTACCACTGGATGACATGTGGCACACATCAATTGGTCATGTGATTCTCTCTCCTCACTCACCCATGGGTTTTTCCTTGAATTTTGACCTTTTGATGATTTTGGAACATTTTTCACTTTTCCCGCTTCCCGCCACTGTACAACACGTGGCATGATCTCGGTTGGAGGACAGGCGCGGGGTCAACCTTGTCTTTTAAACTTTGGCCCCAAGACTTTTTGCAAAATTTCTAAGTCCCCCAAAATCTACACTTCCCTACTCCATTGGACACGTGTCCAATTCCTATTGCTCGAGCCGCTTCAAACCTTGCCCCTTTGACCCTTGGACTTTTCCCTTGTGACACGTGTCATCTCCTGGTTGGTCCACGGGTGTGCCGGCTCTTTCGCGTCCACCATGTTTTTCATCCGGATGCCCTTGTGCTAAAAATTCCCGTTTGACCAAACCGGCCGGTTCGCGTCCATTCGTCCCGGATGTCCCAGTGCTTCGTGGGACAAATTCTTCCGGTTCGCCCGATCCGGCCGATTCGCATCCTTTTGTCCCACTTGTCCCACATTGTTTCGGACTGAAGTTCTCCATTTCGGCCGATCCAGGCGGTTCGCGTCTTCAAGGCCCAAATGTCCCATTTGCTTAGCGGGCCGCCTGTTCTCATTTTCGCGCGAACCGGCTGCCGGTTCGGGTATCTTTGTCCCGAGATGTCCCAAAGCAAGTTAGTGCGAAAGTTATCCTTTTGGCCGGATCAGCTTTTCGTGCCCGCCACGTACTTCGTCCCGAGATGTCCCCGTCACTTCCGGACGCTAGAGGCCTTTCGGCCGATCCACGTCTTTCTGTCCCACACGTCCCTACTGTTGCAAGGACTAGGACTTAGCCAATTTTCACGATTTTTCCTGGCCCAAGTTTATTTTCTGCAACCTTCTCGCATTTTCTCAGAGCTTGCTCTTTCCTTCTTTGGTTAGGGGAGTTAGAAAAAATCTGAGGGAACCCCAGAAACATGATGTTTGCTCTGAATCAATTATCTACCTGGGACTTGAGAATTCTGATGCATGTTATCAAATTAACCCTGGGGGGTGAATTTTGGATAACAATTTGGCGACTCAGTGGGGTCATCTGCCTGCTAGATGAAGTTACCAGTTGCCTGAAGCATCCATTGGGCATGGAGTCCTGAGTTGTAACCTGCAACTGATCTGAACTTTGAAAACTTCCCTCTGAGCCACTTGAAACCCACCGGACATGGAGTGTTCTCACCAAGATGCCACTGAAACGAACTGTGCAAGAGCAGAACCAACAACACCAAAACTATGTACAAAACTGAAAATCATACATGTCCCAAATGGAACATGCAGAGTGTGCACAAGCACTTCTTCTACTGAAAGCAAACCTACCTACTCTACTCTAACTGGAAGCAAAAGCAAGCTAAACAAACCCTGCAATTGGTTGTGAGAAATAGCTTCCCTTTCTCAAAAGTGGCAGCCATGCAATTGATTTGGCACTGATCATGGCTGTTTGGATGGATGGAAAATCAACAAGAAGCTGGTCTTCTATCCAAATCATCAAAGTATCAGCTGAAAACAAATCCAATACCTCTTTTAGTTGCTCTGCATTTGGATTGAAGAGGTATGGCAGCTGATCCTTGGTACTTTGTAGCTCACCCTCATGCTCAGAAGAAAGCATGACTGGTTGTGACTTCTCCTTTGGCTCCAATGAAGCCAAATACCTGATTGGGCAAGGTATGGTCCTTTGAGTATGCCCATTGCTGTGATTTTCAACCCCAAGAATGGAGTCTTCTTGTAGACCTTCTTGAATGGATGGTGTGGAAGAAATGGTGAAATTCCTCTGTCCTTTCTCTTCCTCCAATGAAGAACGTGAAAGATTAAAATCTTCCAATCTTGATTCCGAAGAGCTATTATAAGATGCTGGCTGTTGTAAATGAATGCCCTCCTTCATGACAGCAGACTCAAGTGTTTGGAGTGTGGATGATGAAAGAGAGAAAGGTGGAAACTCAACCGGCTCTTCTCCATCAAAACAGTTCTCCAAATCTGACAGGTAAACTGCCTCATTGCTGTCCTGCTGCTCATGTTCAATTTCCTCCATGGTGTCCTCTTGATCTGTAACTTGACCACCATGGTTTCTTTCTCCCTTCAACATTGAGTTTGAGAGGTCAAACTCCTCTTCAGCACTGGAACTTGAGAGAGGTGAAGTAGAAAGAAGAACTGAAGGTTCTCTTGTAGCCTGCTTTGTGCTCAGAGCTCTTGGATCTGCAATTTTCTCCCCCACAGCTGGAATGTGCTCCTCTTCTTTTGGATTTGGAGCAGCTTCTCCTTCCTCCAATGTTTGAAGACAATCTTGCTCTTGATTGAACTCTTCCTTCAGCATGAAGTTTTTCAAGTCAAACTCTTCAATCTGCTGCTCTAGAGGGCAAGTTGGGACTGCAAGATCTTCTTCAAAGCTTTCTTCCTCCATGGCTGATTGTGCAACTTGAATTGGATCAGCATTTCCTTCAAATAGAGTGCCAACATGGACACTACACTCTGAGCAAACTGATTGCTGATCTGCTTCTTCCTTTTGCTCTTCTTCTGCTGCAACAAAATCAGTTACGACCACCATTTGTTCAACCTTAGCCTCTTCTGTAGGCTTAACCATCAAGGGGATCTTTGTTATCCCAAATTTGGCAGCCCAATTCCTCAATTTGTCTGTCATTTCTTTTCTGTTTGGCTCTTCCTCTTGCTGTCCTTGATGACTGATTTTTTCAATTTCTTCTTCCCCACATGGAATTGGGAATGCAAGAGGAGGGATAGGTTGAAACTCAACTGATTTTACAATTTTTTGCGGTGGTGGAGGAGGTGAAACCTCTTGTTTCTTTAGAGTGGGAGGTATTTCATTTAGCTCTTGTGGAGAGGATGACTATTTGGAAGGAAAAAGGAAAGAAGAATTGAGGTGTGGTGGAAGACTGAGAGGTGGAGACATGGGATCAACATTTGGGACAGCAGATGGAGAGTTTAAAATTTGCAAGTCCAAATGAGATGATGCTGCTTGAGTAATGGGAAGAGAAAAACTAGATGATGGTGTAGAACTTACCCATTGACAAGGTTGTTCAACACCGAATGTATAGGCCTCTATTTCTGCTGTCCATTGTGCAAGTTGGGGCAGCATCTTTATCATGAAGTCCAGCTTCTCTTGAGGGCTGAAGTGTCTTGGAAAAGGGCCTCCCCATGGACAAGGAGTCCTATAACCAATTCTGAAAGCTCTCATTTGTGCCTGAGCCCTGGACTGCACTATGTTTACCTCCATCTTTTGGATCTTCTCCAACAGACCAGCATCTTGGATCTGATGGTCTTCATTGTATGCACACCCTTGCTCTTGGAAAGCTCCATAGCCAAACTGACTTTGGCACAGCTGCTCATATGGGTATGCATACTGATCTTGAATCTGCTCAAAATGCTGATTTGGAGGATTTGTAAAACATGTTGGAGGTGTGATATACTGCTGTTGTTGATGTGGATTCCATGATGGAAACGAAGTCATGATTGCACAACCTCATGGAATGGGAAAGAAGATGGAAGAGATGGAAGGAAGAATGGATGGAGGATGAATGAAAATGAATGGAAGGGAAGGTCTGCAACTTCAGAGATGGGTTGTTGACCAGATGGAGTCACCAGATGTGTTTGCAAGTGCCTCCAAAGGCTGAAATCTTCACAGGAGCACATCAACCTGCAAAAGATGAAGTGGAAGACCTCTAAGCTCCTACCGGGCATGCCAAAACTGTTAGTGCAAAATCACAGCACCCCTGGATGCAGATCAGGCTTCTAGGTTGATCACTCAGGCATCCAGTGTGATTGCACAACATGGAAACCTCTCTCCAAGCGTGGGACTTGTGAAACTGAGAGAGGAATCTCCAGAGAAGGCTGGTTCCTGCTCCTAAACTACCTGCCACAAGCTATTCCAGTGCAGGAAAGCTAATCTAATCCTAATCTAACAATGCCAAGGAGACAAAGAGAGAGAGAGAAAGGAAAAGAACAAAAGCCTACACTAAAATGGTGATACACCAGAGAAGGAGAATGTTGGACATCTATCAAAACTGCCATGGGACAAAGAGAGGTGAGCAATGGGAAGGATGGATAGATGCATCACAGGCCCAAGGATAGATTTCACACAGAAAATGTCCCAAAACTCCATGAACACAGCTCCAAACCTGCAATGAACATTCAAACATGCACAAATACCTGTAATGAAGAGAGGCAAGAAGAGAAACAAGCAAAAACGAGCAAGGATGGACAGATGCATCACAAAACATGTTTTGTTGCTCCAGAAGTTTGCACAGAACATCATTTCAATAGTAAAAGGCAAAAACACCATTACAGAGCAAGGGAGGAGGTTCGAACTCCATTTTCAACCCTAGAGAAGAAAAGAAGGGAGGGCAGAGCAGAAAATATGAACAACTTGTTATATCTCTTTTAAAATGAGCCAAATCTGGCTTTATACAATACATGGGTCGAGCCCAGGAGACAGAAAACATAGGAAAACATGTAAGCAGCCCAACCATTGACCAAAACACATTCTTCATTAAAATCGGTGGTTGAGACATCACTTCTGGCCATGCTGAAGAAGAATGCGACCCATGTGCATTAAAACTGGTTGTTGAAACGTCGCTTCTGGCATTACCACGCGTCAGAGCCGTTTCTCAATTTTCTCTCTCCATACTACACCAAAATTTGAGATTGATCCCAGAATCATGCTAGATAATTTCATAAGCTTTCGTTGATATAAAGAACGTGCAAATCCGAGCTCTGGATCGAAAGTTATGGAGGTCTGAAGTTTTAGGGCACAAAACAGGCGAAAACGTGTTTTGAAATCTTTCCCGCGCTCTGCCACCTGGATGACACGTGGCACGCATTGATTGGTCGCGTGATTCTCTCTCCTCGCTCACCCATGGGTTTTTCCTTGAATTTTGACCTTTTTGATGATTTTGGAACATTTTTCACTTTTTCCCGCTTCCCCGCCACTTGTACGACACGTGGCATGATCTGGTTGGAGGACAGGGCGCGGGGTCAACCTTGTCTTTTAAACTTTGGGCCCAAGACTTTTTGCAAAATTTCTAAGTCCCCCGAACTCTGCACTTCCCTGCTCCATTGGACACGTGTCCAATTCCTATTGGCTCGGGCCAGCGCTTCAAACCTTGCCCCTTTGACCCTTGGACTTTTCCCTTGTGACACGTGTCATCTCCTGGTTGGTCCACGGGTCTGCCGGCTCTTTCGCGTCCACCGCGTCTTTTCATCCCGGATGCCCTTGTGCTGAAAATTCCCGTTTCGGCCGAACCGGCCGGTTCGCGTCCATTCGTCCCGGATGTCCCAGTGCTTCGTGGGACAAATTCTTCCGGTTCGCCCGATCCGGCCGATTCGCGTCCTTTTGTCCCACTTGTCCCACATTGTTTCGGACTGAAGTTCTCCATTTCGGCCGATCCGGTGGTTCGCGTCTTCAAGGCCCAAATGTCCCATTTGCTTAGCGGGCCGCCTGTTCTCATTTCGGCCGAACCGGCCGGTTCGCGTATCTTTGTCCCAGATGTCCCAAAGCAGTTAGTGCGAAAGTTCTCCTTTTCGGCCGGATCGAGCTTTTCGCGCCCGCCGCGTACTTCTGTCCCAGATGTCCCTGTCGCTTCCGGACTGCCTAGAGGCCTTTCGGCCGATCCGCGTCTTTCTGTCCCACACGTCCCTACTGTTGCAAGGACTAGGACTTGGCCAATTTTCACGATTTTTCCTGGCCCAAGTTTATTTTCTGCAACCTTCTTGCATTTTCTCAGAGCTTGCTCTTTCCTTCTTTGGTCAGGGGAGTTAGAAAAAATCTGAGGGAACCCCGAAACATGATGTTCACTCGAATCAATTATTTGCCACGGGACTTGAGAATTCAGATGCATGTTATCAAATTAACCTGGGGTGAATTTTGGATAACACCTACTTGTATTGGAATTTATGAATATGGGAAAGATTATAAGGATGTTATGGATGGTTTGAAGGATGATAAGATCATGCTTTCAAGACCACCGCATTCACGGATTATTTTTCCTTAGAATGATTGTTTTGTGGTTTAGAAGATGAAGAGGAGTCATTTTATTTTAACGAGTTACTCATGTTGTGTAATTGTAGTTTCTTCTCTTCGAGGGTGCGTATTTATAGATTCCAATCCTTGGTGAATGCCTCAACATTGTTTAGAATGTTTTTACTTGAAGAGTTGGGGAAATGTGTCTAGCATAAGTCCTAGTGAACAACTCTATCAACTTTTTTTGTGGAATTTCAAAGGAAAGATGATAAATGAGAACTTTCCATGGTGCGACAAAGTCAATGATAGAATCATCCTCGTCTTGACGAATAAAATATAAATCATTCATGGAGACTTTCTTGGAGATATTGTTAGAGAAAGTGGTTAAGGAAGGTATGTGTTAAAATATTAAAGGATAAGATTGAGTGATTTGGCAAGGAACCTGTACTAATCTAAAGAAGGTCCTATTAAGGACAAGGGAAAACTTGTAAGAAACAACGTGTCATCGTGGGTGATCGGATAATAAATGTTGTTGTAAGATTCTAGGTGTTTTTGCAGATCTTTCTTGCTATTAGAGTAGTTGAACTTAAGCATCTACCAATGTGTGGGATAAGGATGAATGGGTATAGATAGATGAATAGGCTCATTACAATTTTTATCATAATTCAAGGAAATGCTAGAGCGAGAAATAAATGCTTAGAGGGTTCTCGCATATTATCCACCATCATCTTTATAAGATCATTTGTTGGATTCGATTGATGTGATTCCCCCTGTGCAAAGTATAAGGGGATGGATGAGGTAGATAATTCATGTACAACACACCAATGTATGGTGGTGCCAAATAAGAACATTTGTGATGGGGTTATATAAGAGGCAATAGATGATGAAGGCATGTACCTAAATCGAAGTAAATACAATGGGCGGTTGTTGAGGCATTGTGTAGGTGGGAGGAACTTATGTGGATACCCTCATAGAAATAGGTGGAAGAGTTTAGGATATGGAAAGAATCAGGTTCTCGAAGGGGTATGAGATTCCAAAGTGAGTGACGATTAAGAAGCAATGGGTATATGAGGTGTTGATGATGTGGGTATCCCTACACTAAGAGTTGTCAGAGATCTTTGGTGAGGCAGACATCAAAGGTTTGATAGAGATCGAAGGTGTGATAAATGTCATAGGTGCAAAAATATAGAAGATGTAGGGATTATCTCAAAAATGACATTTGGTAAGGTAGAAGCGGGTAATGCTACACTAGTGTTAGCTAATGAGTAAGAGGGGAAATAACGTCGGGAATGGAGACAAGTATTCTATAAATGAATTTTCCTAACAAGTCATGGGTAGAAGAATGGGTGAGGTAATACTGTAAGGTTGTGGGATTGTGATCAAGGAGTTTTTAGAACTCCTCCTGGGTACAATGATAGAAGAAGTAGGGTCCATGGGTTAAGAAATAGAAAGTGGTGAAGGGCTAGGAGGTAGTGGTTGATGGCTAGTGTGAAAGACTAGGGTGTTGGCATGTTGGTGAGTCAAAACCATGTCAATGGTGGAAAGATATGTAATTTGAGCTCTGAAAATGATACAAAAACATAGAAATGAGAAGAAGGAAAAATCTAGAAAAATGAAAAATAGGTTGTTCTTTTTGATAAAAATCAAAAAACACATAAACCAACATGAGTTAGGTAAGCGTGTGTTGGTTGTAATGAACCAATGATGGTCACTAGAATGGTGTCGGTTGTTGAAAATAATCAAAATATTTTTAAATATGGAGATAAAAGGGGTAAAATAGATGAAGCTGGAATATGTTAATGGTGATAGAGGCTCGAGATATGAGTCCGAACACAAAAATGTATAAATATGAATTGAACATTGTTTTGTAAAAAATCACAAAAACAATAGGAAACTAATGTCGATATAATGACTGAACCAATGTCGGTCACTAAACCGATGCCAGTTACTTTGAATTTTAAGAAGATGATGAAATTTTTAATTTAATTTGAATTGAGTCAAAATAAAAACCAACTCAGAAGCTGAGTATGGAAATAAGATTTCCTATCACACTTAGAAAGAAACAAAATACACTTTTATGATTGTGAATTGTTAAAGAAAGTAAAAAGAGATGAATTATCCTCACAACTCAAAACACAATCTAGACAAGAAAATACTAGCAAAACACATAAATCCTAGGTATCAAATTTTAGTGTTAAGTGGCTTATGCCTTTTTAAATGGTTGTGAATGAAATATATTTTTAGATAATGAAGGTTCCCTATAACCATTTTACGGTTGGTTTCGAAGCTAGTTTTGGATAAAGAGACCCGATATGCCTTTCATTACATGTGGTCCGAACTTTGATATGACAACCCGGATAGAACACTTTGGATGGTTCCCACCATCAACAAAGTTGTTAAATCCTTAATGAATTCTTCCTAAAAAGGGAGTGTTTAAGAAATGTGTAAATTATTTAAGTGCTTTTTCTTGGGAGTGTGTGCACAAATGTGAACTATAATTAATCCAAATCAAATCACCAATTTGTCATGACCTCCACTACGTGATTCCTAAATAAATCTATATGATCTAATGTAACACTCAAAGTATGAAATGCACATATTTTAAACCCAAATCAAAAATGATATTCAATGTAGAAAAAGGAGAATAGGAAGAGGAATGTTCTTTCACTAAATGCAGATAGAAAAAAATAAGAAGTGTTCTTTTTAAGCACCAAAGGAAAAATTTCTTTTAGACAAATAAAAATAAGAGAATATTTACCATGGAGATATTTAATGTGATCTTTTCAGAAAATAAACAAACACACAAATGCACCCTATATGAAAAATGAAAATATCCCACAAGATGGTGTCCCACCGGCGTACTCAAAATGTTTCACCATAAAGTAGAGATAAAATAGATAAGAGGTAAGGGTGAGGAGAAATACCTATGATAGTTGAATATAGGTTATGCACACATTGAATGTTGACCAAGCTTATTGTGAAGATCTTCCCTTTGGCTAGGAGGAATGACCTGAAATAAAATGCAAGACCACAAAATAGAATTAACAATACTAGTTGGTGGATTTCCTAGCGGAAGCTAGATCCGAGAAGTGAGGTGCTTCCTAGAAGGTTATCAATCCATGTTTTAAAACAAGTTAATGCCAATAAATAACATGAAATAAAGAGACCTACTTTAGTTGTATAGTTTAGGTATCCTACAAAAATAGAGTAAATCAAATCTAGTCTAATAAATGCATGCAAGACTAAATCCAAGAAGGGTAGTAGGTGGTTGATGGTATGTGGGTGTGAAAGAGGTTGTAAATGAGGTCTATATAATATTTGGTGAGGTTTTGGGTTATTGGGAAGGAGTTATAAGCTTGTTGGTTTGGGTAATTTTACCAATCATAAAGACCATTATTGGTTACGTGATTGATGCTAGCTACTAGTAAATGAGTGATACTAGTTGGGTGACCAGTGTTGGTAGGGGAAATTGGGAATAAATATTAAAAATAGGTTGATGGGAGATCCTTTTGAGTGCATAAATATTTGGGAAGGATTCTATGTGGTTGTGGGATTTCTAGAAAGAATCAGAGATCATAAGAATGGTATTTGGGTAAGATATGTAGGTTCTATGGGAAAATGGTTAGATGGAGGTGTTGTAGGAGAGATCTAGGTATGAGAGGTGATAGAATGAAATAGATAACTAGTAAATATCTAATCTATTGAAATCTATGACAAAGTAGAGATATAATTACTTGTGGAATAGAGAGGAATGGAAGGATTTTATGGTGGTTGAAAAATAGAGTGGTCCCAAATGAATGCAACAAAGAAGAGGAGGGCACAAGTGCTTCCCTATGAGTGCACTAGAGCTTTGGATTAATCTGTTGATGAGTGGTGTGGTGTTTGAACACACTTAGGGCCTTTGGTAAGTCACAAGATTTCTGAAAATCTTCACGGTTAGTATGAAAGGTTAGAAGATCTAGAAAACAAGATTCAGAACCTGAGCAAAGAGTTAGGAAATATTATTTAAGGAAACCATGTGACTGGTGCCGAATGAGGAATAACCAACATCGGTTAAGGAGAAATGGTCATACTTACTAAAAATAGCTTGATTCTTCCTAAATTTGGCATGATTAAGTTTTTTGTTTTGGGTCACAAGTGTGGAATGGTGCTAAATGGAATGGGAGAGTAGTTAGAGGGATAATAGGCCATTAATATTAGGGTTATAATAATTCCTAGTTGGTTAAGGGAAGTGGGGACTTAGTCTTAGGTAATGAATAGGGTTGGAATAGGTCTAAGATGAGGTGGAGAGGTGAGGTGGCTAGGTGAGGTGGAGAGGTGAGGTGGCTAGGTGAGGTGGAGAGGTGAGGTAGATAATTAACTTAATTTTGGTAATTAAATTAATTAAAATGTGTGCAAGTGGGCATGGTGGAGGAATAGTATTGAGCTAATTAATCAAAGGAGGGTTAGAGTGTAGCGACCCAATTTTGGGTGTCTTCATCGATAAAGAGAGTTAGAAGGATAACACAATGAAATCATAGCTAAGTAATATGTCAAATGGTATGTAAAACCATACGTTGTTAATCGGAAATAATAAACAATAAAAATGAAAAGGATAAAAGCAATATAAAACTAAAGTAAAGAGGTGCTAATGAGTATTTTTGTTTCTTAGGAATCATGCATATAAATGAAGTACTTTAAGGATATATGTACATAGTATGTGTGTGATTTAGTGACTACATAAACCTAAATTAGACTTCCCACAAATAAATAAGTAAATTTGTTTTCTAACTAAATAAATGTAGGCTATATATGCAAATGATCTATTAATTTCTTCCTAACAAGGTATATTCTAATGATTGTTACATAGTCTAAATAATCCCTTCATTAAAGACCCCTAACCATGAATAAATCACCTAACATTCATCCATAATATCTTTCTTACTACATTCCTTAGTACCTCTTTATTTTTGTCTTACTAAAATCTTAAAAAACTTGATATTCTTAGTTTTATCACTTTTATACCTACTTACAACACTTTTAGATCACATTTATACCTACTTCCAAGCATTAGTTATGAATCCATTCTATTTCCTCTAATTATATTTCTATCATACTATTTAAGGCTAATGAGTAAATGACATCTACTTATGCTTTATTCTAGCTGATAGTGTCAACCATGGTCTTCGTTGTTGGCTAATATCTAGATAATGAGTTTAAGTCATTTTTTCTTATATAAGGGCATCATTGTTGTACTTTATCTTATATCATCATCACATAGTTTTATATACTTTCTCTTACAAATATGATCTTAAAGTTTTAAGAGGTTTATGATTTAATGGAGCTTATACTTGGAAGTCTACATGGAGCATTGAGTTACTAAGAACAATGATGATAAGAGATTCACTAGAAATATTTATCAATTATTTGGAGCCCTTCACTTTGGTTTTCTTATGTTTTTACGTATCCCTTTTGTGATCTATCCACAAAAAAACCTTATAAGGAAATCATACCCTTGGGGGATAATGCACCACTGGTTAATTTAAAATGAAGTATCCTCGCCTTTCGATTTCCTTTACATTTGGATTTTTTGATTATACATGATGGATCATGAATATAGAATAGCATAGAGTAGCATGTTCTTTTTTTATTATTTTATTCCTATTATTGGACCTTTCCTTAGTATCCTACTTGTCTTATACAACCAAATTTTATATCCTTAACATGTAATTTCCTTGAATATTTGTTCAACCCCACTTTAGATATCTTATATGCACTTTCTTATTAACCTTATTCTTGCAATCTGCAATCTTAGTTATACCTCATTCAAAGATCCTAGAAATAGGATTTGAACCCTAAAAATTTGATAGAGTGTGTATTATCATCTTCCATGTCTAATACTCATATAACTCTTCGCGATAATCTAGGATTGTATGTTGTCCATGGAATGGTATTTTATATATATCCTAATCTATATTATCTAGAAGAGAAAGAGAATAGTCTATTGATCTTATTAGCCCAAATGTACAATCTACATCTAAACCTCCATAAAACCTATAATATTTGTATATTTTCTCAACAAACCCTCTAAAAAAATATAATTTATCAAAAGGTCCTCGAGAATATCTAGAAAAATAATTATCACAAGTAATAATATAGAGTGTCTAAATACACCCGCATGATAACTAAGATTCTCCAATTTCATGAAAATATTCCTTTGACACCTTATTTGATTCCTCAATGTTGCTTAGTTTTTTAAATTTTTGGCATGTTCCGTTTATTCTAAAAAAACTTACTTCAAACTTAATTTGATTAGACAATCCTAGACCATCTATGTCTTTTCTCCTTTCATATGTATCATGTGTCCTTTGTGTGTAGATAATTATTTCCGAGAATGGTGGAATATACCCTCATATTCTTTTTGTGTTTATCGCATAATTTCACTTGAATGAAAGTTAATACATGTTCAAATGCGTGTCTTACCAAGATAGCTTAATTAGGTAACAAAAATAAGTAAAATTCCCTTGTCAACAAGGGCCTTAGAAGTTAGTCATATGTATTTTCATCTAATACTCATAGCTTTCAAGAAGAATATTTTTAATTAATCAACCTTACAGATAATGGTTCATAGGGAATCTATGGGATTGGTTGGCCCTATATATATATATATATAAGGGGTATGACATGTTTATCACATTCTTTATATATGTAGGACATTTAACCCACTCTCATGTCATGGATCCAGTCTATCGCGAATCGGTCATATGGATCGGACATGGCCCTATCGGGCCAACAGTAGTTCTCTCGGCCGGATATGAACTCGGATGTGAACGGCTATCGGCTACCCCGGCCCGGCATTCCATAGTCATCAGTTCCTCCATATTTCCCATGAATTAAATTTCTCTTCTAGTTAGGCTTGAATGAATGGAATATGCCCCATGCCAATTGCTCTCATATAAAAATAAATATGGGGATTCTATGCTCAAATCTAGGCTGCAGCGGATACCATACCGGATATCAAATAGAGTTCATAATTGGGCCCCAGTTCTATATAGATCCTCCCTATCCCCGAGCCTCTATATAGATAGGGATAGGGATAGGGATAGCGACGCCGTTCAATAGAGTCTATAGATAGGGGTGGATGCCCCCACACCCTTGAGATATCTTATATTATTGATGAGGTCATTCCATCCTAATAGATCCTAGGGTATTTTATTGTTGTATGTTTCTTAATGGTATTCAATGATTACAAGAGAATATAATGTATTACAATAGTCTCTCCCATGATAAAAATATTTGAAATACATTTTTTGTAAATAGTTATAGATAATTGTGCAATTGAAAAATTAAAGTCGTTAGAAATATCTAAGATAGTTTCATTAAAAATTTAAAAAATAGGGAAAGAAAGTGTCCAAAGTGGAGTTATTTTATAAATATTTTGGATTATTTCATGCATGAAGCCATTTATATTTTGATTATATTGATGAAAATATTCTTGATCTAGATAATTTTTACTGAAAACATTCTATTTGATCTACACATCCTTCTCTCATCTCCACACAAGTATCTCACTCTTTTAGGAAATGAATTTATGCTAAGTAATTACACAATTGTTGTCTTACTTTCCTAATAAATAAATTTGTATTGAAGTGAATAATTAGGAACCAATTTATTCTTGTATTCTTGAATATTATATATTTTTATTGTCACATTATTTTATATTATTTTATAGATTTAGTGTAAAATAGTTAAAAATTTGGTGAACTCTTCTTTTATTCAAACATCAACCATAGGATTTCATTTCATTACATTAGGAATTCATATATTTTCCTTTTAGGATCAAATTCGTGAATGATTTATAAACATTATGGTTTCATTTATTCTTTCCTTCTAGGGGTAGGTTTAGGGTTTGTGATGATGTTCCTTGGGATATTACAAACCGAGTTTTGGATACCATGTATACATTTTTAAAACCCTAAATGCAATTTCATGGATCATGTATTAGTGATTTCTTTCCAATATTTTAAATAGTTATCTCCTATTTGTGATGATATGATATCAATAAATTATTATTGGAATATTAAAGGTTATTTTTAGGATTTTAGTGTGTAATTTTATCATGTACGTAGTGTGAATTCAAAATTTTATCCTTCTTCCATGGAAAAACTTATTTATTAGGTCATACATAATTCTTTGGGATTTAAACTTATTGAAATTTTAATCGAGTGGTTTCAGATTACAAATTTTATATTGGAAAGGTAGAATAATGGATGAATACAATTATAAATGAGCATAGTTATTATCACGATATTTCTAAATCTTTTCAAATTCATGCATTGAAATTCATGCCTCTACTTATAGTGATACTTTTATGACATGAGATGATAATTATGTTACTACTTATGTTTATTCATGTATGACTAAATTTGAGATGAATGGTGTAATCAAACCTTTGAATTAGACTCTTCCATACATATCCACTAGTCAAATTAGATCCATGATGCGCATAATAGCTAATTAAAAATTAAGTAAATGTTATATCATTAAAATATATTACATCTAATGATTGGATAAAACATAATTCCATTCATGGAAAACCATTTTTTCCATAGGGTTAAAAATACTTTTTATCCACATTATTTTTCAATGCCTAGATTTAATTTATTTAATGATCACATAAATCCTTACTTGGTGGGTTTTTTTCTTGAATTTGAATGCAAATTATTTCTTGATAGTATTGGATCCAATATTCCTCATCTCGTATATTGAGAGAGTGCTATATAATTCATCCATTATGAGAGTCTTCATGTCTTTGGCTTCTTCTATGACTGAAAATTTTGCATCATATTTTCTAGTCAAAGATTTTAGGATTTTTTAAACTATGATAGATTCTTCTAGTTTTTCACCTAGACCTCTGATTATATTAATAAACTCATCTATTCTCTACATGGAGGTTGATGTGATTTCATCATCTTTAATCTTCATATTCTCAAACTAAGCTCTGTAGGTCTCAGTAAATTTGCTGACTTGAATTTCTCATCTCCTTCATAAATACTCTGAAGTTTGGTCTAGATTTCCTTTGTTGTTGTGCAGTGCATTAATTTTACAAACTTTATTTCAGTCAAGTTTCATATAATGATGAGAAAAATGTTGAATGAATCCAAATTACTTGATAAATATTGGAGTGAATTTTTATACACAACATTCTACATCTTAAATAGAGCTCAATTGAGATTAAATAGTTACAAGATGCCTTAAGAGCTATGGAAGAACAAGCCAAAAAAACATGAAACACATAAGAGTGTTTGGAAGTAAATGTTACATCAAAAGGATGAAGAAAACTTGGGAAAATTCAATATAGATGTGATGAAGGCATAATCCTTGGATACTCAAAGAATCAAACAGCAACTTACGGGTTCTACAATAAAAGGTTGCAGAAGATTGTTCAAAGCAAAAATGTAAAGGTGGATGAAAATCCCAAGTCCAACACTCAGTATAATAGTGGTCATGAAGAACAAGAAGAAGATGATGAAATGGATAGTCTGTGTGAAGAAGTAGATGAAGAGGAAGAAAGACCAGACTCCAAGGCACCCTCAAGGAAATTAAAAAGGGACCATCCAAAAATTAAATATTTGGAAACAAATAAGGTGACATTGTAACCATAAGAAGGATAAGAGAAAAACAAAATCATGAAGATATAACACTCCTATCCATGATAGAACCCAAAAGCATTGGAGAAGAAAGTAAGGATCAACATTGTGTAGACGTAATGAATGATCATATTCTTATTCTAATTGTTTAGTCTCTTGGTGGAGCATTTACTATTGGAAATTTTTTAGTCTCTTGGCTGAGCAAGAAGAAATCATCGAGGCTCTCTCAACATGTGAAGTAGAGTATATAGCCATTACAAGGTGATGCACTCAGACTTTGTGGATGAATCAAACTTTGGAAGATTACAACGTAAAATCAAATAGTCAATTAACTTGTTTTATGGTAGCACTAATGCAATAAGTGTCTTTAAGAACCCTTGTTTTCCACTCAAAGAGAAAATATATTCCTATTAGATATCATTTCTTGAGGTAAAAATTGAATGAAAAGAAAATCAGTCTAGAATATATCAGCACAAAATAAGAAATTACAGACATTATAACCAAGGAACTACCAAAAGCTACATTTACAATTAGAGGGTGTAAAGATAAGGTGAGGGATCATTCTCAGGAAATATCAACTCCTAATAAATTTCAAACAATATTTGTAATAGGGGAGCTAGTTTGCTAGCTCAAGATTATCAAAGTATGCATCAGCTCAAGGGTATCATTATCACATGCATATTTTGTTATATGGATCATAAGCATGTGCCAAGGGAGATTTTCATGAGGTAGGAACACGTATCATGGAACTTTCCTAAATTTTCATGTGTATACAACCTACATGGCCCTTTATCATTATTGTCGAAGGGGGAGAAAAGATCAAGTCAAAAACTAGCTAGTCATATCTAAAGAGGGATAGATGCAAAATCCAACCAAGTAATAAAAAGGGGAGAGAATATGAAAATACAAATCTTCCATGAAAGAGTTACAGAGTGTTTTCAGAAACTAGGTATGCAAGTATTTTTCCATCAAGATTTTATAGGTTTCTCCGATATTAAGGTGTTGACGTGTTTCCATCAATGAAAAAGGGAGAGATTGTTGGACCTTTTTCATTATCATATGTGTTTTCATTAATGTCAAGTTTCATTGATGACAACAATATTTGATGTCAAGTGGCATTGATAGAAAAAAAGATTAATTGGTAAAGTGAGAAAGTGAGAAAGATGAAGGTTGATTGGTAGTGTTAGCTTATAGAGGATTCAAGATGATCAAGGATAAGTTCTAAGGGACTTAATCATATTTTTGAAAGCCATAAACATAAGGAGTTATTTTCCAAAGTCTCTAGGAAGTTGTAAAACTCTAGAGGAACCCACATAAGCTTAGCGAAGGTCACATGTAAAAGGATGAAGCTGCAAAACAAAAAGAAGCTAAAGGATGAGCCGCGAGTGAAAATGGTAAGGCTACTGATGTGAAGGAAGAACCATAAATGTAAAAAATAGTTTGAAGGAAAAGCCATGGGAGTAAGGAAGTCTGGAGGATTATGCACATAAGGGAAAATCGGCAAAAACTATAAAGGACGTGAATTAATTGAGATAGATGTTGAAAATTATAGAATCGAACATAAAATAAAATAGCCATGGACATGGGACAAAGATGTAGAAAGAAAGTGAATAAGGAGGAAATTTGGGAAACATTAAAAGAGCTATGAAATAAACAAAATATGCGGATAACTATAAAGATACCAAGTAAGGAGAAAATCCGTAGAATAAGGATATTGTTGCGATACAAAGGAAAATGTCAAAGAAGCTTATAAAATCCACAAATTGAGAAAATATGGACTAGATAGGGCTTGAGGATAATCAAATTGATTTAAACATGGACAAGTGAGATTTTTTCTCTAAAATTGATGGTGATTCAATTGTTTGGTGATTGTGGTGAGCATATGACTTGAGCTCCATGAAGAATGAAGAAATCTATAGTTCCAGTTGTCAACATTTAATTCTCATTGAATTTGTGGAAATACAGTTGTAGTTCTCAATGTGATTCCTAATTTCAAGGAAAAATTAAATATCAAAGCGTCTCACTCATATTGATCATGTTGGAAATCCTAGAAAAATGAGAAATATATTTTTAGGTATCAACTAATAAATATTTTCCGTGAATGCATATAAAAAGGTGAAATCAAGTTGAAAATAGAAACAAAATAATCTAGAGTTAGCTATATTCATGAAATGGACCATATTTTTAGGTGACAAGGAAAGAATATTGCATGACATGCCAAAGGAAGCATTGGAATGGGTTGATTAAATATATAGAGGAAATTGGATAACAATAAAAAAAATATTCTCAAGTGAGAAGATGATGCATTCAAGCTATAGGAGCTACATGAAGAAAAGAAAGAAACAAGGGGAGAGAAAAAACATGAATCATTGAAGATCATATCAGATGAAGAAGAGCATCAAAGTGACAAGTTGACTGAACAAGAAGAGGTCAATTCAAATGAGAAGAAGAGAGTGACAGGGATAACACAAACAATTACGGAAGAGTGATCATAATCTATTTTGTAAGGAATATTTGTAACTAGATTATCAAAAAAATTATGTAAAATAAGTCTAAGTACTTAATTATCATATTCATAGGGTTTCAGTCTTTGTGTGGGTAGGTGCATGCAAAATATCAGTTATAGGTGATTATATTAAGGGTAGGTGCTCATTGCAAGTTTTTGCTTTGTAAAATTTGTTGAGTGGGTGCTCAGTAAATATTTGAGTGGGTTCTCAACCAAAACCATTGTAAGCTTTGGAATTGGTATTCCTAATAAATCCTTGGTTTCAAGTGGGGTTTTTCTCGAAAGGGTTTCCAACTATAAATTATATGTTTATCTTTTACTTGTATCGGTATATGTTTGAAAAATGCATATGAAATAGTTACTACAAAAATTAAGAAATTGTGAATTTGTATGACTCTGGAAATTAATTTTAATATGCACTAATTCATGCCCCCTCTTAGTGCTTGTGATCTCTAACATTCCATACATATCCACTAGTCAAATCAAATCCATGATGCACATAATAGATAATTTAAAAATTATTTCAATATTATATCCTTAAAATTTATTACATCTAATGATTGGATAAAACATAATTCCATTCATGGAAAACCATTTTTTCCATAGGGTTAAAAATACTTTTATCCACATTGTTTTTCAATGCCTAATTTAATTTATTCAATGATCACATAGATAATTTCCTAAATCTCACACAATTCACTTATTCTCTAAGAACATATTAATAATGGTAATAGAGTATTACTCATTTTTCAATAGGATATTAGATGGTTGTGGGATAAATTGGCTTTAATTATTTTGTAGTGGGTTTATGTAATAATATAAGAGACATCTTAGCTTGTTTTCATACCAACAAGGGTCCCAAAATTACTCTTGAGTAAATTTATCCCCTTCAAAAAGTCATAGATGAACCATTTGTGAGTATATACTTAAATTCAAAGATAAAATGCATAGGTTAATGTTTAAACCCTCAAATTTAGAAAATAATTTCATCTTTAGTAAAAATTTCTACTTCCTCTTAAAATGAAATCCATATTTTGTTTTTACAAGTCATACAACCATATATTTTTCAAAATATTATATATTGTGAGAGTGATTTATTACATTCACATTTCCTTTTGTATTAGACTTGTACTCCAAAAACTCCACCAATTCAAGTCTCAAAGTAATTAAAACAACTAATAGACATTATGCAACTCATCTAGGTGATAATATTACACCTTTAACAAGCCCTACTCCTTCTATTGGTCCCTTAAAAATATGCTAACTTAACTAAAAATCAACTACCATATTATGATTGCTACTAAATAACAATTAATCAACCTTTTGGTGCAAATCAGCAGCACCCCTAGATGTTGGTCAGATTTCTAGTTTGACACTTTGGACATCCAGTGTGATTGCACAACATTGAATCTTTTCCCCAAGTGTGGGACTTGTAAAAATGGGAAAATAATCTCCAGATTGGAGGTTGGTTCCTCAACTCCTCTGATCAGGTGTATTACTTGCAAGTTGCAGAGGTTTTGAATTCAAGATCCTACTCTAAATTCCAAGGGGACAGAGATAGAGAATGCAAAAAAACTGAAACTAATGCTAATAAGGTGATGCACCAAAGGAATGGTGAACATTCTTTACTTCTGCAAATAGACACAGGTCATAGAAATGCAACAAAACATCATGCACAAATTGATAAAATGTAATGAAAGGTCAGAAATGAAGCAAACAACACAAACAGAGGATTGGAACTCATTCACAGAGCTTGCATTGTCATTTCCAATATCAAAATACATGCATTACAACATCTGAGAGGCAAAAACATGTTACAGTCTTGGAAGAGGTATGATATTCCACAAAATCACTTTTCAAGGTGAAAAAGGGAGCCTGCAATACATGAAAAATGTCCAACCCCTCAAAAAATGAGCCAAAACTGGTTTTACAATGCCAAAACCGAGCCCAGGAGAGAGAAACATGGGAAAATGTGGGAGGAGCTTCAACCACTGACCAAAATGCAATAAAACAGCATGGGCATCCTTACAAGTCCATTCCCTAACATTTTTCACCATGCTGGGAGAGAATGTGAGCCATTCTTCGTTAAAAATGGTGGTTGAAATGTCATTTTTGTTCATTACCATGTGCTAGAGGATTTTTTCTATTTTATCTCTCCAAACTCCATTAAAATAAAAACTTGAGCCTGGAATATTGTAGATAATTTCACCAGCTTTCCGTTGATATAAATAACGTGAAAAACCGAGCTCTGGATCGAAAGTTATGGCCATTTGAAAATTTAGGGCAAAACAGGGCCAAAATGGGTTGGCGGGCCAAAATTTTGAAATTTTCCACTTTTTGCATTTGGGAAAATTTCCCAAAAATCCCCACGCTCCACTACTCCTAGAGCCATGTGGAATGTGTTGATTAGACGCGGGCTTTCTGTGCTTCATTTTCCACCGTTTTGACCATTGGAAAATTTTCCAAAATTCTCTGCCGGGCCGATGGCCTGAGGACACGTGGCAAGAGGTGATTTACCGCGGGCATTTCCTCTTAAAGTTTCCATTAGTGTTGACCATTTTTCTCGAAAGCCGGACATGTGGCGAGAACCCTATTGGATGTAGGCATTTCTTGCATTTTTTGCTGCCACATGGACACGTGGCACGATCTCATTGGCTCGCATTTAGGGGGGAAATTTTCCTTTGAAATTTTTCTTTGACTTTTCTTGGGAAAATTCTCCCAATTTCTCCCGCGCTCCACTCGATCTTGTGCCACATGGCAAGCTCCTATTTGATGCGGGCCTTGGGGGTGAACATTTCTCTCTGCGCTATCCTTTGGGAAAAATTCCCAATGTTTCCCCAACGACCAAAGCTCGATGCCCCTGAACACGTGGCGCGATCTGACTAGTTGGCGGGCCTACGGGCCAATAATTTTCCTTTGACCTAACCAAAACACTTTGCCAAAAAAATTTAGTCTCCCTCTGCGGTCCGTGGGTCTTGGGACACGTGGCATGAGGCCATTGGATGCGGACCTTATGGGAAAAATTTGACTTTGCGCCCTCACCAAACATTTCACCAAAATTCTAATTTCATCTCCACCCTCCACCACTTCTTGGCCTAAGGACACGTGGCATAACGTGATTGGGCGTGGGCTTGGCATCAAAAATTTTGCTTGTATCAACCCTTAGGAAATTTTCCTAATTTCTCCCGCTTGGACATGTGGCAGCATCCAATTCACTGGCAGGCCTTCGGGGTGAAATATTCCTTTTGAAACTTTGCAAACACTTGGTAAAAATTCCAAGTCTACCTCCGCCTTCGCCCTCCCGAGGACACGTGGCCTCATCTTATTGGTTGTAGGCCTTTCAGGGAAAATTTCCCACAAAATCTCCGTCGAGCCATAACTTCAAAAATACATGGAGTTAGGAGGAAAACTTTACCTTTCTGGAAAGCTGAGAAAAATCTCTATCCAATGGTGCCATTTCCAGAAGGTCTTGAGTGCCTGAAAAGAAAAAAATTATGACTGAGGCACAAGGGAGGGAAGAATGAAGGGAGTTAGCCACAAAATGTGCAAGGGGAACATTTTGGATAACACAACCTTCACTTTATTAATCATCATTTTGATTATTAATTAATGGTAAAATTCATAATATCATTATGTGAGTACCATATGATTCTTAGAAGGTCATTGATGAATATGGTTGACTATATATAATATTTTGTAAAAATATAAGGATTACAAATTATAATATTTTGTGATTGTGTATAATAAAAAGAAACAAATGAAATATGTAATACTAAATTAGAGAAGCAAGAGAAGAGGAAAGGATCCATCATGAATGTAAATATTCATAAGAACATTCTATAAATTATGTAAGGAAACTTACATAGTAAGGGTGGTTTTGTAGCAATAAAAATTTTAATTGAATAATTTTTGACATAATGGAGGTGTTATTTCCTATCCTCTGTGCATTAAAATATTTTTGGTGTATGTAAATATCATGGATAGTAGTAAGTTCGATTTCATGCATAATATACATTTTTTCTCATGCCATCTCAAAGTTTGCAACATAAAAAATGGGTAAAAATCTTGTGATGATGATTACGATAAAGATATCATAAAATTTTGAGATGGCTTCTAGGACAAAGAGATATAGAGATATGGGTATAATATAAGTGTAGAAAAATAAATTTCATAATTTAAAATTTGATATATATTCTGGAGTCATAAATTATGCATATAAATAGAGCTTAAATGGATATCCTACCCCTCCTAAGGCTTGAAACTACTTATTATTCTCCTATTCTATTGTCAAAAACCTACATGAATGATCTCATTACTCATAAATATCTCATACTTCCTTCCATGCTTTCTTATATTTCCACTTAAAGTATTCCATCCTCCTAGACAATAATGTATAGGTTTGACATATTTTTGTACGATTTTATCCCTAATCTACTCTTATTTACTCTATTTGCAAATGGCAAAATTTATTATTTTTATCATTATTATGATTCCTAGGTTGGAATTAGTGTGAAATTAAATCACATGGAATGGTATAAAATAAAATAAAACACTCTCATTTACTCTCTTGGAACCTACTTGGAAATTCGATCACTTACATGAAAAGTTAACTAAATTACTTTGTCTTCATCTCTATTTCTTGAGAAGAACTAGCTAAACTACCCTATTGCAAGAGAAGGCATTAGGATAAGCCCATACATAATTTTAAATAACTCTAAATCCAAAAAATATCATTGTAACAAAATTCAAGAGCATCTCAAGGAAAGTAAAATCTATCAATATCAATTGTTGAAGAGCGAAATTTATAGTTTCATTCATGTAGTTTGATCTAGAAAATTGTACTTCAAATAGGTGGATAACTATGTAGGTTTGATGCCTCCTTGGATTAGTTCTATGTATGTTGCATGGGAATTCTGAAACCTAAAATGAATATTCATTTTTATATATCGTTTCAAGAGAGATAGGGTTTCAAAGAAGTAATTCTAATCTCAAGGATTTAACACATTATCTAAGATCGTGATCAAGAGACACGATTATATATACATAAATACATATATATATACATATATACATATATATATATATATATATATATATATATATATATATGACATATAATCTCCCATAGTCAAACTTTAAAAAATGATCAATGAATAGAATTATATAAATCATGCAGAGGCATCAAACACCGGTGTCAAAAAAATTCCACCATTTTCTTTGAGGGTTTGGGTAGTCTATTTTAGAAACAAATAATTTTCATGTTTATTTGTACTATTACACCCTATTCAAGGTCTAGATAATTCCATGAAACATCATAAAATTTAAGTGGATATCCTCTCTTGTGTTTTTCTATATTTAGGGTATTTCTAATTAATGAAATAATTCTCTCTATTTTATTATATGTTCAAATTTATATCTGAATGCTTAATAAATATGAATATTTATAATTTCTAGATTCTAATCATACTAAAAATTTACTAGGAAAATATTAAATTCAATTAGGGTTGAATAATTTGGTGATTCTATTTATTAATTGAACATTCTTATTTGATTTTTCTATGTGAAACCCTTCATAAATTAGGCCTTATACATGTTACTCAACATTATCTTATCTAGGATTTCTTGACCTAAATACCCTTATCCAGTTTCCTAGATGTATGCATGAATAATTATACTATTCCCCATACTCTTATTTATGACCATTAATATCATCCCATTCCCAATATTCAACCATAACTTATAAGGGATTCCATGGTCCATGTTGTATCAACTTGAAAACATGTGTCTAGTCATTTCATTATATTCACTATGGGAAATTTCAACCACCCCCTTTTATTCCTAGAAATAAATATTTTCCTTGATCAACTTCTCAACACCAATTCTATGATCTCCTCACTCAAATTCATCCAAAATTCCCAATCTATACATTATTTTGGGATATTGAGAAACAATGGCACCTAGTGATGTAGAGCCACCTTATGCTAATTCCATTCTTAATACCATACAAGTCAATAGATTAATTCGTATCCTTTGACAAAGAGAATATTCCTTCTAATTATATTATTGATTAACATCTCCTATTTTACATACAAATACATTTATATACTAAATTGGTGAAAAGGGTCATTATGGATAACACATCTAATGATACGGGAGCATCCATAAGAAGAATTTCAATTGAAACATTTATTTTTATGGAGTCAATGTGAGATGTTGGAAATATTTATAGGTTCTAATGGGATCATATAATTCATTTCAGGAAAAAATGAGTGTTGAAAGCTTGAATTATCCTTTTATTGGACTTTCCCTCCAAAAGGGGAATTTGAAATTACAAAGGCATGTAATGAGCATATGGGCTTTTAAAATATATTTTAATCGTGTTAGAGAATATTAGGGGTTTTAAAGGTCTTTTGTGTGTCTTTATAGGTTCTATAATATGTGTGATGAGTCCTTGTGTGCTAGTGCATCATTAGGATGCTTAAAATAATGTAAAAAGGGCATTTTGAGCCTCATAACAATGAAAGTTTAAGAGTCATAAAGTAAAAATCACGATAATTCTTAGAAATTAGTTAAATTGTAGGGAGTAGGTCGCATGTATGGAGAATAATTTGAATATAGGATTTTAGAGAAGATTGATTGATTCATTCCTCATGGAGGAGGGACTATGAAATGAGGTAAAAAGAATATTTTTGTATGTGAACTTGAAATTGCTAAATACAAATATGGTTTGCACTATATGTGGAATTTCCTCTTGATTTTTTTGAGTTCTCCTTTGTTTTCACAAGTTAAGGACTAATATTTCATTGATAAGGATATTGAATATATGTTTCTCATTGATATTTTCATAGTTGATAAGTAAAGAGCACCTTGTTTTTCCATAGAGTGAATACATAAGTTTGTGTAACTATGCATTGTGTTTTGGTAAGAGTTCCTTGATGGACTATGACTTTGAAATGAACTATTTCCATGTTAAAAATGTAATGTATTAGTGGAAGTTTTGATGACATGATCTAAAACTATTGCATGTGATTAAGACTATTAGACTTTGTAATTTTTTGATTAGGGAATGAAATGTGATTGTAGGTTAATGATTTGTTTTGTACTAGTTATAATTTTTATTTTATTTTAACTTGAATGAATTGAAATTTGGACCACTAGAGAATGATAAACTTGTGAATATGGATTATATTGGTTTCCTTTATTTTTGAATATTTGTTTAGTTATGAAGTGTTTTCCTAGTTGGATTTACAATGCATGAAAATTGTTTGACAAAATGCATGCTTAGTAAAGTGAGTATATATCTTGTTATTTTAATATTTATGTTATTAAATTTTTTTTTTTTATTATTGGCAAATAGTTTTTTGAAAGGGACTATACCCTTGAGAACAAAAGAAGGCCTAAGAGCCGGAATAAGAGTGAGAATCAGAGAGAATGGATCAAGATCCGAGTGTTACAATGAAGCTTGAAGTAGCCCAGAAACAAGCTACTCAAACGAGACAAAACAACAAAATTACTGCAAAAAAGCAGTAAAGAGACCGCAAAAAAATAGCAAAAAAACAAACAGAAGCAGCAGAAGCAACCAATACTACTTCTTGGCAGCTTTGTCGATGCTGGTCTTGACTCTCTTCCAGGTGTGAAACATACCCAAAGTTGTCATGTGGGCAGCATCAGTTTTATCAAGCTCCTCAATGGTTCTTTTGCTCTCTTTTTCGTTGCCCCAAAGTGTAGCCGGGACACCGCTGAGGTTGGAAACACTTTTGGCATGACCCTCAATGAACTCCTCAATTGCCCTAAAGGTGGCAATGTTGTAATCATGTCTAGTTTTGGCCTTCCCTAAGCGGGAGTCTAAGGAGGTCAGCTTCTTATAAATGTCCTCAATCTGACTGCTATCAATGTTCCCCTCCCCCTCCATGCTTTTCTTGCCTTTAAATTATTAGAGTAGAAGTATAGAAACACTTTTTAAATGGGTTTGTAATGTTTTTTTATTGTAAACCCGGTAGAGTACGATATGAATGTCGGAAGAAGTTCTTTATGGCTATTTGTTGTCACAAAAGAAGGAAGTTTTTATTACGAAGATGAATATGGGTGTTTGAATGCTTGGAATCCATTTATTTGATTTATATAAGATTTTTGGAAGTTTTAATAAGGTTTCAATGTTTTAGAAGCATTGGAGGATCTAGGAAACCCAAAAGTTATATGGTGAGTAAATAGAACTTGTCTTAAGGGCACAAATGACAAGATAGAGAACATTTTTGGTAAGCTGAATTCTTGAGTCATTTTTATCATATGAATGCTTATCTAACAGGTGTGTTGATATTTTAAATAGGTAGATAAGGTTTAAAAAGCATAAAATAATAAAAAAAAGGAAGGATTGCATTCGGA
This sequence comes from Taxus wallichiana var. yunnanensis, assembly GCA_018340775.1. Lineage (NCBI taxonomy): Eukaryota > Viridiplantae > Streptophyta > Pinopsida > Cupressales > Taxaceae > Taxus > Taxus wallichiana. The sequence continues at coordinate 76,203,809 of CM031242.1, forward strand.
TAAATAACTAAAGAGAAGGAAAGCGAGGAAGTTTTAGAAAATGAAATTAGTGTTGTGATTTGGGTTTTTGAGTCAATTTTGGGATCAATATAGCTATTTTATGAGGTTTTTGTAAGAATGGTAACTAATATAGAGATAATTAAGAAGTATAAATTTCAAATTCCATTCTTGGAAAAAGTGCTAGTAGAGACAAAAAGTTAATCAAAGAGTGAAAGGTGAGTGTCTTAAAAGATTACATGAAGTATGACGCCTTAGTGATTGAAGTAGAAATTATTTCTTGTGATAGATAGGGTATGATATCTTGAGAGGCCATTTAAAGAGAATTTTATAATTTTTGTGAATATTTAAGCCTTTTTCGGCTTGGTTTGAACGTCTAGTGCAAACCTAAGGAAAAGAGAGTTACTTGAATACTTCTTGTTCACAAAATATATACATGATAATATGTTTTTCTCCACATAATTTTGTATTATAGCATGGATAATCAAGTTGTTGATTTTTTTTTTCTATTGAAATAAGTCATTGTGGATACAATTTTTTCATATATGTGAGTTTTGAGTGATTTGATGTTTGAAGATGATTGAAACCGACTAATTACCTTCTTTTGAGTGTGTGTGTGTGAACTACAATGATAGGTTTATCCTTTAAAAGGAAAATAAGAGTGAAGTAAAGAAAATAGAAAGAGAAACACCAAAATACTTGGTGAGGCCAAGGTGATGTGTGTGAAAAATTTACAAGGTGGAAAAGACTTGCTAGTAAGAAAATTGAGGCTAAGTTGGAAAAAGAGATGCTCGAGGTGGATGAAGAATAGTGAGAAGAGAAAGAAAGAAGATAGAATGAGAGAAGAAGAGAGAAACATGAAGTTTTGGGAATAACAAGAGGTAAAAGAGATAATAATAAGCTTGGAGCAACTAGATAATTTGGAAAGAAAAGTGAAAGAAATGAAAAGGAAAGCATTGAATAAAGTTATGAAAATAGTGTTGAGGAATGTGGTAAAGTGGCCATTGAGGTCACTCATGAAGAAAGAAAAGATATTACATCAGAATAAGAAGATAAAAGAGGAAGAAGGCAAGTTAAAAATGATGGAAATTAGGAAAACATGCATAACATTGAAGAATTCAAAGATGAGACCAAGGAAGCATTTAGTGTTGAAGAAGAATTTGAAGGAGAATGTGGAAAAGATAATTTTAAGTTTGTGTACATAAATCAAGAGCATCTAGAGGAATAAATACAAGCACTTGAATGTTCTTTGAGAGGTGAAGAAGTAAAATATGGTGAAGAAGAAGTTGAAAAGATGGAAGAGAAGATTGAAAAGGAAGAAGAAACTGAAGGAAAAACATATAAAGAGGCTCAAAGGTCTCTTGTTTTTGAATCTAAGGTTTTGTGTGTTTATGAATGTGTAGGTATGATCAATAGAATTGAAATAAAATATCACTTCAGAGATAAAATGAAAAGGAAAGGAATTTAAAACCTCATTTTAGATGATAAATATGAGAAGAATAAAATGAAGATAAAGAGTACAAATTCAAGGAAGAGTGGAAGCATGAAGATTGTGCAAGTGAAGATGAAGAAAATAAACCAAGTGAAAGTAAATGGAAGATAAAGGAAAAATATGTGGTTGACATGGATATGAGAAATCTAAGCACGTTGAGATCATGAAGAGTAAAATAAGAACCAAAAAGAAGATGAATACATGATCAAACAAGAAAAGTGTAGGAACACTTTTTATCCACCATGGTAGTATGATGTAGGATCATCCATAAGAATACATTCAATTGAAAAATTTCTTGTTCATGGAGTCAATGTGAGAGGTTATGAAGCTTCAAAGGTTATAATGGGATCATATAAGTCATTTTAGGAAAGCAATGAGCTTTGTAATTTTTAATTATCCTTCTATTGTACTTTTCCTCCGAAAGGGAAAATTGATATTACAAAGGCATGTAATGAGCATATTGTATTTTAAAATATTTTTAAAGTGTGTTAGAGTATATTAGGTTTTTTTAAGGCCTTGTGTATTTCTTGTTAGGTTTTATGATATGTGTGATGATTCCTTGTGTGATTTTTCATCATTAGGATGCTTAAAATAATGTAAAAATGACATTTCGAGCCTCATGGAAAGGGAATTTTAAGTCACAAAATAACAATTATGATAATTCTTTTAAATCAGTTACATTCTAGGGAGTATGTGACATGTATGGAGAATAATTATAATATATAATTTTAGAGAAGAGTTATTGATTCATTCCACGGAGGAGGAACTGGGAAATAGGTAAAAGAAGATTTTTGGTATGTGAAATTAAAATTGCTAAATACAAATCTGGTTTGCACTATATGTGAAACTTTATTTTGTATTTTATGATTTCTCCTTTGGTTTCATGAGTTAATTACTGATATTTCATTGATAGGTATATGTAATACATGTTTATCATTTACATTTTCATAGTTGATAAGAAAAGAACACCATGTTTTTCCATGAAGTGAATGCATAAGTTTGTGTAAATATGGATTGTGGTTTGGTAAGAGTTATTTGATGGACTATGACCTTGAAATTAATTATTTTCATGTTAAAAAAATGATGTATTAGTGGAAGTTGTGATGACATGATCTAAAAATATTTTATGTGCTTAAGACTATTAGAATTTTTACTTTTTGATTGAGGAATGAATGATTACCTGTAAGTTAATGATTTCTTTCATACTAGCTAGCATAAAATTTTATTTTTAACTCCAAATTATTTGAAATTTTTACCACAGGATAATAAGAACCTTTTACTTATTGGGTTCTATTACTTTTTAGTAGTTTTTGAGTTATGACATGTTTTCCTAGTTGGATGAGAATATATGCAAATTATTTGACAAAATGCATGCTTCATAAAGTAAGTATATATCCATTGTTTTGAAGAGATAGGTTATGAAATTTTGAGAGTATAAGGTTAAAAAAATTCAAATGGGTTTGTAAGGGTTTGGTGAATTTAAACCAAGTAGAGTTGTGGTGCCCTCACTTTACACACACAAATACAACAGTAAAATACCAGGATAAATTTTTTTGACTTACGTTGCTCACTACACAAAACACAACATGGGCTTCAAGTACAGAACTCGACTCGCATATGACTATCACAAAAATCATCGACTCACATAGACACACAAAAATGACATAGGCATGTTGGACGCTACACTTTTCCCAATGGAAGGTTACTAGTAAAGACCCAACCACAAGAATATGGCTTCAGGAATGACAAACCCACAACACATGATATCCTTAAATGTATTTTTTGGTTAAAGTTAACATTCCAAGGACATTACAAGCAAGTATAAATTTTCTCATTTTTCCACCTAAGTTTTCTTAAGCTTATTCCGTGGTTGAAAATACAATTCGACCTTCTCAACTTGGCTTCTTATACTTTATATAAATTTCCATAACTGACATACATATTTGGCATAAATCAAATTACATACAAAATACTTAATCATCTTCTATTATGTAAAAATATTCTTCTCCAACGTTTATTTGATGTCTACAGTTTTACGCTTACAACTCAAGCAAAAGAGACTTGATGTCCAAAACGCAATCAAAGGATTTGATGGAGATTTAGATACAGGGAAGCTTTTCACAAAAATATTTCTCGATTCACGATATATTTATGTCTCTACCATTGTTATTATAATTTTAAAACTTATTGAATTCCTATAAGATTTATATATAGCTATGTATACATATCTTTTGTTTCCTCAAAGTTTGGTCGCACCAAGGTAACTTATATTCTTTGCAACGCATGAAATTTTTAATTAAGTTATAAAGACTCCAAGATTTACCTTAGTCCTAAACTACAATCTCGTGTGCAACATTTATATAACACGCTCTTACATCGCACTAAGATCTCGCTCTTAGCGTTGTTTTGAAATCGGGAGTTACATAAGAATTTGACTAGCATCTTGAAGGGTACATGACCTGAAGAATTGTAACTATACATGAACCACATTCAAGAAAATACCAAGATGTTATTTTGATGGAAACCAAGGTAGCACCACTAAATCGTTCCTTCGAACAATGACTCCTAATGTCCTTTCTAAGGCGGTCTTCAACACTCAACCTGGTGTCGGACCTGAAGGGAGGGCATTATTCTCGTGATTACCAAATCTAGAAGGAAACCGCATACTCTAGGTAGGTTGGACCATGACATTCCTAAATATGGGTTCACGAAAATGTCGCTAAACCTAATGACTATGATAGTAAATCCGACTGGGGGTTTTATTTACCTAACCTAGGGATCTCATCGAGTGCAAAGTTTTAAGGTCGTCCTACGATTTAAAATTTCTTATATGGTAAAAAGGAATCACACATGCAGGAAAGCTATGCACGAATATTTTATTAAGGTTGAGTGTTCCCATTATAACTCTTTACTATGTTTACAAGGTAAGAAGATAACCCAGTAAATTAATTTAATCATTTATTGAATACTGAGAGAATGCTACAATATATTAACTTCAATTTCAATTTACTATATATAAATCAAACCCTTTTTTCTTTTTCCATACACCACTAAAAATCAAATTGAACTGGTGATTAGAAGTACATTTCCTAAGTATCCCTAAAACTAGCATATCATGCATGTTAACAAATCTCAATTATAACTTTTCGGTAACAAGAGACTACATTACACAGTTATTTATTTTACAATGACCTATAAGAATTACAATAATAATAATTAAATTACACATCACCTTTTTCGTCGTCATTCTTCCATCTGCAAAACCCACATGAGCATGATATCGCGATAAATCACTGGCATGCACGGCATCCACCCTAAAACATCATAAGTATCATATTTCAGTTTCCCATTTACATCTAACAATAATTACAATTTTCAATCGAAATAAAAAGGTCTAGGAACATGTATCTATTGCATTTCATTTTTCTTCATTTTGTAACCCAGGAGAGAGAAAGAGAAGGGAAGAGAGAGAAAACATCATTTTTCCAAAAGTTCTAATACACATAACAAGTTTCATTATAGTGTTTTAAATAGTTATTTAAGTGTGTTTAAACATTTTTAGGGTGATTTGGCAACCTTACGAGGTCCCACAGCTTTCTACTTTTACATTTTCTCACTAGCTACGAAACGTACAAAATGGGCTCGGAGGCTAAGAAACTACTTCCAAAGGTTATCTTCCGATGAGCACACACATCATGATTAACTTTCTACGTGTCCCCAGATATACCAAGAATTCATAGCAACTGACGGAATTGAAAAAGAGCACACGGTTTGCGTTTGGCGGCTAGTTTTCCGGGGCCACTGGTCGTAGTTCACCCAGTTGTAAACTGACAAAAGTTAGCTCGAGGGCCCAGAAAACCACGTCCAAAATGAATGTTTGATGGAGGAGCATGCAACAAGAGATATCCTACTCATTCCCTATTTAACAAGAATTCATCGATTCGACAGACTAAGAACTAGTAAACCATTTTCAAACGGCGTCAAGTTTTCTAGAGCGACAAGATGAAATTGGTTCAATTTGACCTCGTCAAACTACGACCGGAGGCCTACAAAATGGCTTCGCCAAACTATCCCAAAAAGTGCTCTTTCCTACATTGAATGTTCCATGCATTTGTCTAGTATAAACGCTAGAGGTTTTCAAAGACGGGATGTGGTTTCTCCTTCCGGTTTTCAAATGGTGGTCCAAAACGAAAGCCAACTTTCTAGTTTTAACAACTCTCTATTGTTGTAAACCAGTGTAACAGGGCTCTATAAGGGCGTCAAAAGGATGTCATATGATCGTTTCGGGTCAAACCAAAAATCAAGGTGACTCCTCGTATACCAAGGTACATGAATGAAACTTCACATCTCGTTTCCAGAGTTGCGAAGGGTACTTAGTGAGTCTCCAAAAATTGCAAAATTTAACTATTTAAAACAAGGAGAAGGTCAACTTTATCAATGGGGAGTCAAATTCGTCTGGTCGATAAATGATATTGGAGTGATCAAGAAGGTTAAGAGTTTTCCAAATCATCTCGAAGCGAGGGTGATAGTTCATGGTTTAAAGTAGGCGGGTTATAATGGCTTCGAGAGTTGCGACATGACACTTTATTGTTTTGCAATGAGTTGAAGAGACATTTAACTATATTTAAGAATCCTAATAATTTAAAATTCTATTTAGTTACAAATGAGAACTAAAACACAAGAATTATGAGAGGTAAGGGAAGAAGGACCATACCTGGAGAATGAAGCCGGTCGAAGCCGTAGGCTTGGGTTCAGTCTCGTGCTGAGGAACTTTGTCAACAAGTCCATGAGCATCCTTAGCTCCACCATTTTGCATACACGTCTATCAACAAAATTTGTAACTACAGACTTGAAAACCATTCCACTACTCTGATCACATTCCTCCTTCCTTCTGGATTCGACCCACCACTTGTTGAGCATGATCAAATGGTTTCTTATTGTTGTTGTTTGGATAGGATGAGATCTTCCTCCTTTTGTGCGTAGCCTCAAACCTTGCAACCATTAGACCATGATTTTTTTTTTTTTTTTGAAGGCATTTAGTCAAACACTTCACATGCCTTAAGCATGCCCCACATTTTGCACATTCTCATGTGCTCATAAAAAACCAGCAAACATAATGATTAATTCTAGGCATGATTCTACAAGAGGCACTCATGCCATCGAAGTATTTACAGCCCTCATGCACTGAATCCTACCTGGCTAAAAGCTAAGTAAACAAAAATGAAGCTTACAAGGTCAGAGTATGTTCCATAAGTCCACATCTCTCTGAGGCATTCTGTCAAGCAAATCACAGGCCTTTTCTTCACATCCATGTTGTGCATATGCTGCCATCATGGCATTCCATGAGACAACATTTCTTTGAGGCATTTTATCAAACAGTTTATGTGCCCTTTTTTTTTTAACAGACCCATTTCTTTTTGCATGCCTGCTATCATTTCCACCCAGGAGGCCACATATCTATCAGGTATTTTGTCAAACAGTTCACCTGAGTTGTGTATGCCTTCACATTTTGCATACGTGCCAAACTGGGCACTAAATACATTTTCTTGGAAGTTTTCAAAGGCCTTTTCAACACACGCATTTGTGCATATCCCGAAATCATTGCAGTCCATGGAACTGCATTTTTTCCACCCCTTTAGATGAGCCGTTCGCATGCATTCATGTTTTTACAAATGAATTGACTAGGGCACTTGTAACAGCAACATCTGGCAAAGTTCCTCTACATTTTTTGACTTGATGGGAGCCCACACAGGCCTAGGGCGCGGGCTGGAAGGGTGTTGGTTGCATTACAAAAAGAAAAAACACAAAACCTATTCATTCTTGCATTATTTTCCATGCGCGGTGTGTGAGTAACTTTGCAGCCTTGGTGCATGCTTTGAACATTTGTGGAGTCTGGATTTGCGTGAATCAAAGCATTTGCATGAAAGTTTCCAAGGTCATGTTTCAACAAACTCATTTTTTTGTGTACCGATCCTATGCTCCAAGCCATTTTTGCCCATTCCAAAAAGCAGTGACCAAACCCTAGCGCAAAGTTTTTGGAGATTTTTCCGCCCTTCTCCACTTGCCCTAATCTGCCCCCACAAACATGATTATTTTAAATTTTAGTTCTTTTATTTTATTTTTATTATTATTATTTTATTTATTTATTTTTAAAATTTTTTTGCGTACAACAACCCACACAGTGAGACGAACAAGACTCCCCTTCTATCCCAGAGGCATTTGAAACTGAACGCAAGACACGGACCGACCACAGGGTGTCCAACAAGAGATTGTCTTCTCGTGCAGAACGAGGTGACCAATCCACATGAATAAAATCACTTATCGATAATCAACAATGAAATTGGTAACACATCGACGATCAACTGAAGAAGTTATCGTCCATCGATAATTAAAATACTAATATTGTTATCATTATTATTATTATTATTTACTTATTATTATTATTACCACTTAAAATGATTATTAATCATACTACAAGACTGACATGCCCGCTCGAAAAAAAGGGTAAACAATAATACTATCAAATAGAGGCCAATCGTCAATTAAATTAAAATAACATTATTATCACTATATATTATAAATATATAAATGTAATTACTATTCACATTGATAATTACTATTAGCCCGGCTGACTTTTTACCAGTGTGACAACAAGGTCCTCCTTCAATTAGGTCAACGAATAGGACATTACACAGTCCCCACACAAAGGTGTCGATAACAACTCAAGAGAGCAAGGAGAGGAAAGGTGCTAACACATCACTGAGACCAGGCCAAGGTCAACAATGGTCAACAAGAGCCCATGCACACAAGTCTCCTAGGATTAGTAACAGGGTCGGTAGGTCAGGGACTAGGAAACATTGAATGGGGCATTACATTCTCCTCCCCTTAAGAAAGCATCATCCTCGATGCGACATAACACAGAGGGAAGAAATGGTACGCAACCATTAACAAGTAAAGGGAAAAGTACACCCTATGGTTTAAAATTTTAGCTACTTAAAGCACGGCCACAGGGTAGTCTTAGAAACATTTGGTAGAAATTTCAACTTTCAAGGTTCTGTGAAGATTGGCAGTTCTCTCTCATTCATTATTTCATTAATCTCTTTCCATTGACATTATCCTTAATTCAAGTCCTTTAAATTTTCATTTTTGTAAAGTTTTGGTTTATTCATTCCTGTGGGTTCCCATCATGAACTATAATCACGACACCCTACTAGGGTCATACATAACACCAAATTTTCACAAGCATACCTTTACATACTTTCACGACCGTACCACATCACAAGGGTTTCACCAAACCATGAAATGACAATGAGTAGACCACATCACAATTAATTTCCAACAATTACGCCCTAGACATAGATCTAGTACACACATATGACTGACAAACCGGGTCAACACGCTGATACATATACAATGGGTATCACATGACCCAAAACAATTCATGACTATAACAACATAGTTCCAATCCAATATCCAAAGGTCCATACCAACCAAGGGGAGAGTCAAGCCTCATACATAACCAGGTGTCAAGAATACTCACACAGGTATACATAACTCACTATACCAATCTCCACACATCACAAGGCATCACGAAACAACTCTAGATATCTCCAAAAGCAGTAGAATACGACTCCATATGCCTCCCCAAAGCATCACCAGATAATCTCCATATACCTTCCAAGAGGAAGAGACATAGCGCCAGAACCAAGTCGGGTCACTCGACCGTAGAGCCCCATCAAAATCTTAGGTCACTCAACCATAGAGTTTCATAAAGAATAATAGGTCACTTAACCATAGAGGCTTGTCTCCTTTCTCCTTTTAATGAGGCCAGGTCACCCTATTGCCTTGGGAACATAGAGCCCTGTCACCCCCAATCCAAGTGACATAATAACTCATGGTTCAACAACCCACTAGTTATCTATAACTCCTTGGGGCGTACCCCCATACAACGAAGCGGGTCCATAAGTCCAACCACTCCATGGTTAATCCCGTGACCCTAATCCAACACATTACGACATTAGAACCAACACAACAATCCATTCAAATGCCAAATGGCAAAATCAAAATCCTTGGGCTAGGCTATAAATCTTTCAAATAGGAAAAGAAAGTTTTAAAACCATGAAAAACAAATGGATAATTAGCCTTGGTTAGTGCAAAATCTAAATGTTAATGAAACAATCAAATAAATGCCCAAAATATAAGAACATGTCAATCAAGAAAACGGCTGGTTCTAGCGAAAAGAGAAAGATTAATTTACGAATAAAATACGTAATGAGAAAATAGCACATCACAATCACTATGTGGCCTCATACCGCCACCAAAGGGGTACTCATCGAGTTGCTGGCACTCGGACATCGAGCCTCAGCTCGTGAAAATATACATGTAACCAGAAATGAGTATGTCAAATAATGTAACTGTCATCATCTCTGCCTGAATCATCCCTCCATACTCCCACAAGGATCAACATAGTCAAAATCACATAGGATTATTCAATGAACAATCTAATAGGAAAGAGCAGGGGACACAAGGTTGCATAAGTTGAGCCTAAGGTGGTGCGCACCCATAATATACTGAGCAAGCTCAAAGTATACTAAATAGATAGAAGTGGATTTTTCAGTCTACATGAGACTCCACTTCCTCACTCGTACTCGGCTCAAGATTATGAAAACCTAGTCCCCACCTCCTCTCTCCACACATACACTCTTGACAGTTTATCCCCTCAGGGTCGTCTAGTGTAAGGTTTCACAACATACACATAACTACATCACAAACACAATGGTAATTCACACACAACAACCATAACGCCTTGCGCATGGTATAAATATACAGGGTACAACACAATCATTACCTTCACGGGTTACGATACATCACATTACCACATCCTACACCCAAAGTGCAATCACTGTACACTAGGGATCATACTCACCATATGCCCCTAAATCATGACATGAACCATCACATATTGCATGAATTATATGTATGAGGAAAACAATGTCTAACATTACGACATATAATCCCTTTGCGATACAACACAGTGATACCCACGACTCATAACAACACGGTGACGACATCACAATATGATTCAATTCACTCTACACCAATTTTTCACACAACACATCAACACATCATCACATCACATAAGGTCAAAATGTTTCAACACTCCGCAACTCACAATATCATTCCTTTCACACAAACAAGGTCATACATCACACATGGATTCCTCATTGAATCCATGAAAATGAGAGTCGACACTCTCATCACAAGCACATCAACATGACAACAAATATGCACTAAGTGACATGCACCACATGTGCTTCTATAAGGTCACAATCATGACATAGTTTCACATAACAACATATATCACATTACTCTTCCAATATTTATCACCATCATGAAACACCATCACCATCATGTAAAATCATCACAACTCCAATCTGTCCCAGAGGTTCGAGAGCATGAACCTCTGCTCTGATACCATATGTGGTGCCCTCACTTTACACACACAAATACAACAGTAAAATACCAAGATAAAATTTTTTTGACTTACGTTGCTCACTACACACAACACAACATGGGCTTCAAGTACAAAACTCGACTCGCATACGACTATCACAAAAATCATCGACTCACATAGACACACGAAAATGACATAGGCATGTTGGACGCTACACTTTTCCCAATGGAAGGTTACTAGTAAAGACCCAACCACAAGAATATGGCTTGGGAATGACAAACCCACAACACATCATTTCCTTAAATGTATTTTTGGTTAAAGTTAACATTCCAAGGACATTACAAGCAAGGATAAATTTTCTCATTTTTCCACCTACGTTTTCTTAAGCTTATTCCGCGGTTGAAAATACAATTCGACCTTCTCAAGTTGGCTTCTTATACTTTATATAAATTTCCATAACTGACATACATATTTGGCATAAATCAAATTGCATACAAAATACTTAATCATCTTCTATTATGTAAAAATATTCTTCTCCAACGTTTATTTGATGTCTACAGTTTTACCCTTACAACTCAAGCGAAAGAGACTTGATGTCCAAAACGCAATCAAAGGATTTGATGGAGATTTAGATACAGGGAAGCTTTTCACCAAAATATTTCTCGATTCACACTATATTTATGTCTCTACCATTGTTATTATAATTTGAAAACTTATTGAATTCCTATAAGATTTATATATAGCTATGTATACATATCTTTTGTTTCCTCAAAGTTTGGTCGCACCAAGGTAACTTATATTCTTTGCAACGCATGAAAATTTTTAATTAAGTTATAAAGACTCCAAGATTGACCTTAGTCCTAAACTCCAATCTCGTGTGCAACATTTATATAATATGCTCTTACATCGCACTAAGATCTCGCTCTTAGCGTTGTTTTGAAATCAGGAGTTACATAAGCATTTGACTAGCATCTTGAAGGGGTACATGACCGAAGAATTGTAACTATACATGAACCACATTCAAGAAAATACCAAGATGTTATTTTGATGGAAACCAAGGTAGCACCGCTGAATCGTTCCTTCGAACAATGACTCCTAAGGTGCCTTCTAAGGCGGTCTTCAACACTCAACCTAGTGTCGGACCTGAAGGAGGGCATTCTTCTCGCGATTACCAAAACTAGAAGGAAACCGCATACTCTGGGTAGGTTGGACCATGACATTCCTAAATATGGGTTCACGACAATGTCGCTAAACCTAATGACTATGACAGTAAACCCGACTGGGGGTTTTATTTACCTAACCTAGGGATCTCATCGAGTGCAAAGTTTTAAGGTCATCCTACGATTTAAAATTTCTTATATGGTAAAAAGGAATCACACATGCAGGAAAGCTATGCATGAATATTTTATTAAGGTTGAGTGTTCCCATTATAACTCTTTACTATGTTTACAAGGTAAGAAGATAACCCAGTAAATTAATTTAATCATTTATTGAATACTGAGAGAATGCTACAATATATTAACTTCAATTTCAATTTACTATATATAAATCAAACCCTTTTTTTCCATACACCACTAAAAATCAAATTGAACTGGTGATTAGAAGTACATTTCCTAAGTATCCCTAAAACTAGCATATCATGCATGTTAACAAATCTCAATTATAAATTTTCGGTAACAAGAGACTACATTACATAGTTATTCATTTTACAATGACCTATAAGAATTACAATAATAATAATTAAATTACACATCACCTTTTTCATCGTCATTCTTCCATCCTGCAAAACCCACGTGAGCATGATATCAGTGATAAATCGTTGGCATGGCATCCACCCTAAACAATCATAAGTATCATATTTCAGTTTCCCATTTACATCTAACAATAATTACAATTTGCAATCGAAATAAAAAGGTCTAGGAACATGTATCCATTGCATTTCATTTTTCTTCATTTTGTAACCCAGGAGAGAGAAAGAGAAGGGAAGAGAGAGAAAACATCATTTTGCCAAAAGTTCTAATACACATAACAAGTTTCATTATAGTGTTTTAAACAGTTATTTAAGTGTGTTTAAACATTTTCAGGGTGATTTGGCAACCTTACGAGGTCCCGCAACTTTCTACTTTTACATTTTCTCACTAGCTACAAAACGTACAAAACGGGCTCAGAGGCTAAGAAACTACTTCCAAAGGTTATCTTCCGATGAGCACGCACATCATGATTAACTTTCTACGTGTCCATAGATATACCAAGAATTCATAGCAGCTGATGGAATTGAAAAAGAGCACACAATTTACGTTTGGCGGCTAGTTTTCTGGGGCCACTTGTCGTAGTTCACCCAGTTGTAAACTGACAAAAGTTAGCTCGAGGGCCCAGAAAACCACGTCCAAAATGAACATTCGATGGAGGAGCATGCAACGAGACATCTCCTACTCATTCCCCTATATAAGGAGAATTCATCAGAGTCGACGGGACTGAGAACTAGTAAACCATTTTCAAACGGCGTCAAGTTTTCTGGAGTGACAAGATGAAATTGGTTCAGTTTGACCTCGTCAAACTATGACCAGAGGCCTACAAAATGGCTTCACCAAACTATCCCGAAAAGTTCTCTTTCCTACACTGAATGTTCCATGCATTTGTCTAGTATAAACGCTAGAGGTTTGCGAAGACGGGACGTGGTTTCTCCTTCCGGTTTTCAAATGGTGGTCCAAAATGAAAGCCAACTTTCTAGTTTTAACAACTCTCTACTGTTGTAAAGCGATGTAACAGGCTCCTATAAGTGCGTCAAAATGATGTCATATGATCATTTTGGGTCAAACCAAAAATCAAGGCTACTCCTCGTATACCAAGGTACACGAATGAAACTTCACATCTCGTTTCAAGAATTGCGAAGGGTACTTAGTGAGTCTCCAAAAATTGAAAAAATTAACTATTTAAAACAAGGAGAAGGTCAAATTTATCAATGGGGAGTAAAATTTGTCCTGGTCAATAAATGATATTGAATGATCAAGAAGGTTAAGAGTTTTCCAAATCATCTCAAAGCAAGGGTGATAGTTCATGGTTTAAAGCAGGCAGGTAATAATGGCTTCGAGAGTTGCGACATGACACTTTATTGTTTTGCAATGAGTTAAAGAGACATTTAACTATATTTAAGAATCCTAATAATTTAAAATTCTATTTAGTTGCAAAAGAGAACTAAAACACGAGAATTATGAGAGGTAAGGGAAGAAGGACCATGCCTAGAGAATGAAGCCGGTCGAAGCCGCAGGCTTGGGTTCAGTCTCGTGCTCGGGCACTTCATCAACCAGTCCACGAGCGTCCTCAGCTCCACCATTTTGCATACACGTCTATCAACAAAATTTGTAACTACAGACTTGAAAACCATTCCGCTACTCTGATCACATTCCTCCTTCCTTCTGGATTCGACCCACCACTTGTTGAGCATGATCAAATGGTTTCTTATTGTTGTTGTTTGGATAGGATGAGATCTTCCTCCTTTTGTGCGTAGCCTCAAACCTTGCAACCATTAGACCATGATTTTTTTTTGAAGGCATTTAGTCAAACACTTCACATGCCTTAAGCATGCCCCCACATTTTTCACATTCTCATGTGCTCATCAAAAACCAACAAACATAATGATTAATTCTAGGCATGATTCTACAAGAGGCACTCATGCCATCGAAGTATTTATAACCCTCATGCACTAAATCCTGCCTGGCTAAAAGCTAAGTAAACAAAAATGAAGCTTACAAGGTTAGAGTATGTTCCATAAGTCCACATCTCTCTGAGGCATTCTGTCAAGCAAATCATAGGCCTTTTCTTCACATCCATGTTGTGCATATGCTGCCATTATGGCATTCCATGAGACAACATTTATTTGAGGCATTTTATCAAACAATTTATGTGACCTTTTTCTTTAACGCACCGTTTCTTTTTGCATGCCTGCTATCATTGCTGCCCAAGAGGCCACATATCTATCAGGTAGTTTGTCAAATAGCCCACCTAAGTTGTGTATGCCTTAACATTTTGCATACATGCCAAACTGGGCACTAAATACATTTGCTTGGAAGTTTTTAAAGGCCTTTTCAACACATGCATTTGTGCATATCCCAAAATCATTGCAGTCCATGGAACTACATTTTTTTCCACACCTTTAGATGAGCTGTTCACATGCATTCAAATTTTTACAAATGAATTGACTAGGGTACTTGCAACAGCAACATCTGACAAAGTTCCTCTACATTTTTGACTTGATGGGAGCCCACGCAGGCCTGGGCGCGGGCTGGAAGGGTGCTGGCCGCATTACAAAAAGAACAGACACAAAACCTCTTCATTTTTGCATTATTTTCCACGTGGGTGTGAGTGGCGTGGCCTGGGCACATGCTGAACATTTGTGGAGTCTGGCTTTGCATGAATCAAAGCGTTTGCATGAAAGTTTCCAAGGCCGTTTCAACAAACTCATTTTTTTGTGTACAGATCCTGCGCCCCAAAGCTAGCCGCCCATTCCAAAAAGCAAGCGACCAAACCCTAGCGCAAAGTTTTTGGAGCTTTTTCCACCCTTCTCCACTTGCCCTAATCCACCCCCACAAACACAATTATTTTAAATTTTAGTTCTTTTATTTTATTTTTATTTTTATTATTTTATTTATTTATTTTTTTATAAATTTTCCTTTGCGTCTGACAACCCACACAACAAGACGAACAAGAATCCCCTTATTTCCCGAGAGGCATTCGAAATCAACGCAAGACACACACGATCGACCGCGGTGTCGAACAAGAGATTGTCTTCTCGCGTGGAATGAGGTGACCAATCCACACGAATAAAATTGCTTATCGATAATCAACAATAAAATTGGTAACACATCGATGATCAACTGAAGAAGTTATCATCCATCGATAATTAAAATACTAATATTGTTATCATTATTATTATTATTATTATTTACTTATTATTATTATTATTACCACTTAAAATGATTATTAATCATACTACAAGACTGACATGCCCGCTCGACAAAAAGGGTAAACAATAATACTATCAAATAGAGGCCAATCGTCAATTAAATTAAAATAACATTATTATCACTATATATTATAAATATATAAATGTAATTACTATTCACATTGATAATGACTATCGGCCCAACTTTACCAGGTGACAACAAGGTCCTCCTTCAATTAGGTCAACGAACAGGACATTACACAGTCCCCACACAAAGGTGTCGATAACGACTCGAGAGAGCAAGGAGAGGAAAGGTGCTAACACATCACTGAGACCAGACCAAGGTCAACAATGGTCAATGAGAGCCCACACACACAAGTCTCCCAGGATTAGTAACAGGGTCGGTAGGTCAGGGACTAGGAAACATTGAACGGGGCATTACAAGAGTAAGATATAAATATTAGAAAGTTTCTATAGACTGTTGGCACAAATGAAGGTAGTTTTGATAATGAAGATGAATTTGGGTGTTTGAATTCTTTGAATCCATTTATTTGATTGATATAATATGTTTTGGAATTTTCAATCATGTTGCAAGGTCTTGGAATGATTTGAGGAACTAGGAAACCCATAATTTGTATGGTGAGCAAAGGAACGTGTCTTAAGGGCACAAATGGCAAGATAGAGCATTTTTTTGAAATTGAATTTTTTGAGTCATTTTGATCATATGAATGGTTTTCTAATAGGTATATTGAGATGTAAAATAGGTATATAATTTTTGGTAAGCATCAAAGAATAAAAAAATTAAGGATTGCATTCCGGACTAATAACTAAAGAGAATGGGAATAGACAAGGAAAGTAGTTTTGTGATTTGGGTTGTTTGAGTCAATTTTGGGATAAATATAATTGTGTTATGAGGTGTTTGTAAGCAGGGTAACTGATATATATAGAATTAAGAGGTATAAAGGTCAGATTTAATTCTTGGAAAAGGTGCTAGTGGAGACAAGAATTTAAGCAAGGAGTGAAAGGTGAGTGTCTTGAAAGGTTACATGAAGTATGATGCCTTGGTGATTGAAGTAACAATGTTTGAGTGTGATAGATAGGGTATGGTTTTGAGAGTTCATTTCAAAGAGAATTTTGAAGTTTTTGTATAGATGTAATCCATTTGGGCTTGGTTTGATCCTCTAGTACAGAGCTAAGGAAAAGAGAGTTACTTAAAGACTTCTTGTTCACATAATACGGGCATGATAATATGTTTTGATCTACATCATCTAATATAAATATTTTTAATATCTTCTTCATTAAAATTTTAGGTATATCAATTCATGAAATTCCTCACTTAGATTTGTATATCCATGGATTCAATAGTATATATCATAATGTACCAAGAAAATCATAATACACATAATAGTGGGCCTATAAAACATTACCATGGTATGTCAGGTCATTCCAAATGATCCCAATTATAATATATTATTAGGGTTTCCATGAATATATTTGATGCATATCATCCCCTATAATTTACGTGATTATTTAAAATTCATCTTTCAAGGCTATATCTTTTTTTCCTTTTGATCAAGAAATGTTAAAGTATTGTTCAATGACATAACAAAAGGATATATACATATTAAAGATGCAAACTTATTTTTCAATAAATAGTCAATAATTTTAATGCAAAACCTCTTTAAAAATTCTCAAATTTCTCTTCTTGATGAAATGATTTTGGATAAATAGGATATAGACTTGGTAAAAAGAGAAGGGAATTATTAATGCCATTGAGAAACTTATTATTTTTAACCATTAACGTATTGGTTGTAATGATTTAACATATTTTGTGTATTATAAATCCGTGATATTTATCCATGATTTGATTACATATGATTGAAATGTAAATAAATTACACCATGTTTCCACTTTTACAACTTGTTTATCTATAACAAATTGATGATACAGTCTCACTCGATATTTTGATGTTGGATAAATTGTCTAAAGATGAGTTCCTCCTAGAGTATATCAGTCCATATGAGGATCACCCATTATTTTATTGTAATAATCTATTTCCTCAAATGACATATGCTCATACAGATTTTAGGGAGGGTGATGTCATTAGTTATGATATCCAATCTAGTAATCCAAATATTATTCGCACTATACCATTCATCAAGGATAAAACACATATTTTAAATGAAGAGAATGTGATTTATAAATATGACACTCACTTTGATCCTTAACTAATATTTCTTGTAGTGACATTAAAATAGGATTAGGGAAATCTATTATGTAGGTACTCCATGAATTTCTAGAATTATCTTCTTGGGTCTATATTAATATTCCTCTAAATAATACATTTTTTTCACAATGCACACCATAATATTACACCCCAATTCAAATCTTATACAATATAAGATTTAACCTAAAATTACATTAGTTTTTAACAAGGAAATTAATAAATTCTTGGATTTTGGTTTTATTTAGGTGATTTATTTCCTAAGCGTGTCTCAAATATCACCCCAATAAAAAAACCTAATGGAAAAAGTGTTTTTATAATAATTTAAGATATTTAAGCATATATTTTCTTAATAATATATTACCATTACAAAATATCAATAGCATCATTGATTTTAACAATGAGTATGAGATCTTATCATTTATGGATGGTTTTTCCATATATAATCAAATTAGTACCAATAGATCAAGAAAACAAATTTTTTTCTATCCACGGGGTACCTTTTGTTACAAGGTCATGATACATGGGATAGATAATGTAAATGTAACCTAATAGTAAGATATGACACATATTATTCATGTATACATACATAATGTCATTGAAGATTAAGTCAATTATATACTAGCTAAATATTAGATAAATCTATATGCTGCCAAATGCATACTTCGTATTTATTTAAAATATTTGAGAGAAAATGTAAATATATCATGTTTTCTAATCCCAAAAGGTGTGTATTAAGGCATACATTAGGAAAATAAATTGGATTCATCATGTCTAAATATGGCATTAAAATTGATTTTAAGAAAATCAAAGCGATTATAGACATAACCCTATCAATTATTTAAATGTGATTATGGTCTTTATAAGGAAAAATAAAATTGATACGATTATTTATAACCTAATTGGCTGATAAGACACCACCTTTTACACACATACTAAAGAAATCTACCAAATTTGAATGAGATGCATCTTTTCAAAAGATTTTTCAAGACATTAAGAAATACATTCTCAATCCACATGTTTTCATACCTCCAATTATAGATAGGTTACTCTTATGTGTGTGTGTGTACATATATATATATATATATATATATATATATATATATATATATATATATATATATATATATATATATATATATATATATATATGTATGTATGTGTGTGTGTATGTATACATATATATATATATATATATATATATATATATATATATATATATATATGTATGTATGTATGTATATATGTATGTATGTATATATATATATATATATATATATATATATATACATATATATATATATATATATATATATATATATATATACATATATATACATATGTATATATATATATATATATATATATATATATATATATATATATATATATATATACTACCAACCATGATTTAAGCACCTTGTTGGAAAAATATTATGATACTTGTGAATGAACGATCCATTTATTAATTAAGTCACACTTTACTTAATTATGAGAAAAAATATATTAACATCAAAATCTTATGTTTTTATATAGTCTTCATTATCGATAAACTACAACATTATATGCTCAATAATGAGATACACGACTTTACTAAAATAGAACCACTTTGATACCTAATGTATAGAACTCATTTGTTAAGTTACATAAATAAATGGGTCATGTTGCTAACTTTATTGTACTTAATAATAATTTCCCAAATACTTTCAAAGATTTGGTTATCGCAAATAAATTAGCAGACACGCCTATATTTGATTCTTCTACAATAAATAAGGAATTTTTAATGGGTGAATTTTATTAAACATTAATATATAAGTATGGATTATATACTTTGAAAGATCAAAATTTTCCTTTGGGTTTGGAGTAGGAATAGTTTTCATTACACCCCATGGTGATGCCATGCCATTTACATACCAACTTGTATTTTCATGTATAAATAACATTGTTGAATATAAATAATTGATATTGGGATTACCCACCACCTATACACTATAGATTAAAAAATTGAAATTTTATAGAAACTCTTAGTGTGTTATCATGATATATAAAATACTAAAGAAGAATGGTTAATACCCTACCATTTAATGGTAATATTACTAATCTTGAAATTAGTATCTTTCTCAATTGATAACATTCATCATGAGGACAAGAGAAATTTCCATGCCTATTGTTAGCTCCTTAGTCCCTTTTGTTATCAAATATGATCATGTTATTTTTATTATATATCAATATATACACGTGTAAATTTTAATAGACTTTCTATACATATTAGAACATTTGGAAGTAACTCATAATTAATAAATGTCTAGTGATATGTGGACATATACAACTTCATATATAGAGAAACCTTCCAAACTAATTCTTCACACCAAGATGAGAAAAAGATACGGTGTGAAGAATCTCAAATTGTTACGCTTTTGGGATATTTATTTAGTCATTCCTTTGAGAATAAAATCAAGTTCAATGTTTAAACTATAAGGAGGAACATGGAACTTCTCAAACTACACAAAAATGAGTGTAGTAGGAATTTCAGTGGAAAAGAGATGTCATATAAATTCTTAAAAAAGGTTACTATTTGAAAAAGTGGAACAATAATTTTATGAGTATGTCAAAAAATTTGATCAATGTTAGAAGGAAAACAATTTAAATCACACCACTTATCAATAATTTACTCCCATTATTTCACCTTGACCATTTATGAGGTTTTTATATGACCAATAAGATCAATCCAGCATTCGCATAAGGTAAAACTATAGCTTGAGTACCACCGATTATTTTACCAAATGGGTGAATTTTGTAACTTTGCAATACACTACTAGTGAAAAAAATTGATTTCAAAATGAATAATTTCATCTCACTTTTCAACTACATTCTTATTACCATTTAGAGTGGATCTTATTTTACAAATAATATAGTCAATTTTTTTCTAAATTTAAAAGTAAAGCATACATTTTGCGCTCCTTATTACCCCAAAGGAAATGAATGGGGTTAATCAAATGCTAAGTCATGTAAAATTATAAGAAAAACAATCCCTAAATAGGGAGTAAATTACCACAATCAAATAATATATAGAATTTGGTCAT
Source organism: Taxus wallichiana var. yunnanensis (assembly GCA_018340775.1). Lineage (NCBI taxonomy): Eukaryota > Viridiplantae > Streptophyta > Pinopsida > Cupressales > Taxaceae > Taxus > Taxus wallichiana. Next base: position 76,225,001 of record CM031242.1, read on the forward strand.
ATCAAACAAGTTTTCTAATACCAAGAATGGAAAATAATTATTCCCTATCTTATGAAACATAGGCAATTTGACCTTTAGAATTGGAAATTCCTCGCTATGATTATATTTAAAAGGAATACTAAAAGAAATGATTGTCAAGACAAATGGCTACATGGGTTGGAAAATCTTGACAATAGATGCATCCAATCCATAAAAAAATTAATATTTTATCATGAGAATGTCAAGTGAGTCTATAATAAGGAATTGTGAAATCACAAGTTTGAAGACATAAATACAATATTGTTGTCACTTGAAGTTTCACCCCCTACTAAAACTAGGCTCAAAAACTTAGTGAAACATTGAAATACCTTAATATTATGGGATAGTGGCTCCTTCAATGTAAATCTTCAAGTGTAAAATTATGGCTCCTTCCACTCCAGTTCACTATAACTAGTCTAATCGATACTATATCCTACTTTTAACTAATTGTATCCTAAAATTCCAAGGGACGAGGGTTACAAATATGAAATAATTAAAGGAAAATAAGATGACTAACCAAAATTAAATGGTGTATTGATATGGATCTACAAGACAAAAAAATAACTCAACATATGAATCTCTTCATAGAATGCACCCAAGAAATTTTAAATAAAACAAGAAAAGTAAAACTTAAAACTACAAAACGACTAGAAATTTCACATGATACACTTGTGAATCTAAGGGAAATATATCACACTTGTAATTCATAAACATAACATACTCCCACTTCGTGTCCCAAAAACGCGAGTAAAAGGTTGGGTGGGATCGGAAATCGAGGGTGTTCACGTGAACACCCCTTTCGTGTGAACCCCCTTCACCTGAACTACCACATAGGACAAATAAAATAGTTCGCATGAATAGGGGTTTGCGTGAACACCCCTTCACGTGAACCCCTTGAATTCAAATAGTGTTGGCGGCAAAGAGTTATATATAGATATTTATATAGTTTTGGGCGGAATATTTAGGGTTTAGGGGTTCGGGAGAAGGGGGGTTCATGTGAACCCCCTTCACGCGAACCCCCCTATGTGACACCTATGTGGCACATTTTGGCGCCAAATCCATTTAAAGGATATTTTTATGCCAAAATGTGCCACTTAGGTGACACGTAATTAGGGTTAATGAATGAATAAAATTACAAAATTTTAACACAAAATACAAAATTTTATTAGCTTTCTAAAAATATAATTTTCATTTTTAAAAATATGTTTTACTATTTATTTTTATATTTTGCTAACATATGGTATTTTAGGACAATCGATCATACACAATCAACCCAATTTGAAAAATAGCAAAAAATATCAAAAAAATAAAAAAATTAAAATTACTATTTATTGAAGTCTTCTTCTTACCTATGAAAAAGAAATTCAATTTTGATATAAATCTTAAAATTTATTGGTATAAACCTTTGTACGTTGTTTATTTGAAAATATTTTTACTAAATAATTAATTAAAAATATATATAAGTCCAAAAATATGAAAATTTGACAGCACCTCAAAATTCAAATCTTGAACATATATCTAAAATTTCATGGTGAAAAAATAAATTTTCATTCAAAAAAACCACCCGGGGATAGTCATTCCTCTTTTATAACATAAGAAACAATGTATGAATAAAATTAAGAAAAAGACCATTTTTTTGCAATTTTAAAAAAATATATTTACATGTATTCTACACTCTAAACAAAACATTTCGTTAGTTTGTGGAATTTCATGAATGTGTATGGTTTTATGGCTATTACCTTTAGAAAATCAATGAAACTGAAAATTCATGTTTATAATGGTACAAAACATACCAAAAAGTGGGACATTTTATTGTGCTTTTACCCAGGAAGTCGTGTTCTTTATACCATGCGAGCATGGGGCAAGAAGGGTCAAAACCAGTGTGTGGTTTTATAGGTACAAGGGTGATGGTGCCAACTTTGATGATCTTTTCTAAGACAGAAGAGTAAGGCTCCCCAATTGGGGTATATCTCTGTTGTTCTCGTCTAAATTGAAAAGTTTGGATGGGTGAGAGATTAGATGAGGGGGTAGCCTGATTTGATGGATGAGCCGGACTAGATTTGAGTACCACTATGTTAACGATGCCCTTAGCTTTTGAATAATTGCTCTGTGGTTTGGAAGAATAAGAGGTATCATTCGACTTGAATGCCGAATTCTTATTGCGTAATTGGATTTTCTTCTCTTCGATGGCCTGAATCTCTAACTTCCATGCCACGGTGAATGCTTCATCAAATGTTTGGAAATTTTGGACCTGCAGGGTCAGTGAGATGTGTCTAGCACAAGCTTGCGTGAAGAGCATGATGAGTTTGGTTTGCGGTAGTTAGAAGGTGAGTTGATTGATTAGGCTATGCCAATGAGCAACAAAATTTGTGATAGATTCATCATTTACTGACACGTGGATTATAGGTCAGTCATGGCAACCTTCTTGACGATATTGTTGGAGAAGTGATCCAAGAAGGCTTGGGCTACCTGATTAAATGAAAATATAGAGCGTCTAGGTAACCCACTATACCAATCTAACACAGTCCATTCGAGAGACTTGGGAAAGGTTCTTAAGAGCAAAGCATCATTGTGGGCAATTAGGTAGCACCCATGTTTGAACGACTACAAATGTTGTTGTGGGTATTCCTTGCTATTGAAAAAGTTGAATTTAGGCATTTCCCAATGCATGGGGTATGGGTGAATAGGAATGGATGGGTGGATAGGCTCATTGCAAATTTCATCATAGGTGAGGGTGTTGTGGGAGCCAGAAACTGATGCCTCCAATGTCTACATCTTGTCCATCATTAATTTGATTAGGTCGTTGGTGGGTTGTAATGGTTGGGTGCCTCTGTAGCATAAGAGGGTTAGTATTGGGCATGTAACAAGGGTGACATTAGAATATAGAGTCTTTGTCGTGTAGGTAGATTGAGAAGGAGGTAGTGAAATAGGGGTATATACCCAGAAAGAATAATAAATGAAACATGAGGCTGTTGATAGTACATATATGGAGGTGGAAGGGTCGTGGTGACCCTAGTGGAAATGGGGGCTAATGATTGGGGAATAGAAAGGACCACATTTTGAAAGGGGGTGGGGGTCACCGACATGGGAGGTGGTTGTGTAGCCACAAGTATATGCGAGACAATAGGCATGGATGAGGTTGTGTTTTGAGTGGTTTTCAAAGGTATGGTGGATGTGGTGGGTGCAACATATGTAGCAGATCTTTGATCACAAAGCAGTATATGACCTAGCTACGAAACAATGGGAGTAAGGTAGATGCGGGAAACACAGAGCGAGATGGGGTTGATGCGGGAGTTAGAGTGAGAGTCGGGGGATAGATACAGGCATGTTGTATATCAACTAACCCAAGGCATCTCAAGTGGATGAGTGAGAAAGATAAAACTGCAAGGCAGAGGGTTTTTGTTAAGGAGTCGTGTGAACTCCTCATCTTCGGTAGCAATAGTGATAGGTTGGATAGGATCCATGGCGGGTGATAAAATGGAAGGTGGCAAAGGGCTAGGTGGGAGCGGTTGAAAACTGGCATGGAATACGAGGGTGCTAGCTTGTCAATGGGTTAGTACCATGTGAACAAGTACTAATCAAGTTGGGCTGCCTTTCTGTAAATGACACAAAAATACAACGGGAATAAGAAGAACATGCGGTAATAAGTTGATTAGGTACCGAATGTTAGCGGGAAAGTGGCACAGGATAACTGATGTCGGTCAGGGAAGACCAACGCCGGTTACAGTAACCGCCACCGTCCTCTGTGGGAAATGGACAGTTGGTCAAAAATAAGGTATAAGGCCAAATTAGACAAGTATGCCAAATCTCATGAGTTTTACTAGGTCAATGGGAATGATGATAGTGACAGAGACTCTGAATAGTTAAAGAAGGTGAATAGGTGTCATTTTGGGTAGGTTAACCGAAAGGACTGGAACCAATGCCGGTTTGGTATAAGAAATGATGGTCGAGAGGATAATCGATGACGGTTCTTCGGACCGACACCAATTACTATGAAATTAAAATAGTGATGAAAGAAAAGTACTTGTGAATTAAAATCTGATGTGGAATCAAACCTAGAATTCTTAGAATGATGAGAATGGTCCGGGGAACACTCGAAGAATCTGGAATACACCAACTATAATGAGGAGCATACGAGGAGAAACAATAAGAATGAAGAATGTGGCCTCTTAGCTCAAAACACAAGCTAAGCAGAAACACTAAAAAAATGTGATCCTAAGAGTGCCTTTTTCTATTATGTTTGTTTAGCGTATGCTATTTAAGGACTAACTCATGAAATGTAGAATATAATTTTTGACGTGGATTCCTTCCTAAAAAGAATGATATCTAAAAGGTGAGGTTTCAAGTATGTTATGGATAGGGTAGGCTTTGCTCTAAAGTATGGGAGACAGAGAGTAGTGAGTGGGAGTACCTACCAATCCTCATATCAGTGTGATCATTGAAAGGCATTCGCAAGAAAGATTTTGTTTAAGAATATGTAATTGTTTTGAATTTGTGCAATTTCAAAAGACTTAGAGAGATAGAGAGAGATGTGCTTTCTATGATTCATTTTTCAACCATCAGCTGGGAATGACTTATAGCATATTCGTTTCCCTCAATTAATGTGAGCTAAAGCAATAAATCAGAATGAAATGCAATTATTTTAAAGCCCAAATCGAAATATGAATTTTGATGACACAAATAGATGAAGAGGAAGAGGGATGCTCTTTCACTAAAATGTAGAAAACAAGAAGAAATGGTTCTTTTTAAGTACACCAAAAGAAAGGTTTCTCTTAGAGCAAATAGAAAGAAAAAGAAGATTACCAAGGAAGAAAATTAATTTGTATGCTTTTTAGAAGGGAAACAAACACACAACTTTTCCTAGGAATGAATAAAATGCAAGGAACCTCAAATGGGTCCCACTGGGTGTGCCAAAATGTTTCACCTGATTCTTAGACGTTTCTTTGAATATTGATGAAATAGATAGGGTAATGGGCATAGGAGGAATACTGTTGAAATGTTGGTTGATAGGTTGTTGCATGCGTGTTGACTCCTTGATCCATAGCTGATCGTGAGAGCTTCCTTTTGGCTAGGAGGAACTACTTGAAATGGAACACAAGACCACCAAATAAAAGTTAAACAATATATGTAGTGGACTACCTAGCATGTGCTAGATCCGGGAAGTGTGATACTTCCTAGATGGCTATCATCCACTGTTTAAAACAATTTAATGTTGGTAATGAAGTAAATCCTATTGTAATTAAAATGATTTAGGTATCTCATTCAAAACACAATAAGAAAGATCTAATCTAATAGGCTAAGTTAAAATAAGATCCAAAGGTCCGAAGAGCTTGTTCTCGGGTCTCTACAGTCGAAAGAGGTCTTAGGTAGGTCACAAGTGATTAAGGGTAAGGTGAGAATAGGTGGGTAGGTTGTTGTTCTAGGTGTATTGGAAAATACAAATATCGATTCCGGTTAAGGGTGACCAATGCCGGCCGGGAGAACGGTGTCGATTCTTATGGAAAATTGGGAATGCCATTGAATGAGCTTTGAATCTCCTTATGATTTCACAAAGGACTTGGTTGGTCGAATGAGGTATTATGCTATTTGGATGGGATTTGGCAAGGTTTTAATGAGGATATGGAGGGGTGAGTATTAAAGGAGGTCAATGGGTGGCTAGGAGAACAAAGGATGAAGATACAATAATTAAATGAATGAACTAGAGAAGTAAATTGTTCTACTTACTTGGAATATGCCTCGGATGTACTGTGAGTGAGGGATGAAGGTATTCATAAGAGGTTGAATGATGTGGAGGATCACCAAATGTTGGAAAGCTCCTGCATGGGCTACATGTGCATTCCTTTTTGCTTGGTTGGATCAAATCTATGCTGGGTGGTTGTTGGATGAATGTTGGATGTATATGCAAGAGAAAATGTTTGATCTCCTTCCTTATATGTGTGTTCTTATGAAAAAAATTTCTCAAAATATATGATATCTCTTAGGAATGTGCAACATTTTCCAACCCTAAAAATAAGGTTGTTTTGGGGATTAAAAGGTGACCGACGATGGTTCCGGCTTAACCGGTAGTGGTTAAGGGTAACCAGCATCGGTTAGGGTGGGATTTCCTAGGTTTACTAAACTAGGTAAATCCCCTTAATTTTCTGGGATCTCGTGTCACTAAGCGCGATTAGACTAGAAGCTTCTTGTAAGTATGTGGGAAGGTGGTTAGAGGGAATGTAGGCATTGATTTTTAGGGTTTGGGTAAGACTTAGTTATGGAAACTTACTAAGAATAGGTCTTAGGGTGAGGTGGCTTGATGAGGTGTCTAGGTGAGGTGTATGTGTGGGCATTATCTAAATTAAGATATTTAAATAATAAATATGGTGAGGATAATGAATTAATTTAATTAAATTAATTAAATTAATATTAGTGGGGTGAAGGGGGCCATGACTAGGTGAATGTGATGAAGGTATTTATTTGTTGAGGGACCAAAGGGGAGTGTGACCTAATTTTGGTGTCTACAACCTCATCCTAGGATTATTTATAGCAGCAGTATTTCTTACTTGTGTTACTACCAATTTCGAGTTGTGAAAGACTCTCAACTACTCGATGCCTTATTTTCGCCATGGTCAAGCCATGTACCAAGGCCTCATATTCTTCCTTGTTATTGGTACGGGATATTTGGATATGAAATGAATGGAGTATCCTTCTTACACTTAGGGATAAGAAATACACTCGGCTCTGAGAAAATCTTGTTTTTGGATCCATTACAATGTAGGGTCCATACCTAGGAATATTTGGGGCTATTCCCTTATTTTTTATCATATCCTTTTACCACCTTAGGGATCAAATATTCTTCTTCAAAAATGACATAAGTTCTGAAACCGGTGGAGTCAAAGTTACCAAAAGGATCACCAGGGAAAGGTTTCCTAAATGAACGCAGCTCTCGAGGTTCCTCGTCCTCCATGTATGATTCTTATTCCCTTGTGATCATAGCATTGAAAGCTTTGAATCCTCAATTTTCTTGGTCTTTATATGCTCCTTGGAAAGGGGCTCTGACAAGACCTTCATTTTAGACCTGTATTTGGTTCATAGAATTAGATGAGACCAATCAAGAGACATATAGCCTCTAATCTTAGCTGTGAAATCATGAGAGAGGCAAATTCTAAAGACTTACGGGACGTCAATTACCATGATATCTTGTAGGATGATTATGTTTGGGTAGGAGTAGAATTGTAATGGGAGTCCCTTGATAGCTCCTATGGTTTGAATAGACTTTCTATTGATTTTCGACTCCTCTCTTTAAGGGCTCATATTTAATGCCCAAGGCATCTGCAATCACTTTGGGCATGACTGTAGTGTTAGTGCCAAAGTCTATCATAGAATTATGCAGTAATTTTCAACCTATGATTAGAGTCATGAAAAAAGGGTTGGGCCTTGGTTTACCAACCTCTCCCTTTTGATTCAACAGTACTACTAACATTGAGACTCGGATGGATTTTACCCATTCTTTCTCCTTGTTGAAGATGGTTGGATCGTCATTTTCCTTAAGTGCTTCTTGGAGAAACTACTTCTATGCGATGCTCAAAATATCCCATAAGGATGCGTTAGCTGGTGCTTTCTTGAGTTATTGGACCACATTAATTGGTCTAGGAAATGATACTTTAGATGATGACTGGTGTTTTTTCCCTCACCGATAGGGTTGGGAGCATCTTGATTCTAAACATTTCTTAAAAATTTATTCATGGAAATAGATGTGACATGGATATGATGGTTGAAGGATCTATCTGTGTCTTACCAATCATGCTCGAGATTAGAGCGTCAACCTCTATGATCCTTTTCTTAAAGCGAGTGTTCTAATTAAAGCCGAACATGCTCTGAAACATATGCTTCATTCGTGAATATGGATTCTTCTCATTCTATACATGAGAAAAGAGTGTGCTCTTGTGTAATATCTTCTTCCTTTTCAAGGGACATCCCTTGAATCTATGTTATGAATGCATCATTTTGGACTGACGTGGACTGATAAGGTCTGGATGTATCCAAATCATAACCTTCTCTTGATCATTGTTTGGACACCTTTTTTTGTAAGTTCCCTTAGGGGAAGTCTATTGGAATGTGAGAATTATTAAAAGGAAGCACAATATGTTGGGATATTCATCTAAATGCTTTTTCTCGAGTACCATCTCTCTTCCGCTATTTGGAGGAATAGTTTGGAGTGGAATTGGTACAAGAAATAGCTAGTTGGATGGATGTGTGGATGATGATTTGTGGGTATTCTAATATTAAGAGGAATAGGTGGCTTTGCTACCTTGATAATTCGATAATTTTGTCTTGGATAAGTGGCTTGATTCCTTTTAAGATTTACTATCTCATTAGAAATGATTCTCAGAATATTTTTTATTTCCACCATTTTGGGTGAAGAAGATGAGGACATGGTAGTGGGAGTTGGAGCCGAATGAGAAAATGGGTAGTTATATAAGGACATAGGGGTTTGAGAAGGAGTTAGTACTTATTCTTCCGAAGGGGGCTATCTCAGGGTACATTAGCAAAGGGGTTCTAGGAGGAATTTTCCTAGTGTCTATTAAATTATTCTCAGCTTGGACAACAATGTTATAGGCTTGTGGTAAGGAATCCCCTCCCAATGATTGAATCATTACCAAAATATCTAAATTTAGAGATTTTAAATAAAATACAATAGCCATACTTGTGTTTTATGGAACCTGGTATTGAAATATTTCATCAGCTCTTGTGGGCCCTTCTTGATGTTGATAAGTTGTTGTAGGAGTGATGATCTATCTCCCTTTTCATGTTGAATCTTGCTACCAACACATCTCCTAACTGGTCCCAAGTGCTGATAGTGTTAGGAGTTAAGGATTGGTACCAATCTAGGGCCTTTCCTTTAAAGGAAGTGGCTAACAATTATAAGGAAACATATTATTCTCTTATATAATGTACCACACATATTTCTACTTGTCTTGGAGGTGTTCCTTGGGAGTTTTTAAGTCTTCTCCACTAAATTTGGTTAGCAATTTTAGCACGTTATCTGGAATAGGAATCCACATTGTTGGGGGTGTGGGAAGATTGAATGGACTCCCTTGATTCCATGAGACAAATTTCCTTAGAGGATGTGCTTAAAGATGAGCCATAAAAATAGGTCTAAGGGTTCTAGTTGATTGTGTAAAGGGCCTACCTAGTGGAGGTGTTGAGAGAGTCTAGTTTGGAGGAGACAGAGGTATCTCAATCAGTCACCTCTTTTATTGCATGGTGGAGATAGTTGTAGATAGTTAAACACGCCTTCCTCCCTAGTTCTTTCCCTCATTTTCATTCGTCTCTCAAATTAGATCCAAAAAACTAAATACTTGTATAATCAGTAGATTTTTTATGATGAAATATCTAGATGTGTAGATGTTTGAGTCCCAGAGAGGCGTGTCAAAAAAATATTGATGATTATCTTTTCAGATGAAGCATCAGAGTCATTGGATACCTTAGGTTAGTGGGACATGCACTATAAGGTAACCTCTAGATTTTAAAGAAGTTGGATCTTCTCTTTGGTATGATATAGGGTTAGGAGAGAGTTTGAAAGAAATGTAAAACTAACTAAGGTGATACGTCAAAATATATCATAAAGAGACAAATAGATACCTAGGAAGACTATATAGAATAGTTTAGAGAGTGTTATAACATGATCCACCTATTTTTAAAAGAACCTTAGATTTATCATATCCCGCGGAGACATAACACATGACAATGTGTAGATAATATATAAGTGAAAAACCAATGGCATATAACACGATAGATTTCTTTTTATCCATAACTACTTAGCAAAAAAAAAAGAAATAATCAAAATATTGAAAGAAAAAGTGCATAGAACAGAACTCTATTAATGGAGAAAACGATACATGAGGCCAAAATGGTACTGATTACAACTTCCTTCTATAACGGAATCTAGATAATACAAAACTGAATCATGTATCTCTTTTACAAAAAAATTTGTTTTTCCTAAAAAATCTCCCCTCTTGTTCCTAAATTGGAACATTCCTTTATAGATATGTTGGCTCCTTATTTGATATTTGGAATCGAAGCGCCACCAACAACATTTAATTTCTTGATGTGATCTCCCTTTTCTGGGTTAAAATCTAAACTTCATGTTGGGATATTTGTGATTGCCTTTAATTCATCCAATTGGTGCTCCTTGAATTGGTGATGTTCCTCTCATGCCATATGGAGGACATGTGCTTGTATGGGGTCCTCCTTTTGTTCTCCTTAGTCGAATCTACACCCGGGTGAAACATGGAGGGCCTTTTGAGTGTCTTTGATATCTCTCTAACTTTTCAACCTGCCAAGGTAACTTTCTCCGGTCTTGGGACACGTGGATATTTTGCACTAATTTGGAACCCCCATTCTTCTTCATGCCTCAAGTGCACAAAGAGACACGTGGATGCCTTCCACATGTAGTTTCATACTTATTCAATTTTAATATTTTAGCGAACAAAAGGAACAAGGGCTAGGGAAGCAATGGATGTCGATTAAATAAAAGGGGATTATATAAAAATAACTGTACAAGTCCCATCCGATATCTTCCGAGAAAATGTTTAACAATGCCTTGTTGATTTTAATCCATATCTCATGTATATTTTGTTTTGTGACTAATCGTGGGTCCATCATCATTACAGGTAAGAAATCACAGAGATATCAAATTACCATGACCCCTTCGCAAGTCATAGGCTTTCATAGTCTTCTTGATGGCTTCCTTGTCATCTTGGTCATCATCAAAAAAATATCCCTCATAGCTAAGACTGATAAATTTAGAGATCATTTGGGGAGTTATCCGCATTCTCTATCCTGTGAAGTAGAAATGATCTTCATATACGCGTGACATTAACTACTAGTACATCTACTTAGGCTTGCCAAAATAGGGAAACTCATAGAGTTGCAATAACCCAGCCTTCTCCATCTTCACCTTCACTTCATCATCATAGATAGGAATTCCATCTGGTGTCCTTTTGTATGTAGGGTGAACCAGTTCTAATACCATCTCGTTCTCTGTGGTGCTCGTTTGATGGTTGTAGTCACTTACAGCCATCTTTCTCACATGATACACCCATTTATTTTCAAGAAATACACCATATGGGTATTGCATTTCCATGTACCATTCTTCATTGAACCTAGTGGAAACAAATTGTTTCCCTTTTCCCTTTCCCTTCTTGGGTGATATTGTGGTTACATTCCTTATTGTCACTTTTCTTCTCAGTTACTCAAATTACTTTCTCCCGATCCTCGGCTCTACTTAGTTTTGTGGCTCTACTCTTATGTGAAAAATCCCTTCATACGTGCCTTAGAAGTGGAACCCTAACCTAGAAAAACCCTTCCTTCCACAAGATAACGTATTCACTAGCAGGATTAAAAAAATCCTACAACCCTCTCCCTCACGCCCATGTACTACTTTTCACCCTATGTTCACCGATCAAACCAGCTATGTAATTAGATCTTCACAACCTTATTTTCATGCAAATTTTCTCAAGGATGCCTTAGTTCATAAGAGCTCTTTCATATTATAAATGCAAGCTAAAAATGATGTATCCTGACCTTCTACCGATATTTTTTGATTCTTTTCCACAATAAATGCAATGCGACCTACCATCATACCTTTGCAATAAATAAATGTTTGTATACTTAATCCAACCTTGAGTGTTTTTACCCCATGCCTAATCCCTGTGTGAAAATCCCCTACAACCTTTTGGTGTGTAAAAAATACTTACTAACCAAGGATCCTTTTGCACGTGCTTCCAAAGCTGAAGGAACTTCTTCTGTCCTTACCCTACCTCATGTTTTTCCTTCACTTCTCATATTTGTATGTGGTTGTCCAAAATCCCTATGTCAACCTTTTCTATGCATGCTCTTCCAAACTATGCCCTTTTTATCCTTTAATTTGGACTATCAAAACTCAACTTCAACTACCACCTTCAATCATATGTCACATTACTCCACCCACACAAAAATAGATGCATTGTTCTCTTTGCATAAAAACTTTTGAAAATAATAAATGGTGACTAGAACATAATGTGCACACAAAAATGAAAGGGGAAAAAATAATGAGAAGGGGAAAAATAAGGAAAGGAAAACAATTAAGGGAAATCCTCACTAAATGGAAATAATCCCTTATTTGTGTATACAAGGAAACCTTAATTATAGTAGGGCTTTATCCTACTCCCATTGAAATGGCCTGGTAACCTCATCCCATCCAAGCTTGTAACTGGCATGCACATGAATCAAGGATGTATGAGATGATATATGGTCCTAAATAATGGAATTTTAGTTTCCTAGGATGGCATAGAAATTTGGAGTCATAAAGCAAGACCATCTGCCCAACCTCGAATTGTTTGTTTTTAATATGGTGATCATGCCATGATTTTTGTCACATATTTTCAATCTTATGGATCCACCTCAAAGAATGATCACCTTTCATCAAACTACATTAACTTCTCCATGCGCTCCTATAGTGCTTGTTCATCAGCTAATCCTCCTACATGTGTAATATGCAAGAATGGTAGCATAAACCGTACTAATAAAACATCTTCCATGCCAAACAACAATTAGAATGGTGTGGCCTTGTTCAATCTCTTGTAGGTAGTCCTATACACCCATGGTATAACTAATACTTTTTCATCCCAATCCTATTTTCACACATCACAAATTTTGTTCAGCGTGTGACTCATTATATTGTTAAATGGTTCAGCAGTTCCATTAGCTTGTGGGTGATAAGGAGTAGTTTTGTGGTGGGATACCATGAATTCTTCAAACAAGATTCTAACTATCTCATTCAAGAAATGAGTACCCCTATCAATCGTTAAGCTCGAGATAAATCCATATCTACTGATTATATTTTTCAAAAAAACCTAGATGTTGTTTTCCTTGTGCGAGTCCTTTGTAGGTGTTGCATCTTCCCATGTTGTTAAGTATTGAATGCAAGTTACAATCTAGCGTGAACCAAACCTTCACGCGGTGGGTGAAATTGGTCCTACAAAATTAATGGGCCACTTCTTAAATGGTTCTGCTCTAGCTATTAGCCTCAAGGCTTCTCATCCCTTTTTCTTCGCTTGCAAGTACTCGCAATGGCCACAAGCCTTACAAAACTCAATATAATCCTGGTAGAATCTTTCCCACCAAATCCCTATGAATAGATTTTTTTTACATGGTGGCATTCTTTACATACTATCCTCCAACAATCCCACCATGCACTTCCTCCATGATTGTAATGCACTCATGTTCTAACACACACCGACACAAAACCTCATTGCATCCTAGCTTGTATAAGTCTCCACTACTTAACATGTACGGTGTGGTGCGTATGGGTAACTACTTTCTTTCCAAAGTCTTTATTCCCTCCGGTGCCACACCCATTTTGAGAAACACAAGAATATCTTCCAAATCAAGGGGCGTAGGCTGTAAGCTAATTATTTATACATCTAGAAATGTATCCTCAATTCTCTACATATAATCCCCTGAGTCAATCCTTGATAAATGGTTAGGTCCTAAGTTACTCTTTCCTAATTTAACAATAACTGTAAACTCAAACTCTTGAAACAACAAGACCCACCGACATATGCACGCTTGTAAAAAGTATTGTTCACCAAATACTTCAATGCCATATAGTCCATGTAGAATATAAATGGTGTTGCATATAATTACTTATTGAATTTTTATAGTGTGTAGATCATTGATAGTGCTTTGCTCTTAGTAGTAGTATAGTTCTCGCTGCTCTATTGGTGTCAACTTTCTCCTTGAAAAACAAAAGGGGTGGTCAACAATTCCCTCTCAGGGTTGTGCTAAGACTCGCCTAATCACCATCCCCAAAGGATCAACATGTTCATGGAATAGCTTATCGAAATAAGGAAGGCATTATATTGGCACAATGATAAGTTTATTCTTTAATGCATAAATTGCCATCTATTGTGCCTCTTCCCAATGGAATGTACATCCATACTTCAACAATTATTCTAGTGGCATGGTGTTCTTTCCATAACATTTAATACATTTTTTTAGTACCCTATATGTCTAAGGAATCTATGCACCTTGCACTCTAGTGGTAGGCTCTCCCAATCCCACAATTATGGAAAATTTATCGGGATCCATGAACAAGCCTTCCTTACATATGATATTCCTTAAGGGTCCCAAATGGAGTCGTAAAAATACATTTCTTAACATTAAGGGATATCTTAAATTTCTAACATCTTTCAAACATCAGCCTCATATTATCACAATGGTCTTTCACTAGTCCATACATTGTCCAGTCATTAACGTAGACATGGAAAAACTTATGGATAAAATCCTAAAATGCCGGACTACTATGCGTGAAAACACACCTGTAAATTTTTAGTCCAAATGACATGACCTTGTAGGCCAAAATTCCCCATTCATTAGTGAAAGTTATCTTTTCTTTGTCCTCCTTTGTAATTCTAACTTAATTATACCTTGAGAATTCATCCATGAAGGAATAGATCTCGCGCCCATCCACTCCTTCTAGGATTTACTCAGTGAAGGGAGTTGGAAAAGGGTGAATAACACATACCACATTTAAATCCCTATAATCAACATAGATTCTTATCCTCCCATCCTTCTTAATGCTTATGACCATGGGGCTTATCCAATTTGATTCTTCCAGAGCTTCAATAATTCCTAACGTGATCATGTTTTCTATCTCCTCCTTGACACAGATGCGTAATTTTGGACTCATTCGGTAAGGTCTCTTCTGAATAGACCACACACGCTCCTTTAAATTTATTTTCATTTCCCCAAGTAGTTATGGATGCCTTTAAGCTCATGGTACCCACGAATAAATAAGTCATGAAACTCATGCAATAGATAAATGATCTTTAAAACCTCATTTTCGACAAATAATCCCCAATCATAGCCTCTTTAGGTTCCGTTTCTGAGCCAATGTTAATCTTATTTGTTTATAGGGGTTTGTGGTACGTGCATGATTTCTCATTAGCACTACATAATACTTCATGTGTACCTTTAGTATGGTTAACATCTAAATTTTCCACCTCTTTGCCATCTATCACATAAACAATCTTTCCTTTCTCTTTCTCCATGCATGCACACTCAAAATGTATCTCCTCCAACCCTTCCTCATCGAAGTGTGCTTCAAAAATAGGTTCAACCAATAATTCTAGTATTCTATCCTCCTCCATGGAATTATCTCCCATAGTTAGGAGTTTGAAAAATTGCAACACCTTATCCACTTGATGGCTTGCTGATTCGATATTAAAAATCTTAGATGAGGTCACCGACTCCTTCCAAGTTCCTATCTGATGACATGTCTCTGAGTGAATGTACCATGTGTGCGCATAACTTAGTAACATGAAGTACAACCTATGCACGCATAAAGAAGGTGGAAATGCTTCTAATCCTTCCATCTAGGCCTTCTCACATGATTGGAGGTGAAACAATGTGTGTTCATTCCCATGATAGTCTTGTGATGATAGCGGGTGCATTAATCGGAGAAATCCTAGTAGAGAACGTGCTTCTTACTTCACACCACTCTAGAAGGTTATTGTGATGTAATTCCCACCAATGCATTTTGGTTTTGATAATTTTTTAGCTAAGCATCCTTCTTCTTTTGATCTCACTTTTCCACTAGGTCTCCATTTCTCATAAGAAAACGTCAGTTTGGATCCTCCGAATAGCTTGGAAACTTATTTCATCTCGGGTGCTTGATTGAGTGCACCTTTTTTACTCTTATAACAGAGTCTCTCAATTTTTCCCAATTAAATCATAAGTCCAGTGCACCCAATTATCACATGCTACACTAGTGGTATTACTCATAGATTTAGAATATTCAAAATGAATAACTCCTTGCATAGGATTAATCACCTCAAGGTCCCTCTAGAGCGCACATAGATCCTATCAAGAACTTCTTCTCGCAAGGGCTCAGTATAGGGTGTTGACTTCCCATTAATCAAGGGGATGATTACCCATTCTTCCTTTTTCTCAAATCTTATGTACCATTTATTAAACCGTAGGTCGGAATTGTTCTTATAACACCAGGGGCACCCAAGTAATAGTGGAAATTTGTCCACCGTGGCTAGCAAAAAGACTTCAAAATATCTACTTAATTTCACCCCTTGGATAGTGATAGAATCATCTTTCAAAACATTAATGGACATTGCCTTTGTCTTTTTGGCCATGTACAACACATTTGAAGATGGTGTAATGGGGTCTCCCCATTTGGTTCAAGACATCTAGGGTGAGAACATTTACTTGCATGCCTATTTCAATTAGAATATCACTTAAGAGCCAACCATCCAAAACCACATTCAAGGTAATATCCTTAGAATTCCTCTAGGAAAGTAATGATATTCTCCTACCTCATCATTTTACATAATTCCCTAGCCTCATCTAGATCCTTCTACGGATCCTCAACACTCGTCCTTTGTTCTAACTTCCTTGACTACTCCTTTAGGCACTGGATTTCTCCTTGTAGAATTTGAATTACATCCATGGTATCTTGATATACCTCTTTTTGATGCGTAGGGTCTATATAATTACCATACATCACCTCTTCTTTTAATAACTAGTGGGTTCTAACTTGGTGTCTCCTGGTGTGTGGAGTTTCATCTTGCATTGTCACTAGTATAGGCTCTAGTTCTAACTCACGCGCCACCCTTTTCATCCAAAGACGAGTTGGGCTTATTTATGCTTACTATTCCAACACCTTTTTCCTTTCAGTGTTGTTGGCTCATTTTTTCATATATATCCAGGTACTCCTCATACTTGTGCTTCTTTCCACACTAAGAATATTGTAACAGATTAGGGCATTCACGCTTATAGTGCTATGTAGATCCATAGTTGTAACAAGTTCTACATGGGAACTCACTTATTCCTCCTCCGTGGTTTCCCGACCATGAAATCCTCCTTAGAAACCACTTCCATGTGCCCCTCTATCTATTTTCCCTTCATAGTGACAACCATCATCCCTGGTATTGTTTGAAAGGTTGGTTTGGAGCACACCAATATCAATGACATCATATATCTGGTCAATCAATCTACAATCCTTGGTGTCATGAGTAGTAGAGGTGAAAATATTGCAATAACAAGACACATTCTTATAGATTGCACACTACTGAGTAGTGGACACCTAATTGCATCATGATCTCGAGGACAACTATCCTTTGTATGGACCTCTAGCTCAAAATCCATGCACCATAGGCCACTACGAGTCTCGGGTACCAATTTCATAGATATTTTATTCATATGCTTTTCCATTGCAGCAATTTGAGCTTCAAAAATAAGACCAACACCAATATCAACACTTCCAATAGCCTCACTATGAAGGATAGCCACAAAGGCCTCGCGGAGTCTGCAGTGAAAGTTGTGTGAAATTTTTTTCCTATAAGGTTTTACCAACACTCAAAAAAACCACTGAGCATGCTAAGAAGGATGAATATTATAAGATATTTTTGACAAAAGAGTCTTAAAATGCATGTCATATTCTCACACAATCTCTTCCATACCTTGTTGAATCTCCTTCGCATGCGTTAATGTTCTTTTGTTCAAACTCAGGGATATGAAATTAAACTAAGAAATAATTCTATAATGTAGTGTAATCTACCTTTGTCTAGTGGGGGTCATATACTCTCGCTAACAACTATGTGTGTGTCCCTGCAACATTGTTGCAAACTAGCTTGCCTTCCATTCTCGGGGGGTAGTGATCCCCTTCACGCACCATAACAACTCATATTTGTGAACATGCTCTACAACATCCTTAACACCTTTTTAGTCTTGTAGATGCAAATACATTTAGAAAAATAGTTGCTTAGGTGGTTGAGGCCCATTCCCACCTGATCTAGAATCTTGATTTCCTCTAGTATTTCCTCAAAAACTACATCCACCAATGCCTATTCCTCCAAATCAACTAGATCCTCTAGATCTGCCATGTACACCAGTCCACTAGCTTTCATTCCAAAAGATTCACCTCATGTATATGGTAAAGGTCCTAAAGTGGTTATTCATAGTGTCCTCGTTGTCACGTTAAATTGTGTACAAATAGTATGTGATATTACACCGCTACGGATGTGTATTCTACATAGCTTCTTCTAGACACGATACCTAATATTTTTGTACCCATATACCTTAAGACACAAGAAATGATTGTGAATCCATATATGTGCTAAGTGAAAAGTTATACATCCTAGGTTCTAATCAGTTACTTCCACCAATACCGATCGGGTTATCAATACTTATCTCTACATTTGGAAAAATAAGCACCATTGGTTAGAAATAAGGTGGATTTAGATGCATCTTTGATGGATCTCATTTTTCCAAGGGATGAGCTCTCCTAAGAATTTTAAGGGGTCTCTCTCCTACACTTGCCAAGATGCGGTAGCACATAATTCTCGGAGCTCTATGTCCTCTGCATGAACCTCAATTCCTTCTTTCAATGTCTACCTCCAAAATCTATCACTCCTATAACCTTACATTGTCTACCTAACTCCCTTTCACCAAATTAATTATACTTGAGTCATTTATCTTCCCTCTCCTTTTAAGTCTGTAAGGTTTTCCATATTTCTCCATGCTAGCTTCCTCACCCAATGCTCATAAGAATATTAGTCGATAATAGGAAATGCTTCAAAGTCATTGTAATGTTCAATAAATTTATAGCTAAGAGGATGACACCTAAAAATGATCCACTATACTCCCTTAAGAACATAAACTCAACAACCTTCGACAATAATATGTATAAATCACGTACTCAAGGGTATAACTGGTCAACACTCTTCTCCACCAATCATCAACAACATGCGTCCAAGTAAGATAAGCATCCTGCAGCCTCTCGATACTCATCTTGAGTGCACATATGAGATCTATAGTACCATCTCGATCTAAATGCATACGCCGAAACCCATTCATTCAACTCCATTGGAAAGAAACAAAATAAGGTCTCATATAACTCATGATACAAAGTTGTCTTCTATCCATTTATGTGCATCAAACTCAGGTCCAATACTAAATCTCAAAGAAAAATCATCCTCCATGCTCTTAACCTATGCTTCAACACTTTTCAAGGTCAACTACTCTGTAATCGGGAACAATTATTACAACAAATTTGAAAATAGGTCCCACCAATGGAACCAAGATGTAGTAATTTTATCTACCTTTAATACTATTTTCTAACCCCAAGTGCGACGACCTATCACCCAAAGTGGGTCTTTGGGTGATCACCCGAGGCACATGTAGGTGCGAGCCACTCTTTTATGTGATCATTACAAGAAGGTTTTTCCATTAGTGGATGATGAATTATAGAATGAGAAGTAAATTTACTTAGTTAAAATAAAAGTGGAAGGGACAAATTACAGATCCACACAATAATGCATTAGAGAAAATTAATTTTAATGTAATAATCATAATAAACCATATCTGAGCCATGATAGTCATATAACATGAGGGTTTACACCCTTAAGCATGATATGCATAATGAACCCACACACACACACACACACACACATATTCATTTGTAGCCACATTACAATAAAAATAGGTTATCATGACCATATATGTTAAATGAAAGATACCCAATTCCTATAGATATTCCCTTGTATGGGACCCAAGATATACCCTACCATTTTAACCCCTCTTATAGATATTAGTGCCTTTTAGAGGCCCATGACATCCACAATAATCCTTAGCACTAAGTTCTCTAAACCCCATCATTAATGCAACAATTTGTTACCCAACATCTTACTCTTTATGCATTCTCTCTATCTTTCTCCTCTTTTGATTCTCGATATATATTTCTCCAGTCTAGGCATCTCTTTTTATAGGATCACCACCCACCACCATGCCTTTTATTATGAATAGACCAAGTGCCAAGTGTTGATGTGGTGCTTCAATGGTGAATTCGCATCCCCTCAGTAAAACCTCCACTCTCTGTAATTATGTATCCTCGAAATATTCCTTGCGTGGAATATCTTTTTCATGACCTCTAAGGTTCTAGGTTAGCACCTTATCCATCATCATCACACCGAGTCAGGTCCTCACATTTTCCCTCAAGTTTCTTCAGAATGCTAAATATGTCTAAGTCCTTTGAATCAATGTTCTTCCTCCCGCACATGACCTGGTTTCATCTAAACCCTTCTTAAGCCCACTTTTCATGTGCACTTTCCCTGAGCACCCTTATTCTTGACCATGTGTGTGCACACCCAGTAATTATCCAATATTTCAAGACACAATAGTAAGGGACTACATCATTTTGCATACACTTCATATGATGGAAAGTTCATTCTATTTGATGAACACATCTATTACATTTATTTACATCTAGTTACTTTCTCACTATCAAATGCAACATGCACAAGAGACATAAAGGAAAATTTTCACACACATGCACATACCTAGAACTATATTGGGTCTTAAATATAGTTCAACACTTAGTTGTAAGTTCACTTGTTTGAAAGATGAGGACAATCCAACCCCTCATTTTAATTTTTTTCTTTTTGGGATTTGATGCACTTTTCAGGGTTTTGTAGGTAAAATTTTTATTACAGTTACTAACAACATCGAATATCATTATGATACCTACTAGCAACAAGAAGTGAAATACAACAAACACATTGTGACACTATAAAGGAGGTTTTCTAAGTGTTATAGTTGTCACGAGTGCACCGAGTACAAGTCTATGACACACGTAGGTGCCCCCCCCTTTCCAGTCATCGTAGTCTAGGAAGATCATCAAATCACATATTTTTCTAAGGATCTGTGTGACACTTATCCCTCTTTGTTCATCGATTCATCTCTTTGGCACAATTTATATTTGGTTTTTAGCCATCTAAGTCTTCTTTCCTCCTTTTTGCAACTAGGGTTTTATATTTACTATCTTAATTTTCTTGAGTCTATTTTGCACTTAACTAATTATTCCTTTTTTGCTACATTGCATTAGGTTTAGGAATCTATTTATTTTAATATTTTGTTAATAAACTAATTTTTATACGAATACATGTTACTAGCCACTTTGTTTATATGTTCCTTGGTTTCTACCATGCACATTCCTTACCCTTGTAAGTATCTACCTTAGAAAAAAATAGTTCCTCTCCTTTAGGACACATCCTTCTAGCATTGTTTCATGCACCTCAAATAAGGGGGCCATACATTGGGTGAAAAATTCACCCCTACAATACCTCATAGGTACAATTCATGTTAGCATAGTATACAAACAATATAAGAACATAGTCACAGAATGGTCCGGAAAATGACTTAGACCTCAAACGCATTACATAAACAAGCACCCAAACTCGGATAGTAGTTCCTGGGAACTCCTAACCTCTCCTAAGTGCTAATGTCCTAGGAAGACACATTCATCTTCTCATATCAAGATAGCTTAAAAATTCTTCATATCAGCTCTATTATAGGAAAATGCATGTAGCTACATAATGCATTATATATCCTTCAATTGATACAATTGGAATAATTTGGAACAATCGGGATAAAAATAACAACATGAAAAATTTGGAGGCACCATCTCGTAGTGGTGCTTATTATGCAGAGTCATGAAAGGAGAGTAAAAGTGGATTTCTCTCCCAACACTTGCTCTTAACATGAGATGGCCGAAAACAATCGCACTTGCTTCACGTGAGATCACCAAAAAAGATCATAATTGGCATGAGATATCCCAAAACTCTATCTTCACATAATTTTAGGACACATTTCAATCCTTTACACTCTTTTACATCAGGTGCACATTATCGTTTACTTCTACTTTTACACACTTTTACATACTTTTGCATACTTTTCTCATATTTTTCATATACATGAAGTTGAAAATTTTGTTTCTCTACTTTTACTGAGGTTTGTCCCTAATACACAATAATAAGTAGTTGACAATAACAAATACAAGAATAAAAACATGTACAACCAATGCATACGATTCACCCTTAAGGTCACTTTCCTTTTCTAGTCTCCACTATTTACTTTGGAATCACTCCACGCTTCTTTTTCCACTTGGCATGCTATCACCTACACTCTATAGGATCATATGTTACACATATATTATCTACTTTATGTTATCGATTATTCACTCAACAAAATAAACTAGGGAAAATCTAGACATAAAATTAGGAACTTAGGTATATTTCTAGGTCCTAATTTAATCATGCTAGCATTTACATGATTCCTAAGCAAGAAAACTTGTGGTTAACAACTATCATTTGTCTCTTTTCTTTGTCTCTTGTTTTCTATTTTTTCTTACACACCCTACAACCAAGTCAAAACTTTAATTATTTATCTTTCATTGCTTTGAAACTAGCACCTGGACACTCATGTCCCTTGTGGGTGCCCCCAACCCTTTCTTAACTTACTCACTCCTTTTGGGTCTCGTTTATTTTTTTTCATATTTTCACTTATGTTTCGGCCTTCCTGTTGTTAATTATGAAATCAAAAAAGGGAATCATACAAATATAAAGTTATGTGTTCAAATTCAAAGAACAAACACTAAGAATTACTATCATCGCGTAAGATTGCATTCCAAAGGCATAAAAGAACTCCAAAGTAATCCATCTAGCATGTATTAAAGGGAAAAGGAATGTGTTAAATATGTATACACAACATAGGAAGGGGAAGTCAATTATATTACATCCACACATACTACTAAATTTATACATTTTAGCTACAACCCACTATCAAGATTAACTTGTTGAAGGGCATCTTAGGGCATTATTTCTACACAAGCACATAAGAACTACATGGATTCAGAGATGTAGTGTAGATCTTGGTTGTAATTTAACTCTTGGGGTGACCATCGAGGTTTATCTCGAATCCCCATTCTTAATATTCCTTTTTAGGTTTGATGTCGTTTGTGGGTATGTGTACATGAACTTTTATTTTTAGGTTACTGAGCTCCCTTGGTGATCATAGAGTGAATATTAGGAGACCAATAAGAATCAACAATGAATATCTTGTGACATAAAAGAAAGCAAATCTTGAGCTCCTACACAGTCACGAGTGCCAAGATTTTGTCTCACAAGCACATAATAACTACATGAAGTTTGAGATGTAGTGTAGAGCTCTGTTGTAATTTAACTCTTGTGGTGACCTTCGGGGTTTTTCTAAATCCCCATTCTTAATTTTTATTTTTAGGTTTGATGTGGTTTTTGGGTATGTGTAGGTGAACTTCTGTTTTGTAGGTTATAGGCCCCCTAGCGATCATAGAGTGCATATTAGGAGACCAATAAGAATAAAAATGAAAGGCTTGTGACATAGAAGAAATCAAATCCCAGGCTCCCCGCATAGTCATGAGTGCAAGATTTAGTCTCTAAAGCATCCAAAAGTCTCTATCCTATATTGGGCGATCATGTCGACACTTTTCCCATGTTCCCTGATTTTATAGTGAGCATTAATGACCATGTCTACACTTTGTTTAGCACTCTCACCTATCCATATCAATTCCTATTGATTCATAAATTAACTAAGTTCCTCTATCTCTCCTCCTTGTTTAGGGTTTCATATTTTACATGCTATTTTGATTGTGTCATACTTTGTATTTTAAGATTGTTACAGGATTAGGAACAATAGTTACTCTACAATTAGATTTAATTAACATTCAATTAAATCAATAGGATATTGAGACACATTATTGGCCCACCATATAGAAATTCTATAAATACTTTTTATTTATTCCTATTCCTATGTCCTTATATATTTTCCCATTGTATTATCTAATTTATAATATATTTTTGTGGCTTAAATGTATTGATATTGATGTGATAACTCCACTCAATTCCCCCTCTTTTTAAGTTAGTGATATATTTTGTAGATAATCAGATAAAAATAATTGAATTGTGTCTGTGATAGATGTGGCATATAGTCATTATTAGATCATATAATGTAGGTGGCCACTATAGAGAAGTGAATATGTAAGAGATATCATGGTAGAAATAATGGGACACATATATGTCATACAAAACAAGCATAGAATCATAAAAGCATATAATTAAAAACATTTATATTTCATATATAGTCATATAAAAGTCCAAAAGCTACATATAAATGACACGAGAGTTTGACACACAAAAAAGGGAAACACGTATGCATAATAAAATTCAACTAAGGATATAAATCAAGAACATCTAGGTTTTGTATGCATATAGAGAAGTAAAATTTCGACACACAAAAGATGAGAAAATAAACAATCACTTGTGTCATGATGAAAAGAAGAAAGTAGCCGAGTAGGAACATTGATCAAGATTTACTTATCATCCATAGTCCATATGGGTTATTCCCAAAAATAAATATAAATATAATATATCATAATATATAATATAATCATAAATAGGATGTAAAATACAACTATTTAATGAAATAATAACATATGATGATATAGAAGATTCCCCATATTATCGAGGTCACATGGAAAAGGGGAACTCTAGAAACTATGATCATGTAGAGTGATGTGTATCTACATTATTTTCACATACCTTGTGAAAATAATGTGTGTAAGAAAAATTATAATATCATATCTATCATACCATGTGACAAAAATATAAAAAATTAATATTTAGTATATGAAGAGATGCCAAGTCTTGATTCTTTAGTTCTAAATTATTTTAATTTTTTTGGATTTTTTAGAAATATATTAAAAAAGTGCTACCCTATGATGTGATCAAGGGCTGAAGATTTAATTCCAAAAATTTTGAGGCTCGTCCTATAAGTTTCATCGTGTACAATAAGATATATCACTTTAATACGAGGTTGTGAGACACGCTGAGGAGAATGAGTGCTTGTAGGAGGAAAAGGATTGTATAAGATAGGAATTTTAGGTATAACATAAGTAATAAAAATAATAATTTTTATATGAAAAGGAACATGATCCTTTTTCTGTAGCCTCATCATGGATCCAAAATTCTAAGGAGCATATTGAAATTATGATTCTAATCCATAATAATGAAAATGAAAATCTGAATACTGAAAATTATTATATGGTTGTGAACATAATAAATAAAGGGAATAATACTCCCCTTAATATGCACTTAATATCACATTGGAAGGGTCTCGGGGATTATCTCTTTGTGTATGATTTTTTATGTTGATATTTTTATTGATCTTTGCGGGTTTTGGATGTGTTGTTTTTTATTTAATTGGTAAACACAAATTCATTTGTTCATCATTACAACATATTTGTCTCCACTTATTATATGGGGTAGGGTCCCCTTAACTTTGTTTTATCTATAGTAAAAATAGTAATAACAATGTGTATATAAACATTTTAATTCTTAGAAGAGGAAATAGGTAAAGGGTCCTCATAAGGGATACCTTTAATTGTATATAATTGATTACAATAAGTATATTTAACACATTGATAAAGAATATAAGATATAATCTTAAGCTTATGAATCGAAGGGTGTCAGAAATAATTTCACATGTACAAAAAAAAAAAGTAACCATGAAAGGTGTATCCACAATAATCGATCCCATTACGGGAATGATAAAAATAGGTCCAAGACATTTATTAGGGGATTTTTCAAAGAGGTATGCAATGTGAGATTCCACATGTTATTCTTAAAACCAATATAAAAATACACTATGGATAGTTTTAAAATTATAAAGGCTCAAATATTACAAAATATATTATCATTAAGTATTCATTTTCATCAAATTTAATGGGTGAGTGAACAAATATGTGGCACACTTTTATATAGAGAAGTGACATGTTTGTTCTTTAGAACAATAGTTTGTGTAAGTTCAAGAGATGATAATTGATAGATCAAATTATAGTTTTATAGTGGTATAAATAGATGAAATGTGGATTTTTTTCAGTTTAGCATATTCAATTTATTTCAAAATAAAATAAATTTTATACATTTTTCCATCATTTTTAAGATAATAATTTATTTATACAAACAAGCACATGGAGTGACAAAATGGAAATATTGGGTATGATCACTAAAAATTAATATTAAATCCATTTTTAATACATAATGTATTTCCAAATTTTAGGCTCAAAATATTTTTTTAAAAATTTTAGGACAAAGGTGTAAATTAGTATTAATTTTATTAGCACATTTGTTATGTACTTTAAAACAATGTTGTAGCATTTTCAATATCTAAATTTCTAAAAAATTAGTTACCAATAATTATATGTTCATATCAATATTATTTTTTCCTAGCATTGTATATTTGTTGAAAATTTTAATAATTTGTATTTTTTATTTTTAATCCATGTACTGAAATTGATGTAAAAAGTAAAAGTAATATCAATTTCCTTAACATTTGGAAAGAAATAGACAACTAAGGTAATGTTTTTGTTTAAATATATGGGTAGGTGAATTGAAAATACGGCTACAAAACCCATATTTTATATTTTTTGAAATCTTTTAATATAACCTAATTTCAAAAAGACAGAGTGGCAATAATATGGAAAAAATGTAATAGCCAATTCACTTACCACATAGGTTTCCACTAGATTATGGTTGTAACATTCAAAAGGATTCGCAGTCATCACATGATTATGATTGTAACCTAGTGAATGTTACACATGCAATAGTTATGGGTAAAACCTATTGGCAAAAAAATATGTGTTTTATGCTATAAATTGACTATTCAACATATCCTAATATTTTTATTTATTTTCAAAGCTATTCCAATATTATTATCCTTCTACAAACTTATTTTATTTTGTTTAATTTTATTTAATTATTAAATCATAGTATTTCTTACAATTTTGCATAAAATTTTATATCAAATATTTTGTTCTTCTTTGTATCTCTTTTAATGAAATAATGATTTGAAAATTCCTATAAATAACATCTTGATATATAATTTGATTCTATCTATTTTTATAAGTATCAAAGTCGTATTTTATAAATATCTACAACCCATACAATTTTATAGTTACAATCATTGTATAAATGTAAAAATAATCCTTTCACACTATAAATAAGACCTCCAAGTCAAAGGTAACATTTATAAATTTGGTGATCAATAGATAAAATACTCTGCATTCTTATATAATTATGAATTATTGAGTCTAATAACCAGTCTTAATTTAAATAAAAATATTTATAATTCATGTTTCAATTTCTTGAGTAGCTTAAATACTAATTTAGTTGTCATCATAACATACTTAAAGAGAGATTACATGATATATAAATAAAGGATGAGTGAATTAATAAAAATCCCAAATACCAATTATCAATTAACTAGTTTATTTCATTACAATCAAATTGATAATTCATCATACTTTATATTTTTAATTCAAAATTAAAATTTAAAAACACAATATGTATTCACCTTTGAAATTATAAATTACATTTTGTGGAAGTAATACAATTTCAATTTGATGCTCATCCCAATATGATTTTATTTTTGTTTTTAAACCAACAACTACACATGATTTTCTAGGTACAATGGAAAGGATGTCCATGCATAATATTGTATGTGTGATTCAATCCCATATAACCATTACTAATTACCACTCTCCATCATCTCCAAGAATTATATTGACTTCAAGCCCCTATCTCACATTTCTTTTTAGTGAAGAATCATTCCATATTCTTTAGGTGTACCACTCCATTCTATTTTTCATTTTTTCCAACCACCCCAACTTAACAACCTAGATATGGAAATTTTTTCTGAAAGCTATTAACTATCAATAATGTGGTATAGATTTCCAAATAAAGTTGTAAGAAATTATAAATAAAACATTTTTATTAAACACCGGTGTTCCTACACCATTTCCACAAGAAAATCACTTTCTTCTTCCCACATTATCTTTCGAACTCCCTCACACACTCCATCTTGGATTTCCAAAAGCATTCTCGTGCTATTCCCGCATCAAGGCCTTATCCTTTTGTTGCACAAGCTCTGTGTTTCCAAATACACCAGTCTCCCATCATCCCCAAAGCACCATTTCACTCTTTCCTACCGCCACTACCCCCACCCCCATCCCTTCCACCATGACCAAGCCTAAAACAAAGAACCATAAGAAGTCCAAATTGGACATCCTTGTTTTGGGCAGAGTTCTTCATGAATCGGGAAGTGGAAGATGTCCAAAACTTATTGCACATCAGCGGTGCAAAGGCCAAGAAGAAACCTTACAAAACAAGGGAAAAATTACTTCCCAAATGCTGGAAGCTTTAGAAAATTAAATGATGCAACTGAAAGAAGAAGTGCAACATTCAACCAATCAAAAAGGAAAAAGGAAGATGGATGAGGATACTGACCTTGGCAATAAGAAATTTGAGGACATATACAAAAATATAAACTCCTTAGACAATTGTCTGGGGAGAGAAAAGGATCGCCATGATCACAACATGGAAATTTTTAATGTAATCAATGATTTCCTTGAACAACATGTTTGTAGCATTTCTGTGCTTAGTGATATCTAAGACACTCTTTACGGAACGAACAAGGAAAGCAGTCAAACCATAGGAAATTTGGATGCTAAGGACCCCACACATATGACAACGGTGGTTCTATTCACCTTGCTACAAACTATTAAGTCCAGAATTAACAGAGCTGCCAAGAAGTAAAGGAGGTCTTCATTGTAGATGTTGCTTTTCATCGTACTTTTTGCTCATTTTTGCTATTTTTTGGCTGCTTTGTTTCAGCGTACACTCTATTTTGCTTTTCTTTAGTAACTATCTTTCGGTTACTATTGGATTTAACGCCTATTCTGGATGTTGATCCTTTTTTGTGGAACCTCTTCATGTTTTATCTAGCTTTTAGGCCCTCTATGTAAATAGGGTATAGTCCCTTCAAAACTATTTACCAATAATAATAAAAAAACATTGTTTATTATAAAAATATCATTATGTGTATGAGATAGTACACCTCCTTTATTTTTCCATGGTTCGTAAGACATTTTAATATGGAGAAAAGACAATGAGTAACTTATGTAGCTATATAGTGTTAAATAACTCCAAACCATAAACATTATTCCTAAAAACATATACCTTATCCTCCTCTAAGATATCTTAATTTTTTCTACGAATTACCATAAAACACGGTATAACTTGATAGAAGAACGTGAAGTTTTGTAATGAAACTAGATTTATAGAAATACTACATGTAAGATGATCCTACCAACCTCATTATATTATATAAATACATTTATTACTATCCAAGATGGATATGCCTCTTCAATGTATCTTGGAATTGCTTCTAATACTCAATAAATGCATATTATAGAGGTTACCATCTAATAATTATCTACCCTTATTGAAATGATTTTAAATTTATTTCATTATAAAAATTTATGGTTTTAATACTTTTAAATAATATTATATGTCAACAGACGAAAGATTAGTTGTAACTTGCAAATAATAGTTCATGTGAGCATGAATTACTTGTAGGTATATTTTAGATCTACAAAATATTTTTATATTTTCTTCAAATACATTTCATCATATCTAATATTAATGTAAATAGAGGTTTTTTTAGGGTATGTTCTACTAGAATTTTTTTAATTTTTTTACATTGATTTATGTTAGATGTGTGATTTGGCACGGGAAAACAATATTTTTGACTATGATTTTATTATTTTACTCCTAATATATGATTGTAATTAGGAAGGAAAATATGATGATGATATGTATTGGTTCAAGGCTAATAACCAATTAGATTCATATCAGATGAATTATTAGGGATCAATCTCTAATGAAATATTGATTAATGAAATGAACATTCTTTTATAAATTAAAATAAATTATTTCTTATAAATTAAAAAGAAATAATCTTAAATTATTTCTTCTAGTAGAATTCTTATAATAAGATAAGTTACAAGTTTTGAAATTTATTTTATTATTAAAAAATATAACATTATCACATAAGTTCATTGGGAATATCAGGCCCTAGGTCTATAAATGTGCATTGAGTTTATGGTACTACCATAGCATCTAGTCTAATAGTACAAATAATATCCTAGTAGAAAACATAACATCACAAACCATGATAATTAATAATTTTAATATAATATTTTCAACAAAAAAATGATCACTTATACATACCTTAAATCATCTAGGTGTAGAAATAGGTAGCTCCCCTAATACATACTTCTATAAAATCTACATAATGACTAGATGAAAACACGCCATCCTAATATCGGGATTGATTCAAGCCTCCGATCAATAAATTTTGGAAGCTTGGCAATGGGGATGCAATATTCGACAATTATAAAATATTTTTCTTTCATGCAATCAAAAATTACTTGATGATAAACACTATAAAAACAAGTCATCCTAAATTGAATATATATCCTCAGATCATATAGACATTGAATCTATAAATTATTTCATCATATCACCTAACATTCCTAGGGAGTTGGTTTGAAGTGGCACAATAAGTCCCTAAAAATTTCATGACATAATCTCAAGATATGTTTTGTACACATGTGGCCACATAATCCACTCTCCAAAACCTCACCTAAATATAATCAGTTGTAGGATTATCATCATCTTCAAAAACAAGTGTAAAAACCTCCAAATGTGAATCCACTAATTACCTCTTATTTTCATGAGGTGGCCTATTAAAAATCAAAATATTTTATCTAAAAATGCTTTCCAAGACCTCAATATTTGGGAATATTTTACTATGATCAACTAAATATGATAATATGGGCCAAGATAAATCATTAATAAAATACAAACACAAAAATAGAGTATAGTTACAAGAGACAAATCAAACATGATATAAAAGATAACATGTATATTAAATGCATGGGAAACAAATTTAGTAGAGGTGTATAAATAGGAAGCGGGGAATTATAACCATCACCTAAAAAGGTGGATAAGTGTAACTCCCATCTATTCCTATGAAACCTATCAATATAAATTCATGTATTGTAAAAACCATCAAATAAACCTACACAACCACTCCCCTATGTTTAGCTTAGGTGGGTAATATAAATAGGTCCTTGTAACGAGGCCTAATGAGGTACTCGAGAACATAGAAAATAACTAATAAATTGTGGAAAAGGAGAAAATATGTATGAAAATTTCCTCCCTAAAATGGAGAGAAAATAAGTGCATAGAAAATATCTCTCAATAAAAATCATCCTAGTGTAATGCCCCATTCGTCATTGCTCTGTTATTCTGTGGCGACCGAGCTTCTAAGGGCTGAACGCCGTTGTGTTCCCTTTGAAACGTTGGTGTCGTCGTCTTGTTGAGCTTTCTTGCTTGCGTCAGTGTCGATGTTTTGGTTGCTGGCCCGCAACATCCCTCGCGATTTATCCTATTAAAGGAAGACCTTGTTCTTGCTATATCGAACCTCCTGTTGATTGTTGTTTGTTGCCTGCCAGATATTTTTGCCGTAGTTTTGGTCACGCTCATGCTCGACCTCTCGATTAAATAATTAGTATTATTATTATTATTATTATTATTATTATTTTTAATTGTTGTCACTTTTGTGCTAAGTCCTAAGCGACTTTTCGAACCCCGTCGGGTGTCGCAGCATTTTAAAACATAATTAAAAAATGAATAATAAAAGAATGGATATCGGTTATACTTCGCAGTTGGGTCGAAGCATATAACTGTGTCCCACTTTTTTGTAGTTTTTGTACTTTCAGAAAACTATGTCTGACAACCAAAACATGACCAAACACATATAAAATGACCAAACATGCATTTTTAAGAGGCTATAAATACCAAGGTGCAGGGCATCCAGAATTTACCTGATTTTTAAAAAATTTATAGTATTTTTTAATTATTTATTTACTAGTCAAATTTTAAAATATTTATGGCCACAAAGTGGGACACACTTGTATGCTTTAACTTGATTGAGTTCACTGTCGTCAGTTTGTCGACCTAACGGAATTATTTTAAAAAAAAAAGAAATTTTGATTAATTAGATTTATTTCATTTTGTGGATAAGTAATTTTTGCCTGACAAGTTGGTGAGAAGTGGGAGATTTTAATTGGGCCGCCTGTTTTCTGCCCTAGTCGGCTGTAAAATTAATGATGAAATTGACCTTTGCTGGATTGGGGCGCCTTTTCCCTCCATACTGGTCGCACTTCTTTTCTTTTAACATTTCTTGTCTTGTATCTTTCCACGTCCTTGTTGTTTTCCTGCAAATTTCGGCTCTGGCAGCGTGAGACCTTGGGAGGGCGAACTGTGTGTAGATTGGTGGAGAAAAACGTTAGAAAAGTTACCTCCTTTTTGCTGCGCGCCTGGCCCTCGTTCCCTTGTTTTTATTTACCTTCCATGGCCGCATTGGATCCTGCTCACGCCTGGTGCTGGGGGCATTTGGAAAACGTGGAGGAAGATTGTTGAGTGCACTGAGTAACCTTGGGGCACCTCGCCGGCCGCGTGGTTTGACATGGTGGTTATAGATGAAGCTACAGGCTGGTGCAGTAGGCGTGTTACCTCCACTTTCATTGGGTGCTGCGAGTTGTGTTCTTGTTGGGGATCCACAGAAGCCTGCACCAATATTTATCTAGGTAGCAGGCGTGTGCAGTACAGTAGACGCCTCTTTGAGCGCTGCCAACAAGCAGGCTGTCCAACAATGTTGTTACCTGTTCAGTATTGAATGCATCCTCAAATTTGGGATTCTCCTTCAAGTTTTTATTTTTTTATCCAAATCAATTAGTGACAGTAAGAGTGTTACCAGGAGACCTGATGAAATTTATTACAAAGATTATCTATTGGGACCTTACTTGTTTTACAATGCAACTCATGGAAGAGAATCTCATAGAGGAGGATCTGTTTCATATCAGAATATTCATGAAGCACAATTTGCTGTTGGAGAGCCTGGTAATAAAAGCCTTCATAAGTGTGGCGCTTGCATTATTCATAGCAGGATGGGCTGTTCGGCGGAAGTCTTTAAATCTGTCAGGTGGTTTTGCCGGGTTCCTGGTAATGTCAGCATCTATCATGGCTTCCTTCAGGTTTGGAGCTCTCCTCCTCGTGTTTTTCTTCTCATCCTCAAAGCTCACAAAGCTTGGTACTGAAAAGAAGCGCAAAAATGATGCTGAATACAAGGAGGGAGGCCAACGGGATTGGATGCAAGTGCTAGTGAATAGTTCGATTGCCACAGCACTAGCGTTAGGAGTTGCATTTTTGACAGGCTGGAATGATATCTGTTTGAACTCAGAAAAGGCACCTTTGGTTACTGGTCTGATTGGTGGTATTCTTGGGCACTATGCATGCTGTAACGGTGATTCTTGGTCTTCGGAAATTGGTGTTCTTAGTAGCAGCCAACCTCGGCTCATTACTACCTTCAAGGGCCTGTTTCAGCGTGCTCTTGCCTTGGGAAGCGCATTAAAGGCATGATAAGCCCTAACCCTCTCTCTTAATAATTTATTTACTTTAGCATTTAGATAAATCAATCTCTGCAGTTTTGTTTGAATTCTGTATATGTGATGTCTCCTTTGGATTGTTGATGTGTGATTCTCTTTTACTAAGTTAGTAACGTCTTGGATTCTTGATATTATTTAATATTTATTTACATATATATATGTTGACTCTTTCTTGAACGAGATGCCCAAAAGAAATGGGTTTCGAATGACTTTTAATCACAATTTGCATGAGCTGATCTCTCTCCAGTGATTCTCGCTTCTCGACCTTATAAAGTTAGTTTATCATTTTGCCATGATTACTCCTGTGAACAGTGGTTTCTGTAGGAAATATTGTGGTGTGTGAATGAGATTTAGAATTTTTCTTGTCTTGTTTTTATTATGTAAAACATGGCGTGAAAACGGGAAATTTTCTCGAAAGACTGTGTTGGTCTTTTAATGTGGATTGATAATAGTATAACCCCCATTAGGATTGGAGGCTTCTATTTGGGGAGAGTCGTACTGGCTCTTACTGGTCCTTCTAGATACTATCCGACTCCTTTGATTATCGTTTACTTTGGGGATTATTGAAAACCCCTCACCAGGCCCTCTACTATTCTTATTACTATGAGCTTACTTTTAGATTGGAACGCTCCTGAAACATGTGTTAATGGGGTTCTATTTTGTGACCCGTTTGAATACGGTAAGCCTCAAGACGTTAGTTTGTGCGGATAACTATATGGCTTAAGTTTGAGGCGCTTCTTAGATCTTCGAATCAGTTGAGGTAATAATGAATACATCGAACTCTCATGAATGTGTACATTCTGCAAGTTTGATTGACATGTGATGGCCCTCAGGCGTATGAATTCAGACAATGCTTGAAATATGAGATTATAAATTTATCCTATACCTTGACTTCAAAGCTTGTTGAAATGCTTTTTGGTAGCAAAACAGATGAATAGGGAAGTTTTGAGAACTACCCTAAAAAGGATTCTTACACAGCCTTAAGTAAAGGTGACAACTAACATAATGGGACTGTTCATACCTTATATGACGTTAAGGATAGAAGTCGACCTGAAATTATTTAACTTCATTATATAGGACAATGATTGATACCCATAAATTGAGATATGCAAGTGGAGGTTGAATTATATAATATGATATATTATGCTATCAGGCAACCAGTAAGGATAAATATGTTATTTCAATACTTGGTTAGCGCGTGGAATATTTTCTGGCATTTACGATGATTATTATGTTAGCTAAAAATTGGTACTTGCATCTCAATTGTGAGTTGAGATAATGTTGATACTTGTATTTATAGTGGCTTGGACCACGCTTACCTGTTTTAGCTAGCCAAATGTACCTTCTACTCATTAACGAAGTATGACGGTATTGTTGTTCGTAATTCATTCCTCTGAGATGGACTCTTATACTAATAGAGGCATATAGAGACATGATAATAAACAACCGATAGGATATCTAAATAATATATGAACTTACTGATTGGTGGAACCCTTGTTTACATAAGTACATTCTTTAAATTGTGAGATAAGTATCAAAAGTATACTTACATATCCTTGATTTTCTATAAAGGTTGATACTCGGGTAATATTGATGATTATCATATGATTGACACTTGTATTTATTATAGAAGCTTAATGTCGTTGGTGCTTTTATTTAATTGAAAGATAATATTGTTGGACACTTATATATGTGAAGTAGGTTGAGGGTATTAGGTGAGCGTTATTATTACTACTGTAATTTAATTATGATTAAATGCAAGGTTAAGGTTGCATATCTTCTAGCCACTTGGAATTTTTGTTCATATGTAAGCAGATTTTAGGGAAGTGATCAATGATGGGTATGAAATGTATTATCATGAGATGTGCAGTTAAGATTTGAATACATGATTAGGAATTATTTGAT
Organism: Taxus wallichiana var. yunnanensis; assembly: GCA_018340775.1. Taxonomy (NCBI): domain Eukaryota; kingdom Viridiplantae; phylum Streptophyta; class Pinopsida; order Cupressales; family Taxaceae; genus Taxus; species Taxus wallichiana. Next base: position 76,260,186 of record CM031242.1, read on the forward strand.
AGGGAGTATTGCAAACTTTCATTTATTTAAATGCTAGATGGCATAAGTTATTAGGTGAGGTTTATATCTTATCATGCTCAGTTCTAGCGAACTGACTCTAGTAAATATTTGCTGCAGATGGAATTTTAGCGAGTAGATGAGGGATAGACTTGTAAACTTGTGCATCAACCTCAGCTGAGAAGTTCTTACATGAATCCTTTTTATATTGTTCAACTATTGATAACATACAGTGGAAAATGTAGGAGAGGATCTTGGTCTTGGTATAATGTATTTGTGGACTTTGTCATCTTAACTTTGGACACCTTGGTTTGTTTGACCATCATTGAAAATATTAAAATATTGGTTACTGCTTGTTGAGTGACCTTATTGGATTATTGGTATTTTAAGTGTGGATGTAACCTTGTTTTGTTCTGGTGAATGAGTGTTATTAAACTTTACCCTTGAAAAGAAATGTTGAGTAAATCTTGCTATGACTTATTAATAATGCGACATAAGTAAAATAACGTGGGTTGTTTAATACTTATAAAAGTTGAACTAAAAGTTATATTTAAATAAATTAACGTAGAGGTTACCAACTTGAGAGCAAGGAATTCTTTAAAGAAATCATAGGCGAGACTATCTTTGTGAGTAAGAATTATATAACATGATAACCCTAGCTTCTCTAGTGAACATTATTCCTTTTTGGGTGAAATTTGTAAAATAACCCTAAGGTGAAATGAACTGTTAGTTGTTAGAAGAGGATAAGATTTAATAAGCCTGAGAAAACTTAGCATTGTAAGAAGCATTGTACAAATCATATCTAGAGTCTTAGCAAACTGTAGTTAAGGATCGAAAGAGGTTACATAAAAATAAATAACCATCAATAATTTCCTCATTGTGGCTTGCCCTATCTGTAGGTGTGTTATGTGGTGGTTTCTTATGTTGTTTTGTCAGATAGAAAAGTGAACCATCCTTGGTGTGTGTGAACATTTCCGTGCTACCCTTGTGGTCATCCTTGTATTGAGTTACCCACGGAGTTAGTTGTGACCTTGGTGGTGGCATGTTGTGTCGTGTTATGCGTCAAAAAAAAAAAAAATTATCCTGTATTTTACTGTGTTGTTTGGGTGTGAAATTTTTGGGTCGTTACACCTAGAAGAACATGGAGAATACCGCCATAAATAGAGAGAGAAAGAAGAGAAGAAGAGAGCACTAGCCATCCCCCTAGAATATTGATCCTTATGAAATACCCAAAGATCCTATAGATGAATAAACATACTTTGTGTAAAGGAATCACTAAAGGCGCATCCCAACAAACAATTCCATATATTACACTAAAATACTTTGGATCAAAGGCAAGAGCCAATGAACAATATCTCTAGATGTTGATAAAAAATTTCAATTCTCAACTATGAAAAGTGATGATGATTCAAATTAGGTATCAAATTGGACTCATAATGGTTCCCAACATGGATAAGATAATTGAACCAAGAACCAAGTACTCATATCATAGGTATCAAAATTAATGATTATAAATGTGAATCATAACATCTAGGAAGTGTAGGTAGTGTCACCATATAAGAATTTAATGGTGGATAACATGTACCAAAAGAAGTAGAAGAAACAAATTTATCATATTTTTCATCAAAGAGAGGGAAAAACCCTCAATAGTATCATCAATATATAAAATGTATTATTCCAAAAATAGATATGAAATGTCTACTAAGTAGACCTCCCAAGGAAGTGGAAATTTTAGACATGAAGATCCCTACTATAGATAATGACTTTAAGTCTTTCGGGAAGTAACTATGAACTTTGATGAAATATATGATGAAGGAATGTCTTGATGTGGAGAATCACAAAAATCCCTCAAAGAAGAAACTTTGAACTCATATGAAACAACAGGTGATTAAATAATGTCCTCAAATAGGAAGGTAATATAATTAATGGTGCAATTTAGATTTGAAATGTGATACTATGTAAACAAACAATAAATTAATGGTATGTATGTGTTGGCTAGATTTTATGCACAACGTAAAACCTAGGCCATCATGAGATAAATCTCCTTCATTTAATGGTGAAGCTCTTGTGTAAGACATTTATCTATTTGCGGTGGTGAATCATAATAACTAATTTTGGGGGTTTTACATTAATTTCCTCAGCTCGTGAACATCAATGGGTAATTTTGCAACAAGTAAGCAATCGTGTTCGGAATATTTGTAGAAGGGAGAAAAATGGAAGTAGGGAAAGAAGGAAGGAAGATCTATTGAATCAAAAAATAGTTATCAGATCTTGTCTCATCCATACAAAGTAAATAAATAGATAAATAGCAACATTCAACAATAAGGGAAAGAAATAACTTCTAACCTATATCTAAGATAAAAAGTTTTTATCTAAAAACTTTAAATAGAAGTACTCAACAAATCACTTTGTAGATGTAAAGTCCTCCAAAATCCACCTTTTATTCAATCCCAACTTTTACATAAATCACATCAAGGGTTCTAACACAAATTCTAAAATCTTAAAAATGCTCGATTACAAAATCCTTTTCTAAACAAGTTCTTATTACGATACTTGGCATGTAGAATTATTCCTCTATTTATAGTGTATATAGGGAAAATACAAATAGGAAACGTTTAGTGATTTCCCACATGTGGAAGCTATGAAAAATAAATAGTTGGGAATATTTCTCCTAGAATTTCTCTTTACATGACACACATGATTTTCAAGTGAAAACTAAATCAACACTTTGCATATCTTCCACCTATTCTTAAGTAAAGGAATTTTCAAACAACTTGAAGAAATGGATTTTAATCTAATTACTTCATCTTTAAAATTTTATTCCAAGAAAATAAGAAAAAGAGAAGAAAAAGGAGAAGAAAGAAGAAACAATTTATTCCACCTACAAAAATTCATACTTTCCCTTTGTTTTGATACAAAATATTATTTTCAAGCATGTAGTTCATTGTTTTCCCATCTGCTTTAGCAATAGCTCCACTTTCAGTCTTGAACCTTATTAGTTCCTGGATAGGATATTAATTATTGTCTTTACCCTCTCTAAACTAGGTCTAATTCCCTTGAAATTTCCATGAATCCTTACTAATTTTTTAATTGAATCAAAAGTGAAAGGTATGAAGGATTCCTCAATCTTCTTCGGAGAAATGGAAGAAATTATTCAAGGGAATCTAATGGTTTTTCAGGAATGAACCTTGTATAATAATGGACACAATAAACTACTTCCTCGAAAGTGAAAGAGATTATACTCCTTGACACTTCTTCCATTTTTTATTCTATAACTACATTTCACCCAAAATATGTTTGAGAACTTTCATGCGGAAAGACACTTTCATTTCTAGTTGCTTACTCTTTTGTATTGATCCATCTAGTAAAATTTGTTCTTCAATTAATACACTCTCAAGAAGTGAATTTATTTTAGCCAAAGTCCCCAAGTGGATTTCATTGATTGCATTTTCATCTTCTATATCTGTCATAAATTATTTTAACTAAGTTGATTTCTTTACCCATTCATCAATATCCTTGAATTTATCACCTTCTTCTTCAACTTCTTTGATCAAATGAAAACTTACATGCTCCTGTACTAGTATCTTGGCCGAGAAGAAGGTTTATCAGTCTTGATGATAATTTCACACATTTGGGAGATCTACCGATGGAGTTTGGCTTTCTCGCTTTCTCCCTTTCTAGATTGAGTAACAAATTATCAATCAATGTCTTAGTATCTTGTTTTAATACTTCTATGGTAACTTCCCCAATCGCACTTCACTCACCGATATATTTGTTGCCCTCAGTTATCTCTTTTCTTTCCCTCGGTTGGAGTCGATAATCTGTAAAAATTTTCCCGATGACTCAATGACAAGCTATAAATTTTCATCTTCTAGGTTTATTATGTCCCTAGCCTCTGGAACTATTTTCAAATCTAACCAAGATGAGAATTTATTATTTGGGGAATGAGAAGCATCAATATGTATAACAATTTATTGATCGGGCCATGTCTTATCGAATTTAACATTTTTTCATGGTTCTCTCCTTCTGTCACATCTCGGGGAATTTTTTTTTCAAATTATTCCATCTATGGCTTCAATTCTTCGTAGGAGGAGGTGGAGAAATGGGTAGAAAAAGAGGATTTTATATGAATGATCATGGCTTTAGTGGTGGAATAACTATGAATTCCCATGGTGTCGAATCATTGAACTATTATGAGTTTATGTAGGAGAAGATTTATTAGTAAGAGGGACTTGTGTAACAGATGAAGACTTTCCTTTATCTAATTCTTGAGAACTTTTGAGCACTTTTAACTTCTTTGGTCTTCTACTTATTTCACCAAAGCATGTTTCCTTTTGTTGAAAATCCCCATTATCTAATGCATTAATGCTTCACCCAAACAATATCCTCTTTCTAACAACCAATTTGAGTTATTAACAAGGACTATTGAAGAGCTTTCCTCAATTATTTTGCAACCACCTATACCGGTTTCAAGAGAATATTTATCCCCTCCAATTTTATGGTATTCATCAAGTATCACATGCCCATCATCGGGAAGGTCTAGGGTATTCTTGCCAAATCAAAATAAAAATATTGTCGAGTCTGTCAATTTGCTGAAATATATTTTCCTAAATTCAAATTCATTCCTACATTTCATCTAGAAATATTCTAATGAAGGGATGTGCATGTATTCTAGGAGACTATTTTCTTTGCTATTCCATTACGATCAAAATTCATCCTAGTTTGGAAAGATTCCTGCTCATAGTAAAGAAACACTTCATCTTGGATATTTCTGGCTTTATAAATACTATTGGAAACTATAGTAGCGAATTGTGATTGGGAAATGAACTTTCAGCCTGTGTTTTTTTATTGTAAGTATTACAATTCCACGATCTGTGTGCATAGCTCCATAATAATCCACTTATCATTGGGATATATTAGTAGCTTGATTGGTGCACCTAAGAAGCCACTAATCATGAGATAAGTTAAATCATAATACTTATTGAAGACACGGTTGTACTAAGAGACAACTTACCAAGGTTCATTTCTTACTCTGTTTACCTTTAGATAACTATTTAGTCTCAGAATGACTTCATAAAAGAATCCATCATATAGTAGTATGTATTCCTTATATTATTCATGTATCATCAGTACATGCGTAACACTCATAGATAGGATCCTTGGAATTTATCCTTCTTGTATCCGGCTTAGAGAATACCCCTTCCGAGGCTACGCCATACACAAGATATGAATTCATTTTGAAGTTGAGTTTTTATCTAACCTTTTGAGCTGCTCACCGATGTTGTTGCTTATGATTTCTACTCAATTGATCATTGAATTAACTCGTTGATTTCAATTGTCTCGATTTAAGTAATACATCCATGAGTGGAATTTCTTTGCATTACTTTATCCATTTATTCTGAAAAACTACTTGGTGATGTCAACAACTTCTTGTATCATATTCTATCTAGGAAGGGTCCTTGGAAATTTATATGGCTACCTAGATTTCTTCATGTATATCTTGTTCATAATACCTACATAGTCCATTATGTTGTTCTTCCACCTATCAATAATATCTTGCATGTTGATTTTAATTACTCGGATCTTGCAGGAATCTTGAGGCGAGAATTGATGCTTCGAGTATCCAAAATTATCACTATATTTCCTATTGTATCCCTCATTGTTCTAGATAGAGGATGGTATAATTTAACACTATCTAGAACAAATTCAAGTAACTAGGTAGTAGCTGGAAATTCTATAGCTTGAATGATTATGTTTTCCCTTATAGCCCACATAAGGGTTGTTTGGTAAGTTTCCCTGGATCTATCAATTAATTCCCTGATAAACACATTCCCCATGTTTGTATCACTCACTTATATAAGCTTGGACACTATGCATGATTATACTAGATAACCTTTGTGATCAAACTTCATTATGTCTAAATCAGATTTTCTTGAGATTCCATTTTTCCACCTTTACTTAAAGCTCTTACAGATTTGCAAAATCTAGCTCTCATTGTGTAGAAACTATAACCACTTCTCCTGATTCTAAAGATACATTTAATATATTTGACATTGTCCTTAACTTTCTTCTCTCAAGTACATGCACAAGTGAAATATTCCTGTAAATAATTTAAACAAAAATGTAACACATCATCATTTTATTTATGCATATGGGTAGTGTTAAATTATGGGAATTACTTTGGGTGCAAGAAAATATAAGTAGGATCAACTATGATAAGTTTTCTTGATTTGTAGGTTGCGAAAAAATGCACGGGCTTTTGAAGGCTTAAGCTCGGGAGACTTTGCATGCATTTATATTAGATACGTTTGGAATTTTAGAGTCGATGCAAGGATGTGTGTGTTGAATTTAGAAAACAAAGTGCTCAGAATCCACACAATTTTAAATTATTTTTAATTCCCAATCAAAGGTTGGTTTGATTCTAGAGGAAGGAAAGGTTTCATTAAAAGGAAAAGAAGACAAAGTTCTTGGAATCAATGATTTTCCAATATCTTAGAAACTACGTGTTTGCAAATAAAAATGGTTACATGGATGTAAAGATAATTATATGCTTTAAAATTTAGAATCCAAGGTCATAAATATCCACGCAATACCTTTAGTGTTTTTCTTTTTATTACAAATGTTGTGTGGATTATAAAGGAGGAGGATTGTGTGGATACAAAGGAGAATGGATGTCTTGAAAAATAAAAGCCAAGGACATGAACATTCACATAATTCACTTGATTGTTTTTCTTTTTTTAATTTTTTAAACAATTGTATACATTCCCCAAAATCTATTTGGATACTTATGAAGGAGGATGATTTGGAAAAGGAAGACAAAACCTTGGACATCCACAATTTGACTTAAGTGATTTTTCTTTTGTTATTTTGAAGGATTTTAGATCATGTGGATTCAAAAGGGAGAGAATTCTTTCAATTTAGAAGACAAATCCATAGACATCCACAATTTTTACTAAAAATTATTTTCCTTTCAAAAAGTCGAACAAGCTGGAACTAGTCGATTTGTAATTAAAAACAATGGATGGATTTTTTTAAAACCCTAGGCCATGTAACCAATCAGAACAAAGAAAGAAAAGGATATGGGGATTTACAGATAAAAAATGAAGAAATACCAAAACAAAAACACAAAACAAATAAATAAAAACAAAATACCTAAAAAGAAGTGTGGGCAAGTTCTCAAAAAATAATTCAATTATTTATTCTATAAAACCTCTTCCTGGGTTAATGCCCCACTTTGAGTTGAAAGTAATACTTGTGTGGCAATAATGATGGGGTAAAGTTATTTATATAACCTAGATTTCCCTAATTTTAACTCAATCTATTTTTAAATTAATTTTTACTTATTTAATATAAAAATATGTAAACAACTATTATAAAACTAGACTAGGTTTTGAAAGGGAATTGAGTGAGCTTTTACATATAGGTATTTGGAAAATGTGGTTTTATGAATTCTGGAGATGCATTTGAGAATCACAAGAAACTGAAGGTAAAAAGAAAAACTAAAAAAGTAAAAGTTGTTATGAATTAAATATATTTTCCATGTAACAAATTAATATAATAATAAATTTTTTTGTTATGAATTAAATGTTTAAATACAAATATTCACTTAATAAATAATAACAAAAGATAGTTTCACATTACTATACACATTTATACTTTACAAACATTAATTGTAATAAAAATGTAAGTTTATAATTACAAAAATATACTACGATTTGCACCAAGGTGAAAAAGTTCTTGCTTTGGAGTAAAATAATTTATTCAAAATATAATCATTTCTTTGATGTATAGCTTTGGATTATAAAATTTTCTTCTTAGTATAGAAAATTTCTTTGAATTGGAGTAGAACTTCTTCCAAGTAAAAAAATTCTTCATTGTACACCATTTCCTCAATGTTGTTTCCTTGCATTGGAAACCTTCCAAAAAAATTACAAATATCACTTTTGGTAGGAACCTAGTATGTAAATATATCTTAGGAATAATATGTAGTGACATTAGGTAAAATATGTAAATCCCAACATAAAAACATAATTAATTATATTTAACATGTTTATTTTAATTGTAAAATTAACCATTTTTTTCATTTAAGATAAAATGAATCCTTTCATACATGGCTAAATTAACTATCTCTTTTGTATGGTTAAGTGAATTACGTCTTTTTATATGATTAAATGAACCCTATACTCAACATATTTGTATAAAACATCCATAAAAATGTATACATACATTTACTATCGTATTTTATGGAATGTCAAAAATATATACTGATATTGTATCTCATTAGCCAACAAGATGATTTTATACACAACTACAAAAATATCTAGTTCATTCAACCATGTAGAGAAAAAAATACCATTACATAAAATGTATCGATTGGGATTTACATACCTAATGTTGACAATAAAATAATTCCTACTAAACACACCAATAAGGAAGGTAACACCAACAATGACCAATTCCTAGATAGAAAAATTGTTCATTTTACCATTAAATGAAAAATGGTGCATTTTTAATAACCATAACAAAATTAATTCTAGTAGATATAGAAAACGGTTTGTTTAACTTTGAATAAGAAAATATTTCCTTTTATAATAAATAGAAATATGGTTTATTTTATTAGAAATTGAAAAGGGTTCATTTTAATTGAAACAAAAATGGTTTTATTTCACCAAAAATAGAAAATCGATAGTTTTTTTTTAGATAAGATAAAAAGGTTTTTTTAAAAGCTGGGGTAAAAGAAACCCCATAAAAGAGGAGCAAGTTTTTCAAAGACAAAAACTAATATAGAGCCATGGAGGCAGAGTCAAAAACCCTTGATAATAATCCCCACACAAGCGGGACAAATTACAAAAGTTTATAAATTAATATAGAGTTTTTGAAGTCCCAAAATACATAGACAAAGTAAAGAAAACAAAAAGAAAAGGGTAGAAATAGGTACGCAATTAGTTCATCGTAGCCCTGCTAAGGGATCTAGTACTTAGACCACCATATCTTCTACCATCCACCATGATAAAGATCCTTTTTGGATGATTAAGCGCCTCATATATCGATGCAGGTCTCGACATGTTCTTCCCTCTAATCTCTTGCTATGATTGGACTCAGTAACCTTACCTATTTTTTCACTAGTCTCCAAATCCTCACCGTCGAATAACTCAAAGCATCAACTTCATCTTGTTTTTTACCTCTTTAGTAGTAACCTAATCCTACAAAATAGAAATCCATTGCTCTTCGATAACATAATCATATTGGATAACCTTGATGGTTTTGTTCGGAAATCGATTGTTTGATGGCAATCTTTTAGCTCCTAAATGACATTTTATTTCACACTTATAATGGTTTGAGTAGTGGTCTCATCCCTCATCGGTCGGCCTTGAATTTTGCAAGTTCCTAGGCCCTTTTAGTTTCATTTTCATCCAAATTCTTGATTCCTTTTTTAATATTACACAAGGCATCTATGATGTCATTATCTGGATCAATAAATTTTTGTTTCTTAATTTTGTTAATGCGGGAAGCAAGGGTTTCATGATCAAAATCATGGTCATTGATAGGAAAGGAATGGTCATTTTTCCTCTTTAAACCGTGATAAGAATGAAACCATGGTGGAGGGGGATGTCGGTCTTCTCTTTCTAAAATCCTTAACAACCGAGAGAAATGACTGATAGAGAAAATAAGTAAGACTCGTAGTCTAGTAGAAATGGAAACAAATGAGGATAAACAAATGATGAGTAATTTTTTTTAGAATTTTCCTTTGAGGGTTAGATACTTCATAATAACTATGAATACATCATCCCACCTATACGGTAGACTGGTGTGAGTAATACCATCATCATAATCTATGATTTTTTCCCCATATTTTAATAAAGTAGCAATTTCATGTTTTTTACTGGTTTTCTCTTTACAAATTTTGAGGTCATCCATTTTTAACCCAAGTAACCTCAAATGTTGCATTCTTATAAAACTCAATATGAACCCCATGAAAAACAAAATCACCATCCTTCTAGGAAACAACTAAATCAACATAAAGGATAGGGTCATTACCTTTGAGCCATCGAATGAACTTGGTAAAACCACCTTTATGACAAAATTTCCACAGAACCGTGTCATTTTTGAGGTGGATAAAAGTAGAGGGATCCATTCTCACCCTATCACCCCCATGAAACCTATAAGATGAACACCTTCATATACCCGAGAGATAAACTGGGAAAAATTGGGGAGAAATCAAGTGAAATTGATAAGGCTAGTTTTCCTTAAAAGTAAACTCCTTACAAAAACCCAAGCATGTGAACTAGGGGTGTCATCATAACCCTTCCTCCTACATTATGTCATCATTAATGAGCTTGTTCACCTGACCCTAAGGAGTACATGTCCCAATCCACATCTCCAAATCCACCATGACATGACCTTTTTCAGCTAGCGCATCCACTTGTTTATTCCCGCCTAATCGGTGTGTTGGATGACCACTTGTTCAAATGAAGCAAGAATGGAAAATTCCTTCATAGTAAAATTATTAATCTTCTAGCCACATTTTCTACTATCCTTGAGGGAATTTATGACACATGTTAAATCACCCTCAATAATTATATTTTATCCCTAAATCACGACAAAATCTAACACCCCAAAGCATGGCTCTGACCTCAGCAACATTGTTTGATTGGTTTCCTATGGGCCCTGCATAGGCACCAATGTAATTTCCATTATGGTCATGAACAAGACCCCTCCTCCAGCCAATTTTTCATTCACATGGGCTGAGCCGTCAAAGTTGAGCTTGTGGCTACCATGTAGCGGTTTTATCCATTTGACATTAAGTTTCAATTTTTCCTTAATGGTGGTGGTGGATTCAACCTCTAAGTTTATAAGAACCTCCATTTCCCACTACGGACACATTTTGATTTGTTTAGGTTTAAGGATCTTAGAGTTATCCTTAATACCTCATTTTTCTTTATTAGACACCCTACTCAAGCTGACTGATTTTTTCCTGAAGATCCTATTATTACATTCAATCCAGATTCCCACAAAACGTGAAGTAGGGTCGACTTCCACAATTTTTACCATGTTATTCTGAAAATTGAAGTTCCACTTTGATCGTAAGAGGGTCACATCTCTGGAAGGACCCACTACACATTGAAGATACATAGGATCACAACGAAGACTTGAAAAGAGAAGGTACATTCCAGAAATAAGTGTCTGATGGTTTCTTCATTGTCCTTAAACAACCAATTTATGTTAATAATGATCATTCCCATCCTTTTAAGTCGATCCATAGTAAGAACCTTGTCTTTTATGATTTCCCAAAAATATTGTTGATCTTAGGGATAAGATGCTTATTCCAAACCTTCCTCCAAATGATATTTGATTCCAAATGATTAAATTTTGTCAAATATCTAGATTTTACCTCATAATCCCCTATGTCAGTGAGTCTCCAGATTATCTCATCCTTGACGTTGTTAGGTGGGATATGAAGATCCATGAGTTTCCTATTTAACTCATGAAAAGGTTGAATATCCCCATGAAATAAAGGAGGGGGAAGGATAGGAGACCATCTGCATTCTTCATCCAAGTAATTACACACAAGATATCCCTTCTCATTAGAGTATAAATTCCAAATATCACTCCATGGACTATTCAAATTGAGGGCAACATCCTCCACCCAAGGATCCTCCCAGAATTTGATTTTAGAACCATCTCCAAGGTTCCATTTACACCCCTTGATTAACAATTTTCTAGTTTGACATAAGTTGTTCTAGAATATAGAGCCTCTCGAGGTCATTGTCTTTGAATAAATCCATCATTCTACTTAAAGGGAAGAAATATTTCACTTTCAGAATAGTCACCCAGATACCAGTCTCTTTATGTAGCCTCCACCCCACCTTAGCAATGAGGGCATGGTTCATAATATGAATGTTCTTTAGACACAAACCACTCTTGTCCTTGGGTTGAGTAACCTTGTCCCAAGAAACCAAATGTAATATGTTTTATCATTCGATCTAGTCTATAGGAAGCTTTTCTGAATTCCTTCAATGGTCTTCTTGACTCTTCTTGGAAGAATAAAAATGGACATGATATACACCAGAATGCCTTGCATACTACTTTGAAGAAGTTGATCCTTCCCAGCTTGAGAGAGTAAAGATCCTTTCCAAGAGGAAAGCTTCTTATGAAATCTCTCAATGAGTTGGTTCCAACCTCCTTCTTCAATTTTACTCCCACAGAGAGGCATTCCCAAGTAGGAATCTAGGAGATTTTTGATATTACAATCCAAGATGGTAGCCAATCTTTTCTGTTGTTCCTCTTCAACATTTATGAAGAAACAAGAGCTTTTCCTAAAGTTAATTTTCTTCCCTGTAGCTCTCTCATACTTCTTAGTGATACCTTTGATAGTCTTGGCTTCTTGAACAATTGCATGACCCAAAAGGACCATATCATCAACAAAATATTATAGACATTGATTTTCAATACCATTGGCCACCTTAATCCCCTCCATGTTTCCTTCTCTCTAGGATTTAAGGCATAATATGCACAAAATTTCAACAATAATTATATATAGAAAGGGGGATAAAGGATCCCCTTGTCTTAGCCCCCTTTCAACTTTGAAAAAACCATTGGGTTTTCCATTTATGATAATAGAGAAGCTTGGATCTTTAGTACAATCTTGAATCATTTTAATAAAATGAGAGTTATAACCCAACTTAGAGAGAAGAGAGTACAAAAATTCCCAAGAAATTATGTCATAGGATTTTTACATGTCCAACTTCAGAATCATAGCTTCCCTTCCAGAAAGTTCCACAAAATGAATAGTTTCATGAATTGTAATAATACTATCTAGAATTTTTCTGCTAGGCACAAAGGCCCCTTGGTTGGGAGAAATGAAGTTACCAAGGGTCTCCCTAAGTTTGAAGGAAAATATTTTAGAGATGATCTTGTACATGGTGTTGCAAAAACTAATTGGTCTAAATTCCCTAGATCCTTAGCACCAGGTTTTTTGGGTATGAGGGCAATAAAAGTATGATTAATTTGTTTGAGTAAGCAACCTGATTGGAAAAATTATTGAACAATAGAAACCACATCAGTCTTAACAATATCCCAATAAATTTGGAAAAAAATTCGAGAACCCATCTAGGCCAAGGCTTTTATCACCTTCCATAGCATCCAGAATAGCTTTGATCTCCTCTTTAGTAGGGATAGCAATGAGAACCTAATTTTCATCTAGACTGATAGTTGGTTCAAAGAGGTCAAGGATTTATTCCTAGTAACTTCATCATTGAGAAGGTCCTCAGCAAAAAGGTTTTTGAAGAAGGCAACAATGGTAGAAGAAATATCTTTATCATCAGTGGCCACATCCCCATTACCTTTCTTGATCTCTTGAATACACAGTTTATTGGCTTTAATAGTAGCAAAGATATGAAAAAAATTAGTGTTCCTATCCCCCTCCTTAAGCCACGTGATTCTCAATTGCTACTTTGAGTAGACCTCTTCCCAATGCAGAATAATGTTGTAATTAGATAAAAGGGTATTTTTTTTACCTTTTTCCTCAGGCCTCCACCCTCCTTATTCCCTTTTTATTCAATAATCCTATGATCCTCTACTATTCTACATTTTTGGATTTTTTTTTTTCCAAAAATTTCCTTGTTCCAAACTTTCAAATTAACTTTGTTGGTTGTGAGAGTTGATCTTGAAAACAAGATACAGTCAGGGGATTGCAGTCCCTCTTCTTCATGGGAGAGTTTCCTTATTGAAAACACAACAAATAAGAAAATATACTTATTTAAAAATTTATAGAATATAAATATTTCGATGAGGATTTTTATGCTTGAGATGTCTTCATATCATAGATTTTCTATACGAGAGAAAGAGGAAATAGAAGCAACAAAATTAAGAAAATAAAGAGAGAGCACTTTAAGACACAGTATTGCAAAATGGTGTCTTACTTTTGTTGGATAAAATAACAAGATTTAAACTATGTATATATAAACAAATGGAATATATGCAATATACATAAAGTTCTAAGCACAACATCAACTGGAAGACACAAAGTTCCTGTTTAGATACACATAGCTTCTCATGAATTAGATTGAGAATAGAGAAGAAAGATCAAAAGAAAAGATGAAATTTCTTATGTATACACCAAGTAATTTAGTGATTTTACATCCAAGACATCAAAATCCGATCCCTTTAAATGACAAGAAAATTTATTAAAATAGCCTTATGAATCATTACAAAATAGGCTTTTTAGTTTCCTTTATTTTAATCCAAATATTAATATCAAATTAAGTAATAAAACATTAATTTGTCCTTTTCTTACATAACATATGGCCAAAGAGAAAATAGCCATCTTAATCAGATACTTTAAATAAAATAGGAAACTAAGATCTAGGAGCTAGGACGTTCAAATAAGTGCTTATAGCACCCTTTGTTTTTGAGCACTTGGTTTCTAAATAATTTCAAAGCCTCCGCTATGCCCATGCTCGAGGAATTGTTGTATTGAGACTTGTATGATTCTAACTTCCCAGACACTTTTACATCTCTTTTCCAAATTCTACACTTTCCAAGAAATATTTATTAGGTTTTAGGATGGATGCTTGCAGTGTACAATTTTTTTCATCTTTTCCTTGGATATGGTATCCCGCTTTAATAGGTCTTCCCTAACAAATGCTATAAACTGAGATTTGATTCCTCAAATGAGATTTTATATCCCGAATGTAAAACTATAATTCTAGTAGTGATTATCATGAAAGGAAGATGTGACACAAGATTTAAAATATTATCCCTTTTGCAACATGTTCCTGAGTTCTCCAATGGCCTCTTCAAGAACCTTTATCTTCCACTCAATGTTAAAAACTCACATTTTAGACAAATTAAATTTTCCATCATCAAATACTTTGCTTGCCAAGAGGATTTACACATCTTTATCACTCATTAATCAAATATCTTGGATACATTCACTCCAAAACTTCAATTCCCTATCTAAACCACTGAGTATCATGGTAAAATGTAACTGAATTTTAGTAATTCTATAATATGCTTTACATGCTTCCTCAATGAAATTTAAACCTGTGATTATCATTTCGTCAACTAAGGATTCCATTACCTTCCCATAAGTGACATGATTATGAATATATTTAGTAGCCTAAACTTCATCATTAGAAAAAATGGAAGGTGGTGGAAATGAGACTAAGGGAGTTGGATCAAGTACCTTATCCTCGCCAATAGGCATCTGATGAAATTTGATAGAATTTGATTTTTCTCCTCCAATCGTTTTTGTGTTTGCTTTCCTTTTTCAAACCTTTTAATTACTTTAGACATTGTCTCCTTTAGGTTATACACCTCACTCTTAGGTGTTGATTCTCCAAGGGAATCCATGTTAATTTCAAATCACCTACCAATAGGTCCTTCTCATCTTTGTAAATTTTGGGCTTAACCATCTCCACGAATTTTTGTCCTTGAGAATATAATACTAATCTCAATGTGACCTTAGAATTTTTGTAGTTGGGGGATAAGTACTACCAAGAAGATTTGATACTGCATCAAACTTAGGAGAAACAATATTATAATTGGATTTCCATTTCTTACTTTCCAAAAATGGTTCCACCCAAGAAAAATAAAAACTTGATGAGGAGGGAACAATGGCCCCAAGTACAAGTGTGCTCATTACACTCAAATTTTTACAACAGTGACTTCTAGCATAGATGTCTATGTTTAGGTGGTGTGCACTTCCTTGACAAGGACTTCCTTAGTAGACATTTCTAAAACATTCACAGATTTTGAGACTTGTCTCTTCAATTGATCTTCTTTTTCAGAAATTTCATCAAGATTTTTCTTCTCCTATTTGTCTTTTTATTTTTCCTCTTTCTCATCATCACAGAGGTCTACAAATATTTTAGTATCAAGAACTTTTTCCAATTTCTTTGGGGAAGATAGCTTCTCACTCTCCTGAATGACTTCCTCCATCTTCTCATCCTTCTTGGCCTTTCCTTTCTTTATGTACACCACAGTTTAAGGTTCAGGTGGGGAAGGAATAGATTTCTCATGTGTTTGAGGAGTCAGTATAGGAATTTATTTTTGAGGGTAGAGGCTTCTTGAGAAGAAGACTTGGAATTTCCTACTCTAAAATTTTTCATTTTTCCGTTAAACTAGAGTCCTGGTCTTTCCCAATACGGGGTTTATAAATTCCTTCAAATCATATCTCTCTTTCACAAACCAATCAATTTTTCAATATGAGTATGTATAATGGATATTACAAATTCAAGGGATTTCAATTCTTCATAATCATCTTGAATTCCTTCAAGAACCTTGAACACATAAAAATACTTAATTTTTGTAGGGACAATCTGTCATAGTATCTTGTTCATGCTTCATAATCATCAAAACAATCAGCCCAAGAGTAGTTTTGAATATCATCAAGATGATAGAATACCATTCTTAAATTGGTGGAAATAAAACCCTTGATATCAAAGAAAGTCCTTGGTTTCAAATAGTGAAGAGTGAAGGGAGCAATTATCCTATCAACATTTTGATCATCTAAATCAGTTACGTAGCGTAATTTCCCAATATGATTAAGAAGCTGGATGCGAAATATTTTTTTCCCTACAAGTTCTATGGAACTTATTTAATTTCTTGCATATTACAACCAAGGCCATATTTTCACTAAAATACTTTGGGATATTTAAAGGTGTTCCCTCAAATCTAGCCAAGCTGTATGTAAGAGAATTTCCTTAATTGAGTGTAATGACTACCATAGACATCAATAAATTTTGTTGCTTCATCTAAGGATATCGATAAAT
Organism: Taxus wallichiana var. yunnanensis; assembly: GCA_018340775.1. Lineage (NCBI taxonomy): Eukaryota > Viridiplantae > Streptophyta > Pinopsida > Cupressales > Taxaceae > Taxus > Taxus wallichiana. The sequence goes on from CM031242.1 coordinate 76,276,958, forward strand.
GTCATCCTCTAGCAATCTGACAATATACATGGTGAATGCATCATTCACCATTCTAAATTGATGATTATTGATCTTCCAATTCAACTCGTAGATAATACTCATAAGTAGGAGCATATTCTTTTATCTTCAATAGGGGAGAAACCAATCCATTCTCTGTATGCAACAATAGAATACATCAAGTAAGAATTCATATGAAAATTCTTGGTTCTTTGAACATTTACAAGTTGATTAGTTATCATATCACATATTATCTCCGCCCAATTCAAGATTTGTTTACCTTTAGATAAAATAGTGATTTAAGGGCACATCCAATAATGAAACTCATTGGTAGAGGGCATCCCCATTATTTTTGCAAGGAGAGTAATGAAATTTGCCAGCTCTTCATTAAAATCAACCCTATACATAGTATTTGGAATCCTGGAAGTTTCTTTATTTACGTTCTTAAACCAAGACTTAGTCACTTTGCTCTTATATTGGACATTGTCCTGATAAAAATGAAACTGAGCCTAGTCTTGGGTGAGGGTATTTGAATTTTTAGTGGAAGGAATCCAAAGGAAAATACTAATACAATTAGCATTGAAATGATCTAATACCTATCCGTGAGGATCAAAATTTTCCTTTGTCTCTAGATTGAAGCACGAGCCATAGGAAACCACAAGATCGTACATTGAAACAAAATTCAAAACCTCCCGCATGAGAAATTATTATCTCCTTAACTAGTTGAGAAATGGGAGTAGGGTTTTGGTAGTCAATTCGATCCCAAAATTCATCAACAGTCGAGGTGTTCAACTTCATTATCTCCTATGTTTAGTATGGCTGTCTCCAAGGAAGATAAATTTGCATTCCCTTTGTAGTTGATCTTCATTGTATGGTAGGAGTAATGAACTTATTCATTGTGCTAAACTTTTCTTTCAACAGTTAAAAATTTCTATTTCACCTACAAATTTGAAAAAGACTGGAACAGGGACTTGGCTATGGCTACAACCAACAGAGAGAAAGAGAATAGAATAAAAAATAATAGTGAATGCAAAGGGTGTGGTAAAAATGATTGATTACCTTGGCTATTTATTACAATTACCTTTAATTGGGTTGGGGGGAATTAATATGAAAATTAATTCTTTATACCAACCCAAGACAATGGAAAATATAAAAGGAGGAGAAAAAGTGCACAATTGGCCCATGGGACAATGGGACACTGGAATGTGACGAGCCAAAACACCCATAGTGAATGAAAAGCAAAAATGGAATTGTGGGGAAATGGAGGTCGGATGAGAACTTAGGACATGTGGGACGCAATGGGATGAAATTTCCACAATACACTAGAATCAGGAAAATCAAAGAAAGCCTACATAGATGGTCATTAGGACATTGGGACGCTGTTTACCTAAAAATCTGAACTACCCGCAAATGAAGGAAAAAAATTAATGCAATGCAGAGAAAATGGGGAATCGGTTAACATGGATCCTGATGGAACTTAGGACATGAGGGACATTAAAACCTGACATATCCACACAATAAAGGAAAACTCCCAAAAACTCAACATTTAGAAAAATGACTAATTGTTTGAAAACGAATATTCCTTGTGACCCTTACAAGGTCATTCTAATAGACATCTTACGTAAAAGTTTTGAAAATTGACAAATAAATACATAATTCCTTAGAAGTCGACAACAACCGACTCTTTCGGGGGATGAATTGACTTGAACATACGAGATCAAGGCATGACCAAGAACTCTAGAATCTCGGAAAAACACTAGGACAAAACCATTGGCAAAATAGAGTTAAGGATTATAAAATACGAAGACACACACCCACAACAAAGAAAAACCACACAAAAACAAAAAAACATGAACTATACAAAAGCGTACATGAAAAGGACTCGCTAGGAACTTAGGACTAAAACAACTTTAGATATTGCCCACTATATGGTAGTGGAAGAGAGGTTCCATCCATATAGTTAAAAATAAAATGAATTTTCTCTAGTAAAATGTCTAATTTTGAAAGGACCTACCCAAAAATAATCTAACTTACCATGAATTCGTCGAGGTTCTCACCTCTTATCCAAGAGTAGGACAACGTCACCACCCGGAAGTTCTTAGTTATGGATTTTTTGTCAAATAGTCATTTCACCTTTTACTAGTGTGCAACAATCCTATCCACCACTTACAACCTATTTTCATCTAACCTCTTGGTGCATGATTATTTTCTCCAAAGTACTAGTGAAATTTGAGTCTTCAATGGCCTTCATCAACTGTAAGGTTGGCGGTTTGTTAGGTCCCTAAAATATTGGCCAAGTATAAGAAGGCACATGGGCACGTAAGGCCTAGTTAAGAAAGGGTGCATAAGGATAAAACACGTAGGACAAGGTTATATGAGGGTTTTGAAAATCAAGTGGCATGCACACAAGATAAAACAAAGGTTTCAAGACTTAGCCATATTTGACACATCAGGAAAAGCATGAGAAAAGCGTGACCCTACCGCACATGTAAAATAAATAAGGTTCCATCTTGGCAACATGTTGTCTTAGGAAGGAATATACCATGCGAAGGAAGTTTCCAAAAGACCATCATTGCAAGAAGTAGAGAGCTCGGGCTGAAGAAGCGTGCTCCCATGAAGGACTACCTTAGACACTTGACAATAAGTCAACAACTCCCACAAATTCTTGATGATGTTGAGAAGGGCTATAAATACAAGCACCCACCCGAGCAAAAAAAAAAAAGAGAGGAAGAGGGAAGTAGAAGAAGGTGAATCCATGCAAGGATACTATGAGAGATCCATAATTTTAGTAGGAATCTATAGGAAAAGGATGTAATAAGGGGTTGTAATTGTAAATTTCCTCTTAAGAACTGATGGGTATAAATCCAAATATGATGTATGATGTAGGAGCATCCTCCATGATGCTTGGAGAGCATAAATAAAGTTTTAATAAGGCATACAAGGCATGAATAACATGTACTTGGAATTTGAATGATTTTCTCTCTAGTTATGTTATGTTTGAATTTTGTATTATCATGTAATAAACTCTATACAAGTAAGAGTAAAAGTGGGTGTCTTAGGTGGATATGGGTTGTTTTCATAAAAGTCTACGTAGGAAGAGGGATTAGATTTATTTGAATATGTTTTTTTAGCTGTCCTAGATCATATCTAGTTGGCACAACTATGTGCAAGCCATATTCAAACCGACTCACCTATTCTAGCATGTAGTTGAGAAAATATCTCAACAAGGAAGATAAGATAAGTTCTATGTTTAAGATCATATAGATATATAGCTGTTTTGTTTGAAGTTGGTAAAGGGAGAACTAAGGGAGTATGAGGTTGAATAAAACATGGAAAGAAGAGAATGGTGGATAATAAGCATGAAAAAGTGATAATCAGAGGAGGTATGCAAGAATTAAGTGGAGAACAATGTTGTATGAAAGCTCTGGGAATGAATAAGAGTTGGTAATGCATGATTCATGTTTCAGGTGTTAATATGTTTTATTTATTGCTAATTGGGTGTGAACAATGGATAAATCTCCTTGTGTTAAAATGAAGACAAAACTTTTATGCATTATAGAGAGCAGATGGTAAAATATGATCATGCAAACCCAGGATTAGAATAGTGTTCACAAATTTTGTATATGAGCTCAAAAAAATATGAAATTTTAACCATAGAGGTAAAACATCATTTTACAGATGCATTTTGAAGGGTTTGATTTAATGATAAGTATTGTTTTATATATGATAAGTTTTACCAGAGGTTTGAGGTTGCATGATACTCGTTTGACAAAATGTCTGCCTTGATAAAAGTAGTATAAATCACACCTTTTTAAGAGTTGGGACCTAAAGTTTTATATGCAAGGTCATGACCCATTTTTGAGAAATGGTATTGAATGGTTTGTGTTTAAATTGAATATTATTTGAGATATTAATGACAGAATTCTACAGGTCCTATAGGAGCAGGACAATGAACAAAATAAGGAAATTGATGTAATGGTTGATAAATTATCATTCTAAAATATTGGAGTATGGTATGGATAAAGTCTATTTAGAGTTATAAGTTTTATTAGATATACTTGTTCATTGAATGGAAGATATCAATGCAAAATCCCACTTGATCCTTCAAGATATAATTCCCACAAGGTTTTGATCACATGGTACTATGGACTGAGATTTGATATGTAGAGATGTTATTGTATTATGATGGTTCATGCATGATATAGGAGGTATAACCTTGTTTGGGGACAAATATAGGAGAATACATCATTTGGATATACCAAGGCTTGATAGTGAAGACAAGAACATACACCATGAAATATTAAACACACTTACAAGAAATAGAGACCCATGGGTTTAGTATTGAGTATTGGACATGATTTTATTAGAAAGGATAGCCTGAGCTAAGAGGATGCACCAATTTTTGTATCAGAGAGAGAGAAGAACCTCTTTTGTTTTCATATGTTTTTCTAATGGTGAAATGTTGAATGGTATAGTGTTGATCACAGGTGATTGAGGTGAAGAGACTACAAGTATTTAAGGCCTAGAGTGGCTAAAGGAAGATAGTGTGAGACAAGACCAAAAGACTAGGGTGAAAAAGACCTAGGTGAGGATTAAGAAGATCCATAGACCAAGGTGAAAAAGACTTGGGTGAAGATCTAGAAAAATGGAGATAGAATCCATATTGAGAATGGTGAGAGAGAAAGAAGAAATAGAGAGAGAAGGATCTAAAAAAAAGGATTGTAAGCTCCTAAATGATAATTGTATATGGATATTGTTTCTAATATTGTAGCATTGAATGGATATATAGCAACTTGCAGGTTGAGGATGAGTATATGCTTCCCTTAGAAGGCTGATGAATATGGAGATGGAATGTTTGTCCATACTTGCCAGAGCATAAGAAGAGACTAGTGCAGAGAAGTGGATGCCAGATAAGAGATCAAAGGACAACCATAAAAGGAAATAGAAGGTAGATCAAATACCAAGGAGGTCAAGGTAACAAACACATGTTTTCAAGCTATTTATTTCTATATTTTTAGAGAACTCCATATTATAAAGTGTGTGATTGAATCAGTCATGGAGGTAGGAGAAGTGTGTGAATTGGTTAAGTTCTTAAGCTATCAAAAGGAACAAGAAAAGAGAGAGAAAAAGAGAAAAGAGAAGAATATGAGAGAAGTATTATCACTTCAAAAATAAATAGAGGAATTGAAGAGATATTTGGAGAGAGTGACCACCATGTGGTTACAGTTGCAGGAAGAAGAGAGCCATCAGAGTGGCCTAGTATTGAAGAGGAAGATAAAATGCCTGTGAGGTCATTGGTGAAAAGAGATAGAAGGCACAAGGAGGATGCCTTGAGGAAGAGAGAAGAGTTGCAAGATAAGTAACAAGAAGAGGTGAAATAATTTCTCAAGATGGAGAACAAGAAAGGAGAAGTGCCATAGGAAGCACTCAAGGAAGGAAGAGAAAGAGTGTTAAAAATAACACTCGATGAGATACTTTTGTCTTTAATTATGTTGTCTAATATTGTGTTTAAGAATTTGTATACATGTATGAAAAACCTCAGAGAGAAGATAAGAGGAAAGACCTTGAAGGTTGTAAGAAATGGGTCAAGAAAAGCACCTAGAGAAGAGTGTGAAGAGGATAGCTGAAGAGATCAAATTATGAGGTCTCATGTGGGGAAATTGTAGACCTACCACACACTAAAGAAGACATGGAAGAAGAAAATGAATTCCAGGAAACCATTCCAAAGAAAGAGAAGAGAGAATACAAGTAAGAAAGAAGTACTTTCAAGCCAGAGAAGCAGAATGAGTGAAACAAACATGCTAAGGATCCTTGAGAAGGTAAATGTAATGATGAATGCTGAATATAATTATGAATATAAGGAAGAGATTGCAGATGTGTAGGTGTATACAAAGAGGAACAAAAATGAGTATCCAAAGCTCATATCCAATCATGGGTACATAGTGCTAAAATGGCTCAAGAAGCTAATAGACAAAGAAAAAAATACAGACCTCAAGCAAGAAGAATGCATGATGGACCATGCATGCCAAGAAGAAGGCCAAAGAGATAGGTATAAATATAATGCCTTGAAACAAGGAGCATATCACAAGAAAGATAGAGCAAAAACATATATCAGCCTAAATCCATGCAAAGTAGAGTATCGGTAGCCAAGATGAAAGGACTACAATGCAAACATATTGAGCATAAGCACATAGCTGGGGCAGTCGAGGATAAGGAGAGATCACCACAACAACATAGCTCAAGAGAGAAAAGCAAGGATAATGATGAAGCACCCAAGAGGATAGAGGCAAGTCCAAAGAGAACAAGAGAGATGGAAGGTAAACAAGTGACATTGGATGTTTTGAGTAATGATGCATTTGGTTCATTTAATGAGACTATTAAAAGGCACATTGAATCATGGAATGAAATGAAGACTAACATGCAACCAAGAAGGTTGAAAGAGCATGAAGAACTCCTACACATGAAAGAGAAGATAACTAAATATGTTGATCCAAAACAGAGATATTAGAAGGAGAAGGGAAGTCTTGTCCTAAGTTTGATGAAGCAAGCACAAACATGGATGAAGAAGCATTGCAGGCTGAGATGAGAATGTTGGAGGAGCTATTTGACCCTCCTAAGGAGCTGGTTATAGTAGGTACAGGTTTGGATCAGTCCATAGAGAAAATGGATGAGTTAAGAAGACTAGAAACTAAGAAAAAGGTGGAGACATTGGTGAAGAGAAAGAAGCTCAAAGAGTGCAAGGAGGAGTTAGGAATGAACTCCATAGAAGGTGAAATACTTTTGAGGTAGAGAAGCATTCAAAATGCACAAGAACACAATGAGGGAAGTCAAGAAAAAGAAAGGAATGCAAGGATGAAAAGCAAAGAAGCAAAGGGAGTATGTTTTCTTAACATGTTTGTTCCATGTGCAGGTGTAACAAGACAAGAATACAATGGAGGACAAGAAAATAAAGGAGGAAATGAAGCCAAAGGAACGAGACAAGAGCAGCCATGGAAAATGCAAGAAGAAGATGTAGGACAACATGACAAAGAGTTGGTGAACACAAGCTTAAGGGCAGCCAAGACAAGTTCTCTACAAACACCAAGAACAAGAGAAAAGGATGGACATCAAATAAATGATTCCAAACATGATGATGCAGGTGCAACTGAGAAGGAATATGTAGAGGTTGCTGAGATGAAGGACATCCATGAAGAACAAGAAGATTTTGAAGATATACTAGATGATAAAGAAGAAGCATGGAGTTTTGCAAATGAGAAGAAGCTGAGGAAGAACATATACAAGAAGAGAGAGAGAAGAAAGAAAATGAAGGAAAAAAACAACAAGGAGACTCAAACACTCGCATTGGAAATAAAGACTTGGGATCCAGGTGTACAGTGAAGACTAAAGATACCTCATTTGAACTGGAGTTCAAATTATTTCTAGTGGGGAAGTATGATGCAGGAGCATCCTCCATGATGCTTGGAGAGCATAAATAAAGTTTTAATAAGGCATACAAGGCATGAATAACATGTAATTGGAATTTGAATGATTTTCTCTCCAGTTATGTTATGTTTGAATTTTGTATTATCATGTAATAAAATCTATGGGTGTCTTAGGTGGATATGGGATTTTTTCATAAAAGTATATGTAGGAAGAGGGATTAGATTTATTTGAATATGTTTTTCATCTGTCCTAGATCATATCTAGTTGGCACAACTATGTGCAAGCCATATTCAAACCGACTCACCTATTCTAGCATGTAGTTGAACAAATATCTCAACAAGGAAGATAAGATAAGTTCTATGTTTAAGATCATATAGATATATAGCTGTTTTGTTTGAAGTTGGTAAAGGGAGAAATAAGGGAGTATGAGGTTGAATCAAACATGGAAAGAAGATAATGGTGGATAATAAGCATGAAAAAGTGATAATCAGAGGAGGTATGCAAGAATTAAGTGGAGAACAATGTTGTATGAAAGCTCTGGGAATGAATAAGAGTTGATGATTTGAATTACTCTATGATTGGTAATGTATGATTCATGTTTCAGGTGTTAATATGTTTTATTTATTGCTAATTGGGTGTGAACAGTGGAGAAATATCCTTGTGTTAAGATGAAGACATAAAACTTGTATGCATTATACAGAGAGCAAACGGTAAAATCTGATCTGTGCAAACCCAGGTTTAGGACAGCGTTCATAACTTTTGTATATGAGCTCGAAACAAGCTGAAATTTTAACCATAGAGGTAAAACATCATTGTTCAGATGGGTATTGAAGGGTTTGATTTGATGATCAGTATTGTTTTAGATATGATACGTTTTACCAGCGGGTTTGAGGTTGCATGATACTTGTTTGACAAAATGTCTGCCCTGATAAAAGTAGCATAACTCACACGTTTTTAAGAGTTAGGACCTGAAATTTTATATGCAAGGTCATGATCCATTTTCAAGAAATGGGTATTGAATGGTTTGTGTTTAAATTGAATATTATTTGAGATATTAATGATAGAATTCTATAGGTCCTATAGGAGCAGGACAACAAACAAAATAAGGAAATTGATGTAATGGTTGATAAATTATCATTCTAAAATATTGGAGTATGGTATGGATAAAGTATATTTAGAGTTATAAGTTGTATTAGATATACTTGTTCATTGAATGGTGGATATCAATGCAAACTCCCACTTGATCCTTCAAGATATAATTCCCACAAGGTTCTTGATCACATGGTATTGTGGACTGAGATTTGATATGTAGAGATGTTGTTGTATTATGATGGTTCATGCATGATATAGGAGGTATAACCTTGTTTGGGGACAAATATAGGAGAATACATCATTTGGATAGACCAAGGCTTGATAGTGAAGACAAGAACATACACCATGAAATCTTAAACACGCTTACAAGAATAGAGACCCGTGGGTTTAGTATTGAGTATTGGACATGATTTTATTATGAAGGATAGCTGAGCTAAGAGGATGCACCAATGTATGACTTCGGTCTATATAGTCGTGGTAGTTTGTTATGGATCCAATGGATATAATGAGGTTACCAAAACTTGATTGAATATGGTTATTAACAATTCTGGTAAATGTTTATAGCTTACATTTCTATTTCATGAATGTTTATGGAATGGATATAAATCCTTATGCATTTCCTTTCTATTTTGGTTCCTATCTATAATCTGTTAAGTACCATTTGGTATGGGATGACTACATTTGTCTAGAAGTTGTTTTTTGTTCTATGATAAATGTATGTCTCGTTCCCACTCACTCTTTTAAGTTCCTATCATAGATGATGTTTCCCACTTAAGTCACATAAAAGAGAGACTCGGTGCCCGTGCGTACCTTGGGTGAGCACCCATTCCTGGGTGATAGGCCGATGGACATTGGATTCCCTTCTCCTTTGGTTGGTGTAAAAATGACTACATCTTGGTTCCATTTGTGGGATGTCTTTTCAAAGTTGTAGTGGGAAATAACATACATCATGATCTATGAAATGAGTGATGACATAATTCCTAACTCTATAAAGTATTGAATCATGGTTTAAGAGCACGGAGGAAGAATTTTCTCAGAGATTCAACATTGGGCCTGAGTTTGATGCACACATATGGGTAGAAGATAACCTCTACCATGATTTGTATGAAACTTTCTTCTGTTTCTTCCCAGTAGAGTTGTATGAATGGCTCTCAACATATGCATCCAGATCAAGCTGGTATTATAGATCACACATGTGGACCTAAGAAGAGTACCAGAGGCTGCAAGATGTAGATCTAACATGGACTCGTGATGTGGATCATTGGTGGAGCAGTAGCATTGGCTAGCTACACTCTGGAATATGTTATTTATAAATATTCTTGTCCAAAAGTTGCTAAGTTTGAGTTTTTGTGGGATCTCAGAGGATCATTTATATGTGTTATTCCTTTGGATATGTAGATCTTGATCATTAACCCGAGTTTAGAGGCATTTTCGATGGCGGCTAAACCTTCCCACCGGGTGAGGAAGCTAGGGTGGAGGAAGATGGCAGAAATTACAACGAGAGAAAGAAAGGTAGGAGATACAACTCAAGTACAATGAAGCACGCGAAAGGGAAATTGCTAGACAATGCGAGGTTGCAAGTGTGATGGATCTATGGAGGAAGACATTGTAGGAAGGAGTTGAGGTTCACATAGAGGATGTGGAACCTAAGCATTCTGTGCTACCCCAACTCGGCAAGCGTGGAAGAGAGACCCCTTTTGATTTGGATGAGATTTCTTCATGCGGAGAGAGAAGAGTTGTTGGCACACATCTGAACCCACCTAGTGACCAAACCTTGGTCCTTGGTTTTCCAAATCAAATGAGTCTTAATAACACAGTTGGTATTGGTGGGATTGACCAATCAACACCTAGGAGGTATAATTTCTCATTTGGGACCTTTATGGCTCCACATACCTTCCCGAGTTGGCGAGAGGAATTTTTAGACAAGGTGCAAATACACAAGGATTAGGCAATGCATCTAGGAGTGGCACGGGGCATACATCCGGCAGCGGTGGAACGATATTGTAGACCATTGGTGTGCACTTCAATAAGACATTGAGGATGCTAGGCATGACCACTTCGAGCCCATTATTAGCCACAAGAGGTTCGGGGTGGAGCTAGAGGATAAAGAGGCACATGAGCTGCTGGATCTAGAGGAGGCAAAGATCGGAGGAAACCAAGGATCTGGACCGGGAGGACGGGGGCCTCAACCACCTCCTTAAGTAATCTCGAAATGTCATTACACTTTCCATACTACCAAGGCATAGAGGATGTTACGAGAACATGTTCACAAGTGTGAGTTTTTATGGCGCGTGAAGGGGATCACAACCTTAGAATGGAAGGTCATTCAATTTACAATGACATTGCAAGGGCACACGCATAGCTTGTATAGGAAGTATAAACCCCATCAGATGGTGGTATATTACACCACATTGAAAAATTCCTTTCTAATAGAATTCCACATCCCCGAGTTTAAAAAAAAGAGCATCAACACCCTAAAGGAGATTCATTGGGGAATGGTGAAGAGTGTGTGGGAGTATGACACGTGGTTTAAGACTCTACCATAAAAATTGTCCTATCACACTCAACCTTCAAATCATGCTCAATGTTTTTTTAGAGGGTTGATAACACCATTTAGAAGAGCATTATCTCATAATACTTTCATAGACCCTTGCGAGGAGTTAGAAGTTGATTTGTGCGGGGTTTGAAGCTATTAGAAGAATTGATACTTGTGTTAGCCCATTTCTAGAAGCTCAAATCATTGTTATGGCTAAGAAGATGGAAAGGTTATATGAAAAATCATCCCATGTGAACTGTAGTGGAATGTGGTGTCTGATTTTGAAAGAGAGGGGCATGCCAAGGATGGTTTCCCTCGAAAGATAGTACGTAATGTAGTAGTAGATTGTGAGATTTGTCATGGGGACCATGATCCGAGTAGATGTCCCTTGTTCTAGTGCGCAATTCATAATAATGTATCTTTCTACTATAAAATCTACACCTCTAAAACCCATGATACTAAGGATTGTAGCCTCATTTATGAGATCCATGAATCCATTGATCATGGTGTGCGCCATACTAGCCTTACTAGTAGTTCTAAAGAAAATGACCACCCTTTGTTATGAAGTACACACAGATGGAGGCATGCATGGAAGAAGTTCTCATAGAGGATTTTGGGGTCATGGAAACTACAGAGGAGAAAGAAGTGATTTCCCATGGGGAACATGTTATAATTGTGGATCTATAAAGAATTATAAATGCGAATGTCTTCATCTATTACAATGCTTGTGGTGTGGGAATAAGAAAAAGTATGAAGAGTCTTTGTAACTCTATGAGCATATGAACCAAAGAGCACCGAGAAAGATAAGGGCCCTGCTATGGTGAGTGTAAAAAGGGACAATTCACAATGGATGCCAAGAGTGGTGCGTGAGTTAGAGCTAGAACCTATACTAGTGAAAACGCGTGTAGAGGTTGCACGTGCCAAGGAGATACATATATCAAGGACATTAGTTTCCTAAGAGGAGGTGCAACATGGAAAGTACCTAGACCCTACCCTTTAGAAAGAAGTATACAAGGAGACTATGGACTTGATTTAGTGTTTAGAAGGGGAGATACGAGTTTCTCAAGGAGCAATCAAGGTAGGTGGGATAGCGGAAGGATAATTAGGTTCCAAGAAGTGACTTGGATGAGGTCAAAGAATTATGTAAAATGTTAAGGCAAGAGAATAGTATTCCCTTGCAGGAGAATGGCTATGGGAGAAGGTACCACATGCTGGAGCAAAGCATGAGAGATAGGTTTTACATGAAAACCTTTTTCCACACAGCCTTGAATATGACAAAGAGATTACAGTTGTTGATGAATGGCTCCTAAGTAATATCCTCATCGACAAAGGAGAAATAGTGAAATTTCTTACCTTAGATTCTTGGCATCATATGGGAAGGCCCACGTTGCAGCCATCCTCAAATGTGTTGTATATGGAAAATAAAACTAAGGAAAATCCCATTGGAGTATTAAAAGATGCAGTGATTACCATTCAAGGAGCCAAGTTTACTGGAGACTTTGAAGTCTTGGTGCTTGCCAAGGTAGAAAATTTTCCAGCATTTATTGGGCACCCATGGTGTTAGAAGAATAATGCTAACATAAAGTTTAACAAAGGATAAATCAGTTTCAAAAACAAGGAAGAATGGGTGGTCATCCCTTTGATAGATGGGAAGTCAACACCCTACATAGAGCTGTTGAGAGAAGAATTACTTGACCAAATCTACATGTGCTCCATGAGAGATCGTGAGATAATTCACCCTACAGAAGGAGTTACCCAATTTGAGGATGCCCAGTCTGAGAGTGATACCACAAGCATGACATGTGACAATTGGGAACATGGGACCTATGAGTTGATGGGATGACATTTAAGAGGATCGGTAACCAAGGTGATAAAGGCACATATAGTTCAACACCTCGAAGAAAACAACCAAGTTACTCGAGAGAAGCTAATCCAGAGAAGATTTCTTATGAGAAATGGAGGCACATTAGAGAAATGAGGGAAATTTTTAAATACATCCTACTCAAAATCACACTGTTTGGTGGGCAACACATCGAGAGAACCTCTTGGAATGGCGTGAGGTGATAATTTCCTTCTTCGTAAGGTTTTACGGGAGCAACATGCCCACAACTATAAAACATTACGATGGTAAAGAGACATCTTCCTTCCATATCCAAGCATGTGAGATAGCCTATATGGGAAGCTTGAACATACCACCTTCATTTTGGGTTCACAAGTTGTACTCCACCCTACAAGGTTGTGGGTTCGCATGGTATATCCACTCGGGGATGCGTCGCCAAAATGGTAATTAGAAATAATAGGTGGTTTAACTCATTAAAAATTCAAGTATTAGAGTAAAAATCCATCAATACATAAGGCGTTGCAGGTTTTCAAGCACCTTACAACAGGGGATAGTGCTATGGTAGAAGATAGAATACAAGAATTGCTAGGTGAACCTAGCCTGGAGGTGTGCTTTGAGGAAGAAGAAATAGAAGAGATACAACTTGAGCGCGTGTGTATAGAGAAATAAAAGGGGAAGATGGTGTATGTTATTGATGGGGAAAAGACATAAATCTTGGATGTTAACCATTCTGTAGGGACACGTGAAGTCATAGATAGTGTTGATGAATGGGCACATGCCTACCATGAACCTTTAAAGAAGAAAAAGGTTAACATCATCTCGAAGTAGAACCCAAGGAGGAAATCATTGGAGACTATTGGTCGGAGAAAGAAGTCTCTAAAATCATTGATCTATTACATGAATTCCAAGATTTGTTCCCATGCGGGTGTCATGAGATTAAAGGCATCCACCATTGCTTAGGGAGATGAGGATAAAGATAAAGGAAGGTGCGTGCCCAATCAGGAAGAGGCCATATCGGATGAATCCCAATTTACGTATAAAGGTCAAGGAGGAAATAGAAAAAATGATAGCATCAGGTATCATTGAGGCTATGGAAGAGTTGAAATGGATAAGTCCAATGGTGATTAGTATCAAGAAGGATGTGAGGATAAGGATATATGTTGATTATAGGGACCTGAATGCAGTATGTGTCATTGATCCTTTCCCAACCCCATTTACTGAATAAATCTTAGAGGGAGTGGCAGGATGTGAGGTCTACTCTTTCATGGATGGATTCTCGGGCTATCACCAGGTAAGGATTGTGAAGGAAAACCAAAGAAATATGACTTTCACCATTGAGTGGGGAAGTTTTTCCGATATAGTCAAACCTTTGGGGTTGAATAATGTGCTTGTTGTGTTCTCTTGCATTATGGTGCAAGATTTCTAGGACTTCATCCATAAATTTCTTCAAGTTTACCTGGATGATTAGATAGTATATGGGTTAGTGAAGGACCATTTTGACAACTTAAGGTTAATGTTTGAGAGGTGTCGGAATTTGAGGATATCCCTAAACATTAAGAAATGTGTCTTTTATAACCCATTTGGGACATTATTGGAGCACATCATATATAGGGAGGGTTTACTAGTAGATCTCGCCAAAGTTGTAGTAATTGCGGGATTAGGGAAGCCTACTATTCAGAGCACATTGCAAATATTCCTTAGACACATGGGTTACTATACAAATTTCATCAAGGGATACGCCAAGATCGTGACACCTTTAGAAATGTTACTTAGAAAAAGAGTGCCTTCCATTGGGGAGAGGCACAATAGAAGGCATTTGACACTTTAAAGGATAGGATTGTCACTGCACCCATACTATTATTCACCTCTTGAAATAAGCCCTTCCATTTTTATTTTGATGGCTCAGGAACCCCCATTGGAGTAGTACTTGTACAACCTGGTGAAGGGATTATTGATCATCCTTTATGCTTTGCAAGTAGGATGTTGACACAAGCAAGAGAAGAATTATACTACAACCGAGCGCAAGGAATTTTCAATGATCCACGATTTTTACAAGTTTAGACATTATCTGCTGGAAACCCCTTTTATATTTTACACTGACCATATGGCATTGAAATATTTAGTGAACAAGCCCATTCTACAAGGGTGCATATGTCGAGTGGGTACTATTGTTCCAAGAATTTGAGTTCATAGTTGTTGTCAAACAAGGAAAAAGTAATTCCAGACCTGATCATTTATCTAGAATTGATTCAAGGGAGGACACACAAAACATTAAGGATACCATGCCAGATGTAAAAATATTTAGGTTATGGCACCCACCCTCAGACTTAGAAAATATTGTAGTATTTCTCAAAATAGGTGTAACACCAAAAGGAATAAAGGCATTGGATAAAAATCAATTATCTATACGCTTCGTGCCCTATATATTGATTAGTGGGGATTTATACAAATTAGGACGTGATGAGATTCTACACCGGTGTGTGCTAGAACATGAGTGCCTAGCAATAATAGAAGAGGCACATAGAGGTAGTGCAGGTGGGCACTATGCAGGTGATGCCACTACACACAAGATATTGATGGATGGATTATGGTGGGAGACCATATATCAAGACTATAAGGAATATTGCAAGTCGTGTGACCATTGTCGGTGAATTGGAAAACCAGGGAAAAGATGAAATTCCTCTCGTGCCCTATCCCTAGCACCAAGAAATTCAAAAATTGGGTTATAGAGTTCGTAGGCCCTATTAAACCATTTGTGCATAGGAGTGAGGTCACGTTATATAATCACTTACACAAATTACTTGATAAGGTGGGTAGAAGGAACACCTACCAAGGATTGTACAAAGACCTACTATAACAAGGGTTCTATGGGAAAACATTATTACATAGTATGGGTTCCCTTTGAGTTCGACTAATGATAGGGTTACACATTTCCTAAATAAGACAGTAAGGATTCTATTATTAGAATTCATAATGGCTCATCACAAGACTATCCCTTACGATCCGAATAAAATGGAATAGTGGAGGCATTTAACAAAATACTAAGTCATACCTTAACCAAAATTTGTGACATTAGTACACAAGATTGAGATGAAAAAGTATCGGTGATTCTATGGGCATATATGAAAACCTACAAGATGTTAAATAAGGCCACGCCATTTCAATTAGTGTTTGGCATGGAGGTTGTGCTACAATTTGAATTCATGTTACGATCTCTTCATATAATGTGTGCGGGAGTATTGGCCCGGCCCGATGAACAAGCGCTAGAATAAAGAATTGACAAGTTAATGCAATGGGATGAAAGATGATCACTTTCTAGGTGAATCCGTAAGACTGAAAAATAAAAATAAAAGGCATGGCATGATCATCACATTAAGAAAAAAAGATTGAGGTTGGACAGATGGTGCTACTATATGACTTCAAGTTTTTGCGCCATCCTGGGAAGTTAAAAGTCCATTAGTTGGGTCCCTAAATCATCTCATACATCCTTGATTCAAGCGCGTGCTAGTTACAAGCACTTGATGGGATGAGATTTCTAGGACACTTCAATTGGAGTAGGATAAATACCTACTATAAATAAGTCTTCTTGGTATTTTTCATAAGGTAGTATTGCAAGATAGTTTAGAATTTCATTTAATGCATTTTTTTCTTTTCTTTTCTTTTGTTTTCCTTTCTCATCAAGTTATTTCGTGTTGTGCGTTTGGGCCATGGTAACTTCATTAATTTTTCAAAGTTTTGAATGAGCAGAGGACCACACATCATTTTATTTTGGGATGGAATAATGTGAAAGAAAGTGCAAGGTACAAAGCGCCGGGGAAGGATTGCGTTGGAAAGCTCGGTTGAATGGCCATGTGGAAGGAAGCTCATGGATGGATTGGTGAAAAAGGTGAACAATGATGGTTGGTGTCAAGATAAGACTACATCTTGGTTCCACATACGAGGAATAATTACCTTCGGTGTTGGCAATGTGCACATAAGAGTCTTCTCTTAGATAAATTGTTTGCACGCTTGAGAAGGTTATAGGATTGTCTACACAAGGTTGGGCGCATGAGTGGTGGCGCTAGAGTGTGCCTTAGTGGAAAAATTTGTAATAAGTGTTGAAGTATGGTGGTAGGTGAAGTAACATTTAATGCTAAAAAGAATGGAAATCTATAAATAGGAGGTTGGGAACTTTAAATATGACATTGCGAATATGAAAAAAGAAATATCTTGTGGACTAGGGTTTCTAGAGTTGACCTGTGTGAAGAAAATTTTAAGGAATTAAGGTGTGAGTGACTAGATTTGATCTATAAACCAGATGGAATGAAGTTCAAAGGCATAAAAACCAAAAAAATTGTTGTGGAGAAGCGTCGTCTAGTGAAAAAGGTTATTCCAGTTAGGTTTTGGTAGCTAGGGCATGAGCTAAAAAGGGTTTTCTCAAAATTTTGAGGTCTAAGCTTGGAGAAGGTAGAAAAGTAGAGAAAGAAAGAGAATTTGAACTACTAAGATAATCTAAACCATGGCACCTAATAAACAAACTATATCCCCTAAGAAGCCGAAGGGAAAGGGCAAGGGCAAGGGCAAGGGAAAACAACTAGAAACCCCTGTAAGCATGAATGAAGAATGGTACATAGAGATGCAGTACCCGGATGGGTTTTTACTTAGGAAATAATGGGATTCCCACTTAAGAAACATGATAGTGAGTGATTACAATCATCACACAAACATAATGAGAAAGGAATTGCATCGGAGTTAGTGCACCGACAAACAAGAGGACACCAGAAGGTTTAGCTATCAATAACGATGAGGTAAAAGTAAAGTTGGAGAAGGTGGGATTATTGCAACTCGGTGAGTTTCCTTTTCGGGAAAACCTAAGTACCTCTATTTATGGTTAATGTCACACGTACATGAGGACCACTTTTACTTTGCAAGGCGCAAGATGTGCATAACTCCTCGGCTGATTTCAAAATTAACAAGCCTCATCTCGTGAAGGAGAAAGTATAGACGATGACTTGAGCAACAATAAATCCATCAAATAAACCATCACTTTGCATATGAGTATAAGAAGGGGTCATGGTACTTTCATATCACGAAGATCCAAGACCCTATCATGAGAATGGCCGCGTGCCTAGGGATAAACCTAAATGACTAAGAAAGGTGGACATAGGTAAATAAGGCATGGTTAAATGTGTGGATGAAAAATCATAAGGCACCAACTACAAATTTTTTTCCTTCATTGCAAATTATTACCAAAGATGCGAAAGGAGATAAGATACTCTTTGGCAATGTCCTCTTGATAATTTTGTTTTCAAAAATCGAGTGCTAGATGGGGCGAGATAATTTTGTTTGGGAATATACGAAGGAAGACCCTCACCCCTGAAAAGATTCAAAAAGTACTCTTGTGATAGCATGATGGATGCTCACAAGGAATGCTTGGAGAAATGGTATAAAAATTAAGGGATGCATTCAGAGTGAAGTGGTGGATCCCAAAGTATCTCGCCATCACTCATTGATGGAGAAGCCAATTTTTGGTGTACCAAAGATTTCTACATTGGTGATTTATATTCATAGATTAAAATATGGGCCCATGGTGCAAAATCTCCTTCTCCTTCACTGTTCAATATTTCTAAGTAGGGGTAAATAGGTTTAAAGAGTCCAAAAGAATAAGGTTTGACCTTAGTGAGGTAGATCAAGACCACGGGGAGTTTCATAGAAAGATCGTTTACCCCAAGAAGCACACGTACGTGGAGAGGTATGTCTCTCACAAAGTCCAAATGAAAAATCCCCTAAATTTTCCAATAGTAGGAGAGACTGCAGCTAGGGTATATCTACGCATAAGACTAAATTTTGAGAAAGGCTTATAGCTGGAATGTAATGTCTCCATTCCTAAAGACCCCATGGGAAGAAATAATCCCACACCGAAAAATAAAGGTAAATAATAGGTGTAAGGGAAGAAGGCACCAAGTGTCCAAAGTACACCACAAGTGGGCGCCCCAAGGAAAAGCACTAGAACTAGTACTTGCACGCATAGGAAGAAGTCCCCAGTCAGAGAGGAGGCACCAGATGAAGAAAATCCTATCACAAAGGAGATATCACCAGAGAAGGAAGAATAAATAACATAATCTCATATATCGGAATTCCTAGTTAGGAAGAAATAGAAGGTGATAGAGGAGGTGATTCGGAGGACACGAGAGAACTTAGAGGCTTACAGGATGTGAGAGGGATGATGACAAAGAAGATGAACCTAAAGGAGCCTAGGAACTACTAGTTTTTTGATGTGTATGATTTAGAGGAAGAGCGTAGAGAAGAGGAAAATGAGTTTCTCTTCATGCGCGAAGGGAACACACGAGAAGAGGAAGGTACATGGAGATCAAGAGACCAAGACAGACTATATTGATTATTTAAAAAAGGTGCTTTGTGCACATTTCTAAATCACCATTCCAATAGAGCAAATCTTGGCCATGACATCATTTGATGTGGAAGGTGTATCCCGTGGAACTTGAGTCCCACCTCGAAGAGCCGAGATTTGAAGTGAGACAAAGGTATTTGATGGAAGTGTTGGAGTCTAAAGGAACCGACCCTTGATGAAAACTTAGCAGCTATCTAACGAGTAAGTCTATAATGCACTTAAAAATTCTTGGTCAAACTTGAAGCCATACTTTTGAGATGAATGATAGAGTAAATTTTCTAGAGGCGAGTGGGAGAAGAAGGATGAAGAGCTCCTAAAAATAACCGAGTTAAAACATGAATAATTAGTCGGTGATTAGCTAAGGTGGGAGTTAAAGGAATAAAATTCACATGTATGTGAGGTATCCAAGAAGGTGGAGATGATCACAAGCACTATTATCTTGAAGCATCTAGACTTGACTCCAACCACCTAGAAATATGAATCAAGCCTGCAATGCCTAGAAGATCTAACTTGCGTCCTCACCATGGAGAGGCAACCTTTGGCACTGGAGTCTACAAAAGAGGTGTTGGCATGCCAAAAAAAGGAGGATAGAATGAAGGTGGTGGAAATTATTTCTCAATATAACAATATCCTCACCAATGTAAAGGCTGCTGCGTTGGTAGCAGGAAGGCGCCTATGACAACTGTGTAGATAGAGATAGGGTGGCAAGTATCCTAGTCACCACTTATGAGGTAGAGCTAAAAGAATTTTAGGAAAAGAACAAGGGGAATAGGGCTGAGAGGGATAAAATTTTGGCCAAAGTGGAGAAGAAATCAGAGGCTATTGAGACCTTACGAGGCTCAATTAAAAACTGGATTAAAGAATTATATCCACAGATCACTCATTAGATGGACGTGCTTGAGGATATGGGAAAACAATTAGATGAGGTTGTCAAAACTATGAGTACCAAGGGAGAGGAGTTGGGTTTTGATGAAGTGAGCACCCTGGTTCGAACCTTTTCAACAAGCACAAAATGAAGTGGATACTTGGGATAAATTGGAAGCAGACTTAAGGAAGAACTTCCCTCTCCTCTTATAGCGGTAGCCAAAGTTTCCCCTATTCTTTCATTCTTCCCATATTCTTCAATTCCATCATTATTTTCTCTCTTTGTTTATTATTTGAGGGCATGTTCTGTGGGTAGAGAATAGGCATAGTGTGGGGTGATTTTGGGCCCCTAAAATATTGGCCAAGTACAAGAAATTGCGTTGGCATACAAGGCCTAGTTAAGAAAGGGCACACAAGTAGAAAGCGCCTAGGATAGGGTTATAGGACGGTTTAACAAAGCAAGTGGCACATGCACAAGACAAAACAAAGGTTTCAATACTTATCCATATTTGACACATTAGGTGGAGCATGAGAAAAGTGTAACCCAACTGTGTAAGTGGAATAGACAAGGTGTCAGCCTAGCACATGTTGGCCTAGGAAGGAAATTACCATGTGATGGAAGTTTCTAGAAGACTATAATTACAAGGAGTGGAGAGCTTAGGCTTGAAGAAGTATGCTCCCATGAAGGACCACCTTGGACACTTGGCAACAGATCGAAAACTCCCGTGAAGGCTTGATGATGTTGAGAAGGGCTATTAATACAAGTACCTGCGCAGAGCAAAAAAAAGAGAGGAAGAGGGAAGAAAAAGAAGGTGAAGCCATGTAGGGATATTATGATAACTCCATAAGTTGGGTAGGAATCTATAGGAAAAGGATGTAATAAGGTGTTGGTATTGTAAATTTCCTCTTGAGAACTGATGGGTATAAATCTAGCTATGATGTATCACTTCGGTCTGCACAGCTGTGGTAGTTTGTAATGGATCCAATTAATATAATGATGTTACCAAAATGTGATTGAATATGGTTATTAATGATTCTTATTCATGTTTATATCTTACGATTCTGATTCATGAATGGTTATGGAATGGATATAAGTCCTTATGCATTTCCTTTCTATTTTATTTCCTTTCTTTAATCATTAAGTACCACTCAATCTGGGATGACTGCATTTGTCTCAAAGCCATTATGAGTTCTATGATAAATTTATATCTAGTTCCCACTCACTCTTTTAATATCCTATCATAGATGATGTTTCCCACTTAACTCACATAAAAGAGAGACTCGGTGCCCACGCATTCCTTGGGTGAGCGCCAAAGAACCGTTGGGTGATAGGCCGGTGTGCATGGGATTCCCTTGTCTTTTAGTGGCTGTAAAAATGACTACACAATTATACGATCACTTTGGTAGCTGAGCTTCAAATTTGTACACCACCGGAAAGGAGACATCCCAATTGCTCTTTTGGGTGTGATTATATCTACCCAAAGAGCATTGTAAAGATTCTTGTGCCAATTCCTTTGAGATTCATTCACACATTTCTGAATTATGGTTACCAAATTTTTGGTTGTTGATTCTTCCTACCCATTTCTTTGGGGATAGTAATCAGAATAATGTGAAAGGAAATTCCATAACCATAGAATAAATCCATCAAATTATAAGAAGATAATTTGGGAGCAATATTAGTGACAATTGTGTTTGCTACTATGAATATGATCAAGATTTTTTCTTTGATAAAATTTCATACCACTTGAAGTCATACTTTTCACCTTGGAATAGCTTCCACCTAGTTTGTGAAGTAGTTGGTAGCAAAAAACCATGTGTATACCCATCACTAGAATGAGGATTGAGAGTTCCTACAAAGTCAAGTGCCCATTATTGAAAGGGTTCTTCTATTACTACTTGTTTAAGTGGTAAGGTAGCTAGATTGGGCCTCCCCATGAAATTTTGTCAAGATTCACATTTACCTACCCATTTAGTTGCATATCAAAAAAAGAATGGCTAGTAGTAGCTTGCACGAAGGATTTTATGAGTAGTCATAGCAAATGAAAAATTCCCTCCACAAGCTTGATCATGGAATGCTCTAAGCAACTTATTCTATTTTTCTCTATCCACACATCTGAGAAATCTTCTCATCAACTCCTCTTTTAAATAGAGAATTGTCCCAAAGTACATATTGTGCAGATCTCAGCTTTATGGCTCTCTTCTCCTTGGTACTTAAATGGGGTGAACATTCTCCATATGTCATAAAATGAGAAATGTTAGCATACCATTCATCATTTGAACTAAGAAAAAGAATAGTGGGGATATCTATGTCTTCCTTGGGTAGATCACCTTTAGCACCATTAGCAATCAACTCACAGAGTCCCTTACCTTGGACTAAATTAGTTGGCCTAATGTCCATATCATATTCCTTCACTTTTTCTACCCAATTACCTGTTTAATTCCCAAACTCTTGTTGTGTGAGAATTGATGAAAGAGTTGTATAAGGCACATAGACAATTGAATGATAATTGAGGATATAGAAACATAATTTCTTGACTTCCTTAACTACAACAAAATCATGTTTCTCCATTTGAGTATATTTCAATTCATGAGCTTTCAAGACATAACTCATGAAAAAAATGGGTAGTTCACAACCCATGTTATTATCCTATATTATAATGGAATCCGAAGTATTCTCAAGTGGAATACCAATAGATTAACAATTCTTTCTCAAAATCGAGACACTTAAGAATTGGGGTCCTAGCGATTTCTTTCTTGATATTTTCAAAATATAATTTCCTTCTAATGTCTAGCAAAAGGATTTCTTTCCTTTAATCATCTGATCTATACTCATAGTCAATCTTACAAAATCGGGGTAAATCTCCTTAGAAAGATTATTTTTCCAAAGAAAGAGAGCACACTTTTTTATGCGTAGGGAGGGAATCTACCGAATAGTTTGGACACTCTCTAGATCTATTTTGGTTCCTTCTTTAGAAACGACATGCCAAAAAAACTTACCTTCAGTGACACCAAATATGGAATTCTTTAGATTCAGAGATATCCCATGCTCCCTACACTTCTTGATAACAACTTGAAGATGTTGAAAATGATCTTCCCTTTTTAGAGAATAAAGACAAATAATCAAGATATACAACAATACATTTTCCTTTCAAATCACCAAAATCCAAAACCATCACCCATTGAAAGGTGGCACCAACATTGATTAGACCGAATGACATCCTCTTATATGTAAAAGTACCCCATGGAGTTGTGAAAGTTGTTTTATGTTGATTTGGGACATCAACTTCAATTTGATTATACCTCGAGAAACCATCCAACATTAATATCATTTCAAAGTTGATGACAACTTGCATGATTTGATCCATCATGGGAAGTGGATAATTATCTTTAAGGGAGGCTTGATTCAAATTTCAAAAATCCACACAAATTCAAATCTCATCACTTTGTTTCCTTACTGGCACAATGTTGGCAACCTAAGCTGAGTGATGGATAGGAGAAATTATCTTTTCCTTCAAAATCTTATGAATTTCTTGATAAATGGTATCTACAATCTTGGGATTATATTGCCTTTGTTTCTGCCAGAAAGGCTTGATTCCTAGTTTCAAAGGAATGTAATGCTGCATTTCTCTTGGTTTAAAGGATTTCAAATCATCATATGAATAAGAAAGTACATCTACATATATTCCTAATAAGTTTATCATTTTATTCCTTTCCTCCTAGGTGCAACATTTTCCAATATTGACAAGCTTGGGTTCCTCTTTGCTCCCAATATTAACCTTTTCATACTCTGTTGATTGATGAATCCCATGTGATATCTTTGACTTGATATACATGTCATGTTTGTCAAACAAATATTCCAAGCTTACTATTCCCCTAGGTATCTTGTTACCTTTTAACCTAATACAACCATCCTTATCATATTCTTCTTTAATTCCCTCCTCGGTCATAGTAGATGATACAAATTCACGAGGAGAAACATCACTTCCTTTAAAATACAGAAAACTAAAATTCTCCTGAAGTTCCAAGAAAGAGAGAAAATTCCGATCATCATTGAATACTTGCCAATTGTTCACATTATCTCGACACACTTGGCCTATGTACCATCTCAATCATGAATTTTTCTTGGGCAAAGTCAGGATGAGGAATCAAAAAGGATCCCAAAATGGCCAAAGCATCAACTCTAGTATTCTTTTGTCTGGGTATAAATTCAATAGAAAAGGCATACAATAATTCAATTGAATCCCACACAAAATTTCTATAGTGCTTTAGTCTCTTGTTCTTAACCTGAAAAATCCCTCTAACTTGCTTGACAATGAGCTCTGCATCTCCTCATGTACAAATATTCTTAATTCCCATTTCTCTTTCCATTTCTAGTCCCAAAATAAGAGCTTCATATTCTGTTGTATTATTTTTGTTTTCAAATTGAAGCTTGTAGGAGAAAGGGTAAGACTTATTTTCAGGGGAGAACAAGACCACACCTACTCTAGAACCAGATGAAGAACAAATACCATCAAATTCAAGGGTCCAAAAACATTAGGGTCATTCATCACACCCTTGGAACCTTCATTTCCTCTTTTGACATGATCATGTAGTTTTCGTGACCAATGTCTTCATAGATAATTTGTTCTCTAGGGTCATTTGTTTTCTACACAATGTACTCAGTTTTTCTTTCAGGTAACAAATTCTTCATTTTCCCATTAACTAGGATGAGGGCATGTGACCAATCCATCTGAATTTCTCCTCCCACTTATTTATAAAAGTTTCTACTTAGAAACATACCATAGGATGGAGGAATATCTACTACTAAAATAGTAGTTTTGACCATTTTATCTGGGAAAGTAGAAAAGGCTACTTGTGCATCCTTAATCCTTCCTACCAATGGCACCTCTTTACTTTCCATGGAATAACATGAACCAAATGTGTGTGTTAAATTCAAGCCCAAATCATGAAAAACCTTAGTAGACATCACATTATCTGATGCTCTTGAACCAATAACACAATTACTGAGTCTATGGCTTGTTATAAGCAACGTGATATAGAAAGGTTCAATTTTTTCAGTTACAGAAGGTGTTGTAGCCATTAAATTCTGTTGAGGTGAAGAGGTGGGAGCAAGGCTATAGGAATTTAAAGGTGGTAGGTGTAGGATTGGGTTTGGATTTGACAAATTTGACAACCTAGGCAAAGGCATCAGGATGCGTCTGATAGAACTCAGCCTCTAAAATTTGGATCTTGGTTTTCTTAATGTGGTCAATTATGTCAAAGGATCTTGAGGTAGATGGGGTGTCTGTGCTAGAGGGGGGGGAAAACTTAGGCCTATCCGCTTTGACATTTGGGGCTGCCTTGGTTACAGTGTCGAATACCAAATGACACTCTTCTTTGATGGCTCCAAGTGTCGGTGTGGGGGTGGGGTTTGTGTTATCCTCATTCCTCTTGATGTTGTACCTATGCCTTTGTCTTTCAAGCTCGATTTTGATTATACAAACAATATTGTTGAATACGAAGCGCTCGTATTAGGTCTCCAAGTTGCATATGCCTTGGATGTCAAATCTATCAACATCTTTGGTGATTCCCAATTGGTCATAAACCAAGTCAATGGTATATATCAATGTTGTAATGAGACGCTAAAAAGTACAAACATCATGTAGACATACTCTTGACCACCTTTGATCGCTACGCCCTTCAAATCGTCCCCCATTCAACCAACAAATTTACTGAGATACCATGGCTCGCTTGGCTTGTCAAATACCCACTTCACCACCGATTCTAAAATATTTGTCACCGTACAATGACTCCAATCAACCTCTTATTTACCTCGTGACCTTTACTCTATCGGAACCACTGCCCCCGACCCAAGTGACCTTTGGTATAGATAATACTCAAACTATCTTTCTCTCTCCATCTTACCTCCCGACCTCACTCGTAATGGACAACTTGATTTTCTTAAAAAGGTCTCTTGTTATGTCATCATGGGGGCCTCCTCTATAAGTGGAGATTTGATGGTATTCTCTTATAATGCCTCATGAGTTCTGAAATTCCTTATGCTATCAAAGAAGTTCATGATGGCATATGTGGAGGTCACTTCAGTGGCCTTGCTATTGTTAAGCGTATTCTTCGCCTTGGCTATGTCGGCCAAACCTTAACCATGATTGTTATGACTACGTCAAGCATTGTGTCAAATGCCAACAACATGCCAACCTTCATCATACACCCATTCATGCCTTACAGTGCACTGTGACCATTGGCCCTTCTCTCAATGGGGTTTGGATCTTGTCAGAGAGATCAATCCCCATTATTCCCAATGCCACCAATGGATCATCACCACTACCGAATACTACACAAAATGGGTTGAAGCCATACCACTTATCTCCACAAAAGCTGAGAAAATATGTGAGTTCATCAATCATCACATCATTTGTTGCTTTGGTGTTCCTCATCGCCTCATCACTGATAATGGAAAACAATTGAAAAATAAAACATTGTGAAAACTTTGCGATGCCTTCAGCATTCAGCTAAGTTTCTCGGTACCTTATTACCCACAGACTAATGGCCAAGCCAAATCCACCGGTAAAACCCTGAGCAAAATTCTCATGAAAATGGTTAACGATACTAGGAAGGACTAACATACACACATTCATTTCGTCCTGTGGGCATACCGCACTAGTATCCGTACTTCCACTACCGCCACACCCTTTTCTCTAGTCTATGGTACAAAGGCTGTTCTAAATCTCAAATTCTAGATTCCCTCACTCCACATTTCTCTCCATGAAATGCTCAATGATGATGAATTTCGTCGGGACCGTTTAGCATAACTTCGGTTATTAGATGAACATCGCCTTAACGCTCTTGACCACCTTCAAGTTTACTAAAAACATATCAAACGTACCCATGATAAACGTGTCCATGAGCAAACCTTCCGAGTCGGTGACCTTGTTTTGAAATAAATTCAACATGTAACTAAAGCATAAAAAGTAAATGGAGAAAATTTGCTCCTAATTGGCTTGGACCATACATCGTGACCCATACTTACGGATCACGTGCTTATCGTTTATCTTCACTCAATAGTAAACCCAAACCATAGCCCCTTAATGCCTTACATCTTCAACCATTCTACTATTGAATTTTAGTCCTACCTCACTTTTTACCTCTTTCCATGCTCGTCCCTTGAGTGCTATCCACTTCCTACGCCATCACCAATGATTAAATAAGAGTCATGTGTGTACTTGTCACTTTTTATCTTCTCTTAAATATGTGTACCATAGCGTTGCAGATAGCATGATTGTCATGGATACTTTTCATCTATTTTTAGATGAGATCCCTTGATCATTTCACCCTACTTTCTGAACAAGAATCCTATTCTTCACCTTGTTCCTATCCATGACTTAAAATCCCTCACATGGGATCCAACTCCTTGAGTTGAACTTCTAATAAAAAGAGGACTCCCTCAAAAGGACATCTTTCTCTCTACAATCGCTGCTATAAATAGGCGATCCTTGAAGGATAGCTATATAAAGATCTTTCAAGAGAGAGAGAGAGAGAGAGAGAGAATTTTAAGCTTTCTGCATCAATCAACTTCATAAAGACCTCAAGGAGTTAATTTCCTCATCCCATATATACTTCCCACATCAATTAGTCTATCTCAAAACAGAAATCCTTTTAGTCATGGACTGGCCCATTGTGACCTTGGATCTCTTGCCAAAAGGCATGATACCTACTACCATGTACACTACTAGTTTTCACCCTCTCACCATTCACATCTTCATTTCCTACCACCTCAAGGGACCTCTTGGAACTATGACATTTGGTGATCATGTGACTATTATTCACCTTTAGGATAATCACTCATGCAAATTCTTTAGGGTCTTATGTTCACTAGCCTACCTACGGTATGGTCCACCAGTTATGATCCTCACCAATTAGGTGGCTTTCTTGCCCCCTCTTATCTTTTAACCTTCTTTATTACGTATTGATTACCTTACACAAGACTTGGTCCTCAATGCTTACCTTTGGGTAATCTTCTACTTCTACCGTAATCAAAATCATCTATACCAAGTTGCCCATAACTCATCCACACCTAACATACCTAAACCCAAATCATGCCTAAAAGCTACCAACTCATCCTCATACCTCCTCATATTCTTCCCTAGCTTATGGGATAACTACACCGGTCTGAGGGCTCTTTTCATTGGGGATATATAGGCAGCACTTTGAGGGCATGGGGCCCTTAGAGGTTAGCTCAACCATCATCGTCACCACCTTCCTTACCTTTTCCCATTCACACCCATTCACCTCTTGCCATTTGCTACCTATTCTAGTCACATTCTACTCTAGTTAGTTTCCAATTTATCATCAAATAAGCGGAAACTAATACATCACATTTACCACAATCCTACATTACATGCGATCATACCAACATGATCCATGTTACCATACATAGCACAAATTAAACCCAAACATATGCATTCATCATCATTTCTTTCCCATCATATCAAAAACCGAGAAATTAACTCAACCATGCCTATGACCTGACTCCATCATGCCTAACACCAACCTGACTCCACCATGCCTATGACCTGACTCCATCATGCCTAACACCAACTTGACTCAACCATGCCTATGACTTGACTCCATCATGCCTAACACCAACCTGACTCAACCATGCCTATGACCTGACTCCATCATGCCTAACACCAACCTGACTCAACCATGCCTATGACCTGACTCCATCATGCCTAACACCAACCTGACTCAACCATGCCTATGACCTGACTCAACCATGCCTAACACACCTATCACTCATCCATCTATGCATAAACAATCACAGTCTATCAACATCAAATCATCCATCTCATCATATAAATCTAGATGTCCATACAATATACACGAATATCAAATAAAGTGTATCTCTCCAAAACTCTCATATATAGCCTCACCATCTTCGGCACACAAGGCTGGTATATGATCAAAAATACAAAACTCTCATACATCCTCACTCTCTTCGGCACGCATGCCAGTATATGATCAAAAGTATAAAAAATCTTGGCACGTAGGCCGATATATATCAAAAATCAAAACTACATCAAAATCAAGAGCCATATATTAGGCATCATCTTGGCGGACATCCTCCATATCTATCTTACATGTCCCCTCTACCTCCTTAGCTCCTGTCTAGCGAGCTGCTAACATCTCCGCACCCATCATAAGTGATGGCTGGGTCCCTTGCTACATATACTATAGATGGCCTCCGTGAATTGGTGGCCTCACCCTGACCATGTCTCGGGGCTCGATGGCCCCCTGTGCTTTCCACACTATGGGTGCATGACTGGGTCCTCTCACTAAAGGCCTATTGTGCCTTGTACTCGGCATATGATAGAAAACATATCCTTACTATTGTCGCCTAGTCCCGATAATATCGGGCCTCATCTCTCACCTCACGCAACCTATATACGGGTACTATCTATGGCCCCCTCGGCTTCTAACCCTATACCTAACATGTGGGACCCTATCCCACCCCCTACCTCGTGAACCGGGACCCTATCCGGTGCTTGTTGTGGTGTCGTCGAGCCTACCCCTATGCCTGTATCTAGGCCTTTAAGGCCCTAATCTATGCTTGTGCCATGGATAACTAGCCCTGTAACCCTATAACATGTGCCTGTAGGGTGGCCACCGACCATCATCACCATCCCCATCTCCACCATGGGCCATCTAGGCTTGAAGACTGGCCACCTGTGCATGCAACTCAGCCACCTCTGCCTCTAAACTGGATAACTACCCCTACACCATCCCTAATTAGGTAATCAGGGTCGCCACCTACCCCTATAGGGCATCTCTCTGCACCGTGATAGTGGCTAAATACGACTACCTAGGTCTGGGTGGTACTGCTCATAAATGAGCTGCCCACCACTGTCTATATCTATCTATCACTCTGACATCATTGATCCACCTATCTACCACTTGCTCCTCTTGCCCTGTGGGCATTGTTAGCTGTGGTAGAGGTAATGACCTCTCCATGTCATCTCTCCTGTACTAAGGGAAGGGTGGAGGTATGTACTTTAGTAGCCTAAACTACCACCTAACTTTGTTAACTAGGATCATCTCATGCTCCCGACATGTCGCCCCTCTATCCATCTCAGTAGATGAAGGCCATCTAGGTCATCATGTATCTGTTTATATGAGGGATAACCCACATACAGTCTCCATATGATGTCCACCCTGGATAACCCCTCCAATAGACACTGTAATATGCTACATCATGTGTAGCCCTATTTGATCGACACTCTCCAATCATGGGCACCCATTTCCTATACCCCACCCGAACCAATCTCAGCAGAAATGCATCTGCTCAAGGCATACCCACTAGCCACACACAAACTATGTGCTCATAGGCCCAACAATGTAGAATAAACATGCAACATAAGTTGAACTCAGGCGACGCGCCGTACACCCACAACTCTCTGTATAACTACACCAAGAATGCTGGTGCCCAAGAAAATCAAGTCCGATCCATCACCATGTCATGTAAAACCCCCATCAGGGAGTGGGGAAATCTCCCACCCTCTCGTATCGACGGTGTGAAACAACACATTGCCTCAATCAATAAAACAACTAGCCTCGTCTCCTATGGATGGGCTAGGTACATCCCCCTATAACTCAAGCTGGCACTATGGAATGTCATGTCTGCCAGTCCCTCCCCAAACACTATCAGCATCAACTCCTTTGAGGCCTTGGAGGAGATCGAGTACACCTGCATCCCTAGTATCGGTAACCGTAGGATCCTAAACATGTCCTCCAGGGTGATTATCATCTCACCCATTAGTAGGTGGAACGTGTTGGTCATTGAATCCCATCTATCAATGAGGGCGACCATCAGACTCAACTACTAGACTATATACTGATAGCGTTGGACCCCAATCAGGCCCACCTCCTCAACGTGCCACCACTCAATTGTCGTTGCGCCTCGTACTCTTAAGAGCAGGGGTGGTAACCTGTCTCTCATTTTATCTGATCTCTCCCTTGCATCCAACATAAACATAAAATTAATCTACCTTCATCATACCCACACTCATCACCTCACTTATACCTAGTGCCCCATCTCATTCTTTCTTCCCTAACCTACCTTTGTATCACATTTCTATTTACCCACCCCCACTCTCACCCACTATTATCTACCCATGCCCATTTCACCCCCCGCCTATGCCATATTTTGCACCAAAACACCTTATTTTCCCCCTACCTCTCTCACCCACTCGACCTGGGGCCCTTTCAGCCCCTTTTTCTCCAAAACCCAACCGGTGTTGGTTATCTCTAACCGACCCCGGTCACCCCTAAACCGGCATGGGTCACCTTTTTGTGACCGATACCGGTTTTACCCTACCGATGCCAGCTAACCCCAACCGACACCGATCACTATTACGGTGAAACCCACGACCCCCAAACCCTCCCCTCTCAAAAATCCCTCTCCGACCCTTCTACCCACCCATTCTCCCTACACTTCCCTCAACCCCGTTCCAACCCTCATTTACTCACTTACATCTCTCCCTATTCATATTCTACCCAATTTACCCTCCCTCATTTCAAATTTCATTTTCCCCCACACACCCAATATTTCCAAACTTGACTATCTATCACTAATCTATCTCACCAAACATAGAAAGAGTTTGGACGCTTACCTCATCACACTTTGTCATCGCCGTGGTGGCATGTCTCAGCTCACCGCACGGTGGCCCACCCAATCCCTCTCTAACCTCTGCCATCACCAATCGGTCACCTCACCTCCAACCACCCAAATCCAACAATTTGATCTTGTGGACCCACCTCTCAACTACCAATCACCCATCATTCAGCTTCGCCAACTCATCTTTCTGTTCCTTCCAAACACTTTCCAACTTTCCCTCTCTCTCGTGTCATTTTCCTCTATTTTGCATTGGCCAAATAATTCTAAAAATGTGTAATTTTTCTTTTTACAACCTACCCAACCTAACCGATGATGGTTTAACCTTAACTAACATCGGTCATGTGCCCTAGCTTACCATGGTCAGTCCATCTCGATCGGCATCGGTTACCTTAAACCGTCATCAATTTACTCGCTTAGTATTTTTCCTACCTTCTACCCCCATTTTTTGACCGAGTCCTTTTTTATCCTACGCTTACCTCACTTGGCCATACCACTTGACCTTCTTGACTTTACTCTTTATCCCCTCACCTTGTCCTCATTTGGGGACTTGTTATTTTCCCTGGACTTGGCCCTAACCATGTTGTGACCTAGATATTTGGACCTAGAACGTAGCTACTGACCTTTGACCTCATGTGTTCGCTATACCTTGTGGAACTGTTACCTATGTTGATTGACATTCTAACCTTACCTTGCCTCTTGTTGTGACTGTTTATCCTGACCCAACCCTTGGTGTACCGGAACATACCTAAATATTCCTACACCTAACCTACATCATGTTTCCTAACCATATCCTATACCTTGGATACCGGAATCACTTCAACCTTGTTTGGATAAACCTATCGACCTTAGACAATGTAGAGTTTTCCTGCTCTTCACCCTAATAATGTGCTACATTTTGTATGTATACGTGTATTTTATTGTTACTACCTTTGACCCTGACCCATTACCTAGATTACCCAAGTGGACCTTTTTCCTTTCTTTACCCCCGTTACCCACCTTCCTCTTCACCACATTCACCTTTTATAAAACCACTCACCACTTCAACCTTCTGCCTAGTCAGTTCCTGGTTTGAGGGGGATCACCTTCACCCACACATGGGGCAACCACATCTTATTTTTTTTAGGATTACCTACAGATACAAGTTACTCAAGAAAAGGGGAAAAATGTAGACACTAAAATTAGGTCATACTCCCCTTGGTCCCCGTCAAATAAACACCTTGAACACATTCACCTAACCATGGCCCCTTTCATCCCACTCTAATATTAATTTAATTAAATTAATTCATTATCCTCATAATATTTATTATTTAATATCCTAATTGGGATAATTCCCACTTAGCCACCTCACCCTATGACCTATTCTTAGTAAGTTTCCATAACTAAGATCTACCCAAACCCTAAAAATCAATGCCTACATTCCCTCTAACCAAATTCCCACACGTTAGAAGGAAGTGTTGGTACCTAAATTTGTTCTACTTTTCATCTGAGTAGCATCAAAGATATGGAATGAAGCTTGAAGATAGATGGATCATTTTGTGTGTCATTTTGTATCTAGGGATATGATCTAACTGGTACTCATATTTGTGGAGAAATGGATAGCACTCAAATAGGAATTGATCTTATCCTAATCTGTTTTAGGTTGTTCCTTTTAACCAATGTAAGAGGACCTATTTTGTAACCCTAAAATGGTGAAGGAGATGAAGATATCCCTCAATTTATATAAATAGTATGAAGGGGCCTTGGGAAAATATGATCAACACTCCAAATTTGAATTTCACAAGTTGTCACTTCTAGATTATGGAGATACTTTCAATGCAAGGCAAGGGTTACTAAAGACATTTTGAAATCCTAATCTGTTTTGCATAATTTAGCAACTCGATTTTGATCTTCTATGGGTATGCAGGGAAAAAAAAGGGTAAACCAAGGTAGGATTAGTTGTTTTGAATGATTTTTGGGTGGGAGTTTAGACAAGACAAACCAAGGTCTGCTAGACTCTTTGAGGATTTCAGCAAAATATGGAGAAACTTAACAGCATAAAGTATCAAAATGGTTAATCATCCCTTCAACCAGGATATGTGCATCAAATGGAGGCTCAAATCTATACTTTTCCACACAATCTTTGATCATCTATCACAAAATATTGAGTTGGAATGAACCAATGAAACATTTAGCAATCACTATTTAATCATGACCTAAGGTGCACCCAAAGGTTTACAAACAATCTCTGAAGTCAAGGAAGGTAAAGTGATTTTAAATTTGTTTATCTTTGTATAAGATGAAAGCTCTTCTGAATGTAAGATTGCAAATGACACTAAAATATCAACAAGAAATGAGACCATGTATGATCAAGAGAGATTTTAAACACAAGACTGCAATAGGAAACAAGAAACACAAATTTGAAATGCATTCTGAAATGTAAGCATTCATAGATTTTTCCCAAAGACAACACAGAATAACTCAAAAATGATCAGATTTATCAGTAGGGGAATGTTTTGAAAAATAATCTCAGAGCTTGTTAATGGCTATACATGTGCAACCAACTTAACATGATTTGAAATCTGATATAGAGAGAGTTACATGAGTTTCTCAAGTGGTCACTCAGAGAATGGGCTTCTTCCCAGATTTTCCCGTGAAATTTTTAGTTTTCCGGATTTTTAAAACTCTTCCAACCCTTTGCATGACAAATTCATGAAATATATAGCTTTCAATATCCTTTGAGCCTTCTTTCCCAAGAAAAGAATATGCCAAAGGATCAAATTTGTTACAAAAATTCCTCATGATTCGCAGACAGGGACGTTTAATAGAACACGTCCAAAAAGTTTCTAGTTGTCTCAAAAAGAGATGAATCATTGTAAAATTCACATCATTATCCATTGTGGAGGCACGTTTTTCATCTTCAAAGCATTCCAACCCACTTCTTTTCATTATTTCATCCTTATCCCTCTAAAATTTGACTATGTAACTTTTGGATCTGATATTTCATGTTTTTGGACAGGTTAGGGCAAAAATTCATTTCAAAAACATCTTTGATCTTCAAATTTATCCTCAAAACTAATTGCATTGGTCCTCGCAGCACAAATGACACAAATTTTCCAAAAATTTGGTGAAAATTGATGTAAAAATCACATCTCCAAGCTTCCTAGAGCTCAAATGGCAATTAAACTAAAAATGCATAGTTATCATTGATCTTCCTTTATCCTTTAATCTGAGCCCTCCACGTGTCACAATGTGATTGGAAATCGGATCGGGATCACTTTTTGACATTTTAACGCTTTTGGAAAAATGTAAAAATTTGACATTTTTCTTCGCCCCTTCGCCCTTTGAAAATGGGCCTAACACATGTCCCAAAGTGGGCCCCATTGGAATTGCGGACTGATTCTACACATTTCCACATTTTTTGGAAAAAGGAATTTTTTTCAAATTATCCCCGGAGCACTGTACCTCTAATTCTGTCCCTGACATGTGGTGATTGCTGATTCACTGCGGGCTTGCACTCCTTTTAATTTCATACCTTTATGCCAAAAAATGGGAAAAATCTCAATTCTCCCCCAAGGCCCGAAGTTCCACCTCTGACCCTGCCACATGTCCACTCCTGATTGGCCTAGTGGAAGCTGCAGCCTTTTCACAACTTTTTTTCCCTCTCACCAAAAAGCAAAAATTTTCTAAGTCTTTCGCGAGCCTCCATTCCCACCTTTGATGCAAACGTGATATGTGTCCACCTGTGATTCGCTACAGAGTTCCATATTGTTTTGTGACTTTAATCTTTTAACCAAATAAAGTCAAAAACTTCAAAAGAACTCGACCACCCATAATTCTGTCCTTGGCTCTGAAGCCGCCACATGTTCCATTCTGATTCGTTGCGGGCCCTAGGCATTTTCTTTGCACTTTAACTCTTTTTCCAAAATGCCTTAAGGCACAAAAATACCGTTGCTTCCCATCCAATCAAAAGAGGACACGTCAACAACATTAGAACCAATCAGAGTAAAGCGGAGCCATGGGACCAAATTCTCCCTTTTGCCAAAAAAAGAAAAAAGTGTTAAGTTAAAACAGTTTTCCACCATCCCTTGGCCAATTAGAACGGGACACGCATCGATGAATGCTTTGAAAAAGAAATTGATGGGTAAATGACGCCTGTCTCGATCAGTCAAAACCTAGAAAATGCTAGGGATGCCCTAGAATTTGATTTTAAAGCAACCAAACATGTTTTTAAAGCATTTTTTATCATGGAATTGGATTTTCAATGGCATATAAGTGAAAATCGATCAATTTTAAACTTCCACAATTGGGAAAAAGGAAAAATGACAAAGCCTCGCATATTTTGGAAAAATTAGGGCACACATGTAGATTTCTTTCAAATTGGGGAAAAAAACAAGTTTGTGAGCATTTCAAAGCATCCAAGCAAGAGGGGAAAAGTTACAGACCACCAATTTGAGAGAAAAATGTTTCAGAGCATGCAAAATGAAGGAAAAATTTAGGGCAAAATGTTACAAGCTCAAAAATGGCACCAACATCGGCTCCTACTTGAGGATAAGCACTCCCAGTGAGTGCCACAAGAATAAAATAAGCTAGACCAAGTGCCAAAAACAACCATTGGTAATGGAGTAAAAATGCAGGGTAGAAAAACTAGACCCAATTGACAAAAATGGCTGCCAAGAATAGGGAAAACCACAAACTGTAAAAAAACAACAAAAACAGAGCAAAAAACAAAGACTATACACTATACAAGTGGTGTATACCTTAAATTTGGGGATTTATCCAAGAAATGCTTTAGATGCCTACCATTAACAGGTAGTTCAAGCAATTCCCCATCTAAGTCCTTGAGAAAAAAGGTATTTTCACCAATTTTGATATCAATGGAGTAAGGGCCCATCCATAATGCATTAAATTTACCATTTTTTCCCTTATCTTCATGCCTGCTATCCCATAACAAAACCATATCTCCAACATTGAAGGCCCTAGGAGTGACCTTCTTGTCAAACAACCTCTTCAACTTCTCTCTAAATCTGACATGCCTTTGGTGGGATGCTCTTATTTCTTCATCTAGCTCTATAATCTGATTGATCCTTACTTCATATGGATTGACCTCTTGATCTTCAAGTTGTTGAACAAACTTAAATGAAGATAATTACAGATGTAAGGGCAGCAGAGCTTGAGTTCCATACACCAACTCAAATGGGATCTTACTAGTAGCTCTTTTAGTAGTGATTCTCTCAGCCTCAAATCAGTAAATTTCAGTTGTTCACCCCATTTTCTCTTGTTTAACTCCAAGGTTCTCCTAATGATCTTCAACAAGTTCTTATTGCTAGACTCAACTTGTCCATTTCCTTGAGGGTTATAGTTTGAAGCATAAGTCAGATTGGTTCCATACTCCTTGCACATTTCCATCAAGGGTTTAGCTCTGAAACACATGGCATTATTAGCAACAATCTTGCTGGCACACCAAATCTGCATATGATATGATTCAACAAGAAGTCCATAACAACTTGGTGTGTTTCTTTCTTGGTTGGGATTACTTCTACCCACTTGGTGAAGTAATCTATGGCTACAAGGATCCACTTATGTCCAGCACTAGAAGGGTCTGAAATCTCACCAATGAAGTCTATTCCCCATTGTTTGAAAGGAGCTTCAATTGATACATGCTACAAAGGAAGGGAGCTTGAAGCTTTCATTATTCCAAAGAAACGCCGACACTTTAACAGATTTCTAATCAACGGGGTTGTATATTTGAAGAGAGTATGCCACCAATAACCAGCTCTCAAAATTTTGTGTCTTTGTAATGCTTCCAAAGCAAAGTATCCTCCACAAAATCCCCATGGAAATCAACAACTATTTTGGGAGCTTCATCTTCAGTTATACATTTCAAGAGGACACCTTCAGGGTTCTTCCAAGCCATCCCAAAGTCAGTGATGATGTATTTTTGAGAAGCTAGCTTGAGGGCTCTTTTCTAATTTTTATTCAAATGATTAGGGCAGCATAGGTGTCTGAGGTAAAATATTACATCCTTATACCACTCAGAACTTACCAATTTCTCAAGAACATCTACCCTTTCTTCCTCTACTTCATTCACTTCCATAGTCTATAAGTTGCTCTCAGCCATGAGCTTAGCAAGACCCAAACCTCTCACCAACTTTTTGGTTTGGATATCCATGTCATATTCCTATAGTTTTTCACCCATCTACATCTTTTTCTTGAGATCTCCATCTCTGATAAGATGTCTTTTACCATGGTGTGGGGAACATAAGCAACAACTTTTGAACTTAAGATATAAGGCCTGAAAACCTTTGTTTCTTTCACCAAGGAAAATGTTTGTTTTTCCATGATTGTGTACTTTAACTTAGTAGCTTGTAAATCCTTGCTAAAGAAGGCAATAGGCCTCTCAACCCCATCTTCATCCTTTTACAAAAAAAATGTAATGGTATTTTCAGAAGAAAAAGAGAATATTTGGAAATGCTTCTTGTAATTCGGAGCTGCTAAGATAGGTGCATGTTTCAATGATTCTTTGATTCCTTCAAAATCCTGAATAGCAGCCTCATCCCATTTGATAACTTGGTCTTTCTTAGGAAGAGTCAATTCAGAAAAATTAGACACAAACCCTCTAATGAAATTGATATGCCCAAAGAAGGATTAGATGCCCTTCTTTGTTCTTGGAATTGGAACCTTGCTGATTGCTTCTACCCTCTCAGGGTCAATCATGACACTATCCTTTGAAACAATATGACCAAGAAGCTTGGCCTTTTACACCCCAAAATGACACTTCTTTGGATTGAGAGAAATGCCATATTCTCTACATCTGATCAACATTCTTTCCAAGTGCTGCAAGTGATCTTTTTTGCTCCTTGAAAACATAGTCACATCATCCTGATAAACTGCAATGAAGTCATTTATGTAACCAGCAAAAGCAACATCCATTTCTCTTTGGAAAGTAGCTCTAACATTCATAAGACCAAAAGGCATTCTTACATAGACATATGTTCCCCAAGGAGTGGTAAAGGCAATTTTAAATCTTTCTGACTCCTTGAAAACAACTTGGTTGTAGCCAGAGAAACCATCCAGGGTGGAAAAAATTTAGATCCATTCACTAACTGCAACATGTTTTCCATGTTTGGAAAAGGATAATTGTCTTTCAATGAATCTCTATTTAGATTTCTGAAGTCTACACAAAGTTTGATATCTCCATTTTTCTTTCTGACTGGCACAAGGTTTGCAGCCCAAGATGAATACCTTGTGGGCTGAATGATCCCTTCCTCCTTCAGTTTCTTCAATTCATCTTGTATCTTCGTTGAGAGGAGTGGATTAATTGGCCTCTACTTTTGTCTAAAGGGCTTGGAATTTGTTTCAAGAGGAATCTCATGCTGAAACAAGTCCTCTCTGTATGCTTTCAGCTCCGAATAAGACCAAGCCAGACAATCATGATATTTCTTTAATAGTTGAACATAGAACTGTTTTTCTTCTTTATTTAGATTGTTTCCCAACCAAACCTTTCTTGGTTTATCATTAGTGCCCAAGTTATGCTCTTCCAAATCCCTTGAGGCAAACATGTTTCTATTGATGACATAATCAACATTGTTGAAATTTGACTCAAGTGCAAAAAGACCTCTAGGAATGGTGTTATTTTTCAATTGGATAATATCCTTTCCAAAAAAGTCTCTCTTCCTTCAGTCACACATACCATTGGTTCCCAATCAATATTATGATATGAAAAATCACCTAGAACCTTTTCACTTGAGCATCATCATTAAATACTTGCCAATGCTTGATGTTGTTAGGGACAACTAGCCTAGTTAACACTTCAATATTGTACTCACAATAAGGTGAAATGGTGCAATTTCCAAATATTGACCCCAATATTGCCAACTTGTCAGTAGAGAAACATTGAAACTTCTATCATGATGCACAATGTTGAAGGAATCAAACATCTCAATTAGATCCCAAACTGCATGTTTGTACTGTTTCATCCACTAATTTTTTGTAGCATATAGTTTTATTATTTGTTTCAAAACTAGTTCTGAATCTCCTTTTGCAATGATGTCCTCGACACCATACTTCCATGTAATTCTCGGACCCAACAACAAGACTTCATATTCAGCAATGTTGTTAGTACATTCAAAATTAATCTTAAAGGAAAAATAAACTCTTCCAAGCTAGGAGAAATAAGAATTATACCAGCACCATTTCCAAATTTGGAGCAAGCTCCATTGAATAGGAAGGTCTAAGGAGAACCTACCTGTTCAACGCACTTTGACTAATCCATCTTGTTCTCTTTTCCATCAGCAAACCCAATAAATTTATGAGCATCTACATCAGAAAACAACACCTCATAGGAAGCATTGTTGGGATCTTCAATAAGGTGTAACATTTTATTTTCTCCATAGATCTTGACAAGGCTGCCTTCAATGGGAATAGTGGAAAAAGATATGTCCATTTGAACAGTCCCACCAACACTTGCAGCCCACTTTCTTGACAAAAGCATACCCCATTTGGCAAGGTAATCAACAATCACAACATCAAGTTTCAAATTCTTACCCGAATAGGCTGCAAGTTGTACCACCAAACCCTTCACATAACCAACTATCGGCACTTCACCGAGTCCATGGTAGTACACTTTCCATAGGCTGCTATCACTTTGATATCCAACTCATTCATGACTTCTAGAGGCATGACATTGCATGATGCACCAAAATCAAACATATAATTGTGAAGTAGTCTATCCTTTATGATCAAAGTTGTATAGAATGGATCAAAATTCAATTGGGAATCAACCAAGGATGTCCCCAAGTATACCTCAGGTGTTTCTCCAAGATCCTCTAATGTTGGTGGTGTTTTAAGCTCTACAATGATTTGAGGAGGATTTTCAACAATGTTTACATTTCGCTTGGGGTAATATTCTCATCTTTCAATCCTAAGTACTCAAATGCTCTCTTCTTTTGCGTAGAAATCCTAAGCAACTCAATGACTGAAACACTCACTTTGATTTGGCTCAATACTTAGGCTATGTCATATGGAACATTCTTTGGCAAGGTAGCATTGGAATGAAGACAAGTAGATTCATTAGATGGCATGGGATTCTTGGCAGCTTGGGCATGAGGAGGACTGAAATTTTTTCCTGGGACAACAAAGATTTTGGCAGGTGTTTCTCTTCTAGGATATTCTTTAGGAATACTTGTAAGAAAGGGTGTTTTAGGTTTGGCTTGAGGCCCAAATCCCTTAACAACCTTGATCCTAGTGTTATACTCTTTCTCTTGAGCCACAACAACACTCATTAACAATTGTCTATCTTCCTCCAAAGGGCTACCACCATCATACTTCTTAATTATCAAAGCTCTTAAGTATTCAAAGTCACTGTTAGGAATATCAAAAGCTTGCACTACCTATACCTCAAGAGTATGAGAGGGAATAAGGACTTGTACTCATTTGATGCAATCCCAAAAGGTTGCAGCTATCCTTTCAGATTATTACCTCAGTTGATGTTTCTCCTTCTTGTGAGCTTGAAGAATAGCCCACCATGTAGATATCATCATCAGTACCATCATCATTATTAGCTTCACCATCTTGCTGGTCCACTTCACATGGAGGATGGGGTAGAAAACACCTATCACACCAATCAATATCAACAACTTCCTCAATAAAAGTAACCCTAGCAGTTAGGGGATCAGGTAACATTCTTGCTTCATGTGATTGAGGATGTCTATTTACAGACCCCATGGGTCCTTTCCCTCTATCATCAGATATATGATCACCCCTAGGATGATTGGTAAATCTATCATGGTTTTGTGCTTTTTGCTGACCTTGTGAAGTCTTCCCAATTCCCTTCTCTTCCGAGCTAACTTGTATGAGATTTCTTTGACAAGCCCCTGCTAAAGTTTTCACAACCTCCTCCAAATCAGCACCCTTGCTAGCTTGAGGTTTTTCAGGGTTTATCAACTTTACACCATCTCTCTTGAGAGGTTTCCCAATTACTTTGATATTGTTCTCAATTTGCAGTGCCATGGTGAAGGCCTGCCTCAAATTAGTAGGGTTTTTGTCTCTCAAGTAGTAGGCTGCTTTCTTGTCAAATGCATATGCATATTTGATTAAACAAGATTCATCACAAGGCCTCATATTAACAGGAAGTATTCTCAATGTTTTGTTAAATCTTGTATTAAAGTCATGCACTGATTCATTGGGGTTCTTCTTGATATTCTCAAATTTAGACAAGAGAAATCTAGGATCAGTCTTGTCACCATATTGTAATCTAAATGCATTCTTCATTTCAGTCCAAGAATCAATAGAATTATTAGGTAGAGCCTTGTACCAATCCCTTGCATCCTCTTCTAGTGTATGAATGAACAATTTAATGTACACATCCTCAAATTCAATTTCAAAGTCCTCCATCATATTAGTGAATAATTTCAAATGTTGATCACCTGTTATGGCATTGTTCCCTTGGAACTTTGGCAATCTACTTCTTACATCTTATGGGACAACATTTGGGTAACCATCCATTCCTCTAAAGTTTATAGGACTAAAGGTGTTAACAACAAATGGAGGTCTAGGCTGAGCCATATTGTTTTGAGGTGGTGATCTTGGAGGAGAAATAGAATGATGAGGAGTGAGAGGTCTTTGGGGCACAAGAATGTGATTCACAAAATTGGTACTCTCTAGGTGCTGATTTTCTTGGAAAGTTTTATTTGAATTGAAGCACACAGGTGCAAATTGAGAAGAGAACTTACTAGGTACAATAGAAGGACCTTCACTAGTTAAAGTAAACAAATTTGTGAAAAGATTGCTTAAATCAAAATCACTAGAAGAAGAGTGATAATCCTCTACTAAAGGCTGATCTCTCTCACCAATGGATATACCTTTTCCTGATGTCTGACCTTCAACAACCTTCCAAAATTTTCTTTCCTCTAAAATTGTCTTTCCCAATTCTTGAAATAACTTTCTACTTGGGTCCCTCCTGAAGAGAGATCTTCTTCCTTCCAGGTTTGCATATTTTATGTGACAAACTTCACTTAATGTATGATAAGGTACTGGTATTTATCAAAATTATAACAACAAGGAGTCGCCACTAAGGACTTTCACCCTAGTTTGTGCAAATGCACTATGAAGATTTATCAAATGACTGCAAATATCAGCACTATGCAAAGTTTTAACAGATCTGATCTTCTTTACTCAAATTTTCAACTATGGTGCAAAGTTTGAGGCAAAAATTGGAGACACTTGAAAATATCAAACTCAGAACTCTACTCTTCATTCCAGCCTTATAAATCTGATTAGAAGATGATGCTCAGATTTGTAATTGCACATAAATCACATAAGAAATATTACCAGGATCTAAAATACTTGAATAATGTCCCCGACAACGGTGACACTGGTGTTGGTACCCAAATTTGTTCTCCTTTTAGTCTGAGTAGCATCAAAGATATGGCATGAATCTTGAAGATATATGGATCATGGTGTGTGTCATTTTCTAACCAGGGATATGATGTGACTGGCACTCATATTTGTGGAGAGATGGAT
The DNA here is from genome assembly GCA_018340775.1 of Taxus wallichiana var. yunnanensis. Classification (NCBI taxonomy): domain Eukaryota; kingdom Viridiplantae; phylum Streptophyta; class Pinopsida; order Cupressales; family Taxaceae; genus Taxus; species Taxus wallichiana. The sequence goes on from CM031242.1 coordinate 76,320,267, forward strand.
AGCACTCAAATAGGACTTGATCTTTTCCTAATTGTTTTAGGTTGTGCCTTTAAAACAAGGTAAGAGGACCTATTTTGTAACCCTAAAATGGTGAAGGAGATGAAGATATCCCTCAATTTGTACAAATAGTATGAAGGGGCCTTGGGAAAATATGATCAACACTCTAAATCTGACTTTCACAAGTTGTCACTTCTAGATTATGGAGATACTTTCAATGCAAGGCAAGGGTTACTTAAGACATTTGAAATCCTAATATGTTATGCATACTTTAGCAAATGGATTTTGATCTTCTGTGGGTATGCAGGGGAAAATAGGGGTAAAACAGGTAGGATTAGTTATTTTGAATGATTTTTGGGTGGGAATTTAGACAAGAAAAACTAAGGTCTGCTGGACTCTTTGAGGATCTCAAAAAATATGGAGAAACTTAACAGGAGAAAGTATCAAAATGGTTAATTGTCCCTTCAACCAAGATATGTGCATCAAATGGAGGCCCATATCTATACTTTTCCACACAATATTTGATCATTTATTAAAAAAATTTGAGTTAGAATGAACCAATGAAACATTTAGCAATCACTATTTAATCATGACCTAAGGTGCACCCAAAGGTTTACAAACAATCTCTAAAGTCAATGAAGGTAAAGTGATTTTAAATTTGTTTCTCTTTATTAGATGAAAGCTCTTCTGAATGTGAGATTGTAAATGCCACTAAACTATCAACAAGAAATGATACCATGTATGATCAAGAGAGATTTTGAACACAAGACTGCAACAGGAAACAAGAAACACAAATTTGAAATGCATTTTGAAATGTAAGCATTCAAAAAAATTTCCCAAAGACAACACAGAAAAAATAAAAAATGATCACATTTATCAGTAGGGGAATGTTTTGAAAAACAATCTCAGAGCTTGTTAATGGCTATACATGTGCAACCAACTTAACATGATTTGAAATCTGATACAAAGAGAGTTACATGAGTTTTTCAAGTGGTCACTCAGAGAATGGGCTTCTTCCGATATTTTCCTGTGAAATTTTTAGTTTTCTGAGATTTTTAAAAATCTTCCAACCCTTTGCATGACAAATTCATGCAATATATAGCTTTCAATCTCCTTCGAGCCTTCTTTTGCAAGAAAAGAATATGCCAAAGGATCAAATTTGTTACAAAAATTCCTCATGATTCACAGACAGGGATGTCTAACAGAACACATCCAAAACGTTTCTAATTGTCTCAAAAAGAGATGAATCATTGCAAAATTCACATCATTATCTATTGTGGAGGAATTTTTTTCATCTTCAAAGCATGCCGATGCCTTTCCTTTCATTATTTCATCCTTATCCCTCAAAAATTTGACTCTGTAACTTTTGGATATGATATTTCATGTTTTTGGATGGGTTAGGGCAAAAATTCATTTCAAAAACATCTCTGATCTTCAAATTGATCCTCAAAACTGATTGCATTGGTCCTTGTAGGCACAAACAACACAAATTTGCCAAAAATTTGGTGAAAATTGATGCAAAAATCACATCTCCAAGCTTCCTGGAGCTCAAATGGCGGCCAAACTGAAAAATGCACAATTACCATTGATCTTCCTTTATCCTTTAATCTGAGCCCTCCATGTGTCACAATGTGATTGGAAATGGGCTTGGGATCACTTTTTGACATTTTAACACTTTTGGAAAAATGTAAAAATTTGACATTTTTCTCCACCCCTCCGCCCTTTGAAAATGGGCTGACACATGTCCCAAAGTGGGCCCCATTGGAATTGTGGACCGATTCTACACATTTCCACCTTTTTTGGAAAAAGGAAATTTTTCCAAATTATCCCCTGACTCGCACCTCCACCTCGTCCCGACACATGGTGATTGCTGATTCACTATGGGCTTGCACTCCTCCTTTTAATTTCATACCTTTATGCCAAAAAATGGGGAAAATATCAATTCTCCCCTAAGGCCCGAAGTTTCTCCTCCGATCTCGCCATGTGTCCACTCTTGATTGGCCTAGTGGAACCGCATCCCTTTTCACAACTTTTATTCCCTTTCACCAAAAAGCAAAAATTTTCTAAGTCTTTCACCAGCCTCCATTCCCACCTTTGATGCAAATGTGACACGTGTCCACCTGTGATTCACTGCGGAGTTCTAAATTTTTTTGTGACTTTAATCTTTTAACCAAATAAAGTCAAAAAACTTAAAAAGAACCCGACCACCTGTAATTCCGTCCTAAGCTCTGAAGCCGCCATGTGTTCCATTCTAATTTGTTACAAAGTCAGTAGGAATTTTCTTTGCACTTTAACTCTTTTCCAAAATTCCTTAAGTCACAAAAAGACATGTTAGTTCCCATCCAATAAAAATAGGACATATCAAAGCAACATTAGAGCCAATCGAGAGTAAAGCGAGAGCCATGGGACAAAATTTACCCTTTTGCCAAAAAAGAAAAAAGTGATAAGTTAAAACAATTTTCCATCGTCCCTTGGCCAATTAGAACAATCCACATTTCCGATGAATGCTGAAGAAGAAATTGATGGGAAAATGACACTCGTCTAACCGTCGAAACACAGAAAAAACCAAGGATGCCCTAGAATTTAATTTTTTCACTAAGGATGACAAATTTCTTGAAATTGAACCAACTGAAACATGTTTTTAAAGAATTTTTGATCATGGAATTGGATTTTCAATGGCATATAAGTGTAAATCAATCAATTTTAAACTTCCACGATCAGGCAAAAAGGAAAAATGACAGAGCCGTAGATTTTGGAAAAATTAGGGCACAAAACAGGGCACACATGCAGATTTCTTTCAAATTGGGGCAAAACAACAAGTTTGTGAGCATTTTGAAGCATCCAAGCAAGAGGGGAAAATTTGTAGACCACCAATTTGAGAGAAAAATGTTTCAGAGCACACATAATGAATGAAAAATTTAGGTCAAAATGGTGCAAGCTCAAAAATCACACTAACAGAAGCTTCCATGCTAATCCATGGAGTAAAATGAAATGAGATCCTAGAAAATAAGGGGATCTGCCTAGTTTAGAAAATGTAGGAAATCCCACCCTAACCGACTCTGGTTACCCTAAACTCGCCACTAGTTTAGCGAACTTCCATCGGTTACCATTTAACCCACACAACAACCTTATTTAGAGGTTGGCACATTTCTGAGAGATAATCACATCTTTTTAGAACAAGTGACGAAACCAGAGTTGCATGCAAGCAGAACCAATGTTAGTACACACATCAGAGCATCCATAACCAATAACTGAAGTAACCACAAATCCATTTTCCTTCACGGGAGCATCTGGGGAAGTGTCAAGCACCACATCAAGTTCATTCCATTTGATCACCCACCATTACCAACTAGGCATCAAGCTCATACAAATAGTAAGTTTTGTTAACCAACACTTATCCATTCATCATTTGGTAGATCCTTTTACATCTGTTATTAGCTTTTTCTCTCATTTCCATTCCCCCATCATCTACCTCCATGCAAACTTAACCATCTCTTTATCCACACCCTTGAACTGCCCATATCCAGACTTTAATCATTCCTATGCATATCCAGGATCCACATAAACCTTGCCTTTGCCCTTCCTTTTCATCTAGCCTCAGATCTATCACCCAACCAAGTTTTTATTGTGTTTCCTATACTCCAACCATACCGACGCCAATTAACCTAAACTGACACCGATCATACTAGACCGATGTCGGTCTATGTGTCTTTTACTAGGAATCAAGAACAAAGTTTCTAAACTTCCATCAAATACCCAAAATAGCCCGTAACCCGACGACGACTGCACTGTACTAGTACCCCGACAGTGACCTTGAACTTTAGATTCAATCATAACTTAACATGTTGTGAATGAATTTTCTTATTGTAGATGAATGAGATACCTAAATCATTTTAACTACAAGTGGGATTTCCTTTATTATCAGCATTAAGTTGTTTTAAATAGTGGATTGACAACCATCTAGGAAGTATCACACTTCTCGGATCTAGCACACGCTAGGCAGTCCACTGCATATATTGTTTAACCTTTATTTAGTGATCTTGTGTTCCATTTCAGGTAGTTCCTCCAAGCAAAAAGGAAGATCATGATCAGATGTAGATTCGAAGTCATACGCGCACAACAACCTACAACCAAAGCATCTCCACGTGTATTCCTCCTAGCCCTCTACCCTTATCGGTTTCATCAAAATTCAAAGAAACACATCTAGAATTAGGTGAAACACACACATATATAGGGTTGGGACTTTCTCTTCACCACTTATCTATTCCAAAACTATGTTGCATGCTACTAATAGCCACGCGCCATTTACAAGCATAGCCACACATGTAAGTGTGCTATCTATAGACCTCTTACAGTTAAATGAAGTGACAATCCTATTCTTAGCTCGCCTCTATGCAAAATGCTTCGATCTGATCCTCTAAGGATAGACAATTTGTGGCGTGCACGTCTTTGCCTCATTGGTGTGTTCAACACACCATCTTCTAAAAATAGGTCTTCATGCTCAAAATCGGCTAAGTCCTGAATGTTGAACTTCTACTCCACGTGTACGTTCTTCCTATCCATTCACACCCTTAAACCTAGCCTGTTTTCCCACGTGAACTTCTTGTGTGAGTTCTATCAAGTGTTCTCTGATCAACATTACCCCACACTAATCTCATTGTCACCCCGATAATGGTTATCTCCAAAAATTGAAGTAAAGAATAGAAGAATGGAAAGAATTTTGATGAATAAAGAATTTTTATGAGGCAACCTCCTCTCGTGATCGGTTTGAAGTATCAACTCTGGATACTCCTTTATTTTGGCCTCCAAGGCTCTGTCATTTAGCAAGTGCTTGTTCTTCCCTTTATGGAATGTCCACAACAATGGAATCCAATTCATCCCTCACAATCTCCCCTTTTTCATTTTGTAGACCCAACACAACACTGAAAATTGAGGTCATCATTCCTTCTAGAAGATCCATCTTTTTCATAATGAGCTTCCTAAGCTATTTCAATTGAGTCTTGTGTGGCTCTTATGCTGCTACCAGGGCCTCACACTAATACTTAACCATTGAAAATATTTGTGCGCAACCCAATGTTTCGTCCTTCATTTCTCTCGAACCTCATTGTTTTCTTCCAGGTCTTTATGTTGATAAGTTCCTATGAAGCTATGTAGATGTTAAAGCCAGTCCGCTTTATTCAATACTTTTGTAGCACTTGCGAAGCCCTTCTTAGGATGCAATCTTTCACATCATTGAAGCTTTCTATTATTCTTCCTCTTGTTCTATGAGTTCGTGTGATTGTATTCACTTACTTTTCTCTTTTTTATGGGTGAATCCCATTCTTGGCCGACGATGACTCCTTCAGGATATTGCATTTTGAAAAATTGTTTTCAGTGTCGTCTCATCCTCCTCAACAACCACCTTCTTCTTTCCTTTTTCTTGGCTACAACTTCCTTCTTGGGTGCCATTTTTACCTTGCAATTGTCTCCTCTTTAACTCTGTAATTTGTGAATCAAACCCTAGCTCGATTCAATCATGCCCTAGGTGGAAACTTCATGCCCTAACTCCTCTCTGTTGCCTTGCTTCACTTAAACCCTTCACCACTAGGGATGTAAGGTTCTTTTTGCACATATCTATTTTTCATGCTTGGTTTCACATCCTTTGCAGACCTTAACCCAATCACTTAGCTCTTCACACTTAGGTCTTTTCTCAAATACTCTTAGTCGCAATGGTAAAAATGAATTTGCATCCCATCCTTATATAGTTTTTCAAATTTTGATGCATTTATTACTCCTTCACCTACCAAATATCCTCTCATTCATTGACCAAATTTGTTTGTTCCATGTGGTACTTCTTCATGCCCCGGTTATAACCTTCTAGCACACATTCCTACCCTTTGGTCACAGACTTCTCTTGTGCATGCCCTTGCACCTGAGTACCTTGTCACTGTACCTTCTCCTAGTTTTTATCATGGCCTCTATTTACCTCACATTATACTATCCTTTCATTCATCTCCATCCTTGGTCACTTTTGAGAAGAAAATGTTATTTTGACTTAAAGCACACCCATAGCAACTTATTCCTTTCTGATTTCAATTCCCTGAGTCTTGTACCTAGATATCAACAACCACCCACACTAAAAGGATGTGAAGTCCTCTGCACATAAACATGCTTCATGTAGTAATTAGCTTCATGCGTGCAAGCACACTTATTTCACAACAACAAAAACTAAAGTGACAAACCATAGCGACAATGAAGGAAATAAATTAAGGAAATACAAAATGGAAACCTAATCTAAATAGCAATACTACCTTATTACAGAAACCAAGAAGAATTATTTATAGTAGGGCTTCAGTGCTACTCCCAAGTTAAAGTAACCAGAAGTCAGTTGTGTTCCATCATGTGCTTCTAACTAGAAAGCACCGATTCAAGTATGTAAGTGATGACATACGACCCCAACCAATGTGTAACCATAAACTCATCGACTAGGATCTTGATTGTCTCATTCAAAAGTGTGCACCCTATCACTTGTCAAACTTAAAGGACATTCATATCTTGTAAGAATATTCTCCCATAGAAACCTAGCTACCGTAGCTATTGTTATACAGGTCCTTCGTAGGTGCTACTTCTACCCACTTTGTGAGATAATATATACAACTAATGATATAGCGCGATCCAATCCTGTGTGTGGCTAGTGAAATAGGTCCTACAAAATCAATGGCCCATTTCTCAAATGGTTCTACATTGATAATAGGTCTTAGTGGCATTTCATCTCTTTGTTCTAGTTTTCCTAGGTGTTGACAATGATCACATGCCTTACAATATTATTTACAGTCTTTATACAATGTCTCCCACCATAATCCAACAAGTAGGATCTTTTGGGTAGTTACATCACCTGCATAATGGCCTCCTACAATACCACCATGGGCTTCTTCCATAATATCCTTGCACTCATGCTCTAATACACAATGATGTAATTACTCAAAACATGCACCTAATTCTATCTCGTTTATTAATTCCTATATGAGTTCCTCTACCTTTGCACTATCTCCCATGGTTAACCACTTGAAAAATTTTAATGCCTCTTCTATTGGAGGTTGGGAAGAAAAGTAGTCAAAGGTCTAGATCATCCCCGTAGTCAAAATTTTCTATTTTTCGTCTCTTGATGTAGTTCTGCGTATACATAACAAGCGCGTGCGTATCCTTGTAGAGTAGAGTATAATCTATACACCTAGAGTGAAGGTAGTAATGCTTCTTGTCCCGCTGCCGTGAGTCTCTCACACTTTGTTGAATGTGAAGCTGAATATATTGATCACCATTATAAGTTCAGATCTGTGTAGTTACATTACTCATTAAAAACCTAGTAGATAAGGTGATTCCAATCTCTTCCCATTCTATAAGATTATCTCTGTGGACTACCCACCAAAGGTAACTTTGTTATCCCACGCAAGGTGTATACTAACATATATCTTCTCTTAATTTGATGTCCACTTTGTGCTTCCATGGATTTTAAGAATATAGGAAGATCTTTTGCCCTCGTATACCAAGGCATTGTGCTACCTATCCATAAAAAAATGAAGTCCTTTCTTGTGTGCAACCACGCTTTTACCTCGCGCCCTACTAATTCATATGTACCATGAGCCAAATTTTCACAAGAAATACTTGTAGTATCACTAATAGAGTGAGAATCCTCCCACTAGAGGATGCCTTCCTTTGATGGCTCATTGACCTCTCGGGTCCTAAATAGAGCGTACATAGATTCCGTTTAAGTCCTCCTCACTTACAAAGCTCAACATACGATGTAGAATTCCCATCACAAAGGTATCACAACCCTTTCCACTTTGTTCACAAAGCTGATATACCCCTTATTGAATCTCAAATCAGCATTATTCACATAACACCAAGGGTGTCCAAGAAAGAATGGAAAATTATCTCGCTTCGCAAGTGCTAATACCTCAAAATCCCTAGTGAATTTTGCCCCTTGTAGGGTTATAAATGCATCCTTCAAAACTCCTATGGGAGTGGCCTTAGTCCTATTTACCATAAAAAAAACACATTAGATGATGGTTGTAATGGAGGTCTCCCCATTTATACCCATTCATCTAAAGTAAGCACATTGAGTTTCGCACCTATATCAATCAAAATATTACTCAACAAACATCCATCTACAACATCATTCAGAGTGATCTCTTTATCATAGTCAATGCTATCTTATAGGGGGAGTATTTACATGTAGGATTTTCCATTCATTCTTAGTGTTTTTACGTGGAGTGTTCCCCTTTAACCAATTCCTAATAATGGAATAATATTCTCTTGGCACAACATTTTACACACCTCTCTGATGTCATCAATATCAGAGGGGACCTTCCCTACTTCTTTCTTCTATTCCATCTTTCTGGACTGCTCTTTTAAACATTGTATTTCACCTTGAAGATTTTTGAGGACCTCTGTGGTCTCTTGATAGAATTCCTTTTGATGGGTAGGATCTGGGTACCTTGCATGCAGAACCTCCTCCTTAATGATTGTAGGATTCTGCACAATGCCTCTCTTTCCCATGCTTTGTTTCATCACGTGTGGTAATCTTCACGATTAAGGCCCCGTGTTCGGTGCTATCTTGGGCATCCACCGATTTTCTTCCATGCTACTGGATCCTAACAATCCACGTGCCTTTATTTTCCTACCTATCTTTGTTTCTTGAGATACTCATACAAGTTCGGGCACTTTTCATAGCTATGATTCTTTCGTAGAAAGAACATGTAACATTCTCGAGGACATTCGTGCCTATAATGATAAGGGGATCTACATATATAGCACGTTCCTTGAGGAAAATCACTTCTTCCTCCACCACGGCCTCGTCCTCTTCCATAACCTCCTTCAAAATGGACCTCATTCATGTCATAGTGTGATTGATTATGATCTTGATCCTGGTGCTTGTTCTTGTTCTTAGAGTTATCTGTTACACTTGTCTATCATACCCCAATGTCTATAACATCATGGATCTAACCAATCAATCGAAAATCCTCAGTATCATGGGTCATGGACCTGTAAATCTTGCAAAAGTAGGATACATTCTTCCTTATCACACATTGTAACAAAGGAAAATGGCTAGCATCATGATTTAAATGACAGATTTCACAATCTAATAGTAATGAATGTATAGATCTGTGAGGGAAACTATCCTTGGTGTGACCTTCCACTTCACAATCTGTACACCAAATCCCTAAGCACATTTCATGAGCTGAATTAACCGATAAATTTTCTAGCTGCTTTTGCCACGGATGTAATCTATGCCTCTAAGAATGGAATAACACTAGTGTCAATGCTCCCAACTGCCTCAACATGTAGGGCTGCCTCCAATTCTTCACACAGATCAATGTATGTCTTATGCGACATTGCCCTTATAAATGGTGTAATCAATCCCCAAAAAAACCATTGTGCATACTCGCTGGCGTGAATATCATAAGACAACTTAGATAGAAGTGTCTTAAAATGGGCATCATACTCATGTACACTCTCAGTAGTGCCTTGTTGGATATATTTGAGCGCGCTAATACTCTTCCGCTAAAACTCTGGGATATAGAACTCTTTTAAGAAAGCATCCTTCAGCGCTACATAATCTATGAAAGTTTGATCATGGTCAAACTTCCTATACCAGTTATGTCCACGTCCCTATAATGTAGTAGCAAATTGACTTTCCTTGCACTCGAAGCCATGATTGCTTTCACATGCCACAATATTTCACACATGTGTACATGCTCAACAACATCCTTTATGCCTCTATACTATGGAAGACGAAGAGATATCTCTATATAAATATTCTAGGGTTGGTGCAAACCTTTCCCACCCAATCCAGAACCTCTTTTGTTTCCTCTACCTCCAAAACCACTAGATTTTCTAGAACTAGAACCACCTATACCTCTCAATCCTTCACCTATAGCTGGAATAGGACTTGTATATGTACTCCCATGTCTCGAAAGTCATACTATAATAAACCCCTACGATCTGTGTGGTAGTTCCACTTCCAGAGGTGAATCCAAAATTCTACGTGCTTACATTTTGTGTGGATGATGCACCTAAAAATGTTCCTCCAAATAACATTAAAGTTGTTTTTCCTACCATTTATGTACTTACTCCCTGACTTACTCCTACTCTCCTACTTCCCAAGTTAGCTTGCTAGTTACTTGTCGTACTAGGTATTGGAAAACCAAGCGCAAGGGCTAGGTCACCAGGTGGATTAAGATACACGCCCATGGCCCGAGGTAGTCCTTACTGGTGCACTTCTATGTGAATTCAAGGGGATCTCTGTCATGCTTTTGAAGATGGGGATTTCCTAATGCTATGGCTCCACATATTCTATGTGATCTTCAAATCCTTCATGATCCATCTCTCTCCTCAACGTCATACTTTCTCAAACAAGACCTTCGCTTCTCTATCTACCTCTAGCACTCCTCATTATACTTAAGCTACCTTTCCTCTCTCTTCCTTTCTGCCACTAGGTCTGCCATCTTTCACCAAACCTATTCCTGCCCTCACGTGTGGTGAAGTTTAGTTAGCCATCGGTTTACTCTCCAGGTTCAAAGTTACCATCAAGATCTTGATCGCCAATGGAATACCTTGCAGATATGCTCCTCTAGGATACCACAAAACTGGAATTCAGCTACCTCTAGGAAAGAATACGTCAAAATTGAATATTCCAGAATATAACTGTTTAGAACACCATGAAACCACGTATCCATAACGTGATTCCAGATCAGATCAACATCATAAAGGGCCTAAAATTCTTCCTGTGTCCAGACAAGTGTGTGATACCTCCAATTCCACTGAGATGCATAAGCATTAGCCACTCGTATAATTCTACTAGAAAGATGGTGAAAAATCTCTCATATAAGCTATCATATTGATTTTGTTCTACCCAAGTACGTGTGTTAAACTCAAATCCAATTTGAACCATCATTTAGATCTATATTTTTGCAAAACTGGAAACAAAGAGAGGTTTGAAACCTAATCCTACTCTAAAATCCAAGGAGACAAGGAGAGAGATAGAAAGTGCAAAAATGAAACTAAACTAATAGGTGATACACCAAAGGAGGAGTGGTGAACACTTCTTGTTCTGCAGATAGACACAGATCATAAAATGCAACATAAAACATCATGCACAAGCTGATAAGATGTAATCAGAGGTCTGAAATGAAACAAGCAACACAAACAGAGGAGGGTGGCCCGATCACGAGGCACTGTATTGTCATTTCCACTATCAAAATCCTTGTATTACAACATCAAAAAGGTAGAAAACCTATTACAATTTTAGAAGAGGTCTGATACTTGCAAAAATCACTTGTTACAGGTGAAAGAAGAAGCTTGCTATCCAAAGAAATGTTCCCCCTGAAATGAGCCAAATCTGGCTTTTACATTGCATGGGTCGAGCCCAGGGGACAGAAAACGTACAAAACATGGGAGCCCATCCCTCCTTGACTGCAGATGCATTAAAATGGCATGGGGGACCTTACAAACCCATACCCTGTCATTTTGACCGGATTACAGGAGAATGCGACCCATTCTGCATTAAATGCAGTCAGTTGGAATGTCACTTCTGGCCATGAACACGCGTCAGAGCCGTTTCTCAATTTTCTCTCTCCATACTACACCAAAACTCAAGATTAACCCTAGAATCATGTAGAGAATTTCATAAGCTTTCCGTTGATATAAAGAACGTGCAAATCGAGCTCTGGATCGAAAGATATGTCGATCTGAAGATTTAGGGCACAAAACAGGTGAAAATGCGATTTTTAAATTTCTTCCCGCGCTCTGCCACCTGGATGACACGTGGCATGCATTGATTGGTCACGTGATTCTCTCTCCTTCTCTGCTTCGTTGGACATGTGTCCTCTTTTTATTGGCTCGGGCTTTTCCTTCAAAAATCACCCTTTGACCTTTGGACCTTTCTCCTTGTGACACGTGTCATGATCTGGTTGGTCGCGGGTCTGCCGGCTCTTTCGCGCCCTTCGCGTCTTTTTGTCCCGGATGTCCTAGTGCTTGTTGTTTGGGACAAAAACTTCCGATCCACCCAAAATGGGCTTCCATGTCCCTTTTCTCGCCGGTGACACGTGGCGTGATCGATTGGCTTCGGCTCCTTCGGCTTTCGCGTCCGTCGCGTCCCTTTGTCCCACTTGTCCTTGTCTTTGAAGTTTCCGTTTGGCCGAACGGTGGTTCGCGTCCTTCGCGTCCATTTGTCCCAAATGTCCCAGTGCTGTCTGGGACAAATTCTTCGAACCCCGAAATGGCTTCCTTTGCTCTCGGCGCTTCACCTTTTCGCGTCCTTCACGTCCTCGCCCAGATGTCCCAACTGCTTAGTACGAAAGTTCTCCATTTCGGCCGATCCAGGTGGTTCGCGTCCTCAAGGCCCAAATGTCCCGAGTAGTTAGTCGATTTTCTTCTCCTTCGGCCGAACCGGCTTCCGCGTCCCTCGCGTCCCGATGGCCCGATTGTCCCTGTGCTAAAATTTTCCTTTTTTCGGCCGAACCGGCGGTTCACGCCCTTTGCGTACATTTGTTCCACTTGTCCCAGTGCTTCGCGGGCCACCTGGAGGCGTTTCGGCCGAACCGCGCCTTGGTGTCCCGAATGTCCCAATTGTTCCTAGGACAAGGACTTAGCCGATTTTCACAATTTTTCCTGGCCCAAGCTTATTTTCTGCAACTTTTTCACATTTTCTCGAGCTTGCTCTTTTCAACAGACGGGAGAGTTAGAAAAATTTCTGAGGGGACCCTAGAAACATGATTTTTACCCTGAATCCATCCATTTTCCTGGGACTTGAGAATTCTGATGTATGTTATCAAATCAACCCTGGGGGTGGATTTGGATAACAATTTGGTGACTTCAGCGGGGATACCACTGCTAGGTAGAAGATACCGGTTACTGAAGCGAGTCCATTGGGCATGGAGTCATCAAATATTCTATTTAGAACCTCAAGTGACTCGAGAATGTGCAAGGAGGAAGATGGAATGTCACTGATAAAAGCAAGAGCTGACTAAAACATCTCCATGAACAGCAAGTTGTGCCAAAGCACTTAGGAAAACAAAACTAACCTACAACAAAACAATGTGCACAAGCACTTGGAGGAAAGAAAATCTAATCTAATATTTGAGAGGTAGTGAACTTCCTCTAGAAGCAGCGCTTGAGATAGATTCCATTGATTGGAATCTGCGGTTCTTCACCCTCAGTGAGGCTAATTGGAAAGCATTGTTGTTCTTGCACTTTGTGACCATGTATGGGCCACTCGAATGGCATCAAATTTTGAATGCCTTCCGGTTTGCTCTATCCACATCCCATTTCAACACTAGATCTCGACTTGAAAAGATCTATCCTTGGCCTTTCTATCAAAGGTCTTCTTGATCAAAGCTTGATCCTTTTCCATTGCTTGGGATGCCTGATTTCTGATCTCTTGCAGCTCCATCAACTCTGCATACCTCACCTCCATGGGCTCAAATTCAAGCAACTCCAGCTGCTTCATGAGTTCCAATGTTGGCAACTCAAGTGACATGGGCAAGATTGCCTCTCTTCCATAGACAAGCCTGAATGGAGAGTTACCTGTGGATCTTTTGGGAGTGATCCTATCAGCCCATAAGGCTGATTTCAGCTTGGTATGCCAAGACCTCTGATTCTCATCAAGAGTCCTCCTAATGATCCTCAACAAGTTCTTGTTTGTAGACTCGGCTTGGCCATTACCCTGAGGGTAATAGTTCGATGAAGTGCTTAGGTAAATACCGTTCTTGACAGCCCACTCGGTCACCTTGGATCGATGAATGCCGATGCATTATCGGAGATTATTGTGGCGGTACACCAAATCTGGTTGTTATCCCCTCATAAAAGTCTAAGATGTTAGACTCATTTGCCTCTTTGAGTGCTATTGCTTCTGTCCATTTGGTGAAGTAGTACGTGGCTGTCAAAATCCATTTGTGCCCTTGGCTTGAATTGGGATTAATGACTCGATGAAGTCAAACCCCATTGCATGAATGGCTGGTCAAGCTGAGATTGGATGCGATGGAAGGGCAGCAAGTCTCTCTTTTCTGTGAAGAATGCACAATTCTTACACCTCTTGATCCATGCATAGCAATCACTTTGAAGATTTTAGGCCAATAATAACCAGCCTTCATGATTTTTAGATTTTGTCACTCTTGGTGCAAAATGGCCACCCGGCTGGTCCACCATGAAACTCTTCCAACACCCTTTGAATCGACTGTGCTAATGCATCTCGGTAGCACTCCATTCACATCTTTCTTGAACAAAACTCCATCAACAATGGCATATGGAACAGCTGCTGACTGAAGTGTCTCCTTTGGGTCTTGTTCATCTCGGAGGGCATAGGCTGTGCTAGGAAGTGCATAATACCTTGGGTCCAGCAAGGAGTCGGGGCAGCATTGTCTTCTTCTTGTTTGCCACTTGGCTCATGGCTGTCTGGGTATCAAAACAGCCTCTTCTTCATTGCATACTTCTTTTTGCTTCCCCAAAACCAGCTGCTCACACACAATCCTTTCCCTCTTACCAGACTTGGTGATCTTGATCTCAATGTCATACTCCATGACACGGGTGATCCAACCTGCCCTTTTCTCATTCAAATCCTTGTTGAGGAGGAAGTCCTTAACCCTTGACATGTGAGACCAGCGGTTGAATCTTATTGTTTGAGACCAAATGTCTGAACTTCTTCAAGCTCGATGATGACATGAGGACATGCTTTTCGATGAAAGAATACTTTATTTCGTAATCTTCAAGGTTTGGCTGAAGAATGCTATGGGCTGTTCGAACCTTCTCTATTAGATTTGTGTTAAGATAGCTGAGATTGTGTCATCGATCCTCCAACGCATACAACATGAAGTCCTTTGAAAGTCGGGTTGATAAGAGTTGGAGCTTGTGATATTGCATGCTTGATGCTTTCAAAACTCTCTTTGCCTTCTGCTTTGTCCATTTGAATGCGGACTCTTCTTAACATCATTGTTAGAGGCTTCACAAGAGTGGAAAAATTAGGCACAAATCTGCGGACAAAGTTTATCCTTCCTAAGAAGCTTTGAAGAGATTTCTTGTGGTGTGGCAATGGGAGCGTTCGGATGGCTTCAACCCTTTCAGGATCAATTGTTAGCCCTTCCCTAGAGACAATGTGGCCCAACAATTTGCCCTCGTGTGCCAAGAATATACACTTCTTTGGATTCAATGACACTCCGAACCTTCTACACCTCTGAAACACTTATCTGAGGTGAAAGAGATGGTCTGCTGCATTCTTTGAGAAGACAGTGATATCATCTAGGTATACCAGCACTATATTGTTGATTAAGCCTTTGAATGCCATATCCATAGCTCGCTGAAATGTTGCTCCGGCATTTGATAGGCCAAATGGCATCTTCTTGTAGGCATAGGTGCCCCATTTGGTGGTGAAAGCCATCTTGAATTGATCTTCTTCCTTCACCATTATCTGATTATAGCCTGAGTATCCATCAAGTAGTGAGAACCTTTCTGAACCAGCTACAACTTGCAATATTTGCTCCATGGAAGGGAGTGGGTAATGATCTTTGAGAGAGGCTCTGTTCAAGTCTCTGAAGTCAACACACAGTCTGATTTCTCCATTTCTTTTTCTCACTGGCACCAAGTTTGCAACCCAACTTGAGTGTTTGATGGGGAAGATGATACTGGCCTCAATAAGCTTGCTTAACTCTTTTCTCATGAGAGGTTCAATATGGGGATTCATTGGCCTTTGCTTTTGCCTAACAGGCTTGGATTTCGGATCCAGTTCAATAGTATGTTGTGCCAACTTTGGGTTGAAACCTCTTAGATCTTTGTAAGTCAAGCAAAAGATATCGGGAACTCTTGACAAAACTGAACAAAATCAGATTTCTCTTGTGAGGTACTTACTTTGCCAATCTGCAATGTTTTGCCTTCTTCCACTAAAATAGGCTCTGAATCTTCACCCTTCACTTGAATGTTTGCTTTCTCCTTCCGGAACTGATCATTCGGGTTGAAGATTGACTCCAAGGTTATGAGGCCTTTTGGTAATTTGTTAGTTCTCAGCTGTACTACTTGATCACCATATTGCTGCTCCAGCTTGTCTTGATTTCTGGCGGAGAACTCAGCTTCTTCTTGTAGGAAATTAACAATTTGTTGATCATTCTCGAAGACTTGCCAACTTGTGTTGTTATCTGGAACAGCTGGTCTCACAACCAATTTGATATGAGGCTGAGATTTCTCACTTTTGATACTCTCTGCAACATCAAACGCAGCCCCAATTGCTGCAAGTCTGTCAGCGGCTTCATTCTTTTTCTTGGGATGGAATTGATGCTAAAAGCTTCAAAATCTTCAATAAGATCCCATACCCGATTTTTGTAGCACTTAAGCAGATCATTTTTGGCAGCATTTTTTCCTTTGACTTGGTTTACGACCAGCTCACTATCACCAAATACTTGTAAATTCCTGATGCCTTTCTTCATTGCCCAGTGCAGTCCATGAATTAAGGCTTCATACTCAGCTGTGTTGTTTGAGCAGGAAAACTGGAAACGGAAGGCTGAGTAATACCTTATACCTTGTGGTGAAATGAGCATAGCTCCTCCTCCTGCACCTTGTCTACTCCTTGATCCATCAAAGAACAATTGCCATACTTCATTCTTGTCCTTATGATCTGGCTTGGTGATGCTGGGGAGAGGTTGATCCTCTTCATGTAAACAATAAACCCCTAGCTCAGATTCTTCTATTTCTTGATAAGGATCAAAGGCATGCACTTTGCTTGCCCATTCATCAAGAGTCAAATCTGGGATGCTTCCAACCTTGGTGTCAGCTTCATCAGTGCTTGGATAATCTTCTTGATCAAATGCTGAACAGTTGGCATTGATTTGGCTTGGAGTGTAAGGCTCAATATGAAAGTTTGCAATAGGTTCGGATCTGATTGTGGCCTTAGTTCCATATCTTGTTACGAACAACATGTGTGACCAATCCGAGAAAAATAGCCTCGATTTTAGCGGTGAAGTCTCTTGACAAGCACAATGCAAAGAGTGGTGGCAGGTCTATGATTGACACATCTTGTAACACTATTACGTTGGGACATGCGTGCAGTGTGAGGCTCAAACCTTTGATTACTCCAACCGTTGTCACTGTTGTCCCATCTAATTGCACTACACCCTTGGAGATGACTTCATATTGAAGCCCTAGCTGATCAGCTATTTGCTTGGGCATTACTGAACTACTTGCCCCAGAGTCAATCATGTAATTATGTACCAACTTATCTCCTATGATCAATGAAACATAAAATGGAGGGGGCTTCGACATTTTACCTTGTTGTCCTCCATGGTTTCCTTCAGGCTGGGCAGCATTTGTGAGTACCTTCTCTTGCATTTGGACCTGTTGGTTTGAAGTTGACCAGTCCTTCATGGCAGCTTGTAGCAAATCTCTTTGTCCTGGGATGGATAGGGATTCCCACATTGATATATTGACGTTAGTCTTCTTCATCTGTTCAATGATACTGAACGGGGATGAAGTATCCTTTTGTTGTCCCTTGGTTTGCACATTTACTCCTTGCACGTGGGCAGCGGCAATGGTGGCATTTGAGTTGGTTTAGGGCTGTTCTTGGCTGCCCTTGTGCACTTGAAACTGGACTTTGCTTGCCAATCATTTGTGGAGCCGTGGAAGGTTGTGGATTACTTGGGGCTAATGGTTGTTCTTCACCCAAATTTCTCCTCTTTGACCTTGTGTTGGCTGCTGACACCTTGAGAAGTATTTGATTCATGCCACGAAATCTTGCTTACCGGTTCAAGAGTGTGGTGTCATTTGGGGCTGATTCCTTGTTGGAATGTTTCTTGTTGTTGGCTGTTTCCTTGGTTACCCTCACCCTCCACACCAGTAGTTGTCACCATCGATGCTTGATTGAGAGCACCATTGAAGCACATGGATTGGTTATGAGGCTCATTGCATGGGAAACACCAATCATATTCTTGAGCAATGTTGTTTTTAATGTTGGCACTAATGCCTTAGAAGGAGATATGGCATTTGGGGTTATAGGGCTGGAAATGGTCTATTGGCGGGAGGCCTTACTTGGCTTTGATTTTGATTTGCGGCTGGATTTGGTGGTCTTTGTGGTTGGTATGGCTGCCTATTAGTATTAAGCTTGGGGTTGATAAGAAGGTCGAAACCTTGGGCTTCTTTGTCTTTTGATAGTAACCAGCTCATTTCCCAAATTTTTGCAATTGTTTCATGACCTCTTGGAGTTCATTTGAAGCACTAGAGGATGAAGTAGAAGTTTCACTTGAACTTTGATTTCTAGGGGTGGGAGCATAGGAGCCAAAGTGGGTGCTTGACTAGTGCTTGGATTTTCTAAGTTTGGATACTGAGGGCATGGGAGGCCTAGGAGCCGGTTTACCGGCTTGAATAAGACAATTTTCGGCTCTAATGGCAATCTTATAAGCGAGAGTAAGGTTGTGCCTCCCATAGATTGAATTAACATAGAAATATCAGAATTCAAAGCTTTAAGGTAATATAGAAAAGCACCTTCTTTGTTGGCTTTTGCCTTTGGAATCCTATCCCAAGACCTTTGAAATCTGAAGTTGAAGTCGAGTCGGTCATTTGCTCGTTGGGGGCTCTCTTGATAGTTGTCGGCTGCTCCAAAAGAGACAAGTTGTCTCCCTTCTCTCCAAATTGCTCATGAAGTGCAATACACGGCTGATTCGGTTTGTGATAGAACCAGCTCAAGGCTCCTAAACCATTGTAATGCTTTACCCTTGAAGGAAGATGCGGTAACTTGTGACCACTTGCATTTCATTGATTTCATGGATTGCACAAAGGTTAGCAATATCTTTAACATGATCACACAGGTAGTCGATTTTCTCCGGTGAAGTAGGGAATGTTCTTCAAGGCTGCAATAGGGCTGGATGTTGTGCATTGAGAGCAAGTGGGCTGCTTTACTGTGAAGTTGACGTAGGGGTTGTTTTGAGCCATTCTAATTGGTCTTAAAACCCTTGTATCTTGAATGAAAGGCTGTCGAGGTGGAGGAGTTGAGAGAGTTTGTTTGGTGGAGATGGAGACCTTTGAATCCTTCTTCCTCTTTGCCTTCTTCTTGGAGATAAGCTGCAGGTATTCAAACAACACTTCTTCTTCTCCGACTCTTGACCTTGTGGTGATTCTTCTCATGAGTTTTCGGGCTGCCTTGCTTTGAAACCAGTTGATTCTTCCCCTTGGAGTCGCGGATATGCAAATAATAGCTCTTATAAGCAAGAAAACTGCAGCGAGATGCATATCAACTTTTTGCTGATAAAAATGAGACCTCTAGGTCCCCAGGGCGTGCCAAAACTGTTGTTGCGAGACTCACGGCACCCACGGATGCGAGATCGGGCTTCTAGGTTGATCACTCTAGCATCCAGTGTGATTGCACAACATGGAAACCTCTCTCAAGTGTGGGGACTTGTGAAAGGCGAGAGAGGAATCTCAGATTAGAGGTGGTTCCTCAAACTCCTCGATTTAGATCTATATTTTGCAAAACTACAGAGGTTTGAAACCTAATCCTACTCTAAAATCAAGGAGACGAGAGATAGAAAGTGCAAAAAATGAAACTAAACTAACAGGTGATACACCAAAGGAGGAGTGGTGAACACTTCTTGTTCTGCAGATAGACACAGATCATAAAATGCAACATAAAACATCATGCACAAGCTGATAAGATGTAATCGAGAAGTGCGAAATGAAACAAGCAACACAAACAGAGAGGGTGGCTGATCACGAGGCACTGTATTGTCATTTCCTTTGTCAAAATCCTTGTATTACAACATCAAAAAGGTAGAAAACTGTTACAATTTTAGAAGAGGTCGATACTTGCAAAAATCACTTGTTACGAGGTGAAAGAAGAAACTTCCTTGCTATCAAGAAATGTTCCCCCTTTAGAAATGAGCCAAATCGGCTTTTACATTGCATGGGTCGAGCCGGGGGAGAAAACATACAAAACATGGGAGCCCATCCCTCCTTGACTTGAGATGCATTAAAATGGCATGGGGACCTTCTGAACCCATACCTATCATTTTGACTGGATTACGGGAGAATCGACCCATTACGCATTAAATCAGTCATTTGGAATGTCACTTCTGGCCATGAACACGCGTCAGAGCCGTTTCTCGATTTTCTCTCTCTCAGACTACACCAAAACTTGAGATTAACCCCAGAATCATGTAGAGAATTTCATAAGCTTTCCGTTGATATAAAGAACGTGCAAATCGAGCTCTGGATCGAAAGATATGTCGATCTGAAGATTTAGGGCACAAAACTAGCGAAAATGTGTTTTGAAATTTCTTCCCGCGCTCTGCCACCTGGATGACACGTGGCATGCATTGATTGGTCGCGTGATTCTCTCTCCTTCTCTACTTCGTTGGACACGTGTCCTCTTTTTATTGGCTCGGGTTTTCCTTCTTGAAACCTCACCCTTTGACTTTTGGACTTTCCTCCTTGTGACACGTGTCATGATTTGGTTGGTCCGCGGGTCTGCCGGCTCTTCGCGCCCTTCGCGTCCATTTGTCCCGGATGTCCCAGTCTTTGCATTTGGGACAAAAACTTCGATCCACCTGAAATGGGCTTCCATGTCCCTTTTTTCGGTGACACGTGGCGTGATCGATTGGCTTTCGGCTCCTCCTCGGCTTATCAGCGTCCGCGCGTCCCTTTGTCCCACTTGTCCTTGTCTTTGAAGTTTCCCGTTTGGCGAACTAGCGGTTCGCGTCCTTCGCGTCCATTTGTCCCAAATGTCCCAGTGTTGTCTAGGAAAAATTCTTCCGAACCACCGAAATGGCTTCCTTTGCTCTCGGCCGCTTTGCCTTTTCACGTCCTTCGCGTCCTCGCGGCCCAGATGTCCCAACTACTTAGTACGAAAGTTCTCCAGTTCTCCAGTCGATTTTCGGACCGACCTTCCGCGTCCCCGATCCGGGTGGTTCGCGTCCTCAAGGCCCAAATGTCCCGGCGAGTTAGTCATTTTCTTCTCCTTGGCCGAACGTTTGAGGGCTTAAACCGCGTCCTTGGTGTCAGAATGTCCAACTGTCTAAGACAAGGACCGATTTTCACAAATTTTGTCCCTTTGTAACTTTTCCATTTTTTTCGTGGCCAACTCCGGACAGCCTAGAAAAATTTCGAGGGGACCCTGCGTACATTTGTTCCACTTGTCCCGGTGCTTTGCGATGGCGGGCAAATCACCCTGGGCGTTTTGGATAACGAACCGCGCCTTGGTGTCCCGAATGTCCCAAGCAGGATGTTCCTAGGAGGAAGGACTTAGCCGATTTTCACAATTTTTTATCTATGAAAGCCCAAGCTTATTTTGATTGCAACTTTTTCACATTTTCTAGAGCTTGCTCTTTCCTCCAGACAGGAGAGTTAGAAAAATTTACGAGGGGACCACTAGAAACATGATTTTACATTAACTGAATCCATCCATTTTCTACCTCGGGACTCGAGAATTACGATGTATGTTATCAAATCAGGGGTGGATTTGGATAATATATATATATATATCTTACTACTATATGTGATTCACATCATATATAAGGTGGGGACTTTCCTTCACCGCTTATCTATTTCAAAAATAGGCCACATGCTACTAATAGCCACACATGCAAGTTAACTAAAGTGACAATCCTATTCTTAGCTCACCTCCATGAAAAACACTTCTATCTCGACCCTCTAAAGATAGACAATGCATGACATGCACATCTCTACCTCGTTGGTGTGTTCCACATGCCATCTTCTAAAAATAGGTCTTCATGATCAAAATCAGCTAAATCTTGAATGCTAAACTTCTACTCATTTAGCTGATTTTCCTATCCATTTGTACCCTTAAACCTCGGCTTGTTTTCCCATGCGGACTTCTTGTGTGAGTTCTATCAAGTTTTCTCTAATCAACACTAACCCCTATAATTCTTGGATGAATCGGATAGTTGAGTTGGATGAAGAAAGAAGGGAGTCTCACCAAAGACATCTAAGGTTCAGAGAGAAGCTTAAGAAGTTATTTGACAAAAAGGTGACCCCTATAACTTTTAATGTTGGAGATTTTTTCTTATTATGGGATAGTAGGCATGAGGATAAGGGGAAACATGGTAAATTTGATGCTTTATGGATGAGACCCTATTATATTGACATAATAATTGGTGAGCACACCTTTTTCTTGAAGGACCTGGATGGATATTTTCTTGAATTTCCTATTAATGGCAGGCATCTGAAACACTTCTTGGATTGATTACAAACAAGGTATGAATCATTGTACAATGTATAGTATTTTTGTTCTATTTTTTGCCTTTTTTGTTTGCCTTTTTATTTTCAAAGTCTAGAGTGACCAGTTTCCCTGTATCTTGGTATGTTTTTATGAATTACGTTAGTTTTTTTTTTTACGTAGAGTGTGATTTGAAAGACTCCATAACCCAATGAATTTAGGCACTTTCTCTATTATATATTTTGTTTATGTGGTTCTTGTGGCACCTGCAGGGGGTGTCCATCCCCAAGCTAGAGATGATGTTAGTGCTTGATTTGATCTCACCCTTTTATCCATTGTATGCTTTTGAAAAAATTACTCTAACTGGTTTGCTCATGTAAAAGTGTATATTTGAATATGTAATCATGTTGAATGTGAATGAAAACCCTGTGTTTAGGGTGTGAATCCTTTTTTCATCAAGGAACTTAATAGTCATGTTGCCTTTGAAAATCCCTATAAAATTTTGGTCATGAATTAGGTTTAATCTTGTAAAAATATCCTTATATATCATCCTTTGGCCTCTGTTGTAAATTTCATATTTTCTCCACCACCTAAAGATATGTGGCACATTCCCATTGGTTGTGGTGTTGGGCTTGGTTTGAAAATTTATAACAATTACATAATAATCACAAAATACAAACTTGGCCCTAAGGCCCAATGAATATTCCTAGGAATATTCGAAGTCAAAGGATACAAGATCAAATATTGACCCCGCTCCCAAAATAGTATATGTGTAAAAGAGTAATTGGAGTGGGGAATTGGGCCAATAATGTTTTCCTAACATTGAGTTGACAAAGTGCAAAAGTGTAGAAAAATATCTGAGGCCTACCAAGGACACATGGCGTATTTTTAAGAAAAGGGTGATGAAGTGGGGCCTTGGGTTGAATTCACATTATTATGTACAATCAACAAAATAGACAGATCTAAAAAATGGTCCAGTACCTCTCTACCTCTAAGATTTGAACATGTGTCATGATCATAACAAAATTCAAAGGTGGGTGCTCGGGTCAAATGTGTGAACTCGTATGCTTTTAAAAGGTAGTGCAAAAATACAAAAATACCCCTTGAGCCTGCATAACATAGAATTTCTCCACGTGGACAGCCCACATTTAAAAAAGGGGAGGCAGGATGGATGGCCAGGATTCAATACATTTATGGTTGCCGCCATTAATGCATTTTTACACAAATCAAGGAAAAATTGTTTGAAGTATTCAAACACTTCGAGATTTTTATTATCGCATGTGAAGATTTGGATACCCTTGCTATCGGAATTTTTAAAGGAATGAGGTGAAATCAATCAAGGAGCATCGATTGAGAGCTAAAGGATTGAAAATATAAGAAGCAAAGGAGAATTACATGGACATTTACACAAAAAAATTGGTAAGGATTGTACTACTTTCGTACTTTCATTGTTCTACTCCACAATTTGCAAAGAGATTGAAAGTAGAAGCTAGGGCATAAAAATGAATTCCTTGCCGTTGGGGTTTTATTTTAAGTCTTGTGTTACAGTGACTTGGATAAAATTATGGACATAGACTTGATGAATGCTGATTTGAATGACTTTTTGCAAAGACTAAATAGCCTAAACAAAAGTGAACTCATGGAAGCAATCGAGGCTAGTAACATTGCTTCAGCTGGTGTTATCCCTCCTTCAGTGCATTTTCCTAAATTGGTAAGGCTTTGCACCATGAATTATAATCCAGAGAATAGGGAGGTTTTGGATGGGAGTGGTGAGGCAATATTGACTTTAACACCCAAAGCTTTTTAGGATAATGATGAGATTACCAGTGATCAAAACTTTGGTAACCCTAAGTGTTGAATTATCCCTAAAAGACTTTGAATCCAAGAAGAAATATTATGCCAAAGTTATAAACACCAAGTGGCTGCTAGCAGATAAAAAGGTAACCACTAGGATTCCCAAAAAAATTGTTAGGTCACAGTTTGTGGAAGAAGCAGAGGATTTAGTTGTGTTTCTAAGTAGAATGGCTAGCTTGGAAATAACAAATGAATTCAAATAATGGATGTTCCCATATATATATATATATATATATATATATATATATATATGTGGGTTGTTTTAGAAAGGAAAGGAAGAATTTTTGGGCAACCCTCATAGTTGATTCAATTCATGACCATATTTTAGCACAATTGCAAAAATCAAAATGGGTGGTACTGGGGAGCTTGAGTTTTATATGATGACATATCGATTTACAATATTACAGGCCATAGACATTTCCCTGGCCTTGTACCACATGTCCCTTTTAAAAAAACAAGGTGCATGAGGTTTATCCCCAATTACAATTGAGCAATTGGAAGGGAAATGTAAGATTGGTGAATGATGCATTCTTTGCACCTATCATATGCTTGTTCAAACTTGAATGGGAGAAATACAAAATATTAGAAGAAGTCAGGAATAAAATAATGGAGTATGGTTTATTTTTCATCCAATATAGGAGATTCACATACATTAGATCCAATGGATTTGAGGGACAACCATGCAAATTACCAAGGTATTTAGATGACAAGATGGCTTTGTGTGAATTGTCAAGACAACTAACACCTGTTCATAAGTTGATTGTTGGGAGACACAAGACAAACATCAAATTTCCCATTAGGATTGGAAGGTATTATTTCCCCTCTATTATAAAATCTAGGTTGATGGAGGAGGAAATGGAGAGGTTTGATATGGAGAAATTTGAATTAAGGTCTAACTATGATATTAGATGGGTGGTCAACACTTTGGGAAATTATTTTGAGCATGAACCTCATTTTGAGGATTATTGGATGAATTGTAGAGATGAGGAAGAAGTCAGACTCAGATATTTTTCAAGGATGACTCTTAGGAAGATCATTGATTTTAAAATTTTTGTGGTGCCTCAAGGAATTGTGGATGACTAAAAAATTGTGAGTCAATTTTATATTGATCAAAATATAGAAGGAAAGCCAATGACCCCATAAAATGGGATGAAAAATAATCATATGATCAGTATGGTAGGATTTCTCATGTGATGAGGAGAAATTTGACTTGGTTAAAACAAAATAACATAGATTTATCTATTCAAAATACAAGGGTACTTAATAAGTTCAGGGAATTAGATATTTTGAAGGAATATCTCCCCCTTTGAGGAAAGGATTTGATAATATGGATCCGTTACTAGGTAAATCCCCCCAATTACCTTTAAAAAATACTACATGCATTATTAATGAATGGTCCGTTTCTTTTTGTGAAAAAGAACTTCCTTCTTTGCTTTGAAGTAGAAAACTGAAGAAATGCTTCTAAAGTCTATGAAAAATGCTCCTATTACTTTTGCAGTACCAATCCAAACAAAGGGAAAAGTTTTATCTATGAAAAATTTTACTCCGGAGGTTTTACCAGGATCCCAAGGTACTAAAAATATGATGAGAGGAGCCATAACAAGTGCTAACATCTAATCCAAGTCACAAAGTGTCAAGGAAAGGGTGACACTAGATATCAAGCAGTTTGAAAGGGAAAAGAAGAGATACAAAGTTGTATTTGAACAACCCTTGGTAAGAGAAGGTGATCATGCATCTAAGAAACACAAGCATAAGAATCCTGAAGTGATTGATCCTCCCATGCTCACTAAGGAACAAGAATGAATAGCTACTTCCATGGCTCATCAAACAACTCCACCACCAAAACAAAAATATGTTCAAGTAAGTCCAAGTATACAACCAATGTTTTCTAGCTTCAACTCTATCTCCAGGAGGAGTAATATGATATTACTCAAGAACAAGTATCCCAAGGTAATATCCCATCTAATCTACTAGATAGTTTCTATGTTAGAACAAGGGTTGAATAAATTTTATGAAACCCCAGTTGAAGGTGTGAGTATACCTATTTTTGATCAATTACATGAATCAACAAAAAACCCAATTGAAATAATGGACATAGACACAAATGAGGAGATTCCTATACTCAAGGCATTTGAAGTATCAGTTGAAAGACAAGTGGTAGAAGATACAAGTATTCTCCAGTCAGGTGAAGGAGTGAAGGAATCCACCCATGTGCTAATTGTTGAGTCAAAAATTCCAATGTCAAAAGTATCTTCTGAAGGCCAAACTACTTCAAAAATGAGCAAGTCAAAAGTTCAAGGAATTTATGGTGGAAAAATTATGGATATTGAGGCACCAAGTGAAAAGGATCCCCAAAAGGAAACCAAGGTTACCAAAGGTAGTGGATCACCTCAAAGGGAAAAGTCTGCTGAAGAAAGGGTGATTCATACAAGAAAACTTTACAAAGGAAAAGGTTGATGATAGTTAGAGTATATAAGGTATTGATAAAGGTAAAGGATCATCTACTGGGAGCCAACACACCATGCCACAAAAGGAGGTATCAAAAGAACATAAGTAAATCGGCATAATATTTGATGAGGATATATCCACCAAATAGCATCCTCTAAAGGAAGTAGAAACTGCAGAAGAAAAATAAATACCTAAAGGAACAACACTAGCTGAGGAGGTTCCCAAGGAAAATGTAGAGGTTATGACTACATCAGTTGAGGAGAAAAATAGATAACATGTTCCAAATGTTGATATGACTCAAAAGGAAGTTGGTCAACCCCAAGTTTAGGATCAAGGAAAGAAGCAAGTGGGGGAAGTGCCAACACAAGATGAACCCAATAAATCAATATTAGAAGTGGAAAAAGTGTAGCATAAGGATCCATTAGTGCAAAATGTTCAAGAAATGTCTAAGCAATTGATGGTTTTCCTTAAAAAATTCAACGTACATTGTCAAAGACAAAGGTGGGAAATGATCTTACAAAATGTTGGATAGGAGAGTTTATTTCAAAAGTTGATGAAAAGAAAAAGAGGTTGTACTTGTGAAATCCATATATTTTACAACTTTTTCTTTCCCAAAACCACAAAGGCTCCAAAAAATGATAGGGTAATTACTAAAACTCATACTGACCCATATGGATCTAGAACTTTGGAGGTGGCAATCCCACATGAGGGAAAATCAAGAAGTGATATAACTGCAAGTGACTATAATGTTCAACTTATTCCTTTGGGAAAACCCTCAAGGGATGCACTAAAGAAAGGAGTTTTATAAGTATTCTATGATTTTTTGCACAAAGTGGATGAAGACAGGATATCAAAAAGGCAGTTAAAAGAACAGGTCAGATCATTGAGTTCATGTCTACAATAGTTAGTTGGCCAATCCAGTGAATGCCAAGAAGATATCTCTACTGATACTCCTAAAGTTATGGGACATATTGAAAAATTTGTTGAAAAGGTTAAAGTTGTTGATACTTGGGTGGAGAAGCTAATGGAAAAGGGGAAGAAATCCATTGAGAAAGCTAGGATGAAATATGAAGAGCTTAAGAATAAGCTCAATGAAATTGATGAGTTAATTGAACAGTGTGATAATGAGATTTTCTATTTTGAGGGAATTCTCCCCAAACTGAATCGTATTACTCAATTAGATGAAGACTTAGTTGAGAAGGAAGGAATTGTGCCAATTGAACACATGGGAACTCAGTATGCAATTGAATACTTGGCCAAACTCAGAGTTGAGGTTTTGAATGGAATCAAAGAAAAAATGGAGACAAAGAAGAAATGGGTTGAGAAGAGTATGGACATTATTGATCTAAAGTTAGAATACATGGTATTTGATAAATTCAAAAAGAGTTATGGTGATTTGAAAATTGACTTCTTAATCAGTTATTTTGAGAAAAATATCCAAAGAGAAAACTTTTCTTATGAAGTCATTGAGACACTAATGACTGTAGAGAAACAAGAATTGTAGAGTTAAAATCAAAACCATGGGAATATAAACAAAATATGGATCAATGCGTGGATGCACTGAGTAGGCAAGCCTTGATATTTCAGCACCATACATGCCTAGATGAGGATGATATAAAATAGCTATTCCAGAAGTATGATGCATATGTGGATAGGAAACCCAAGGAAGAAGGAGATGAAGAAGATAAAGATACAAACATGAAGATTGATGAACAAGCCTAGGCTTGTTTTCCTTGAACTTCCTTTTCATCTTATTTCAAATGTTATTCTTGTTTCATAAAAAACTAAAATTCACTTTGAAGTTGTTATTTTCAAACATATATGTAATTTGATACAATACATTAGAATTTTATATTGCTTTGATAAGATATTTGTTGGCGAGAAAAATTTTCGTGTGAAAAACTTATGGATTTCTTGCCAATGCTCTGGGAATCTAAGTCCCTCTACTTAACCGGTGTAGCTTCCGTATGTGCATGCACATGAAAAGGTGGATTTATATGGTGGCCTCAAGGATCCAATAGGGGCACTCCACTGACCTTGCGGAAAAGCTAGCAATCTCTTGCTAGGGAAGTCTTCATCTGTAGAGTGGGAAAGGGGAGTGAGAAAAGAGGTAAGAACTAATGTTGTAGGTAGAAAATAATATTCCTTCATGCACTAGTTATAAACTTCAACACATGCATTCATGAGAAGAAACAACCCACTATGAAATAGCAACAAGACCAAATAGAATTTGAAGAACACAAAGTATCATAAAACCCCTTAGTCAAAGAAAGCTAGAAACTCCTTCTTCTTGTATTGATTGCTTAGAAAAAAGTTGTACATAGTGGAGAAATGGAAGAAATTGAGAAGGGGGGAATAGAAGAAAATGGCTATCTCCTTTGTTCTCTCAAGGTGCAATATACTCTTGAGTTTACAAGATCAATCACCAACCCTTTACAATGGGAATGGTGTTACAATTTATAGAATGAGAGGTGACTTATCATCTTCCTCATGACCCTCCATATGCCTTAATATGACTTAAGATTGTTCATATTCCACTTTAAATATTTAAGTCCCTTTTATAATAGCAAGGTGACTTAATTTACATTATGTTTCTAAAGTCACTTTTAAGTGACTTAAAAGCATATCAAAAAGTGCAAACCCCAACGAAGAATTAGAACATTTGAAAGCGAGAGAAAGTTGGGGGAAGAGGAGAGAGAGAGAGAGAGAGAGAGAGAGAAGAAAAAAAGAGTAGATGTCACCGATGAAGTTCGTTGATCCTCGTTGATGGAAAGCTCCAAATGCAGTGAAACTTTGAATCTTGAACTCCTTGCACACTGTGAAACTCCTCCAAATTAGCTCCCGAATGCTCACCCAGTTGAATGAACTAAGGTGGATCTTGAATTCCCTATGAAAAATGGCTAGGATGCTCTCAAACAATGATGTCCCCCTGAATGATTAGCCTTGTACATCCCATTGTGCCAAAACTTCTCTTTGAGTGTAACTTACTATTTTTAGTAAGTGTGAAAAAAGTAACTCCCTCGATCCTTAGCTGAGTGTTGTGACCTTGATTCCCCTTTCTCCCTGCATTCCTCACTTCTTTGGATCAAATTTCTATTTTTAGCAGGTGCTTGAGGGCCCACTTACTATTTTTAGTAAGTGCCAAAATTTTTTTTCTGGTGAATTCTCAGCTATAGTGCACCTCTGATATCTTCATCTCCTTCACAGGTTCTTTTGTTAATGACTTTCCCAAAATAGTAGTTCCTATGTAGTAGACCTACTATTTTTAGAAAGTTGGCCTCTGGGAGTCGGATTGATGTGGAATTTTTTTTTTTGATATGGGTTTTTCCCAATATCATCCCTTTGAAATTTTGGGCCCGCCCGCTTAATAATCCAAGAGATTTTAAAGTTTTAATTTTCAAGACCTAGCAGTGCTTCTAGGTACGGTAGCCATTAATGGACCTCAAAATTGCAGGTCTTGGTTTTCTCCTCCATTTGTGAAGAAAATTATATTTTTGATGTGGGTTTTTTCTTTTGGTGCTTCACGTGCAATCTTACTTCGATCCGGCAACCGGTTTGATGGGAAATCCCACTTCTTTCTTCGTTGAGCCGGAAAGGAGATTTCTTCATTGTGGATGCTCTGTCACACATGGGGGGAGTTTGAAGGTGTCTTCTTGATGGCCTTGGGTAGAGGAATGAGCAGAAAAATATATCTTGTTGTTTCATGCATCTGTTTGGGAGATTTCTTCAACTTCTCATTTCATGGCTATGGAGTTTTCTCGTTTTCTCCTTTTGTGCTCTGCTTCTCCTTCTGTGTTTGATGAGGATTCCTTCTGAGACCTACACATCACTATGGGGAATGTGTTTCAGTTCTTGGGTTGAGCAGGTCTGAGAATTTTCAATGGTGGAGTGATGGAAGAATGTTGCAGAGGAAGTATGGAGGAATGAAGTGCACATATAACTGTTAGAAGTTAGAAGCGGGAAAAAGCGGCACTTGGAAAAATTTCAAAAAGATATGCATAGGTAGGGCTTGGGAAATTTTTCCATGCTTGATGTCCCTGACCTCAGGGATGTGAGGGACATCAATTTCCACAATGAGCAAGATGGCGACACGTGGCACTAGATCCAACGGCAGGGAATGAAGGAGGAAAAAGTTGATTTAAAGCACTGGGAGCTGAAAGGAGGTCACATGGGTGTCCAAATGACTCCCTATGGGGGATGGGAACATTTTTCAAGGTCTTATGTCCCCACCTTAGGTGCATAAGGGACATCAAATTCCACGGTGGTCAAGAGCATGACACGTGGCGCCCGATCCGACGCAGGGAATGCACGCTCCAAATAAGCACCTGGGGGCTGAACTGCGGTCACGTGAGTGTCCAGAAGACTCCCTATGGGGATGGGCACATTTTTCAAGGTATGATGTCCCCCACCTTAGGTGCATAAGGGACATCAGTTTCCATGGTGGTCCTGGAGCTGACACGTGGCGCCCGATCCAACGGCAAGGGATGAATGCTCCAAGAATGCACCTGGGGGCTGAACTGTCAAGTCTGGAGGTCATATGAGGGCCCCAGAGGTCACATGGGGGCTGGGAGAATTTTACAAGGGTTTATGTACCTAACCTCAGGGATGTTGGGGACATGAAATCCCTGAGCTCAGTGCTTGACACGTGTCCTCTCGAAAAAAATGCTAAGTCTGAACTACCTTTGAGAGGGTAACTTGGAATGAAGATAACTTGAGCTCCCGATGGAATTTATTGGTGAAATTTTATATGATCCTGACTGGAAATGGAATTTTTAATCCAATTATGTGGGTCTCATGTCTTAATTCGACCATATGATCCCTGAAAAATTGGATTTTTGATCTGGGACTCCACTTGTGCCTGAGAAAAACTGCCTTCCAATCATATGCGCCAAGGTGTTGTGAAAAATATTATTTCACCATCATGTAGGTATTGGAATCCTATTTCTGAAGATGTTTTTTTTACTTCTAACTCCATCTGGAGCTCTCAAAATCTTCTTTTGAAGCCCAACAACTATTTTAGGCTATGTGCCACCTAGGCTTGTGAACCTGTTTTTAACTCAGACTGCTCCAAGTCTTGAAAAACTTCCCAAACCTTCAAAATCATTTCCATGATGTTATAAGGTATTCCATTCACCTCCATGTTGAATTTTCCCCTTTCTGTTCCACTCCAGGGGGTTGATCCAATCCAGGAAGGCCAGCGATAGCCCTTCCCGTGACTCCCCAAAATTTGCATTTTCAATGAACTCCTAAAATCACCTAGGGGAATGAATGGAATTTCCTAAATCACCTAGGGGATGATATAACATTGGTTGGGAGGTAATTTGGACTAACTGGACAGAGCTGGGGTTTCTAGGAATGATAAACATGAAAATTTTGGCATAGGGGTATAGTTGTCGTGCTTGGAAATTTCAATTTCCTGTTGCACATTTGCATGACAATAGCTGGCTCTAGCTTGGGGACATGACATGGACTGAGAGAAGTGAAGACATGACATGGGAATCTAGAATCTCAATTTTAGACCATATAATTTGTTGACCAGTGCCTTATCCATTGGGCCTATGGAGTCATGTACAACTTCTAGAAAGGAAGATTAGAAGAAGGAAAACACACACACACACAAAACGAAGGAAAGGAAACACACGACACACAATAGGAAGGGAAACACACACAATAGAAAGGGAAAAAAACCTATCAATCACCTATGGTATAAGAGGGGGACAACCCACTTTCACTAAAGTACTTTTCATTTCTCAAAAGTTACCCCTGAAGAGGCAACACCGAATGATGATGTTCTACGAAGCCGTTGATGGGTTCAGAAAGTAGCCTCCTTTCCTTAATTGTTTATGAAAGCCAGGTGCTTTCACATTTATCTATTTACTTGGTAGGAGTGAGTCCATGTGAGCTTCTTGATGCTCAGGTCCTTTCTTGGAAATTCCATTACCTTCGTGTTCTTTGAAGTTGGTCTCATAGCACCAGTTGCCTTCCATGTTTATCCATATAGCTGATTCTCCATCGAGCATCTCATCGCTGCCCCAATGCTGATTTTTGTTCCAATTCCTTGAATATTCTTGAGTTATTTTCTTTCTTAGGTCTATGCTCATTGACATCTTCTCCATGAGAAACATTTGATTCATCCTTTTCTCTACTCCACTGTGAGGTTTGAGTCTGATGAGGAGGATTGGAGATGTGAAAACTCATACTTGTCTTGTATGTCCATGACATGAGTGAAGAGATCAAGAATCAGCTTCGGGATCTTCAAACTTCTACTGCATCTAAAATTTCTCATGGAGTTATGCTTCATCATTTCTAACTCATCTTTGTACCTTTGAAGAAATTTATCTTACAACTCAAGAAACTATCTAGAGGGATTACCTCATCATCTTGGGAATCTGCACTCTATCGATCCTTCATCAAAAAGAGCTTCATCTTCAAAGAGTCTTGAAACTCCTTGCTTGATTTCTTCATCATGGAAAGAGTCTTCATCTTCAAATGGGAAAGAAAATATCTCCATTTCATTATTGCATCCATCAATCATTAGCTCAAGAGTGGCATCATATTTTTCATCTTTCCTTATCTCAATATGGCCAACCTTCACATTGGTTAAGGCTTCCAAATTAGCTTCATGCTTGTCTTGCAGATTTGTGGCTTGCATCAGGAGCTCAAGACTGATCTCAGGGTCTTCTGTTTCTTCCACGGCTCTTAGTAGTTCTTGTACATATAGTTCTTTCCCATTTTTCAAGGGCTCATTGTAGACTGGCTTGGTCTCTTCCTGGGTGACATGATCAAGGGAGTCCTCATCTTCAAATGGGAATGAGAAAATTTCTTCATCACAAATAAGCATATAAGTTTTTTTTCTTTTTGAAAATCATTCAAGAACCATCTCCTCTTCTTCATGGTTTGCATCATCAAAAATTAGGGCTGCCCTCTTGTAACTGAATCTCCTCAATGCTTCTTCAAAATCCAAATCTCTTTGGGAAGGCATGTCTAGGCCTATCAAGATGGGGATATCCTCTTCTTCCTCGGTTGCCACAAAGTGATTCATCTACCTACTACCTTGATACAAGATGTTAGCTTCTGGGCTTCCGGAATTTTTACTATGTACCTCATCTTCTTCTCGGGAAGTAATTTCTCCATGTCTCCCTTCACTGGTATGGTTGCAAAAGACCAATTCATCTGAATTTTCCCTCCCAACTCTCGGCAGAAATTTCTACTCAGCAACATTCCGAATGAGGCTGGGACATCTACTACCAAAATCATCACTGAAACTTTCTTGTCTGGAAATCTGGTGAGAGAGAGCCACTTGTGCATCTTTAACCTTCCCTACAAGTGAGACCTTTTTGATTCCAAAGAGTAACAAGAGCCACTAGGTGGAGTCATTGTAAGTTTAAGAGCCTTGGTGACCTTCAAAGGCATCACATTGTCTGAGGCACCAAAATCTATTATGCAATTGTTCAGTACATATTCTCCAACAAGAAGGGATGTAGAAAGGTTCAACTTTATCAGTCTTTGATGCACTCAGAGAAAGCATGTTTTGTGAGGGAGGTGTAGGTGAGTTTGGTAGCATGCCTTTGGAACGATGAGCTACATCATTGGGTGTTAGACTACCACTCCTGATATATCGGATGAACCTCTCAAATTGTTCAGGATGAGTCCGCAAATATTGTTTTGAGTAATCTACACTTTGGCTTTGTTTGCATATTCTATGAAGTCAAAGGGAGTAGATGTGGACAAGGGGGTGAAGGGAGTGATTTTGGATTTAGGATAGGTTTGGAGTAGATTTTTGAGGAATGGAGGGTATTTTGAAAGGTACACTAGGAGCTTTCAAGGTATTAGATTTTGTAGGAGAAGATTTAGATTTAGGCTTGGAAGAGACATCAGAAGACTTACTTGGGATTACGGGAGTCTTCTTACTTGCTACGGGATCAGGATCTAACAATGCAGACTTCATGGAGGATGGAAGTGAAGATCCTCGAACTGATTATTTTATTTTTGGAGTCACCATAGGAGGATCATCAACCTTATTTTCTTTTTACAACAGTGGAGGGAGATGCTCTTTTCTTCGGACTGAGAATGAGTGAATACCGCGCATGAGAAACTAGGTGCATCTTCTTCATCTTCTTCATAACCTCAGAATACTCACAAAATCTGATTTGTGTATCATTCTCAAACTCATCACTTTCTAGGAAATTACCACCTTCACTTTCTTGTTCAAACTCTTCTTCACTTTCTTGAAATCTGCAATTTACATTCATGGGTGGGGCCTCCAAGGCAAGTCTTTGGGGTGCTCCTACAATCTGATTTTTGTTGCTTCTTTGAGAAGAAACTCATTCAAATAATTCCCTCTTCAAAGAGGCCATCTCATTCACCAACTTTTGTAGTGATGGATTAGTTCTCTCATCTTCAGGATGTTGGGCCTTTCCCTTTGATGGATTCTTGATCTTTCTCAGAGAGGATGAGATCGTCATCCAATTCAATGGCCCTCCTTTGTGCTTCTACAATGTTCCTTGGTTGAACTCTTCATAGGAGAAATCCTACCTCCGGTGATTGAGCATTTATGAAGAATCTTTTGATATTGTTTTGAGAGGGTGAATCTTCTTCGGTATCCTACTGAAAGCAACCATTGAAATGAGCCATGAAGTCTCTCATCATTTCACTTTCTCCTTTCCTCATTTGAGCCAACTGCACCAAGAGGTCTTGACAATCTTTAGTTGATTTAAATCTTTCCTCGAAGGTAGCCTTGATGTCATCCCAACCAGTGATGGATCGGGAAGGTAGGAGGTAGAACCATTTTGCTACTTTTTCTTGGAGGGACTCCATGAACAATCTTACAACAACATCTTCATCTTTGGACACCAAGAATTCCACATGATGTGAAAGAAAGCAATGTGTTCTTCAGGATGTTGTGTGTTGTCACCTTTGAACTTTGGAAAGTTCTTGTGGGAACCCATTGGTAGATCATGAAGAGGGGTTCAAGAGCAAGTGGGCTTGTATTCCTTCCCCATGGAACAATGGGTTGAGGTCTTTCTTCTTTGTCCGCCATCATTTCTTCTACTTCTATTTCAGCTCTTGCTTCTTCAAATTCTTCTTCTTCCGTGAACTCGATGTTCAATGATGGTTGAAAAATTGGAGAATTTGAAGGTGGAGTATCCATAGGAGTTTTGATAGGATTACCAGGAGAACTACTCAAAGTTCCAGATGGAGAGGAGGCTTGAGAGAATAAGTATGGATTATCTCTAATTCATTCTTGCTGATTTTGTGAAGCCTCAAAATTGAAATCATCAACACCTCTCGACCTACTCAACCTGGTGTATCTTCCTTCAGCCAAATTTTGAAAACTTTTTGTAGTGGAAATGAAAGGGCACTATGGAATGTGAAAATTCATGTGTAGAAATCAATAGTGTATCTTTTGGAAATGGAATTTCATGAACTCTTTTTTTATTTTTTCAATATTTGATTTTTTTTTGAATTTTGGGACCTTGCGGTCATATATTGGGTGTAGATGCTACTAAATCTGCCCCACGGTGGGTGCAAAAACTGTTGGTGAGAAAATTTGTTGTGTGGACAAACTTGTGGATTTCTTGCCAATGCTCTGGGAATCTAAGTCCCTCTACTTAACCGGTGCAACTTCCGTATGTGCATGCACATGAAAAGGTGGATTTCTGTGGTGGCCTTTCGACCGGGGATCCAATAGGGGCACTCCACTGACCCTGCGGAAAAGCTAGCAATCTCTTGCTAGGGAAGTCTTCATCTGTAGAGCGGGAAAGGGGAGTGAGAAAAGAGGTAAGAGAACTAATGTTGTAGGTAGAAAATCAGATTCCTTCACGCACTAGTTAGAAACTTCAACACATGCATTCATGAGAAGAAACAACCCTGCAAATAGCAACAAGACCAAATAGAATTTGATGAACACAAAGTATCATGAAACCCCTTAGTCAAAGAAAGCTAGAAACTCCTTCTTCTTGTATTGATTGCTTAGACAAAAGTTGTACATAGTGGAGAAATGGAAGAAATTGAGAAGGGGGAATAGAAGAAAATGGCTATCTCCTTTGTTCTCTCAAGGTGCAATATACTCTTGAGTTTACAAGATCAATCACCAACCCTTTGCAATGGGAATGGCGTTACAATTTATAGAATGAGAGGTGACTTATCATCTTCCTCATGACCCTCCATATGCCTTAATATGACTTAAGATTGTTCATATTCCACTTTAAATATTTAAGTCCCTTTTATAATAGCAAGGTGACTTAATTTACATTATGTTTCTAAAGTCACTTTTAAGTGACTTAAAGGCATATCAAAAAGTGCAAACCCCAACGAAGAATTAGAACATTTGAAAGTGAGAGAAAGTTTGGGGGAAGAGAGAGAGAGAGAGAGAGAGAGAGAGAGAGAAGAAAAAGAGTAGATGTCACCCGATGAAGTCCGTTGATCCTCGTTGATGGAAAGCTCCAAATGCAGTGAAACTCTAAATCTTGAACTCCTTGCACACTGTGAAACTCCTCCAAATTAGCTCCCAAACGCTCACCCAGTTGAATGAACTAAGGTGGATCTCGAATTCCCTGTGAAAAATGGCTAGGATGCTCCTCGAACAATGATGTCCCCCTGAATGATTAGCCTTGTACATCCCATTGTGCCAAAACTTCTCTTTGAGTGTAACTTACTATTTTTAGTAAGTGTGAAAAAAGTAACTCCCTCGATCCTTAGCTGAGTGTTGTGACCTTGATTCCCCTTTCTCCCTGTGTTCCTCACTTCTTTGGATCAAATTTCTATTTTTAGTAGGTGTTTGAGGGCCCACTTACTATTTTTAGTAAGTGCCAAAAATTTCCATTCTAGTGAATTCTCAGCTATAGTGCACCTCTGATATCTTCATCTCCTTCACAGGTTCTTCTATTAATGACTTTCCTGAAATAGCAGTTCCTATGTAGTAGACCTGCTATTTTTAGAAAGTTGGCCTCTGGGAGTTAGATTGACGTGGAACAAATTTTTTTGATATGGGTTTTTTCCCAATATCATCCCTTTGAAATTTCGGGCCCGCCCGCTTAATAATCCAGGAGATTTTAAAGTTTTAATTTTCAGACCTAGCAGTGCTTCTAGGTATGGCAGCCATTAATGGACCTCAAAATTGTAGGTCTGGTTTTCTCCTCTGTTTGTGAATAAAATTATATTTTTGATGTGGGTTTTTTTCTTCTAGTGCTTCACATGCAATCTTACTTTGATCCGGCAACGGTTTGATAGGAAATCCCACTTCTTTCTTCGTTGAGCCGGAAAGGAGATTTCTTCATTGTGGATGCTCTGTCACACATGGGGGGACTTTGAAGGTGTCTTCTTGATGGCCTTGGGTAGAGGAATGAGCATAAAAATATATCTTTTTTTTTCATGCATCTGTTTGGGAGATTTCTTCAACTTCTCATTTCATGGCTATGGAGTTTTCTCTATTTTCTCCTTCTATGCTCCATGCTTCTCCTTCTATGTTTGATGAGGATTCCTTCTAAGACCTACACATCACTATGGGGAATGTGTTTCAGTTCTTGGGCTTGTAGGTCTAAGCATTTTCAATGGCGGAGTGATGGAAGAATGTTGCAGAGGAAGTATGGAGGAATGAAGTGCACATATAACTGTTAGAAGTTAGAAGTGGGAAAAAGCGGCACTTGGAAAAATTTCAAAAAGATATGCACAGGTAGGGCTTGGGCACATTTTTCCATGCTTGATGTACCTAACCTCAGGGATGTGAGGGACATCAATTTCCATAATGAGCAAGACGGTGACACGTGGCACTAGATCTAATGACAGGGAATGAAGGAGGAAAAAGTTGATTTAAAGCACTGGGAGCTCAAGGGAGGTCACATGGGTGTCCAAATGACTCCCTATGGGGGTTGGGAGAATTTTTCAAGTTTTGATGTCCCCCACCTTAGGTGCATAAGGGACATCAATGGTTCCATGGCGGTGGTCAATGCACAGCAAATGACACATGCGCGTCACGATCGACGGAAGACATGGGAATGAACACAAGTTCTGATGTCCCCAAATAAGTCCGAGAAGACTCCCTATGGGATATGGGAACATTTTTCAAGTTCTCATGTCTCCCAACTGAAACTTAGGTGCATAAGGTACATCAGTTTCCACGGTGGTCCTGGAGCTGACACATGGCGCCCGATCCAACGACAGGGGATGAATGCTCCAAGAATGCACCTGGGGGCTGAACTGTCAAGTCTGAAGGTCATATGAGGGCCCCAGAGGTCACATGAGGGCTGGGAGAATTTTACAATGGTTTATGTACCTAACCTCGGGGATGTCGGGGACATGAAATCTCGCCAAGCTCTGAGTGTGACACGTGTCCTCCCCAAAATTTGCATTTTCAATGAAGTCCTAAAATCACCTAGGGGAATGAATGGAATTTCCTAAATCACCTAGGGGGATGATATAACATTGGTTGGGAGGTAATTTATACTGAATAGAAAGAGTTGGGGTTACCTAGGAATGATAAAGCATGAAAATTTTGGCATAGGGTTATAGTTGTCGTCCTTGGAAATTTCCAATTTCCTTGTTGCACATTTGCACGAAAACACTATCAAATCCATCATGAAGCATGTAAACTAATGAAATTGTTTGTTACCTTTTATATTGTGGAAAAAATAAAAATGGGGTTCTATAAGGGCCCCATCTCATGAAGAAAAGTTTACATACATTTTCAATAATTATATCTAAAAAAGGAAACAAGAAAAAGAAACCTAATCATCCACCACCACAAAATCCTCTCTACAAAGAGGAAGTTTCTTCACTAGCTTATTTTTCCTATGAACAAATTCATCTGTCCCTAATTCCATTTGAACAAACACAATGTCTCATGTCCAGTGTGTGAGACATACCCAAAGACCTGAGTTCATCAATAGTTGTCATAGGACCATCCAACAAACTAAGCAATTGTGATCTCCTCTCATAAGAGGCAACCCATTCAGTCATGTCTAAACCTCCTTTAGGGAGGAATTTTTCCTTTTTGCTTTGAAAGTAGAGGATGGCTTGGAAGCTTGAGCTAGAAGTGAAACCAAAATGATCTTGGAGCAGATGGAGTAGGAGGCTGGAGCTAGACTCACCCTTACATTTCTTCACAAAAAGGTGAATATTCGAAGGCTTAGAAGGCATTTTCCATGATGGTTTGTTTTCCAAGATTGATACATGTTTCTCCAATTCATTCATCCTACAAAAGAGGGTAGGTACAATACCTAGTGAGATCTCTCCATCAAGAACATAGGACCCTAAGGGGATTTCCTTCACAAAAATGCCTCATTACAAATGAATGGGCATTTATAATTGGTCAAACCTTGCACACTAGGCCTGCTTATGAGCCAAAACTTCTTCAATTCATCAGGAGTCTTTTGATGCTCCATGAAGAGATGAAAATACATCATCTGGAAGGTAGAAAAAGTAGGGCTTATCCTGATAAGTCTTCTCACTAATGCAACCCAAATAGCTTGAGCTATTAGAGACCCAATATAATCTTCAGGATCAGAAATTTCAAACATTGTTCTTACGAATTCTTCATCAAGACCGATAGATCAAAATTGAGTGAAAATCCTTGGTGGATATGTCTTTCAAGTTGGCTACTACTGGTGTTCTCTCCATGCTACAAATAAATTTCCCCAAAATTCTTGCACTTAGAAAAGAAAATGTGAATTGGTAGAGGAAAATGGTATGCCTTTATAAGAAATTCGAGGTAGGAAAGTCGAGATGAGTGTAATCATGGTAAGATAGCCTCTAAGATCCAGATGTGATATCCACATGGGAGAAATAAGTATGAAATAAGTTTGCATTAGGTAAAAGATGATGATTGGTCTGATATGACAAAAACCATGTGGGAATAATCAACCCAGAAAGGCACGAAAGGAAATGTGTGTTCTCCAAGATAGATTCTCAAAAGGAAAATGTGATTACATGTCAAATAAAACCATATGGAGGTGCTCAAAATCATCAAAAAGGGGCCATCTACTCAAAAATTGGAGAAATCATTAAACAATTCTCAAAGGGGATGATATATCGTCCCAGTTATATATGAGGAAGTGAAAAACGTGACTAGCTCATAACTTTTCCACCTGGCAACATAAGATGAGATATTTTCAAGAGAATAATAATAAATCAAATTGTATGCTATAAAGAAGAATATTCTCTTTGAGATCCATGATTTGGGGGAAAATGGGAAATGAGTGAGCAAGTAAAATTGTATAAATGCGATGAGAATACTCTCACATAAGGGGGGTTAAATTTTTCTAAGATTTAGAGAAAAAGGAGAGAACCTGTTTGTGCTTATTGAAACTGAACCAATTTGAGAAACCTAAGTTATTCATTTTTTCCCAAACCTTCTCACCAAGATGGTTGCACTATACAACCATTGGAAAATATTGAGGTCATAGTTGTTATGTCCCCTTATTGAAGAATTGGAGTTCTTTGAATTAATCTATGTGTATTTTCATGAGTGTTGTTACTTTGTTCAAGATGAATTGTTTTGAATCAATTTTCTACATTTTTGTTACAATCTTATGCTAATTAATCTATCTGAATTACACAAATCTTTGGTTTAAAATAGTGAAAATTTGGTAACTGCAATTACATGATTGATGGAGCTTTCCTTCATGATGTGGTAAACAATTTTAAAATCAATTTGTAGTTGTTTGTCTTAAGATCTTTGTCAATTCTTGAGTGTATCTGGAGTGTATTTGATCAGAGATTATTAGTATTTTGTTGAGAATTTTTCATGAGCTTTTGTGTTTTGAATTCTCAAAGTTTGTGTGAAATCCTATGTTCTTGGGCCTCCATGAACACAAAACTTCTGTTGAAGGAATGCATTAGACTGTGTGATCCATATTTTACATCAAGAGTAATTGTCTGCAATATTTGCAAGGTTCATTTGAGTTCTTTGTATAATCAACTTTATCATGCTTAACTTCCCAATAATACATCAAAATTACAACCAATAACTATCAGATCCAATAAAACTACCCCTGCTTGCACTATTTAGGCATAAATATTGTGGATATTTGTTAAATTTTTCCATCCTTTGTCCAAAGTATGCAAGAGAAAGTTGGAATTTACAACTTTCTTTAGTAACCTAAGCCTTTATAGAAGATATTTACATTTTCTAGTGTGATAACTCATGAGAGTTAGATGATGTTGTATTGACCATGTCTTCTTAAAGCCTGCCTCTCCAAATACCGAGAAAATGAGTTTAAATATTGTTTCTATAGCCATTCCTTTTACAAATACAAAGTTATGAAATGGGTCTTCTCACCCGGTCAGAGGTAGAATATAAGGTGGTAGGGTAGGTCATACCCTTAGTGAATGTTTTATCCAATATTCCCAAGTCGAGTGAAAAGAGACTCGCTAAATTCATCCTCGACTACAAAACAACTCAAATTATAGTATATATTTCTCTAAGCATATTGGTTAGTCTGTTGATGCTACTTGACTTCTAAGATCGGACTAACTTGGGTACAAACACATAGATTATGGAGGTAATTCTATATAGGAGGAATATTTTGAAAGCAATGTTCAAAAATTTGAGTAGATGTGGCGGGATGCAAATGATAAAGTATAGATATTACAAGATAAACATCATGTTTTAGATCATCCATGTAAATGGGAAGGTATTATACCTTCTTGGTGTTGGTGCTCAATTTTATCTTGCCCCATTTTTCCCGAAATTCTTCGGCCATGCGGGCTCTCGACGTGTTTTCTATATCCTCGTATTGATGTGTGAAAGCTCTGTCCTTCATTTGGTTACCATGATCAGTCCTTTCCTTTCGTTACGGATCACATTAAGTCCAAATTTTTTTTTCCATTCCTCTATCCATGTGAAAGAATTTGTAACTTGGGTGTAAATTCAGGTTTTTTCCTTCCTTCCATTTTTCCACATCACATTGTGTTTTCCCCATCAAATATATATCTTAGCATCTTTGAAACATGGCCCTTTCTTATTGGATATGGCTCGCCAGTGGCACTTTGAAACTCTAAGGCCCACTTAAACTCAAAGCTTGTCCACATGCAGGCCGACACTCATCCGAAAAGTCACCTCTTGGTTTGCCCTTTAGAGTTGCACTAGGGAGACATGTGGAGGTTTCGCCGCCTTGCCCAAACTTAGACATTTTTCATGCGTCAGTGCAGCTTGGTCGACAATGAAATGTGGAGGGTAAGCATTAATTTGAGGATCCACCTCTGGGTCCTACCTTAGCAGTTGCGCCAAGGAGACACGTGATGGGCCCGCACTTGTTTGGGGTCTCAGCTTTTGGGGACCATCTCAAAATTTTCCCAGGAGACACGTGGAGGCTTCCGCCGGCTCCTCTTTATACTTAAACTTTTCAAGAAACTTTCTAAAGGCCTAGGACACATGGAGGGACTGCTCCTATTTGGGGACCAACCCCTAAATTTTATTTTGAAGAAGCACCAAGAGAACACTTGGAGGATTTTTTTCACTCTGCCCTTGCTTGAACTTTTCAATGGCCAAGGAAAACCGTCTCGGACCCTAGACAAATGGCGCCTTCCACTGGTGCTTCAAAAATTTCAACAACTCTACCAGATTGAGACATGTGGTGAGTCTACGCTACTTGGGGTATCCAT
This sequence comes from Taxus wallichiana var. yunnanensis, assembly GCA_018340775.1. Classification (NCBI taxonomy): domain Eukaryota; kingdom Viridiplantae; phylum Streptophyta; class Pinopsida; order Cupressales; family Taxaceae; genus Taxus; species Taxus wallichiana. The sequence goes on from CM031242.1 coordinate 76,363,348, forward strand.
TTTTGGAGACCATCTCAAAGTGCACCATTGAGACACGTGGAGGATTCCGTGGGATACTTTTTTATACTGAGACTTTTCAAAGGCCAAAAGATGATTTTCTTGGGCCTAGGGCACATGGAAGGCCTGCGCTTGTTTGGAAACTTGCCTCTATACCTCACCTTTGTAGTTGCACCAAGGAAACATGTGGACGACTCTAATCTAAAGTTGAGAAGGGACAGAATCAATAGTTGTTATGCATTGCATCTATTTTTCCACCATTTTTCTCCAAGACTCTTGGAGATGTGACTACGCACTATTTTTCATCATTTTTGATGAAATTACTTGTTATTTTTATCTGCAAGGTTCCATTGAATGGATTTAGAACTTAATTTGTGATTCCAAGGATTGTTAAGGTCAATATTTTGAAGTTGGAATTTCTCGAGAACTTGCAAAATGTGAATTACGAGAATATATGGATGCAGAAAAGTTGTAGAGGAAAGAGAGGGAAAAGGATGAAATGATGGAGGTTGTAGGCGTAAAGGATGAAAAAGGTGTTTCCTTGAGGGTGAAAAGGATTACCTGTCGATCCAACTATACAGAGCCACCGGAAAATGATTAAAATGGGGATTTATCACATGATAGAATAATAAGAATGATTAAAAGGACTATCAAAAAGTTGTGGCATGACATCCTAGTCATTATTTGAGGGTCTGAAAAATGTGATCAGTTCATAATTTGTCCACTTGGAAGCTTTTGGGTATGAATTTGTTAAACGTTGCTTTCGAGGAAAATTGGTAACAAGAAAAGGTTCCTTGAATATTCTTCTTTTTGGGGGGAAATTTGGGATGAGTGAGCAAGTGAAATGTATAAATGCAATGAGAATACTCTTGCAAAGGGTTGGGGGTTGAATTCTTAAGAGAAAATTTGAGAGATCCCATCTTCCTGAGAGACCAATCTAAGAAACCTGTTAATTTCCTATGTTTTAGATTTCAATCACGTCAAGTTGGTTGCAAGTGTACAACCATTGAAAATCTCTAAGACTGTTCAAAGAAACTTTCCCTTGCTAATGAATATAATCAATTTTGATTTAATCTATGTCAATCTTGGACCAATTTGTGTCTGCTTTATTTTAGAATGTCTGCAAGTATTTTTTCTTATTCCTATTGAAATCTTGTGTTAAAGTCCCTCCAAATCACATAGGATCTCATCCATGTGACAGTTTAGTGGCATTTGCAATTTCATTTCAAGAAGATCCTTCATCCTGTAATGAGATAAACAATTTAAAATCAATTTACTATCATTTGTTGATACATATTGTCTGTAAGCCTTTGAGTGTATCTTAGGCATGAGGAACTAGGGGTATTAATGTTTTATTAAGTCTTTAGCTCGAGCCTTTGTGTTAAATTCTTGGAGATTGTGTGAAACCGTGAAAATATGGGCCTCTATTGATGCACACCTTCTGGTTGAAGGAATATTTTAGCTATTCTGAAGCTTTCTGTCATTTAGTATTCTAATTGTTGTGAAGGTTCTCAAAGATCTGGCATAATCAATTTTATCCGCTTAATCTCCCACCAAAATTATTCAAAACAATGAATCCTACCTGAACTACCCCTATTTTCCCTATATGTCCAAAAATGTATAAATTCTACTGCCAAAATATGTAGAAGCAATCAAGATTCCATAATGTCTCTAGTAACCTTTAACCTTGTTTAGGAAATATCACCATTCTTTAGAAGTGACAACTTGTGAGAGTTAAATTGTGGTGCATTGATCATATTTTCTCAGGGTCCCCTTTCAAATTTGTGCAAAGAAGGATATCTTCATTCTCCTTCACTAACAAAGGTTACAAAATGGGTCCTCTCACCCTGGTCAAAAGGCACGACCTAAAGCAATGAGGATAGATCAAATCCTTAATGAAGGTGTTATCCATTTCTCCAATGCCCGAGTGACAAAGAGTCAGAAAAATCCCCTCCTTGGCTACAAAATGACTCATAATATGATCTGTCTATCTCTCAGTGTCCTGTTAAATCTTTGATGTTGCTCGGTTTCCAAGGGAGAATCAATTTGGATACCAACACTAAAATGACACACATTTGCTAGGGATTATTTTCGGGGAACTAATTTGCATTCTTATATTCAGCCTTGGTAATGCTTCTTACAAATTTTAAAGTGCAAATACGTTGTTGAAACGTCATCCTGTGTCCCGATTTGTAAGAATCGAGCAAAGTTACAAGTCCTGCATGTAATATTTCTAGTTTCTCTAGTTTTTTGCACTAAGTTTACATCATCAATGTTAAATATGGGTAAAGGTAGGTCATATCTGTGAATATTTGTGTGAATTTAGTGTTGATAGACCAATTTTAGTGCATTTTCACAACTAAGGTGAAAATCCTTAGTGGCGACTCCATATTGAATGAATTTTTGATAAATTCCAGTGTCTTAACCTCTATCAATTGTAATTTATCACTAATATTTGCAAATCTGGAAGGAAGAATATCTTTCTTCACTAGAGACCCTACCATAAAGATGTTTCTAGAGATGGGAAAGATGAATTTAGAAGGAAGAAGAATATGGAAAGATTTTTGTGATCAAAAATCAAGAAAAGAGTTATCAATTGTATAAATTGTTCAGCCTATCATTGAAGATTGTCATACTCCCTCAAGTACTTTGAATCAGGTAGTCTCTTGTTTGTAAATCTGAATTATCTAACTCGGAGATGGTCCTTCTTTTGTATTTGAAAAATTTGTATCTCATTCTATCTGTGTTATCAAAAGATGATAGGATCTTTCAAGAAATAGAGTTTATAGAGAACATTCATTCTGAGAATTGTATTCTTGTGCCCCACAAACCCCTCACTCCTCATCATTTTGTTTCTCCTATAAGATCACCTCCCCAAAAAATATGGCCCAACCCCCCCACCTGCACCTCCATTTTTTGTGAACACTTTTGGTCCTATAGATTTCAAAGGTATGGCTAGTTGTCCAAATTTTGTGCCCTAAGATGATAGAAATAGATTGCTTAAATTTCAAGGAAATAATGCAATTACTCGGGGATCAACACTTAAATATTTTTGTCAATATGATGGAAGAATTTGAAATCAAATTTGAGGATGTGTACATAAATTTGTTTATTCATAGTTTATAGGAGGATGCACGGGATTGGTATAAATATTTTCTAGACAAATCCATTGATTCATGGATAGAAATGAAGAATGATTTTATATTACAGTATGGAGATAAAAAAACCCTAGCTTTCTTTTATCAAAATTTGAAAATATAAAAAAAATCCTAATGATTCTATTCATGAATTCAATACGAGGTTCAATAAGACCCTAAATAGGCTACCTGTGATCCTAAGGCCAAGTGATGTTTCTTGTTTAGTAAAATACTCTGATGCTTTTGATAAGAAGGTTGCCTATTATTTGAGGGATAAGAACCCAACAACATTAAGGCATGACTTCACCATGTCTTTGTAGATTGAAAACAATATCAAAGAGGTTGGTAAACCTCCTAAGAGGGGAGGTATCAAGCTGATCAATCTAGAGAAGCCTCAGTCAAGTAAGTCTATGGATCTGGAGGAGGCTTTAAAAACTTTGGCTGGAAATGTTAAGGAAATATCCTATAAACTAGCCAGGGTAGAGAAGGGGATTGGACAAGGTTCCCAAGGTCATCATAAAGTAAAAGGTCAAGAAATATTTGAAAATCATCCTAGGGGTGATAAAAAAATCTGATGACAGAGGAAAAGGACTCGTGGGATCAGGAAATAGATAGCCCCAATCCCGTGAGAGTAGAATTGTGCCTAATCCTTTGACTACCGAGTTGTTGTTGTTGATGAAGCTCATGAAATTAAGTGGTGTGATAGCTATTTATTGCCACATTCTCCATGTGTTGTTGAAAATGGAGTTGAGGAAGAAGCTATGATGATGATGACACTGATGATGATGCATGCACGATGGATTGCTCTACAAGTTCATAGTAAGGAGCAACCTCAACTAAGCTAATGAGTGCCAAAACTGTTAAAGATTTCTGGGATTGCATTCACTAGGTATTACCTCTTCCTCCCACTCATACTTCTGAAATTGATATGGTGCAATATTTTGAATTGCCTAATAATGATTTTGAATACTTAAGGGAATTAATGATTGAGAAGTATGATGGAGGAATCCCTTCTGAGGAGGATAGGAGTTATTAATGAATGTTGTGGTTGGCCATGAAAAATAATATAATACCAAAAGTAAGGTTACAAAGGGGAGGGCCTCAAAGGCCAAACCAAAAATTCCAGTGCTTACCAGTATCCATAAGGAAACCCCTAAAAAGATGCATCGGAAAAGGCTTGGTCACCCCAGATAAAACTTGTGTTCCTCCCCATGCTCAGACTATAAAAATCTTGTGCCATCAGATGAATTTGTAAACCTTCCTCCTAACACTACATTGCCCAAATATGTTCCTTATGACATTGCCCAAGTCTTGAGTTAGATCAAGATTAATGTTCCAATTGTTGAGCTTCTAGGATTAGAATCCACAAGAGCATAGGAACAGAGCATTCAAATATTTGGGGTTTAGAGAAGAAAATGTCACCCAAGGTAGAAATGTAAATAATGTTGAGATTCCTCCTACCATTAGAGTTGGAAAAACCCCAAGTACTAGAAGAACTAGGTGAGCCACCTGAAGTATATTTGGGAACATCCTTGGTTGAGTCTCAGCTAAAGGTGGATCCATTTTTCACTACTTTGATTATTAAGGATAAGTTATTACACAACTGTATGTTTGATTCTAGAGCATCATGCAATGTTATGCCTCTTGAGGTCATGAATGAGTTGGATCTCAAAGTAACAACAACTTATGGGAAGTGCACTGCCATGGATTCCAGAGAGGTGCCAGTGGTTGGATGTGTTAAGGGTTTGATAGTGCAACTTGCAGCCTACCTAGGAAAGAACTTAAAACTAGATGTTGTTATTGTTGATTGCCCTACCAAATGGGGAATGTTGTTATCAAGAAAATGGGCTACTAATATGGGTGGAAGTGTGCAAATGGACATGTCTTATGCCACCATACCAATTGAGGGTATCCTTGTGAAGTTACTTGGTGAAAAAAAAATGTTATATCTCATTGAGGACCCCAACAATGCTTCTTATGAAGTATTACATGCAGATATTGATATTGATAACTCTATGAGTTATGTTGTTTTCGAGGAATATGAAATTGATCAATGCAAGTATCATGAGTAGGTTGATTTTCCTAAGACTTTGATTTTGATGTAGCCTTGAAAGATGTTGAAAAAATTGACCCAGGCACAAAGGATAAGCCTGAAAAAATGTGGTCAGATAGTGACTTGGATGGAAAAGGGAGACAATCATATGACCAACTGTTAAAGACATATCAGAACAACATAGCATGGTCATATCCAGAATGACAGGCACTTGAAGATTTTCCTTGATTGTTTTCTTTGAATCAGGATGCTCACCATTGTATAATGTATAGTCTTCTAGTTTCATTTTACTTTCGTGTTTTTATATTTTTGTTTTTCATGGTCCTTGGCGGCCATTTTTTTGGTTTCTCGGTTCATCCTTGGGGAGTTGGTTATTATTGTTCTTCTCTGCAAGCTTGTTCTTTGAATCCATTTCCCAATGGTTTATTTTTGGCACTTGGTCTGCTATTTGTTCTTGTGGCACTCACAGGGAGTGCCCATCCCCGAGTCGAGATCTATGTTGTGGTGCTCAATTTGATCTCACCTCGTTTGTCCCCAAAATTATTCAATTTTTGGGCTCTATCGTGTTTTCTATCTCCTCATATTAATGCGTGAAATCTCTATCCTTAGTTTGGTTTCATGATTAATCCTTTCCTTTGGTCAAGGATCACATTAAGTCCAAAAAAAAATTCCGTTCCTTTGTCCATGTGAAAGAATTTGTAACTTGGGCATATAATCAGGTTTTTTCCCTTCCTTCCATTTTTCCAAATGGTGATTTCCACGTTGTGTTTTCCCCATCAAATATATATCTCAACATCTGAGGAAACGTGGCCCTTTTCGATTGGATGCACTTAATGAGGCACTTTGAAAATCTAAGGCCTGCTTCAACTCAAAGCTTATCCATGGGGAGGGTTGGTGCTCACCTAAAAATTCACCTCTTGGTTTGACCTTTGGAGTTTTTCCAGGGAGACACGTGGAGGTTTCCACTACCTTGCCTAGACTAATACATTTTTCATGCGGTCGATGCAGCTTTGGCAGACCATGGACACGTGGAGGGCTGAAACTCATTTGAGGATCTACCTCTAGGTCCTACCTTAGCATTTGCACCAAGGAGACACGTGGTGAGCCCACGCTTGTTTGGGGTATCCACTTTTGGGGACCATCTCAAAATTGTGCTAGGGAGACACATGGAAGCTTTCCGCCTCCTCTCTATAATTAAACTTTTCAAGCAACTTTCTAAAGGCCTAGGACACATGGAGGGACCATGCCTATTTGGGGACCGACCCCTAAATTTTATTTTGAAAGAAGCACCGGAGGACACTTGGAGGCTTCCACTCACACTCGACTTTTCTTGGACTTTTCAATGGCTAAGGAAAACTATCTGGACCCTAGACACATGGTGCCTTCCAATAGTCCTTCAACTTTTTCAATAACTCTATCGCACCGAGACACATGGTGAGCCCGCACTTGTTTGGGGTCTCACTTTTGGGGACCATCTCAAAGTGTGCCATTGAGACACGTGGAGGCTTCCACTAGCTCCTTTTTATATTGAGACTTTTCAAAGGCCAAAAGATGATTTTCTTGGGCCCAAGGCACGTGGAAGGCCCGCACTTATTTGGAAACTTGCCTCTATACCTCACCTTTGTAGTTACACCAAGGAAACACATGGATGGCTCTAATATAAAGTTGAGAAGGGGAAAAATTAATGGTTTCTGTGCATTGCATCTATTTTTTTGCCATTTTTTCTCCAAGACTCTTGGAGATGTGAATACGCATTATTTTTCATCATTTTTGATTAAATTACTTGTCATTTTTATCTGCAAAGTGCCATTGAATGGATTTAGAACTTAATTTGTGAGTCCAAGGATTGTTAAGGTTGATATTTTAAAGTTGGAATTACTCGAGCACTTGCAAAAATGTGAATTACCTAGAGAAGCTGGATGCGAGACAGAGTTACAGAGGAAAGAGAGGGAAAAGGATGAAATGATAGAGGTTGCAGGTGTAAAGGATGAAAAAGGTGTTGCCTCGAGGGTGAAAAGGATTACCTGTCAAATCCAGCTATACAGAGCTACCGGAAAATGATTAAAACGAGGATTTATCGCATGATAGAATAATAAGAATGATTAAAAGGACTATCAAAAAGTTGTGGCATGAAATCCTAGTCATTAGTCAAGGGTCTGAGAAACGTGATCAGTTCATAATTTTTCCACCTGGAAGCTTTTGGGTATGAATTTGTTAAACGTCACTTTTTGAGGCAAATTGATAACAAGAAAAGGTTCCTCAAATATTCATATTTTTTGGGGGAAATTTGGGATGAGTGAGAAAGTGAAATGTATAAATGCAATTAGAATACTTTTGCAAAGGGTCGAGGGTTGAATTCTTAAGAGAAAATTTGAGAGAAACCATCTTCTTGAGAGACCAATTTGAGAAACCTGTTAATTTCTCATGTTTTAGGTTTCAATCACATCAAGTTGGTTGTGAGTGTACAACCATTGAAAATCTCGAGACTGTTCAAAGAAACTTTCCCTGCTGATGAATCTAATCAATTTTAAATTAATCTATGTCAATCTTGGACCAATTTGTGTCTACTTTATTTCAGAATGTCTGTAAGTAGTTTTTCTTATTCCTATTGCAATCTTGTGTTAAAGTCCCTCTAAATCACACAAGATCTCGTCCCTGTGATATTTTAGTGGCATTTTCAATTTCATTTCAAGAAGAGCCTTCATCCTGCAATGAGATAAACAATTTAAAATCACTTTACTATCATTTGTTGATAAAGATTATCTATAATCCTTTGAGTGTATCTTAGGCGTGAGGAACCGGGGTCTTAATGTTTAATTAAGTCTTTAGCTCGAGCCTTCATGTTAAATTCTTGGAGATTGTGTGAAACCATGCAAATATGGGCCTCCATTGATGCACACCTTCTGGTTGAAGGAATATTTTAGCTATTATGAAGATTTTTGTCATTTAGTATTCCAATTGTTGTGAAGGTTCTCAAAGATCTGGCATAATCAATTTTATCCTACTTAATCTCCCACCAAAATTATTCAAAACAATGAATCCTACCTAAACTACCCCTATTTTCCCTATATGTCCACAAATGTATAAATTATACTACCAAAATATGTAGAAGCAATCAGGATTCCATAATGTCTCTAGTAACCTTTAACCATGTTTAGGAAATATCACCATTCTTTAGAAGTGACAACTCGTGAGAGTTAAATTGTGGTGCATTGATCATATTTTCTTAGGGTCCCCTTTCAAATTTTTGCAAAGAAGGATATCTTCATTCTCCTTCACCGACAGAGGTTATAAAATGGGTCCTCTCACCCTGGTTAAAAGGCACGACCTAAAGCAGTGAGGATAGATCAAATCCTTAATGAAGGTTATATCAATTTCTTCGATGCCCGAGTGACAAAGAGTCAGAAAAATCCCCTCCCCGCCTATAAAAAGACTCATAATATGATCTTTATATCTCTTAGTGTCCTATTAAATATTTGATGTTGCTCGGTTTCCAAGGAGAATAAATTTGGATACCAACACTTGGTTTAGCCCATAAGAGAGGTTTGAGGTAATAAGAAACTCTCTCCCTTAATTGGTTGATTGTATTACGTATTTGAAAGCATTAACGGATGATAGGTAGCATGTTTAGGAACCCTGTCAATGGGATGTTCCCACTTACCTTCCCCATTAAAATCTAATTCCCATTTCTTATCAACTATCGCAACCCATATATCAAATTCCAAATATTTTAAATGCTGAAATTTATGCTCCCTCTCCTTCACAAGCAAAATTTAAGACCTTACCCTTTGTCCAAACATTTACAAATTGGTTTGAAGCCTAACCCACCCCTCCTCTCTCATTCCCAAGCCCATTTTGGGAAGGGGACAAGAAGAAAATTATTCAATGAGGGTGGCTAGCTTAAGAAACTAGCATAGATGAATATATTGAAAATTTGAATAATTGGGTTTCGAAGTTTGGGTTCAATAAGATTATGCGATTGCAGAATGAGTGCAATAAAGAGGTGTAGATTTTAGAGTAGCAGAAAGATTCAAATCATAAAGAAAAAATTAGGAAAGATCTTCATTATTTTCTTGAGCTACAAGGTACAATAATCATTTTAAATGAGTATGTGGAAGATTCAAAGTTTCAAACCAACAATTTTGAGGTTGTAGCACCTTCTAGTTTATAAAAGGATTTAGTGATAGTTGTTGATTCACCTGTTGCTAATTTAAATATTATTGCTTTAAAGGATGAAAGTTTTCTAACAATGTATGAAATTTTTCCATGAGTTATCATGAATCATATTTTGAATTTAAAGTAATTTTAGATCCAATATGAGGAAGGATTAGCAAGTTTAGAGTTTCCTTGTGACAAGGAACAAGATCATTTTAGCCTTATAACCTATTTTCTATATGAGGATAATGATAAGAATGAAGAATATAAAGAAAAAATCAGCTTATAAATATCCATGTGGAGGACATAAAAGATGATCATTCTACCCATGAGGAGTGAGAATATGATTTTGAGCTTTCAAACCTCATGGTGGATCAAAATAAAGAGTTCAATAAGTTGACATCCTTACAAAATCAGTCATAATGGATGAGATAGAGAGGTTTGAATAAGCATATCAATGTTTTTATTTGCTTCCCAATGTTCCCAAACATGAAGGAGAAGGAAAGGAAATAGGGTAGATCAAGAAAATTAGTTTTTCAGTTGTGAGAAGACCATGCCCAATCAAATACTTGGCTAAGGCCAATAGTACCAGAAGTCTTTCTTTATTTAGAGCACAAACAAGAGCTTCACATTCTCAAAATTCAACCCCAATACCTCCCAAAATAGATTTTTGATCCAATAGAGGTATTTTGCATATTTAGGACATATATTTTGAGTGAATTTAAGGTACAACTCATGTTTCCATATTTTCCATGTGTATTGATTGTCAATTTGATCTCATGCTCACATGTTTGTAGAAAAGGATGTTATTTATCTCAACCTATATCAAGATTTATTTACCTTCACTTTTTAGCTAGTTAGAGTAGGTTAGTATAGGTTTATTTTCTATAGAATAAGTTCTTGTGCACATTGTACATGATCCCCTTTGAGTATTTATGATTTTTAGTCTTAGTAAGAGTTGTTTCTTTCCTCCAAGTGCAATTTCACATATGTTTTTACTGGTGTTTTAAAGTTTTCATAAAATATTTTCAGTCCTTATTCATGTTTCCCATCCTTTGGCATGCATGGTCAATATTGGTAAAAGGTTTAATATTTTTTACATGGTTGAGAGTGAGGAGATTTAGGGGTTCTCACCGATTGATTAGTAGGAAAGCGGTTCAACATAGTCACCAAATATCTTGACCATTTTTGTCATCATCGAAACGGGTATACAAAAATTTAGGTTATTTATTTTCATTCGCATATTGGACAACACAAGAGCATCAAACAACTAAGAATATTGTTCCATCATGCTCATGCCTCACATAAGAGGACATTCTAGTATTCATCTTTGTTAAGATTGTGCATCATCATTTTCATACTGCTTTGTGGTTGTGATAGAGATGGGAAAGGCATCGTATATCATAAATAACATGATGAAACAACAATGTTTAAGTTACAATTTTGAGGTGTTAAAGGGATGTGCAGTTGCAATCAGGTGTTATTACTCAAGTTCTGGATGATCAAATGAAGGTACAATTAATTCATTTTATTCCTTTATGATTATGTGAAATTTTCTTAGTGTTTTTAGTTGCATAGGTTTATTCCACATCATATTATTGAAAAGAAATTCAAAAATAACATGTGCATCTCATAAAGACAAGGAAATTTTTATTTATTCGTAAAGGAAAGAGTATAATTTTTATTTAGCCATCGGATATGGTTGAAAGGTAAAGCAATGAATATGAAATTAAATCTACAAATGAAAAAGGAAAGAGTGACCCAACATTTCCTTCACTATTTTGGATGAGATACGTTTACATGCAAGATGTTCCTTCGTGACCAATTGCTTTCTTTATAGTACTGAAAATGTGAAAAGAGAGTAGTTAGAGCTCGAGGTCACTTTGTCCCATTGTGTTTCTAACTTTGATTTCATAAGCATCATTAATTAAAACAGGAATAAATAGAATACAAAAATAGGTTCAACATGTTTTTAGGAAGAGGATATTGTAATTACAATACTCATTAATGAATCATCCATCTAGATTTGCCCTCAATTTTTATTCTAGATGACTAAGCACACAAGAGATTGTTCAAGATAAGATCTCAACATCACAAAGCTAACATAGAGCTATTAATATACTATAAGAGTGATGAGTTTAGAAATATAATCAAGTACGTGAAGGTAACCATAATGAATAAACAAAGATTCATCTTGTAATGGATAAGATTAGTCACTTATTTTGCATTAGATTAAAAGTTATTGTTATTTCCGATCAACAACAAGCTTTAGAAACAAAAAAATTTCATCTCAAGATGATTTTATTTTACAATCTATGATTTGAATATAAAGTTGGTAGCTAACAAGAAAAGGAGTATATCTTCAAATTTCATCATTTTTTGTAGGTTTTAAAAGGAAAAGACATATTTCTCACATAATGCATATTTACAAGATGTGGCCATACAAAATGCAAGATTTTCATAATTATTTCAAGTGTGAAAGAAGGGGGAAATTAATGCAGGTTATAGGTTTTCAATCAAAGGTTACACATTAAATGAGAAGTTTAAGCATTACCACTACACTGATACATCAAGTGTATGCTAACAATAACTCCTCAATTAAGAAGAGAAACATCCTTACTAGAAACATAGAGAAAGCGATAGAGCATAATCCAAGATAATGGTTCCAAGAGTATATTCATTTTTTTCTTTAGCACAATTTTCATACTATCCAATTTTTAAAGTTCTTTAGAAAAATAATGCAGATTCTACAAATATTCTTGAGAGAAGTAAGTTACAGAATGCATTGTCATTTTTAAAATGACTTCTCAAGGAACAAAAATGTTTGGAAAGTATACAACATATTCAAAGAAAGTTAAAAATTATGTTCCAAGATTGTATATGCAAACCATGAACTTTACAAGCGGAAGTGGTCTTCAAAGGAAATGAGTGCAGATTTGATATTCATCAATTCTCAAAATGCAAAGCTTCGGTGGTCATTAATGCCTTACCATAAGTAAGCTTCATTTTTTTTCTTCCAAAAATAGAGTATCTATAGAAAGTTCAAGCATGTTTTCTAATACACCGGATTTCGAGATGGGGAGTAAGGATAGTCTATAGCCATTTAATTAAGGTCCAAAGGTGTTATTTGCAGAATTTTTTTGCTTCATGTTCACTAAAGTACTAAGTTTCAAGTTAAGATCTCAACATGCATTGAAATGAAGTGCACATAATAATTGAGATAATTCCATTTACAAACATGACTCTTGAAAATGAATAATATAGATCTAGTGAATCCAGTTCATAGAGCTTTGTGCCTTACAATATTACGTGATCCAATAATGAGAGGCCAAACCAGAGTTTTCTTATTCAAATTTGTGTAACAACCGATAGAACTTGCTTGTAGTCACCATATTCTCTAAAATTCTCAAATTCACATAGAAACATTGAGTGATATATGATCATTCAATTGGTTTACTGAGAGCAACCACAACACCCAACTCGAGCTCTGTGAGTAATGACAACAAATCTTAAAAACACACCCATCTCGAAAGGGTAAAAATGATTGAGCCATGTAAAAAAAAGACACAAAACTAGAGGCGTAAACCATGGCAACAAAGGAAACTAGAGATTCTGGGTTAAATAATGGTGATTCAATGAAAACCCAATGCACAATAAGTAGCTAGAACACACACTAACTATTACGACGAATTGAAACTAGAGCTACCCAAAGAGAACAAAGATCGACTTGTGATAATGGAGGCCAACAAGTTCAACCAGGGCCTACTATATGCAAATAGAGAGATTCCTCTTTCTCATGTCAAAATATGAAATAATTGATCTTCAACAAGAAATGGTGACTCCTAGATGTGAACACAAAAATACTAAAGCTTGAACCACACAACGACAAGTAGGAGGAAGAATCATGGCCTCCATGGTGAAAAAGTAGCACAGTTCACCGTAAGAGAAGCTTCTAGAAATTTTTTGAATTCAAATGATTTTTCTTTTAGGTTTCTCAACCCTAACCCCAAGATTAACCAAGGGTTATCCAAACTCATCATGTTTAGCCATGGTTAAGTTACCTAGTTTTCCTAAGAAGGCGAGGAAAAGTATTTGTTGTCTATTTTTGTACCTTTGCAATAATTGAATAAATTAAAGAGCCATAGGATGGGAATGAAGACCACAAAAGAGTCTAACCATGCCACAGAGGTCAAATAATTACTATGGGAAATTGTATTGAGTTCCGTAGAGTGAAGGGAAAAATTAAGAAAGCCATAGAGTGAAAGAAACAAGTACGAGAAGGTTTCAAAGCAAGGCCGCAGGATAAAGAAAATGGAAATCCATGGGGTAAAGAAGAGGAATTTTGTGGATGTCAACATGAAGCCACACCACATCGAATCTGAAAGCATGAAGCAGAGGAATTAGTAGAACCACGGAATAGGAGACAAATCCGCAAAAGTAAAAACCACATAGAACTAAAGTAGAAAATCCATGTCTCAAAGGAAAACAATATTTTTCCATTGATTACTAAATGAACATGAATTTCAAACTGATGATTTGATCTTTAAAAATATGATCTTATTTGAATAAATATTAGCCTTCTCTATGCAAAAAAATCAGATTTCATGAATTTAGGTAGGAAAAGTAAAGGGAAACTCCCCAAACACACAAAAATTCTAGTTAGGATGACTCAACCACAAGAATTAAATGTAGTATGGGCACCGTTCCTTCTTCAACAAGGTAAATAGTGCTAGTAATTAGAATTCACAGAGATAATCATATATTTTTAGAAAATTAAATGAAGGTGGTTAGCTGGTGGAAGAGGAAATCGAATTTCTCTCTCTTTCCTCCTTTATCTTTTCCAATTTTCTATATATTGTAAAGTGATGCCTTGTTTTAATGTGGAAACTTTGGGAATATGATGACATCATTTTATGTTGCACAAGTGTTCTAAGAGTTGCATGCCTTGGGCTATGTCTTTGTAAATGATTTGCATTTTCCTCCTGTATCATGATGATCTTTACATGATCCCTAAGCAATAAAATCTTTGATTTTGTGGCTTGTTTCATCCTTAGCTATTGTTTTATTGCATTCTCTTTCCTCTCATTCATTCCTAGGTGTGTTGTATGTTTTATTTCAGAGGTCTATGTCTATTTTACATTGTGAAGGTGGAACTCTAAACACAAATTTTTATTTGTGGCTTTTGTTTTGGCCCTCTTCATCATTGTTTTATTCCATTTTCTCTCTTGCTTAAGTATTCATCCCCTTATTTTTGGTGCTATCACCTTATCTAGTTTAGGTTTATGTTTTATGCATCTCCTTCTCACCCTGGTCCCTTGGAAAATTAGAGTAGAGCTAGATAGTTGCATTTCAATTCCTAGGAGTAATTTAACATTAGAGGTAAGTAGAGGAAGTTGGCCTTCTCCAAAGGTCTATCTTAGTTCGAGTCCCATAACTTGGAGACAATCCCATGTTGTCTCAAATCCCTAATTTTTATGATTTGGGAACATGTGCAAATTTGAGAACCAACATTTTTGGCATGCATGGTGGGACATTTGAAATTAATATTTCTAGTTTTATCAAGTTTTTATGTGTATCTTAGTGAAGCTCTAGCCTTTGGAGGCTCTACAACAACACATATGGTGACTCCATTCAAATATCAACTGGTTTCAACAGTACTAGTGATTTAAGTGTCCCTGATTCATGAGAAGGATCTAAACATGGTCAAGAACAAGAGAAGAAGGCGTATTTGAGTATTTTTAGTTATCCCCAGAAGAGGCAGAAGAGGAAGACAAATTCAAAGATCTCCATCTCCTCTAAATTGAACTCTTTCAACACCTCCACCTAGTAGGCCCTTCTTGTAGTCAACAAGAGTTCTCAAACCAATTATAATGGCTCATCAACAATAGCTGCCACCACAAAATCCATTTGTAAACTTTACAGAAGAATTTTGCTTTCCTTGAATGCCCAAAATCCTATTCTAGTAACAGCCTTGAAGAATATCCCATACTTCACTGGAGAAAATCATACTACTTTAGTTGATCATATTCAAGATATTACAAATTTCTATGTTATCCATGAGATTGCTTAGATGGATGTGGCAGTCAAACTTTTGGCTTCATCACTTAAAGGAAAATCTCTACAATGGTTCAAAAGCCTTGGGGTAGGAACAATTCAAAATTGGGATCAATTGTGCATAACCCTTTATGACCAGTTTAGAGAAAGAGAAGACAACCTATCTCTTTTGGAGTAGTTAACTACAATCAAGAGAGCACCTAATGAGAAAATGGTGGATTTCAACTTCAGATTCTAGAGAACTTGGGACAGGATTCTAGCTCTTGTGAGACCTGTAGTAGAAGGTGCCTTTCTTTACTTTTTAAAATCTCTTAACTCTAATATATCTATTATGATACAATCTATGGGAGGAAAAAATCTACCAGTTGCTTATGCAATTGCAATCAGATCTGAAAATAGTTTAATACAAGCTGGGAAATTAGCTCCTAGACCACCTATGCCATTGTATCCTGAATTACCTCAAGCTGCTCAACCCTTTATTTCTCTTATCCCTAATCCAAAGTTGTAACCTATTTTTTCCACCTCACAAAATCTTTCTCAGAAAAGGAGGATGAAGAAATGAAGGCTCTAATTAGAAACTTAAAAAACAAATTTATATCCCTAGAGAAACAACAAGCCCAATCCTATAAGAATTATCAAAATCAAGGGAAATCTTCTAATTAGGGGTATCAACCATGGAGAAATCAACAACCTAATCAAATATATGCATAGAACCAACAGAATAATAAATGATAGGCTCAAAGTTCTCCTCTTCCATTGGAAACAATCCCTCCTCCACAAGCACTTCCTCCTCCCAATTCAAGTCAGGATTTAGTTCCTATGAAAAATAATATGGCACAAGAAATAAAGTGGTGTTTTCCATGTAATCTTCTACATAACCAACTTGGTTGTGAAAGGGAAATGCATCTTCAAGCATACATGGTTCAAGGCTCTTCCAGTCAACAGGAACCACTACTAGAGGCACCAAATCCAACCGCAGAAGCAAGTCAAGAGACCAAAAATGACACTAACCTAATGTTCTTTAGAGTTGAAGACTTCTATGTAGTTAACCAAGTGGTAAGAAGTTCTAACAGACCATTAGTCAGCGTTGCGATAACATGTGGTACAAGAAAATGATGTTGGAGTCACAATATTCACCTTCTATGGATCACGCCAATTTTGTGGGAAGGTAAAATAAGGCCATGGTTTACAAAATCAGTCTGGAAATAAAGAGGTTATTACTCAACCAAAGCTACCAAATCAAATGCTACCACAATAGAGAAAAGAAGGTAACATGTTGTAGATGTAGAAATCCACGGGTCTTCCTTTTAACATTATTGAGTAAATTAAGAAGACCAATGTCAACGTCTCAATGTGGGATGCACTTGTTATTCCATCACAACAAGATCTCCTGTGTGAAGCCCTCAAGAAATTTCCTCCAATGGATCTTGTTAATGCAAAATCACAAAGACCCCAAATGAGCTCTAAAAGATCTGTTTTTCTAGGGCAAGCTCATTTGGTGTGATTGTATAACATTGAACTTTTCCCCAAGGTGTCGACCTTGCGAAAATGTAAAAGCTCTCTAGATTGAAGGTTGGTTCCTTATTCCTTGGTTTAAGTGCATATGTAGAAACTTGAAAGGTTCTGTTCTTAATCCTAATCTTAAATTTACCAAGGAGAAATGGATAAAAGGAATACAAAAATTAAAACAAAGATAAACTATGAGGTGATGCACCAAAGGAATGATGAAGACTTATTTTGCTAATAGACACAAAAAAACAAAATGCATACAAAAAAAAAAAAAAGATAGCCAAATATGTAATGGAAGACTAGATGAAAGCAAAAGAGCAAGAGAGGATCTAAAATCAATCACAAATGTGTTTTATTTCTCTATAGATTGATACTGAGTCCATTACAAAGTATCCAATGAGCGAAACATAATGCAATTTTGATAGAAGGCATGAACCCCATAGATCCCTTTTCTAGAAGGAGGAGGGAGCTTGTAAAATAAAGAATGTCCAACCCTTTACAATGAATCCTGCCCCCTTATTTATAGATTTAGCGTAAAATAAGAAAAGAGAGAGAATTAGGAAAAGAAGGTTAAAGTTCAACCGCCGTTGTTAATTCCTATGATGAAAATTTTCCCACAAATCTATCTTTACCGCATCAATCCTTGGTTCTGCGCCTTGAAGGAAAAGGAAACGACAGAAATCAATCAAAATCTGATCTAGTTATTGAGGAAAGAAGATCCCACATTGAAATATTGAAGACATTTCCTCCATTATTCTTTACCTAACCTTCTCAAAATCAAAGTTTTAGACCCCATGGCATGGGTGAGACCAATATTTTTCCAACAGAACCAGATTTGCAATATTTCGAGCCCTGAGTCAAAAGATATGACGCCTTCAAATTTTGTGTTGGGCTGTACAGGAGGGCGGGAAAACAACTTGAAAAATGGGTCCCCTTTTGATATGGGATATGTGGTAGCTAGATTAGAACAAAATTAGGCTTACAAGTCTGCAATTTATCTTTTGCCCCTTTCTTCTAATTCCGCTTTGGCTTTGACTCAAGCCTAGATGCTGACTTTTTCCTTGGGACATGTGGCAGTCTAGAGCTTGTTTAGAAACCTTTTCTCTATCACCCCTTGAAATAATTCCATAATGGAACTTGGCATTCTCTGCTCACACCTTTATACTTAGTCAATTTTGAGGCCCTTTTCTGTTTTCCGTTTAACTCTGTTTCTTCTTATGTGAGATCGTATTTGATCCAATATTTGGCATGGGAAAAATATGGATAAAAATTGGCGACTCATAGGGTATCTTCCGCTAGATGAAAAGACCAATTGCCTTGTCATATACATTGGGCATGGAGTCATGAGTGATAGCTGTTATTGATCTAAACTTTGAAAATCGACTGTGGGCTGCTTGAAACCCATTAGAACTGAAATCGATCTCGACCAACCGCCAAGTCCAAACACCGCATGAGAGAAAGAATACAACACCACAATATATATGAAATTTGAAATCATGCATGCTCCAAATGGAACAAGAAAATCATGCAAAGAACTTAGGAGGAAAGCAATCTACACTACAACAAGACAATGTGCATAAGCACTTTAAAGAGAAAACTAAACTAGTATGTACAGTGGTCGAACTCCCTTTTAGTAAAGAAGTGTTTAAGATAGATCCCATTTACTGGAACCTGTAACTCTTCACCCTCTAATGTAGACAATTAGAAAGAATTGCTACTTTTACATCTTGTGATCATATAGGGGACACTCCAGATGGCATCAAATTTGGAATGCCTTCCTAGTTTTGCTCGATTTACATCCCATTTCAAAACCAGGTCTCCTTCCTGGAAGGTCCTTGTTTTTTCCTTCTTGTCAAAGCATTTCTTGATTGAAGCTTGATTCTTCTCTATTTCTTAGAGAGCATGCTCTCTAGTTTCTTCTAATTCCATCAACTCCGCATACCTAGCCTCCATTGGTCCAAATTTAGACATCTCTAGTTGTTTCACAAACTCCAATGTTGGAAATTCGGGTGATATAGGCAACACCACCTCTTTCTCATAGATGAGTTTGAATGGAGAGCTACCTGTAGATCCCTTGGGTGTTATTCTATCAGCCCATAAGGCCGTTTTGAGCTTTGTGTGCCAGGTCCTCTGATTCTCATCAAGATTTTTCTAATGATATTTAACAAGTTCTTATTTGTGGACTCGACCTAGCCATTACCTTGAGGGTAATAGTTTGATGAAGTACTCAAATAAGTCTCATTCTTGACATCCCATCCTGTGATCTTAGAACCTATAAATTCTAATGCATTGTTTGATATGATGGTGGCTGGCACTCTAACTATGGTCACTATCCCTTCATAGAAATCTAGGATCCTATACTCATTTGCTTCCTTGACTGCCACTGCCTCGGTCCATTTGGTGAAATAATATATCATTGTCAGGATCCATTTGTGACCTTGGCTTGAGTTTGGATTGATGACTCCAATGAATTCCAATCCCCATTGCATGAAAGGTTGGTTGACTAAGATTGGGTGCAATGGAAGTGCTGCTAGCCTTTCCTTGCCTTTAAAGAATGCACAATTCTTGCACCTTTTGATCCATGTGTAGCAGTCACTAAACACTCTGGGCCAATAATATCCTACTTTCATGATTTTGAGTGTTGTCACTCTTGGAGAAAAATGGCCTCTAGCTGCTTCAACATGGAATTCTTGTAGCAATCTCTCCACAATGCATCTCAACAGAATGCCATTGATGTCCCTCTTGAACAAGACACCATCCATAAGAACATATGGGATGGGTTGTAGCTTGAAATTCCTTATTTTTTCTTTACTCATCCCATGAGGACACATGCCTATATGAAGGAATTGCACCATGTATTGGATCCAACAAGGAGCATGTACATCATCTCTCCCTTCTTCTTGATCATCTTGTAGAACAAAAACAACCTCCTTTTCAATGTCTGTTTCATCTTGTTGATAAGAGGCTAGTTGTTCACATAACCCCTTCCCATGGACCAGCTTGGTGACCTTGATCTCAATGTCATATTCCATGACACGAGTGATCCATCGTGCACACTTCTCATTCAGGTCCCTACTGAGAAGGGATTATTTAATTCCCGCATGGGAGACCAATAATTGGATTTTGTTGTTTAAAACCAAATGCTTAAATTTCTTCAATCCTCGATTACCGCTAGGACTTGCCTCTTGATGAAGGAGTACCTTACCTCATAATATTCCAGACTTTGAATCAAGAAATCAATTGGCTATTCTATACTTTCTTTGTTCTGCTGCACCAAGATTGTAAAAATTGTGTCGCTGCCACCAAAGGCATACACTATGAAATCTTTAGAAAAATCTGGGTTCACCAAAGTTGGGGCTTGTGATATGGATTCTTTGATAGCCTCAATACTTTATTTTCCTTCTTGATGTCCACCTAAATGTTAAGCTCTTCTTCAACATCAAGGATATTGGATTAACAAGGGTGGCAAAGTTTGGAACGAACCTACAGACAAAATTGATTTTTACCAAGAAGCTTTAAAGAGCCTTCTTGTGACTTGGCAATGGCAATGCTCTTATTTCTTGAACTCTTTCTGGGTCAATTTCCAATCCTTCCTTTGATACGATATGGCCTAGAAGCTTGCCTTCATGGGCCAAGAATATGCATTTTTTGGGGTTCAGTGACACCCCAAATCTCCTACATCTCTGAAAAATTTGCCTCAGATAGAAGAGATGATTTGCTGCATTCTTGGAAAAAATAGTGATGTCATCCAAATAGATCAGCACTATTTGGTTAATTAATCCCTTGAATGCCATATCCATTGCCCTCTGAAAAGTGGCTCCAGTATTGGATAATCCAAATGGCATTTTCTTGTATGCATAGGTGCCCCATTTGGTGGTGAAAGTTGTTTTGAATTGATCATCTTCTTTCACCGTGATCTGGTTGTACCCTAAGTAGCCATCTAGGAGGGAGAACCTTTTTGACCTAGACACTACTTGCAAGATTTTCTCCATTGAAGGGAGTGGGTAGTGATCTTTGAGGGAGGCTCTATTTAAATCCCTGAAGTCAACACACAACCTGATTTCCATTTTTCTTTAATCGATCGGGACAAGATTTACAACCCAACTTGAGTGTTTAATTGGAAATATGATGCTTGCCTCTATTAGCTTATTCAGCTCCTTCTTCATCAGAGGCTCAATATGTGGGTTGACTGGTCTCTGCTTCTACCTGATGGGCTGAGCAACTAGATCCAATTCGATTGTGTGTTGTGCTAGTTTTGGATTGAATCCTCTTAGGTCCTCATAACTCCAAGAAAACACATTAGGGAATTCTTGGCAAAGTTGTATGAATTCATACCTTTCTTGTTTGGTGGCCACTTTGCCAATTTGAAGTGTTTTGTCTTCTCCAACTAGGATTGACTCTGAATCTTCTCCTTTGATCTGCATGTTAGCCTTCTCTTTTTGAACTGATCATTAGGATTGAAAATAGATTCCAGTGTCACTAAGCCTTTGGGAAGCTTGTTTGTATGTAGTTGCACTATTTGATTCTGTCGCTTCTCTAGTCTGCTATGGTTTATAGATGAGAATTTAGCTTCTTTTTGTATAATTTTAATGATCTCATTGATCATTATTGAACACTTTCCAGCATGTATTATTATCTTACACTGTTGGCCTCATAAACACATGGATATGCGGTTGTTCTTTGTCCTTCTTGATGCTATCAACCACATCAAATATTACTCCAACTGATTAAAGTCTATCAACAACTTCATTCTCCTTCACGGTATGGACACAACATCAAGGCCTCAAAATCCTCCATGATATCCCATACCCTACTCTTGTATTTTTTGAGTAGGTCATTTTTGACAGCAATAAGTCCTCTGACCTGATTGGCAACTAGTTCACTATCACCGAATACTTGCAAGTTCTTGATTCCTAGCTTCCTTGCCCAATGAAGACCTTGGACTAAAGCCTCATATTCAGCAGTGTTATTTGAGCAAGTGAACTAGAATATGAAGGATGAATAATATATCATACCTGGGGACACAATCATGGCTCCTCCTCTAGCTCCTTGTTTACTCCTTGAGCCATCAAAGAAAAATTGCCATACCTCATTGTCATCCTTGTATTCTGGCTTGATTAGGTCAGGAAGAGGTTGATTCTCTTCATGTAGGTAGTAGACACCCAGTTCAGATTCCTCCATCTCCTTATAGGGGTCAAAAGCATGTTTTTTGTTGGCCCACTCATCTAGGGTCAAGTCTGGGATATATCCCACCTTGGTATTTGCTTCAGAAGTGCTTAGGAGGTCCTCTTGATCAAAAGCTGAGAAGTTGGCATTGATTGGGCTAGGTACATAGGATTCAATATGATATTCAACAATAGGTTTAGATATGATGGTGGCCTTTGCTCCATGCCTTGTCCTAAACAACATATGTGACCAATCAGCAAACAGTAGCCTCCAATTTTGGCGGTGAAGTCCTGGAAAAACACAAAGAAAGATGTGGTGGCAAGTCTCATGATTGACATGTTTTATAAAACAGTCACATTAGGGAAAGCATGTGGAGTGAGACTCAGATCCTTGATGATTCCCATAGTGGTTATTGATTTCCCATCTAATTAGAGTACTCCTCTAGAGCTGACCTCATATTGAAGACCCAATCGATCAATTATTTCTTTGGGCATCACATAACTACTAGCACTAGAATAAACCATACAATTGTGTATTAATTTGTCTCCAATAATTAATGAGACATAGAAGGGAGGAGTTCTTAGGTTTTTACCTTGTTGTTTTCCATGGTTTCTCCTTAGTTGAACTGCATTGGCAAGCACTTTCTCTTGTTGGTTAGGGGGGTGATTTAAACTTAACCAATTCTACATGGCGATCTGAATGTGAGATCCATCTACCCCGGAATGGCTAGTAACTACTATAGTGAAATGTTCACACTTTTCATTTTCATCTGCTCAATAATATTGAATGTGTTGTCCTTTTGTTTCCCCTTCCCAAACACATTTCTTTCTTACACATGGGATGTTACAACCGACACTTGACTGGGTTTGGGAGGTGGCTTGGATTGGTTATGTATGTTTGGAGTTGCACTTGGAACACCAGGACCTTGTGGAGTGATGGAAGATTGAGGTTCACCTAAATTTAGTGGCTGAACCTCTCCACTACTTCTCTTTTTGGATCATGTATTGCAACTACACTTTGAGAAGGGAACTAATTCATCCCACAAAATTCTTCGACCTGCTAGTTGACAAGAATAGTCTCATTTGGGAGGCCACCTTATTGAGCTCCTTGTTGTTGATATTCCTCCTGACTGTGTTCTTGTGGCACCATACTAGTTTACACCATCAAGGCCTAATTTAGAGCACCATTAAAATACATTGATTGGTTATGTGGTTGTTGGCATGGAAAACACCAATCGTATTCCCATGCCATATTATTTTGTGCATGAATTAATTCCCTTGATGTTGAAGTTGTGTTAGGATCATATGGCCTGAAAGGTCTAGCAGCTTGGGGTTGTCCTTGGTTTTGACTCTAGTTTATAGTCTGAGGTGGTGGCCTATTCTGTTGATACTGGGGTCTAGCTTGATATTAATCCTAGGGCTGGTATGGCCTGAAACTCTCAGCTTGTTGTCTTTTAATGGTCACTATCTCATTCCCAAAGTTATGAAATTACTTCATTACTACTTCCTGAAACTCTTTATCAGTATTAGATGATGAAGTGGAAGCTTAAACTGAGCTTTGACTCCTGGGAATGGCTATAGGAGCTAATGTAGGTGCTCGGCTAGTATTTGGTCTTCCTAACTCAAGGCACAGAGGCATAGATGGCCTAGGAGTGATTTTTCTAGCTTGAATCAAATAGTGCTTAGCCCCTATGGGGTGGCTATAGGCTGCAGTAACATGGTGCCCCCATTGAATGAATCATTAGAAAAATATCAGAATTTAAATCCCTAAGACAATATAAGAAGGTGCCTTCATGAGTGGGCTTTTTATCTTTGTTGGAATCGTATCCTAGGTCCTTTGGAATATGAGATTGAAGTCTATCAGCTACTTGTTTGGGGCTCTCTTGATTGTTGTTAGTTGCTCCAACAAAGAAAAGTTATCACCTTTCTCCCCAAACTGATTGTGAAGGGCCATACACAAGCTGGTTCCGATTCGGATAGAGCCCGCTACTAGACTCCTGAACCATTGTGAAGCTTTCTGTTTTAATGAAGAGGTGAGTAGCTTGACTGCAATGTCCATCTCATGGATCTCGTGGATTATATAGACATTTGCAATATCTTGGACATGGTCACCAGGGGAAGTTTGATTTTCCCTAGTGAAATGTGGGATGCTCTTTAATGCTGCAATCAGAACTGGATTTTGTGCAATCAAGGCGAGTGGACTACTACCGGTGAAGTTGACATATGGATTTGTTTGTACCATTCTGATTGGCCTAAGAATCCTTGTAGACTGAAAGAAAGGCCTTGTAGGTGGAGGTGTTGACAAGGTTCTTCTTGGTGGAGATGGAGACCTCTAAATTCTTCTTCCTCTCCTTTCTCTTCCTAGGGATAGACGCAAGTATTCAAATATACCTTCTTTCCTTGCTCTAGACCAGTTTTTCTCATGAATCTTCCAAGCTTGGGCTACTGAAACCAGTAGATTTGTTTCTTTTGGAGTTTCCAAATGTACAATTTTAAGGATTCTTAAAAGCCGAATCACAACAAGTGTACTTAAATTCCTACTGTAATAAGATGGAGACTTCTTAGTCCCACCGGATGTGCCAAAGCTGTGTAATGCAAAATCATAGCACACCCAAATGACCTCTAAAAGATCTACTTTTCTAGGGTAGGATCATTTGGTGTGATTTCATAACATTGAACTTTCCCCAAGGTGTGGGACCTTACAAAAATGGCAAAGCTCTCCAGATTGAAGGCTAGTTCCTTATTCCTCTGTTTAAGTGCATACGTAGAAAATTGCAGAGGGTTTGTTCTTAATCCTAATCTAAACTTTACCTAGGAGATAGGGATAGAAGGGATGTAGAAATTAAAACAAAGATAAACTATCAGATGATGCACCAAAGGAATGATGAATAATTATTTTTCTAATAGACACAAACCAAAAAATACATACAATAAACACACACAGATATCCATATATGTAATGGAAGACCAGATGAATGCAAAAGAGACAAGAGAGGATCTAAAATCGATCACATATGTGTTTTATTACTCGTAGATTGATGCAGTCCATTACAAAGTAGGCAAGAGGCGAAATGTAATGTAATTTTGATAGAAGGCCACGAACCCCACAGATACCTTTGCTATAAGGAGGAGGGAACCTGTAAAAAAAAATAATGTCCAACCCTTTACAATGAATCCTACCCTCGTATTTATATATTTAGCCTGAAAGAAGAAAAGAGAGAGAAGAGGGAAAAGTAGGTTGAAGTTTAACAACCACTGTTAATGCCTATGATGAAATATCTCCCCTAAATCCGTCTTTACTACATCAATCCTTGGTTCAATGCCTTGAAGAAAGAGGAAACTATAGAAACCGATCACAATCTGATCTGGTTGTTGAGGCAAGAAGATCCTACATTGAAATCCCGAAGACGTTTCCTCCATTCTTCTTCACCTAACCTCCTCAAAATTAAATTTTCAAACCCCATGGCATGGGTGAGGCTGATATTTTTCCAACAGCACCAGATCTACAATATTTTGATCCCTGAGTTGAAATATATGCCCCCTTCAAAGTTTGTGTCAGGCCTGTATAGGAGGGTGGGAAAATAGCTTGAAAAATGGGTCCCCTTTTGATATGGGACACATGACAGCAAGATTGGAACAACATTGGGCTTATGGGTCCACAATTTATATTTTTCCCCTTTCTTCCGATTCCCACTTTGGCTTTGACTCGGGCCCAGATGTTCACTTTTTCCTTGGGACATGTGGAAATCTAGCACTCTTTTAGAAACCTTTTCTTTATTCACCCCTTAAAACAACGCCATATTGGAACTTGTCATTCTCCGCTCACACCTTTATTCTTAGCCAATTTTGAGGCCCTTTTCTGTCCACCTTTGACTATGTTTCTTCTTATGCGAGATCATAGTTGATCCAATATTTGGCATGGGGTGAAATATGGATAATAGATCCAGTGATGCAAAAACCTAATGTCTTGGTTTATGTTTTTAAGAAAGGGATGATCAAGTAAGTAAAACTATCAAAACCCCACCCTTTTACATGTCGATAATTATGGGAAAATACCTAGTTCATAAATGTATGATTGATTCAGGGATAGTACCTCTATAATACCCAAGAAAATTACTGATATCTTAGGTCTCAAATACAATCATGTGTCTAAGGGAGTTTACAACTTGATGGATCAATTGTGAATGTATTGGGCATAATAAAATACCTTGAGTTGACACTTCATTCCTACCCAAGCCTCACCATAACCCATGATATTTCAGTCATTGACCTTCCTCCCATGTTTTTCATTTGTTTTTCTAGAGACTTCACTGCTAAAGTAGGTGGCTATCTATCCTCAGATTGGACTCACATGCTTCTAAAACCAGATATGGTACCCGATTCACAATACAAGTTGAGCCCATATTTTCTTACCATATTGAGCCATATGACCTCACTCTCATCTAATCAATTTTTCTAATACAAGAAGAACATGAGCAAGATTCTATCCTATATGAACAGGTCATTCCTCTTTCTATGCCTATTTTTTTGCTAAATGAGTTGGTGAGAGAGACTACAAGTTTGATCCTTATGGTGAATATCTTAAGCACTTTGAAATTGGTCTAGAACCTAATTCATTCTCCAGGAGGAATCTATGATACCCATGACATTCAAACAAGAAAAAGAAAAAGTTTCTAGACTATGGCAGATGTTCTTTGATGGTTCTAGAAGAAGAAATGGATTCAAGGTGGGTATTGTACTCATTTATCTAAAAAAGAAAATTTCTTCTTTACTCATAGGTTGTAGTTTGCATGTTCTAATAATGTGGTAGAGTATGGAGCATTAATGCATGGTATGTTGATCACGGAAAAGAGGAAAATCATGGATTTACAGGTCTTTGGAGAAACTGAATTAGTAATTCACCAAGTCCACAAAAGATGTGCTACAAATAACAAGTTTTTGAAATCTTACAAACATAGGGTCTGGGATTTTCTAGAAATATTTGATGCCATCAACCTACAGGTTGTGCCCAGAAAATTGAACAAAGACGCAAACCAAATGGTAGCCCTTGGCTCTCAATTCTCACCTATTGAGGATTTGATCAAAGGGAATGTCCAACACCTGAAAATAGTGGTTAGACCATCTATTCTAGATAATTACACCTACTGGAAGGTGTTTGAAAATGATGAGCAAATTGTGTAGTTTATCCAAAATGAGGCGGAGTTATCCTCGAAGATGCAAGCTAATTTGTAGGAAGTATATGGGGATCATATTATTCAACTAAGAACAAACAAGTTACCGAAGGGATTAGTCATGCTAGAGCATATTTTTAGTCTAGATGATGAATTCAAAGGAATGGAAAATAATATGGTGGAAAAGCAAGAGGATTTTTGACCATTTTCAATCACTCTAGGAAAATAACTTCTACTTGGAAAGGTATGTGATGAAAGTGAAAGGAAA
The DNA here is from genome assembly GCA_018340775.1 of Taxus wallichiana var. yunnanensis. Taxonomy (NCBI): domain Eukaryota; kingdom Viridiplantae; phylum Streptophyta; class Pinopsida; order Cupressales; family Taxaceae; genus Taxus; species Taxus wallichiana. The sequence continues at coordinate 76,390,857 of CM031242.1, forward strand.
TATTTTGTTTCCTTGTGTCAGAAGTTCAATGATGTGTTTTCATGGGACTATGAAGATTTAAAATAATTCAATCCAAATATAGTTTAACATTCCATTGATCTTGATCCCAACATCAAGCCAATTAGATAGAAATAGAGGCCATTCAACCCCAAGATTGAACCCCTCATGAGAAAGGAGATCTCCAAACTCATTGAGGCCAAAATAATTTTTCCAATCAAGTATTCTACTTGGGTGGAAAAATTTGGTCCTAGTAAGAAAGAAGAATGGTGAAATCAAGCTATGCATAGATTTTAGGGATTTGAACAAAGCTTCCCTCAAGGATCATTACCCCTTTCCCTACATGGAACAAATTTTACAGAAAATAGCAAGAGAAGAGAGGTTTTCCATACTCGATGGCTATTCTGGTTTTAACCAGATCAAAGTAAAAGAAGAGGATCAGTATAAGACCATGTTCACCACCAAATGGGGAACATTTTCTTATCAAAAGATGCCTTTTGGCTTATCAAATGTAGGTGCTACCTTCCAAAGAGTAATGGATATTGCTTTCAAAGGGTATATCAATCAGTTCATCTTAGTTTACTTGGATGATATTACTATTTTCTCCAAGAAGAGCAAGGATCATCAAAAGTACATGGAGAAAGTATTTGAAATATGTAGAGAGTTTGGTGCATCCCTGAATCTTGAGAAATGTAATTGTGTATTTCCTAGGGGAAATATTTTGGGGCATATTTCTTTGAAATAAGGAATTGTAATTGATCTAGAAAGAATTGCAGCTATCACGGCTCTTTCCTTTCCATCTCACAAGAAGGCTATGCAATCATTCCTTGGAATAAACTTTTTTAGAAACTTTATTCCTAACTTCACACGTTTGATAAGACCTATTAATCTCATGCTCAAGAAGGATGCAACATTCAAGTGGACCGTGGAAGGGAAGGAAATATTTGAAAAGATAAAACAAGATATTGCTCAAGCCCCAACATTGATTAATCCAAATTATACCAAGGATTTTACTCTTTATGTTCATGGGGTGGAATTTAGCATAGCCACAGTTTTGACACAACTGAATGATCAAGCAATGGAGTAGCCTATGGTGTTTTTCAGTCAAACACTGAATAATTATGAGCTCAAGTACAATCACATTGAAAAATAGGTGTTTTCCATCATGAGATCCTTAAAGAAATTCAAAATTATGATTGTTGCTAGTCACGTAAAGGTTTTAGTATCACATTCTAACATCAAAGACTTCATTATGGGAGTAGAAATTAGTGAGAAACAAGCTAGATGGGTGACTAAAATCATGGAATATGATGTGACCATTAAAGCTACAAAATTAGTAAGGGGAAGAGCACTTTGTGAGTAGTTGGCTCTAGATGTTGTGGAACCTCAAGAGACCACCTTCATGAATCAAGTGCAATCAAATGATGAGATTTCACATGGTGTTGAGTGGTAACAAAATGAGAGAAATGTATTCATTAATCATAGTTGAATTGCTAATATATCAAAGTTTTTTTCTACTGGTGTATACCTTCTTGGTTTGAATAAAAAAAGAGAAGACATCTGAAGCTGTGATCTATTCCTTATGTATTTATTGATGGCATCCTATTCAAAATGAGCATTGATGGAGTGCTACTGAGGTGCATTGAAGGTGAACAATGTGATAAGTTTCTAAATAAGTTCTATGATGGTTTCTTGTGTTGAATTTTTTCTTCTAAATCTATAACCATGAACATTATAAAAGCAAGTTACTTTTGGCCTATGTTATTTGCAGATGCTCACAGGTGTGTTAAGAAATGCAAAGAATAGGTGCTCTTCACTAGAAAGAAAAGACCGAAATCCCTTTCACTTCATCCAATTCAAGTAGATCATCTATTTGCACAATGGGGTCTTGAATTCATTGGTATGATCAATCCTCCATCTAGTGTTAGTCATAAATGGGTTCTCATAGCCACAGACTATTTCACCAGTAAACCGAGGTCTTGCTTATGAAGGAAGCCACTAAATCAGTCATCCTAGAATTTCTTGAAGAAATTTTTACAAGGTTTGGCATCCCTCAAACCATCATTTTTTATAATGCTAAATATTTTCTGGGATCTAATATTTCTAATTAGGCTTTGGGACTTGGGATTTATCTGAAAACTTCTTCCAATTATTACCCCCAAGGTAATGGATTGGCAGAGTCTACTAACAAGAACCTGATCAAAATCATGAAGAGGAAAATGGACATCAATAAAAGACAATGGCACATAAAGGTAAAAAATGCTCTTTGGGTGGATAAGATAACAATGAAGAAGGCTATTGGCACTTCTCCCTACAAACTGGTATATGGTAAAGAAGCAAGATTACCATACTCACTTGATTTTCGTTCATTTGAGTTATCTCGGTAGCTATAATTTGAAGGTATGGATTAAAGGTAAATCCACATAGCATAGTTGGTTGAGCTTAAATATTCTAGGAATGCCACCATGATCAGAATGGAGTAACATTAGAAGTCAACAAAACAATGGTTTGATGGAAAAGCTAGATATCATGCATTCAAGGTGGGAGATCTAGTTTTGAAGTGGGATGTGGATCGAGATAAACCATGGAGACACTCCAAATTTGATGTTATTGGGTGTTGACCATACATCATTATTGTCTATAAGGTGGCTAACTCATTTGAGTTGTCTGATCTTGATGGGAACGTGTTTCAAATCCTAATCAATGGGATTCATCTCAAACCTTCTCATTAAGATTTTCATGCATCTTATATATAGTAGATTAGAATTTCAATTCCTCCAAGTGCTTTTAGCACATTGCATTGTTGGTAGTGTAGGTTTATTTCCTAAGTGCTTTGCATAGTCCTATTTCTTGGAGATGTTCTTGTGCACTGTTTCATCATGTTCTCCAAATGGTTGCTAAAAGGAAGGAGGTTCAAAATATCAAGGATTAGTTGCAGTCACCTCAGAAAATCAAATGTAGAGAAACTAAATCAGACTCAAGGATTTCAAGCTGACTCCATGCCCAATGGATGTTAAGGCTATTGATCATCTCATCTAGTAGGAAGATGGCCCCTATGATTCACCAAAAAAAAATCTATTTTTGCACCCTTGCAAAAATTGAACAACTGAAGAGCCATGGGATGAGAGTGAAGACTGTAGAAGAGTTTAAACATTTCAAAGAGGTCAATTAATTACCATGGGTAATGGTATTGAGTTCCATGGAGTGAAAGGAAAAATTAAGAAATCCATGGAGTGAAAGAAACAAGTCCGCAGAGGTTTTAGCAAGGCCGCCAAACAATGCAAATGGAAATATGTGGGACGAAGAAGAGGAATTTTGTGGATGTCAACATGAAGTCATGCCACATTAGAAGCCATGGGATGAAGTGAAGGAATTAGTATAATTGTGAAACATGAGACAAAGTCGGAAGTTAGAAACTACATAGAACTGAAGAAGAAAATCCGCATCTCAAAAGAAAATAGTATTTTTCCACAGATTACTAAATGAACTTGAATTTCAAACTAATGATTTGATCTTTGCAAGTATGATATTATTTGAAGAAATCTTAGGCTTCTCTATGCAAAAAAATTAGATTTCATGAATTTAGGTAGGTAAAATAAAAGAAAACTCCCCAAACAAGTAAAGGGTCTACTTAGGATAGCTCAACCACCAAAATTAAATGTAGTGTGTGAGCCATTTCTTCTCTAGTAAGGTAAATGGTGAGAGGAGGAAAATTTTGTAGAGATAATCAGATATTTTCATAAAATTAAATGAAGGTGGTTGGCTGGTGGAAGAGGAATTTGAATTTACCTATCTTTTCTCCTTCCTTCTCTTTTCAAATTTTCTATATATTGTAAAGTGATGCCTTGTTTTAATGTTGGATACTTTGGGAATACGAAGGCATCATTTTATGTTGCACAAGTGTTCTAAGAGTATCCAACATTAAAAAAGGCATTTTGTATAGTAAATGAGCTTTTTCCTTCTCATATAGGCATTTTTACGTTGCATTTTGTGTTCTAAGTGTTCTATATATAGTAAATGAGCTTATTTCCTTCTCATATTGCATTGCATTTTGTATGTTGCATGGAGTTGGTATTTTCAGCAATGGACAATTATTCGTAGTATGGCTTTTCATGTCATTCTACTTTTGTCGTATGCTTATATTTTTCATAAGGACCGATGATGTAGATCTTTTGGCAATATGATGACACTGAAGTTGTTCCAATGCAAAGGCTAGAGGCTAAGTTCTTCTCTCCACTTCTCCATATTTCTTCTACCTCACTTTCCTCTCACCACTATTCTTCTGCTTCACCTAGGGCATTCTGCCCCTGCCCATTCTTCTATCTATTTCTCACCTTTTTTGATCATCGATCATCTTCCTTCATCACCCCATCGACACTCAAGGGGGAATCTCTCACTTCTACTAATTTTTCTTCTATCCCTTCAAAATTTCATCCATCTACTATCTTTGAAGTGGTGTCACTTATGCCACCCCAAAGAGGGAAATGTAGACACCCATAATTACGCTTGAGCAATTTAAATACTTAAATTGTGCTAATTATCTCCTTTCCCAAATTGGCAACATTTCGTCAAAAGGGCTCATCTTCTCTCCTATCATCATTAATTAATTACACTACGCTAATTAATTAAGTCACCTATCCAAAAATATCCTAATTAACAACCTTCTGTTAATTAATCTCCCTGCTATCTAGACTAATTAATTATTATTAATTAATTAGCTTCCCCTTTCATTAAACCAATAAATCAATATTTAATTGATTTAATCCCCTTCTATAGTCTAAATCATGCTAATATTCCTCTAAAATCTTCTATAAGCTTGCACATCTATTAATTAAATCATCTTGATTAATTAATGAGCCCCCTTTATCCACATGAGTCACTAAAGGACAAACAAACCCTCCTAAAGTTAACTCAACCCTATCTAAACCCCCTTATCCACAACTAACTCAACATCTCTATTATCCCACATACAAAGGGATGTAGTGATTCCTTTATCCATTGGGCTATATAAAGAGCCCTCCTCCTACCTTTACACTTACACCTAAATTCTTTGAGAAGATAAAAGCAAAGCACATAGCAAATAGACTATAGGATTCTTTGTCACTCTGAAAGAATCCACCATTTGAAGAGCTAAGGCCTCCTTTCTTGCATTGAATCCATCCAAGTTTTGAATTCATATGAAGATATGTCAAATGGTCTTGTAGCCATGATTTGACAAGACTTCATTCTTGAAAACCTTGAGATTCAAACATATGATCAAACATATTTGATTCCTAAGGATCTAAATAGGTTCATTTAATTTTTAGCATTCAATAACGATAGAAATTAATGGATTAACATGTTATTTTGAATATTTGTTCATGTTCTAATGCAAGGATGTTAGTAGGTTAGTTTTTCTTAAGCTCTAAGCATGATGGTGCATTGAATTTGATTTAGTTTGGTTATAGGACTACTAGGTGTTAGTTCTAACTTTCTTAACCTTGCTAACAAATACTTGTACACATTTGGCACACCTAGTGGGACGGGATCCTGTGTCCCTTAGCATTTTTAGCTTGAATTCTATTATTTTTTGTTTAACCCTTTCATATGCACATATAGTAATTAACGTTAAATTTCTTGGGATTTTTTCTAACATTATATGTGTAGGTTCTCACTTATAGCTATCATTTTAATGGGTTGTTACTAATTTCAAGCTAACTTGTTAAAATTTGAATTATTGTGAGATTTTTTTATGTTTTTCATAGTAATTTGGTTGTAGGAGTGGTGTAGGCACACTAACGGGCGTAGAAACAATTATCCTAGCACACATGCCTCTCGGGTGGCATAGGCGCACTATTGAGTCTGAATTTATATTTGTTGACCCTGGTGCACATACACTAACCCCGACGCACATACCCTAACTAGGGCATAGGTGCACTAATCCAGGCGGAGACACCATTTCATCTGCACCTTCACCTTGCACCACAAAACCTTTCGAGACTAGCGCATACATACTAATTGAGGCACACACATTTCTCTGGTGGCACATGCACTTTTCTAATGGCACAAGTGTTACGCCGAGAATCGATATTTTTTAATCTATGGTGGCACAAATTATTTTCTAGTAGTGTAGGCACGTTTATCAGTAGCACAAGTTCTCTCAAAATCTAACATTGTTTTAAGTTGTAGTGGTGCACACGTATTTATGGTGGCATGCATGCCTCTTGGGTGGTGCAGTGCACCGTAAGTCAAAAAAAACACAGAGTGGCACATCCACCCTAACCCACGCACAAATGCCAAAATAGGGGCATAGGTGTCTTTTTGTTTTCTTAAGATTAAGGTGTTAAGGTGCTAACTTTCTTACATGTTTTATCTAATTAAATACTCATTTTTGCAGGGTGTTTTTACATGCTTTTACTTGATTAGATAAACTTTGCATGCTTGCTTATAAGAATAAGATCATGTATGCTCTTCCCTCACGTCCCTTGGGGTGATCTTGGGAATCAAAAATGATTCTTAGGTCTTTTTGATGCTTTGAAATTGTTAAGAATATTTGAATTGGAATGGATTAACTTGGTGTGTGTGAATTAAAGTGTTTTTCCATTTGATATCTTCTTGGATTTTGGAAACATCACGTATGCTCTTCTCTTGCATCCTTGGATGATCTTGAGAATCAGAAATGATGTTTACTCTTTTTATGGAAAACTACTAAACTCGTTGTGTAGGACCAAAACACACGCTTGTCAAAGAAAGGTGGAATCGAAACGAAGTCAAAAAATACTAATAAAGTTGTCATATAGGTTGCCAAAAGGTGTTCAAGAAAACCACACCTAATTAAATAAGATAAAAAGAACAACATATTCAAAACACTGTATTGCAGGTTTCAGAAAATGGTACGTCCCTATCCGCTCAACTGGAACATAACCCCTTTGGCATAATGCCTTAAGCTACAACAATGGGGGTGGTTCCATGAACCCCAAAGTAGTCCACGTAAGAGGGAACCTTGTCGACGAAACGAAAAGTGCTCCACACTACCTACTTGACTAGTGATTCCTTATGAGATAGCATTACCGGTTGTCCGTATGGTAACCCCAGTGATAGTACACGTAGACACACTAGTTTCCTACTGTTCTTGAAGGGGGTAAAATAAATCGAGATATTCCCAAGATATTCGGGACTGTTTGGGTAAATCGTACTCACTTAAGACAACTTTATAACACCTAGGGTGAGAGAACCACCTAGGAAGATATTCTTTGGCCAGGAGCCCACTTTGACCATTTCAAAATAGTGCTGATTTGTGAGCCATCTTTTATCACGAAACATGTGATGCGTTACTTTCGTTTAGTTTTTCACTTGCCTTAAGGTGAGGTGAAACTCTGCCAAACTGAAGTCAATATTTTTCATCCCCATTTTGATTCACTTCCTTCACATTCTTTTGACACTTTGTTGATCAAAAGAAGGGTGACTACCTTTTTGTTACCAATCGATTTTTTCTGCCACTTTTTTGTTCATTTACGCCCATCCATGTTTGTGGCTGGGTAAGTTAAATGTCTAAAGTGTGCGGAGGCGTATTCATATCATTGGCAGCCTTTGTGATCTTGACACCCATGTCAAGATTGTCATTATAGTTAGGTGTGGTTCATCATCTTGGAATTCCTTAGAAAGGTTACCTTGTTTGTATCGTATCACTACAATTTTGGTATTTATGTCTTGTTTCTTGTAAACTTGACCTAAATATCTATATTGTAAGGTTACACTACACACATTTTAATAATTCTTAGTTATACTTTAATCTTTTAGTTCGGCTCTATTATTACCTTAATTTTTAAGAGTGCTACGTGTTACCACTTATGTGTGTTATATTAATATCATCTTGATATCAATACCTTACTTTCTCACAAATTTTGGTTAACATATCTTGGTGACATTGTTGTGTCACTCACAAATTGTAACTGGCACTTTTTGGGATATAGGTCTTAATCGAATTTGAGCTCGCTTTTAGTATACCTTGTTAGGAGGTCACATTAACTTCTTGTATTTACTTATGTCTTGTTCATTCTCTTGAACTTGGCATAAGTGAGAACATATTGTTAATTATCTTATGATGTCAAACTAATTTTTGAAACACAATCTAGGAAGTACTTCAATCATTTGATAGGCTTAGATACCAAACATTTGTGTCACTTTGGTGATTTATCACTCTATCACATTGGTATTCTCACATTGTTACTCATTCATATTCTTAACAAATCATCTTGCATTTCACTTATATGTGGTCACAAAGTTTTTAACACATTTACAACTTATATTAGCAAAAATATCACAAATCATGGCTCCCAAAACAAAATTAGGACTCAAGAAACAAACATACAAGGAACAATAAGTGCAAGCTTCGGAAGCCTCAAACAGGACAAGGGTCAAACCCTTTTATTGGACATGATCTAGGACCTCTATTTTCTATGAAAAAGAGATAGAAGATATGGTCGATCATAGTGGTGATGAATTGGAGTCTCCACATGCAGAATTTGACTTTGACTCCACCTTATTAGATGATTTCCTTTTTAGAAACAAGGATAGGGTGATAGAACATGTTGTATAATTGGGGGCCAAAATGCCCACTACAAATGAAACAATCCCACCTATGAATAATGCTAATGAGGAAGAGCATCCTCTTATCAACATGGAGGAAATTTTAACACATGGACATGATTCTACCTCTAATGTAGGGAAATATAATGTAGTGGGACATAGAATACCCTTTATCAAAGTGCCACATAAAATTAGGTCAAGACACAAGAATGTTGAAGAACCTCCACAATATGAGGAAGAAGAGGAACCTTTGGGAGAAGAGATCACCATTCAACAAAAATTAGTAGCCTTAGCTGAAAATTAGCCTTGCTAACCTCTCATGTACAAAAGGAAGTAGGTCAAAATGTCCAAAAATTAAGGCCTAAGGTCAAGATCAGTGAAATCCATAGAGAAAATCACGGAGAAGACAATACAGATTATCATCATGTATATATCCCAACTTCTCCTACTAAGGAACAATTGCTCACACAAGAAGTACAATCTATGAAAGCAACACTCGTAAGCCTTCAAGAGAGCAATGTAGGGAGCATTAGAAAGTATCAATATGAAGAACTATGTCCCTATCCTTTTGACAAAGCTATGACACTTCAACCTTTCCCTAAAAAAATTGACATGCCAAAATTTGACAAATATAGAGGAAAGGGAGATCCACGGGATCATGTCAAATATTTCTATATGGCATGTCAAGAGGTGTCCTATAGTGATAATTATCTCATATGAATCTTTCCCAAGAGTCTAGGAGGTCAAGCCTTGGAGTGGTTTACTCGTTTTCCTTGCGGGTCCATTTTTACTTGGCCTGAATTGGCAGAGAGGTTTGTGCGTCACTTCTCATATAACATAGAAAGTGATATCACCATGGCATATTTGTGTGGCACCAAACAATGCCCTAATGAGACTTTCACCAGCTTCCTACAATGGTGGAGAGGGATAGCCAGTCGCTTCCCTTGTGCTTTCCCTAAAAAATAGCTGGTAAGTATCTTTGTGCCCAACCTAAATCTAAACATTTCTTTCCACCTTCAAATGCATTATGTTCACACTTTTGAGGAGGTCATTGAAAAGGGTGTTCAAATAGAGAAATCCCTTATTGCTAAAGGAACTCTTAAGTCACAATCTAAGGATAATCAAAATGCTAAACCTATGGAGAAGCTGAAAGTATTTAACAAAAACAAAAATGTGGTGGGAGACGGGATCACAGATTCCAAACATGTACAAACAATGAAACCAGTCAACCTTTTAAACTAACCAAAGGACCTATTCAACCACCACCAAAATGAAGAATGTTCACCCCTCTTAATGAGCCTTTGTCAGTTATATTAAAATAATTAGATGTGGCTCACATGGTGACATATCCTATGACACAACCATTTGATGACAATGCTCTAAAACCATCATGGTACAAAGAGCATGACTATTGCAAAATGCATTGTGTCAAGGGACATAAAACAGACAAATGTCTGCGAATCCATCACTATATCCAAGACCTCATCAATAATGGGGAGATAGAGGTGGAAAACCTAGAGAAAACTTAAACACCCAATGAAAAGATGGGGATATATAAAGAGCCATTCCCCAAACATGGTAAATCAAAAGAGTCAAAGCCAAATTGGGGAGAGTCATCCCAAAGTTATAAAGAAACAAATTACTTATATACCAAAAAGGACAACAATCATTATGATTCACTTATTGGATGTATTCGCTCTCCTAATGACCATATCAACACCATTCGAATCAAGGGAAAGGATTGTGCCGCGATAACAAGGCGTGCCCGCCTCGTGATTCCTGAACCTTCTCCATCAACCCCACAAAATGGTAATTACAACCTCTTAGAGAAACTTGAGAAAATGTCTGCCAAGATTTTGATCTTAGATCTTCTTAATATTTCAAATGTACACAAAGACATTTTGTACCAAACTCTTCAAGGGTCGGGAGTGCCACTAGAGGTAGATCCTACACATCTTCAAGTAGTAGAAAACATTGTGCCAACTAAACACATTTCCTTCAATCATAGGGAGATCCCTACTGAAAATCCAACACATAATCTTCCTTTGTATATTGAGGTAGTTGTTACCTGCAGGAAGATCAAACGGGTGCTTGTGGAAAACAGATCAGGATTGAACATCTACACACTAAAGTTGGTTAAACAGCTAGGACATAGTGAAGCACATCTTGAGTCAAACATCATCACTATCACCACTTATGAAAATTTGAAAGGGAGTCAAGAGGCACAATAACGTTGCCTATGGAATTGGGTCCCACTTTTCATAAAAAAATTCCATGTCCTAGACTTAGAACTTTCATATAATATGCTTATAGGCTGACCATAGATTCATGCCATGCAGGTTGTGCCATCAACGTTTCATCAATGCATTAAACTGAAGCATGAGGGACACACCATTACAATACAAGGAGATTCAAAGCCCTTCACTCACTGTAGATCTCTCAATAGTTTTACACATAAGGTTACATATGCATGTCCCTTCACCGATATCTCTATCCCTCTCGGTCTCAAGCCATGAAATCTCGGTGTAGATTGATTCTCTTAGTTCTTGTGCCCATGGTGCCTCTACATCAACCTCTCCTTTTGATTCATGGGAGATGAAGGTTCTAGAATATGGCTGTGGAGAATATAATGTGCAACAATCCCTCTTGGTTTTAGACCTTTCATTGTCACCCAAGACTAGAGGTCGATGAAATATCACTTGGAAGACCTAGAAATGAGCAAACTATTGGGTCATTTTTACCTGGAGGCTTACTAGCTGAAGAAAAATTATTGGATCCACCTATAACTTGGGTCCCAGAGGATACTCAGCCAACCTGTTATCAAACCCCTGAATATGAGAAATCCAGTAAAATGATGTACTCCATGGGCTACAAGGGCCTAGGATGTAAAAGAAATGAGCAAGGAAAATGAGAACTAGTGCCTCTCCCACATTTTAAAACAGAAAGATATGGCATTGGAATTTTCCCTTATGGGGCACACCCCAATGATCAAGATGCTACTTTCTCTGAATGTGAGGATAGCTCTGACTATCTAGACAATGATACGGATTCCCATTGTAGCCAATATGAGGATCTTTCCTCCATGAACCTATTCATGAATATCGCTGTCCTAACCATAACCCCTATGGAACCTACCCTTGACCTTGTTTACCCTTCCCTTGTTGAATGGGACCAACAACGTCATATGTCACTAGATCTATTTGAGAATGATGAAGCTATCACAGAGTTCATGGGAATTTGAGATACAATTCCCATTGGAGACCACAAAAAGGGCTTCTATATTGACTTGGATACCTGCGCCTACTTTGGTGAGGAGGTTAAGCTTCATGGTTAGCAAAATTTAAGAAAAGTGAGGGAAAAAGTTCCAATGTAAAGCCTCGGCAAAAATCAAAGTCCAAGTCACACAGTGAAAACCTCTTTGAGGCACTAGCTGACAAACAGGTGCAAAAATCAAAGGACAATAAAAGTGACCACGCCAAGGATGAAAATCTCATGGAGACATCCTTGGATGAAGATCTCAACCTTCCTCCCGATCCTATGCATATGGAGGACTTGTCAAAGTTGCTAGTAGAGGAAACTATTAATGTAAACATTGGTATAGAAGAGGACCCAAAAATAGTCAAATTGGGAGCATCACTCTCGGCACAGGAATAGAAAACATTCACCATGCTACTACGGGAGTTTATAGATGTATTTGCATGGTCCTATAAGGATATGCCAAGCTTAGATCCAACTTTGGTCATGCATAACTTAGTTGTGCATGTAGACACTAAGCCTATTAAGCGAAGCTCAGAAAGATGCACCTAAGGGTGGCCCTCTTGGTTAAAGAAGAATTAGAAAGATTTCTTGCGGCAGGATTCATTCGGCCCATTGATTATTCTGAATGGATATCCAACATCGTCCTTGTCTAGAAAAATCATGTCGGGATCAGAATCTACACAAATTTTAGAGACATTAATAAGGCTTTCCCTAAGGATGATTTTCCACTACCAAATATTGATATGATTGTGGATTCAATAGCAGGATATGAGATGCTATCTCTTATGGATGGATTTTTAGGATACAACCAAATCAAGATAGTTGATGAAGATCAGCACAAGATGGATTTTACAACTCCTTGGGGTACCTTCTGTTATTAGGTGATGTCATTTGGTCTCAAAAACACAGGAGCTACTTATCAGAGGGAAATGATGGTAATTTTCCATGATATGATCCATAATATCATGGAAGACTATGTGGATGACATCCTCAGAAAATATAAGACAAGGGAGGATCACCCTATTATTTTTCAAAGCATATCTTTGAGTGCCTACAAGAGTACAAAGTCTGGATAAACCCAAAGAAATGTGTGTTCGGCATGCTATCAGGAAAATTATTGGGCTTCATTGTATCAAGAAGGGGAATTGAGGTAGACCCTACTAAAGTGTCTGCTATTACTGAGATGCCTCCTCCTAAGAACATTAAGCAACTCGCATAGCTTGTAGGGAAAAATACAGCTATTCACCACTTCATCTCCCAGCTTGCTAATAAGTGTCATTCGTTCACCCACCTGCTTAAAAAGGATGTCACCTTCATCTGGGGACTAGAGCAACAATAGGCCTTCACTTTTCTTAAACAATACTTGGCCAATCCACCTATCCTCATGCCTCCAACTCCTGGTGAACCACTCCTACTTTATATCTCTGCTACTTAATTTTCTATTGGTGCACTACTCACCCAATACGACCTTGGTCACAAAGAAAAAGTGGTGTACTACCTCAGTCACACTCTCATCGCTTATGAGCTCAACTATCCCCAAATTGAAAAATCTTATTTGGTTGTTGTTTTTAATTTTCAAAAAAATTCCATTATCTATTAAATACCAAAACCAAGCTTATATCCAAAGTTGACCCGCTCAAGTACTTGTTGTCTAAACCTGCCCTCACAGGTAGAATGACTAATTGGATCATTCTACTAAGTGAATTTGACATAGATTTTATGCATCGAAGTTGGTTAAAGGAAAAGTACTCACCGACCAATTAGTAGAAGCACCTTTACAAGGCAATCGAAAATTTGAATCTAAATCTTCCGGATGCCTCATTGCTATACATTTAAGAATATGTCATATGGCAGATACACTTTAACGGGTCTTTTACTTTTCATGGTTCAGAGAAGGTGTGGTCCTCATTACTCCTTCTGGCAATCCCATACCACAGGCTTTTCGTCTTGGTTTTCCTTGCATGAACAACATCACAGAGTATGAGGCACTTATCACAAGGATGAAGCTCACCATCAAATGGAACATTCATCATGTTAAGGTTGTGGGTGATTCTCAGTTAATTATCAAGCAAGTTAATGATGAATACAAGGTTAAGGATGAAAAGCTCATACCTTACAAAAAGTTGGTAGAAACTCTAAAAGAGTACTTTGTGCACATCACATTTGAAAAAATCCCAAGAGCGCAAAATAGATTTGTAGATGCTATGGCCACAGTGGGTTCTATGCTCCATATTCTGCTAGGAAATAATGACATGTCATTCTTTGTGGAAAATCTATGCTAGCCTACATATGACATGCTAGAATCCTATCTGGCTTGTGATGTTGTTGGTCCCAATTCCCGTGTATGAGCCCATATTTACCTATCTCAAAGACAACATGTTCCCTCCCGACATCTCCTGTTCTGAGAAACAAAGCCTAATTCACCAAATATCCCGTTATACCCTTTTAGGAGGTATGCTTTATCATCATGGCTATGATGGGAATCTATTACATTGTCTCGATATGACAGAGTTAGTCCAAGCAATCAAAGAGGTGCATGAAGGGGTGTGTGGAGCACATACTAATGGAATGGTTTTGGCCAAGAAATTGTTAAGAGTAGGCTATTATTGGCCTACCATGGAAACCGACTATTGCAACTATGTCAGAAAGTGTGTACTTTGTCAAAAGTATGGAAATTTTATCCATGCTCCATCACAACCATTGCAACCCATCACCACCCCATGGCCATTTTCTAAATGGGGACTTGATTTGATAGGGAATCTTACCCCTACTTCATCTAATGGCCATACCCACATCATCACGGCTACTGAATACTTTACCAAGTGGGTGGAGGCCATCCCTTTAACCTATGTAACAGGAGCTCAGATTTCCAAATTCATCATGAATCATATCATTTTCTAGTATGGCATTCCTGCAGCCATTGTTACTGATAATGGAAAGTCATTCAAGAATAAAATGGTAAAGGGTCTCTATCATCGGTTCCAAATTAGGTTAAAATGGTCTACACCATATTATCCCCAAGGTAATGGATAGGTCGAGGCCACAAATAAGACTTTGGTGTGAATAATGGAGAAAATGGTAAGTAAGATAGGTTGTAATTGGCATTTGCAAATCCACCTAGCTCTTTGGGCTTACAAGACCTCTATTCACACTCCTACGGGTGCGATGCCATATTCTCTGGTATTTGGGATGGAATCTATCATCCCACTAGAAATTAAACTTCCTTCCCTAAGAATCTCTCTTAGGGATTATCTAGATAAAGATGAAGATTACCGGGTGGCTAGACTAGCTGAGTTAGAGCTCCTAGATGAGAAGCACATGCATGCCCTTAATCACCTCAAAGTGTATCAGAATAGATTCTCCATAAACTATAACAAGAGAATCATACTGCCGTCGGTTTGAGGTTGGTGACTTTGTCATGAATAAGAATCAGTTCAATACAAGGGCAGAGTGAGAAAAGAAAGGAAAGTTTGAACCGCATTAGTTAGGACCTTATGTTATAGTGGCCAAGTATGGCACATGAGCATACAAACTCGCTCACCCCAATGGTGATGAGCTCTATGAGCCCATGAATGCCATGCATCTTAAGTGGTTCTATGCTTAAATATGGCGCAAAATCATAAAAGCAAAAAATAAAAAAACATGGTAAAATAATCAAAATGCAAAAAAATCAAAATAAGAGAAAAAGAAAAAGAGAAAACAGGTCATCCATAAGTGAAAACCACGCAATGGTGGTGCTTTGGATAAGTCCTTGGGTGAAAACCGGTTTTCGGCACCTTGGGAAGATTTGTTGTTCACAAGAATCCTGCATCTAGGGGTACTTTCACTTAGCCTAGGGCTGGTTCCATGTCTACCTCCAAGATTCCTTGTGAGCCCACCCTTGTCAGGCCTTGATCTGGATTTGTCTCTTTTTATTCATCTGTGAAGAGAGTGGTCTTTGTCTATTCCACATCTTACGTTGGGAGCATTTTTGTGACTTCACCTTCCTATTTATAAGCACGTGCCATCTTCCCTTGTATATTCCCCATCTAATGCTGGGGGCATCCATGATTTCTTTGCTACCTATGCATAGATTTGGAAAACTCATTAGAAAAACAAAAAAAACAATAGAAAATTGTTTCACAAAACATAAAAACATTCAAAAATATTAAAAAAAAAAACAATAGAAAATTGTTTCGCAAACACCCTAAACAATAGAAAATTGTTTCACAAAAACAAATCTTATAAAAACATTGCTTTAATTTACTTGCATTGTCTTGTTTCTTGCTTTGCTTGTTTGCTTGTATAGTTGCTTCATGCTTGTACATTTGTGTTGTTTGTTTCTTGGACATACTTTGTGAGGATGCATCTTTTCTTGATTAGATTAGATTTATTCTTACTTGTGCATATTGAAATGTGTTTTTGCATGCTAGTGAGTCATGATACATTGTTCTTTATGTTCTTTGTTAGCATTTGAATTTTTTTTTTTGTATTTGCATTGTTTTGTTATCACATCATCATATTTCCATCAATATCATCACATCTAACATCATCTATACATCATATATCAAGAAAAATCTTAGTATACATCATACATGAATGCTAAGCTAGTCGTCTCATATTGTATCATCAAATGGGGGCAAGAGGGATTATAAATATCAAAATCTATCTACCCACACCCATATCATGATATCATCATGTCCACTAAGTCTGACACATCACATGAGAAAATACATTTGATATAACTATAAGATCTATAATCTAGTAATCAAAACACATGTGACACATCAACACATCAGGATACATATATATGTGAAATCAAATCATCTAACATCATAAACACATCTATCTATCCATGTACTCAATCAGGAAATAAAAAATAAATGTCCATCTCATAAACATGCATGTCATGTCAAAAGAATGTCCATATGTATATACATGTGTGTGGTATATCTGTATTAAAAATGGGTATACATCGCTACTATATATAAAAAATACCTTCATCAGAGGCATGTGTCAAAACTACTATATAACTAAAGAATGGTGTACATCGAGCATAATCTACTCATAGCCTTCATCAAGAGGTGTATGTCAAAATACAATCATGGCTGACTCGAGCCCTCCGATGGGGTGGCTGGTCTATCTCGTGGTGGTGGCATGGCATGAGCATCGCTAGCTCTCATTGGCTGTGGCTAATCCACTGAGGCCTAAGGCCTCTCGGATCTAGTCCCTCTACTCGACTACTAACTATAAGAAGGTTCTTGTAACTCAGCTAGAACTGCCTCAAAATATAAAGATCTGTAATAGGAGACTCTACCATCTAATGTAGCTAGATCTTTGTGCATTCAAGCTATCACTTTGTGCTGCACCAT
This sequence comes from Taxus wallichiana var. yunnanensis, assembly GCA_018340775.1. NCBI lineage: Eukaryota > Viridiplantae > Streptophyta > Pinopsida > Cupressales > Taxaceae > Taxus > Taxus wallichiana. Next base: position 76,408,031 of record CM031242.1, read on the forward strand.
CCGTGCATCGGAAAGAAACTATCTCCGTTGAGGCTTGTGCAAGCTCGGCTGACCCAATACATGCTCGCTCTCAGCCTATCTCACTCTAGTATCATAGGCTACAGTTGGGCCTGTGTCTGCTAATATAAGCCAAGTAACCCTGGGCCATCTATGAGGCCATTTGTCATATCTACTGAAAGTGAACAACACTATCACCTCCTCGCCGGCCGAGCCCAGAGCCCGATCCCGCTCGATTTTCACTTTGCTAAAATCGAGCTCGGGCCCTGGTCTCTCTCTATTGTGACCTGGTCTCACTCTACTAGAGCCTACTATAACTACTACTATAGTGTGGTTTTCTATGCCACTAGGACTGTCCATGTACTAGCCTGAAATATTTTCACTACTCTAATACTCTAGGGCTAAGAAGCTATGTAGGTGTCCTGTCTGGTCCATGTGGCCTCGATCCCTATACTTGTACGGCACCACTGCTCATCATGGGGTAACCCATCAAATGGATCCTCTAGGTCATAGGCTGTTGCACCCTCTCTCATATCACCACCATGCCAAATCTCTCTCGGTGGTCTAGCACCTACTGCCCAGGCCTCCTCTGGGATAGTCAAACATCTGGGGTAAAACAATGACATACCAAGTCTAGTAATCTACGGTAGTGCCCGGATCTCTAATATGTCATATTGGATCCCATACCTATGGAGCCACCTGTAAGAAACTAGCCCTGGCTCGGGTCACCTGTATGTGCGGCCCCATGGTCTATCTCTCCGAGTCTCATCGGGCATACCATATGTCTGGCTATGGAACCCCATGTACCATGGCTAGCTGTTGCTGACATTTGTCGACCCTATATAGCTCAATAATATAGCTCTGAATACCTATAAGGAAGTGCTCCACTGTGTAAACATTGAGCTCTATGACATCCTCCACCATTGTATCTACCTATAGGGTCTCCATATGATATCCCTATCTGGTAGCTCATCAAACTCCCGATGATATCTATATAAGCTACCTAGGTGACCTCGTACGTCACCACCTACTGAAACCCACACCATGTAAGATGGCTCCTCTAGGATCTCAAACATGTAGAGTGCCCATAGGGCACCCAATAGCAATGTGGTCCCATGACCAAATTTGTAGTAGCGAGGCAGGCCCCACCATCTTCTGATGGTGGTAGGTGATCAAATGTAAGTCCCAGTAAAGGTGCGCTAGTATACACTATCTCTAGAAATAATGCTCACCACTAAATATCCCATGTACTAGTGTCATTAGACCTCTTGAAAAATATGTCCTAGTCTTATCAGTGAGTAAAAACCCATTGATAAGTGGCATAATGTATAGAGGTCCTTGGTGTAGTATCGGGTTGGAAATACAATCATGCAATGCAACATTCATACTATCATGCGATATGTCATCTCTATTAAATAGGTCTCTAACAGTGACTGATCTATCCTAAGTCAAACGTATACCCGATTAATGAACCTAGGATGGGCATGCAAAGGATCTGCCACACATCTTCTAAAGTAATGGTCATCTCTCCCATAGGGAGTCGGAAGCACTGGCTCTCACTATGCCACTACTCAGCTAGTGTAGTAAGCAAACCATGATCGAACGTGATAGAAGGCATATGCGACACAGGACCTAGGCCCAATGCCTCCAGAAGTATGGCTATCACATGTTGGTATTGATGATGCATGCTCCCCTCTATCTCAGTGATACATGAATAATGCTCCCACGTTTGAAGCATTAGCGGGCATCTCTGTAAAATCAATCCATTTTTCAGTTACTAACATTTCTTCTAAAATTTTATCTATCATTTTTAGGGTTAACCCAAAAATCCTAAATTTTCTTCTAAATGCCATCATTTTTGTCATTTTATTGTCTACCATCCATCATCCTGGTGTGCCTGCGCATGCCCTTTCGGGCATGTGCACCACCCTTTCGATCGCATGCATAGGCATGTAGCCATCTAAGGAACTTGCACCATCAATCATGCACTTACGCGCCCTTTGGGGCATGTGCGCCACCCTTTCGGTGTATGCGCATACACGTAACCTTCCATAGGCTCTTGCGCCAATAATCATGTACTTGCACATGAATGCATGAATAATCCCTTTGTGTGTGTGCTACTCTTTAATGTGTTCACGATTTGCCCACATATGTGGTGCATGCATGTGCGCGTGTGTGTTTTTGAGTGTACCTGCACATGCGCACATCCACCCTAAGGTGCCTGTGCCCCAATTGGATTCTTATGCCACCTTTAGCATGCCTGTGCCTACACACGTGCACACCCAACATGAACCCTAACCCTAATTCCTAATTCTAGGGCATTAATTACAAAAATTGACAAGGAGGGTTCGAGTACTCACAAAGACGCCATCATCGGCGTGCGTCAACGATACCCTTGAACTATGTTTGTCCATCTCAATCGGTCTTGTGATATCACCATCATCCTCATTGCTGTCAAATCCTTGCAGTAAAAACTCAAGCAGGTGGTCGGTAAGAAATGATTTGGTCACGGTGATTTACCCCCCAGGTGGGGTATAAAGTCATTTTCACCGTCGGGAATGTCGAAGGCTCGTTTTGACCATCGTTTTCTCCTCGGTTCACCATTGAATAATTATTTTAATTAAATAATTATTTTTCTTTTATTTTTCACCGTGTTGGGGCATTTTTTCGGTCAATACCCCTTTCTTCTCCCTAGGACAATTTTTATTGCTCCTAGGTGATTTTTCTTCTTATCCACGCTCTCGTAAATAATTATTTTTTCTTTAAAAATAATTATTTTACTAATTTTTCCACTATACAGGGACATTATTTGTCGCCTATTGCTTCTTTCTTCCCCTGGGGCATTTTCTCTTGCATCTAGGCACTTCCTTCTATTTCTTATATTTTCTTCCACTGTCCACCGCATTTTAGAAAACAGAAAAACAAAAACAATATATCACTTAAAAAATCTAAAAATAGGGAAAAAAATTTCACAAAATCCTAAAAAGTAAAAAACCTACAAAAATGGGTGACCTACTTATTACGACTAAAACTTGTGTCTTGCACATGGTATTCTCTCCATATCCTACTAGTTTGTTTCACATCTTCACCAATCTATGACTCATCGATCACCATATTCACAACCATTCACAAAGCTAGTTGCTTGCTTTGTCTATACTTTGGGGCATGTCTTGTTGCCTAGTGCTATTTCGTTGCACACAAAGCTTTCTACTTGGACCTTGTGTCCATCATCATTTCCCCTTGCATGTATCCTTTATCGGGGCATCATTTTAACCCTTGTTGTCAATAAAAACATATGGATCTCTTGACTTGATAACAAAACATTTGTACACTGTCTTGATTTGTTGTTGGGTTGGATATATGCATTCGTACTTGTTTTCCCTGTTAAATGAGCTTGTTTCCTTCTCATATTGTATTACATTTTGTATGTTGCATGGAGTTGGTATTTTCAGCAATGGACAATTGTTCGTAGTATGGATTTTCATGTCATTCTACTTTTTTGTATGCTTATATTTTTCATAAGGACCAATGACATAGATCTTTTGGCAATATGATGACACTAAAGTTGTTCCAATGCAAAGGCTAGAGGCTAAGTTCTTCTCTCCACTTCTCCATATTTCTTCTACCTCACTTTCCTCTCATAACTATTCTTCTGGTTCACCTGGGGCATCTTGCCCCTTCCCATTCTTCTATCTATTTTCTCACCTTTTTTTATCGTCGATCGTCTTCCTTCATCACCCGATCAACACTTAAGGGGGCATCTCTCACTTATACTAATTTTTCTTTTATCCCTTCAAAATTTCATCCGTCTACTATCTTTTAAGTGGCGTCACTTATACCACCCCAAAGAGGGGAAAATGTAGACACCCATAATTATGCCTGAGCAATTTAAATACTTAAATTGTGCTAATTATCTCCTTTCCCTTAAATTGGTGACATTTCATCAAAAGGGCTCATCTTCTCTCCTATCATTGTTAATTAATTACACTACACTAATTAATTAAGTCACCTATCTAACAAATATCCTAATTAATGACATTTCGTTAATTAATCTCCTCGCTATCTAGACTAATTGATTATTATTAATTAATTAGCTTTCCCTCAAGGATAATTTTAGTGGTGAATAATCGTAATATGGTGAAATTTTCATTTTAGGAAAATTTGAAAAGGTGATTTTTTCAGAGTGGGTTGGTGTCCTATTCACCTAAAATATACAATATATATTTTTTGGGGTCGGCTTCGCCTTCATTTGAAAACATCTCCTATAAAAACCTAGGTGATTCATTGGGTAGTATACCATAAGTAGCTTACCAAATTACCAATACTGTGAAGTTTGAACTTGCATACTCTTAAGCACCAGAGATTGTTGTTAGCCTATTAGGGTTAGTTATTGACGCGTGTGAGGATATAGTTGACACATGAAAAACAGGTATTGCAGATGTGCAACAAGGAGATATTATAGATGCATGACAAAGTGTAAGTAGTTGACGTGCGATAGAGAGAATTGACACATGACATGGCATAATTAGTTGACACGTGATAGGGACATAGTCGAGTTTACCACGCAGTCAGTCGATTAATGCCTTGTTGACGTACGACACTTTTAGTTGACACCTTGTTGACACCCTACAGGGATTATTGATATGCTTTTGACGTGTGACAAAGGTTTATTTGTTGACGTGCAACAGGGAGTCACTACTTGGTTCTTTTGTTGATGCAGGACTCTATTCAGAATAATGGAAGGTGCTAGTCCTAAGAATGCAAAGACCCTAAAAGTAACTAAGAAATCTCAGAAATCATTGTTCAATTTTTTTGGAAACTCTGAGATAAAGATATTGAAAATACCAACAACCATAAAGATGCCACTAGAAATAATTAGAATATCTGACTGTGTGGAAGGTATTATTGAGGTGGACATGCATTCTACACAGTATCAAACAAATGACACCTACGATAATATGCCAGATCTTAAAGATATTCTTCCTATTGGGGTGTAACTAGAAGTGCATCAAGATATCACACATACAAATACTCAAAAAAATGAAACACATAAATCAAATTCAAATTTCGGTTCACAAAAGAGGAAACCAGGTGATTGTGAGATTGCTCAAAATTCTAATCAAAAAAGTAAAATATTGAAAATGAACAAGAATATGTGGACCATTGGCAGGTCATATAAGTTTGATTGGGAAACTAAATTTCGTTTATCAAACCTGTACAATTATCTAATTCTGAAGAGATCCCATCTGAATGTACATGTGCAATATGTATGTGGAAATTGGGAAAGCAACAAAAAATGCAAATGAAGCTGGACACTATAGAAAAACATTGTGGAAAACAATATTTGATCAGAACGGGGCGGATGGCCATAAAATCAAAACACAGGTGGAAAACTGAAAAATAATGCATGCATGTTAGATACGTAACGGAATATGAGGCAGAGTAGAAAAAATGCAGACATCTCTTGGAAAAGGGAGGAACGATCACATCGCATATTGGTAAGATGAATCAAACAAATCTACATGCAAAACTCATACAATTCTCTACTCTATTTCACATACTAAAAAAGGAAGACTGATTTTGGATTTCCTTGATTTCAAAGTTTTGTATCAATATAATGGAATGTTGAACATACCTCAGTCTCATTGGTCTGAAAGTAGTGGATGGGAAATGGAAAAATGCCTTTCGATGATAGAGAAGGAAGATTTGAAAGAGAATGTAAAAAAATCAAAGTTTATCTCTCTTTCAATTGATGAAGTGACATCAATCGACAACACTGCATGGGTATGTATTCACATCTATACTTTAGAAAATCATATAAGGACACCTCATCTATTGGGTGTTATGAAAATGGTTGAAAACTGTAATGCCAAAAACCTACATAAAATAGTAGTTTCTCATTTGAAAGATATTGTTGGAATGACTGATTATGAAATTGCTACGAAGTTGGTATGCATTGGATCAGATGGTGCATTTGTCATGCATGGTCACCGAATAGGGCTATGTGTTAGATTACAAACAACAGTGGCCCCATATATGCTACCCATTCACTATATGGCTCACATAATGAATTTATCGTATAAAATGGTAAGCAACCACAAAAAAATTGCTAAATTAGAAGACCTTATAAGAGAACTTCATGCCTATATGGAAAGCACCCCAAAGTGATTTCTTGAGTTTGAAAAATTTGCAATTGGAATTACAGATGGAAAAAAACTTCTGAAAGATGTTGAGACTAGATAGATCTCTTTGTATGAACTTGCATGCAGAGTTCATGAGGAGTATCCTTCATTGGTTGGTTTCATGCACAAATAATGTCATGAAGTTTATAGGGCAAGGGACTTGTTTTTCTATTTAACTGATTTGGAGACATTTCTTACATTGGTTGGTATTCTTCTAATGTTGAAGGAGATTAATACACTGATGAAGCATGCACAGGGGAGATTAATCTATATTGTTGATTTTATACGGATGAGAAAAATGGTATGTCAAAGTCTTGATATCTTGTATTATTCCCAAGATAGTTTTTATACACCTAATTTTGAGAATTGGAAAGCTTTATTAGATCTTAAAAATCCAAGACTTATTTGAGATTTAATATCCATGATCACCTTTGCATCACTGTTAATGGGAGGGACATACCATCGCACATTTTGTAAAACATCAAGATATTACAAGATCAGAATGAGAAGATGTTCCCTGTGACAAGTAATCTCTTTGAGTCTATTATAGTTGAAACAAGAATAAAGATTAAAAAAATTCAGAATCCTTATCATCAGAAATTAGAGAACATTTCTCCAAAGATAAAATTATTGAAGCCATGGGTGTGATGAATCCTAATTTTTGGAATATTGAAGGTGGTCATTCTGAATTTGTAAGAAAGCATTTCCATAAATCCATGGGTACAATAATGGAACATTTCGCAAAGACTTTAGAGTTCAAGGGTATGGAAATTAAAGGTATACTGAATGCTGATTTATTAAAATTTCAATCAACAAATTTTGCAACAATGAGGAACCAATATAAAAATTTAGACGAACCTTTTTAAAGTGGTGCTATTACAAGGTTGTGGCAAGGAATCTATCAAAGTTCTATCTTACAAGAAGATATCAGTGAATATTTCAGATTATATGAGTTATGCCAAACAATATTTTTGGGTCTGTGGAGGACAAAAGGGTTTTCAGTGCACTATCATTTATAAAATCAAAACTGAGAAATAGGTTGGATAAAAATATGGAAAGTTTCATGAGGTGTTATGTTTCTTGGTAATCCATGGAAACCTTTCCTTTTGACAAAGTAATTGCGCATTGGAATTCCCTTTGCGAAAGTAGAGGTGTGAATAATACAGCTACAAGTACAACTGTTCCCAATGTTGAGAGTGGAATTGGCACATCATCACACTCTACAGAAGAGAACATCGAGTTTGAAGAAGCTATTGATAATGGATTGTTTCAACTTTAAATAGGTATCTCCTTCACCTTAATCTTATTGTTTTTCACTTTAATTTTTTTCATTTCTTGTTATCATTAAAGATGTTACAGGTCTATATATTTATATTTATTTAAATACAATCTTTTTCTTTTTTTTTGAAAACATGTGTTGAAATCCATCCAAGGAAGCTGGTACTTCTTGGGACTGACAATGTCAGGAAACTCACCCATCTATCTACTAATCCATTTCTCATGTTGAGTTTTCTTAAAACACAGATCTAGCACATTACCAGTGATGATTTCACAGCAATCTAAAACACTAGAGGTAAGGTAAACCCTATCATATCATCTTTCTTGATTTCTTACAATTATGTTTAATTTATTTTTTATATTTGTAAAATGCTTTGATATATTCTTTAAACTGTGCGATAAAATGACACAATTGAATTTTACAGACGAAGATATTTCCATACTATACAATTCATAATCCATGATCCATTATACAATTCGTTATCCACGATCGTGCTAGAAGCTAAATCTACATCCACATAAAATTCATCATCATCCATATATATCATATCATCATCATATCATTATCATAATTCTGACACTACAATTATTATTAAAACAATTATTTATCTATTTTAAATTTAAAGAAATGTCTTTGTCCTAACACATTCCATTTTTTAAAACAATTCATGATCATATCATTACAAGTATATCCATTCTAATGTCATCTATATCCATTCTAATGTCATCTATATCCATTCTAATATCATCATGATCATATCATTACAAGTATAGAGAAGAATAATTATCTTAAAACAAGTTTAAATGTCTAGAGAAGAAGAATTATCGTGCTTGAACCTAAATCTACATTCACATAAAATTCATCATCATTCATATATATCATATCATTATGATAATCCCGATACTAAAATTAGTATTAAAACAATTATTTATCTATTTTAAATTTAAAGAAATGTCTCTGTCCTAACACATTCCATTTTTAAAAACAATTAGCCATTATAATTATTCATCATCATCTATATCCATTCTAATGTTATCATGATCATATCATTACAAGTATAGAGAAGAACAATTATCTTAAAACAAGTTTAAATGTCTAGAGAAGAAGAATTATCATGCTTGAAGCTAAATCTCCATCCACATATAATTCATGATAATCCAAGTAAACAAGAACCATGCATCATCATGATTCATCCCTATCTAATGAAATCGCCATTAAGAGTAAACCAAAAAGCATAAACTCCATTAAATATTATATAGTATTTCAAATTTTAAAAGGCTATCAAATCCAGATAATAAAATTCAAATACCATGACCACACCATTTAATATTTCAAATTTTCAAATATAGACTCAATATTTCAAATTTTCAAATATAGACTCAATATTTCAACCCTCTTTTTCTGTATCCAATTCAATTCTTGTGCTCCTTTCCTCAATGGTTTCTTCACTGTGGCTTTACTCCTTTCCCCAATGGTAGAAATAACCCCAGAACTTATGAGATCATCCGCAACACTATCCAGATTTTTTAAAATTATTTCTTCTTGCTTTGTCACATCTCCATGGGACAGCAAATTTGGATCAGCTATTGCCTTAGCTTTGAATAATATTTCAGGGTTGCAGCTGCGCTCTTTAATTATCCGCTTCAGTGTATTGTTTTGTTTGTTAACCAAAACAATATTTTCCTTCAAATTTTTTTGTCATGGATAAATCTGTTTTTCACTATTTCCAAGTGAACTTGGAAAACCTTTGCTTGACTCTTTAAATTTTCATATTTCAACTACAAAAATGTAATGTCAATTCAACATATTACTAAAATAAGAAATTTTCAAATTAACAAAAATATTGTTTGAAAGTGATAATACTTACGACCACTCTATCTCTCTTGAAATTTGTAATTGCTACAGATCCTTGTCCTTAGACCATTTGTTAAAATATGCCAGGCCTCGCACTAATATTTTCCAATTTGTTTAATGTCTTATCCAAAATGTCTTCTTTATAGTTGTTATATGTGATGATCCCAGTTCTTACTTGGGTAAGTAAGGAATCCATCTTCACGGGTTGATTCGAACTAGAACGTATAAACTATCCCTTCACCAATAATTTTCAAAATTACTAATAATCTCATTGATAAGTACTTTAGCCCTTCTCTCCCATTCTATGAGCTGAGTGATATGTCAGTAGAATAAACTCACTGACATGGGATTGACAATCATAACCAATTAAGTTCTCCAAAGGAAAAGGTAGCAATTGTTCACCATCTATATCTGATGAAGATGATCTTGCTGGAGAGGTATGGGGGCTTTCGGGCTGATCAACTGCTACTTGTTTCTACCTTTGGGTGGCTGATCCTGTTTGTGATAAAATTAATCAAGATTCAGACAAATAAATTTAAATCGAAATGTAATTCAATATGGTAAAGTATGTTGAAATTGAAGTATACCTGTTGGCCTTGAATCATCTCATGGGTATTGAAAAAACCAGTTGGGTCATTACTATCAATGCCCAAATAATCTTCATCTAAATTTATATTATTCAAAACCGATATGCCCATTGCACTGGGCAAGCCACCAAGTGAGAGGGTTGGAATTCAAAAGGAGGAGACAATGTTAAGTGTCCCGCTACGGGCTGGAGCAATTGGCATGCATTTACCAATGTTATTTTTCCCTGTTCCTCTGGTTGGAATTTTAAATATTATTGGTTGAGGGGGGGTTGGTGCCACTTTTTAATCAGAAGGACTGCAATGTGCTAAAAAGTTCAAGAAAAAACATGAAAAACTAGAAAACAATCCAAAAACTATGAAATTAAACAAAGTAGTATTCAAAAGTTGTACCTTGTTGTCGAGGGGTAGTTTGTCATGGTGCTAAGGGTGGCCATGTAGGAGTAGTAATTGGTGGTTGTTGAGAAGATACAAATGCATGTGACTGTACTGAGTGAGTTGGGGAAGATGGTTGAGTTTCGAAACACGTGTATGGTCCAAAGTCCCTGCAATGTCATCAACATTGAATTGTATGTCAATTCAATTGGTTAAAATTTAAATTGGAAAATAAAAATACAAATTTGGAATTTGTAAATAACATATGAGAAGGTATTACTTCTCTGGCATTTAACGAGTTCAAACTATTGAGGGTTCAAAGAGGAGTGAGCTTCCATTTCAGATTGGGAATCTCCTAAAGCCTCAGCGTGTTGTTGGCCTCTTCCTCTTGATAACACCTTTTTTTGGGGAAGGGCTTCAATAAATCTTCTCTGTAAACCATAAATTGTTAATAATTGTGCAGTGTAATGTCAAAATACAAGCTTAATAGTTTATACTGTTGTTCTTCAAATGGAATTGACAACTTCATCAACTCCTCATCAGTGCAAATAGGAATTCGTTTGTCTTTTAAATTTAAAATATCCTCGTAATAAAGGCCAAGGATATAGTTTGCGGAATAAATGATAGGTTTTTCTAAAAGATTTGCATTTGTTATGTCAGTTCTTTTTTTTTATATAGATAGGTGCACCAATCAAATTTTTGTTTTGAGATAGTGGCAACTATGTATGCAATGGCCCAGTTTGGTATATCTGTTTTCCGACCCTGCAAAACTATTTTGGATTGAAAAAAGGAAATCATTGCAGCAAGAAAGTGGTGTGCAATTGCTTGCGTATCCACACCACACCTGGATTTATTAACATGAGCTGCAAATGCCAAAAAATAGTGGGAATTAATATAACATTAAATTATATCACAATCAAAAAAATGAATAAAAATGATTAATGAAAACGAATTATAATTACAATCAACATGGAAATTGAATGTTGATTCGAGATATTTCTTATCGTCTTCCATGAGTGTAGTCTTCATTGTAACAAAGGGTAAATTTTTTAAAAGAAGGCCCATAAACCGATGGATGTCAGTTGCGTCGATACCAAATTGAAAACATTTGTCGTCGTTTAGAGTAACATAAAAAAGGCCATCCTCTATATTGTAGGATGAGAGAAGGTAGTTCAAAATATCTGGGTCTGTTTCAAAATGGGGCATCTCAACGAGCCCACTAAACTCACATGCATCAATCAAATATTTATATTCGAAGACACCTATAAAATAGTATGGATGTGGGAGCATAAAGGATTCTTGTAGATAATCTTGCCTGTGGATAGTACTAGATTTTCTTCTTGATTTTTATCCTAAGCTTGCAGTTGGGAAGCACTTGAAGTCGCCATTGTATTTATGTTTGCATCTTTAACAATGATGGATTCCTGTATACAAAAAAATCGAGAGCTGAAAAGTGTAAATGATAAAATGACCGACGGAAGCATATTTATAGGCCAAATCAAGTGGCAAAAGACTTATTGGCACGTGTCAATATCCCCTATTGACGTGCGTCAATGAATTCTATTGACGTGCGTAAATGGACCCTAGTGATCCACACCAACAACCCCTATTGACGTGCATCAATGGCCCCTATTGACGCATGTCAATAGGGGTCATTGACACGCATAAATAGGGGCCATTGATGCACGTCAATAGGGGTCATTGACATGCATCAATAAAATTCATCGACGCGCATCAATAGGGGGCATTGACACACGTCAATAGGAGCCATTGACTCACATCAACAATGGTCATTGACGCGCGTCAATAGGGGCCATTGACATCCGTCGACAAATTGTTTTGATGCGCGTTAACGGCCTCTATCGACACATGTCAATGAACCTTTTTGATGCGCGTCAATGGCCCCTATTGACGTTATGTTGACACACGTCAATAGAGGGTCATTGACATCATGTTGATGCATGTCAATGGATATTTTTGATGTTCGTCAACGGTGCATCAGTGCCTAAAACTCTATGGTTTCTCCGACTCAAAAACCTGGTGAAAATTCGCCCGGGATATCGTCAAATTCACCTTTCTCTCGAAAATGGTTTTAGGGATATTCACTGTATTTGCCACCTACAATTTACTAGAGGTGTCTTAAAATGAACCCTACTTCCCCTTCCATTTAACCAATAAATCAATATTTAATTGATTTAATCCCCTTCTATAGTCTAAATCATGCTAATATTCCTCTAAAATCTTCTATAAGATTGCACATCTATTAATTAAATCATCTTAATTAATTAATGAGCCCCCTTTATCCACATGAGTCACTAAAGGACAAAAAACCCTCCTAAAGTTAACTCAACCCTATCTAAACCCCCCTTATCCACAACTAACTCAACATCTCTATTATCCCACATACAAAGGGATGTAGTGATTCCTTTATCCATTGGGCTATATAAAGAGCCCTCCTCCTACCTTTACACTTACACCTAAATTCTTTGAGAAGATAAAAGAAAAGCACATAGCAAATAGACTATAAGCTTCTTTTTCACTCTTGAAGAATCCACCATTTGAAGAGCTAAGGCCTCCTTTCTTGCATTGCATCCATCCAAGTTTTGAAGTCATATGGAGATATGTCAAATGGTCTTGTAGCCATGATTTGACAAGACTTCATTCTTGAAAACCTTGAGATTCAAACATATGATCAAACATATTTGATTGCTAAGGATCTAAGTAGGTTCATTTAATTTTTAGCATTCAATAGAGATAGAAATTAATGGATTAACATGTTAGTTTGAATATTTGTTCATGTTCTAATGCAAGGATGTTAGTAGGTTAGTTTTTCTTAAGCTCTAAGCATGATGGTGCATTGAATTTGATTTAGTTTGGTTATAGGACTACTAGGTGTTAGTTCTAACTTTCTTAACCTTGCTAACAAATACTTGTACACAACAGGCCCATGTTGTCTCAAATCTTGAATTATCTATGATTCGGGCATGGGCACATATTTGAGCTCCAACAAGTATCATAATGCAAGGCTTTCATGGGTTATAGGGATAAGTTTTATCCAAATAAAATATAAATCATAATTCCTATGCATGTTTAAAGACAAATGATAAACCATGTTTACCTTGCAATACATGCCTTAGCGTCCATAATAGCCACCATGTATGTGCTAGAAAAGACACAATTAGCTTTTTCAAATAAGACAAGCTAATATTACCTTAATTTTCGTCAAAACAATCTTTATTATTCCTCTAATTTTAAAAAAACATAGTTAAAGGAAGATTATTGGGTCAAGCGTGGAGGGAATAGACATCATGCAACTTATTTTGGCCTTATTATTATTATATTTAATCAAAAGAAGCTCAAATTAAGCATGTAAGAGACTAAAAATGGATTTGTCTTTAATTATCCAAGTGGTCTATTTTTTCAAGCGCTATTTTTAGAACTTGGGGCTTATTGTCATTCCGCATACTTGTATGCGCAGAACCATTGTCTCGGTGCACCTTCTTGATTAAAAAAGACTATTTTCCTACAATTTCAAGCTTTGTTAAGTGTATTACAGCAACTATTTTGTGTGTTTAAGTGAATGATTATTTTATTTTGCATGCTAACAACTTCCTAATAGCTCCATTAATTTGTTTCGTAAATTTTGGTGTTTCAGTGTATATAAACATATTTTGTGAGTGAAAAATATGTTAAACATAAATTGTAGTGAAGTTTATACGTTTTTACCTGTCATTATGTGTGTTTTGTGCAAGTTTAAGTCTCAAATCTTTGGTGTAACACCCTTTTTAATTTCTTTTAGTTAAATTCAAGTTGTTTCCTATCCCTCAACTCCACCATATTAATATTTTTAGGTGATCCATCAAGGGAACCAGCCCACTCTAGAGGTTCTCCTCAGTTCGAGGCACCCATAACTCATAGGAGATCCCCTTGTATCTTGGCAAAATTCATATTCAAATTTCTTTTCCAAAAACAATGTGCACTTTAGACCGATAAAAATAGGCATTCGAGATAGATGTGTCGGTAAAATCAAGTAACATCAAGGATCAACTTTTGTAATAATATGAATTTTGGTATTGATCATATAGTGATGTATCTTATTAGTGAAAAATACAAGGCCAAGGCACAACTTTTCAATATATCTATAATTTTTTCGTAATAAATTAAGGTGTGACTAATATAATAAATGGTGCACTCACATTGATCCATATCATGTTGAGCAAGAAAAGTACCTAAGGCATGAAAAGTGTCTAAGATTTACGAAAGTAATGGTTGATTAGGTACATGAGGAGTTAAAATATGTGGATGAACTAAATAAGATTTGATATCATTAAATACATATTGACAAGTAGCATCCCAAGTAAATGTAGTATCCTTTTTCATGAGATGTGTGAATGGTTGGGTCTTATCAACTAATTTTTCAATGAATATCTTGTATTTTACCTTATAAAGAATGAAGTTGATGAAGGTTTCATGGTGGAGGTACATCTACAATAGCACAAATCTTCAAGGGATAAATCTCAATACCTCATCAAGAAATTATGTATCCAAATACACACTTGTTGGGATTAATGCGTATATGATATTGTTGTAAGCCTATAAAAATTCCCCGAGAATGATCAATGCGATGTTGAGATTTGGACAAAATTTCATTAACATAGTCCTCGATAATCTTATGAATATTATCATGGAATATATGGGTCATTTCATGTCGATATGTAGCCCGACATTTTGATACCAAAGGGCATAATGGTATATCATAAATTTCTCCAAGGGATAGTAAAGGAGGTTTTTTCTTAGTTAGCATTTTTATTTTGATTTGATTATATCCATCAAACCCATCCATAAAAGAGATCATATCATGGCCAAAAGTGAAATCAACAATATAATCAATGAGTGGTAGAGGAAAACTATCCTTAGGAGAGGCTTTATTGAGGTCACGAAAGTCGGTGCAACAATGAATTTTCCCATTAGGATTCATAACAGTAAGAATATTAGAGACCCGTTGTGTATATTCTAGAGTGTGAATAAACCCAACGCCTATCAAATGTTGAATTTATTCTTTACTAATAAGACCACATGTGGATGCATTTTTCATATTTTTTATTGGATAGGTTTAGCATTTTCATATAAAACAATGTTTTGAATAGAAACAAAGGGGTCAATATTGGAAATATCATGATAATTCCAATAAAATAAATCAAGGAAATATTGTATTGTTTTTTATATATCCGACTATTCAATATCACTAAGGGAAGTAGATAGAATAATAATAGAGTGATCATCATCGTAATGATATTATAAGGAATGGTTTATTCATTGAGAAAGGTATATCACTCTTCAACATATAATGTAGTTGGAATAGTGTCATGATCATCAGATTAGGACATGTTGGGATCACTACACCAAAATGTGTAACATTTTGCAAACAAATGAGGGAACCTCTTCGTATGATGGTGTCAAGGTAAAACATCGTATGTTCCCATGTACTTAGGGAGTGCCTCATCATTGTGAAATTTATCTAAATGGGGGAGATAAGGAGAAGTAGTGTCATCAATGAGGTGTATATAAAATATTTGCAACATGGAGGAATGGTAAGTAGTGCAGATCTCAAAATAGGCACGGGCTAGGAGAAAATGAGTTTCCCAAGAAAGTGCAAGATATGAGTGAGGGACAAAACCAACGCCAATTTTATCAAGATTTTTGGGGATGGAAATGGGCTTAGTGATGCCTTGGCCATTCTTTCCAAGTCTTGATCCAAAAAATCCATGTCAAATAAAATACTTATAACCAACACCATAGGTAGTATAATCAACAACATATGGGGTGGGAGGAGATGGAGAAGTGGATGGGTGGTCAATGGTATTACAATAAGTAAAAGGGGATGGATTAGCTAAGACATCATAAACAACACCCTCAAAAATAAATTTAAGCCTAGCATGGATATTAGAGGGAACACCATGCATAGAATGTAACCAAGTGCAGCTTAAGAGTAAATTATGACCTGAGATTATTAGGCATGACATGAAATGACATATTGAGGGTACATGGTCTTGATCTAATGGCTAGAGAAATTTCATATAATAATTGAATAGGATTATTATCAAAACCATGAATTCACAAAGTAGATGGGGTGATATTATCTACGTAAAGGCCTATCTAATGTAAAAATGAATATTACAAATGTTACTAATTATATCCATTTTCAACCAAAGAGACACATTGTGAATATGATCCTAAATATACAAACGAGGTGCATTATTGACTATTGCTTGGGAAGTACTATCATCATAAGTAAAATCAATATGTTCATGATTTAAAGCCAAGGTTGAGGATACTCGATGGGTAACATAGGTGGGTGATGTATCAAATCGATTAGGGTGTGATCCATAGTGTGCCTTAAATCAGTAAAATCTAAATGGTCTTGATAGGATGCATTTAAAGAGATATCCATAATGGATGCTAGGGTTCAATAAATAAACGGGTTCATGAAATGATTTATTAAAATTAAATCTAAGAAAATATATTGTTCATCATATTATTTAACGGTAACATACAAGATCTAGCTACTATAAGTACAAGTAAGAGTGATATATGGGGTTTTAGAATGACTTAGCTTGCCTCCATAGGTATGGAATAATTTAGGGTTGGTGAATGATCTGAATAGGATTATTTTGAGATGTGCAAGCTCGATTATGAAATTAACGCTAGCATCTATTTTGGGCATTAGTGTAAGTTCCTAGAGAAGACACACGTACATTAGAGCTAACGTCTATTTTGGGCATTAGTGTCTATAGGAAAACTTAGGATCTCATTCTTTTTTTTTTTCTTCTTGTCTCCTTTATCTCATTATAGATTGTTTCAAGTTTATTACACTTCTATTATGTCACGTTTGTACCTAAAAATAAACCCTAGCTACATACACAAGACTCAAGTGTATATTAGACTCGAATAAAAATACATATGAGAGATTCAAACTAACCCCTACAGTCACACAATGTGATCTTGTTGCCAAGAATTACACTACATTTCAGACTCCATGTATTTCTTGTGATGTGTGATTGAAATTGTGTCCCTTGAGCTAGGATTCCCTATTGGAAATCACACAAAGAATAGAAGGCTACAAGCTTACAACTACTTTGTCCCAGTGCTGTAAGAAGGTATGATATGGAATTCAAAATAGTATCCCCTATTCATTGAATAATGTATCCCAAAATTTAGTCCCTTGTGTTTCTTTTTTTGTATGTGGTAGATATAGAAATGATAGCCCAATTACCCCTTAGAATAGTTAGTAGGTTGTGTATATATATGAGTTCTTTTTTGAATTTCATCACATAATGACATTAAAAGATGACCTAGTTCTTGAAAATAATATAATTAAAGACAAAAAGACAAATCAAACCAACAAAGTATAAACCAAGAAAATAGGACATGAGTACATAGAAGGAAATTAGTGCCTTGTCGCTAATGTCATGTTTGGGTGGTATTATCTCGCAACGCAAATAGAAATAGAATGAAATACAGGAATAGGGATCCCTATGACACAACCAAAAATATGCAAATACAGATAAAATACATAAGAAAATCCAAAAATCAATAAAATAACCAAATAGGTGTCGGTGCCTAGTTTCCAAACTTAGAAATTATGTATATAACAATATACTAGAGGCATAATGTAATAGAAATAAGTGCATATTTTAGTGACTACACAACCAAAAATTTGTAGTTATTAACTTTAGTGAGGGTAATCCTTGACAGTCTCTCGAGCCTCATCCCTTTAATCCATCCAAAGAGTCCTCATAATGAGGTTTGTGCTCATGGGAATTCCCAAAATATCCTGAACTATCCACCGATATCATGATTTGTTTTAGGAGTAAACTTTTTCAATGTTATTTTTCCCATTTCTACTTTTAATATCTTGGCTTTAACTAAGGAAGGACATGAATACCTCACAATATTGATAGTTAGCTAGATATTAGT